>JAIOJX010000003.1:155906272-157389605 GCA_022376925.1 Tragulus kanchil
TATATTGTATATATATATTTATATATTTATTATATGTTATTATATATATTTATATTTGTTGTCTATGTATATTGTTTATATGTATTTGTGTATATTTGTTATATTATGTTTATATATTGTATATGTTTATGTTTTATTATTTTATATGTGTATTATGTATTATATTGTGTTATGTGTTTTATGTATATTATATGTTTATATGTTATATTTTATGTTGATATATGTATATATATGTTATATGTTTATATATTATATGTTATATATTGTATATGTGTTGTATATTTATTATATGTTATATGTATATATATGTTTATTATGTTGTATATGTATTATGTTTGTGTTATGTGTTATGTTATATATGTATATGTTGTGTTTTGTTTATGTGTATATGTGTTTATGTGTATGTGTTATGTGTTTGTTATGTTGTATATATATATGTGTGTGTATATGTATTATTGTGTTATGTATATATATTGTGTTATTATGTTATGTGTTTATGTATGTATATTGTTTATTGTTATATATATATATATTATATTGTTTGTGTGTTGTATGTATATGTGTTATTGTATTGTATGTATTTATATATGTTGTGTTTTTTATATATGTTTATTGTTGTGTTTATGTGTGTTATGTTTGTTATATATATGTTATATATTGTTTTTTATATATATGTGTTTTGTTATATTATATGTATGTTATGTGTGTTGTTATATGTATATATGTTATATGTTGTTTTTGTTATATTGTGTTTTGTGTATATATGTGTTTGTGTTTGTTTGTGTTATGTGTTTATGTCTGTGTGTTATTTATATGTATATTGTGTTATGTATGTGTTATATGTATGTCTATTTATGTGTTTTGTATGTGTGTGTTTTGTGTTGTTTGTGTTGTGTTATGTCTATTGTGTTTATATTATATATATTATATATTATATATTGTGTTATTATTATATATTTATATATGTATTATATATTATATGTTATTATATATATTTTTTTGTTATATATATATATGTATTATATTATATATATATTATATTTATATATGTATATGTTTATATTATTTTTGTTGTTTATTGTGTTTATGTGTATATGTTATATATATATATTTGTTTTGTTTGTGTTTGTTTTATTGTTTGTTTGTTTATGTGTGTTTTGTGTTATTATTTTTTATTTGTATTTGTGTGTGTTTTTATTGTTTATTTATTTTTTTGTTGTTTTTTATGTATGTTTTTATGTGTTTTATATGTTATTGTTTGTTTTTATTTTATATTATTATTTATATATGTATATATTATGTTGTTATTATATATATATATTGTTGTTGTTATATTGTTGTTATATTATATTTGTTTATATATATTTTTGTATTTGTTATTTATTTATGTTTTTGTTTGTTTATATTGTTGTTTGTTTTGTTATGTTGTTGTGATTTGTCTTGTTTTGTGTGTTGTGTGTTGTGTGTATTGTATATGTCTTGTGATGTGTATATGGTTTGTGTCTTTGTGTTGTGTATGTCGTGTGTGTTGTATATGTCTGTTGTTGTGTTGTGTCTGTGTGTGTGATGTTGTGTTGTATTGTATGTCTTTATGTGTATTGTTATGTGTGTTTTGTATGTATATGTATGTTGTGTTATGTATATGTTGTTGTATGTTATGTGTGTGTATATATATTATGTCTGTGTTATATGTATATGTGTTATATTTTATAGTGTGTTGTGTGTGTATATGTATGTCTATGTGTGTATTATATGTAGTTGTTGTGTATGTGTCTGTGTTGTATGTGTATTATGTGTGTGTGTGTTATTTGTGTGATAGTGTGTGTGTGTATTGTGTATGTGTGTTATGTGTGTATGTATTGTTATTGTTATGTGTCTGTATATGTCTATGTATAGTGTGTGTGTGTATGTGTGTGTATATGTATGTTATATGTGTGTGTATTGTGTATATGTATGTGTGTATGTATGTATTATATGTTGTGTTATATGTGTGTGTGTGTATGTATGTCTATGTGTGTGTTGTTGTGTGTGTTGTATATATGTGTCTTGTTTTGTCTGTGTGTCTAGTGTGTAGTTTGTGTATGTGTTGTGTGTGTGTGTCTGTTATGATGTTGTATGTTGTCTGTGTGTATATATATGTATATGTGATGTCTATGTGTGTGTGTTGTTTTGTGTTATTGTATGTGTTGTTGTTATGTATATGTCATTTGTGTCTGTGTGTGTTGTGTGTGTGTGTGTGTGTGTGTGTGTGTCTGTGTGTGTGTTTGTGTGTGTGTGTTGTGTGTCTGTGTGTGTTTGTGTGTGTCTGTGTGTTATGTGTATATGTGTTTGTGTGTGTTGTGTCTATGTATGTCTGTGTTATATTGTGTTTGTGTGTTTTGTGTGTTATGTTTGTTTGTGTGTGTCTGTTGTGTCTGTGTATGTTGTGCTATTGTGTTCTATGTTGTTGTTGTGTTTTATGTATTGTGTATTTATGTCTGTATGTGTGTGTGTGTGTTTGTTCTGTCTATGTATGTTTATATTGTGTGTGTTGTGTGTTATATGTGTGTGTTTTATGTGTGTATTGTGTGTCTGTGTGTTTTGTTGTCTATTTTATGTATGTCTATGTGTGTGTGTGTTGTTATTTTTGGTTATATGTGTGTGTTGTGTGTATGTTATATGTGTGTGTGTATGTGCTGTGTGTGTTTATATGTGTCTGTGTGTGTGTGTGTGTGTTTTGTGTGTTGTATGTCTGTGTGTATGTGTGTGTGTGTGTTATGTTTTGTATCTGTGTGTTGTGTGTGTGTAGTTGTGTGTGTGTGTTATGTGTATATTATATGTTTGTGTTGTTATGTTATTTTTGTTGTGTGATATTATATGTGTGTCTATGTGTGTTGTGTCATGTATTTTGTCTATGTATGTATGTGTATATGTGTTATGTATTATATTGTGTGTTATATATGTTTTCGTTTTATGTGTTATTATATGTATGTGTGTGTATATATGTATGTGTCTATGTGTGTTATGTGTTATGTATGTGTGTTATTGTGTTATATATATTGTGTATAGTGTGTGTAGTTGTATGTCTGATGTGTATATGTGTTGTGTGTATATTTATGTGTATGTTTATGTATGTGTGTGTGTTGTGTTGTCTATGTGTATATATGTTAGTGTGTCTATGTATGTGTGTTGTGTTGTATGTTGTGTTGTGTGTCTATGTGTGTGTGTGTATTGTTGTGTTGTCATGTGTATTTTGTTGTGTCTTATGTTGTGTGTGTATGTCTATGTGTTGTTGTGTGTGTGTGTATTGTCTATGTATTGTGTTGTTATGTTGTTTGTCTATGTATGTATATGTGTGTGTGTGTGTGTTATGTGTCTATGTGTTTGTTGTATTGTGTGTGTGTTATATTTTTATGTGTGTAGTTAGTCTATGTGTGTGTGTTGTCTATGTGTTATGTTGTGTTATGTGTAGTATGTATGTGTATGTTATGTGTTGTTATGTTATATGTGTTATGTGTTGTGTGTATGTTATTGTGTTGTGTGTTTTTGTTGTGTTTGTATGTGTGTGTGTATTGATTGTCTGTGTGTGTTGTGTGTGTGTGTTATGTCTATGTCTGTGTGTGTGTTATTATGTATATTGTTGTTATTGTGTCTTGTTATGTGTTATATGTTATGTGTGTGGTGTGTGTATGTGTGTGTGTGTGTGTCTTGTGTGTTATGTGTGTTGTATTATGTCTGTGTGTGTGTGTGTTGTGTGTTGTTGTTATGTATTATGTGTGTTATATATGTTATGTTGTATGTGTGTGTTGTCTATGTGTGTATGTGTCGTTATTTATGTATTATATATGTATATATATGTGTTAGTCTATATATATATATGTTGTTTTGTGTTGTGTGTGTGATGTGTTATGTATGTTATGTATGTGTGTGTGTCTATGTGTTGTGTGTGTGTTGTCTATTGTGTGTGTTGTGTTTATGTGTGTTGTGTTGTTGTGTGTGTGTCTATGTTTATATGTGTATTGTGTGTGTGTGTTGTGTGTGTGTATGTGTGTCTATGTGTGTGTGTGTCTAGTGTGTATGTTGTATTGTTATGTGTGTGTTATGTGTGTGTGTGTCTGTGTGTTATATTGTTAGTGTGTGTGTGTGTATGTGTGTCTATGTGTGTGTCTGTGTGTGTGTGTGTTATATGTGTTTGTGTTATGTTATGTATATGTTGTTGTTGTGTGTGTGATGTCTATGTGTCTGTGTTATGTGTGTGTGTGTGTGTGTGTGTGTGTTATGTGTGCTGTTTTTGTCTATGTTGTGTGTGTGTATGTGTGTGTGTGTGTCTATGTGTTGTGTTATGTGTGTTGTGTCTGTTATGTGTGTGTCTATATGTGCTAGTGTGTTGTGTGTGTGTGTGTGTGTGTGTGTGTGTGTGTGTGTGTGTGTGTGTGTGTGTGTGTGTGTGTGTGTGTGTGTGTGTGTGTGTGTGTGTGTGTGTGTGTGTGTGTGTGTGTGTGTGTGTGTGTGTGTATGTGTGTGTGTGTGTGTGTGTGTGTGTGTGTGTGTGTGTGTGTGTGTGTGTGTGTGTGTGTGTGTGTGTGTGTGTGTGTGTGTGTGTGTGTGTGTGTGTGTTTGTGTGTGTGTGTGTGTGTGTGTGGGTGTGTGTGTGTGTGTGTGTGTGTGTGTGTGTGTGTGTGTGTGTGTGTGTGTGTGTGTGTGTGTGTGTGTGTGTGTGTGTGTGTGTGTGTGTGTGTGTGTGTGTGTGTGTGTGTGTGTGTGTGTGTGTGTGTGTGTGTGTGTGTGTGTGTGTGTGTGTGTGTGTGTGTGTGTGTGTGTGTGTGTGTGTGTGTGTGTGTGTGTGTGTGTGTGTGTCTGTGTGTGTGTGTGTGTCTGTGTGTGTGTGTGTGTGTGTGTGTGTGTGTGTGTGTGTGTGTGTGTGTGTGTGTGTGTGTGTGTCTGTGTGTGTGTGTGTGTGTGTGTGTGTGTGTGTGTGTGTGTGTGTGTGTGTGTGTGTGTGTGTGTGTGTGTGTGTGTGTGTGTGTGTGTGTGTGTGTGTGTGTGTGTGTGTGTGTGTGTGTGTGTGTGTGTGTGTGTGTGTGTGTGTGTGTGTGTCTGTGTGTGTCTGTGTGTGTGTGTGTGGAGTGGAGGGGGGCGGGGGTGGTGAAGAAATGATGCCCCGCAATGTCTCCTCCAGCTCCTTCCTCAATCCATACATTACTAGAAGCTCAGTTCACTTTAGTTGGTCTACCTGATACTCTTATCTGGAGAATGGGCCTCCCATTTGGACCATTCCTGTAAAATTTATCATGCCGTAAGTCCTTAGTTGCATTTCCCATTTTTTAAAAACGCATCCTGTACTCTTTCTCACTTTTTAAAGCTTGTGCTGCTTTTTGTTTTATGGATACAGTAGTTTCTCACATATTTATGAGGATTTTAATATTTCTAGTCCTTGCTATTTCTTTGACTATTTCCTCCTCATAAGTCAATTTTTTATTTCATCTTGGGCTTTTTTGGTCATACTGCTGGCTTTTGGCAAATGGTGATCTTCAGCCAGACAAGTCTGCAGGCAGGGTGGGTGAGCCAGTGGGTGGGAATCAACCATTCTGTCGGCCCAGATGACACAAACTCAGTAGAGGGCAGTTAGCAGCGGCTCCCAGGTAGCAGAGCAGGGGAAGTCCACACTCAGCCCCCAGGCCAGGGGAAGAAGACAGGCAACATGCACTGGAACCTCTTGCAGAAGGGCATCTCCCAGAGCAGTCTTTCTAAAGCAGCTGGTCTAAAGTCACTGCTATTTTCAATGTCCTGTATATTTCCTTCATACCAAGAATTGGTCATATGTTTCTTGTTTATTTATTTGTTTATTTCGTTATGGTCTGACTATACCACTATGCTATAAATAAACAGATGCACGTGAAATCTAAATGACATAACATGAGAGAAATTCTAATTGATGAAGACTTGGTTTGTAGTCTCTACAGGTACTTGTGATAATCTAACGAGGGATACCTCTTCCAACGATAATTCTACCTTAGACATACATAATTAACGTAATAATATTTCACTAATATTATGTTACTGTTATTATTGTATAATTAATTCTGACTCGTGGAATCCTGCTTTGCTTTGGTTTTGCTCTCCAGCGCACCTCCACGCACACGCACACGCACAGAGGCAGCCTGTCCCACAGAATCCTGTGACTACACGCTTCAGAGGGTGACAGTTTCTAGTTCATGAATACCACACTGGTGCCACGTAAGGGGTCAAACATAATTCCAGAGGAGTCATTCAATCATATCCTACCACCCATATTTCAAACAATTCATGTTTATTATGGCCGAGAGCAAACTCCTTCCTAATACAATACGAATTCCTGCTAATTGCCAATGAAGCCCAAGGAGACAGCCGCCGGAGTGGTGCAGAGCTAGGTCTGGGACGCAGATGACCCCATTCCCAGTTCAAGGTGAGCACGTATCTGTGGGATGGGACGAAATCTGCTGCCTGCTAAAATCCGTTCTTCTCTTTGCCCAAGTAGCTGTCAGTGTTCCCCAGAACCAGACCCCTGACCTCCTCACTGTACACTCTCCCCACAGCTCCTTCACGCGTCACGGCTTCCACCACCACCTTCATGCTGACGGCTCCAATGTCCTCCTCACCACCTCTCACCTCTGTCTTGAGACCCAAATCCCTATTTCTAGCTAATGGGTATCTTCAAATGTAGAGGGCAGTTAGCAGCGGCTCCCAGGTAGCAGAGCAGGGGAAGTCCACACTCAGCCCCCAGGCCAGGGGAAGAAGACAGGCAACATGCACTGGAACCTCTTGCAGAAGGGCATCTCCCAGAGCAGTCTTTCTAAAGCAGCTGGTCTAAAGTCACTGCTATTTTCAATGTCCTGTATATTTCCTTCATACCAAGAATTGGTCATATGTTTCTTGTTTATTTATTTGTTTATTTCGTTATGGTCTGACTATACCACTATGCTATAAATAAACAGATGCACGTGAAATCTAAATGACATAACATGAGAGAAATTCTAATTGATGAAGACTTGGTTTGTAGTCTCTACAGGTACTTGTGATAATCTAACGAGGGATACCTCTTCCAACGATAATTCTACCTTAGACATACATAATTAACGTAATAATATTTCACTAATATTATGTTACTGTTATTATTGTATAATTAATTCTGACTCGTGGAATCCTGCTTTGCTTTGGTTTTGCTCTCCAGCGCACCTCCACGCACACGCACACGCACAGAGGCAGCCTGTCCCACAGAATCCTGTGACTACACGCTTCAGAGGGTGACAGTTTCTAGTTCATGAATACCACACTGGTGCCACGTAAGGGGTCAAACATAATTCCAGAGGAGTCATTCAATCATATCCCTACCACCCATATTTCAAACAATTCATGTTTATTATGGCCGAGAGCAAACTCCTTCCTAATACAATACGAATTCCTGCTAATTGCCAATGAAGCCCAAGGAGACAGCCGCCGGAGTGGTGCAGAGCTAGGTCTGGGACGCAGATGACCCCATTCCCAGTTCAAGGTGAGCACGTATCTGTGGGATGGGACGAAATCTGCTGCCTGCTAAAATCCGTTCTTCTCTTTGCCCAAGTAGCTGTCAGTGTTCCCCAGAACCAGACCCCTGACCTCCTCACTGTACACTCTCCCCACAGCTCCTTCACGCGTCACGGCTTCCACCACCACCTTCATGCTGACGGCTCCAATGTCCTCCTCACCACCTCTCACCTCTGTCTTGAGACCCAAATCCCTATTTCTAGCTAATGGGTATCTTCAAATGTAAGCTGAACTCAGCAGCTTTCATCCTTACCTCTCACGCTAGCTCTTCTCTCTTTCTGTAAGCCATAATGGCACAAGCGCCTCCCCACTAACCAAGCTCACCACCCGCAAGTCTCCTCGGTCAGTCCCTGCTGACTGTCTTTCCCTAAGGCTTCCTGCATCTCTCTGTGCTCCTGCATCTCCTCTACCAGCCACTCAAGGGCACACAGCATCCGCTTCACTATTTGTAAAACAACAGAAGAGGCTTTCATTTGGTAATTACACTAATGTGTACTAAAAAGACAAATTTTCTAAGTACCTAATCTACCTGGTCAAGCATTCAAACTCAGTGACAAGTTCTCTCCTACAAGGTAATAAAAAATATTAAGAGACTTACTTAAATGGTGTAAACAAAAATGATAAAGTAGCTTCTTTTTTCTGAGTCATTTTTACCTGGGAACCAAGCGTGAAAGTGTTTTATATTAGAAATGAGAAAACAAAATAACTAATTTCATTCTGAAATACAAAACATCCATTAAAATGGTTCTTTGGAGATAGAAATTAATGGCATTTTGTGTTGCTATACCACTTCATAAATATTTAAGAAAAATGTTAATACTATATACTAATATTACAATAAGCTAAGGATTAAGCATATCAAGTCTTCCCCAAAAAATTGTCATATAATTAAACTATACTTTTTTAATTTTTAAGAAACAAAATAAGCCACGCTGCATTAACACTATTAAGAATAACAGAAACTTTAAGTTAAATGGTCATTTCTTTAAGTCCTTAATGCAAATAATAATATACACAGAATGGCATGGAAAGCTGCAATCCCTAAAGCTATTTCTACAAGGCAAATTCCACTGACAAAGGCTTGGAGTGTAGCCCTTATAAGCATATATGGCAGTCTAACAATTAGGGACACTCCACAAAGACAATTCTACACCCTCAAACTGAGTCGCAATACCTGCATCTCAGAAATGTGAAACTTTAGGACACCAGTCAAACAGACATTCTCACTCAATGTATTCAGTTTTAAAATTGTAGTCAGGTCTATTTTTGTGTGTGGTCTTGTTTTACCTTGAACTGTTTAAGAATCTGTACTGCATTTGTAAACATGCTCTCTGCTTTGAAGAAATCGGTGGTGTTAAGTACATCCACAGGAATGATTCCCTGTAAATAATAAAGATTGGTTTAACAGTACTCTTAGAAAATGGCTACTCTTAGAAAACAAAACAGACTTAACAAAGCAAGCAATAGAGATAAGACAGATGGACAAATTCTTGGAATAATAAGACAAAAAATCTTTTTTAAAACTGTAACTGAAAAATGTTCTATTACTTTTCTCACAAAGTAGATATAATGACATAAATAAAGCAAAAGAGATGAATTGCATTTAGTAAAACCTAGTATTTATCAAAAGATTACTATACGGCAGGCAGTGAACTAATACACCGCACACAGAAAAAGCTACCATGGTGGGCCTTAGCCAGAACGCACAAAAGAACAACAGGAGCTCACTGTTTAAAAATAGGAGTAGGTCTGCTCTCCCTTGAGCTGGCCCGCTGTGAGTTCCGCTGTTCTCAGTGTCTCCCACTTTCTCCCTTAAGCTGGCCCACTGTACTGGCAGTGACTCTTTCTTCCCCCACTCTAATAAACTTTACTTTTCAAAAAAAATACATAAATAAAAATAAAAATAAATAGGAGTATATACAATAAAAAATTACTTACATATTCTCACCATGAAACTAAAATACAAAGATCCAAATCTATGTATTTTAGAAAATAGAAACTTTTAAAGGAAAGCTATTAGGCTTGTGCTCCGTGTTGTACATTCATACATAATTATGAGGTGTTACATATTCAGAAATAAATATAAAGAAAAAAAGTTTTAAACATAATCAAAGATAATTCAGAAACATAAAAAGCAAAGTTTACTGTACAGTAAGTTTCGTTTTTAGTCTAGAGCTGGAAAGAAAACTGCACTCTACCACTGAATTAAGAGGGAAGGGAACGCCAATAAGAGCTGCCATCAGGGGCGCAAGGTCGGCCTGCAAACAAAAGAAGTCAAGTCTAAGAAGTCGACAGAGGCCAACAAGGACATCAAATAATTCGATTAGTTAACTAATCATGATAATCACTGTAATCCATTATCTTCACATACTTATTGCATACATAATAGATACTGATCTCCAAAAAATGTCATTCGCTAGAGGTACATGAACTTAAAATTATTAAATTTGAAACCACTAGGAGCCACCAAGGAAAAATATATAAGACAAAAAGTTACTCATTTAGAAGCTTAAAACCTTGACCACCTTATGTAATAGTTTTCGCGTATTATGACAAGAATGCTTTAGATAGAAATAAACAGCAAAAACAGAGTTTAACTAGAGAAAAGAATATATATATATATATATATAAAAGAAAGAATATATCAGAAGGAGATTGGTTTGTAAACCAGTGAAGTCCAGAAAAAGACATAAACCAGATTAGGAGGCTCTTTAGACAAAAGGTTTCAAACACCACTTTGGAGCGCTCCCTTCAGGTCCAGATTTTAAGAAGAGACGTTCATCCTTTCTGTCTCCACGGTTTCACCTCCTATCATGCCTCAGGCCATTCTAACTTGTTTTGACTCTTTATCATCCTATAGACTGCTATCTAATACAAACTAATAACCTCCATTTATCTACATCTAACTGATGGCTTTTGTGCTGAGTCACTTCAGTTGTGTCTGACTCTGCGACCCCATGGACTATTTTGCCCACCAGGCTCCTCTGTCCATGGGATTCTCCAGGCAAGAATGCTGGAGTGGGCTGCCATTTCCTTCTCCAGGGAATCCTCATGACTCAGGGATCAAACCCTTGTCTCTCAAGTGTACTGCACTGGCAGGCTGGTTCTTTATCACTAGCACCACCCGGGAAGGATAAATAAAAACAAAGGTAAACTTATTCCTAAACTCTAAGCTTTCTAGGGTAAGGACTGTGTCTGCTTTTATTTACCATTATAACCCTTATACAAAGTTTGATGCTAATGTTTCAATGTGTTAATGTCTGTGCAATGTTTAAATATACTGCAGACACACAACAATGTTGGCAGAAGAAATGAATAAAGAATTCTCATTTAATATAGATCTGAAACAGTGTTCAGAGAGTAATAGCTGAAGCTATTTCGGTTTTTGATTATGATCCAGTCTGGCTATAATAAAACATGTTCTTGTTTTATGGACTTATTCCTATCTCTTTGACAGTGATTTTTATTGCAAATTAATAGACTGCTATCTGATTCTATACATTTTCATTTGCTTGGGTAATAAGCATCCATCTGGAGAGAAGAGACCATTCTTAATATACCGAGAAAGAAAAGGCTTCCATAACCACACAGCTGAAAATGAGATCCTAGACCTTGGTTTACCTACCACAGTACGGCGGATAGGTCAGCTTGTGAGGTGACCTGGAGAAGATTAAGATAGTCCCTGCCATTTTGGAAGACACACCAATGAAAACATGCCTTCCACAAACAGTGAAGAGAGCGGTCTATATAGCATATCTTCAACAAGAAAATTCTATGCTTCATATTTACACGCGATGTTACTGGTCTAAATTGATTAGGTTGACCAGGCATTTTCCTATAACGCAAGGCTTCTAATCTATATACTCCTGTCACTTCTTCCCCACTGCATTTGTACAAATTATGAGTAGGATTAAACAGAAAACACGTGTTAATAAAAAGGAAACAGTAACGGACACACTAACAGACACAACAATGAAAGGAAAGGAACCCATAATGGGGTTTTGTAAGATCTGTGCTTAAAGCAACTAAGCAGGACAACCATGACAAGACATCACACAAATATAACAGGCATGTAAATTTCAATTTGCATAATAATTATTTAATTAGACAGTGTTATTTGGAGGAAATCTTCTCCATTCAGTTTTATTTGAGGCTGGTTTATTTTGCCAAAAGAAAGATTACTTGGGGTTAAAATACGCACTCTAGCAGGATTTTCTTTGTTAACGGAAATGTTTTAGAAAAATCTTTTATCATCTTTAACATACTTTTTTCCCTAGATTTCTTTTGTTCTAAACTTCTTACAGGAGACAAAATTAAAGTTGAACATGATTAAATTAATGAATACCTGATGGATATCTTGCCTCTTCCAGTTCTCCAATTTCCATTCTGAAAGATACAAATAACCATAAGAGCTGACGTTAAGAATTAAAAACAAGAAATTATTATTACAAAAGATAAAAATAACCATAACAGCTGATGTTAAGAATTAAAAAAAAGAAATTATTTCATTATTACAAGCATTCAGTGGAAAAAGGAAGTATCTGGAAAGCTGATTTTAAGCAGAGTATGAACAAGAAGGGCGCCTCAAAAGGCAGAGCTGTCGATTTTTTTAAATTAGTAAGGGAATAAGTGAATCGTATATATTTGATATTTACTGTGATAGTTTATTAAACTTTCAAAATGCTCATTAGGAGATAATTGTTTCAAAACATCAAAAGGCCAAGGAAGGAAAGATGGAAGTCATTCATCTGATTGATCTTCTTTGCAGGTTAGATCTAATCAAGGGTTTAATCTAAGTCCTAGAGTAATAGGGCTTATAAAAAAAGAAATAGTAAAACCTGAACTTTCATAAGACCAATAACCATGTGGATTTCAAGCTGAATATGATAACCCAAATAATATGAACAAATTAAAAATAATACACAGAAATAGCAATAATACAAATAGCAAAATTAAAGCACTAATTTGAAAAGTAATTTTTTTTTAAATTAAACTTGCATTTTAAAATGTCACATTTTAAAAAACAATAAAGATCAGTGTTTATACCTTCCAAATACAAATCATCAAATTTCTGAGCCAGCACTTTTTGGGGAGACCTGATTCCAGCTCCCCAAGCGATAAAAGGAGTGCAGGTCTCCAAAGGATGCCCAGTCCCATGGGAACCTGCCAGTAAGACAGCAAGAGCGATGTGAGCACACAAGGATTCACCTCTTTACCTCAATGCTTTTTAATACCTAGCTGTAAAGAGCTGATCCACACAGAGCTCATGCTAGTCACCACACTCCCAAATGCTTGCATCTCTATATGACGTTAGTTTTAAAACATGCTCAAGGCAAGTCAGAGCATCAACAACAAACAGGCAAAAACAAAAAGCAGAACATCTGTGCAGTGACTCGGGTTGAAAGAAGATTAAGAATGACAACACTAAGACGTGGAGGAGATGGCCAGCAGTGTAGCACCGGAGGCAGAAATAACTGGGACAACTCCTCCGGGGAGTGACCACCCCGCTTTCAGGCAAGCGGTCAAGGGCAGGCCTGCTCGGAAGAGGACAGCACAGTCTCTACCTGCTTTTGTCCAGCCCAGTCTGCCTGGGGTCACCGAAAGCTCCCTTATAAAGTGGAACCTGCTTATGAGAACTCTACATTGTGCTTTGGGGACCCAAATCTCAGCTTTGTTTAATCTGTTCTCTGTGCACACACAGTGTGTGCCCTGGGGATCGCCCTGGGTGGACAGGCTCCTCTAGGGTAGGTCTGTAGAACCAAGGCCCTCAGTAATACCACCTTACACTCACACTCTATGCAATCACACACAGGCAACTCTAGGTAGATCAATGTGCTTTGTTTGTTTTCTTTGTGTGTGTGTCTGTGTGTGTGTGCACACTCAGTCATATCCAACTCTTTGCAACCCCATGGACTGTAGCCCGCCAGGCTTCTCTGTCCATGGAATTCCCAGGGCAAGAATACTGGAGTGGGTAGCCATGACCTCCTCTAGGGGATCTTCTCGACCCAGGGAGTGAACCGACATCTCTCGCATCTCCAGCATTGGCAGGTGGGTTCTTTACCAACTGTACCACCAGGAAAGTCATATGAGAATATATTTCTTTCCTAGTTAGAAGAAAGATGATATTTGTCTTTTTTACACTACCATTTTATGCATACTATTATGTGCTAGACACTTTGCATATACTAAGATAACTAATCGTCTTCAACATCATAAAGACACCTGCAAGCTACATTTACCACTACTTCCATCATAAAGTATGCATCACTTAGGGACAGACTAACCCCAGTCTGTCATTCCATGGTCAGCGGTAAAGATAAATGCTGTTCTCCCATCATTTCCATAAAAATCTTTAATAGTAGATACAATTTCTTTCACTCCCTCATCAACTAATTTAATATTGTCTGAATATTCCCTGTTTAAAAAGAAAAGAGAAAAGCAAATTAAATTATGTTCATTACATTAATTTGGCAAAATCAAATTTATTCAACATGAACTTATGATAAAGTCAATAATTCCTACAATACTTTTCAATCTCCTCCTTAGTATGCTTAAATCAGAGCTCTTTAGAGTGTTAAAAATAATTTTTCCCCTCTGAAAGAAGTAAAATTTAAAAATCTGAAATCATTTTCAAAAATGGTTTTTAAAAAAGGTGTTGATTAGCAAACAGATTTTAAAGAATACTTTTTAAGTCTCAAATGCAACAATAATGACTTTTAAAATTCATGCCTTTCATAATGTAAACTATGTTGCTCTTGCCACATTAATAACAGGTAAACATCACTGTCCCGTGTGTGCGTGCTAAGTCACTTCAGTCTCGTCCAGCTCTCTGTGACCCCATGGCCTACAGCCCACAAAGATCCCCTGTCCATGGCAGTGACACTGGGGTGGGCTGCCATGCCCTCCTCCAGGGGACCTCCCCGACCCAGGGACTGAGCCTGGGTCTCTCGCATCTTCTGCACTGGCAGGCCGGCTCTCTACCACCAGCACCACCTATTTTGCATTCTTTGGTGTGTTTGTGAGATATGATATGATATGATATGATGTTTTGAACAAACTATATTTAAGTTTCCCATATAACTGAACAAGGAGGGTTTATTATATAAGTTTTATCACTTACGACAATTCATTGTGCTAAAGAAAGAGAAGTATTCATTACTGGTAGTTAGTCTACAGATTTTACTGCTAGTTAGACTAATCTAGACTTAATTCAAAATAAAAAAATAAAAGTATAATATGAATTCTTCCTTTCTTATGCTCTCCAAAAGTGAGAAAAACAGTTACTGTTTATAAGTAGGGCCAAAGAAATACAGTATAAAAAAAAGAAAAAAGAAATACAGTATACCAAACTTACATAGCACTGATTAAATGGAACATAAGGAACAGCTAGTTACAGCTTTTTGTGATATAAAAATTAACACCATAAAAATGGTTTGGGGGAGCTTCTCTGGTGGTCAGCTGGGTAGAGAGTCCACCGTGCACTGCAAGGGGCACCGGTTGGATCCCTGGCCCGGGAAGATCCCAGGTGTCACAGAGTAACTGGGCCAGTGTGTCCAATTACGAGCCAGCGCTCTGAAGCACATGCACCCAGAGTTGGTGCTCTGCAACGGGGAGGGCACTGAAATGGGGGGCCTGCACAGGCCAAAGAATAAAAATATGGATGAAAATAAACATAAATAAAGGAGGCATGATGGAGAAAAGAAATAAAAGTTTTTTGGTTCAAATTTACTAAAATACTTCTAAACTATAAGCTTTTTCTCTCTGCTTTGAGAAAGGAATAATAAGGAAAACACATACAGCATATACTTCACTTATACTAATGTGTACCACGGTCACAGCACATGGGATCTTAGCCACAATATCATACTATATATCATATAAATAAGAACATATTCTACTTTATCAGGTAAACATCACTGTCCTGTGTGCGTGCTAAGTCACTTCAGTCTCGTCCAGCTCTCTGTGACCCCATGGCCTACAGCCCACAAAGATCCCCTGTCCATGGCAGTGACACTGGGGTGGGCTGCCATGCCCTCCTCAGGGGACCTCCCGACCCAGGGACTGAGCCTGGGTCTCGCATCTTCTGCACTGGCAGGCCGGCTCTCTACCACCAGCACCACCTATTTTGCATTCTTTGGTGTGTTTGTGAGATATGATATGATATGATATGATGTTTTGAACAAACTATATTTAAGTTTCCCATATAACTGAACAAGGAGGGTTTATTATATAAGTTTTATCACTTACGACAATTCATTGTGCTAAAGAAAGAGAAGTATTCATTACTGGTAGTTAGTCTACAGATTTTACTGCTAGTTAGACTAATCTAGACTTAATTCAAAATAAAAAAATAAAAGTATAATATGAATTCTTCCTTTCTTATGCTCTCCAAAAGTGAGAAAAACAGTTACTGTTTATAAGTAGGGCCAAAGAAATACAGTATAAAAAAAAGAAAAAAGAAATACAGTATACCAAACTTACATAGCACTGATTAAATGGAACATAAGGAACAGCTAGTTACAGCTTTTTGTGATATAAAAATTAACACCATAAAAATGGTTTGGGGGAGCTTCTCTGGTGGTCAGCTGGGTAGAGAGTCCACCGTGCACTGCAAGGGGCACCGGTTGGATCCCTGGCCCGGGAAGATCCCAGGTGTCACAGAGTAACTGGGCCAGTGTGTCCAATTACGAGCCAGCGCTCTGAAGCACATGCACCCAGAGTTGGTGCTCTGCAACGAGAGAGGGCACTGAAATGGGGGGCCTGCACAGGCCAAAGAATAAAAATATGGATGAAAATAAACATAAATAAAGGAGGCATGATGGAGAAAAGAAATAAAAGTTTTTTGGTTCAAATTTACTAAAATACTTCTAAACTATAAGCTTTTTCTCTCTGCTTTGAGAAAGGAATAATAAGGAAAACACATACAGCATATACTTCACTTATACTAATGTGTACCACGGTCACAGCACATGGGATCTTAGCCACAATATCATACTATATATCATATAAATAAGAACATATTCTACTTTAACTTAAAATACAAGTTCTCCTGTGACCATTCAAAGAACATTTGAGCACTTTAAAAGTTCAAATAGAGCAGGTATTCCCCTCAAAACCATGAAATTAAACACAGCACTAAAATTACCTTGATGATGGTCGGTGAGCATGTCCATTTGTGTCTATTCCTAACAAATGTAAGAAAAAAACTATTTTGTCTTCATTTACTTTAGAAAACAAAGATTGGTTGTTTCTGGCAGCATGAAAGAATTCCTGTACGTAACAAATCAGTTAAAAAATTTTAGTTTATTAATTTTATTTAAAAAATGATTCTAATAAAAACATTTAATTAAATTTATACAGAACTATAAAATTAAATTATCCTATTTTGCTTAAGTTAGTCCTCAGGACCTACCAACACAAAGTACTTGTCAGTTCTGACACCCATGTTCAAATAACACATAAGCTATTTTCTGTGTTATAATTATGCTAAAGAAAGGTTATATAAAAGGGATCGCATTTTCATGAAGTTCTAATAATACTGAAGAACTAATTTGACATGAGCCAAAAATAAAATAGTATTAATGGTAACAATTTAGGAACGCTTCATGAGTTTAAAATGTCTTCCTACCTCGTTTTAGGTCAAGGGCCTGTAAGCAGATACTAACATAAGTCAATTATACTAAGAAGTGATACATTGCAAAATAATTTGCTAATTAATTTTGTAAAGAGATTTTATTTAACTTGAAAGCTTTCTCTCTTAATAAAAGCCCATATATTAAGTGAAAAGAGAAACTTTGAAGGAAAAATATTCTGAGAAAAGCAATGGGGTTTATCAATGAACATACTGAGCACTTAATTCCTGATAAATACAAATAAAAATGCAGACACATACTGATTGTTTACAAACAATAAAAATGACTATATCACGGAGAAGTCCTCAATGTCAGTCCAGAGACACTACTGGTGAAAAGAAGAGTCACTAAAGGCCAACCAGCGACGACTTCTTACAACAGACAAACTATGAGTTCTAATTTGCAGGTGAGAAAGAGGAGAATGATAGATAGGAGGCAGTCAATATCCAGAGTTGCGATTTTCTTACAGTTCTTCAAAACAAAAATTCTATTGGTTTCCTGGTGAAACTGGGATGATTATCACTAACAAATAGTCTAGAAAACTCGATTTCTTAAAGAGATTCAAATATTTTATTATGATTAGCTTATAACTTTGTTTTTGCTTATCTAATTTTTCTTTAAAGTACAAACTTTTAAAATATCTACTGTTTCTGTGGTCAACAAAAGATCAGAAGATTATTCTAGGATGATTCAGCAAACAAGGAATGAAATATGGGTCTCTTAAATCCAATCAAGGGTTCATTTTACTGTCAGAAATGCAGAATTTAAAAGGGTTTACTTTTTTTTTTTTTTAATTTTGGTGGGGGTGGGGTGGGGAGGGAGGGGAGCAGGCGGGTCACTTCTATTGGTCTTTAATTTGTCCATTTTCATTCATCTTTGTTCTTTGGCCCGTGTGGGCCTCCCATCGCGGTGGCCTCTGCCGTTGCAGAGCACCAGCTCTGGGCGCATGTGCTCCAGAGTTCCGGCTTGGTAATTGGACACATCAGTTCAGCCACTCCGCGGCACGTGGGATCTTCCCAGGCCAGGGATCGAACCAGCGCCCCTTGCACTGCAAGGTGGTGTCCTTACCCACTGGACCACCAGGGAAGCCCTCCAGTCTTTTTTAAAATAGCATGCTACAATAAAGAACTTTCAAATTCAAACAAGCAGAAAAATCTAAGATGTATTTACTCACAAATAAATTTCTAGCATGGTAGGTACAAGTACTAGAGAACTAGTGCACATTAGACAAACACCTCCATCCAGTGTGCTATAGGTTAACCACTTAACAGCACATACCTTCACATGATCAAAAACCCACGTATCCAGCTGTGTTGAATCTTCAGCACCAAAATCCTCCCTAGAAGCGTCATAATAATGTGAAAAAATATGGTTTCCACTAGCACCTGAAAAGGAAATTTGGGGAAAACACGTTTAATGATCTGCCATGGACCACAGTTTATGCTTTAATGTTTGCTGTTGTTTTTGTTCTCATGAGAATATATCCTAATTTTACAGATACAAGTGAGTTATAATGTAAAAATGCTAAAAAAAAAAAAAATCACAAAATGGTAATTAAGAGAAAACAGCACTAAAACACTAAAAAGCACAATAGCAGACAACAAAATTTGTCTTCACATAAGAATCAAACTAATCATTAAATCGTTTGTTCTACAAAACTCCCTAACCAAGAAGAAAATTCAAGTATCTTAATTCTTTCATTCATAAAATACATAAATTTTTCCTCAGTATGAGAATAAATATTGATTACTGCCAAATAGTTTGAAAGGGTCAACAAATACATTAACCTTACACATTTGTAAGATTTTATTAAAGATCTTATCAACTTAGTGAATTTCTAAGTTAGACAGCCTCTTACAGGTCATAAGGAAGAGATGTAACAAAATAAAGACCATCTCTTAGAGTATCAGCTCAGTTCTAATGACACAATCCACTGCTCAGCCACTATACTCTCCACGTCCCAAGGAGAGATCTGAGTGGGACTGCAAGTTACCATAAGACATGGGACATTCCTATTGGACTGTCTCCAATCAGGCATTGGTTCTGTCCTATCAACTGCAGCCTGCAGTAGGGAGGTGAAACTGGCAAGCCAACGCAACCTAATCCTCACCACTACCAGTCCTTCTAAAAGCTTTAAATTACCATACAAAGTATTGCCAACTTAGTACAGGAGGAAATACAAACCACGACTCCTACCTTTGGCAAACATAGTCAATATGTCTGGGCTTCCCCAGCTCCATGTGTACCTGGTTTCATTAAGAAGAGAATCAAATTCTACAGGATTTTCCTTCCATCCTTCAGGTAATTGAAGCAGAAAAAAACAATGACAATAGTAATATTTACATAGTGAAATATTAGTATAGCTCCTAAAGAAGTGTTTTTTGAAAAATAACAAAGAGAATTAACTTCAGAACAAATGAAAAACTAAAACGGACTTTGTTACATGTATTATACTACACTAATTTTATCTACATGTATTATACTACATGCATTTTTTGATATACATGCTTTATAGTACACTATTTTTTTAAAAAAGCTAACAATAGATAATTTACTTCTTACCAAAATACAGAATCACTTTTGAGGTTCTGAGACCTAATTTAACATCTAGGAAAACCAAGTATCCATCCAATTATATTCTATCAATAGCACAATAGTATATAAGATTAAAGCTTAATTCTCGAGTCAGTCCCAGTGTGTGTGTTTTATGTGAGTTGGGCATGCTAAAAGACTTGTCAAAAGTCTGAAAACATACTTTACTTTGTGTCATGGCTCAATGTTAAAGAAGCAATGTTTATGCAGAAAATCTTGCACGTGGTGAAGCTGTCTAAAGAGACAGTACCTCTGGCAACTGCACTGACATCTTCATAGAACCCTGCCAGGATGGCGACATGGCCCGGCCGCGATTCAGTCGGCACACGCGTGTGAGATATCCCCCAGCTGCCCTCATTCATTATGATATTCCTGAAAGATATTACAGATGAATAGTTAACATAGACTATGATCAAATGCTCTGTCAGGGCCTTAAAAAAGATTACAGAGAAAGATAAGTACAATATACTAACACATATATATGGAATCTAGTAGGATGGTAATGATAACACATGCAGTGAAGTGATGGAAAAAGAGACATGGAGAGTAGACATATGGACATTGTGGGGAATGAACAGTGGGGTGGGAGGTGTAAAGGAAGTAGCATCAAAACCTATCCTATCATCTGTGAAAGAAATAGCTATTGTCATTGCGCTGTAAGAAAAGGGGATCCTGCAGGGGCGCTGTGTGATGGCCTGGAGGGGTGGGATGGGGGGGTATACATATGATTAATCTGGGATCATACATATCTGTAAGCAACAAAGCTCTGTAAAAGTAAAAAGTAAAATAAAAATTTTTAAAAAAGGGGGTTTCTACAGAAGAAATCCAGTCGAAAGAGTGAGTTGAAATTTAACAAGGAATCTTTCCTCACTCCAGCTTGGCAGATTCAATATTATTTAAGAAAGTTCAGAATTAAAAAAAAACATTTTCCCACCTTAGTGGAAGCTGCACATGCTCAGTAGTACTATAAAGAAAATCCAAACAGGGTAAAGGGACAGAAAGCAGTGATGACAGGGACAAGGCAAGCTAGACAGTTTTAGAGAAACTTCTACTGGAATGTGAGTTTTAATCTTGCCACAGCGGCATGAGGAAGGGCTTCTGAGGGGCTCGCTACAAATCAGAAAAAGGATAGTTCTTTGCAGGAGTCCCACAAGTACAAAAAATTAAACATCTCTTTTCAAAGTCACTTAACAGAATCCAAGATTATTACATTGCATGGTGATATAAACTTGGGAAGGCTTTACATATTTTATAGAAAATGAATTTTGAATTGAAATATATATATATTAGCTAAATACCTTTGTAATCAGCAATTCACTAATACGTATGCTTGCCATTACTTAATTTAAGTCTTACTTTAAAAAAAGAGGATCATACACTGAGTTGCAAGCCAGGTTTCAGAAATCAGGACAAGTTAGGCCAAGCGGCTAAGGTCATGCTTTTCAACGACCTGATATCAACCTCCCCAGTAAGAGAAATACCTCCTAGAAGGAAACACACTTGTTAATCTCTGTGGCAAGGGTGGTGTGTGCACCGATTCTTTTCCTCTCACGCCTCTGTCTCGGGTGAGAGCAATATACTAACACATATATATGGAATCTAGTAGGATGGTAATGATAACACATGCAGTGAAGTGATGGAAAAAGAGACATGGAGAGTAGACATATGGACATTGTGGGGAATGAACAGTGGGGTGGGAGGTGTAAAGGAAGTAGCATCAAAACCTATCCTATCATCTGTGAAAGAAATAGCTATTGTCATTGCGCTGTAAGAAAAGGGGATCCTGCAGGGGCGCTGTGTGATGGCCTGGAGGGGTGGGATGGGGGGGTATACATATGATTAATCTGGGATCATACATATCTGTAAGCAACAAAGCTCTGTAAAAGTAAAAAGTAAAATAAAAAATTTTTTAAAAAGGGGTTACTACAGAAGAAATCCAGTCGAAAGAGTGAGTTGAAATTTAACAAGGAATCTTTCCTCTCTCCCACTTGGCAGATTCAATATTATTTAAGAAAGTTCAGAATTAAAAAAAAACATTTTCCCACCTTAGTGGAAGCTGCACATGCTCAGTAGTACTATAAAGAAAATCCAAACAGGGTAAAGGGACAGAAAGCAGTGATGACAGGGACAAGGCAAGCTAGACAGTTTTAGAGAAACTTCTACTGGAATGTGAGTTTTAATCTTGCCACAGCGGCATGAGGAAGGGCTTCTGAGGGGCTCGCTACAAATCAGAAAAAGGATAGTTCTTTGCAGGAGTCCCACAAGTACAAAAAATTAAACATCTCTTTTCAAAGTCACTTAACAGAATCCAAGATTATTACATTGCATGGTGATATAAACTTGGGAAGGCTTTACATATTTTATAGAAAATGAATTTTGAATTGAAATATATATATATTAGCTAAATACCTTTGTAATCAGCAATTCACTAATACGTATGCTTGCCATTACTTAATTTAAGTCTTACTTTAAAAAAAGAGGATCATACACTGAGTTGCAAGCCAGGTTTCAGAAATCAGGACAAGTTAGGCCAAGCGGCTAAGGTCATGCTTTTCAACGACCTGATATCAACCTCCCCAGTAAGAGAAATACCTCCTAGAAGGAAACACACTTGTTAATCTCTGTGGCAAGGGTGGGTGTGTGTGCACCCGATTCTTTTTCCTCTCCACGCCTCTGTCTCGGGTGAGAGAGACAGTATTAGTACAACAATGTCCAGAGATGCCGCCGTTCCAGTTGACGCGCTTACCTGAGAAACGGTGCCCTAGAATTTCCATTTTCGTCTAGTTCGTAAAGTTTATCGGCTCGCAGGCCATCAGCGACAAGCAGCACTAATCTTTTCGCTGGAGGAGGCAGTGAGGTAAACTGAGGAGTCATCCCATGAACCAAGGGAGATGTGAAATAAATGTCGAAGATGGAGGTGAAGAACACAAAGTGCACAAGCAGTCCCAAGACGACGTACAGCAGCATATCCTGGGGAGCAGACTTCCGGAGAGACTGAAAGGGGGGAACACAGGTACATGCAGGTACGCCTTAGAGCAAGCAGGGACGGTTTTACTGATTCTGACAACTAGAGCAGCCTGCCTCATTTTTCAATCTCAAAAAACCTTCTCCATTTGGTAGGCGCTTTAGATGTAAGCTTCATTGTTACTGCTACTACTTTCCTTACCTACACAGGTAACTGTTTTTTTTTTTTAACAGTCAAAACTTTATGTATTTATTTATACCTTTACTCATTTTATGTAGTCTTGAACTTCAGGTCTCCAGGGGCAAGTACATTCATTCAGTAAGTATTTATGTTTGCCTATGACTTGGCTAGGCATTAGTGGAGAAATGTGAGAATACACAGATGACAGTTATATTCTCTGCTCTTAAGATGTTTACAACTGAGCTGGAGAAACATAAATGCACACAAATACATTTTATTCCTATAGAACAACTATGCTAAGTTGCTTTAGTTGTATCCAATTCTGCGACCCCATGGATTGTGGCGTGCCAGGCTACTTTCCGTGGGATTTCTCAGGCAACAGTACTGGAGTGGGTTGCCATTTCCTCCTCCATAATTGTTTTTAAGTTGTGGTTAAAGCATTTAACAGAAGATCTACCCTAAGTTTACACATAAATACAGTATTTTAAACTCTAGGCACTGTCGTGCATCATATCTCGACAATTCAGTCACTGTGCGTAACTGAAATTTTATAGCCACTGAACGGACTATTTCCATTTCCCCCTCCCCCACAACCATCATTCTACCTGCTGCTTCCATGAGTCTGACAGTTTCAGATGATCTTAGATAAACAGAAACTGGCAGCATATGTCCTTCCATGAGTGGCCTATTTCACTGAACATAATGTTCTCTAGGCCATAACATCATGTTGGCCAACTCTTGGTACTGTAATCTGTCTAATTTTGTCCACTCTATTCATTTACATTCCTCTGATGACCAATAATGTTGAGCTACTTTTCACGCATTTAATGGACTTTTTAAATCCTCTTTTACCCCCTTTCCTATTTTAACAGTATTTTTCAAAGAGCAGCACTTTTAAATTCTGTGTAAGTTCAATTAGCTTTTCCTTTGGTGACTGAGTACAGCACAACATTTACTTTAGTAAAGACTTTTAGTAGTTTTATTTTAAAATAATTTCAAGTTCAGAGAAAAGTTGCAATAGCGGTACACATATCCATATACTCCTTTAGTTATATATCTCTAACATTATCATTTTTCTCTGGTCTTTGCCTCATCTCTTTAACTTCCTCCTCTTTTCTGTGTGTGTGTGTGTGCGTGTGTTTACACTTGAGTGTTTATTTTCTGACAATCATGATATCCCCTTATGTACCTACAACAGACTTACCAGCTTCAGTAAACTCAATTTCAGAGTTTTATCTAATCCACCATCTATACTCTAAATTTTTTAAGTGTCCCAATAATGTTCTTTCCAGCATTTTTATAGCTTTATGGAGGCATAATTGGCCTATAAGTTGAACATACTTAAAGTGCATAATTATCATAGTAAAGATAGAGGGCATACTCGTAACCCTCAAAAGTTTTCTCGTGCCTCTGTGATTCATCCTGCATATGTCGTTTTTTGATATTTCAACTTCCCCTTGTTAGTTTTTAAATTACCACTGATATTTATGTATTCAATTTGTATTCAGCAACCCTGAAAAACTGTTAGCTATAGTAACTTTTATGTAGATGCCTTTTAATTTTCCAAAGAGAGAATTATGTCACCCATGAAGAAAGGACATCTTCCTTTATGTTTTTTCTTTATGTTTTATGCTTGTACTGTCTCGGACTTCAAGCGTCATGCTGAACAGGTATACAAACAACAGACATCCCTGCCTTGTTTTCAACTTTAGGGTGAAAGTTCAGTTTTCCAGGTTCTGATAGATTCCTTTTCCTACATTAAAGAAGCTCTCTTTTATTCTCAATATGCAAAGAGTTTTAAAACTGTGAATGAATGCTGGACTTTGTCAAGTGCTTTGTCACATTAATTGAAAAGATCATCGTTTTCTCTTTGAGTCTCCTAATATGGTGAATTACGATGACTGAACTTCAAATGTTTATTACCAGAATAACCTGAATTTAGTCATTAAGTATTATCCTTTCTATATGCTATCGGATTTTATTTGCTAGAATATTTAGCATTTTAAAATGATCTTTATTAGAGATATTAGATGATACTTTTCTCTTTTTCTTATGTCTTTCTCTGGTTTTGGTATCAGAAAAAGCATTGGGAAGTGTTACTACCTTTTAGTTTTTGAAAGAGTCAGTGTAGAATTGTACTATTTCTTTCCTTATTGTGTAGCAAAATATCAATGGCTCAGTTTTGCTTTTTGGAAGGCTTTTAACTATAAATTCAATTTCTTCATATCCAAAGATACTGAGATTATTTACTACTTGCTGAGTGAGTTCTGGTAGCTGTCCCTTCATCTATTTCATCTAAATTGTCAAATTTATTATTTGAAAATTATTCACAATATTCTGTTCACTTCTTTTTTCTTCTATCCTCTAGGTCAGAACTCTTTTACGAGGTATCATACTGAGTTAGATAAGTCATTTTTCAAGTACTTAATTCATTTCAGTTAGATCTGAAACTCTATTTACAACTCAACTGCACATGGTATGTAACTAGTCGTAGAGAAGCTCACATTGATTTAAATACTCCTCTTTACCACCGAAACCGGAGTACTCTCTTTATCATGCTTATTAATAAGGAAATACCCTTATCATTTCTCATTTCATTTGGATTTACAAATATTCCCCTGGACTTACGTTCTTTCTTTTTTTTTTACCACTTCTGTTGGTCTTTCATGTATTTATCTTTGTTCTTTGGCCTGTGTGGGCTTCCCATTGCAGTGGCCTCTCTAGCTGCAGAGCACTGGCTCTGGGCACATGTGCTCCAGAGCTCCAGCTCAGTAGTTGGACACATCGGTCCAGCCACTCCGCAGCATGTGGGATCTTCCCAGGCCAGGGATCGAACCGATGTCCCTTGCACTGCAAGGTGGTGTCCTTACCCACTGGACCACCAAGGAAGCCCACATTCTTTCTTTTCTGCACTGTTGTTACACAACTTTTCTGTAAAAACTATCAATGTGTCTGTATTAAAGGACAGTACACATTTTCCACTACACAAAAGCTTACTGAGGCAGTGAAAAAAAGTTTTTTTGAGAACTTTGACCCTGAAGCTGTAACAGTCAACATAAAAATGTAGCTCTGTTACATAGTGACAGCGGGAGCCTAGTCAGGTTCCTCCTGGGCACTTTCAAGCATCACTTCCTCAGGGACTACACCCTGAATCAGAAGCTAAAACCTTTGCTTCTATTTATAACTATATAGCTATGACTTCCACTACTTGTAGTAACGTCTGCCTCTATAACTTAATGCTGATTCCACCACAGCAAGGCAGGCTTTCTCCAGCGCTCATCGCAGTCCTGGGCCCTTAGGGTTAATAAATTACTTAGGATTATCATTTCAAAGGTATGTGTAATATGCACTATAGCCACTAGAGGCTGTCTTGCTTCTCTGTTTATTTCTTGAGCAGAAACAGGAGCTCCAAAGATTCAGGATACTTAAAAACAACTTTTATGTTTAAGTCACTTACTAGACATCAAATTTCAACGACTCCAAAATATCACCCTTCACATGCTACTTACTTTATTATTGCTAAACACATGTAATTAAGCATGATCATTATATAATATTTTTCTTTTTAAAAATCAGTTTATTCAGATTCAGTGAAAAAGAAAATGTTTTCATCAATGAATGAAATGGATGAATGGATGAATCAGTTGGAAACCACAAAAACAAATGAATAAGTACTAAAAATTTTAAAATACACATAACCATGTATCAATAAAAGTCATTCAGCTTACACCAATGGGGATGTTTACCGCACACTGAAAATCAATGTCAAAATTAGAAATAAGTTTTTTCTAAAAATTTTAAAATACAATATACATTGCAGTGGCCTCTCTAGCTGCAGAGCACTGGCTCTGGGCACATGTGCTCCAGAGCTCCAGCTCAGTAGTTGGACACATCGGTCCAGCCACTCCGCAGCATGTGGGATCTTCCCAGGCCAGGGATCGAACCGATGTCCCTTGCACTGCAAGGTGGTGTCCTTACCCACTGGACCACCAAGGAAGCCCACATTCTTTCTTTTCTGCACTGTTGTTACACAACTTTTCTGTAAAAACTATCAATGTGTCTGTATTAAAGGACAGTACACATTTTCCACTACACAAAAGCTTACTGAGGCAGTGAAAAAAAGTTTTTTTGAGAACTTTGACCCTGAAGCTGTAACAGTCAACATAAAAATGTAGCTCTGTTACATAGTGACAGCGGGAGCCTAGTCAGGTTCCTCCTGGGCACTTTCAAGCATCACTTCCTCAGGGACTACACCCTGAATCAGAAGCTAAAACCTTTGCTTCTATTTATAACTATATAGCTATGACTTCCACTACTTGTAGTAACGTCTGCCTCTATAACTTAATGCTGATTCCACCACAGCAAGGCAGGCTTTCTCCAGCGCTCATCGCAGTCCTGGGCCCTTAGGGTTAATAAATTACTTAGGATTATCATTTCAAAGGTATGTGTAATATGCACTATAGCCACTAGAGGCTGTCTTGCTTCTCTGTTTATTTCTTGAGCAGAAACAGGAGCTCCAAAGATTCAGGATATTTAAAAAACAACTTTTATGTTTAAGTCACTTACTAGACATCAAATTTCAACGACTCCAAAATATCACCCTTCACATGCTACTTACTTTATTATTGCTAAACACATGTAATTAAGCATGATCATTATATAATATTTTTCTTTTTAAAAATCAGTTTATTCAGATTCAGTGAAAAAGAAAATGTTTTCATCAATGAATGAAATGGATGAATGGATGAATCAGTTGGAAACCACAAAAACAAATGAATAAGTACTAAAAATTTTAAAATACACATAACCATGTATCAATAAAAGTCATTCAGCTTACACCAATGGGGATGTTTACCGCACACTGAAAATCAATGTCAAAAATTAGAATATATAAAAATGAATAAAAAATTATCTATATAACTTTAAGTCAATGAAAAACACTGAAAGTACTGTGGTTATTTTAAGATGACTAAAACAAAAAAAAATAATTTTTAATCAAGCAAATGATAGAAGTGCTTGGAAAAAGGCAATGTTTTTATATTTTCATCACTGACACACAAACATCAATTACTTATCCAGATTATTTAGTGAAACACTAGCTGTAAAGACCTAGATTAATGCAAATCTTGCTAAGTAGGAAGAAAATCCCTCAACAATATTAACAGCAAATTATTAGAAAACAGAGATCAGTATTAACCAACATTCTAGTATGTACTACTAATATTTCTTAAGTATCTTTAATTGATAAGTAAGTCTCTCTGCATTGTGGAAGAGCAAAGTACTCACAGAAGATTGGCCAGTTGGTTTGTTCGAGGTTTGGAAGGTCACATAAATAAGTCCATGATTACAGGCTACCAGGTAGAAGCAGGAAACTACAAATGTGTTATAGGAAGTTGCGGCTCACTGAAGAACTTCCACATCCAATTTCTTTATTTTTTCAGCTAACTTTTTACAACTCTCTGAAGAAACAAATTTTAAATCTGTCTTCAATTTTCACTTTAGAACTCAGACCCTAAAGATCCTCCCTTTGGGGGCCTACTACTTTCATTGCCTTTTCTGGCTATAGCTACTGAACAATTGACATCAGGTTTGTTTTGCTTTATTTCTAAAAACGTGCCAAATATTCTCACCAGATACTAGTATTACATTAAGTGATAACTGATTATAACATTTACTGTGCACCAGGTGCCCGGTATGATGACAAGCACATTCCTAATTCTGTGTACTGTCAGTATCCCTTTGACGAGGAGGCTGAGAAAGTCAAGCAACTTCTTAAAAGTTTCACAGCAAATAATGGGCAGAACTGGGAAAGGAACTTCAGGTTCTTCAACCTAATAAGCATAGTTCTCAAGAGGAGGGCCCTAGGTATAAGAGATTTATAAAATATTCCATTACACAGATGGGAATATTTTATATAAACAATTCACTGCTAAACATTCCAATCCCTAATCCTTCCCATTTTTCCCATGTCAGAAATTGGTTCTATTTTCAGTCAGGCACACTGCATTACAATAGGGATCAACAATCCTTTGTGCTAAGAAGTATGTAACAACATTGGTGGCTATTTCGATACTATTTTCTTAAGACCTGGGATTTTTTTCTTTCCATGCTTTTCTTCAACACATGGCAAGTGCGTGCGCACACACACACACATTTAGAATTAAACATTAGGTAGAATTAAACATTAGGAGTTAATGTCCCATAAAAAAAGGTTTGAATCCTTAGTACTAATAACATCAAACATATTTCTACCAAAAACAAAAAACCAAAGCCTTATTCAAAGGAAAATTCTGGTTGACTGAGCCTGGGTAAACCGAAATGAAAACTGACATGTAACTGTTGGCTTACATCTACATGTAAACCCACAACCTAACTTAAGGTTATGTAAGAACGCTCTATTTTTATTTTTCCACAGAGCTAAAGGAGATATTTTACTGCATCAATGTAATATAACTTACCTGATAATATAATTACTGCCACTTCTATTCTGGTGCTTAAAAGAAGAACCTAGGGCTTCCGTGATGGTTCAGTGGGTAAAGAATTCACCTGCCATGCAGAAGCCTCAGGAGACGTAGGTTTGATTCCTGTGCTGGGAAGACTCCTGGAAGAAGTATGACATCCTTCCGTATTTTTGCCTAAAAATCCCATGGACAGAGGAGCCGGGTGGGCTATAGTCCAAAGGGTCACAATAAAGTCAGAAGCGCCCACATATGGAGAAAGGGAAAACTAAACCCTGTAAAAGCAGCAATTCATGTGTGAAGAAAAGAGAAGCTATTAGGTACAGCCCTGGAACACTACTGACTAGAACCTATACATCCCTTGACAACTTCTGATTGTAACCAAGGAATGACATTAAAGGTAAATGACCTTCCTAACTTAGTATGCTGTGTCAACGTTTGATAAAGAATACCAAAACTGTCAATAACAGTCAAGTTTTAAATTAAGTCCCACAGTCAGTATCTTGACTCTAGACTGTCAGAAGCACTGGGTATGGAGAAAGAATGGCTTTGGATGTAAAAGAACTGAGATTTATAAAATATTCCATTACACAGATTTTTCACTGCTAAACATTCCAATCCCTAATCCTTCCCATTTTTCCCATGTCAGAAATTGGTTCTATTTTCAGTCAGGCACACTGCATTACAATAGGGATCAACAATCCTTTGTGCTAAGAAGTATGTAACAACATTGGTGGCTATTTCGATACTATTTTCTTAAGACCTGGGATTTTTTTCTTTCCATGCTTTTCTTCACCACATGGCAAGTGCGCCACACACACACATTTAGAATTAAACATTAGGTAGAATTAAACATTAGGAGTTAATGTCCCATAAAAAAAGGTTTGAATCCTTAGTACTAATAACATCAAACATATTTCTACCAAAAACAAAAAACCAAAGCCTTATTCAAAGGAAAATTCTGGTTGACTGAGCCTGGGTAAACCGAAATGAAAACTGACATGTAACTGTTGGCTTACATCTACATGTAAACCCACAACCTAACTTAAGGTTATGTAAGAACGCTCTATTTTTATTTTTCCACAGAGCTAAAGGAGATATTTTACTGCATCAATGTAATATAACTTACCTGATAATATAATTACTGCCACTTCTATTCTGGTGCTTAAAAGAAGAACCTAGGGCTTCCGTGATGGTTCAGTGGGTAAAGAATTCACCTGCCATGCAGAAGCCTCAGGAGACGTAGGTTTGATTCCTGTGCTGGGAAGACTCCTGGAAGAAGTATGACATCCTTCCGTATTTTTGCCTAAAAAAATCCCATGGACAGAGGAGCCGGGTGGGCTATAGTCCAAAGGGTCACAATAAAGTCAGAAGCGCCCACATATGGAGAAAGGGAAAACTAAACCCTGTAAAAGCAGCAATTCATGTGTGAAGAAAAGAGAAGCTATTAGGTACAGCCCTGGAACACTACTGACTAGAACCTATACATCCCTTGACAACTTCTGATTGTAACCAAGGAATGACATTAAAGGTAAATGACCTTCCTAACTTAGTATGCTGTGTCAACGTTTGATAAAGAATACCAAAACTGTCAATAACAGTCAAGTTTTAAATTAAGTCCCACAGTCAGTATCTTGACTCTAGACTGTCAGAAGCACTGCAAGGCATAGTGGAGAAAGAATGGCTTTGGATGTAAAAGAACTGATTTTAGTTCCCATTAATACTTATTAATGAGACTGAGTTGATTGGGCCATTGAACGTCTCAAGGCTTAAATTGACTTTTCTCTCCACTGACGGACAACACCTGACATTTTGAAGCATCCCCATTGTGCCGACCGAGTATTAAATCACCAGTGCTTTTTGTCACTGGGTTAGTCATGTTCGACCCTTTGCGACCCCATGGACTGCAGCAGGCCAGGCCTCCCTGTCCTTCACCATTTCCCAGAGCTTGCTCAAACTCATGTCCACTGAGTCGGTGATACCATACAACCATCTTGTCCTCTGTCCTCGTAAGTGTTTACTGAGCTTCTAACAGTTTGTTATTGAAGTCGAGACTACCAGGATAGTCGCAGATCCAAGCAAATTCAAACCTCTGAGTTCCATCTTCCATTTGCTCTCTCCATCTGCCGCACCCTACCCTAACGCACCTGCCCTTTCTCTTAACTCCGGGGGGAGAAGGCGCTCTTCCCGGCTTCCGGGGCCAGCAGGCACGTGGCTGGGAAGGCAAAGAGAAAGGAAGACACATTCTGATTATCGCCCCTGCCCTGGGCACCTGCTACACTGAAGAAGAGCATTCACCAACGGGCTGAACAGAGCAGAGAAAGTGAAACGTGCGAAGAAACAGTATAGCAGCGCGTCGGCTGGCGTGGGGCCAGCGTCACGGCCACCGCACCTGTCCCCCACTGGTCCCGGACTTTACCTGGGCTTACACAGATCAGGCCTGCTCTCAGGAATGCGGCCTCCACGGCGCGAAGGCGGCACCCAGCTCAAGGCCAGTGTTCTCATCTATCCCTGGACGGACAGCCGGCAGAATTCTCCTAAGCCACCGTCATAACCGCCCCCAAATACGAAACACCCGACATATTAGGTAACCTTCGTAAAAGACAACTTCTGATTGTAACCAAGGAATGACATTAAAGGTAAATGACCTTCCTAACTTAGTATGCTGTGTCAACGTTTGATAAAGAATACCAAAACTGTCAATAACAGTCAAGTTTTAAATTAAGTCCCACAGTCAGTATCTTGACTCTAGACTGTCAGAAGCACTGCAAGGCATAGTGGAGAAAGAATGGCTTTGGATGTAAAAGAACTGATTTTAGTTCCCATTAATACTTATTAATGAGACTGAGTTGATTGGGCCATTGAACGTCTCAAGGCTTAAATTGACTTTTCTCTCCACTGACGGACAACACCTGACATTTTGAAGCATCCCCATTGTGCCGACCGAGTATTAAATCACCAGTGCTTTTTGTCACTGGGTTAGTCATGTTCGACCCTTTGCGACCCCATGGACTGCAGCAGGCCAGGCCTCCCTGTCCTTCACCATTTCCCAGAGCTTGCTCAAACTCATGTCCACTGAGTCGGTGATACCATACAACCATCTTGTCCTCTGTCCTCGTAAGTGTTTACTGAGCTTCTAACAGTTTGTTATTGAAGTCGAGACTACCAGGATAGTCGCAGATCCAAGCAAATTCAAACCTCTGAGTTCCATCTTCCATTTGCTCTCTCCATCTGCCGCACCCTACCCTAACGCACCTGCCCTTTCTCTTAACTCCGGGGGGAGAAGGCGCTCTTCCCGGCTTCCGGGGCCAGCAGGCACGTGGCTGGGAAGGCAAAGAGAAAGGAAGACACATTCTGATTATCGCCCCTGCCCTGGGCACCTGCTACACTGAAGAAGAGCATTCACCAACGGGCTGAACAGAGCAGAGAAAGTGAAACGTGCGAAGAAACAGTATAGCAGCGCGTCGGCTGGCGTGGGGCCAGCGTCACGGCCACCGCACCTGTCCCCCACTGGTCCCGGACTTTACCTGGGCTTACACAGATCAGGCCTGCTCTCAGGAATGCGGCCTCCACGGCGCGAAGGCGGCACCCAGCTCAAGGCCAGTGTTCTCATCTATCCCTGGACGGACAGCCGGCAGAATTCTCCTAAGCCACCGTCATAACCGCCCCCAAATACGAAACACCCCTGACACTTACCCGGCCAGAAACTATTCTCGCGATAGTTCTAGGGTTATTTCTAGGTAACTCGAATCCCCGCCCCTACATCTCTCAACCAATCAAAGGGGAATGGGGCGGGGCTTTGCCTTTGGCTGGGAACCGGGCCTTCAATCTGCTCTCTAGCGTGGGGAACGGGCGGGGCGGGGCGGAGCGGGGGGCAGGGCTCGCGCCATTTCTCGCGAGACTGGGGACCAGGAAGACGCCTGCAGAGCCGGGCTGCTGGTGCAGCTGCGGCTGGGGCAGCGGCTGCTGCTGCATCCGGACAGCTTGCCTCCGAGCCTGCGCCTGGTCTCCAGGTGAGGAGGCGGGACGCTGCAAGCCCGGGGCTGTGGAAGTGTGCAGGGCCAACGGAGGCTTAGCCGGAATTCAGGCTGCGGCCTGGCAGAGCCAAGCAGGGAGGCGCCCACACTCTTGACTGTGTAAGATGGCGGCGATGGCGCCTGGAGGTGGCGGCGGCGGCGTGAATCCATTCCTCAGCGATTCGGACGAGGACGATGACGAGGTTTCAGCGACCGACGAGCGGCGGGCAGGACTTCGGCTGGGTTCCGGGGGCGGCCTAGATCCCGGCTCTGCGGACTCGCTGTCGCCCCAGGATCCCATGGCCTTAGGGAGCAGTGCACGACCAGGGCTCCCTGGGGAGGCGGCGGCGGCGGCGGCGGCGGCCCTGGGGGCCGCCGGGGAGACCCCGGCCCGATTGTCAATTGATGCGATCGCGGCCCAGCTGTTGCGAGATCAGTACCTGCTGACCGCCCTGGAGCTGCACACCGAGCTGTTGGAGAGCGGTCGCGAGCTCCCTCGGCTGCGCGACTACTTCTCCAATCCTGGCAACTTCGAGAGGCAGAGTGGGACCCCGCCGGGGATAGGGGCGCCGGGGATCCCTGGAGCAGCCGGCGTCGGAGGCGCTGGAGGTCGGGAACCGAGTACAACATCGGGTGGGGGACAGCTCAGTAAGTGAACCACAGCGCTGCCCCTCCGGCTGGGCTGTTGGGGATGTTAAGGGTTGTTAGGGGCGAGGGGGTAATTGCGGGCCGGTACGGAGTATTAGGGACGTTTCGGTTAAGAGAGCTGGGTCGGGAGGCAGGGGGTGATCTGCGGTGGTAGCAAAAGGATCTGGTAGTGACTGATCCCTCCCTGCCTGCCTCCAGCTCTTGGCTGGACTTGCACCTGCTCCTGTCTCCTTCCACTCTTGGTGTCCGGATCAATTAAATATCCAGAGTTTCTAGCTCACGGGCTATTACAGGACTCCAGAAGACTCCCTGGTAACCTTGGCTTATCGCTTTAATCATGTTTCCGTTTTCTCCAGTCTCCGGAATCACCACTACCTGGAAACAGTGTTCCTTATATTGTTCTCAGTAATTATTTGACTCCAAGTCAAAAGAGAAAGGAATAGGAAATGTTAGTTGCTCTCTCCACCAAGTCAGATCCACTTGACGACCTTTTGTCTTTGGTGTGACTTGATTACTTCAAAGTTGCGTTTTCTGCTGCGTAAAATTTGTTCTGTTTAAATAAACTGAGTTTCATTCAATTTCAGTTCCTTAATTTCAGTAGGTTTCCAAAACACTAGGAAGTCTAAGGAGCAGGGTTCTGCCTGCAGTGTATCTCCTGGTCTCAGCACCATGTAGCCTTTTTTCTCCGCGTAAGTTAAGAATTAACTTTTTTGCCTTGCTGTAATCGTTGTTAGCAGTATAGAGTGGGCGTTTACCTCATTCATCCTACATCTATAAGCATTTCTTAAGACTTTGAAACGGCCTATCAAGGATGCATGTTGAATTCCCAATATCTATTCCTCCCGAGCGGCAGCTTAGATTTTCCTTTACTAATGGTATGAGGTGTTTCCGTGTGTTATGTAAGGCCAACAGGAATTTGCCAACAAATGTTAAAATAGATAGCTCCCTCGGCTGCGCGACTACTTCCAATCCTGGCAACTTCGAGGCAGAGTGGGACCCGCCGGGGATAGGGGCGCCGGGGATCCCTGGAGCAGCCGGCGTCGGAGGCGCTGGAGGTCGGGAACCGAGTACAACATCGGGTGGGGGACAGCTCAGTAAGTGAACCACAGCGCTGCCCCTCCGGCTGGGCTGTTGGGGATGTTAAGGGTTGTTAGGGGCGAGGGGGTAATTGCGGGCCGGTACGGAGTATTAGGGACGTTTCGGTTAAGAGAGCTGGGTCGGGAGGCAGGGGGTGATCTGCGGTGGTAGCAAAAGGATCTGGTAGTGACTGATCCCTCCCTGCCTGCCTCCAGCTCTTGGCTGGACTTGCACCTGCTCCTGTCTCCTTCCACTCTTGGTGTCCGGATCAATTAAATATCCAGAGTTTCTAGCTCACGGGCTATTACAGGACTCCAGAAGACTCCCTGGTAACCTTGGCTTATCGCTTTAATCATGTTTCCGTTTTCTCCAGTCTCCGGAATCACCACTACCTGGAAACAGTGTTCCTTATATTGTTCTCAGTAATTATTTGACTCCAAGTCAAAAGAGAAAGGAATAGGAAATGTTAGTTGCTCTCTCCACCAAGTCAGATCCACTTGACGACCTTTTGTCTTTGGTGTGACTTGATTACTTCAAAGTTGCGTTTTCTGCTGCGTAAAATTTGTTCTGTTTAAATAAACTGAGTTTCATTCAATTTCAGTTCCTTAATTTCAGTAGGTTTCCAAAACACTAGGAAGTCTAAGGAGCAGGGTTCTGCCTGCAGTGTATCTCCTGGTCTCAGCACCATGTAGCCTTTTTTCTCCGCGTAAGTTAAGAATTAACTTTTTTGCCTTGCTGTAATCGTTGTTAGCAGTATAGAGTGGGCGTTTACCTCATTCATCCTACATCTATAAGCATTTCTTAAGACTTTGAAACGGCCTATCAAGGATGCATGTTGAATTCCCAATATCTATTCCTCCCGAGCGGCAGCTTAGATTTTCCTTTACTAATGGTATGAGGTGTTTCCGTGTGTTATGTAAGGCCAACAGGAATTTGCCAACAAATGTTAAAATAGATAATTTTAAAATTGTAGCCTAACTGATAGTGTTTTGTCGATATTTTTAAGTGGTGCCAGAGACTTATATTGCCTGACTTAGATGCAGTGAATGTGCAAAGAGTGCATTTTCTATCAGGGTAAATCCTAGGCAGTCTTCTCTCTTGAATATGGAATTTTCTCAGCAGGTGTAACTTCCTTGCTCCATATTGTAGGATTATATTCCTTTTCCGGAAACTCGTTTTTCTCGTTGCTGACCTTTAAGACTATAAAGTGTGACAAAAGACCAGTGTTAACAAAATTGTTAGATAGTTGGCTTTTTTGTTTGTTTTAAGATTTTTCAGCTATCTAATCATGTTTTTCACCTGATAAGCTCTGACTGCTTCCTCAAGACCCAGCTCAACTGTCATCTTTGTAAATGTTTCCCACACTGCCAAGGCTTAGTTGTTCCTTTCATTATACTACTTTCAAACCTCAACCATAGCCTTTAAGTCTTTTGGATTTGCTTTGTTAACAGTAACATTTCTCTTCATTAGATAGTCATTTCTTGAGGGACATCTTTATATTCCTCACAGTTTGTTTAGTCCCTGTTCTGTTGAACATAACTGAATTCATTTGCTATGATTTTCTACTATATAAGTATAATGAAATGAGTTATTCCTTACTTCATAATATTATTTTAATTTAAAAGACTTTCTTAATCTTTTTACTTTATCTTATTATGTGTGGTATCACTGTATAGTCAAATTTTCTCTTAAAAATTTTCTCTATAGAAATTGTTATAATTTTGGCTCTAAATATAGCAGTGTTTCTGTTGGTGGGAATGTAAATTGACACAGCTACTATGGAAGACAGTATGGAGATTCTTCAAAAGAAACTAGAAATAAAACCACCATATGACCCAACAGTCCCACTACTAGGCATATACCCTTAGGAAACCAAAATTGAAAAGACACATGTACCCCTCATTCATCCTACATCTATAAGCATTTCTTAAGACTTTGAAACGGCCTATCAAGGATGCATGTTGAATTCCCAATATCTATTCCTCCCGAGCGGCAGCTTAGATTTTCCTTTACTAATGGTATGAGGTGTTTCCGTGTGTTATGTAAGGCCAACAGGAATTTGCCAACAAATGTTAAAATAGATAATTTTAAAATTGTAGCCTAACTGATAGTGTTTTGTCGATATTTTTAAGTGGTGCCAGAGACTTATATTGCCTGACTTAGATGCAGTGAATGTGCAAAGAGTGCATTTTCTATCAGGGTAAATCCTAGGCAGTCTTCTCTCTTGAATATGGAATTTTCTCAGCAGGTGTAACTTCCTTGCTCCATATTGTAGGATTATATTCCTTTTCCGGAAACTCGTTTTTCTCGTTGCTGACCTTTAAGACTATAAAGTGTGACAAAAGACCAGTGTTAACAAAATTGTTAGATAGTTGGCTTTTTTGTTTAAGATTTTTCAGCTATCTAATCATGTTTTTCACCTGATAAGCTCTGACTGCTTCCTCAAGACCCAGCTCAACTGTCATCTTTGTAAATGTTTCCCACACTGCCAAGGCTTAGTTGTTCCTTTCATTATACTACTTTCAAACCTCAACCATAGCCTTTAAGTCTTTTGGATTTGCTTTGTTAACAGTAACATTTCTCTTCATTAGATAGTCATTTCTTGAGGGACATCTTTATATTCCTCACAGTTTGTTTAGTCCCTGTTCTGTTGAACATAACTGAATTCATTTGCTATGATTTTCTACTATATAAGTATAATGAAATGAGTTATTCCTTACTTCATAATATTATTTTAATTTAAAAGACTTTCTTAATCTTTTTACTTTATCTTATTATGTGTGGTATCACTGTATAGTCAAATTTTCTCTTAAAAATTTTCTCTATAGAAATTGTTATAATTTTGGCTCTAAATATAGCAGTGTTTCTGTTGGTGGGAATGTAAATTGACACAGCTACTATGGAAGACAGTATGGAGATTCTTCAAAAGAAACTAGAAATAAAACCACCATATGACCCAACAGTCCCACTACTAGGCATATACCCTTAGGAAACCAAAATTGAAAAAGACACATGTACCCCATTGTTCATTGCAGCACTATTTACAATCACTAGAACATGGAAGCAACCAAGATGTCCGTCAACAGATGAATGGATAAAGCAACTGTGGTACATATATGCAATGGAATATTACTCAACCATAAAAATATGAAATGCATTTAAGTCAGTTTTAATAAGGCAGATGAATCTAGAACCTATTATACAGAGTGAAGTAAGTCAGAAAGAGAAAGATAAATATTGTATATTGACATATATGGAATCTAGGAAGATGGTGCTGATATATATACATGCAAAGCAGCAATGGAGAAACATTGCTGTAGAACAACATTGTTGTAGAACAACTTAGGGACATTGGGGTGAGGGAGGGGAATATGCTGTGGGACTAGCGGTTCTCAGACAGGGGATCTCAGACAGGGTCTCTGTGGCGACCTGGAGGAGTAGGATGGCAAGGCAGATGGGAGGGAGGTTCAGGAGGCGAGGAACATGGTATACCTATGGCAGATTCAGGTTGATCTGTGGCAGTAAACAACAAAACTCTGTAAAAAAATAAAAGATAACAGTGTTTCAGAGTAAAACTTTGACTTCTAAATGCCTTTCCATGATATATTTTTATAGTTTCTTGAAATAACTTCAGTCCTGTGATCAAAAGTCAGAGTTCAGCTATAATCAAATATTCATGTGCAGTGTGCATTTCTGTTATCCTAGTTTATTTGGACCTATTTTGGGTGTAATTAAAAAATACATTATTACATAATATATTTTCAAGGTATTACAAAACAGATGAGTGAAGGGGGGAAAAAAATCAAAGTTATTCATAATCTAACTAGTAGTGCTTGCCTTTTCTGTTTGTTCTATGCATATATTTTTAAAAGCAAAAATTGGATTAAACTGTTTCATATAGCTTTATATTTTTGACAGACACTATAATTTTTACCATCAACTTTGAGGTCAAATTGTATACACTAAAATTGTGACAAGTACGGGGTATGGAGATTCTTCAAAAGAAACTAGAAATAAAACCACCATATGACCCAACAGTCCCACTACTAGGCATATACCCTTAGGAAACCAAAATTGAAAAAGACACATGTACCCCATTGTTCATTGCAGCACTATTTACAATCACTAGAACATGGAAGCAACCAAGATGTCCGTCAACAGATGAATGGATAAAGCAACTGTGGTACATATATGCAATGGAATATTACTCAACCATAAAAATATGAAATGCATTTAAGTCAGTTTTAATAAGGCAGATGAATCTAGAACCTATTATACAGAGTGAAGTAAGTCAGAAAGAGAAAGATAAATATTGTATATTGACATATATGGAATCTAGGAAGATGGTGCTGATATATATACATGCAAAGCAGCAATGGAGAAACATTGCTGTAGAACAACATTGTTGTAGAACAACTTAGGGACATTGGGGTGAGGGAGGGGAATATGCTGTGGGACTAGCGGTTCTCAGACAGGGGATCTCAGACAGGGTCTCTGTGGCGACCTGGAGGAGTAGGATGGCAAGGCAGATGGGAGGGAGGTTCAGGAGGCGAGGAACATGGTATACCTATGGCAGATTCAGGTTGATCTGTGGCAGTAAACAACAAAACTCTGTAAAAAAATAAAAGATAACAGTGTTTCAGAGTAAAACTTTGACTTCTAAATGCCTTTCCATGATATATTTTTATAGTTTCTTGAAATAACTTCAGTCCTGTGATCAAAAGTCAGAGTTCAGCTATAATCAAATATTCATGTGCAGTGTGCATTTCTGTTATCCTAGTTTATTTGGACCTATTTTGGGTGTAATTAAAAAATACATTATTACATAATATATTTTCAAGGTATTACAAAACAGATGAGTGAAGGGGGGAAAAAAATCAAAGTTATTCATAATCTAACTAGTAGTGCTTGCCTTTTCTGTTTGTTCTATGCATATATTTTTAAAAGCAAAAATTGGATTAAACTGTTTCATATAGCTTTATATTTTTGACAGACACTATAATTTTTACCATCAACTTTGAGGTCAAATTGTATACACTAAAATTGTGCCCATTTCAAGTGTACATTGTGATGAGTTTTGAAAAACAAATTATTACTGCAAATAAAATAATAGAACATTTTTATTATCCCCAGAATGCCTTCATTTTCTTTTGCATTCAGTATCCCAAGACCATCACTGATCACCGTAGAACACAATTTTTCAACCTGGGTCTAGGCACTGTTGGAATTTTGGGCCTGATAATTCATTGTTGTGTTGGTGTCTTGCACATTCTAGAATGTTTAACAGCATTGCTGGCCTATCTTTCCACTAGACAACAGTAGCAACCACCCAGCCCCTATTCCCCAAGTTGTGACAATCAAAAAATGTCACCAGTACTGTCCAAGGAAGAGGAGGGCAAAATTCCCCAAGTGAAAACCACTTCCTTGATAAGTTTTGTCTATTCTAAAATTTCATATAAATACAGTTTTGGAGCATATAGTCTTTTCTGTCTGGCTTCCTTTCCTCAGTATGTTTTTGAAATTCATCCAAATAATGTTTTTATATGTATTAGTAGTTCATTACTTTTTAGTTTTTTCCATTCATCTCTTATTAGACTTTTTTTCCTCCTTTTTTGGACTAAATGAATAAAGCACCTTATCGAAGTTTTGCATAGACATGTTTTCATTTCTTTTGGGTAATACCTAGGAATAAAATTGCTGGCTTGCCAGGTGGTGCTCAGTGGTAAAGAACTTGTCTGCCTGCCAGTGCAGGTAGATATCAAAAACACAGGTTCAGCCCCTGGCTTGGGAAGATCCCCTGGAGGAGGGCATAGCAACCTACTCCAGTACTCTTGCCTGGAGAATCCCATGGACAGAGCAGCCTAGCGGGCTACAGTCCACGGGGTCTCACAGAGTCAGAAATGACTGAAATGACTTAGCATACACGTACACATAGTATACATTTAAATGTGTAAGAAACTGTCAAACAGTTTTTCCAAAGTGGTTGTATCATTTAATATTTCAATCACCAGTGTATGAGAGTTTCAATTTCTATACATCCTCCAAACATGTTATATTTTCAGGCTTTTTATTTGACTCATTCTCATGAGCGTGCTGTGGTATTTCACTGTGTGTGTGTTTTAATTATTTTTATTTTATTTTTTACTTTATAGAATTTTGTTGTTTACAGGTATATATAATCCCAGATTAGTCATATGTATATCCCTGGCCTCCTCCCTCCTCCGCCGTCTTCCCAGTGCCCCCACCCAACCCCTCCAGGCCATCTCACAGTGCCCCTGCAGGATCCCCTATTCCCATAGCGCAGTGACAATAGCTATCTTTTTCACATATGATAGTATAGGTTTCCATATTACTCTCTCTATGCCTCCCACCCACTGTTCATTCCCCACAATGTCCATATGTCTGTTCTCTATGTCTGTTTTTCCATCGTTTCACTATGTGTGTTACATTACCATCTTCTTAGATTCCATATATATGCGTTAGTATACTGTACTTTTCACTGTGGTTTTAATTTTATTTCTAGAAGGCTAGTAATGCTGAGCTCCTTCTTTGAGCTTTTCGTCATTTGCAGGGGGAGGTAGATACTGCCATTGATGTATCTTTTGTGAAATGTTTGTCCATAGCTTTTTTTTTTTAATTCTTTTTTTTTTTCTTGGCCACTTCTATTGATCTTTCGTTTATTTATTTTCATCCATCTTTGTTCTTCGGCCTGCGTGGGCCTCCCATCGCAGTGGCATCTCTCGCTGCAGAGCACAGGCTCTGGGCGCACGTGCTCCAGACCTCTGGCTTGGTAGTCAGACACATCGGTCCAGCCTCTCCGTGGCATGTGGAATCTTCCCAGGCCAGGAGTCAAACCGGCGCACCTTGCACTGCAAGGCGGTGTCCTTATCCACTGGACCACCAGGGAAGCCCTGTCCATAGCTCTTTATTGAGTTGTTCGTTACATATTCTGACTCAAGTCTTCTATCAGATGTGTTCTTTGTTTCCTAAATAAGAAATATTTACCTATCATAAAGTTGCAAAAATTTTCTTGTGCATTTTCTTCTGGAAGTTTTATAGTTTTAGCTTTTAAATTTAGACCTATGATGGCTGCTTAAAAAGAAAGAAATAGTTCTTAAATATTCCCCTTCTAAATCTGCAGACACTTCTGGCACAAGCTTTGGTACAATTTAAATTCATTGTACGTCAAAGTATCAGTGTATTTTAGATGTCTTAATACAGTCAGAAAATAGATGTATGCTAAAACAAGTCTATAAAACTGTGCTTAGTACCATGTCTTGAGGATTCCAAGTTCCTGATCACACAAATTATGTTTTAGGAATTCAAAGGATGAGTCTTTAGGACCAGACCACTGCCTGTTCTAAAGGTCCTCTGTGTTCAGTTCTACCATGTGAATTGTTGCTCGTTAGGTTATGACTTTATAATACTCAATAAGTACTTTTTGGTTGATTATAAACAGTATAAAGATTGATAGTGTGGATTATCTAAAACATTTGATCTGCGGTGTTTTATTTTGAAAGAAAGCATATATATATTTTTTCTTTTCCCCATCATGCCTCTTTTGTTTATATTTATTTCCATCCATCTTTTATTCTTTTGGCATGTGTGGGCCTCTCATTGCAATGGCCTCTCTCACTGCAGAGCACTAGCTCTGGGTGCATGTGCTCCAGAGCGCTGGCTTATAAATTGGACACACCGGTCCAGCTTCTCCAAGGCATATGGGATCTTCCCGGGCCAGGGATCAAACCTGTGCCCCTTGTACTGCATGGCGGACTCTTTAACTACTGGACCACCAGGGAAGCCCTGTTTTTATGTGTTTTTGATTGATGTGTGTCTGGTGTGAAAATTCATTTACTTCAGCATAATAAATATGTAATCAAAAGTAATTTTCTTTAAAATATGTCTAAAAGCAGTTTAATTTTGTAAGATTTACTAAATTGTTTACCCAAAAGTCTGTTGGCCTAGATTAACAATAGAGCAGTGGTTTTAAAATACTTCAGGAACTCTTCATACTATATTTAGTCTTTTTTTTTTCTTGACTAGAAGAGTAAGTCATACTTATAAAACATGTAAAAGAACTTTCAATTTCTAAGTTTGATGTTTTAAAGTGGGAGAATTTACATGAACTCTAGTGGAGTCTCAGTGTGCGGTAAATTGTAGCATCCTTGTGATGTTCCTGCTAGATCCACTGGATCCACTGGATAAACTAACTTGATCTTTTGTCTTTCATAATACTTGATTGAATATTAATTACATATTTTCCCCTGCGTTTTTGTCAGTTGAGCCAATCTGATTTCCGGTTAGATTGTAAGATAAAAATTGAGCCAATGCCCCTGATTAACGCTAAGCAAACTCTTAATACTTTATCTAGAGCAACACTAGTTCTACTCTAAGCCTTTGAGGTCTAATCAAAATCAGCCTAAAATTGCTTAGGATGAGTCATGTCTGTAGAGACAGTAAGTGGTCACAAACTTAAGACTTTTCAGTGATGAATTTCTTTGATTCTATATTTACCATGTGAATTTTTTTCTTTATAAACCCCAGTATAAAGATTGATAGTGTGGATTATCTAAAACATTTGATCTGCGGTGTTTTATTTTGAAAGAAAGCATATATATATTTTTTCTTTTCCCCATCATGCCTCTTTTGTTTATATTTATTTCCATCCATCTTTTATTCTTTTGGCATGTGTGGGCCTCTCATTGCAATGGCCTCTCTCACTGCAGAGCACTAGCTCTGGGTGCATGTGCTCCAGAGCGCTGGCTTATAAATTGGACACACCGGTCCAGCTTCTCCAAGGCATATGGGATCTTCCCGGGCCAGGGATCAAACCTGTGCCCCTTGTACTGCATGGCGGACTCTTTAACTACTGGACCACCAGGGAAGCCCTGTTTTTATGTGTTTTTGATTGATGTGTGTCTGGTGTGAAAATTCATTTACTTCAGCATAATAAATATGTAATCAAAAGTAATTTTCTTTAAAATATGTCTAAAAGCAGTTTAATTTTGTAAGATTTACTAAATTGTTTACCCAAAAGTCTGTTGGCCTAGATTAACAATAGAGCAGTGGTTTTAAAATACTTCAGGAACTCTTCATACTATATTTAGTCTTTTTTTTTTCTTGACTAGAAGAGTAAGTCATACTTATAAAACATGTAAAAGAACTTTCAATTTCTAAGTTTGATGTTTTAAAGTGGGAGAATTTACATGAACTCTAGTGGAGTCTCAGTGTGCGGTAAATTGTAGCATCCTTGTGATGTTCCTGCTAGATCCACTGGATCCACTGGATAAACTAACTTGATCTTTTGTCTTTCATAATACTTGATTGAATATTAATTACATATTTTCCCCTGCGTTTTTGTCAGTTGAGCCAATCTGATTTCCGGTTAGATTGTAAGATAAAAATTGAGCCAATGCCCCTGATTAACGCTAAGCAAACTCTTAATACTTTATCTAGAGCAACACTAGTTCTACTCTAAGCCTTTGAGGTCTAATCAAAATCAGCCTAAAATTGCTTAGGATGAGTCATGTCTGTAGAGACAGTAAGTGGTCACATAACTTAAGACTTTTCAGTGATGAATTTCTTTGATTCTATATTTATCATGTTTTCAGTTTTTCATAAGGCAACTTATCAGGAGGCAGTCGTGATTGACTTGAATAATTTAACTTGTGAGCCTGCAGACCTCTTGAGTCATCTTTCTCCTTTTTCTAATACTCTGTTTCATAATCTTACCTGTCTATTCACAGAGCTGAGAGTACTTACCTCCCTGTGCCCTGTTCCCTTCTTATTATCACCCGTGCTAAGATTCCCATCTTCCCAAGTTTCCATCTCTTCCACTTTACAAAGTAGTGTGCCTCCTTGTAAGGCTGGAATTGGGCTTAGTGCTTCCTGTGGCTTCTAACAAGGTATCAACAGAATATTTCTAAAATTTATTAAGTTCAATGCTTTTAGCTGAATGAGACTTCCCACTGTTGTCCAGACCACATAGATTCCTAAATTTGTCTCTTACGTGATTTTACCCATGCCTTTCAGCAGCTTCAAAGTTTTTAATTTTTGCAGAAATGTAGTCAGATATTTTCAATGCCCAAAACAGTGACTTGAGTAGAATTGATACTCAATATTTTACATTGATCGGTACGTTTATTAAACCATGTGATCCTCTGAGGATTGTGGGAATCCATGAGAAGTTTGGTGCGCGGTCTTGATGGAGAGGCAAGACTAACACCTGCGAGTCTATAGAATAGTCTTCTGTGGTACAGGTCATGGTGTAAGCATTCAGATACAGAAAATTCATTGTTGATTGTGATCATTATGGAAAAGTAAAATTTCCGTGTGATGCTCCAGTATGGGTGAAATTTTTTAATAGATAGTAACTTTATTCTTTGCCCATATTTCGACTCTTCATCCTGAGCAAGGTAAAGAAAAAGGAGTGAGGGTGAAGAGAAGATAATATTTATTTTATATTTTGTCTTGTTTAAAACATCATCTGGAAATCCATTTAACATTATCTGGCTTACCAATTACTAAAGTGATTCCATTTTGGTAGTTATAAAAATGCACTATGACACTTCAAGCCATTGTGGTATGTATTTTAAATGGAAACAAGATAGGGGAATTAATCAACAAACAGGCCTTTTTATGTTAAACACTAAACTTACACATTCCACTTTCGGGATGATCTTCAGACTGTATATGCTTATTTGTTTCATTGCTTGTTTTTTAAACACTTTTGTTGGGAAAAAAATTGGTACAGTTTTCATTTTGTTTTGTATATTCAGATCAAAAACTAAATTTGATTATTTGTTTTTATATGGTGGCTTTTAACTGTGGTCCACTACCTTAACTCCCATGGTTTTAGGGTGATTGACTGAAAAAGAACACTTACCTTGGTATAAAAATACAGTCTACTTACGTCTAAGTTGTAAATATTGATTGAGAAGGGCCTTAAATATTAATAGCCTTTTTTTTCTTTTGGGTAGTTGTTTTGACTGGCTTTTATCTACATGTACCATGAGAGTTGATGATAAACTGCGGTTTCTAAATTATTCATACTAAAAACATACTTGTTGATACTTAAATAAATGGTGTTTTGTTGTTTGACTGTATTTAGAACATGATGCCTCTTTGGTTGAATTTTGGGGGATTTGCGTTGGTTTAAGACTGATCTACTTCAACTCCCTTATCATACGAATGTTTCTTTCAATATTACAGTTAATTTTTTTTTTGAGATCTAACTGTCATGACCATTTATTAGTCCTAGGTGTCCAGCATAATGACTTGATACATGTCTGTATTGTGAAATGATCACCACAGGAAGCTCAGTTAGCATCTATCACCACATAGAGTTATAGTTTGGGTTTTTTTTCCCCTGTGATGAAAATTTCTATTATCTACTCTCAGAGCAGCTTTCAAATACACACAAGTGTTGTTAACTATGGGCACCATGCTGCACCTTTCATTCCCAAGGCTTACGTATCTTATAGCTGAAAGTTTGTACCTATGATTAATTTTTAAAATGGTTCTGGCCCCATTTCACTGGAGCATATGAAACTGATAACTCTCTAATTCCGTATATGCACATAGCTTCTACAAACTGAGGAAATCTGCACCGGAGAATCTGAATGCAAATTTTCTAATTAAAAAGTAGATTCTTCAAATTTCTGAGAGATGAATACCCAGTATAATTGAATACTATAATTGCATTTATTTAGATTTAGCAAAGAGAATGCACTTGCACTTGGTGAAAAAAATTAATCAACAAACAGGCCTTTTTATGTTAAACACTAAACTTACACATTCCACTTTCGGGATGATCTTCAGACTGTATATGCTTATTTGTTTCATTGCTTGTTTTTTAAACACTTTTGTTGGGAAAAAAATTGGTACAGTTTTCATTTTGTTTTGTATATTCAGATCAAAAACTAAATTTGATTATTTGTTTTTATATGGTGGCTTTTAACTGTGGTCCACTACCTTAACTCCCATGGTTTTAGGGTGATTGACTGAAAAAGAACACTTACCTTGGTATAAAAATACAGTCTACTTACGTCTAAGTTGTAAATATTGATTGAGAAGGGCCTTAAATATTAATAGCCTTTTTTTTCTTTTGGGTAGTTGTTTTGACTGGCTTTTATCTACATGTACCATGAGAGTTGATGATAAACTGCGGTTTCTAAATTATTCATACTAAAAACATACTTGTTGATACTTAAATAAATGGTGTTTTGTTGTTTGACTGTATTTAGAACATGATGCCTCTTTGGTTGAATTTTGGGGGATTTGCGTTGGTTTAAGACTGATCTACTTCAACTCCCTTATCATACGAATGTTTCTTTCAATATTACAGTTAATTTTTTTTTTGAGATCTAACTGTCATGACCATTTATTAGTCCTAGGTGTCCAGCATAATGACTTGATACATGTCTGTATTGTGAAATGATCACCACAGGAAGCTCAGTTAGCATCTATCACCACATAGAGTTATAGTTTGGGTTTTTTTTCCCCTGTGATGAAAATTTCTATTATCTACTCTCAGAGCAGCTTTCAAATACACACAAGTGTTGTTAACTATGGGCACCATGCTGCACCTTTCATTCCCAAGGCTTACGTATCTTATAGCTGAAAGTTTGTACCTATGATTAATTTTTAAAATGGTTCTGGCCCCATTTCACTGGAGCATATGAAACTGATAACTCTCTAATTCCGTATATTCACATAGCTTCTACAAACTGAGGAAATCTGCACCGGAGAATCTGAATGCAAATTTTCTAATTAAAAAGTAGATTCTTCAAATTTCTGAGAGATGAATACCCAGTATAATTGAATACTATAATGGCATTTACTAAGATTCAGCAAAAGAGAACTATAACAGAATCAAGACGAATGCCTTTGAACAGGTGTGTTTGGATTGTAGCAAGCTATGTGACAGATCTCACACGTTGGTATGAATAGAATAGAGACATATGACCTTGGTAGAGAATGATAGAACAGCAGAAGGTCTGTGCCAAGTCCATGCCACCTGTACTTTTGAACTTGGCCTGTTTCTTGAAGCCTGCTGAACCTGTAGTACTCAGGTCTGCAGCTCTGTGACCCTAGGTTAATTACTTAGACAGAGCTTTCTTCTGTGCAAAGCGCAGTAATCATTTCTGTCTGCTGCTAGTTACAGACTTTTAATGATGTTCATATGAGGGTCTATATGTAAGAGAACTTCAAAAACTTATAGTAACACCTTTTATAAGAAAAGATGCACGAAACAACGAGGGAAAACTAGATCACGTTTGCTGTTGATAAAAGATGGAGAAAGCTTGGTGATGTCTGACCATGCTAATTTGTAGGATTTGACAGGACCGATGGCTATGTGACATCCTAATTAAAAGAATCATTTAACAAACATATGGGAAACATCTGTACTTGACATTCACATGAGCATTTGATAGCGTTTCTATGTGAGTAGCCACCATAAGTTAAAGAAGTAAAACTGTGCAGTAGCATAGTGAGTTAAGAGCATGGGGTTTGGAGTCAGACTGCCTGACTTGGATCCTGTTTCTGCCACTTTTTTCTCCTTGTGACTTTGAACAAGTAACTTAATCTCTCGATGCCTCAGTTTCTTCATCTACAAATGACGATTGAGGATCTGAACAACCTCAGGTTTGTGGGTGATACCACTCTAATGGCAGAAAGTGAAGAGGAACTAGACAGCCTCTTGATGAGGGTGAGGAAGGAGAGTGAAAGAACTGGCTTAAAGCTAAGTATTAAAAAAAGTAAGATCATGCCATCCAGCCCCATCACTTCAGGGCAGAAAGTAGGGGAAAAGGTGGAAGCAGTGACAGATTTCCCCTTCTTGGGCTCTAAAATCACTGCAGATCATGACTGTGGGTATGAAATAAGAAGGCAGTTGCTTCTTGGCAGGAAAGCTATGACAAACCTAGACAGTGTGTTGAAAAGCAGAAACATCCTTCTGCCACCAAAGTCTGTATAGTCGAGGCCGTGGTCTTCCCAGTGGTCCCGTACGGTTGTGGGAGCTGGACCATAAAGAAGGCAGAATGCCAAAGAACTGATGCCTTTCAGCTGTGGTGCTGGGGAAGACTCCTGAGAGTCTCGGACAGTGAGGAGAACAAATCAATCTTAAAGGAAATCAACCCTGAATACTCATTGGAAGGACTGATGCTGAAGCTGAAGTTCCAGTGTTTTGGTCATCTAATGCGAAAAGCCGACTCATTGGAAGAGTCCCTGATGCTGGGAAGGATGGAGGGCAGAAGGAGAAGAGGATGTCAGGGTGACAAGGCTGGATGGCGTCACCGATGCAATGAACATGGACAGACTCCAGGAGGTGGGGAAGGACAGGGAAGCCTGGGGCATGCTGTAGTCCATGGGATCGCGATGAGTCAGTCACGACTGGGCACGTGAACAACAGCAGCAGCAGTGGTTTCATGAAACTCTGCTACCGTGCAGTTAATGCTTTGTGTTTTCTGTCTGTAAAGGCATTGTGCCTCCATTTTTAATTACATTCATGTAAGATATTCTTAAATATTTCTCTTTCATTCTCCTTAGACAATGGTTAGTTACTTGATTTTATAACAGATGGCCAGAAAAGGAGATTTGTCTTCTATTTTGGAACTTACATTTTTAAAAATCAATACATGTTATCATCTATAGAATAGATATTTCAAAAGCAGAGATAGATTGACTACCTCTCGTTGACTTATCTGACTGACTCTCTCCACAGCTCTATGAGGTGGGTCCTGTTATCCTCAGTCCTTGTTTTTAGATTGAAGTAAGGAAGTGATTATAGGCCAGAAACAAGTGCAATAAATCTTTTGTTTAAAAAGAAAAAAAAAATCAGGTCAGTGGGTGAGGGATAGACTATTGAGTAAATCTTTCTCCTTCTAGGGGGAAGTTTTTTCTTATCTGCAACCATAAACATACACACACATCAAAACAAAGTCTCCAAACCAATTAAAATACTAAATGTAGGAAATGGAATTTGAAAAGTTTTTAAAGAAAACATAAAAGTACAACACAAAAAACAAACCTAGACAGTGTGTTGAAAAGCAGAAACATCCTTCTGCCACCAAAGTCTGTATAGTCGAGGCCGTGGTCTTCCCAGTGGTCCCGTACGGTTGTGGGAGCTGGACCATAAAGAAGGCAGAATGCCAAAGAACTGATGCCTTTCAGCTGTGGTGCTGGGGAAGACTCCTGAGAGTCTCGGACAGTGAGGAGAACAAATCAATCTTAAAGGAAATCAACCCTGAATACTCATTGGAAGGACTGATGCTGAAGCTGAAGTTCCAGTGTTTTGGTCATCTAATGCGAAAAGCCGACTCATTGGAAGAGTCCCTGATGCTGGGAAGGATGGAGGGCAGAAGGAGAAGAGGATGTCAGGGTGACAAGGCTGGATGGCGTCACCGATGCAATGAACATGGACAGACTCCAGGAGGTGGGGAAGGACAGGGAAGCCTGGGGCATGCTGTAGTCCATGGGATCGCGATGAGTCAGTCACGACTGGGCACGTGAACAACAGCAGCAGCAGTGGTTTCATGAAACTCTGCTACCGTGCAGTTAATGCTTTGTGTTTTCTGTCTGTAAAGGCATTGTGCCTCCATTTTTAATTACATTCATGTAAGATATTCTTAAATATTTCTCTTTCATTCTCCTTAGACAATGGTTAGTTACTTGATTTTATAACAGATGGCCAGAAAAGGAGATTTGTCTTCTATTTTGGAACTTACATTTTTAAAAATCAATACATGTTATCATCTATAGAATAGATATTTCAAAAGCAGAGATAGATTGACTACCTCTCGTTGACTTATCTGACTGACTCTCTCCACAGCTCTATGAGGTGGGTCCTGTTATCCTCAGTCCTTGTTTTTAGATTGAAGTAAGGAAGTGATTATAGGCCAGAAACAAGTGCAATAAATCTTTTGTTTAAAAAGAAAAAAAAAATCAGGTCAGTGGGTGAGGGATAGACTATTGAGTAAATCTTTCTCCTTCTAGGGGGAAGTTTTTTCTTATCTGCAACCATAAACATACACACACATCAAAACAAAGTCTCCAAACCAATTAAAATACTAAATGTAGGAAATGGAATTTGAAAAGTTTTTAAAGAAAACATTAAAACATATTTGTGACCTTGAGGTAAGATTTCTTAGACATAAAAATTATAGACTTTGAAGATTCAGACTGATATATTTGTATCAAATTTTAAAATTCCTGTATGTAGAAAGATAACATAAAGTCAAAAACAAGCCATAGAGTAGGAGTACATATTTACCACATATATATGAGGCCAAAATATTTCAAGTATAGAATGCCTACAAATTAAGAGAAAGAAAAATAACCTAATGAATAATAGGCAGAGGATAAAAATAAATAATTCAAAAAGAAGCAAACGAATGAAAAGTCACTGAAATACACTAGTCCCCAGGGAAATGCATTTCACAGTACCTAACCTTTTAGTATCCCTGATATGGAGGAAGCAGGCAATCTTGAGCTATCAATGGAAGTGGCAATTCAACTAATTTGGAGAATGTTTTTATAAAATATAAAGCTGAAGATGTGAGCACTGGTTAACCCACCTTGTCCACATGTAAGTATTTATCTGAAACTTACAAGCGAGGTGTGTACAGCATTGGAAGCAGTCCTCTGGGCCATACATAATGGAAGCATTAGTTACGTTATACTCGTAGAATGGAAATCTGAGCAGCCTCTAATCAGATCTCAGGTCTGTTGTAAAGCATTACACACAGTTCTATGCCATTATGTAAAATTTCAAACATAAACAATACTGTATTATATTTGTGGATACTTTGTACTGTAAACTAGAGCACACTGAATCCATTATTGTGATTGCCCCTGAGGAAGGAAACATTAGGGACATGAACTTTAAGGTATTATTTCTTTCTATATTTTTCAGAATGTTAGCAGTTGTTCATATCAGGTGGTGGCTATATGGTAGTGTACTTTGCAGTTTTCTTTTTTGAAGCAATTTTAAGTATTTTTGCCAAATTTTGCATGTTATAAATTCTAGCAGAACAAGAAACATTTGTCATGGAAATTACAACTGCACTATTCTGCCATTAATCAGCACCAAATCCTATAACTGCAGTACAAATTGAGTTTGATGTTTCTAGTGACATGAAACACCATCTTCTTTTTGGTGTATGAGCACAAAGAATATATTTTGAATTGTTATTTCTGTATATGTGTTTGGCGTATGTCTCGTTTTCGTTAACCTTATATCGTATAGCTGTCTTATATAATTTATTAATTAAATTTGCACAAAATAATAGCTAAAATGCCATTCTTTGCTCATTCCAAGCGTTCCGTTTCAGTTCCTGTTTCATCCAAAGATAAAATTTTCAGAGTAAAAAGAAAAAGAAAACATATTTACCACATATATATGAGGCCAAAATATTTCAAGTATAGAATGCCTACAAATTAAGAGAAAGAAAAATAACCTAATGAATAATAGGCAGAGGATAAAAATAAATAATTCAAAAAGAAGCAAACGAATGAAAAGTCACTGAAATACACTAGTCCCCAGGGAAATGCATTTCACAGTACCTAACCTTTTAGTATCCCTGATATGGAGGAAGCAGGCAATCTTGAGCTATCAATGGAAGTGGCAATTCAACTAATTTGGAGAATGTTTTTATAAAATATAAAGCTGAAGATGTGAGCACTGGTTAACCCACCTTGTCCACATGTAAGTATTTATCTGAAACTTACAAGCGAGGTGTGTACAGCATTGGAAGCAGTCCTCTGGGCCATACATAATGGAAGCATTAGTTACGTTATACTCGTAGAATGGAAATCTGAGCAGCCTCTAATCAGATCTCAGGTCTGTTGTAAAGCATTACACACAGTTCTATGCCATTATGTAAAATTTCAAACATAAACAATACTGTATTATATTTGTGGATACTTTGTACTGTAAACTAGAGCACACTGAATCCATTATTGTGATTGCTCCTGAGGAAGGAAACATTAGGGACATGAACTTTAAGGTATTATTTCTTTCTATATTTTTCAGAATGTTAGCAGTTGTTCATATCAGGTGGTGGCTATATGGTAGTGTACTTTGCAGTTTTCTTTTTTGAAGCAATTTTAAGTATTTTTGCCAAATTTTGCATGTTATAAATTCTAGCAGAACAAGAAACATTTGTCATGGAAATTACAACTGCACTATTCTGCCATTAATCAGCACCAAATCCTATAACTGCAGTACAAATTGAGTTTGATGTTTCTAGTGACATGAAACACCATCTTCTTTTTGGTGTATGAGCACAAAGAATATATTTTGAATTGTTATTTCTGTATATGTGTTTGGCGTATGTCTACGTTTTTCGTTAACCTTATATCGTATAGCTGTCTTATATAATTTATTAATTAAATTTGCACAAAATAATAGCTAAAAATGCCATTCTTTGCTCACACGCTGTTGGCGCCGATGTAGCAGTTTCTCTGTTTTCAGTCTCCTGTTGCCATTGGTAACCCAGAGGAACAGTTTTATTTGGAGGGAAATTTTCATCATCAGTTGAATAATTTTTACTATAATGTTGACATGAATCTCTTTGAGGATACATTTGACATGTTTCAAGTGAACAGAACTATACCAATAGCTTTTCATTGCAGTGCAAGGGGAGTCTTGTAGATATTCTATATTTTTGTACAGAGGTAGAATTATCATTGGCAAAGTACCTAGCAACAGCATTAAAGTTTCAAATTTTCTTTTAGTCAAGAGTAGCTCCTGATTATAGGCGTTCTCTACAGTCCTGATTGGGACTGAAGCTCACTCCCCACCACACACACACTTTGGGGATGGATGTGTGAGTAAGGAGAGTTCATCGAGTTTAAGGAGAGTTTAAGGTGGGTTGATGAGAGTTATGAATGTGTCATCGACATGTCTTAGCCTTATTTTATTGTTCTTCTTGGTGCTTCATGTTTGAATTTTGTACCCTTTGATAAGCTACAGCGGTAAGAATACTGATTTTTGCGTCCCAAACCTTCTAGTAAAATGTCCATAACAAATAGGTCACCTATTCTGGTAGGTGATTCTTGAATCCGTAGTCTCACTGGACTCTTCCTGACAAATTTTTTTTTTTCGTGTAAACATTATTGTCTTTTCAATGTAGTTTTGATCAAAATATGTGCTGCAAAGATTCTTTTACTGGGAAACTCTTTTGAGAGTCACATCAATCACATTTCATAACTACATACCCCTTACTATCCAATTCCATTTCTGTGTTTTATTACAGATAAGCCCATTTGCATCAAAACTATTGAATCTATATATTTTTTCATATCTTCTACAAGGTATCAAAGATTGAAAACAATCTGAATATCTAACAGTAGAGGATTAGCTAATTAAAACAGAGCGATCCATATGTGCTGATGTGAAATGATCACCAAGGTATATTATAAATTGAGTAAGTTAGGATGCAGTCAATATTTGTCAGTTGTTTCCATTCATATACAAAAAGGGAGAAACTGGCCTAGGCCTAGCATACTTCTCAAAGGACGCGTACAGGAGATTCTTGACAATGATTGTTGGCCCAGAGGTTGGTGGCTGGTTGAGAAGTGGGCTTAATTACCTTTTCTTTGTATGCCTTGTCTATTTTACTACATATCATGTCTTAAGTGGCAAGACTGGAATTCCAAACCAGATCAGCAACTTCCATGTCCTCATTCTTTCCATCACCCCAGCACTACTCTTTTGGCCATTTTAAAGCACAGTTAAGCAGATGTTCTCAAATCATTTTAGTATATGATCAGTCACAGTATCTTAGTATAACTTATTCAGAGCATATCTTATTAACTCAGGGTAGCCAGTCATTTTAATGCAGAAGGAAAGTCAGGTAGTATACTGTTGATTGTTTAACAAGTAAAATGACAGACTGTAGCACCACACCAAGACAGAGGTGAAAAACCTGCTGAATGAAATTCAGCTACAGAGATCCACCAAGGTCGAGTGAGTATGTCCTCTGTTTTTCAATCCTGAAGCTTTGAGACTTCCCTGATTGTCCAGTGGTTAAGGCTCCGAGCTTCCACTTCAGGAGGCACGGGTTCAATCCCTGTTCAGGAAGTAAGACGCTCACATGCCTTACGGTGTGGCCAAAAAAAAAAAAAAAATCCTGAAGCTTTGCTGCATGGTTACATCTAAGTTTCTGGTCTAGTCATGGAATATGACTAAGCCTCTAGGAGGGGACCACAGTTGCGATCAAGGGTGTAACCTTCTTCCAGATTTCCCAGCAGTCAGAAATGATCTTCGTTTGTTTTTGAAACCAGCCAGTCCTGATGAGGCGGCTCCTGTTGCTCAGCGTGGTGACATCGTATTTTCCATGTTCAAATTGTAACCATCCGTCCACTCTGTGCTTGTGTGCTGCCTTAATTCAGGCCTTTAGCTCACATCTGGACTCTCAGTTTAGCCTTATCGCTGGTTCCTGTGCCTTTAATCTGTTCCTCCATCCTTATTCTTAATTGATTTTAAAAGCAATTTTGTTCATGTCACTCCAGCTAAAACCTTTTAAAATTGCTTTCTCCCGTTCAAGGCAACTTTCTTGAATCCCTTTTTTCTTTTCTTTTTTTTTTCTTTAAATGTTAGCAGAATTATCTATTGCAGAAAAAAGAACTTTACAAACCTGTTTAGGAATTTAATTTTTTCCCATTTTTGGCACAGTATATGATAAAAATGACTGGAATATTTTATTATAAATATCCATCATAAAGGTCTCCCTATAATCTCGCTGCTTCTTGCCTTTTCAGCCATGTTGTCCTATACAAACCTTTGTTGTACTCACACTGTGTACTCAGTGTCTCTTGAACTTGTTTTATTTTCTTATCTTAGTGCCTTTGTCCCTTTTATTTTTCCTTCTCTTGATATTCTTTTCCTCCATCCTTCTTTTCTTTCTCTAGATTCTGTTTAACCTTACAGGAAGGTCCAATTTATGTTCCTTCCACAAAGTGACCTCCAAGTTCTCTGAACTTGTGGCTTTTTTTTTTGTCTGTCTCACTTAATGGAAGTTAATTCCATGGAAACTTGTGACTGTGATAGTGTTGCTGTTATTTTTGTATGCTAATGTTTTAGCCGACTAGATTTTTTTTTAAAGCGTATGTTGGGATTCCTGTCTCATATATCTTTGTCTTCTTTCACACCAGGCACAAATGCCTAAAGTAGGCAATTTATAAAGAGACCATATCTTACTTATCTTTCTGTCACCAGTGCCTGATATTGCACCTGACCAAAAAAAAAAGCTTTTGAATACAAAGAAATGATCTTTAGGTAGTGGGGTCTTGTAAATATGTAAGTCTGGAATACTCCTTGTGAAATTAGCTTTTTCCTCTCTAGGAAGGTTGAGCCCAGGTTGACCTTCTGAAGCCATTCATAGTATCAAGCCCACCTTAGCTAGTCTCTAGGTGATCTGAACCAGCCTGCTTTCACATGTTGTTCAAGGAAACTAATGGTTTAGAGCTCAGGCTTTGGTGTCACAGGGCTCGAGGCCATATTTCTACTCTGCTCCTTCCCAGTTGCATGAGTCTGGGATAGTCTCTGTGTCTCTTACTGTAGAATGCAGAAGGTAACAAGTCCTGTTTATCTGTGAAAAACACCTGACATAGATAGTGTAAGTGGTCAGAAAATGTTAATAATAACTAATGTTATTAGTTATAACTCCTCTTCACATGACAGCTGTTCAGATGGTAAAATCATCCAGCATTATAGAAGTTTCAACTTTAGTGAACAGTTGGTCAGTAAAGTTTCAGTGTTTAAGTCTCTTCTAAGTGTATGTCTTGATCTGACTTGTGTCTCAGTGGAATCTTGTGACAGAGCGAGGACAGTGGACTGGAAACTGGGAGACTTACATTCTGCTCCTAGCTTGCTCACCGATTATTTGCTTAACTTTTAATGCAGTCTAATTGTACTGTGGTTATCTGTGTACATGACTACTGGGTAGGCTTATTTAAGCCAAGCACCAAGCCCTACTGAATTTGATCGTTCTCCTTTGTCCTCTTTGTTTTTTCCTCCATCCTTCTTTTCTTTCTCTAGATTCTGTTTAACCTTACAGGAAGGTCCAATTTATGTTCCTTCCACAAAGTGACCTCCAAGTTCTCTGAACTTGTGGAATTTTGTCTGTCTCACTTAATGGAAGTTAATTCCATGGAAACTTGTGACTGTGATAGTGTTGCTGTTATTTTTGTATGCTAATGTTTTAGCCGACTAGATTTTTTTTTAAAGCGTATGTTGGGATTCCTGTCTCATATATCTTTGTCTTCTTTCACACCAGGCACAAATGCCTAAAGTAGGCAATTTATAAAGAGACCATATCTTACTTATCTTTCTGTCACCAGTGCCTGATATTGCACCTGACCAAAAAAAAAAGCTTTTGAATACAAAGAAATGATCTTTAGGTAGTGGGGTCTTGTAAATATGTAAGTCTGGAATACTCCTTGTGAAATTAGCTTTTTCCTCTCTAGGAAGGTTGAGCCCAGGTTGACCTTCTGAAGCCATTCATAGTATCAAGCCCACCTTAGCTAGTCTCTAGGTGATCTGAACCAGCCTGCTTTCACATGTTGTTCAAGGAAACTAATGGTTTAGAGCTCAGGCTTTGGTGTCACAGGGCTCGAGGCCATATTTCTACTCTGCTCCTTCCCAGTTGCATGAGTCTGGGATAGTCTCTGTGTCTCTTACTGTAGAATGCAGAAGGTAACAAGTCCTGTTTATCTGTGAAAAACACCTGACATAGATAGTGTAAGTGGTCAGAAAATGTTAATAATAACTAATGTTATTAGTTATAACTCCTCTTCACATGACAGCTGTTCAGATGGTAAAATCATCCAGCATTATAGAAGTTTCAACTTTAGTGAACAGTTGGTCAGTAAAGTTTCAGTGTTTAAGTCTCTTCTAAGTGTATGTCTTGATCTGACTTGTGTCTCAGTGGAATCTTGTGACAGAGCGAGGACAGTGGACTGGAAACTGGGAGACTTACATTCTGCTCCTAGCTTGCTCACCGATTATTTGCTTAACTTTTAATGCAGTCTAATTGTACTGTGGTTATCTGTGTACATGACTACATTCCAGGGGTTTATAGGCTTATTTAAGCCAAGCACCAAGCCCTACTGAATTTGATCGTTCTCCTCTCCACCATGGATTAGTAAACATGCATTGAATGAAGACACAGCTGTTTTCTTATCAGTCAAAACTAAGAGTTGGATTCCCTCTAGCTCTCAAATATTTTCAACACAAGAGTAGTGAAATGAGTCCCAGCGTTCAAGAGGAACTGAAGAACAGAAAATCTAAACCTGAATTTTGCCATTGACAGATTTCTAAGATCTATTTTTAATTTAAGTGGGTAACACTTAAAGTGTTTATGCATGACCTCAGGTTTAGATGTAGTTACTTTTGAGGTAAATTTGTTACCTTTCTGTTTACTAAATTTATAAACTGTATATTTTCTTTGCTTTAACCCCAACCCATTACACAGGTGTGGTTCAGTAAATGATCTTTACTAAGTAGATTGGAATTTAAAGTCAGTCACTTGACATTTTTTTCCCCTATCCTTTAATTCTGAATTGAGTACTTTCATGACTTTTTAATTATAAAATGCCCATACTCCAGAAAGTATTAATGGGGGATAGGGGAAGGATACCAAAACATAAAACAAAAAATTTAAACAGTATATAATGAGTGGAGTACATATTGAAAAATTTTAACTCTGTTCCTCAGAGTTATATCTATAGTCTTTAAAAAGTATTTTTTTAATACTTTATCGTAACCTTCCTGTTATTAAGGTTATAGCCTACCTGGTACACTATAGTTGTTCACTGAATTAGCCATTGCTCTTTACCAATCAGGAGCGTATCAGTTTTTCTGATGCATTTAGGTTTTAAAGTGCTATTAATGTATAATTTTCATAAAAGATACCCTTTCAAGGATCTGAAACTAATTTTTTAAGCTATTGTGAAAGTGCATTCTGGCATCAGTAGTAAAACATAAAATGTATATATAAACAAGGCAATTCTCTTATGAAACTTATAAAATCTGTCTGCCTGCCTTATAAGTCACACTGTGTCTAATGATTTTAGTTTTCAGACCTACCAGCACTTATACAGGTTTTACTGGTTTGCCAGCCATGATGAAAGTCCCTGAACATTCAGTTTCTGAGTTATAAAGTGAATTACTAAGAAGTTACACAATCTTAGAATTTGAAGACTTGCTTTGTGACATACTTTACATTAGAAAATGGTGGTAGCTTCTTTCTTAAGAGAAGAGGCTAATTTTTCTAGCTCTTCCTCTTTTATGTCAGAATATTTGGAAAGGTATGTGCTTTTCCTGGAAAAGAATTGTGTCTGAATCCAAAGAGACTTTGTTTATCTAGAAGCTATAATCTTACCTATTAGTCTTAGGTTTCCAAAGTATATTTTATGTACAAAATCTGTTATAAGTTAGTTGCACCACAGTTGGAGTTACTCTCTTCTTTAAATAATTATTTTCTGACATGACATAAATTTGATACATTGGGAGGTTATTTTTACTTTTATGACATTATGATTATTGTTAGTTAAAAAGATATTAAAGCCTTTTTCCTTGGAGAATATAAAATTGTTAGCTTGAAACTAAAAATAAAGAGAATTAGAATATATTTTTCAATGGCCATAATAAATACCAAGTCATAAATTTAGTTGTTTGCTTGCCCCAAGGACTCTTCCTACTACAAACTTTTAGAGATACAGTAACAGTATAAGATAGTAGGTGTGTATGTATGATTGAAAATACTAAAAAGAGAAATACTTAGAAAACTAACATTACTTAACATAATAGAAAAAATATATATCTGAAATCAACAACCAACATTGTACTTAACATTCATGAAAATCAGAAATAAAACGGTGAGACTACACCACCAACAGAATAGTGATTGATAAAGCTTTATCCTGTTGAGTATACATGTTTTAATACACAGGCTGGAGACATTAGACTAGCTGGTGAGTTTGTGCTAAGCCAAGCTCCTGTCACTATGTAAAATATTAGTGTCACCCCAGAAGGTTCCCTTATTCTTCTTCCCAGTCAGCCAGCACCCACCCTCTTCAACCTCCCACTTCCAGAACAACTATGATGACTTTTTCTACCATAAATCACTACCGCCTATTCTCAAACACAGTATATATTCTGTGTATAACTCCTTTCATTCATCATAAAGCACTGAAATTCAGGCGTTTTATGGCAATATCAGTAGGGATTTTTTTACTGAGTAATATTCCTAATTTCAATCCATTTCTTATACAAACTTCTGAGATTCCTATAGTAACTATTGTTATTTGGTATTTTTTGGTTTATGCTTAAATAAATTATGCTCTAATGAATGCTATACTTGATTTCCTGCTATTTATACTGTCTTAAAATGCAAGTTAATAATAAGTTGTTATTTATTAGATGTAATTAAATTGCAGGGAAATTAAATGCTTCTCTGAATACAAGCACAATATTCTCAGAAGAGTACTATGGATAGCATTTTACTTAGTTCACCCTCTTAGGAATTTAAAGATAGGAGGTACATTTATAACGACCTAGCTCTATTTGAAGAGTCAACCATTTCAGTTACTGGCATGTAGTAGTAGTCTTTTTTTAAAAAAAAATTATTTATTTATTTATTTTGGGCGGGGGTCGGGTTGGGGAGGGAGAGGTGCAGGCGGGCCACTTCTATTGGTCTTTCATTTCTCTATTTTCATCCGTCTTTGTTCTTTGGCTCCTGTGGGCCTCCCATCACGGTGGCCTCTGTCGTCGCAGAGCGCCGGCTCTGGGCGCATGCGCTCCAGAGCTCCGGCTCGGTAATTGGACACATCAGTCCAGCCACTCCGCGGCACGTGGGATCTTCCCAAGCCAGGGATCGAACCGGCGCCCCTTGCACTGCAAGGCGGTGTCCTTACCCACTGGACCACCAGGGGAAGCCCTAGTAGTAGTCTTAAAATGAGGTGGTAGAGCCCTGTGTGGAGTTCAAATCTGTATGTCTGTAACCTGCATTCATTTGTCCAGATTGTATTTTCTAAACACAGAGAATCTATTCCTTAGAGCAGTATATAAACAGGAACCAGTCTATAAGATGTAGTAAGAGTGGTCCTAAGCCTCTCATTTGTCCCTTCTTTGCATTTGCTAGGTAGGTCTCCCTTGATAGCGTCAGCTTTGATTTCTTCAAGTGGGAATGTTAACAGTGTTTCTCTGCTTAGGGACACTAAAAAAATCTGGCAGAAGCCACGGACACTCCTCCAGCACCAAGCACCGAAGACACAGAGCTTCCAAAGCCCCTGCTTTCACTTCTTGCATCCCGTATTACAGATTCCATAGGTGTCTTCAGGAATCAGCTTGTTTTCTCCCTTTTATTTAAACTCACATCCATTTCACTACCAGGACATGTTAGTTCCACATCAAAATATAACCCAAATCTGACCGCTTCTCACATTTCTAGTGCCTCTTTTCTAGGTCAAATTCCTGAATACTAAGCACAATATGTCTCCAAGTTAAAATGAAGAAAAAGTTGTTATTTATTAGATGTAATTAAATTGCAGGGAAATTAAATGCTTCTCTGAATACAAGCACAATATTCTCAGAAGAGTACTATGGATAGCATTTTACTTAGTTCACCCTCTTAGGAATTTAAAGATAGGAGGTACATTTATAACGACCTAGCTCTATTTGAAGAGTCAACCATTTCAGTTACTGGCATGTAGTAGTAGTCTTTTTTTAAAAAAAAATTATTTATTTATTTATTTTGGGCGGGGGTCGGGTTGGGGAGGGAGAGGTGCAGGCGGGCCACTTCTATTGGTCTTTCATTTCTCTATTTTCATCCGTCTTTGTTCTTTGGCTCCTGTGGGCCTCCCATCACGGTGGCCTCTGTCGTCGCAGAGCGCCGGCTCTGGGCGCATGCGCTCCAGAGCTCCGGCTCGGTAATTGGACACATCAGTCCAGCCACTCCGCGGCACGTGGGATCTTCCCAAGCCAGGGATCGAACCGGCGCCCCTTGCACTGCAAGGCGGTGTCCTTACCCACTGGACCACCAGGGGAAGCCCTAGTAGTAGTCTTAAAATGAGGTGGTAGAGCCCTGTGTGGAGTTCAAATCTGTATGTCTGTAACCTGCATTCATTTGTCCAGATTGTATTTTCTAAACACAGAGAATCTATTCCTTAGAGCAGTATATAAACAGGAACCAGTCTATAAGATGTAGTAAGAGTGGTCCTAAGCCTCTCATTTGTCCCTTCTTTGCATTTGCTAGGTAGGTCTCCCTTGATAGCGTCAGCTTTGATTTCTTCAAGTGGGAATGTTAACAGTGTTTCTCTGCTTAGGGACACTAAAAAAATCTGGCAGAAGCCACGGACACTCCTCCAGCACCAAGCACCGAAGACACAGAGCTTCCAAAGCCCCTGCTTTCACTTCTTGCATCCCGTATTACAGATTCCATAGGTGTCTTCAGGAATCAGCTTGTTTTCTCCCTTTTATTTAAACTCACATCCATTTCACTACCAGGACATGTTAGTTCCACATCAAAATATAACCCAAATCTGACCGCTTCTCACATTTCTAGTGCCTCTTTTCTAGGTCAAATTGGATTATCTCTCATCTACATTACTCTGATGCATGCTGTGCTAAGTTGCTTCAGTCGTGTTGTACTCTGTGCGACACCATGAGCTGTAGCCCACCAGACTCCTCTGTCCGTGGGGATTCTCTGCACAAGAATACTGGAGTGGGGCTTTCCTGGTAGCTCAGTGGTAGAGTTCCCCTGCCAATGCAGGAGACACAGGTTTCATCCCTGATCCGGGAAGATCCCACATGCTCCGGAGCAGCTAAGCCCATGAGCCACAACTATTGAGCCTGTGCTCTAGAGCCTCAGAGCCGCAACTATTGAAGCTCGTGTGTCCTAGAATCCAAATTCCACAAAAGACATCATCGCAACAAGAAGCCTGCTCACCTGAACTAAAGAGTAGCCCCACTCCCTGCAACTAGAGAAGAGCCTGCGGCTGCAGAAACCCAGAATAGCCAAAAATAAATAAATAAATAAAAATTTTAAAAAAAAAAGAAAGAATACTGGAGTGGGTTGCCATGCCCTTCTCCATGAGAGCTTCACAGCCCAGGGATCAAACCCTTGTCTCTTGATGTCTCTTGCATTGACAGGTGGGGTTTTATTTTTTTAACTACTAGTGCCAGCTGGGAGGCCCTTACATGATTCTAACAGCCTCTTTTAAAAAAAATTTTTTATTTTATATTGGAGAATCACCTGTAATTAACCGTCTCTCTGAGAACACTTTTCTAACAGAAGCCAATTTCTAACCATGTTTCTGTTTGTGTTTTTCGCTTGTACTTGGAATAAATTTCAGATAGTTTACAACTTTATTGTCCTTAGGTGGGCTGGTTGCATCGTATCCCTCGTGTGCCTTGTTCAGGAGTAGATGTGGGCAGGGAAACTTGAGTTACTTAAAAATAATTTAATTGGTGTGAGCATTTTTACCTTAAGGTTTTACTAGAAGTCCTGTATTTTAGAATCATAGTTTATTAACTGGGGAAAAAATCATGAGGTTAAACCAGTTTTCTCAACTGTTTTTTTTTTTCCACATCAAAATATAACCCAAATCTGACCGCTTCTCACATTTCTAGTGCCTCTTTTCTAGGTCAAATTGGATTATCTCTCATCTACATTACTCTGATGCATGCTGTGCTAAGTTGCTTCAGTCGTGTTGTACTCTGTGCGACACCATGAGCTGTAGCCCACCAGACTCCTCTGTCCGTGGGGATTCTCTGCACAAGAATACTGGAGTGGGGCTTTCCTGGTAGCTCAGTGGTAGAGTTCCCCTGCCAATGCAGGAGACACAGGTTTCATCCCTGATCCGGGAAGATCCCACATGCTCCGGAGCAGCTAAGCCCATGAGCCACAACTATTGAGCCTGTGCTCTAGAGCCTCAGAGCCGCAACTATTGAAGCTCGTGTGTCCTAGAATCCAAATTCCACAAAAGACATCATCGCAACAAGAAGCCTGCTCACCTGAACTAAAGAGTAGCCCCACTCCCTGCAACTAGAGAAGAGCCTGCGGCTGCAGAAACCCAGAATAGCCAAAAATAAATAAATAAATAAAAATTTTAAAAAAAAAAGAAAGAATACTGGAGTGGGTTGCCATGCCCTTCTCCATGAGAGCTTCACAGCCCAGGGATCAAACCCTTGTCTCTTGATGTCTCTTGCATTGACAGGTGGGGTTTTATTTTTTTAACTACTAGTGCCAGCTGGGAGGCCCTTACATGATTCTAACAGCCTCTTTTAAAAAAAATTTTTTATTTTATATTGGAGAATCACCTGTAATTAACCGTCTCTCTGAGAACACTTTTCTAACAGAAGCCAATTTCTAACCATGTTTCTGTTTGTGTTTTTCGCTTGTACTTGGAATAAATTTCAGATAGTTTACAACTTTATTGTCCTTAGGTGGGCTGGTTGCATCGTATCCCTCGTGTGCCTTGTTCAGGAGTAGATGTGGGCAGGGAAACTTGAGTTACTTAAAAATAATTTAATTGGTGTGAGCATTTTTACCTTAAGGTTTTACTAGAAGTCCTGTATTTTAGAATCATAGTTTATTAACTGGGGAAAAAAATCATAGGTAATTGGTTTCCAACCCAGTTTTGCAGTTAAATAAAAATCTGTTTAATTCTTTTTTTGTCCTTTTGGTTTATGACAGATCGAGCCGGAAGCATCAGTACCCTTGATTCCTTAGACTTTGCAAGATATTCAGATGATGGTAACAGGGAAACAGACGAGAGAGTGGCAGGTAAGATTGTAAAGCCAGATTTGGTGTTTTTGTTTTTAATTTTGGCCTCTCTTATTGATTTTTTATCCATTTGTTTTCATCCATCTTTATTCTTTGGCCTGTGTGGGCCTCCCATTGCAGTGGCCTCTCTTGCCGCAGAGCACCGGGTCTTGGAGCATAGCGCTGTTTCATAATTAAACACACCGGTTCAGCTGCTCTGTGGCACGTGGGATTTTTCTGGGCCAGGGATAGAACCGGCGCCGCTTGTACTGCAAGGCAGACTCTTTACCCATTGGACCACCAGGGAATTCCCAGATTTTTTGACATCCCAGAAATAATAAAATGACTTGAAGAATTCTCTTCCTTCTACAGTTTGGTGTGTGAATACAATTAGACAATATGTGAATAGAATTAGATAGTTATACAAAACTATGTTACTAATTTATTGGCTTCAGGAAACATCCCAGCCCCCAGCTACTCTTTCTAGTAACGCTCTGAGTTTTTGGTTGTGCACACCTACAATCTGCTGAGTTCTGTGGATAGCTAACAGTTTACAGCCATGGAATTATCAAGCTGGTGTAAAACAGGTGTAAGTTAGCCATGGTTTAGTACAAAGGTAGTTGGACCTTAGCCTTCTCATTCCTTTTTTTTTTTTCTTTTCCTTCTTCTTCTTCTCATTCCTTTTATCCTCCAAAGCAGGGCTAAGTACTATTCACATGTTAAATACCAGTGCAACTCTACTGACAGTTAAAAATTGGTTTAAATACCTCCATGCTGATTGGTGAATAAAATTTTGTCTTCATTCTGTGGATGCTCCTTGGCTATCACCGCATGTCTCTAGAAACTTCTTTTGACTTTCCTGTGACCCTGAAAATAAATGGTTAGTGCTTGTCCCAGCCAGGGCTTCTAGGACTTTGCCGGTTCCAAAATAAAGACCAGCGTCCTTTTCAGTCGCTTGGTTCCTCATTCCAGTCTCCTTCCTCGTTCCACCCTCCCACCCGTTCTGCCTCTTGGGCATCACTGCTGGGATCCGGGACTTACCCTTGATTCCTTAACGAATATTCAGATGATGGTAACAGGGAAACAGACGAGAGAGTGGCAGGTAAGATTGTAAAGCCAGATTTGGTGTTTTTGTTTTTAATTTTGGCCTCTCTTATTGATTTTTTATCCATTTGTTTTCATCCATCTTTATTCTTTGGCCTGTGTGGGCCTCCCATTGCAGTGGCCTCTCTTGCCGCAGAGCACCGGGTCTTGGAGCATAGCGCTGTTTCATAATTAAACACACCGGTTCAGCTGCTCTGTGGCACGTGGGATTTTTCTGGGCCAGGGATAGAACCGGCGCCGCTTGTACTGCAAGGCAGACTCTTTACCCATTGGACCACCAGGGAATTCCCAGATTTTTTGACATCCCAGAAATAATAAAATGACTTGAAGAATTCTCTTCCTTCTACAGTTTGGTGTGTGAATACAATTAGACAATATGTGAATAGAATTAGATAGTTATACAAAACTATGTTACTAATTTATTGGCTTCAGGAAACATCCCAGCCCCCAGCTACTCTTTCTAGTAACGCTCTGAGTTTTTGGTTGTGCACACCTACAATCTGCTGAGTTCTGTGGATAGCTAACAGTTTACAGCCATGGAATTATCAAGCTGGTGTAAAACAGGTGTAAGTTAGCCATGGTTTAGTACAAAGGTAGTTGGACCTTAGCCTTCTCATTCCTTTTTTTTTTTTCTTTTCCTTCTTCTTCTTCTCATTCCTTTTATCCTCCAAAGCAGGGCTAAGTACTATTCACATGTTAAATACCAGTGCAACTCTACTGACAGTTAAAAATTGGTTTAAATACCTCCATGCTGATTGGTGAATAAAATTTTGTCTTCATTCTGTGGATGCTCCTTGGCTATCACCGCATGTCTCTAGAAACTTCTTTTGACTTTCCTGTGACCCTGAAAATAAATGGTTAGTGCTTGTCCCAGCCAGGGCTTCTAGGACTTTGCCGGTTCCAAAATAAAGACCAGCGTCCTTTTCAGTCGCTTGGTTCCTCATTCCAGTCTCCTTCCTCGTTCCACCCTCCCACCCGTTCTGCCTCTTGGGCATCACTGCTGGATCTGGCGAGACTTCCGAAGGCACTTTGTACCCTCGTTGTTCCGCCCATATCCGCGGAGCCCCGCTGGCGCTGGCGTCTTCTGGGGTCCAGCCTGGGATCTGCCAGTGCAGCGGCCCTGGCTCCTCGGGGCTCAAGGAGCGCCTGCTTTTCGGGTCCGCCAGGCTGTGGCTGTCAGTTGCTGAAGCGGTTCCTGAGTGCCCTGTAGGAATTGTAGTCTTCAGAGGACGTTGACTCTCGGATAGATGGGAAGAGACCGTCAGTTAGGTGTTTCAACCCGCCAGGATGGCAGGCTGCCCTGGCAGGGGAATGTGCCACACGGGGCAGACAGAGCCTGTGAGGACTCAGGGCACATCTGCACTGTGGAGGCCTCTCTTCAGCAACTCTGTCGAATTTTGTTTCCATTTACCAGGACAAGTTTGTTAAGACCTACCAGGTATTTGCCTGTCGTCATCATGAATAAAAGTGACTGCTGATTTTTATACAGCACTTGCTCCTTTCTGAACATGTTGCAGATATGTGTTAATTCATTGAGTTACAGAATTATCCTCGTCCTCAGCACCCCAAGGCACTGAGGCGCTCAAAGAGCATTAAGCCTCAAGTGGCAGAGCTAAGACTCAGCTCCGGAGAGGCCAGCAGCGGAGCCCACAGCTGCCTGCACTGTGCGCTCCCTCTTCGTGAAGGGGGAGGTTTGACCGGTGGAAAATGACGGTCCACTGGGTGCTTTTAGTTCATTGCTTGAGAAAAGAGCTATTGAGTTTTTGAAAATCTCTGACAGTGTTATATGAGTTAGGGAAAAAATTATATAATCATTTTTCGTTCAGCAGAGGCTCGAGAGGATTCAGCAGTGAACACAATAGCAGTCAGTGTCAACCGAAGGGAAGTTATTGGAAGACTTTAATGAAGCTGTCTCCTCGATAGTCGTAATTTAGGCAGAAGCATTAGTAATTGACAGCTCTGTCAAAATAGAAGATCACATCAGTAAGAGCTGCAAATTAGCAAATCCAGTGGGAATTATTTCAAGAATTCTAGTATCACCCTCCTAATTATATCATTTGTTAAGTGGCATTGTGTTGTATTTAATTATATAGTGAATGTTAGATATTATGTTTTGTTACATATTTATATATTAAGTGTTAAATACATGGTATTTAGTTTATTAGAAACCAAATATATTTAGTTTTATATATTGTATTATTGTTCAAATGGTTATATAGTTGAGAATTACTTCTACCCAGAAATAGACCACATAGTTATTTTTGTTCCTTTTTTATTTGAAAACCTAATGTTAAATTTAAGGGCTTCCTTATTATTCTTGTTATTAAGTATGTGAGTATTTTTTAATTAGGGGAAACATGGATGCAAAAGCAGAGTGTTAATAACTAAACAAAATGTCATAACCAAGCACACCTAAATGGGTACTCTTTATATTTTTAATCTAAAGATTATATACTTTTCTGTAAGTCTGGGAAAATAAAGTAACTTTTACTTTCTTTATAAAGCTAATGTATAAATATATGGACTCTTGAGAAAAACAATACTATGTGGAATCACTTATATGTGGAATTTTAAAAATAATCTCAATGCACTTATATATAAAATAGAAACAGATTCATAGATACAGAAACAAGCTTACGGTTCCCCAAAACAGAGAGAGGAGGATGGGGCAAGTGAGGAGTATAGGAGTAACAGATAGAAACCACTAAACATAAAATAGGTACATGACAAGGATTTACTATGTAGTACAAAAGGTTGTATCTAATATCTTGGCATAACCTATAATGAAATATAGTCTGCAAAAAAACTGAATGACTATACTGTACACCTGAAACTAACCCAATATTATGAATCCGTGATACTTCAAGTATAAACTGGAAATGAAATATGATGGATACTGCTTTGGGCTTCTGGAAAGGTGAATATATGTGTTATTAAGAGAACAGCAGGCTCGAGAGGATTCAGCAGTGAACACAATAGCAGTCAGTGTCAACCGAAGGGAAGTTATTGGAAGACTTTAATGAAGCTGTCTCCTCGATAGTCGTAATTTAGGCAGAAGCATTAGTAATTGACAGCTCTGTCAAAATAGAAGATCACATCAGTAAGAGCTGCAAATTAGCAAATCCAGTGGGAATTATTTCAAGAATTCTAGTATCACCCTCCTAATTATATCATTTGTTAAGTGGCATTGTGTTGTATTTAATTATATAGTGAATGTTAGATATTATGTTTTGTTACATATTTATATATTAAGTGTTAAATACATGGTATTTAGTTTATTAGAAACCAAATATATTTAGTTTTATATATTGTATTATTGTTCAAATGGTTATATAGTTGAGAATTACTTCTACCCAGAAATAGACCACATAGTTATTTTTGTTCCTTTTTTATTTGAAAACCTAATGTTAAATTTAAGGGCTTCCTTATTATTCTTGTTATTAAGTATGTGAGTATTTTTTAATTAGGGGAAACATGGATGCAAAAGCAGAGTGTTAATAACTAAACAAAATGTCATAACCAAGCACACCTAAATGGGTACTCTTTATATTTTTAATCTAAAGATTATATACTTTTCTGTAAGTCTGGGAAAATAAAGTAACTTTTACTTTCTTTATAAAGCTAATGTATAAATATATGGACTCTTGAGAAAAACAATACTATGTGGAATCACTTATATGTGGAATTTTAAAAATAATCTCAATGCACTTATATATAAAATAGAAACAGATTCATAGATACAGAAACAAGCTTACGGTTCCCCAAAACAGAGAGAGGAGGATGGGGCAAGTGAGGAGTATAGGAGTAACAGATAGAAACCACTAAACATAAAATAGGTACATGACAAGGATTTACTATGTAGTACAAAAGGTTGTATCTAATATCTTGGCATAACCTATAATGAAATATAGTCTGCAAAAAAACTGAATGACTATACTGTACACCTGAAACTAACCCAATATTATGAATCCGTGATACTTCAGTATAAATGAATGAATGGATACTGTCTTTCGTCTTCACTGGGAAAGAGATGGAAATATATGCGTGTTATTCCAAGAGAATAGCTTTTAGACTTCTAGGGCTCTTGTACTATAGCTTGTGTGATATAGAGATGAAAATTTCAGTTAATTACAATTCCCATTTCCAAAGAAATTTTTGGCTCTTTGCTAAGCATTGCTAGTAACTTAGAAGCTGATTGAAAGACCAGTAATTCAGAAAAGATAGTTATTGTGTCATCTGGCGTTGGATCACATGTAAATCTTATTGAGAAAGAACAAAAACTCTTTTTAATTTTCCTCTACCAGCCTTGAGGCAGGGGGTTATAGATAACACAGGTATTGAGTCCATTGCTCTACGGTGCCAATGTAGGGTCTGTTTCAACCTTTAATAAACTGTTTATCCGACATATATATATGTATGTATATATACAGACACAACATGTATGTTCAGCATGATTTTTATCATCATTTTCTTAGATTTAAAAATCTGGTTTGAATTTCAAGTCTGTACAGGTGTTTTGTAAAGAGGAAAAAATCTCTAAGTGAACAGATGTTTATAGAGCACCATTAGTTTGAGTTTTGTGCCAGGAGAACTAAGACTAACAAATATTTCAAGTTAATACTAGTGATACTAATTGCATATATGGAGTGAGCAGGGCTGTAGTCGGTTCCTACAGTGTTTTTTTAAAAACATATCCTTCCCAACACTTATGAAGAATTACACTATTTGAAAACTACTTGAAGATTGCTTGGTATGTTGTATCTTTTTCCAGAGTAATACTGAGTGTTAATTCAGTATCTTTTAATAAAGAAGTGGCAAATTCATATATATGTAAATATAGCTGTTCAGATCTTGCTTGTAAAACTTTCTCACATCATAGCAATTACTTGATCATATTGTGCCTTTATAGAGATGTGCTGTAGCTTCAAAGATATGCCTTTGTCTTTTAAAGTCTATACTGTATATTAAGAAACATGCAGCAGAGTGAATTCATTTTGATCAGCACTATCTTTAAAAGCAGTGACAACTTTTAGTGGCATTTGGCAATGTATGTGTAGATATGCATAAAAATATAAATTCTTGCCGTCTGACATGGGTTTTTCTGGCTTTCTGTGCCTTGATCATTCACTGTTTTGCTCTTGGTCACCTAAACTTTCACCAGTTGATTTTGAATTTTTTGGGTTTTTTTTTTACAGTTTGTGTTTTAACCAGTTTATTTAATTTTTTTTCATATTTCTGTCATTCTGGTGCAGGGCATTCCTGATCTGCAATTGTTCTGTAATATGTCTTAGTAAATTGCTATACTGAAAGTATAATATGTATATTCATTTTGCTTATGGTTTAGTTAAGTGCTTTTAAATGAAAATCAAAACCTAGAGTTTTGAAATAGAAGAAAAATAAACCTACCTCGTACTTCCCTTACACATTGAATGTGTGCAGTCTGATCTTAAACACAAACTCTAAGAGTTTCTGCAAGTGTAATTTTTAGGGAAAAGATTTTAACTTTGTTGCACAGAAATGTTTGCAGATCAGCATTGCTGACAACCAAAATAAGAAATAGTCGTATACATGTCATCTGATTTTTAGTTGTGCTTTCATGTTGCTGCAGTGAAATTCTGTGCATCAAAACAGTTGGCATTCATGGACTAGATGTGATTCAGCTACATCTTAAGTTTTTAATGAAAACGTGCAAACTGAGTGAATTCTATTTTTTCCATATATTTTTATAACTTTGTTGTCTTAGCATTTCATTTGCCATCTTCTTTTTTCTGTTTATTAGTCTATCAAGAGGCAGTTGCATCCTTAAAGTTTTAAATTTACTCACCTTTATGCAGAGCTATTTAAATTAATAATTTTTAAATATCCAGTTATGACAAAGATCACTTAATTTTCTCAGACTTTTACTTCCCAGAAATTACTTTTTCCTCTCATGATGTCTAAACCTACTTTTTCTTCATAGCAGTATTTATGTATTTTAAAGAGACTTCCCAGTAAAGAGATAGTTAAATCTTGCTCTTGAACCATTTTAAAAAGTTCATTAAGGTGTTTCCTCAGTATTCATGTTTATTGTAGTAGATTCTACAGTAACAGGAGAAATCTTTAAGCTTTATTAATGCGTCTTAATATGAACAAATATCCATTTGAAGAGTTGTCAGAAACTTTGAGATTCTACTTAATTTTTTTCAGTATCCCTAGATAACTACACTCTTAGAATTGCACAGAATCATTTGCTTTAGAATGATTTTAGTTGTAAATTAAAAAATAAGCTGTTTTTATTCTTTGGCTCTAAATGAAACCTAAAAACCTCTTAGAACTTTTTAGATAAACATATCTATGCTTGTTTATAGAAGACATATACTTGTTTGTAGAAAAATTGATAGACATGCCATATTTGTAAAACATTTAAAACATACTTCTTTAACATCTTAATGAAGGAATATATTCACTGTTTCTGTATATTGATTTATAAAACTATTCTAGATAAATACCTTTTTAACCCTAAGATTTTCTTTAAGTATATTTGCTAGGACTTCATCTAAGTTTTGTCTTTTCCCCTAGAATTATCACCTGAAAACATTCCATTACATTTCTTACCTAGACTGAGTGAAGCACAGCACCTAAGATTTTTATGTGCCTAAATGAGAGTATGCCGTAGATTTTATTTGTAAATAGAGCTATTCCTTGTCAGACAGCTAGAACATTTGATCAGTAGTCCCCTGTATTCTAAAACTATGGAAAACATTCACCAGTTTGCTTGCAAATCAACTCTGCTGCATGCGTTCACAAGTTTCATAAAGACTGCATGCTTTCTGTTTTCAATACAAATTGTATTTTTTTTTCATACCCATCCTTGCTTTTTATTTTTTTATTTTTGTTTCCCTTTTCTTGGTTGGATGCCTGTGTGTGTTTATTCCAAATCCCTGTCCAGTCCTGGAGTTTGAACTACGGAAAGCCAAGGAGACCATTCAGGCCCTCCGAGCCAACCTGACAAAGGCTGCAGGTGGTGTACATACAACTTTTTTGAGACTTTTTCTACTTTGACAATGTAGAAGTAGCTGAGATATTTTCAAGTGTAAAAGAGTAAAATATTATTCGTATTTTCTTCCACCAGAACACGAAGTTCCTTTACAGGAACGAAAAAATTACAAATCAAGTCCTGAAATTCAGGTGGGTGAATGACAGATCTAAAAGTACCTTCCATATGAAATGGTAGCACAAGTATTAAGGAGGAAGACTTATGATTTTATTGGCACAGTAAAAATCTTTAAGCTTTATTAGAAACAAATATCCATTTGAAGAGTTGTCAGAAACTTTGAGATTCTACTTAATTTTTTTCAGTATCCCTAGATAACTACACTCTTAGAATTGCACAGAATCATTTGCTTTAGAATGATTTTAGTTGTAAATTAAAAAATAAGCTGTTTTTATTCTTTGGCTCTAAATGAAACCTAAAAAAACCTCTTAGAACTTTTTTTAGATAAACATATCTATGCTTGTTTATAGAAGACATATACTTGTTTGTAGAAAAATTGATAGACATGCCATATTTGTAAAACATTTAAAACATACTTCTTTAACATCTTAATGAAGGAATATATTCACTGTTTCTGTATATTGATTTATAAAACTATTCTAGATAAATACCTTTTTTTTAACCCTAAGATTTTCTTTAAGTATATTTGCTAGGACTTCATCTAAGTTTTGTCTTTTCCCCTAGAATTATCACCTGAAAACATTCCATTACATTTCTTACCTAGACTGAGTGAAGCACAGCACCTAAGATTTTTATGTGCCTAAATGAGAGTATGCCGTAGATTTTATTTGTAAATAGAGCTATTCCTTGTCAGACAGCTAGAACATTTGATCAGTAGTCCCCTGTATTCTAAAACTATGGAAAACATTCACCAGTTTGCTTGCAAATCAACTCTGCTGCATGCGTTCACAAGTTTCATAAAGACTGCATGCTTTCTGTTTTCAATACAAATTGTATTTTTTTTTCATACCCATCCTTGCTTTTTATTTTTTTATTTTTGTTTCCCTTTTCTTGGTTGGATGCCTGTGTGTGTTTATTCCAAATCCCTGTCCAGTCCTGGAGTTTGAACTACGGAAAGCCAAGGAGACCATTCAGGCCCTCCGAGCCAACCTGACAAAGGCTGCAGGTGGTGTACATACAACTTTTTTGAGACTTTTTCTACTTTGACAATGTAGAAGTAGCTGAGATATTTTCAAGTGTAAAAGAGTAAAATATTATTCGTATTTTCTTCCACCAGAACACGAAGTTCCTTTACAGGAACGAAAAAATTACAAATCAAGTCCTGAAATTCAGGTGGGTGAATGACAGATCTAAAAGTACCTTCCATATGAAATGGTAGCACAAGTATTAAGGAGGAAGACTTATGATACTGTATCCATCTTTTATCTGTCCCCAGGAGCCAATCAAACCTCTTGAAAAGAGAGCTCTAAACTTCTTAGTCAATGAATTTTTATTGAAGAATAACTACAAGCTGACATCAATAACCTTTTCAGATGAAAATGATGATCAGGTACAGTTTCCTTTCTGTTTTTTTGGGTTTTTTTAAAACCAAAATGATGGTTTCCTTTTTAATTTATAGTGCACTTGTTTCCTCTTTTATGTAGCTTTAGTTTTTTTTAAAGTATGAAAGAGAAAGTTGTTCAGTAGTGTCTCTTTGCAGCTCCATGGACGAGCCATGGAGTTCTCCAGGTAAGAATACTGGAGTGGGTAGTGGTAGCTGTTCACTTCTCCAGGAATTTTTCCCGACCTGGGAAGATTTTAGGCAGATTTCTTACTGTTTGAGCCACCAAGGAAGCACAAGAATACCAGAGTAGGTAGCCTGTCCCAATTCTGTAACATCAAAATGTTTTCATAAAAAAGAAGGAAGATTTCAAATTGATGACTATTAGCTTCTATTTTAAGAAACTAGAAAAAGAAAACTAAGAGAAGCCCAAAGAAAGCAAAAGACAGAGAGTATTAAAAATGAAAATGTAAATTAATGATATAGGTCACAGAGAAGCAAGGTTTGTAGTTTAGACAGTAGCTTATTGACATAAAGATAGGCAGATAGGTCAGTGAAACATAGTAGAGAGCCAAGAGATTAACTTATGCATGCATACATGACCTTTTGATGCCTAACAGAACACAAAGTATATTCAATTTAGAAAAATATAATCTTTTTTACAATTGATACTGGAAATTTTGGTATCTGTATACCTCCAAAAATGAACTTCAAACCGTACCTCACACCATATGCAAAAAGTAATTCAAATGTATCATAGACTTAAGTGTAATTCTAAAACCATAAAACTCCAAAAAGAAAAACGTATTTTCTTCACAGAACAAAGTTCCTTTACAGGAACGAAAAATTACAAATCAAGTCCTGAAATTCAGGTGGGTGAATGACAGATCTAAAAGTACCTTCCATATGAAATGGTAGCACAAGTATTAAGGAGGAAGACTTATGATACTGTATCCATCTTTTATCTGTCCCCAGGAGCCAATCAAACCTCTTGAAAAGAGAGCTCTAAACTTCTTAGTCAATGAATTTTTATTGAAGAATAACTACAAGCTGACATCAATAACCTTTTCAGATGAAAATGATGATCAGGTACAGTTTCCTTTCTGTTTTTTTGGGTTTTTTTAAAACCAAAATGATGGTTTCCTTTTTAATTTATAGTGCACTTGTTTCCTCTTTTATGTAGCTTTAGTTTTTTTTAAAGTATGAAAGAGAAAGTTGTTCAGTAGTGTCTCTTTGCAGCTCCATGGACGAGCCATGGAGTTCTCCAGGTAAGAATACTGGAGTGGGTAGTGGTAGCTGTTCACTTCTCCAGGAATTTTTCCCGACCTGGGAAGATTTTAGGCAGATTTCTTACTGTTTGAGCCACCAAGGAAGCACAAGAATACCAGAGTAGGTAGCCTGTCCCAATTCTGTAACATCAAAATGTTTTCATAAAAAAGAAGGAAGATTTCAAATTGATGACTATTAGCTTCTATTTTAAGAAACTAGAAAAAGAAAACTAAGAGAAGCCCAAAGAAAGCAAAAGACAGAGAGTATTAAAAATGAAAATGTAAATTAATGATATAGGTCACAGAGAAGCAAGGTTTGTAGTTTAGACAGTAGCTTATTGACATAAAGATAGGCAGATAGGTCAGTGAAACATAGTAGAGAGCCAAGAGATTAACTTATGCATGCATACATGACCTTTTGATGCCTAACAGAACACAAAGTATATTCAATTTAGAAAAATATAATCTTTTTTACAATTGATACTGGAAATTTTGGTATCTGTATACCTCCAAAAATGAACTTCAAACCGTACCTCACACCATATGCAAAAAGTAATTCAAATGTATCATAGACTTAAGTGTAATTCTAAAACCATAAAACTCCAAAAAGAAAACATGGGAAAAATTCATTGCAACCTTGGAAGGTGGGCCAAGATTTCTTATTTATGACACCAAAAGTATGGTGTTCTTCATCGGATATTTGTTGTCATCAAAGTCATTAACTTTCTACTCTTTGAAAGCCACTCTCAATAAATGAAAAAGTAAGACATAGATCAGGTAAAATATTTGCAAGTAACATATCTGATAAAAAGCTTCTATACAAAACATTTAAAGAACTCTCTAAAATGAATAAAAAGAAAATGACCCGATTTTTAAAAGAGTGGACAAAAAATTTATACAGCTGCTTCAACAGAGAACATGCATAGCAAATAAGCACATGAAAAAGATGCCCAAAATCTCTATTCATTAGGGAGATAAAAATTAAGTCACAGTGGAATACCATAACACACTTATTAGACTGTTTACCTGAAACCGTCTTGGCAAAGACAGGGAGTAACTAGAAATCTCATCATTGCTTGTGAGAATGCAAAATGGTACAGTCACTTTGGAACACTTTTTGGCAGTCTGTTTAAAAAATTAAAAACCTGGGCTTCCCCTGGTGGTCCAGTGGGTAAGGACACCACCTTGCAGTGCAAGGGGCGCCGGTTCGATCCCTGGCCTGGGAAGATCCCACGTGCCGCGGAGCGGCTGGACTGATGTGTCCAATGACTGAGCCGGAGCTCCGGAGCGCATGCGCCTCTGCGACTACAGAGGCCACCGTGATGGGAGGGCCCACAGGAGCCAAAGAGCAAAGATGGATGAAAATAGATAAATGAATGACCAATAGAAGTGGCCCGCCCATCAACCTCACTCCCCATCCCACCCCACCCCACAAAAAATTAAAAAAAAAAAAAAAAATTAAAAACCTTCTCAAGTCACTATATGACTTGATCATTCCATTCCTAGATATTACAATCCAAGAGAAATGAAGGCAAATGTTCATACAAAGACTCCTACACAGCATTCACTCCAGCTGTACTTATAATAGCTAAAATTAAGGAAAACAGTCCAAGTACCCAAACAGGCAGTTGAATGAAAAATTTTGATGTATCCTTACAGTGGAATACTAACTCAGCAAGTAAAAGAAAATGAACCTCTGACAGGTAAAACAATTTTGAGGTTGGCCTCAAAATCAATAACTTGGGTGAAGGAAACCAGACAAATAGAGTAGTTGTTGTGTGTTTCCATTTATGTAAAATTCTAAGAAATGTAACTGTTATCACAATGACAGAAAACAGATCAGTATTTGCCTAGGAACAGGGCATGTGTGAGAAATGAGAGGAGTATTACAAGGGGCCAAGAGCCCTCACTCATTTCATGGCTAGCCTCTGCCAAAATGTAAGACCTTTTTACCTGATTTTACTTTTGATCATAAAGCCCGGTTTCATCCTAGTGGCTCTTGTGGCTACCTAAGGTTATTGATCTCTTCTCCCCCTTGACTAGCCTATACCCTCCTTGAGGCTAAAAGAATCTCTGGTTCATCTCTATGTCTGTGTGTAGAGAAACACTCAATACATATTTTTTTACAGCTTTCTCATACTTTTTTCTTTGCTTCCCTACTACCTGTTCTTTTTTTTTTTCTTCCTGTGATATTCTTGCTTTCTGTCCTTTCTTTCTGTGGTGCTATGTGAAAATTTTTTCTTGTAAATAAACATTCTTTATTTTCAGCTTCTCTCTGAATGACCTTTTTTTATTTTAGAAATTTATTTTGTTATTTTTTACTTTTATGGTTGTGCTGGGTCTTCATTGCTTTTCACGGGATTTCCCTGGTTGTGGCAAGAGTGGGGTTCCTCTTCGTTTGGGGGTACATGCGCTTCTCATTGCACTGGCTGCTCTTGTCGAGCACAGGTTCTAGGGACCTGGTTTTAGTAGTTGCGGCACACAGGCTCAGTAGTTGCAGCTCTCGAATTCTGGAGCTTGCACTCAGTAGCTCCAAGGCATGTGGAGTCTTCCTGGCCCAGGGATGAGACCCATGTCCCCAGCAATGGCAGGCAGGTTCTTATCCACTGTGCCACTGGAGAAGTCTAGAGTATCTTTTTTGCTGTAAATAAAACTCACCTCTTCATTGACACCCTATTTCTCTTATTTTCCAAGTTTGAGATGGGGAGCTTCTCACACTCTAAAACTAGACACCTCCTGGCTCCCAGAGTGTTTCCTCCCCTGGCACACACACTTTGACTAATCCCACACAGTTACGCTGCGTTTTTAAGATCCTAGCTGTAACAAAAAGATACATCTCAAAAACACAAGGAAAGACTGCCGTATAGATTTTTTATGTTACTATTTTTTGTCTTTTAGGATTTTGAACTATGGGATGATGTAGGATTAAACATTCCAAAACCTCCAGACTTGCTGCAACTTTACCGAGATTTTGGAAATCATCAAGTAACTGGGAAAGACCTCGTGGACGTGGCCAGTGGTGTGGAAGAGGATGAGTTGGAGGCTCTGACGCCGGTTCTAGGCAGCCTTCCTCCAGCCCTTGAAACGCCTCAGACTGTAGAGGTGAGAGGTATTGGCTGAATAGTCAAGTCCACAAAAAGTATTTAAGCCATGTAAAAGCAGACTATGAGATCTTGAGTTTCTGTTTTTCTCCCATTTTGATTTTAGAACTCCTTGCTAGTACAGAAATTAGAAGATAAAATTAGTTTATTAAATAGTGAGAAATGGTCTTTGATGGAACAAATCAGAAGACTTGAAAGGTTAGTACTTAATCATCATTTCTATAAAGCCTCTTAAATTTTTTAACAAAATTTACAGGTTATATAAACATAATATTTCAGCTATAACGCATAATTTTTCATATCCTGGTACTGATGGGAAAGAAATGTTATACTTGCTTATATACCTTAGTGTGTCCTTTTTCCCCAAAAAGTTGTTAATTACTGTAATAGTCATACTATTAAATATGTATTGGAACCAAGGGATAAGATTTTTTTTACTTTCTTTGGTTGTGTCACTAGTAGTAAAGTGACTTCATATTAGGATTGTACATATTTTCCATTTATTATTTCACTTAATTCTTATAATAATTTTGTTGGTTAGATGGAATTCCCCCCATTTTGCTCAAGACGAAAGCTAAGTGCTAATCCAAAGCAAAGTTTATATAACCATTTTTATGTTTTATAAGAGTTTATAGTTACATTTCTAGGTATATAAAGCATCAATATATATGGTACAGAAAAGATTGATTAGTTATCAAACCACTTTATTAACATTTATACTTTTAAAGCTTTAAACCCATTATGAGGTTTATACTGTTGCCAGAGTTTTTAAATATACAATTGTTCCCTGATAGTTTCTTTTTCTTTTACAGTGAAATGGACTTCCTCAAAAATGAGCACCTCCCCAGCGCTGTAGTCTGTGACTCTGTTCAGCCTTCTTTGGATCAGTCTCCCCACAAAGACTCTGGAGACAGTGGACAGAATGCAGTTATAATTAGTTTGGACAAAGGAGAAAACAAGGATGTCCATCTTTCAAAAGCAGATGACGTCGATTCCACCACTCCTAAAGAGAATTTTCCAAATTCTTTCCCCAGGAGAGAAAGAGAAGGAATACCATCTTCTTCTCCATCAAGTAAAAACACAGTCCATTTTGATAAACCCAACAGGTTAGTGTGTGTCCTGTGTTTTGAAATTATCTTACAGTCACTTAGTACATTGTCAAACTAGGAGAGTTTCAGTTCTTAATTTCAGATCAGATGTATGAATTTTTGTCTCCGGCACGAACTTAACACAGAGCAAAGTCCACATCACTGGAAAAAATCACAAGTTATTACTAAGTTAAATTGTCCTAAAGAGGAGTAGACCATAAATGAGCTAAGTCCTGTTTTAGCCAAGTACTTAAACCCATAAATAGCGTGTGTGTTCTATGTCCTATATTTTATCCATGTATTCTACTGTCACTGTCCAATTCAGTTGAAGGTTTTGGTACTGAAGAGCTGCCTTTACTAAAAGTGGAATTAGTTCTTTTTTTTTTTTTAAAGGTGCTTTTTTTTTTTTTGAAGTGATCCTTTTATTAAAGATTTATTTATTTATTTATTTTGCGGGGGTGGGGTGGGGAGGGAGGGGAGCAGGTGGGCTACTTCTATTGGTCTTTCATTTGTCTATTTTGATCCATCTTTGTTCTTCGGCCTGTGTGGGCCTCCCATCGCAGTGGCCTCTGTTGTCGCAGAGCACCGGCTCTGGGCGCATGCACTCCAGAGCTCCGGCTCGGTAATTGGACACATCGGTCCAGCCGCTCCGTGGCCCGTGGGATCTTCCCAGGCCAGGGATCAAACCAGTGCCCCTGGCACTGCAAGGCGGTGTCCTTACCCACTGGACCACCAGGGAAGCCCTGGAATTAGTTCTTGATCTTAGGCCTTTTTTTCTGTGTCTGCTTCCATTCATAATACTGTGTTACTAACATTGTCTTAATTCATTTAGATTTTATTGGATCACAGTGATTGAATTTATGACAAAAGCACGGGTCCCTTGCCCATCATGATTATGTTTTCTGGTAGAGGAGACAAGATGTATTTAAAAATCTTTTGTATTATAATCTGAAAAAAGAATGTTAAGAAAGACCTATTTACTGAGTTCTTTTTATATGTCAGGCACAGTTCTAAATGCTTTACATATGCTACCTTAGTTCATCTTCACAAATACCTGAGGTGCATTCTGAGCCACAAAGTCATGCTTCCCCCTTCTATTAAGTGGAGAAATATTATATCAAATGTTGGGATGTAATAGGAAATCATGACGGATCTGTTTGAGACTTAAAGGTGCACATTATTAGTGAGAAGTATTTGATTTTTTTTCCACAGCAAATCTTTCCACTCATATGCCACAACTTTGTATGTGTGTGTGTGTAGGTATTATGAGGGGGTCATAGGATTGAAATTGACATGACCCAATCTCAAAGTGCATTTAATCTCACATGGTTAAGATATGAAAATAACACAATGGCGTTTGTAATAGTTCTTATTGTTTAGGAGTACTTCCGTGTATCTCCTTTGATACTCCAAGCCACTCTCTGGAGAAAGATGACTCTTAAATTTGTTAATTTTTTAAGCTCTTAACTGTATGTCAGGAAATCTTAATGAAGAATATGAAAAAGAAAAGTGAAAGTGTTGGTCACTCAGTTGTGTCTGAGTCTTTGCAATCCCATGGACTGTAGCCCACCAGGCTCCTCTGTCCATGAGATTCTCCAGGCAAGAATACTGGAGTGGGTTGCCATTCCCTTCTCCAGGGGATTTTCCAGATCTAGGAATTGAACCTGGGTCTCCTGTATTGCAGGCAGATTCTTTACCACCTGGATCACTAGGAAAGCCCAAATGAAGAGTATAATAATGGTAATCAGGCTTCCCTGGTGGTCCCGTGGATAAAGAGTCCGCCTTGCAGTGCAAGGGGCACCGGTTCCATCCCTGGCCTGGGAAGATCACACGTGCCGCAGGGCGGCTGGACTATTGTGTCCAGTTGTGAGCCAGTGCTGTGGAGCACATGCACCCAGAGCCGGTGCTCTGCAATGAGAGAGGCCACTTCAGTGGGAGGCCCACACAGGCCAAAGAATAAAGATGGATGAAAATAAATTAAAAAAAATAAAATAAAATAAAAGAGGCCAAAATTTAAAAAAAAGAAAATGGTAACCAAACATATGGTAATCCTTTCCATTTCAGGCGTACAGTATGAGGGAGACCAACAGGCAATTATAATATCATTAAAAGTAGTAGTAATATAAGATAAGTTGACCCTTCTTGTATGTGTTTGGGAACAATCAGGGCACCTAATCTAGTCATCAGAGGAGAGCTTTCAGGGAAGAAGTGTTACCTAACTTTAGACGTGATGATTAAGTAGCTGTTAACCAGGTGAAGAGGTAAGAGGAAGCCTTCCACTCAGGGCACCAACACAAGCAGGAAGAACACTGCACTTCGGGAGCTAAGAAGAATTTATTAAGATTGAAGAAGGCAGGTGACAAGACAGGAGATGAAGTTGGAGAATTAAGCCAAGACTAAGTTGTATAAGCCGTGTTAACTCCCTTTAGAGACTTGGGACAAGGTGGCATCCGAGTTTTAGGAAGAGTCGTCTAGACTAGAGGTGACTGGAGGGTAGCAAGACTGGAAGAGTGAAGACTCATAGGATTATCTGTTGGGAGAGTCCACGTAAGAAATGGTGGAATTTCCTGTACTGGAGAGAAATAGATGTATAAGATAGTTAGAGGGTAAAAGATTGATTGGATGAGAAGGCTAAAACTCGGGGATGGGTAGAAGGTTTCTAGCTTGGGCAGTTAGATGCATGTAGGGTCATATTTCATTTCTTTACCACCTGAGATTCTCCAGGCAAGAATACTGGAGGTTGCCATTCCCTTCTCCAGGGGATCTTCCTGGCTTGGGGATAGAATCCTGGTCTCCTGTATTGCAGGCAGATTCTTTACCACCTGGATCACTAGGAAAGCCCAAATGAAGAGTATAATAATGGTAATCAGGCTTCCCTGGTGGTCCCGTGGATAAAGAGTCCGCCTTGCAGTGCAAGGGGCACCGGTTCCATCCCTGGCCTGGGAAGATCACACGTGCCGCAGGGCGGCTGGACTATTGTGTCCAGTTGTGAGCCAGTGCTGTGGAGCACATGCACCCAGAGCCGGTGCTCTGCAATGAGAGAGGCCACTTCAGTGGGAGGCCCACACAGGCCAAAGAATAAAGATGGATGAAAATAAATTAAAAAAAATAAAATAAAATAAAAGAGGCCAAAATTTAAAAAAAAGAAAATGGTAACCAAACATATGGTAATCCTTTCCATTTCAGGCGTACAGTATGAGGGAGACCAACAGGCAATTATAATATCATTAAAAGTAGTAGTAATATAAGATAAGTTGACCCTTCTTGTATGTGTTTGGGAACAATCAGGGCACCTAATCTAGTCATCAGAGGAGAGCTTTCAGGGAAGAAGTGTTACCTAACTTTAGACGTGATGATTAAGTAGCTGTTAACCAGGTGAAGAGGTAAGAGGAAGCCTTCCACTCAGGGCACCAACACAAGCAGGAAGAACACTGCACTTCGGGAGCTAAGAAGAATTTATTAAGATTGAAGAAGGCAGGTGACAAGACAGGAGATGAAGTTGGAGAATTAAGCCAAGACTAAGTTGTATAAGCCGTGTTAACTCCCTTTAGAGACTTGGGACAAGGTGGCATCCGAGTTTTAGGAAGAGTCGTCTAGACTAGAGGTGACTGGAGGGTAGCAAGACTGGAAGAGTGAAGACTCATAGGATTATCTGTTGGGAGAGTCCACGTAAGAAATGGTGGAATTTCCTGTACTGGAGAGAAATAGATGTATAAGATAGTTAGAGGGTAAAAGATTGATTGGATGAGAAGGCTAAAACTCGGGGATGGGTAGAAGGTTTCTAGCTTGGGCAGTTAGATGCATTGTAGCTCCCTCCACTGAAAGAGTATGGGAGAGGGACACCGTGAGCAAACGGGCCTCATCGTTGGCACACTGACTGCGTAATCCGGTGTCTCTGGGGGCCACTTTGTGGTGTATATACTAAATAACCTCTGTTCTGTAACTTTAGGTGGTATCCCTTTTCTTCATAGGTTGAGCACATCAAGTAAAACTCATAATATTATGAATACTATTGCTTAAAGACCGTATTTAGAAATATAGATGTTCTAACCTTTATTTAAACATAAATTGGCAAATGCTTTCAATTACAAAAAATTTCAGTTACAAAAAATACTTCCTTTAAAATATGCTAAGAATGTTGAGTGAGGCGCTCCTTCCTTTAATTCTTTTATGTGAATTTCTGACATTAAATGTTATCATTATCATGGTATAGATCTGCAAAACTTGTCAGCAACATACTGAGTCAACCTTTTTATCCATTCTTTACTTTTCTGGAACCATAGAGAATTATGGAGGGAAAAAAAAAATACTCATTTTAGGCTTTGCAAACATGTTATATAGTCATTGACTTGCTGTACAGCTTCAACTTTAATCCACTAACCTTTACAAGTCATTCATTCACATAATATCAAACTCTCTTAAGATTAGCAGTTCTTGCTCTTTCTTTTTCCCCGTATATTTCTCCAGTTGAAGTGTCCGTAAACCTTTTGTGGCTGAGAAATTCAGACATTTATGGGGTAGGATTTATATAAGAATGGGAATTATAACCTACGACTTACTTTCTGCTTAAACGTCAGGGGTAACTATTTGGTATTGTCCCATTTTCATTCAGTATTTTCTTCTAGGAAGTTGTCTCCTGCTTTCCACCAAGCACTGCTCTCTTTCTGTCGAATGTCAGCAGATAGTCGTTTGGGATCAGAGGTAAATTATACCAGATTCATGCAACTTTCTTTAAACATTCTGTTTTTCTTCTTAGCATTTTACTTGAAAAAATAATCATGATCAGACTCTGTTTCAAGTACAGATCTATTATTTAAACTGATGCTCTAAGAAATAGTTCCAAAATTTTTCAACTTCTAAGGAAAGTAGTTGATTTTTATCTTTGCATTAAAGCTCTGTTTAGTACTAAAGTGATTTTTAGTCTAGTTTCAATTTGTTATGCCTACCAACCTATGGTTACATGCCTTTCTGTGGTATAATTTAGAAAACCAAGTCAGATGTACATACTGTTTATGATTTTGTTATTTTTAGATTACTCCATTTTTAGTTTTATTTGGATCGACTGTCTAATTGCAGAGTTCATTAGCTCTCAGATTTCTTTTCGTCAAGTCTGTTGTCATTGTTGTTGCAGGCTTATCTTAAAACGGTATTTTGTTTTTCTCTCTTTATACTCACTCCTGCCTTTCTATTAATACCTTTTTTGTGGTTGATTCCACTTCACCTTCTCTGGGCTTCTGTCCCAGTGTCATTCCCAATCTGCAAGAGCTGGCGTGTGGTTTGGTTGCAGTCTGACCGTCCTCATCGCAGGACTGGGGCAGCCCCGTGGGCCTCCCCTTGCCCGCAGTTTCATTGTACAAACGACTGTCTCACCTTAGCCAAAGATTATGGCTTTCTGGGTACCTCTTCCCCCAAAACAAAGTTAAAAACCATTGAAGCTGCCCCAGTCCTGTGTTATCGCTGTTTGTTTCCAGAACTGAAGCCTAATAAGCCTTTCTGTCTGTGCCCTTGCTTTTTACCAGTGTTTTAAATCCATTTCTGGTCTACAAAAATGTGTATCCGTTTGGGATCACGGTTTTTCTTCTTGTTTTTGTTTCCATCATCCTCATAAATTGTACTTTTGGATGTGCGTATGGCACAGAAGTGACAGGGTCCAAACGTAACGTGTAAGTCCCGTGGCGCATGGAAGTCGTCCAGTGTCATCGCGTGTGATTCTGTGCTCTTCCAGGTGTCCCGGATTGCAGACAGTGAGAAGAGCGTTATGTTGATGCTGGGGCGCTGCCTGCCGCACATTGTTCCTAACGTGCTCTTGGCCAAGAGAGAGGTGAGACACAGAAGCGTTGTCATCACCTAGATCTCATCGTGTTGTCCATGTTTTGTCATTTTGAAGTTTAGTGTTATATTTTTATTTTGTTCAAGTCTACTACTTGCAATCATATTCTTACTTTTGTGCATGCATCTCTGCCCCTAGAGAATGGTTTTACACCTCTGTCAGGTGAGTTCAGTAAAACTGCATGGTATTCATGTTTTCCAGTTTTGCTTGAAGCATCATTAGCTTCTGCAACACTAACTATTACTGTAGGTCCATTTATGTGCCATGAACACTGTCTGTTCTTTACATTGCCAGTTAACTAATTTATCTCTCCCAATATAATCTGCGTGACTTGCCTACAGAAATAGACTTGTCTTGGGGTTGAACATCAATAGGGACTAATAATGTAACTCTTTTCTTAAATGTACTTTACCTATTATTAATGTTAGTTTTATTGTATTTGTTTGACAGTAATTATTCTTGTCTTAGGATAGGATAGTTATAATGTTGTCTATAATAACTTTTGGAAGTATCTTTTCTGTTTCTCATATAGCTAACCTATTATTGACAAATACTTGAAATGTCCAAAATAGAGTAGCAGATTTATTTTAGTACACATTGCCTATGTTACGAGCCATAAATACTGTAGAAACTTAACCTCTGGACTTATATTTAGCCAATAAAAGACTAATGAAAAATTATCTATAATATCATTTAAATAATGAATGATTTATTTGTAAACAAGTTTAATTATTTGACATACTCAATTTGCAATTTACAAATTTTTAAAAATGGGTTAAGAATATTACCAAACATGTCCTAAAAGTTTTCTTTTGTTGTCCTCTTAATATTTACCACTGGTTTTAGTGGTAATTCTCGGGACCTACAGTATGATAGGTACACAGTGCATTGGCCAAGCCCATATAAGAGCTTAGCCTTAATTATCTGTTCAGCACAAGAAATTTGGACTGATCCTCAAGAGAAAGCATATGTAGAGCTTAAAAAAATGTTTGTACCTACAGTCATTTTTAATTTAAAAATGATAAATATGACTGTTTTGTTACTGATGGTTTTATTTGGCTTCATGTTTAAGAATAGTGAAATACTAATAAGTATGGAAATTTTCTGTGTCTTGAAGGATCAGTGTCCAATTTCAGATTGTTTTGCAGTTCTGCCTGGCAGAATGGTGTTTGAGCTGCTTTTTCCTTTTTCAGCTTGTAACGTAATCCGTGCAATGCATTAATGTTTGCATCCCTTTTACTGTGTTTCCTTAATATAATCTTTAAAATAGCATAGAAACCTAATTGTTATGAGATGCAGTTTAAGCTTTTTTTATTTTAATTTTCCCTTTTTTAATCATAAAAAAGACTCTACCACTAAAATCTGATTGTACTGCATGAAGTATTTATAAATTTGCATCATCAGTAATCAGATATATTTTATATATAAATATATATGTAAATGTATATTTATATATATGTATATTTTATTTGTGGTATGATGTTTACTTTTCTGACTGATTTTAAGTTTTTTATATTTAAAAATTTTTATATACTTATAATTTCATGAAGGATTGATCATTTATCTTTGTTTACTTAATTATTTGTACCTTACTCTGTTTTACCAGAAAATTTACCATGTTTAATAAACCAAAGTTGTATTCCCTCAAAATTAAATTGGTGAATAATGAAGTTTAGCTTGCTATTCTTTGAAACGAATCCCAAGGCATAAAGCACCAAACTTTTATTTCATTTTATCCTTTGATATTGGATTACTTGTATTTAATATTTTATTCTACTTCTATAAATTTTTATTTTTGAAAAGGTCTTGTGATTGAGGGATTAATATTTTTATTTTTTCTTATTTCTCAAGTTTTATATGTTCTTTTATCAGCATAAGCTTTTACTGATATGTGAATACAATTACAATGTCCATTGGTATCATTGATTATAGCAATATCCTAGGTAATTTAAAAAATAAGAGATTAATAAGGTTTGATTAAATAATGCATATCCATGGTGTAACATCTTTTATATATGAAAAGATGCACAACAGGAGCAGGTCTTCCCCTGTCCCCGAGCCACCATCTCACATGCAGTAATGTAAGTGCGAGTGCTGTCTCAGGGCGCCGAGAGCCCTTTGCCCATTTTTTAAGGGTTTGTCTTTGAATTGTGTGAGTTCTTACAATGCTTGCTATGAAACTCTGACCTCATATATGATCTGCAAACATTTTCGTCCATCTTGTAGGTTGTCTATTTGCTGATAATGGCCTTAGATGGACAGATGTTTTTCATTCCTATGGAATTTGATTTGTCTATTTTTTTCTTTTGTTACGCTTTTAGTATCAATCTCAGAATCTACTGCCAAAGCTGAAGTCAGAAAGATATACCCTTATGTTTTCTTCTAATACTTTTAAACCTTTAACTCTTATATCTAGGTCACTGATCCATGTTAAGTTTTGTTGTTGCTTTTTTTTTAGATATAGGGAGTGAGGCAGGAATTCAGAACCTTTTTTTTTTCATGTAGTTACCCAGGTGCCCCAGCGTCATTTGTTCAAGAGAAAATTGTTTCTTCATCGATGACCATGGCACCTTTGTCAAAAATCAGTTTGATGTAGGTGTTTAGATTCATTTTGTTACTTTCAGTTCTGTACCATTGGTCTTTATGTCTGTTCCACCCTATTTTTTATTACTGTCGCTTTGTAGTAAATATTGAAATTAGGAAGTATGAGGCGTCCAGCTTTGTTTTCTTTCTCATTATCATTTAGCCATTTAGGGCCACTTTCAGTTCCACATGATTTGATGCTCAGTTTTGGTTTCTGCAGTAACAGTGATTTACATTTTGGTAGGGATTACACTGAATCTGTGGATTACTTTGGGCAATATTGACATTCAAACAGCATTAAGTCTTGCGACTAATGAACAGGATTCTTTACAGTATTTATGTCTTTCATCAGTGTTTCATAGTTTTCTGTGTATAAGTTTTTCACTTCCTTGTTTATTTATTTATTTATTTTTTAATTTTGGCCTCTTTTATTGGTTTTTTATTTATTTATTTTCATCCATCTTTATTCTTTGGCCTGTGCAGGCCATCCACCGCAGTGGCCTCTCTTGTTGCAGAGCATTGGTTCTGGGTGCATGCACCTCAGAGCTCTGGCTTGGTAATTGGCTTCCCTTTTTGTCCCGGGGGGAGCCACCATCTCACATGCAGTAATGTAAGTGCGAGTGCTGTCTCAGGGCGCCGAGAGCCCTTTGCCCATTTTTTAAGGGTTTGTCTTTGAATTGTGTGAGTTCTTACAATGCTTGCTATGAAACTCTGACCTCATATATGATCTGCAAACATTTTCGTCCATCTTGTAGGTTGTCTATTTGCTGATAATGGCCTTAGATGGACAGATGTTTTTCATTCCTATGGAATTTGATTTGTCTATTTTTTTCTTTTGTTACGCTTTTAGTATCAATCTCAGAATCTACTGCCAAAGCTGAAGTCAGAAAGATATACCCTTATGTTTTCTTCTAATACTTTTAAACCTTTAACTCTTATATCTAGGTCACTGATCCATGTTAAGTTTTGTTGTTGCTTTTTTTTTAGATATAGGGAGTGAGGCAGGAATTCAGAACCTTTTTTTTTTCATGTAGTTACCCAGGTGCCCCAGCGTCATTTGTTCAAGAGAAAATTGTTTCTTCATCGATGACCATGGCACCTTTGTCAAAAATCAGTTTGATGTAGGTGTTTAGATTCATTTTGTTACTTTCAGTTCTGTACCATTGGTCTTTATGTCTGTTCCACCCTATTTTTTATTACTGTCGCTTTGTAGTAAATATTGAAATTAGGAAGTATGAGGCGTCCAGCTTTGTTTTCTTTCTCATTATCATTTAGCCATTTAGGGCCACTTTCAGTTCCACATGATTTGATGCTCAGTTTTGGTTTCTGCAGTAACAGTGATTTACATTTTGGTAGGGATTACACTGAATCTGTGGATTACTTTGGGCAATATTGACATTCAAACAGCATTAAGTCTTGCGACTAATGAACAGGATTCTTTACAGTATTTATGTCTTTCATCAGTGTTTCATAGTTTTCTGTGTATAAGTTTTTCACTTCCTTGTTTATTTATTTATTTATTTTTTAATTTTGGCCTCTTTTATTGGTTTTTTATTTATTTATTTTCATCCATCTTTATTCTTTGGCCTGTGCAGGCCATCCACCGCAGTGGCCTCTCTTGTTGCAGAGCATTGGTTCTGGGTGCATGCACCTCAGAGCTCTGGCTTGGTAATTGGACACATCGGTCCAACTGCTCCACGGCACATGGGATCTTCCCAGGCCAGAGATCGAACCGACGCCCCTTGCACAGCAAGGTGGACTCTTTACCTACTTAACCACTAGGGAAGCCCTCCTTGTTAAAATTTATTTCTACATATTTTTGTTCCCTTGGATGCTCTTATAAATTGTTCCCTGAAATCCACCCCTTCCCCCCCGCCTTTTTTTTTTATTAGCTCTAGTAGTTTTTTGGTAGTTTCTGTGAGACTTACCGAATTGTGTTATCTGCAAATAGAGATATTTTGCTTCTTCAAATCCAATTTGTCTGGGTTTTGTTTCTTCCTTTTACTTAATTGGTTTGGCCAGGATTGCCAGTACAATTTTGAATATCATTGTTTTGAGAAAGCAGATATCTTTGTCTTATTGCTGATCTTACAGGAAAAGTTTTCAGTCTTTCACCATTGAGTATAATACTAGCTGTGGGTTTTTCATAGATGGCCTTTATCATGTTAGGAAGGTTTTCTTCTAGTACTAGTTTGCTGACTATTTTTATATTGAAATGGTATTAAATTACATCAAATACTTTCTCTGTATCAATTGAGATGATTTTTTCCCCTTCATTCTTCTGATGTAGTGTAATACACTGATTAATTTTTCATATGTTAAACCACCTTTGCATTCCTGGGGTAAATCCCATTTGATCATGCTGTATAATCCTGATAATGTATTATTGAAGTTAGAATTACTATCTTATTGTGCATTTTGCTTCTAAATTCATAAAGGATATTGATCTGTGGTTTTTTGTTGTACTATCTTTGGTTTTGGTATCAGGCTAATACTGGCCTCATAGAATTTGTTAGGAATTGTTGCTCCTTTTCTGTCCTTTCAAGCGTTTCAGCAGGTTAAGAATAAGTCTTTAAATATGTTTTAGAATTCAGCAAAATCATCTGATCATAGAACTTTTATTTAGGGGAGGCTTTTCAATTATTGATTCACTCTATTTGCTGGTTATAGGTCTGTTTGATTTTCTGTTTCTTCTTGAGTCAGTTTTGCTCATTTGTGTAATTCTAGGAATTAGTTCATTTATTGATTATCTAATTTGTTGGTGGACCATCATTTATGATATTCACTTAAAATCCTTTTAATTTTTCTAAGTTTGTTGCTAACATCCTCTTTTATTTCTTTTGGTGGGGGCAGGTTGGGGAGGGAGGGGGCAGGCGGGCCACTTCTATTGGACTTTCATTTATCTATTTTCATCCATCTTTGTTCTTTGGCCCATGTGGGCCTCCCATCACGGTGGCATCTGTTGTCGCAGAGCGCAGGGTCTGGGCGTATGCGCTCCAGAGCTCCGGCTCTGTAGTTGGGCACGTAAGTCCAGCCGCTCCGCGGCACGTGGGATCTTCCCAGGCCAGGGATCGAACCGGCGCCCCTTGCACTGCAAGGCGGTGTCCTTACCCACTGGACCACCAGGGAAGCCCCTCCTTTATTTCTGATTCTAGTTATTTACATCTTCTTTTTCTCTTAGTCTAGCTAAAAGATTGTCAATTGTATTGATCTTTTCAAAGAATTGACTTTTGATGTTGTTTATTCTATTGTTTTTCTGTTGTATATTTCACTTTACCTCTGCTCTAATCTTTATTATTTTCTTCTTTCTGCTGGCTTTTAGTTTGCTCTTTGTTGTGAGGTTCTTGAATTGGAATATTGCTTTTTTAATGAAGGCAGTTATGGCTATACATTTTCCTCTCTGTTCTGCTTATGCTTGGGTATGTTCTATTTTTCATTTATCTAGAAGTATTTTAATTTCCTTAGTGATTTCTTTGAACCATTGGCTGTTTAAAGTGTGTTGTGTAAAATATATATCATTAAAGCTATAAAAGGAAAAAATATAAAGGAGAGCACCAGTTCCATAAAAGACTCTAAGGCTTAAAAGTAGCTGTGCTGTGTCTCAGTCACGTCCAACTCCGAGACCCCGTGGACTGTAACCCGCCAGGCTACAGAAGAGTTCACGGGACTCTCCAGGCAAGAAGACTGGAGAGCGCTGCCAGGCTCTCCTGTCGGGATCTTCCCTACTCAGGGATCAGACCCAGGTCTCCTGCACTGCAGCTAGTTTCTTTACCCTCTGAGCCACCAGGGAAGCCCTTCAATGTAGCAAGTACCTCTGAAGATGTGTTCATCTTCTGAGGAATCCAACTTTTGCTCTTTTGCGTTGCACTCATGGTTTGCTGTATGGTAAAAATTTAATTTAAGAGTGATAATAGCCCCATGTAATTATAATTGTATGAGAGTAATGCAGTGGTGCAGGTATAGTGAAGTAGATAGTAAAGTGCATAAGCCTGGGCCACCGTCTTTACTCATGTTGAGCGTCTGTGTGTCTGTCTTGTAGTTTTCAGAGTAAATCCCATGGTCTTTAGCAATATTGGAGTTTGAAAATCAGTGACGTATTTCAGTTAGTCTTCCTAAAGGCTGAGACCCAGGAATTATAGATTCTAGGGATTAATTATAATTCTAGGAATTAATAATTCTAAGAATAGGTATTTTAGCAGCTCTTGAAGTATAAAACTTTTCCAAAGGTGAGTAAATCTTGTCTTCTCCTTATGTGAGTCTTTGGAATTTTTTTTTTTTTCTTCTTTACACATTACTGTCAACGTCCTGATAAATTTCTACTGAAAATTTAAATCAAAGAGTGTATACTTATCAGTACTTTAATTTAAACTGTAACACATTATTGTTTAATTCCTAGGTGAAAGACTAGATGAAAAAAAATTAGTAACAGCCATCTAAAATTTTTAACGAAGCTTAGGTTATAGGAAATAGTTTTAGTGAAATAGAGACAACAAGCAGTGTATTAATTGGACTAATATCACCTTTCTACAACTGTTGAAATTTGCTTCCTGACCTGAAGTACTCAAACATTTCCTCCTTGACATCGGACTGAATGCGGTACTTCCTTTTGTGTTTAGATTCCTTTCACATCTTGGAGCCATTATCTTATCAGCATTCCCATGCTTTTTTAATTTTAAAATTTGCCTAATCTCATTTCCTACTTTATTTCTTTCCCCTTTAACATCTAATCACTCACATTGTTTTAGATCCCATTTAGATGTTTTTTTTTTTCCCTTCCGTTACTGTAGTTTGAACACACTTAACCTTTAAAGACTAAGAAAGTTAAGTAAAAATATTCATAAAATCAAATGTAGTCATCTTTAAAGATATTTACTACCTTGAAAGTGATTTCTTTATAATCATTAGAATTTATTGGGCTTACTTGTAAAACTGAAAGGAAAATTCTGGAAGCCTTTCCTATTTCATCTGTATGGTAAAAATTTAATTTAAGAGTGATAATAGCCCCATGTAATTATAATTGTATGAGAGTAATGCAGTGGTGCAGGTATAGTGAAGTAGATAGTAAAGTGCATAAGCCTGGGCCACCGTCTTTACTCATGTTGAGCGTCTGTGTGTCTGTCTTGTAGTTTTCAGAGTAAATCCCATGGTCTTTAGCAATATTGGAGTTTGAAAATCAGTGACGTATTTCAGTTAGTCTTCCTAAAGGCTGAGACCCAGGAATTATAGATTCTAGGGATTAATTATAATTCTAGGAATTAATAATTCTAAGAATAGGTATTTTAGCAGCTCTTGAAGTATAAAACTTTTCCAAAGGTGAGTAAATCTTGTCTTCTCCTTATGTGAGTCTTTGGAATTTTTTTTTTTTTCTTCTTTACACATTACTGTCAACGTCCTGATAAATTTCTACTGAAAATTTAAATCAAAGAGTGTATACTTATCAGTACTTTAATTTAAACTGTAACACATTATTGTTTAATTCCTAGGTGAAAGACTAGATGAAAAAAAATTAGTAACAGCCATCTAAAATTTTTAACGAAGCTTAGGTTATAGGAAATAGTTTTAGTGAAATAGAGACAACAAGCAGTGTATTAATTGGACTAATATCACCTTTCTACAACTGTTGAAATTTGCTTCCTGACCTGAAGTACTCAAACATTTCCTCCTTGACATCGGACTGAATGCGGTACTTCCTTTTGTGTTTAGATTCCTTTCACATCTTGGAGCCATTATCTTATCAGCATTCCCATGCTTTTTTAATTTTAAAATTTGCCTAATCTCATTTCCTACTTTATTTCTTTCCCCTTTAACATCTAATCACTCACATTGTTTTAGATCCCATTTAGATGTTTTTTTTTTTCCCTTCCGTTACTGTAGTTTGAACACACTTAACCTTTAAAGACTAAGAAAGTTAAGTAAAAATATTCATAAAATCAAATGTAGTCATCTTTAAAGATATTTACTACCTTGAAAGTGATTTCTTTATAATCATTAGAATTTATTGGGCTTTACTTGTAAAACTGAAAGGAAAATTCTGGAAGCCTTTCCTATTTAATTCCGTATAAAATTTTATAGGAAGAGTGGGAGATCCTTCATATAGAGAAAATTAGTGTTGTTAAATGGAAAAAATCAAAACACTTCAAACAAAGCTCATTTACTTGAGTAAAGTGCAAATTACTAAGTTTTTTTTTTTTTAGATTAGTGAATTCTAAAGGCTTTAGAAATATTTTTTCTAGTGTCCATGATAAGAAAGTACTGGACTACCTTCTGCAGGATTACTACACTGATTTTTTTTCTCTAATGATCAGTGGAGCTGTTTTATATTTCACTTCAGTACACGTTAATTGAGTACTATCAGATGCTGAATCACATTTGAAAATATTTAAAATTTCTGTTGACTTGAAATCTGGACTCAGAAAAAAAAATATGGACTTAGTAACGTTTTTATGGGGGGATAGGCAAGGGGTTCTTTTAGGAAAGCTGTATTATCTTACCCTGGTTATTATTCAGACATTTTTTTAAAATCACTATCACATTTTCTTCTGAAGAAAATCTAGCCACCACTGTTTAAATGTTTTATTCTGAATTATAAGGAAAGTGTTTTAAACACTAGACCTCTTCAGTTGGAGAAGATGGTATCAAATACTGATTCAAATTATACATTTATGCATATAATCAAGCCTTCCTTGACCAGTGCAGAGATTGTGGATGCTGATCCTGATGCCATTCAAAATCCAAGTATAACTTTACATGCAGCCAACCAGAGATCGTCTAGTAATGTAGTACATGCTTACGGGGAAAAGATCTGTGTAGAGTGAACCCACAGCGTTCACAGCCTGTGTTATTCAAGGATCAACTCTAGTGTGAAAATGGTAATCAGAGTCCACGGATGAAGTAGTTCTTCAGACACTTTCTAGTAGTTTGAACACACTTAACCTTTAAAGACTAAGAAAGTTAAGTAAAAATATTCATAAAATCAAATGTAGTCATCTTTAAAGATATTTACTACCTTGAAAGTGATTTCTTTATAATCATTAGAATTTATTGGGCTTTACTTGTAAAACTGAAAGGAAAATTCTGGAAGCCTTTCCTATTTAATTCCGTATAAAATTTTATAGGAAGAGTGGGAGATCCTTCATATAGAGAAAATTAGTGTTGTTAAATGGAAAAAATCAAAACACTTCAAACAAAGCTCATTTACTTGAGTAAAGTGCAAATTACTAAGTTTTTTTTTTTAGATTAGTGAATTCTAAAGGCTTTAGAAATATTTTTTCTAGTGTCCATGATAAGAAAGTACTGGACTACCTTCTGCAGGATTACTACACTGATTTTTTTTCTCTAATGATCAGTGGAGCTGTTTTATATTTCACTTCAGTACACGTTAATTGAGTACTATCAGATGCTGAATCACATTTGAAAATATTTAAAATTTCTGTTGACTTGAAATCTGGACTCAGAAAAAAAAATATGGACTTAGTAACGTTTTTATGGGGGGATAGGCAAGGGGTTCTTTTAGGAAAGCTGTATTATCTTACCCTGGTTATTATTCAGACATTTTTTTAAAATCACTATCACATTTTCTTCTGAAGAAAATCTAGCCACCACTGTTTAAATGTTTTATTCTGAATTATAAGGAAAGTGTTTTAAACACTAGACCTCTTCAGTTGGAGAAGATGGTATCAAATACTGATTCAAATTATACATTTATGCATATAATCAAGCCTTCCTTGACCAGTGCAGAGATTGTGGATGCTGATCCTGATGCCATTCAAAATCCAAGTATAACTTTACATGCAGCCAACCAGAGATCGTCTAGTAATGTAGTACATGCTTACGGGGAAAAGATCTGTGTAGAGTGAACCCACAGCGTTCACAGCCTGTGTTATTCAAGGATCAACTCTAGTGTGAAAATGGTAATCAGAGTCCTACGGATGAAGTAGTTCTTCAGACACTTGAAAAAGGTGAATTGGCAGTAAATAAGATAAACACCACAGCAGATAACATACTTACAGAATTCATTATTTCAAGAGTGGTACAAACAGAAGTCATGAATAAGTGAATGATAGAGGAAGAGGAAATAAGGATATTTGAAGCTAGTCATAACTTAGCAATTAAAGTCCTTGATGACTCTGTCACAAAGGGACTACACCTTCCCCCATGTTCCTCCCGTTGCTCTCTGGGCTTCTTCTCAGCTCAGTGCTGCTCTAAGAGGAGGAAGCCATCTGGCATACTTTATACACTGAGTTACACCTGTCGTGGCCGTCAGTGTGCCAGAGATGTACCCAGGTCTCCTTGGCATAGAGGACCAACCAGAAATTATTGGCAGTGACTTCCCACATTTGTTATTTTGGCCAGAAAGACATAAAAACAGATGACAATATAAATTGTTATTACTAACTGTGATTGAGAAAAGTGAAGGAGTGTTTCTCTAAAGTCCTAAATTCTAGAGTTCATGGAGACAAAGACTGACACGTTTTTGGTTTTTTTTTCCCCATATGTTGGCTTGAGTTGGTTGGTAATGGCTACTGTGTTGGCTTTTGAGGCCAGCTATAGTCTGAGAAAGAAAAATGAACAATCTCACTAGCAGTAGTTTAAAAAATTACAGAATATATATATGTTTGATTTCCATAAATCATCTTAATTAATTCCTGTATGTTTCCGTTGAGGAAACTAAAACTTTCATGGTTTTCACTAGGTTCTTTGGTACTGAGGAGATTGAGATAGGCGCTCTTCTAGCTCCCAGGTTATGGATGCTTGTTTGGCACATCTGTAGCCATATTCCAGTTAAGTTCTTTATATGAATGTATGACATAAAATTCCTCTTTGAATAAGAATCACTAATGCCTCATGACTTTAAAAAAAATAGGAAAAGAAAATGTAAAGCACTGAAAATAAACAGCAACACCATTATTTTGGTATTCTTGTTTTAGAGATAAGCTAAATATTATCCTGTATTTTAAACACGGTGTATGCATGTATTTGCACTCTAGTGTGAAAATGGTAATCAGAGTCCCTACGGAGGGAGTAGTTCTGCAGACACTTGAAAAAGGTGAATTGGCAGTAAATAAGATAAACACCACAGCAGATAACATACTTACAGAATTCATTATTTCAAGAGTGGTACAAACAGAAGTCATGAATAAGTGAATGATAGAGGAAGAGGAAATAAGGATATTTGAAGCTAGTCATAACTTAGCAATTAAAGTCCTTGATGACTCTGTCACAAAGGGACTACACCTTCCCCCATGTTCCTCCCGTTGCTCTCTGGGCTTCTTCTCAGCTCAGTGCTGCTCTAAGAGGAGGAAGCCATCTGGCATACTTTATACACTGAGTTACACCTGTCGTGGCCGTCAGTGTGCCAGAGATGTACCCAGGTCTCCTTGGCATAGAGGACCAACCAGAAATTATTGGCAGTGACTTCCCACATTTGTTATTTTGGCCAGAAAGACATAAAAACAGATGACAATATAAATTGTTATTACTAACTGTGATTGAGAAAAGTGAAGGAGTGTTTCTCTAAAGTCCTAAATTCTAGAGTTCATGGAGACAAAGACTGACACGTTTTTGGTTTTTTTTTCCCCATATGTTGGCTTGAGTTGGTTGGTAATGGCTACTGTGTTGGCTTTTGAGGCCAGCTATAGTCTGAGAAAGAAAAATGAACAATCTCACTAGCAGTAGTTTAAAAAATTACAGAATATATATATGTTTGATTTCCATAAATCATCTTAATTAATTCCTGTATGTTTCCGTTGAGGAAACTAAAACTTTCATGGTTTTCACTAGGTTCTTTGGTACTGAGGAGATTGAGATAGGCGCTCTTCTAGCTCCCAGGTTATGGATGCTTGTTTGGCACATCTGTAGCCATATTCCAGTTAAGTTCTTTATATGAATGTATGACATAAAATTCCTCTTTGAATAAGAATCACTAATGCCTCATGACTTTAAAAAAAATAGGAAAAGAAAATGTAAAGCACTGAAAATAAACAGCAACACCATTATTTTGGTATTCTTGTTTTAGAGATAAGCTAAATATTATCCTGTATTTTAAACACGGTGTATGCATGTATTTGCACTTACAGCAGACATCTTATGTACATTTCATAACTTTCTTTTTTAAAAGAGGGATACAGTAGGAAAAAGATAGAACAAGATAGTGTAAGAATGTGCATTTAGAAAGCAGAAAGAAGGGTTAAGAGGAAGCAAGAAAACCCATGGGAGAGAAAGATCTGACATGAGGAGAAAGTACAAGTAAAATATTTAGGCTTTTTTGATTTTGAAGGATTAAAGTTTTTCTCTTGCTGTTAGTACCTTCTAGAAGAACCACTTTTTCATCCTTCAAGTTCTGTTCCCAGTGAACTATACTGATGTGTCGTCCTGGTCCCCTCACATCATTGGCTCTTAGCAACCTCAGTGGAATCCTCTAAGGATCCTTGGTATTAATAGTCTTCTGCCCTAATAGTTTATGAAAGGTTATTTATTCTCTCCTACTGAGTTAGGACTTACCCATCAAGCATCACATTAAGTGCCTTTGGAAAATATCAAAATACAAGGGTCCATACACCTACTGTTCCATTCCCAGTACAAAATGATTCTCCCCACTTTTCAGTTATTCACTAATCTTAGAACCTGCAAGGATGCCGAAATAGAAAGATGGCAAAATAAATGTTTTAAATTTGGTTTTGTTCCTCAGATTTATTTTTTCTCTTATTTGTATCTTTGCACTTTCAAGTTAGATTTATACCAAGTAATTATAATTTTAGTGTAATATATGTAAGGCATTAGAAATAATGAAAAGGACTTCTAGTCATGCCTTTGCGTTTCAGTTTGTACTCCTCTGAAACATGCCATCTGTTTCTAAGGGAGCATCTTCAAAATAGTGGAGACTTAAAGTGTCATGCATTAGTACAGAGCAATCAACTCCTGTTCTACGTCTGCTAATACTTTTTGATGGGTAACGAGGTAGATGGGAAAAGAAATGAGAGTAATCATTCTACCCTTTTTATTATATCATAGTGATTTCTTTAAAATCTCTGTAAAATCACTTAAAGAATTTCTCACAAACACTTCACTTTTGAACTTTCATTAGACTTGAAGATCTATTTCAAAGATTAAAACCATTAACATCTTTTGAATATAGTTTGGAATTTTGTTTCCATTTAACTAAAATACAAAAGAACTTTAATTTTCAAATACTTCTTTGTTAGAGACATAAAGTTTTGTCTGTTTCCTTGAAAATGCTAAGTTTACCTCTACATGTTAAAAGAACAAAATATTGTTAAAACTTTTCGTTTCAACACAAAACATTTCTGAGAATACTTTGTACTTACATGGCAAGCCTTTAACACCTGTGGAGACCATCTTTTTAATTAGCCGCTAGGTTAGGTGCTAAGGGTATCAAGTTATTCATTTTATCTGATAGTACTGTGCTTATGGAAGTAGGAAAAGTTGTCTTTATTTTCTAGTTTTAGCTTTTAAAATACGGTTAACTTCTGCAAGTTTTTGTTTAAAAACACTTTCAAAATTAAAACTGCTATATCAACTTATAAAAAGAATTACAGTTAGTACTTATATTGGATCCTTTTCTCTCCAAGAAAAACCCACTGAGTTAGGACTTACCCATCAAGCATCACATTAAGTGCCTTTGGAAAATATCAAAATACAAGGGTCCATACACCTACTGTTCCATTCCCAGTACAAAATGATTCTCCCCACTTTTCAGTTATTCACTAATCTTAGAACCTGCAAGGATGCCGAAATAGAAAGATGGCAAAATAAATGTTTTAAATTTGGTTTTGTTCCTCAGATTTATTTTTTCTCTTATTTGTATCTTTGCACTTTCAAGTTAGATTTATACCAAGTAATTATAATTTTAGTGTAATATATGTAAGGCATTAGAAATAATGAAAAGGACTTCTAGTCATGCCTTTGCGTTTCAGTTTGTACTCCTCTGAAACATGCCATCTGTTTCTAAGGGAGCATCTTCAAAATAGTGGAGACTTAAAGTGTCATGCATTAGTACAGAGCAATCAACTCCTGTTCTACGTCTGCTAATACTTTTTGATGGGTAACGAGGTAGATGGGAAAAGAAATGAGAGTAATCATTCTACCCTTTTTATTATATCATAGTGATTTCTTTAAAATCTCTGTAAAATCACTTAAAGAATTTCTCACAAACACTTCACTTTTGAACTTTCATTAGACTTGAAGATCTATTTCAAAGATTAAAACCATTAACATCTTTTGAATATAGTTTGGAATTTTGTTTCCATTTAACTAAAATACAAAAGAACTTTAATTTTCAAATACTTCTTTGTTAGAGACATAAAGTTTTGTCTGTTTCCTTGAAAATGCTAAGTTTACCTCTACATGTTAAAAGAACAAAATATTGTTAAAACTTTTCGTTTCAACACAAAACATTTCTGAGAATACTTTGTACTTACATGGCAAGCCTTTAACACCTGTGGAGACCATCTTTTTAATTAGCCGCTAGGTTAGGTGCTAAGGGTATCAAGTTATTCATTTTATCTGATAGTACTGTGCTTATGGAAGTAGGAAAAGTTGTCTTTATTTTCTAGTTTTAGCTTTTAAAATACGGTTAACTTCTGCAAGTTTTTGTTTAAAAACACTTTCAAAATTAAAACTGCTATATCAACTTATAGGAAGAGAGAATGTTACTTAGTTTCAAAACTAGTAGACCCTTGGGAAGTAATGGATTAAGAAAGCAAAGTTAGTTGAATCTTAAGTTACTTTATTACATTGTGGTATGTATGCACCACCAGTAAATAAATCTGTTTGTGTTTTCTCTTGAATTATCAGCCTTACCAAATTAAAATTTGCTCCTCTATATGTTGAGGTTTATTTTGTTTAAAACATCCATTTATGAATACTTTGGGGAGAAAAAAGGATATTCTGCAATGCATGCTTACTTTGACTTTTCTACCTTCATATGTCTTTAGGAGTTGATCCCCCTCATCCTGTGTACAGCCTGCCTTCATCCTGAGCCGAAGGAGAGAGATCAGCTTCTCCACATACTTTTCAATTTGATCAAGAGACCGGATGATGAGCAGAGGTGGGTGTGACTGCTTCTTGGGAAATAAATATAATTTATTGACTTGCTAATTTTATTGATTTGGCATCATGATTAGCATTCTAATCTAAGCACCATGTTTTCTTTCTTATGTCTATTTTGATAAAGGAAACGCTGACCTTGTTGACCTTGTGCACGATGCCCTGCGGTGTTTTCATTCCTGTCATTCCAGCTACTCACACGTTGAATTTCTTATTTTTTTTTTTTAAACTTTTTTTTTTTTTTTAATTTTATTTATTTATCTTTTGGGGGTGGGCTGGGGAGGGAGGGGGATGGGCAGGCCACTTCTATTGGTCTTTAATTTCTCTATTTTCATCCGTCTTTGTTCTTTGGCCCATGTGGGCCTCCCATCGCAGTGGCATCTGTTGTCGCAGAGCGCCGGCTCTGGGCGCATGCGGGCCAGAGCTCCGGCTCGGTAATTGGACACATCGGTCCGGCCGCTCCGCGGCACGTGGGATCTTCCCAGGCCAGGGATGGAACCGGCGCCCCTTGCACTGCAAGGCGGTGTCCTTACCCACTGGACCACCAGGAGAAGCCCTCACGTTGAATTTCTGCACTTTGGTGTTAGTTATCTTTGGACTTCTAATTCCATTATTTTTTGCTTTGATCTTTCACATTTGATTTTCAAGAAATCCTAAATATTTCCCTTTTTCCCCCACAGATGAACTAGATACAGCATGACCTCTTAATGGTTATGCTTTACAAGAAATAGAGTGTTTAATACATGAATGTCTGCACCACTGAGCTCTCTGTAAAGCAGTTTCTGTGTGGCTCGAGGGATAGCAGTGTTTTTGAGTCTCCCACAAGCAGGGATGCCTGAGTGGAGACAGGAGCTGTACCTGAGTGGGGTGGGGCAGGAGGACGAGACACACCTCGGAGAGACTTCCTGGAAAAAAAGGGGGAGTGGGTTTTGCTCAGGCAGCAGTGAAGATGTCTACCTCAGAAAGCAGACCTTTAAATACTAGTACAAGTGTGAATGTGAATAAAATATCCTGGTGGGTGCCTAGGTAGACAGACCAAGCGCCAGTTGGGTAACATTGACCCCTTGAGATATATTTCTGCATTGTTATTTTCTCTCTTAATAAGGAAACAGGTTTTGCTTATACGTTTGCAGAACAATAGAATTGTACATTATGGTCAGGTAGCTTTATATAGTTTCTGTTCTTATTTTACTGACTTAGTTTTTGCCTCTTCTGAGAATATTGGAAAACTGTAAACGTGAACCATAAGACAAGTCACACTCAAAATTCTAAACACATTAGAAATCTCTCCACTGTGAGCATAAAAAGTCATGTAGACTTTTAAACTCTATGAAGCATATATCTCCTTTCTATCCTTACTAAAATATACCCGAGCAAGCAGAGAGGCATTTTTTTTCCCCAAGATCCAGTCAAGATTAATCTACGTGCTTTTTGAATAGAAATAAAGGAAATCCAGTCAAGTTCCATTCATTGCAAACTGAAAATTTTCTAAGGACAATTTGTTGGTGCTATATAGGAAAATTATTTTTTTATCTTCTTGAAAATACTATTCCCTATCTTAGTAAAACCTAGTTAGTAATTAAATACTTATTACATTGCCATTTTTAGGTATGCCATTTACGTAGGTTTTCATTGACTCTGCATGTGAAGCTAACAGCTGCCACCTAGTGGCCAAAAGTACCTATCCGCCTGACGTTAGGTCAAGATGCATCAGGATTTATCTTTCACCTTACAGAAATAAAGTTATTTATTAGAATAAGCTAATAACTATATATGATATGAGTAAGAAATAAATAAAGCAAAACTTCTAAGTTAGCATAATATGTTTAATCAGTTATTGCTTTATTTAATAGGCACAAGTGTTCTTGTGTCCTAAGAAAAACTCAGTTTTATGCTCAATAACATTACATTTTTGGTAGTTCTCTGCTAGCAGCCATAATACCATATCTCTACCTGTTGTGTCAAATACCAGTGAGATAAATTCACAAAGAGGAACAACATTTGTGATTTTCTATAAGTAGGAACAATACTTATTTTTACTGTCACAGGAGTCTGTTTCCAACGCTGTTAATAATCTGTAGCCAACTGATATTTTCTGTTTTGGTGAATGTGAATAAAATATCCTGGTGGGTGCCTAGGTAGACAGACCAAGCGCCAGTTGGGTAACATTGACCCCTTGAGATATATTTCTGCATTGTTATTTTCTCTCTTAATAAGGAAACAGGTTTTGCTTATACGTTTGCAGAACAATAGAATTGTACATTATGGTCAGGTAGCTTTATATAGTTTCTGTTCTTATTTTACTGACTTAGTTTTTGCCTCTTCTGAGAATATTGGAAAACTGTAAACGTGAACCATAAGACAAGTCACACTCAAAATTCTAAACACATTAGAAATCTCTCCACTGTGAGCATAAAAAGTCATGTAGACTTTTAAACTCTATGAAGCATATATCTCCTTTCTATCCTTACTAAAATATACCCGAGCAAGCAGAGAGGCATTTTTTTTCCCCAAGATCCAGTCAAGATTAATCTACGTGCTTTTTGAATAGAAATAAAGGAAATCCAGTCAAGTTCCATTCATTGCAAACTGAAAATTTTCTAAGGACAATTTGTTGGTGCTATATAGGAAAATTATTTTTTTATCTTCTTGAAAATACTATTCCCTATCTTAGTAAAACCTAGTTAGTAATTAAATACTTATTACATTGCCATTTTAGGTATGCCATTTACGTAGGTTTTCATTGACTCTGCATGTGAAGCTAACAGCTGCCACCTAGTGGCCAAAAGTACCTATCCGCCTGACGTTAGGTCAAGATGCATCAGGATTTATCTTTCACCTTACAGAAATAAAGTTATTTATTAGAATAAGCTAATAACTATATATGATATGAGTAAGAAATAAATAAAGCAAAACTTCTAAGTTAGCATAATATGTTTAATCAGTTATTGCTTTATTTAATAGGCACAAGTGTTCTTGTGTCCTAAGAAAAACTCAGTTTTATGCTCAATAACATTACATTTTTGGTAGTTCTCTGCTAGCAGCCATAATACCATATCTCTACCTGTTGTGTCAAATACCAGTGAGATAAATTCACAAAGAGGAACAACATTTGTGATTTTCTATAAGTAGGAACAATACTTATTTTTACTGTCACAGGAGTCTGTTTCCAACGCTGTTAATAATCTGTAGCCAACTGATATTTTCTGTTTTCAAGTATATTTCTAAATTGGTCTACTTTTTAGAGTTGTGAATTTAAACTCTGCTGACTAAGAAGTTTATTTTGAGGGGCCTAACATTTTTTGAACATTTTTTTGTACATGTTTAATATAGTGATGGTGACTCATAACTTAAAATTATTTCACATGAAAGTATAGTAGACAAGTGAAATGCATTGTGTGAAATGCTTAAATTTCACCAGAGCTCATATATTACAGTTGTATCAAATATTTCTAAATCCATCTGGCTCTCTTATCAAAGCAAGTCAAGGTGTTGCCTGGGGGCTGTCGTCACCTCAGGGTCCACGGGGGAAGGATTTGCTTCAGAGCTCCTTCCCATGGTAGGGCGTTGGCAGGGTTCAGTTTCTCATGGCTCTTTGGACCGGAGGCCCTGGTTTCCTTCTGGCTGGCTTGGAGCGGAAGTTGCCTTCAGTTTCTTGCCACAGGAAACTGTTCAGCATGGCAGTGTCTTCTTCAGAGCATGCCACCTGAGAAAGCAGAAGAGACTGTCTCACAGGATGGGTGTCGCAGGCCTTTGTAATCTGACCTCATAAGTGACTTCGCATCACTTTGGCCATTATTTTATTCATTAGAAGCAAATCATTTCATCGCGTCTACACTCAACAAGATGGGCTTACACACAGGCATGTGTATCAGGAGACGGACCTTATTAGGAACTCTGTCATCAGCTGCCTACCACAGTTATCTTGGGTTCAATACCAAAATTTCTCACCTAAGAAATAGCATTTTGCTAATATGGTATCATAGTTTTCTAATTATAGAAATCTGTCTCGTCTGTCTGCTAAGTCACGTCTGACTCTTTGTAACCCTGTGAACTATAGTCTGCCAGGCTTTTCTTTTTTTTTTTTAAGTTTTTTTTTTTTTTTTTTTTGGCCACTTCTATAGATCTTTCATTTATTTCCACCTTTGTTCTTTGGCTCCTGTGGGCCTCCCATCGCGGTGGCCTCTCGTTGCAGAGCACCGGCTCTGGGCGCATGCGCTCCAGAGCCCCGGCTCGGTAATTGGACACATGGGTCCAGCCGCTCCGCGGCACGTGGGATCTTCCCAGGCCAGGGATCGAACCGGCGCCCCTTGACTGCAAGGCGGTGTCCTTACCCACTGGACCACCAGGGAAGCCCTGCCAGGCTTTTCTATCCGTGGGCTTTTCCAGGCAAGAAACCAGGAGGGGGTGGCCATGCGCTCCTCCAGAGGACCTTCCCAGCCCAGGGATTAAACCTGAGTTATTTGGGTCACCTGAGTTATTTGGGTCTCCTGCGTTGGCAAGCGGATTCTTTACCACTGTATCACCTGGGAAACCCGGCCATAGAAACACTGGGAAAATAATCACAGGTGGATTTAGTGGCTAGAAGCTGAACTTCATTAGAAACTGAAGCATTAAACACAATCTCAGAATGTATTATATACGTGGGAAGCTAGTTGAGGAGATTAGAGATGCCGCGTCACAGCATCTCTCACAGATGGTGGTGTCACTGCTGAAGGGACTAGTCTTAAGAAACTCGCTCTCTTGGGAACATTCTATCGATTGTGAGAAGTCGAATTTGATCATAGAAAAAATACTGTGCTTTGTGTTCATTAGAGCTAACTCTTTAACCCTTAGTCCTTAGTTGTGCTTTCTAGCATTTCATGCAAATGCTACTTTATTCATTGATTTCTTCATTAGAAGCAAATCATTTCATCGCGTCTACACTCAACAAGATGGGCTTACACACAGGCATGTGTATCAGGAGACGGACCTTATTAGGAACTCTGTCATCAGCTGCCTACCACAGTTATCTTGGGTTCAATACCAAAATTTCTCACCTAAGAAATAGCATTTTGCTAATATGGTATCATAGTTTTCTAATTATAGAAATCTGTCTCGTCTGTCTGCTAAGTCACGTCTGACTCTTTGTAACCCTGTGAACTATAGTCTGCCAGGCTTTTCTTTTTTTTTTTTAAGTTTTTTTTTTTTTTGGCCACTTCTATAGATCTTTCATTTATTTCCACCTTTGTTCTTTGGCTCCTGTGGGCCTCCCATCGCGGTGGCCTCTCGTTGCAGAGCACCGGCTCTGGGCGCATGCGCTCCAGAGCCCCGGCTCGGTAATTGGACACATGGGTCCAGCCGCTCCGCGGCACGTGGGATCTTCCCAGGCCAGGGATCGAACCGCGCCCCTTGACTGCAAGGCGGTGTCCTTACCCACTGGACCACCAGGGAAGCCCTGCCAGGCTTTTCTATCCGTGGGCTTTTCCAGGCAAGAAACCAGGAGGGGGTGGCCATGCGCTCCTCCAGAGGACCTTCCCAGCCCAGGGATTAAACCTGAGTTATTTGGGTCACCTGAGTTATTTGGGTCTCCTGCGTTGGCAAGCGGATTCTTTACCACTGTATCACCTGGGAAACCCGGCCATAGAAACACTGGGAAAATAATCACAGGTGGATTTAGTGGCTAGAAGCTGAACTTCATTAGAAACTGAAGCATTAAACACAATCTCAGAATGTATTATATACGTGGGAAGCTAGTTGAGGAGATTAGAGATGCCGCGTCACAGCATCTCTCACAGATGGTGGTGTCACTGCTGAAGGGACTAGTCTTAAGAAACTCGCTCTCTTGGGAACATTCTATCGATTGTGAGAAGTCGAATTTGATCATAGAAAAAATACTGTGCTTTGTGTTCATTAGAGCTAACTCTTTAACCCTTAGTCCTTAGTTGTGCTTTCTAGCATTTCATGCAAATGCTACTTTATTCATTGATTTATTCATTTATGGGTTTCTTCTTTCAGGCAAATGATACTGACAGGCTGTGTGGCCTTTGCACGTCATGTTGGACCCACACGTGTAGAAGCGGAGCTTTTACCACAGTGCTGGGAACAGGTGAATAGCTGTACTGGGTTTTCCCTTGCTGTTGTAATCTGATTTATTGTAAATTCTCATATTATCTTCTAAAAATGCTACTAGAAAATAAGTGGGATATAAATTATTCAACTGTTTCTGTCACCAGGCCCGGTGATTTAACAGTGCTTAAGAAAGCTCTGGGATGCTTTGCTTTATTCATTCTTCTAACAAAGAATGTTTTCTACTTAAAAACCACTGGTTCCACGGTCAGATATTGCTGTAGTCACTAGGGATTTTATAAGCTATGAAGAAAAAGGCAAGGTAAGGGTGAGAGTGTGATATGGAATGCTGTTGTAGAAAAGATTGGTCAGAGAAGCAGTCTCTGAGAAAGTGACGTTTCAATAAGAATTGGAATCCACTGAGACAAAATACAAAAAGTCCAAAAATTGCTGCGTTCAAGAATCTGAATCAAGTGAGATACAGAATACAAAAAGGTTAATGATTTCAGGAAGAGCAGGAGCTTATGTGTGCATGTGCAGGTAGAGAGGTGAATAATAGACATAGTATCTGAATATATGGTAGATTTCTATATATTACAGATACATACAGAATATACAGTGTAAACCTCTGAGGCAGGAGGTTTCCATTTCAGTAAGTCAGCTCACTACTTACTAATAACACTTGGTTTTGTATTGAATTTAAATATTCCTGTCTTCTCTAGAACTCAGAATCTTTGACCTTCCGGACTCAACATTGAAGTCATTAAGTAACTTATTATTCCGTCTTAAAAAGATGAATTTCTTACTTATGAAGACAAATTGCATGCCCTGTTTACACCAGCTCTGTCATTTACTCTTAAGAAAAAAGATTACTCTCTGGACTATTGCTAAAGTTTATGTTCTTTTAGAATTCTCTTCCCACTTTCTTTGCATGTACATTTTTCTCTTTAAGGTTTAGCAGGGTCATGTCTGGATTCATTATTTGAAAGGGAATATTTATATATAGTCGTCTCTGTCCGTCCCTGTGCTTTCTGTAGATGAGAGTGCACACTTATTTAGGGTGAGGCTCTAATCACTGGAAATCGGGTTAACTTGGAAGCAGCATACACAGCTTTGAATTTACAGTTCTGTGCAGTTATACATACGTCCATGTCATTTTTAATAATTTTTCCATCTTCTTTTAAGCTTTATCGAGATATCATTCAGATAGCATGCAACTCATATATTTAAAGAATACAGTTCAGTGTGTTTTAATAGTCATAGAGCTAGCAGCCATCACCACAGTCAATTTTAGAACAGTTTTGTGACCCACAAAGAAGCCCCACCCCTTGAATGCTTTGCTTTATTCATTCTTCTAACAAAGAATGTTTTCTACTTAAAAACCACTGGTTCCACGGTCAGATATTGCTGTAGTCACTAGGGATTTTATAAGCTATGAAGAAAAAGGCAAGGTAAGGGTGAGAGTGTGATATGGAATGCTGTTGTAGAAAAGATTGGTCAGAGAAGCAGTCTCTGAGAAAGTGACGTTTCAATAAGAATTGGAATCCACTGAGACAAAATACAAAAAGTCCAAAAATTGCTGCGTTCAAGAATCTGAATCAAGTGAGATACAGAATACAAAAAGGTTAATGATTTCAGGAAGAGCAGGAGCTTATGTGTGCATGTGCAGGTAGAGAGGTGAATAATAGACATAGTATCTGAATATATGGTAGATTTCTATATATTACAGATACATACAGAATATACAGTGTAAACCTCTGAGGCAGGAGGTTTCCATTTCAGTAAGTCAGCTCACTACTTACTAATAACACTTGGTTTTGTATTGAATTTAAATATTCCTGTCTTCTCTAGAACTCAGAATCTTTGACCTTCCGGACTCAACATTGAAGTCATTAAGTAACTTATTATTCCGTCTTAAAAAGATGAATTTCTTACTTATGAAGACAAATTGCATGCCCTGTTTACACCAGCTCTGTCATTTACTCTTAAGAAAAAAGATTACTCTCTGGACTATTGCTAAAGTTTATGTTCTTTTAGAATTCTCTTCCCACTTTCTTTGCATGTACATTTTTCTCTTTAAGGTTTAGCAGGGTCATGTCTGGATTCATTATTTGAAAGGGAATATTTATATATAGTCGTCTCTGTCCGTCCCTGTGCTTTCTGTAGATGAGAGTGCACACTTATTTAGGGTGAGGCTCTAATCACTGGAAATCGGGTTAACTTGGAAGCAGCATACACAGCTTTGAATTTACAGTTCTGTGCAGTTATACATACGTCCATGTCATTTTTAATAATTTTTCCATCTTCTTTTAAGCTTTATCGAGATATCATTCAGATAGCATGCAACTCATATATTTAAAGAATACAGTTCAGTGTGTTTTAATAGTCATAGAGCTAGCAGCCATCACCACAGTCAATTTTAGAACAGTTTTGTGACCCACAAAAGAAGCCCCACCCCCTTGAATTGGTTCTTGTATGTCAGCATTGCTTTGGCTATTCTGGGTCCCTTGAATTTCTGTATAGATTTTAAGGTCATCTGGTCACTTCCTACAGAGAAACCAGCTGAGATGTGGTCAGGATTCCCTTGACTCTGTAGATGAGTCTGGAGAACGTTGCCATCCCAGTCGAGAGACTCTCAGTCCGTCATCCCAGTCGAGAGACTCTCAGTCCTTGAATTTAAGTCTTTCCATTTATTTAGGTCTGTTACATTTTCTTTCAGTAATATGTTATAGTCTTCAGGATACATTTTATCTACTTTGAAAATTCATTCCTGAGTATTTTATTTCTTTTTAATACTATTGCATAAATAGAATTTTCTGTATTTTCTGGTTGTTCATTGACAAAAGGAGTACAGTTGATTGTTGTGTGTACATTTTGAGACTCAATCTGCTAGACTAAAGGTAGGTATAAGTATATGTGTGATGTATTATGACATTTAAACTTTTTTGTTTTGAGGTTACTATTTCTGGATTAAATTTAATTCAGTAATGTCAGTTACCACCATCTCTTTTGTAACCTGAGTAAACTTGGATATTGGGGATCTCTCTACTGCCTACCTTCGGTTTTTTGCCCAGTAGATTGCTACGTAATTTCTTTTCTTAATTTTAAGCTTCCAATACATTAATGAATTATGTCATTTTTTCATCTGGGAATATGAGAAGAGATATGCTTCTTTTCCAGTCAAAGAAAGATTTATATTCTATGAAGAAGACATATGGGAACAAAACCCAGTATGTGTCATTTTTTTGTTTGGTTTTTGTTATGGTTCAGTGTAGTCTTTTTTTTTTTTTTGGCCACTTCTATTGATCTTTCATCTATTTATCTTTGTTCTTTGGCCTTTGTGGGCCTCCCATCGCAGTGGCCTCTCTCACTTCAGAGCTCTGGCTCGGTAGTTGGACCCATCGGTCCAGCCTCTCTGCGGCACGTGGGATTTTCCCAGGCCAGGGATCGAACCGGCGCCCCTCGCAGTGCAAGGTGGTGTCCTTACCCACTGGACCACCAGGGAAGCCCCAGTGTAGTCTTTACAATAGCAAAACCCTATCTTCTTGCATATGCAAGCAGGAATGAATTGATGTCTGCTTGCTTTGAAAACAAAAGCATAACACCAGTCAAGAGCTGTGGTTAAATCATCGATAATTTACCTCCTAATCCTTGAGGTCCAAAAACAGTAATGAAGGATCTTTCCTGGTATATCCTGTAGACTGTATCAGTTAAATATCTAGTAACTGGATTTTCCAAATTTAAAACTATGCTAATGTTCCTAGGGGCAAAGGTTGCTCCTGACTTCCAAAGGATAACCGTCTTGGGGTGAGCTCGCAATCTCCTGACACCTTGCCATATTTTTATCTTTACTTTATCCTCTTTCTCTTCAACAGATAATCCCGGTGACCTTGTTTTTTAGCCTTTCCCTGATTCCCTTCACCCTAATCCAGATATAGGGATCCCCAAAAGTGGAAAAGAAAGAAGCTGTATTGCATTCCTAACAGAATTTGTGGTGAAAAATAATTCTCTTTTAGATAAAGGAAAGGTATGTTGCTTATGCTTGATTCATTTATTTTTTACTCTAGATTAATCACAAATACCCAGAAAGAAGATTGCTTGTGGCAGAATCTTGTGGAGCACTGGCACCTTACCTTCCTGTAAGAATTGCAATTTTTTTCTTAAAACCTTTTCCTTTTTTTTTTTGTTAGCAATAGAGAGACTTTTTTTCCAGGTGTCTTATATATTTTAATCCAAATTCTGTCCTAACAAAGGAAAAAGAGGGGCTGAAAAGAGAAGGCTTACATTGATACACTATGATATTGCAGACAGATGGGAGCATTAGCCATTGATTTTGCATGACTATAAATATATTAAACCTTACCAGCAATTCTCAGAGTGAGGTCTCAGGACCCTGGAGAGTTCCTTGATTCTTTCAAAGCAGTCTGTGAGATCAAAATTATTTTCATAATAATATTAAAACTTTTTTTTGTCTTTTTCTCTGGACTGACTTTTATGCTGTTGGTTCAAAAGCTGTCACGGGCAGGCAGGGAACATTAGTGCCCTACTTCAGCAGAAAGCCCTACGTGGGATTTTCCCAGGCCAGGATCGAACCGCCTCGCAGTGCAAGGTGGTGTCCTTACCCACTGGACCACCAGGGAAGCCCCAGTGTAGTCTTTACAATAGCAAAACCCTATCTTCTTGCATATGCAAGCAGGAATGAATTGATGTCTGCTTGCTTTGAAAACAAAAGCATAACACCAGTCAAGAGCTGTGGTTAAATCATCGATAATTTACCTCCTAATCCTTGAGGTCCAAAAACAGTAATGAAGGATCTTTCCTGGTATATCCTGTAGACTGTATCAGTTAAATATCTAGTAACTGGATTTTCCAAATTTAAAACTATGCTAATGTTCCTAGGGGCAAAGGTTGCTCCTGACTTCCAAAGGATAACCGTCTTGGGGTGAGCTCGCAATCTCCTGACACCTTGCCATATTTTTATCTTTACTTTATCCTCTTTCTCTTCAACAGATAATCCCGGTGACCTTGTTTTTTAGCCTTTCCCTGATTCCCTTCACCCTAATCCAGATATAGGGATCCCCAAAAGTGGAAAAGAAAGAAGCTGTATTGCATTCCTAACAGAATTTGTGGTGAAAAATAATTCTCTTTTAGATAAAGGAAAGGTATGTTGCTTATGCTTGATTCATTTATTTTTTACTCTAGATTAATCACAAATACCCAGAAAGAAGATTGCTTGTGGCAGAATCTTGTGGAGCACTGGCACCTTACCTTCCTGTAAGAATTGCAATTTTTTTCTTAAAACCTTTTCCTTTTTTTTTTTGTTAGCAATAGAGAGACTTTTTTTCCAGGTGTCTTATATATTTTAATCCAAATTCTGTCCTAACAAAGGAAAAGAGGGGCTGAAAAGAGAAGGCTTACATTGATACACTATGATATTGCAGACAGATGGGAGCATTAGCCATTGATTTTGCATGACTATAAATATATTAAACCTTACCAGCAATTCTCAGAGTGAGGTCTCAGGACCCTGGAGAGTTCCTTGATTCTTTCAAAGCAGTCTGTGAGATCAAAATTATTTTCATAATAATATTAAAACTTTTTTTTGTCTTTTTCTCTGGACTGACTTTTATGCTGTTGGTTCAAAAGCTGTCACGGGCAGCAGGGCCAGTGGATCATCAGCCCTGGTCGTGGCAGCAACACCCAAGTAGACTGATAATGGTATATTCTTTATCACCATGCACTCACAGAAAAAGTCAGCTTCGCTTAAAGATGAATTTGGTGAATCAGTGACATTATGAATTTTACTGACTTTTGACCCTAAGGATGCATCTTTAAGTCTGTGAGCATTTTTTGTGGGACGCCAATTTTACTTGACAGACCACGGAAAACCAAACTGCGCTTATCCAAATTTGGGTATTTGGCAGACATTTTCATAAAAAGAAGTGACACGGAGCCTGCGCTGCAGGGAAAACAAGTAGACCGTATTCACTGCCAATGATAAAACTGGAACTTCTAAGTGAGAACGAGAATTTTGGAAAACTTTTATTCACCATTGTGAGCTTGACAGCTTCTATTCTTATCAGAAGAGGCTATGAAAATATCTCTCTTCTCAATATCATGTCTCTGTGAAGCCAGATTTTCTTAAGTACTTAAACCAAGGCAGCAGAGCCCAGCTGAGTGCAGAGCAGATAAGAGGGTCCTGCCTGCCTCCTGTGAGGTCAGACGTCAGTGGGATTTGCAGCACAGGATAAAACAACGCCATTCCTCTCATGAGTTTTTTTGATTATAGTTATTTTCATTAAAATTGTAAGTTCATTAGTCATCTTAACCTTTAATAAGTTTATTGTTGGTTTAATGAATTAATAATTTTAGATCTGTCATTATTAATCTCTGATCTCATAAATGTCATTAGATACCACCCACCCAAACGAAAGCTGTTTGGGGTGCTCTTTACTTTTTAAGGGAATCCTGCCACGAAAGCTTAAGGGAATAGGACCTTACATTGATACACTATGATATTGCAGACGGATGGGAGCATTAGCCATTGATTTTGCATGACTATAAATATATTAAACCTTACCAGCAATTCTCAGAGTGAGGTCTCAGGACCCTGGAGAGTTCCTTGATTCTTTCAAAGCAGTCTGTGAGATCAAAATTATTTTCATAATAATATTAAAACTTTTTTTTGTCTTTTTCTCTGGACTGACTTTTATGCTGTTGGTTCAAAAGCTGTCACGGGCAGCAGGGCCAGTGGATCATCAGCCCTGGTCGTGGCAGCAACACCCAAGTAGACTGATAATGGTATATTCTTTATCACCATGCACTCACAGAAAAAGTCAGCTTCGCTTAAAGATGAATTTGGTGAATCAGTGACATTATGAATTTTACTGACTTTTGACCCTAAGGATGCATCTTTAAGTCTGTGAGCATTTTTTGTGGGACGCCAATTTTACTTGACAGACCACGGAAAACCAAACTGCGCTTATCCAAATTTGGGTATTTGGCAGACATTTTCATAAAAAGAAGTGACACGGAGCCTGCGCTGCAGGGAAAACAAGTAGACCGTATTCACTGCCAATGATAAAACTGGAACTTCTAAGTGAGAACGAGAATTTTGGAAAACTTTTATTCACCATTGTGAGCTTGACAGCTTCTATTCTTATCAGAAGAGGCTATGAAAATATCTCTCTTTCTCAATATCATGTCTCTGTGAAGCCAGATTTTCTTAAGTACTTAAACCAAGGCAGCAGAGCCCAGCTGAGTGCAGAGCAGATAAGAGGGTCCTGCCTGCCTCCTGTGAGGTCAGACGTCAGTGGGATTTGCAGCACAGGATAAAACAACGCCATTCCTCTCATGAGTTTTTTTGATTATAGTTATTTTCATTAAAATTGTAAGTTCATTAGTCATCTTAACCTTTAATAAGTTTATTGTTGGTTTAATGAATTAATAATTTTAGATCTGTCATTATTAATCTCTGATCTCATAAATGTCATTAGATACCACCCACCCAAACGAAAGCTGTTTGGGGTGCTCTTTACTTTTTTTAAGGGAATCCTGCCACCGAAAAGCTTGAGCACCACTGGGCTGTTGTGCATTCCAATAGGTCTAGGGCCTACAAGGAGTAACAGAAGCGTGAGGTGATATCAAAAATTATTTCAGTTTGAGCAACGGTAATTTAAAGCAGAGCTTGACGAAGTACAAGCCCAAGTGGAAACCACGGCCTGTTTTTGCAACTAAAGTTTTCTTGGCATGCAGCCATGCCTTTCTTGTGCGCAAGTTGCCTGTGCCTGTTCTCACACTGACAGCAGAGCTGGAGAGTTGCAGCAGAGACTCTGGCCCAGTTGACTGACCCCTGCCTTAAAGGGTCATTTCTAGAAGATCGTTCTTTAAAAGGAGTACACAAGTTGGAACGGTGCCACAATACATGAGCTGCTTATGTTGCATTTACTGTTGCCTCACATTCTTTAGTGCAGACTGAGAAACCAATAGCCAAACAGGTGTCTTCTTTTTTTTTAAGATTTATGTATTTATTTGTTTATGGCTGTGGGGGGGCCTTTATTGCTGCACGCAGGCTTTCTCCAGTTGAGGCAGGCAGCAGCGGCGGGAGCTGTTCATTGTCGTATGCGGGCTTCTCTTGTCGCAGAGCACAGGCTCCGGGCGCCTGGGCTTCGGTCGCTGTGGCTCACGGGCTCAGAGCGCTGCCTCAGTAACGGAGACCCACTGGCTTAGCTGCTCCGTGGTATGTGGGGTTTTCCAGGACCAGGGATCAAACCCATGTCCCTTGCGTTGCAAGGCGGCTTAGCCTTCCTTATCGGGGTGAAAATATCTCTCTTCTCAATATCATGTCTCTGTGAAGCCAGATTTTCTTAAGTACTTAAACCAAGGCAGCAGAGCCCAGCTGAGTGCAGAGCAGATAAGAGGGTCCTGCCTGCCTCCTGTGAGGTCAGACGTCAGTGGGATTTGCAGCACAGGATAAAACAACGCCATTCCTCTCATGAGTTTTTTTGATTATAGTTATTTTCATTAAAATTGTAAGTTCATTAGTCATCTTAACCTTTAATAAGTTTATTGTTGGTTTAATGAATTAATAATTTTAGATCTGTCATTATTAATCTCTGATCTCATAAATGTCATTAGATACCACCCACCCAAACGAAAGCTGTTTGGGGTGCTCTTTACTTTTTTTAAGGGAATCCTGCCACCGAAAAGCTTGAGCACCACTGGGCTGTTGTGCATTCCAATAGGTCTAGGGCCTACAAGGAGTAACAGAAGCGTGAGGTGATATCAAAAATTATTTCAGTTTGAGCAACGGTAATTTAAAGCAGAGCTTGACGAAGTACAAGCCCAAGTGGAAACCACGGCCTGTTTTTGCAACTAAAGTTTTCTTGGCATGCAGCCATGCCTTTCTTGTGCGCAAGTTGCCTGTGCCTGTTCTCACACTGACAGCAGAGCTGGAGAGTTGCAGCAGAGACTCTGGCCCAGTTGACTGACCCCTGCCTTAAAGGGTCATTTCTAGAAGATCGTTCTTTAAAAGGAGTACACAAGTTGGAACGGTGCCACAATACATGAGCTGCTTATGTTGCATTTACTGTTGCCTCACATTCTTTAGTGCAGACTGAGAAACCAATAGCCAAACAGGTGTCTTCTTTTTTTTTAAGATTTATGTATTTATTTGTTTATGGCTGTGGGGGGGCCTTTATTGCTGCACGCAGGCTTTCTCCAGTTGAGGCAGGCAGCAGCGGCGGGAGCTGTTCATTGTCGTATGCGGGCTTCTCTTGTCGCAGAGCACAGGCTCCGGGCGCCTGGGCTTCGGTCGCTGTGGCTCACGGGCTCAGAGCGCTGCCTCAGTAACGGAGACCCACTGGCTTAGCTGCTCCGTGGTATGTGGGGTTTTCCAGGACCAGGGATCAAACCCATGTCCCTTGCGTTGCAAGGCGGATTCTTAACCACTGGACCACCAGGGAAGCCCCCAAACAGTTGTCTGTTTAAAAAATAAAATGTATTCTATTTTTTTTAAGCAGAAAAATATAAAGAACAATTCAAGAATAATTCATAGTCTCACTCCCCGTAATGTTTTTATTGTTGTTAGAAAGAAATTTGCAGACGGTACAGAAAAGAATAAAGTGAAAATCAAAGTCTTCCCTGGCCCCTAGTCATTCTCTCTTACATTTTTTTATCTTTTTAAATTTTTACTCAGAATTAATCACACTAGGTACAATGATCTATATCCCTTGTATGGGAATATGTACATTTTAGATTTTCACATATTTTTAAAACCTCTATCTCTTGCTTCTCTTACCATTTACATTTTCTATTTTGACAGTGTTAAATTTCCCCCAACCCAGACCGCATAGACTGTACTCCCGTTAACAGTGCATCAGGGTTCTTATTTTATCGTACTTCTACCAGGAACTGGGCATAAAGGTTTTTTGAGTGTTTTCCTTTCTTTTCCGTGAAGGTTGTCTTATTGTTGTGATAAATCGTATGGATACCCATGAGCAGGTCTGAGCGTCCTATTATTTATTGTCCCAAGACCGAGCTGAGCATCACGTGCTCCCAGAGGAGAAGGAAGCTGTCCCACGCGGCGCCTACCACCAGCGTGCGAAGCAGCCTTGATAAAGGACTTATGTTTCCTGCACGGATGTCGCGTCCCTTGTTACCCCACCGTCACTGGCCGCATAAGACTCAGTGTGGTCACAGCTTCCATGGAGTGAAGCCTGCTCGCTCGTCCTGTAGGTTCCCTTAGCGTGCCGGAACTGCCACGGTTGACCTCAGCCTGCATCCTCGCAAAGCAGATGCCCAGCTGGAGTTTACTTACCTCTTTCCTATCTCCTGTTCAGATATCAACCAAAAAGCCATTCTAGTGCTTTTAAAAAAACAGTGGGGAACCATATTTAACCTAAAAGACAGATAAATAAGGCCGTACTAAAAGGCATATTCGCCACCCTAAACGTGACAAAATTTTGCTAAAATTAGTTATATTTTTGTTTCTAAAAATCAAAACAAAAACTAGGTTATTATAAAATGCCTTTCAGACCTCGCTCTGCATACTAAATCACACTGGAGATTTATAAAAATGGTCAGATCCTTTTAGTTTATTGTAGCTATTAAATGTAAAAGTTATCTAAACAAGTTTAGGATTAAATAATTTTATAAATCGATCAGATTAGAATAATGGTACAAAAAAGGGAAGGAAGGGCAAGAATATGAAAACAATAACACTTTATTCTAACCCCAGACATTAATTAGGCTAAAACCATGGTGGGAAAATTGTATGAAATTTAAGGCAAAATAGGGGTTTAATAGTAGCATCTGAGAATAGCAATGCAGTTTTGTAAGCGCTTTGAAAGTGTACTCTCATATTTTATCCGCCTGTTTTTTCTTCCTCAGTTCTTCATAAAAAAGAAATACCAACACCAGAATTTTAGTTTCTATACTCCTACCCCAGTGAATGTTTTGATTACCAGAGTGACTTTTGTAATGCCTCTGGGTTGTTAGGACCGTCGGTGCTTTTCTGAGTTCACAGGTAGTGACAGAAGTGTCATTTTGTACAGAAGAGTCTGTTTATAGCAGTGGTGATTGGCCAGAAGTGCCTTGTGCAGGTTTTAGGGATTGGCACACGTATAGTAAAAATATAAAACTATGCTGGGAGGTGATGAATGCCAACTTCAGGGTAGGTGTATAGAGGACGATGAGAGGAAGGGGGGAGGGTGGAAGAGAGTCATGGACTTCAAACATGAGGACTTGAAGCAAACATAGCAACATGTCAATATATATTTAATCTGGATTTCGAAAGCATGGATGTTTGTCATTATTTTTCTTTCCTTCTCTGCTGCTAGCCTAAATAGTACAACGTGTTCTTGTTTATTTCAGAAAGAAATCCGTAGCTCCTTGGTTCTTTCAATGTTGCAACAAATGCTGATGGAAGATAAGGCAGATTTGGTAAGAGAAGCTGTGATCAAGAGCCTTGGTATTATTATGGGATACATCGATGATCCAGACAAATACCAACAGGTATGATTTGCAGAATGAATCCCATTTATTCCCAGATAGCATTAACATTCCAAATCTCTGATGCAGATACTCTATATAACCTTTAGTAGGGGCAGCAGATATGTCAGCTTGAACCAGTTGACGTTGACAGCCTGGTTTCAGTTCTGCAGTTTCAATAAGAAAAATGCTTTGATTCGTTTATAGCATCTGCCACAGGTTTGTGGCAGGAAATCGGCAACGAGCATGCCATGTTACCATCCCTTCTCTCTGGTGTTCCCATCAATGGATACGTGACATTTTTCTTTAAAGAAATTGAAGAGAGTAGACTTAATGGCTTCTTTCTTGCTTAAAATGTGCTAAATGTATTGAAGTGTGTATTTATTACATTTTATTGTGTTTTCATGAAATTTAAGGCAATGGTTTAATAGTAGCATCTGAGAATAGCAATGCAGTTTTGTAAGCGCTTTGAAAGTGTACTCTCATATTTTATCCGCCTGTTTTTTCTTCCTCAGTTCTTCATAAAAAAGAAATACCAACACCAGAATTTTAGTTTCTATACTCCTACCCCAGTGAATGTTTTGATTACCAGAGTGACTTTTGTAATGCCTCTGGGTTGTTAGGACCGTCGGTGCTTTTCTGAGTTCACAGGTAGTGACAGAAGTGTCATTTTGTACAGAAGAGTCTGTTTATAGCAGTGGTGATTGGCCAGAAGTGCCTTGTGCAGGTTTTAGGGATTGGCACACGTATAGTAAAAATATAAAACTATGCTGGGAGGTGATGAATGCCAACTTCAGGGTAGGTGTATAGAGGACGATGAGAGGAAGGGGGGAGGGTGGAAGAGAGTCATGGACTTCAAACATGAGGACTTGAAGCAAACATAGCAACATGTCAATATATATTTAATCTGGATTTCGAAAGCATGGATGTTTGTCATTATTTTTCTTTCCTTCTCTGCTGCTAGCCTAAATAGTACAACGTGTTCTTGTTTATTTCAGAAAGAAATCCGTAGCTCCTTGGTTCTTTCAATGTTGCAACAAATGCTGATGGAAGATAAGGCAGATTTGGTAAGAGAAGCTGTGATCAAGAGCCTTGGTATTATTATGGGATACATCGATGATCCAGACAAATACCAACAGGTATGATTTGCAGAATGAATCCCATTTATTCCCAGATAGCATTAACATTCCAAATCTCTGATGCAGATACTCTATATAACCTTTAGTAGGGGCAGCAGATATGTCAGCTTGAACCAGTTGACGTTGACAGCCTGGTTTCAGTTCTGCAGTTTCAATAAGAAAAATGCTTTGATTCGTTTATAGCATCTGCCACAGGTTTGTGGCAGGAAATCGGCAACGAGCATGCCATGTTACCATCCCTTCTCTCTGGTGTTCCCATCAATGGATACGTGACATTTTTCTTTAAAGAAATTGAAGAGAGTAGGCTTACGAATGGCTTCTTTCTTGCTTAAAATGTCTGCTAAATGTATTGAAGTGTGTATTTATTACATTTTATTGTGTTTTTCAGGTTTCTGTTTTGTTTTAAACCGACATTTTGTCTGTTACCTTTTGGCAGGGTTTTGAATTGTTGCTGTCAGCCTTGGGTGATCCTTCAGAAAGAGTAGTTAGCGCGACACATCAGGTGTTCTTGCCAGCCTATGCCGCCTGGACGACAGAACTTGGAAATTTACAGTCTCACCTCATCCCCACATTACTGAGCAAGATTGAAAAGCTTCTCAGGGTAAATGCTTTTTGTTTCTGTAGTTAATAGAGATTTAAATCGTGTGTTCTAAGGCATCTTGAAAGACTGTTGGGGTGGTGGGCAAATATGGAAAGTACCACTTAGCTGAAGATTCTAGGTAATTACTCGTTAAAGGTTCTACTGGTCTGGAGCCAAGAGAGGTTTGAGGAAGTTTTGCTTGACTGAGGCTAGAGGAGAAAGGGCATGACCTGACTTTGTTAGCCGAAACAGCACCTTCGTGGTGCATGCTCATGCACTGTTCTGATGCTGCCTCTTCCTAGCTCTTTTAAAGATTTAAATATTTTAGATAAAGTATCAGCTTTAGTCCCCAGAATGCAGAAATAACTTAAAGTATGAGTCTTCAAGCTTTCTTACTTACACAGTGTCGGAATGTGTTGACTTTATTTTACTGCAGTCATTCATGTCCTGTAAAATGAATTTTCCGTTCTTCCCAACGGGGAAAAGCTGTGATCAAGAGCCTTGGTATTATTATGGGATACAGCCCGTTGAAAATCCCATTTATTCCCAGATAGCATTAACATTCCAAATCTCTGATGCAGATACTCTATATAACCTTTAGTAGGGGCAGCAGATATGTCAGCTTGAACCAGTTGACGTTGACAGCCTGGTTTCAGTTCTGCAGTTTCAATAAGAAAAATGCTTTGATTCGTTTATAGCATCTGCCACAGGTTTGTGGCAGGAAATCGGCAACGAGCATGCCATGTTACCATCCCTTCTCTCTGGTGTTCCCATCAATGGATACGTGACATTTTTCTTTAAAGAAATTGAAGAGAGTAGGCTTACGAATGGCTTCTTTCTTGCTTAAAATGTCTGCTAAATGTATTGAAGTGTGTATTTATTACATTTTATTGTGTTTTTCAGGTTTCTGTTTTGTTTTAAACCGACATTTTGTCTGTTACCTTTTGGCAGGGTTTTGAATTGTTGCTGTCAGCCTTGGGTGATCCTTCAGAAAGAGTAGTTAGCGCGACACATCAGGTGTTCTTGCCAGCCTATGCCGCCTGGACGACAGAACTTGGAAATTTACAGTCTCACCTCATCCCCACATTACTGAGCAAGATTGAAAAGCTTCTCAGGGTAAATGCTTTTTGTTTCTGTAGTTAATAGAGATTTAAATCGTGTGTTCTAAGGCATCTTGAAAGACTGTTGGGGTGGTGGGCAAATATGGAAAGTACCACTTAGCTGAAGATTCTAGGTAATTACTCGTTAAAGGTTCTACTGGTCTGGAGCCAAGAGAGGTTTGAGGAAGTTTTGCTTGACTGAGGCTAGAGGAGAAAGGGCATGACCTGACTTTGTTAGCCGAAACAGCACCTTCGTGGTGCATGCTCATGCACTGTTCTGATGCTGCCTCTTCCTAGCTCTTTTAAAGATTTAAATATTTTAGATAAAGTATCAGCTTTAGTCCCCAGAATGCAGAAATAACTTAAAGTATGAGTCTTCAAGCTTTCTTACTTACACAGTGTCGGAATGTGTTGACTTTATTTTACTGCAGTCATTCATGTCCTGTAAAATGAATTTTCCGTTCTTCCCAAATAAAAGAATGGAAAAAAAGTTGAAACAACAAAATAATTTTTATACTAAAAGTCTCAAAACTAACATGTCTTTAATGTGTATTAGGTACCCAGTATGTACCATATTTTATAAATAAAATTTGTTTCATTTTTGTAACTCTTTGAATTCTGTTCTGTTTCTTGTGTAGAAACTGTTTAAGTAACTTAGTAACTGTCAAATGACAGGACCAGTCTCTAAAACTAAGCATTTGCCCTTTCTGCCCCCAAATTTGAAAGAATCTTTAAGACTCTTGACATAAAGTATTTTAACTACTCTGCAGATAGTGTATGTATATATGCATGTAATTTAAAAATTGGACTTTTCCTGTAAATTTCAAAATGAGTGTTAAAAATTATAAATAGATAATTAAACTGGAGTACTTTTTTTTAATGAAGCCCAGGGAATTTTTTTCAAGCTTTTTTTTTTTTCCCCAATATTTGCATCCCTTCTATCTGAGAATTATCTACACTGGGTTTTCTTTGTTCTTCCATTTCATAGCACAGCTAATTCCACATTGCTATTAAACATAGCTGCAATATTTAGCAGATAGTTACTCTTCTATGAAAAAATTAACTTAGAACTCAGTAGTAAAGAAAAATCTAACATATCTAGTATTTCTGATGCAGTTATTATTTATAATATAATGACATCCCAAGTGGATTTGAACAGTAATAAATCTTTTTTTCTCTAATGATTGTTTTTCACTTTAATACTTGGTTTCTGTGTACCATAGTGATCCTTTTACTCTTTTTTTGTTTGTTTCTATTATCTCTTTCTTTTGTTTCCTTTTGAAATTTCTTATGCATTTTATCTATACATTGAATGACTTTAAAGTGCTTTCAACACTGGCCAATACGGTTGTCAGCAAATCTATAAAGGACCTGGGAAGTGGGCGAGCGAAAGTAGTAAGGGCTCCTGCTGCTTTAACAATCGAGCATTTAAAATGATTCCTGTGCCTTAGCGTTTCAAATCTTCACACCCTCATAGGAATTCAGAAAAGGTTCTTGATCATCTCCGTTTGGTGTCACACTCCGAGGCTAACGTCGGTGTCCTTAAATGCTTTATTGTTTGTCGCCCAAAGGAAGAGCATCGTAAGTAGATAACCACAGGAGTCTGACGTCCTCCTCCACCTGTGTTTCAGGAAGGCGAGCACGGGCTGGACGAGCACAAGCTGCACGTGCACCTGTCTGCCTTGCAGTCCTTGATCCCGCCCCTCTTCGCGCTGGTGCTGCAGAACGCACCTTTCTCCAGCAAAGCCAAGCTTCATGGGGACATGCCGCAGATAGAAGGTATGCAGTTTAGATCATGGAAGGAAGATGCTGAGTATCAGCAGCTTAGCTTCCTGCAGAATGGTGTCTGATTAAAATTGGGAAAGTCACTTTATTTTCAGGAATATGTGAAATTGATAGCAGAAGCCAGTAGTCTCTTAACTCAAAGTCCAGCTAACCCGTGAGTGACCTTTGACCCATGGCACATGGTAGCACCACCCCAGGATAAATGGCTGCAGACAAACTCTTAGTATGTATGAGCTTTTCAGATTTGTGAAATTACCCATTACGTCTTATGGGCTTCTAATAAACAAAAGGATCATAACATCAGGTGATTTTAGCATTGTCATTTTCATGTAAACTGGGCCACCTATAATTTTTGGGATATGAAGCAGCGTGTTTAACAGTGCACAAAGCACAGCATTAGAATGGTATATACTGTATACTGTATATATACTGTAAGAATTCCAGCTTTTACTTGAAAAATTAAGAATGAATAGGGTAGAGTTAATTTTTTTTTTAAGATATTATACAGGAGAATGAAAATTCAGACTTCTCAGATAAATCATAAAGCCCTCACTGCTGGCCACTTTAGGTTCTACCCCTTCACTTATTAAGGCACTTCATCAGCCTAGGGATTTCTTTCTAATTCCCTTTTTCTTTCTATCTTACTATGTTGTTCTGCTGTGTCCACCGTAGTGAACTGACATAAACATAGTGCTTTAACAGCAGATATTTGTTGTCTCACGGTCCTGAAGGTGAGAAGGCTGTTCCTTCTGCAAGCTGTGAGGGGAACGCTGTTTCCGGCCTGTCCCCTAGCTTCTGGTGCTTTGCTGGCGGCCTCTGGGACTCGTTGGCTTGTCGGTGCATCACCCCAGTCTCTGCCGTCGTTGTCACATTCTGTTCTCTGTGTGTGCATGTGTGCGGGTCTCTTGCATCCCAGGTTCCCCTTTTAATAAGGTCAGTAAAAGTTCATGGTGTTTCAGTATGACTTCATCTTATCTCGTTATATCTACAATACTCTTTCCAAATAATACCACGTTCTGTGGTCCTAGCAGCTAGGATTTCAGCACAGGAATGTTTAAGGGCGACACAGTTCTCCCCACAGCATGTGCTAGCATTCATTCACTTAGCAAATAGTCCTTGAATGTCACCTATGGCCAAGCACATGCTAGAGATTCAACAGAACATTCTCAGAACTACTTTACCATTCCAAACAGGGCATTGAGATGACCTTTCCTTGTAAGTATGTCTTTATCATGCCAAAAATGATCTTTTAAGTTCTCATTGACTCAGTTTGACTGTCTGACTTTTAATAGTATCTGTCAGTGTGACTATACTCACATGCAGGTTATGATTCATTTATTGTAAATGAGATATCCTTTAGGGTCTGTCTATATAGCTATGTCTGTCTGTCTGTCGGTATATCTGTATAATTTGGGATACCATTTATTGCAAATGAAGATTTATTTGTTTTGCTCTTAAATAGTGATAATTTCACAACACTAGCAAATATTTATGTCAGGCACTATTTTAAACACTTGGGATACACTCATGAATAAAACAAACAAAAATCTCTGGTTTTTGTAAGTCCCATCACAGAACTTCCATTCTAGTGGGAAGGAAATCCAGTAAAGAGTTTTAACAGTTGTCATCTGCCGGGCCCGCCGGCAATCGAACAGGTCCTGAAGAGAGTGGCAGATAGGCTAAGAAAAGAAAGAAGGACAGAAAAGATGGGGTTGAGAGGGACAGCAAGAAGGCAGACAACTCTAGAGGTTGCTGACAAGTTGCTGACAAGTTTATTGAATTCGCTCATCCCTTTTATACTTCACCAAGTAATTGTGTACACGTGCTTTAGGCCAGGTGTCGATCATAACACTGCTTTAGGCCAGGTGTCGATCATAACACGTGCTTTAGGCTAGGTGTCGATCATAAACTAGGTGTTACCTCCTGGTGTGTTATTACAATGGTTCTGGGTCATAATGCCCCTCAAGCCCTGTAGAGAGGCTCCAGGTATTCCTTATGATAGCTAAGGAACGTCTTCACAACACCTGGGGTGGCGGGACAGAGAGCTATGCTGTTATCAGCCCCTGTTGCCAGGGCAGCTCCCAGGGCTATGTTTCCTTAAAGGAAACCCCTTGAAACAGGGCAGCTCCCCGCAGTCATCTTGCAGGAGTTGGATAATTTTGGTAATTTTCAGACAATAAAATGCTAATGTTTTACCAAGCTATTAAAAATGGCATTCTGAGGACTTTTTCTATATGGTTATAAATTAGATGCTCAGATTTTTAATAATCCTTTTTAAGTAGAATAATGTTTTGAAGTTCCTGAACCATTCTGATTACTTATCTTTTATAATTGAGTTATCCATGGTGTGTTAGTCGTCCAGTTGTGTCCAACTCTTTGCAGCCCCATGGTCTGTAGCCCTCCAGGCTTCTCTGTCCACGGAATTCTCCAGGCGAGAATACTGGAGTGGGTAGCCATTCCCTTCTCCAGGGGATCTTCCTGACCCAGGGACCACAGACCCAGTACAATTATCAGATGTGCTTCAGTATGATACAGAAATAGGAGCTACAGCTATCCCTCACCATCCAAATCTGCTTGACTCCTAGGATTTCAAGTTTTCTTAAGTTTAATAATTATTATGAGGCCATTCATATGTTTTGAGAAAATGCTGCATCCTTAATTGTGTCTTAACATAGAGGTGTTAACCTCTATGCAGGAACTGTTGGGCCATTAAGAATTTCTCTTCAACAGTTAAGGAGCTGTTGGTAGCATTGTTCACTTAAGAGCCAGCTAAGACCTAAAATCTAATTATGATTGTAGAATCGTAAATTTTATTGATATGTACAAATTGTAAAATATACTAATGTGTATTTGTGATTTATTTACATAATTTAAGTCTTTTTTTTTTCAGTTTTCCCCCAAAACTTTTAAAGTATGTACATAAGACCCTAGTTATAATATTTATAATACTTTTTTTTTTTTTTTTTAAACTTTTATTTATTTATTTTTGGCTGTGCTGGGTCTTTGTTGTTGTGTGGGTTTAGCTGCTCTGTGGTATGTGGGATCTTCCCGGATCAGGGATCGAACCTGGGTCTCCCACGTTGGCAGACGGGTTCTTATCCACTGAGCCACAAGGGAAGCCCCTACTTTTTTACAGTATGTATAACATACTGCTTTTTTTACTAGTCACTGGTTTTAACACTTTATATTTGCTTAATGTTTATCAAACTATAGAAAATTTTTCAAATAAAGCATTTAATACTGGAGATTGAATCACCTAAGAAACCTATTTGGCTCGAGCTTTAGTGTCAGTTAGGCTATTATTCTGGATTAAACCAGTTTTCCTTGGTGTCAGCCTATTAGTTTCTTACTCCCTGAAGGAAATATCATAATTACTATTTAATGACATAAGCAGTCTGGTGGAATTACAAGTATTTTTGTCTCATTGAAATCAAATTCAAATCCATATTTTAACCGCGATCTTATTTTGGAGCCAATTTTAATTTAAACTCAATGAAGTGTAACTCTTTACTGGCAAGCTCTTTCATTACAGTGTTCGTTTCCTAGATATTTAGTCTCATCAAATCTTCTTCATTTTCTTTTTTTTAAATTATTTATTTATTTGGCTGCGCCATTCCCTTCTCCAGGGGATCTTCCTGACCCAGGGACCACAGACCCAGTACAATTATCAGATGTGCTTCAGTATGATACAGAAATAGGAGCTACAGCTATCCCTCACCATCCAAATCTGCTTGACTCCTAGGATTTCAAGTTTTCTTAAGTTTAATAATTATTATGAGGCCATTCATATGTTTTGAGAAAATGCTGCATCCTTAATTGTGTCTTAACATAGAGGTGTTAACCTCTATGCAGGAACTGTTGGGCCATTAAGAATTTCTCTTCAACAGTTAAGGAGCTGTTGGTAGCATTGTTCACTTAAGAGCCAGCTAAGACCTAAAATCTAATTATGATTGTAGAATCGTAAATTTTATTGATATGTACAAATTGTAAAATATACTAATGTGTATTTGTGATTTATTTACATAATTTAAGTCTTTTTTTTTTCAGTTTTCCCCCAAAACTTTTAAAGTATGTACATAAGACCCTAGTTATAATATTTATAATACTTTTTTTTTTTTTTTTTAAACTTTTATTTATTTATTTTTGGCTGTGCTGGGTCTTTGTTGTTGTGTGGGTTTAGCTGCTCTGTGGTATGTGGGATCTTCCCGGATCAGGGATCGAACCTGGGTCTCCCACGTTGGCAGACGGGTTCTTATCCACTGAGCCACAAGGGAAGCCCTCCTTTTTACAGTATGTATAACATACTGCTTTTTTTACTAGTCACTGGTTTTAACACTTTATATTTGCTTAATGTTTATCAAACTATAGAAAATTTTTCAAATAAAGCATTTAATACTGGAGATTGAATCACCTAAGAAACCTATTTGGCTCGAGCTTTAGTGTCAGTTAGGCTATTATTCTGGATTAAACCAGTTTTCCTTGGTGTCAGCCTATTAGTTTCTTACTCCCTGAAGGAAATATCATAATTACTATTTAATGACATAAGCAGTCTGGTGGAATTACAAGTATTTTTGTCTCATTGAAATCAAATTCAAATCCATATTTTAACCGCGATCTTATTTTGGAGCCAATTTTAATTTAAACTCAATGAAGTGTAACTCTTTACTGGCAAGCTCTTTCATTACAGTGTTCGTTTCCTAGATATTTAGTCTCATCAAATCTTCTTCATTTTCTTTTTTTTAAATTATTTATTTATTTGGCTGCGCTGGGTCTTAGTTGCAGCATATGGGATCTAGTTCCCTGACCAGGGATCGAACCCAGGACTCCCACATTGGGAACACAGAGTCCTAACCACTGGACTACCAGGGAAGTCCCAAATCTTCTTCATTTTTGAGATTGGTTATGTTTTTTCACGTGTGACAGACATTTAGAGTTGACCCTTCAACAAAGGGAAGTTTGAAGTGCCCACATCCATTTACATGTGGATGGTTTTCAGTAGTTGATACTGTGGTACTGCGGGGTCTGTAGTTGGTTGAATTGTGGATGTGGTGGGAGCTCTAACCCAGACAGCTGGCTGTAAGTTAGGCAGCCCTAATAAGGCAGATTAACCCCTGATTGTGCAGGGATCAACTGTATTCCATTTTTTTCTAAAAGTGATTTAGTGTATTTTAGTTTTAAAGTCTGTAATATGCTAAATAAATATTAGGAGGCAGAACCTTACTTTTTTTTTTTTTTGGGCGGGGGTCGGGTTGGGGAAGGAGGGGAGCGGGCGGGCCACCCCCACTGGTTCTTCGTTTCTCTATTTTCATCCATCTTTGTTCTTTGGCTCCTGTGGGCCTCCTATCGCTGTGGCGTCTGTTGTCGCAGAGCGCAAGCTCTGGGCGCACGCGCTCCAGAGCTCCGGCTCGGTGATTGGACACATCAGTCCAGCCGCTCCGCTGTACGTGGGATCTTCCCAGGCCAGGGATCGAACCGGCGCCCCTTGCACTGCAAGGCGGTGTCCTTATCCACTGGACCACCAGGGGAAGCCCTTACTTTTTTTTTTTATAGCATTAGTTTTTTTGTTTTTTTTGGTTAAAGATTTATTTATTTTCTTTGGGCGGGGGTCGGGTTGGGGAGGGCGGGGAGTGGGCGAGCCACTTCTATTGGTTTTTCAGTTCTCTATTTTCATCCGTCTTTGTTCTTTGGCTCCTGTGGGCCTCCCATAGCGGTGGCCTCTGTTGTCGCAGAGCACCGGCTCTGGGCGCATGCGCTCCAGAGCTCCGGCTCGGTAATTGGACACATCGGTCCAGCCGCTCCGCGACACGTCGGATCCTCTCAGGCCAGGGCTCGAACCGGCGCCCCTTGCACTGCAAGGCGGTGTCCTTACCCACTGGACCACCAGAGGAAGCCCAGAACCTTACTTTTCTTTTGACAAGACAGCTAACTTTCCAAACTGCCATTTTCTACATGGTTCATTTGCTTCTATTTTCCGTAGTGACCAGGTTCCCTCGGCCTGTGTCGCCGCTTCAGGACGTGTCCACTATTATCGGAAGCCGTGAGCAGCTGGCGGTGCTGCTGCAGCTTTATGACCATCAGCTGGAACACGAGGGGACCGCCGGATGGGAGAGTTTGCTCTGGGTTGTCAATCAACTGTAAGTGACCACCCCGTATTCATGTGGTACCTCTCAGTCGGTTGAATGAAAGGTCGCTCACTGTATTTAGCCTAGACACTGGGAGACAGAATACAGCACAAAATTTAGAAAAATAACAGAACATAACTTGGCATCACCTATGGTGTGTTTACATAGGAGAGAAGATTTATACCACTAGACAGGTAGTTGCTTATCAGTGAAGATGGTGCTGCTCTACTATGTGAGCAAGACCTGTCTGCTGCCTTGTTGTCTAAAAGGGGTGATGGGCCGATTTTTTTAACTACATCCGGACTTCTCATTTTTGAGGCTAAAATGGATGATGCCGTGTTAATAACCAGGCTCTCGTATGAAGTACCACCTCCACTGATTTGAGTCTCGTTAATGCCATACTTAGAATCCTACTATTAAGGTTCCATGTATTTCATGGCAGTCAGTTAAAATTTCAGAAGTTTGCAGAATATAAAGTTAAGGCTTTTTCAGAGGGTCTCAGACAACTCCTCTGCATTCTCATTTTACCAGCTGTGAAAAGCAGAACAGATTATTAGATTTACATAGTTTCAAAAACTGCCAAGGAAACAATCATTTATTTGTGTCCTCTGCCTATTTTTCTTTCCTTTCTTACTCAGGTTGCCACAGCTTATAGAAATAGTTGGCAAAATTAATGTTACTTCAACTGCCTGTGTCCATGAATTCTCCAGATTTTTCTGGCGCCTTTGCCGGACATTTGGCAAAATTTTTACAAACACTAAGGTAAAAACTTGTCTTTCATGCTTTTTGTATACAAGAGACATAGAAGTATAATGTGTTAATTCATGTTATGGCAGAGTAACTAAAAGCAGGAACCCTTCCTTTATTCTAGTTATCTTTTATTGTCTTAGGAAACTATGACAGTAAAAGAAAATTCTAGTCAGTAATATTCTTATCCTTACTGATTTTCAGAAGACAGTTTAGCCAAACTTAGTTTGTATTGGGGTTTAAGTATCACATCTGCTCACTGTGGATGTGTCAGAGCTTTCCAGCTTCGGAAGGACCAGCTAGGGGACGCCACTGCGATTCTTGGAACTTGCTTCTGCTACTTTATCATCTACCACGGATTCCAAAAGCGAACGTTTGCTCCATATGCTTTGGTCAGAACTTGAGGTGATCTCAGACCCAAAGCAGCTTGTGGAATACTTGCTGCATGGTACGAGCTCTTGGAATATAATGGACACCTGAGCTAAATGCTGCCTGTTTCAGTCACTATCACATTTGCCTAACCAGGTTATTCTGTTGCTTAAATATTAAGCTGGGAAGTCCTTAGGTCCCTTTCTTCCTTAACTCTGTTAATCCATTTGTCTTCATAGAAGATGGTTAAGCCACTTCCTTAGAGCACTAGACGTAGTGGCTATAATCAAATGTTAAGACACTTAAAAGGGAAAAATTTTGTGGCAACTCTTTACTGTTAAACTTGTAGTTATTAAAACATTGAGAGCCTGATGGTTTGCTATAGTGACCTGACAAAATTCAGAAGGGTAGACTTGTTATGTTTGTGTCCTGTAATAAATCACTGAATGTATCTTTGCTTAATCTGTTTGTGTGTTCCATGTATTTCATGGCAGTCAGTTAAAATTTCAGAAGTTTGCAGAATATAAAGTTAAGGCTTTTTCAGAGGGTCTCAGACAACTCCTCTGCATTCTCATTTTACCAGCTGTGAAAAGCAGAACAGATTATTAGATTTACATAGTTTCAAAAACTGCCAAGGAAACAATCATTTATTTGTGTCCTCTGCCTATTTTTCTTTCCTTTCTTACTCAGGTTGCCACAGCTTATAGAAATAGTTGGCAAAATTAATGTTACTTCAACTGCCTGTGTCCATGAATTCTCCAGATTTTTCTGGCGCCTTTGCCGGACATTTGGCAAAATTTTTACAAACACTAAGGTAAAAACTTGTCTTTCATGCTTTTTGTATACAAGAGACATAGAAGTATAATGTGTTAATTCATGTTATGGCAGAGTAACTAAAAGCAGGAACCCTTCCTTTATTCTAGTTATCTTTTATTGTCTTAGGAAACTATGACAGTAAAAGAAAATTCTAGTCAGTAATATTCTTATCCTTACTGATTTTCAGAAGACAGTTTAGCCAAACTTAGTTTGTATTGGGGTTTAAGTATCACATCTGCTCACTGTGGATGTGTCAGAGCTTTCCAGCTTCGGAAGGACCAGCTAGGGGACGCCACTGCGATTCTTGGAACTTGCTTCTGCTACTTTATCATCTACCACGGATTCCAAAAGCGAACGTTTGCTCCATATGCTTTGGTCAGAACTTGAGGTGATCTCAGACCCAAAGCAGCTTGTGGAATACTTGCTGCATGGTACGAGCTCTTGGAATATAATGGACACCTGAGCTAAATGCTGCCTGTTTCAGTCACTATCACATTTGCCTAACCAGGTTATTCTGTTGCTTAAATATTAAGCTGGGAAGTCCTTAGGTCCCTTTCTTCCTTAACTCTGTTAATCCATTTGTCTTCATAGAAGATGGTTAAGCCACTTCCTTAGAGCACTAGACGTAGTGGCTATAATCAAATGTTAAGACACTTAAAAGGGAAAAATTTTGTGGCAACTCTTTACTGTTAAACTTGTAGTTATTAAAACATTGAGAGCCTGATGGTTTGCTATAGTGACCTGACAAAATTCAGAAAATGGGTTATGACTTGTTATGTTTGTGTCCTGTAATAAATCACTGAATGTATCTTTGCTTAATCTGTTTGTGTGTGAAATGAAGAAGTTGCTTCAGTGTCATTTAATTCTGTACATTTGATTCTGTGTGTTAATCTTTGCATCTCAGTTTAAATGGTGGTTTGCATCTCAGTTTAAATTGAATTGCAAATTAATATGCCTGACCTGTCAATAGGAGGGCAAAAACCAGTGTTTAATGTTACTGTAGAAGAAACCAAATCATTTTACATTTTTCACTAACATCTAATTATTAAATATAATTTGACTTTACTGGTAATCACTGTTGGCAAAAATTGTTTGACATCTCCAAAAGAAATAGCTGTTATTTATTTTACTTCTTACAAAAGCAGTTAGGAATTTACCTCATCACTTAACATTAAGTTGACTTTAATAGCCCGAAATATGAAATCTGTGATAATGTTAAAAATAAAAATTGAAGTAAGTACTTTAACTTACTTTAACATTTAATTCTGTATTTCATGTTTAAAATTAAATTTAGAAGAAGTTAAAAGGCTAAGCCAATGGATATCACATGATGAATGTTACTTATTGAATATCCTAAATGAATGGAATTTCCTTTCATTCCTTTTATGCACAGCAATTTTTTTCTGTAATTCTAATCACATAATATCTGCCTAAATCCCCTTTCTATCATCATATTCAGTTTTAGGAAGTAGTAATTTTAAGCACTTAATATTACCTTGGAAATTATCTTAATTGGCTGAAGGGAACTAAAGGCCCTTCAGAAAACTTGCTGACTTGAATTTTTAAATATTTTATCTCTAAAAACGTATTGTTTTTAGTAACTTTACTGTTCTTTTTAGCCAGTGCTTTTAAGAGTTACTATGTTTTTGACTACTTGAATCAACAGTGTATAAAGCCAAACAAATAAATAAGTAGTAGTAGCAATGGTAGGAAACATTTATTTATTTAACCATTGATTGGCTTTAGCACTAGTGGCTATAATCAAATGTTAAGACACTTAAAAGGGAAAAATTTTGTGGCAACTCTTTACTGTTAAACTTGTAGTTATTAAAACATTGAGAGCCTGATGGTTTGCTATAGTGACCTGACAAAATTCAGAAAATGGGTTATGACTTGTTATGTTTGTGTCCTGTAATAAATCACTGAATGTATCTTTGCTTAATCTGTTTGTGTGTGAAATGAAGAAGTTGCTTCAGTGTCATTTAATTCTGTACATTTGATTCTGTGTGTTAATCTTTGCATCTCAGTTTAAATGGTGGTTTGCATCTCAGTTTAAATTGAATTGCAAATTAATATGCCTGACCTGTCAATAGGAGGGCAAAAACCAGTGTTTAATGTTACTGTAGAAGAAACCAAATCATTTTACTTTTTTCACTAACATCTAATTATTAAATATAATTTGACTTTACTGGTAATCACTGTTGGCAAAAATTGTTTGACATCTCCAAAAGAAATAGCTGTTATTTATTTTACTTCTTACAAAAGCAGTTAGGAATTTACCTCATCACTTAACATTAAGTTGACTTTAATAGCCCGAAATATGAAATCTGTGATAATGTTAAAAATAAAAATTGAAGTAAGTACTTTAACTTACTTTAACATTTAATTCTGTATTTCATGTTTAAAATTAAATTTAGAAGAAGTTAAAAGGCTAAGCCAATGGATATCACATGATGAATGTTACTTATTGAATATCCTAAATGAATGGAATTTCCTTTCATTCCTTTTATGCACAGCAATTTTTTTCTGTAATTCTAATCACATAATATCTGCCTAAATCCCCTTTCTATCATCATATTCAGTTTTAGGAAGTAGTAATTTTAAGCACTTAATATTACCTTGGAAATTATCTTAATTGGCTGAAGGGAACTAAAGGCCCTTCAGAAAACTTGCTGACTTGAATTTTTAAATATTTTATCTCTAAAAACGTATTGTTTTTAGTAACTTTACTGTTCTTTTTAGCCAGTGCTTTTAAGAGTTACTATGTTTTTGACTACTTGAATCAACAGTGTATAAAGCCAAACAAATAAATAAGTAGTAGTAGCAATGGTAGGAAACATTTATTTATTTAACCATTGATTGGTCTGTTAAACCTGAGACTTTCTGAATCTTTTCTTTGGGTTGCTTAGGTAAAACCTCAGTTCCAGGAGATTTTAAGGCTGTCTGAAGAAAATATTGGTAAGTTTGTTATTACTTTTAAAAACATTAATAACATTAGACTCTCTTTACTCCATAAAAATACTTTATTCATTATATACATATTATATAAATAAACTAGCAAATACAATTGAAGAGGGAAATCTGTACAATAGAGTTCTTCATTTTTCAACTCTGCCACATCTAATATCCTTCTCACGGAGTAGTAATAAGGTTAATCTTTGTCAGTTTGATTGTGAATATCTGCCTTCAGTGTAATCCGATGGACCCAAGCCTAGGAATGAATTGTGAAAAATGTTAGGAACAAAAATGGATAGCCCCCATTTTGGTTTTTAAGTTGGTTGTTTTTGAATGTATAGGTAATTATCTCAGTCCTACTTTAGTGATTTGATTTGAGTGATCTGGAAAACTGCATTTTTGTCTGTCCTCAGAGTGATGAAATGATTCCTTTTAAGTTTGAAAATGTCAATGAGATTTTTTTTTTGACAAATGCTTCCTAAAGTTTATTTTCTAGTAGCTTTCTAAAGGGTTAATTGCTTGGAATTCCTAAAAGTTGGCATTATCTGAGTACTTAATTATTCATTCTGATGATGATAGCTTTCAGAATTATTAGTTAGCTGTGAATATTTAGCTGTTCATATAGAAAGTGCTAATTAATCACTCTGTATACAGTGTATGTCTGTGAATTCAACTTAGCTTATGTTCCTTGCCTCAGATTTACCTCTCAGTTCTCACAGTCACACTCAGCCAACATCAGTACTCCTCAAAAGGAAAAATTACTCTTACAAGAGAATAAACAAACCTCAAATGCTAATTGAAAGGAAAATCTATTCTTTTTTGACAAAAATTCTTTCAAGACAATTAAATACATGTTACAACTGATTTCTTTCTGTACCGTTTTTCTGAAAAGAATTTAAAAGCATATAAGAATAGAAAAATTAACTATGTTTTTGACTACTTGAATCAACAGTGTATAAAGCCAAACAAATAAATAAGTAGTAGTAGCAATGGTAGGAAACATTTATTTATTTAACCATTGATTGGTCTGTTAAACCTGAGACTTTCTGAATCTTTTCTTTGGGTTGCTTAGGTAAAACCTCAGTTCCAGGAGATTTTAAGGCTGTCTGAAGAAAATATTGGTAAGTTTGTTATTACTTTTAAAAACATTAATAACATTAGACTCTCTTTACTCCATAAAAATACTTTATTCATTATATACATATTATATAAATAAACTAGCAAATACAATTGAAGAGGGAAATCTGTACAATAGAGTTCTTCATTTTTCAACTCTGCCACATCTAATATCCTTCTCACGGAGTAGTAATAAGGTTAATCTTTGTCAGTTTGATTGTGAATATCTGCCTTCAGTGTAATCCGATGGACCCAAGCCTAGGAATGAATTGTGAAAAATGTTAGGAACAAAAATGGATAGCCCCCATTTTGGTTTTTAAGTTGGTTGTTTTTGAATGTATAGGTAATTATCTCAGTCCTACTTTAGTGATTTGATTTGAGTGATCTGGAAAACTGCATTTTTGTCTGTCCTCAGAGTGATGAAATGATTCCTTTTAAGTTTGAAAATGTCAATGAGATTTTTTTTTTGACAAATGCTTCCTAAAGTTTATTTTCTAGTAGCTTTCTAAAGGGTTAATTGCTTGGAATTCCTAAAAGTTGGCATTATCTGAGTACTTAATTATTCATTCTGATGATGATAGCTTTCAGAATTATTAGTTAGCTGTGAATATTTAGCTGTTCATATAGAAAGTGCTAATTAATCACTCTGTATACAGTGTATGTCTGTGAATTCAACTTAGCTTATGTTCCTTGCCTCAGATTTACCTCTCAGTTCTCACAGTCACACTCAGCCAACATCAGTACTCCTCAAAAGGAAAAATTACTCTTACAAGAGAATAAACAAACCTCAAATGCTAATTGATAGGAAAATCTATTCTTTTTTGCCAAAAATTCTTTCAAGACAGTTAAATACATGTTTCAACTGATTTCTTTCTGTACCGTTTTTCTGAAAAGAATTTAAAAGCATATAAGAATAGAAAAAAGTAATTTTTAAAAGTTCACAGAAGAGCAAATGTAAAGCACTTCAAATAATCCCTAAAAATCAATAAGTGAGAACTGTTGGTGCTGTAAATAGCAACTGTCATATCATCTCTGGAACTTTTTTTTTTTTAAAGTAATTATCTACACATGCTGCATAAGAAAATTTGTTGTGTGACAGTCGTCACAGGACACTCAGCTGTGGGTAGACACTTTACTCTCTCCCCAAGCTGTACTTGGCCTCACCACTCCGTGAAAATAATCAGGGTTGTGTCTGGCTGAAAATCTTGTAGAGGGTGCAGGAAGAGCTCTGGAACTAGGCTAATACTAGGAACTAGGTAGTGTCTCATGTCTGGAAGGAGATTAAATGTATACCTAGGTGACTCCTTTCAGCTGTGTACCTTTACTGAATACTGTGAATGAAAGCCTGAAAACTTACACAACCTGCTTATACAGGCACTTGGAAAAGTTAAAGAAAGCTCTGATTTCTAACTATGCCAATAACAGTATAGCATCCCATTTTAGTTATTAAAGTTTTTCCCATCTATCCAAACTGTGTATGCTAATGGCTCTGAAAAGTATTAAGTTGTATTTTTGCAGCCACCAGTGGGTATGTGTTTTGATCCAAGTATTTTTAATGATAATATTTATTTGTAAGCCTAGTAACCAGTTGTAATTTGAAATATACTTTGTACTATGGTTTTTCTGCTTTACATTTAAAGCATACTCAGATACTTAAAAATTTTTGTGGTTTTAGATTCCTCAGCAGGAAATGGGGTCCTCACTAAAGCTACTGTCCCCATTTATGCAACAGGAGTCCTTACGTGCTATATTCAGGTAAGGGAAAAGTTCTTCCGCTGGAAAATATAAAAGCACTTTCTATTTAGAAGGATAGGTAATATTTTTTAATGTGTATAAGTGAAAATGTTATCCATAAACGAAAACAGATTTATTTACTCATCCTAATAAACTACAGTGGAAAGCTTATTTGATAATAGTCTCTTGAGGAAAATCTTAATTTAGAGGAAAATCTCCAAATGGAGGAAAATCTGTGTGTTTCTTGATATTTTGTTAAGAAATGTTAGGTAACTTATTTAGCAACTTCTTAGTGTTTATTGATAATGTTTTCATTAATAAACAACAAATAAAGCACATGTGTTAGGTGAAACAAACCCCAAACTGCTGTAACGTATACTATATTGTCATTTTTAGTTAAGTATTCTGTAATGCTTTAGTGTTCTTAATTGTTACTGTGTAGGAAATCGCCCCCAAACTTGAAGGCTTTATTATACCTCTTTCATTTGCTCTTTTATTAGCCAGCCATCTCGTCTGCTGGTCTTGCTGGTGGCCGCTTGGGTGGCTGCGTCCCCCTGGTCGGTTGGTAGGGGCTTCAGCAAGGACGGCTGCGCTTCAGGCTCCTGTGGTCTCAGGGCCTCTGTCTGTCCTCAGGGCCTGTGGAGGAGCAGTGCCAGGTGCAAGATGTGCTAGCGCTGGGCTCTCGAGATTGCAGAAGCAGAATCTGCTAAGCCAAAGCCTAGGCTTGGAATTAGCACATCACTGCTGCTGTATTCTGTTGGTGAAAGCAAGGCCCGGGTCCAGCCCAGATTCAAACAGGGACCTGAACGAGCGCAGGAGGTGGGTCTGTTGGTGGTCACCAGGATAACAGACGACCTCACTATACGTAGCATTGGCTTCAGTAAACACATTATGTATATTGAGGCCTGTCAGTCATTTTTTAGTGTGAGACAGCCCTACCTGTGAGGTAAAACTATGGCCTCAAGATAAAGCATTTTTAGAAATTAGGACACAATTACTAGGTAGTGCTCCTGACTGCCCCCTCCCCCACCCCAGTTAATCTGAATGTAATCATGAGAAAACAATCAAATCCAAATAGGGATAGTCTATAAGAGAAATAAGTTTTTAAAAAGGAATTAGAATGTGAGACTCAAAGATCATTTTTCCTGACTTTTCCCCACTGATACCTAGCTGCTTTGCCGTTTGAATTCAAAGTACTGCAGGTTGTATCTATTGCACTCTTCTTCCAAAACCATCCTATAATGTTAAGATACAGTTCTATAATAAATATCATACCTTGCAGTAGAAGCTGCAACTCTGTTTAAGTGGTACAGTATTCTTTTAACTTTTCTACACTAGTTTCCAAGACTGCCTCGTACAATGGATGCATAGAGGATCTCTGTGTTTAGAATATTTTAAGTCATGTAACCTTAACACAGTAGATGCATAGCTTAAATTCACGGGGATCAAGTCCTAGCACGTTACCAGGCACAAGAGCATGAATACCATTTTCCCCTTTAATTTTGGAAACTCTTCCAACAGAATAACAAGTGTGAGGTCAGTATTTTCTTCTCTCATTTTTAAGCTTGGGCAGTAAGTACGTTGACCATAAATAATATTTTAAGGCATTACAAATGTGAAACACATATTTAAATTTTTTTTTTTTTTTGACTCTAAGTCATTGTTTATTTTTCATCCATCTTTATTCTTTGGCCTGTGTGGGCCTCCCATTGCAGCGGCCTCTCTGGTTGCAGAGCACCAACTCTGGGCACAGGTGCTCCAGAGCGCTGGCTCCTAATTGGGCACACCGGCCTAGCCGTTCCTCAGCACATGGAATCTTCCTGGGCCAGGGATCGAACCAGTGCCCGTTGCACTGCACGGTGGACTCTCTACCCACTAGACCACAAGAGAAGCCCCTGAAACACATATGTTAAGACTTAATGAAGTATAAAATACAAAGTGTGCCTCACAGGAGTCCCTTAGAATAGATTTGTCGAATAAATTATTATTGACGTATTTTTTGAGTCACTGTATGAAATCCAAATATCTAAAAAGATAAGAACTGTTCTGCTAGTTAACAGAATGTGGATTGAGCGGCCATCAAACGTTGCCAGTGCTTAAGGAAGCACGTGCAAGTGTTTCTCTTACTAGGTAACATTTTCTCTTACGGTAAATCACTGTCCTGGCTGCTGTAGTAAACAGAGACTATTTCCAATCAAATCCATAAGCAGTGTTACTTGTTTTGAAGGTTTGAAGTTTTCAAATCCAAGAATTCATGCTCTTTAGCAGTATATTTCATAGCCGTTATTTCACAGTTACGTTTTTCAGGTTTACAGTTTAGTTTCCAAATTTACAGACAGTCTGTTTGACTAAATGTGAGTGAGACCTCTATTCCAGCGGATCTCTGATGCTGGCCTGTCAGTGTCTGGGTTCTTCCTAAGCAGACCGGCCTTAACCCCCAAAATCCTTGTAGATGCATAGCTTAAATTCACCCTTTGGCCTCGTACAATGGATGCATAGAGGATCTCTGTGTTTAGAATATTTTAAGTCATGTAACCTTAACACAGTAGATGCATAGCTTAAATTCACGGGGATCAAGTCCTAGCACGTTACCAGGCACAAGAGCATGAATACCATTTTCCCCTTTAATTTTGGAAACTCTTCCAACAGAATAACAAGTGTGAGGTCAGTATTTTCTTCTCTCATTTTTAAGCTTGGGCAGTAAGTACGTTGACCATAAATAATATTTTAAGGCATTACAAATGTGAAACACATATTTAAATTTTTTTTTTTTTTTTGACTCTAAGTCATTGTTTATTTTTCATCCATCTTTATTCTTTGGCCTGTGTGGGCCTCCCATTGCAGCGGCCTCTCTGGTTGCAGAGCACCAACTCTGGGCACAGGTGCTCCAGAGCGCTGGCTCCTAATTGGGCACACCGGCCTAGCCGTTCCTCAGCACATGGAATCTTCCTGGGCCAGGGATCGAACCAGTGCCCGTTCCACTCCACGGTGGCTTCCTTACCCACTAGACCACAAGAGAAGCCCTGAAACACATATGTTAAGACTTAATGAAGTATAAAATACAAAGTGTGCCTCACAGGAGTCCCTTAGAATAGATTTGTCGAATAAATTATTATTGACGTATTTTTTGAGTCACTGTATGAAATCCAAATATCTAAAAAGATAAGAACTGTTCTGCTAGTTAACAGAATGTGGATTGAGCGGCCATCAAACGTTGCCAGTGCTTAAGGAAGCACGTGCAAGTGTTTCTCTTACTAGGTAACATTTTCTCTTACGGTAAATCACTGTCCTGGCTGCTGTAGTAAACAGAGACTATTTCCAATCAAATCCATAAGCAGTGTTACTTGTTTTGAAGGTTTGAAGTTTTCAAATCCAAGAATTCATGCTCTTTAGCAGTATATTTCATAGCCGTTATTTCACAGTTACGTTTTTCAGGTTTACAGTTTAGTTTCCAAATTTACAGACAGTCTGTTTGACTAAATGTGAGTGAGACCTCTATTCCAGCGGATCTCTGATGCTGGCCTGTCAGTGTCTGGGTTCTTCCTAAGCAGACCGGCTGTGTCTGTCCTTTGTCCATGCTGAGCGTTGCTTTTGTCACTCCCTTATTTCTACCTCATTCTAAATTAACCTGACCATGTAGAAAAAAAGATAGGTGGTAATCCAGTCTTCCTCATGGATCTCGTGATTTATGTGCCTGTTAGTCACTCACTCATGACCAGCTCTTTGCGACCCCGTGGGCTGTAGCCGCCAGGCTCTTGTCCGTGGGGCTTCCCAGGCACGAGTCCTGGAGTGGGCCGCCATTTCCGTCTCCAGGTGTGTTCCTGACCCAGGAATCAAGCCTGCATCTTCTGCACTGCAGGTGCATTCTCTACCACTAAGCCGCCTAGGAAGCACTGATATTAATATATAGAGAAGCCATTTATTGCCGTATAATGTAGCCCTAAAGACAAAACACTTGACTAATGTATTATGTATTTATTTCCTGATAGAATGTCAGATTCAGGTTAATTGAACATACAGTTATTTTTTTAACTTTCCTATTCATCAGACTTGCATTTTCTAACATATTTCTTTAAAGTGTGATATAAACCAGAACTGTCTAATCATACTTTCTGCAGTGATGCAGGTACTTTCTGTCTGAGTTTTCCAGTAAGGTAACCACACCTGGCTGTTAAAAACCAGCTTGAATTGTTTGTAACGATTGCAACTCAGGAACTGTATCTCTTATTTCACTTAATTTTTAGTCTGAGTACAAGTCACCACGTGTGCTGAGTGGCTGGCATATTGGACAGCTTGGGTCTAGATACGTGAATCAAGGTGATGTCTGTCCTCACGCCACTGTGATTGTAGATATGCATAATAAATCTCTTGGATTAAAATACTTCCAGATTCAGATATTTTCCCCTTATTTGGTAGAATTTTCTAATTGTAGATTTTAAATGGTTTTAAGTTCTACTTGCTTGGAAATTCATCGTCAGTCTTTTTCCTCTGTAGGAAGAAGACCGAAAACTGTTGATTGGATTCTTAGAAGATGTAATGACCTTGCTTTCATTATCTCATGCTCCTCTTGATAGCCTGAAAGCTTCTTTTGTGGAACTGGGGTAAAAATAACTTCATTAGTTTTAAAGTTTTAAAATTGGATGTATAGACTACATACTTTTGGTCTAAAATGACTGGTATATACACCAAATGTCTTGATTTTGAGACTTAAGATTTTTTGTCGTTGTTCTTTTTCATTTGTAGATTCTTAATATTTTGTAACCAATGCATTGTAATAAAAGAACAAGGGAAAGGATAAAGACTTGTCTTCTTTGAAGCAGTTTGAGAGATAAAAATCAAGTACAGATTTGAAGAAAATTCAGTAACCCAAAACGGGAAAAGGAGCCCCAAGAGAAAGCCAGATCAATAGGCTCCCTTTTCATTCCGCTTGACTTGCCTGGTCTCTCATATTCACACCATCTAGTTACTTAAGTAGTTTCATCGCATTTTTCACTGAAAATAGGTTTTATGGATTTATTAATAGTACTATCCCACTTTGGGATAAGCTTCACAGCCAGCTTAGCCCTTCCATATAGGTGGTTTGAGCTATCTTTGATTTGGGTCATCCTGACTGATCCTACCCCGACCATATGGCATGTATCGCATAGTACTGTTTCCCCAGTCTTTATAGATGGCAGAAATCAAGACCCACAGAGGTCATATCTTACCCATCTGACTCTTAGTCCAGTGTTTTTCCTCATAATAAATTTTATTTGGCTTTATTTTTTAAATAATTTTAATTTTGATACTATTAAAGAGTTGAAACACCTATCACAAATGCACATACTTAGAGAAACTAGGTGTAGTTCCTGACTATGCTAAGTTTGCAGTTGTATAAGGTGACTTCCTTTTTTTAAAGGATCTTAGATGAACCTTTTAAACCACACAGAGTAATTGTGTGTTTTGCCAAATGTCTTTATCATTAATATTCCTCAAAAATGTAGTATTTTTCAGTACACCAGAAAGGCCTGTTTCTCTCACTTTTAGCGTTGATTGTTTTTTCTTTCAGTGCAAATCCAGCCTACCATGAGCTGCTGCTAACTGTTCTGTGGTATGGTGTGGTCCACACATCAGCACTCGTGAGGTGCACGGCTGCGAGAATGTTTGAGGTATGCAAACAGATGCTTCTGTTGGTTCAGATCATAGTGATTTTATTTGAAATAGGGAGAAGGCATATTTCTTTGAAGTGGGGGGCTTTTCATACCCCATTATGTTGATGTCTGTTTTGTGGCATTGAACAGTATCGAGTTGTGTACTGTGCGATGGGGCAGAAATTTAGCTTTGGCATAGTTCAGATTGTTTTCTAGCCTTATTGGTTCCTTAAATGTTATTATATTATCATTTCCACATCTCACATTTCTTTTAAAGCTGATTTTAATTTCCATCCTATGTAAATCTTCTTGGCTATATACTTTTCTATGTACTGAGGCAAATGGCTGTTAAACTAAGACAGTATAGCGTATCTGCAAAGTTGTAAAATACAGTTGGATTTGTGAGCAAAGCATACTTTGATTTAATCATTGCAGTTATGAAAGTATTTATTTTTTTGATTACTCCTCACATACCATATCTGGGATAACAGCATCTCTCTACTTTAACTGCCCATAGACTTAAAAGAGAGAAGACACTTCATATAATTTTACTAGATTTTCTTAAATTACTACCTACCCAAGTTTATTACGAAAATTGGAATACCTATCTTTTTATCCTTCACGGAGGAAATTGTGTTATCCTAGTGTGTGTGTGTGTTTCTACAACTTGAATGTGAGCACAAAAATTGGTTTAGAGTATTTCTTACAGTTCTTAAGTCTTGTCACAGAACCATGCTGCCTGGGTTCAGTATCTGCCTCTGCCACTCAAGACCAGGGTCAAACTTCTGTGCCTTGGTTTTCTCATCTATAAAGTGAAGATAATAATAAGCAACCATCTCAAAGGATTTTTGTTAATATTAAATGAATTAGTACTTGCAAAGGCCTTAAAACAGTGTCTGGCACATAATAATAAAAAGTTAATAAATGTTGCTATTTTGTAATTATTGTTTTTCCATTTATGCCATTACTTCACAAGATAATAGTTTAAGAAAAGTATGTTTGTCCAAGCTAAAATTGTCCCTGATCTGCCTGTCATTCTCGAAATATCTTAAGGCATTTATTTTTGTAAGAAGAATGAGATAATTCAGTTCTTCTACATTTCAGAACGTTTACATAATTTAAGATAAATTGCAATCAAAAGGCTTGAGCACTGATAGATTTGAAAACATACACCTTCCTAAACTTTTAAATATATAAAATGGATTTGTGGAATCTAAAGGAAATTCCATTCTTATCAGGAAGTTGAAAATTCTCTGGCCATGTTATTCCCACAGTTATTGTACAAATTTGATCCCCCCAAAACTGATCACGTACAGAATTTAATTTGTCAAGACAGATGCCAAGTTAAAAATTCAGTTAGATGTCTGTCATAATTTCCTTTGGAGTATAAATAATTTTTAACTGTTCAGTATGCTGAAAAGTTATTACCATGAAAGAAAAAAGTCTTTCTTGAGCCTCCTCTTTCCCCCAAAAGAAAGAAGTAACGTATTTCTTTAATATACCTCCTTCATAGGATTTTGTTCTAAGACCATTAAAGGTATTTTTTTGTCTTAAAACAGTTCTTCCCAACATGTGTGTTGGAAATAAATGTACTGGTGAAGCATACCATATAAGTGAAAATAATTTGAGGAAAATGATGCCGCCTCCCTTTTTACTTGTTTTTGTGTTTCTTCTGCCTTATTTCTTACATGTGACTTTTGTCTGGTTTTGGTTTCTATGTCTGCTATCAGTGCTGGTTGGAAACTATGCTTATGCTTAAGCAAGTTTTCAGTATTCTCTCAGGTTGGTTATGAATTTCTGAGTTTAATTTGAGAGACTTATTACAGTATTTTTTCAAATTCATTTATGATGAAAAAAAATTTTACTGAGCATGCCAGTAGAAGTCACCATTAGGAAAAATTAAAATTATTTTTGTCAGTGAACCTTCTTTTAAACATGTATTAAAGGAATAATTATTTTATAAGATTTTTTTATGCCATTACTTCACAAGATAATAGTTTAAGAAAAGTATGTTTGTCCAAGCTAAAATTGTCCCTGATCTGCCTGTCATTCTCGAAATATCTTAAGGCATTTATTTTTGTAAGAAGAATGAGATAATTCAGTTCTTCTACATTTCAGAACGTTTACATAATTTAAGATAAATTGCAATCAAAAGGCTTGAGCACTGATAGATTTGAAAACATACACCTTCCTAAACTTTTAAATATATAAAATGGATTTGTGGAATCTAAAGGAAATTCCATTCTTATCAGGAAGTTGAAAATTCTCTGGCCATGTTATTCCCACAGTTATTGTACAAATTTGATCCCCCCAAAACTGATCACGTACAGAATTTAATTTGTCAAGACAGATGCCAAGTTAAAAATTCAGTTAGATGTCTGTCATAATTTCCTTTGGAGTATAAATAATTTTTAACTGTTCAGTATGCTGAAAAGTTATTACCATGAAAGAAAAAAGTCTTTCTTGAGCCTCCTCTTTCCCCCAAAAGAAAGAAGTAACGTATTTCTTTAATATACCTCCTTCATAGGATTTTGTTCTAAGACCATTAAAGGTATTTTTTTGTCTTAAAACAGTTCTTCCCAACATGTGTGTTGGAAATAAATGTACTGGTGAAGCATACCATATAAGTGAAAATAATTTGAGGAAAATGATGCCGCCTCCCTTTTTACTTGTTTTTGTGTTTCTTCTGCCTTATTTCTTACATGTGACTTTTGTCTGGTTTTGGTTTCTATGTCTGCTATCAGTGCTGGTTGGAAACTATGCTTATGCTTAAGCAAGTTTTCAGTATTCTCTCAGGTTGGTTATGAATTTCTGAGTTTAATTTGAGAGACTTATTACAGTATTTTTTCAAATTCATTTATGATGAAAAAAAATTTTACTGAGCATGCCAGTAGAAGTCACCATTAGGAAAAATTAAAATTATTTTTGTCAGTGAACCTTCTTTTAAACATGTATTAAAGGAATAATTATTTTATAAGATTTTTTTGATACTATTACATTATAATTTACAATTATGCTTATTTTCCCTGCCTCCCAAAAATGAGTTAATTCAGAATAAAAACTTAAAGGGCACTTAAGATTTTAAAATTTTTAAATGTCAGAACAGAAACTATTGATAAGAAAATGAGAAATGGAGATACCAGGAACGTAAAATGAGATGCTTAGTGAAATCGAACACTAAATTTAGCTCTCAGTTTCCAGATAGCAGGACAAAAAGGGGAAATGCAGTCATTGTTAAGTAAGAGACGGTATATTCTTGATGTAACAAATTATTATTGAAATTGATTTATAAAAGAGACTTTATCCTGTAACTTCTAGTGTGACATGGTGGATTTCCCAAAAGACACAGAAAAGAACTTCATATAATGTTTTTTTACATCAACCATAAGGAAATAAAGCAGATGGCATTAAGACCTCAACTCAAAGAAGGCCTTTAAGACCAGTGACTAAGCCCATTTTCTAGTTCTAACTCTATTTTGGTTCTAAAGGCCTGGACGAGTCAATTAACTTCTCTCAGTTTCAGTTTCTTAACCTGTTAAAACACTGATAATAATTGTACTTACCTCATTGGGTTTAAAAATCAAATGATATAGTGTGTCCAAAGAATGTAGTAATTGATGGCTCTTAATAAAATACTTTAAAACTCCAGTGCAATGAAAACTCAACTTCTCCCCTGAATTGTCTCCCCACCTTTTTTTTAAGGCTTTTTAGCTGACACGATATAGACATTTCATGATATACTTTACAAATTCAAATCTAAGCTACTTTATTTATAAAATGGTACAGAGGAGGAAGTTTTATTGAATTTCTTCCCTCCCTGTTTCTTTCTATCTGGCATCCATAATGTTTTACGGTAGGAAGAGAAGTTCTTTTGTCATTTGATTGCCACCTAAATGATCCATGGTTCTTTCAAAATAAAAAGTGTATCAGAATACTGAAATGGATCCTAAAGGACACTACTGGGGTTTTGTTACTAAAAATTCTGTGATATCTTCCATCTCCTGGGAGGACTAGTTCCCTTACAAAGTGAAGAGATAGATTAGCATTTTATAAGATTTTTGATACTATTACATTATAATTTACAATTATGCTTATTTTCCCTGCCTCCCAAAAATGAGTTAATTCAGAATAAAAACTTAAAGGGCACTTAAGATTTTAAAATTTTTAAATGTCAGAACAGAAACTATTGATAAGAAAATGAGAAATGGAGATACCAGGAACGTAAAATGAGATGCTTAGTGAAATCGAACACTAAATTTAGCTCTCAGTTTCCAGATAGCAGGACAAAAAGGGGAAATGCAGTCATTGTTAAGTAAGAGACGGTATATTCTTGATGTAACAAATTATTATTGAAATTGATTTATAAAAGAGACTTTATCCTGTAACTTCTAGTGTGACATGGTGGATTTCCCAAAAGACACAGAAAAGAACTTCATATAATGTTTTTTTACATCAACCATAAGGAAATAAAGCAGATGGCATTAAGACCTCAACTCAAAGAAGGCCTTTAAGACCAGTGACTAAGCCCATTTTCTAGTTCTAACTCTATTTTGGTTCTAAAGGCCTGGACGAGTCAATTAACTTCTCTCAGTTTCAGTTTCTTAACCTGTTAAAACACTGATAATAATTGTACTTACCTCATTGGGTTTAAAAATCAAATGATATAGTGTGTCCAAAGAATGTAGTAATTGATGGCTCTTAATAAAATACTTTAAAACTCCAGTGCAATGAAAACTCAACTTCTCCCCTGAATTGTCTCCCCACCTTTTTTTTAAGGCTTTTTAGCTGACACGATATAGACATTTCATGATATACTTTACAAATTCAAATCTAAGCTACTTTATTTATAAAATGGTACAGAGGAGGAAGTTTTATTGAATTTCTTCCCTCCCTGTTTCTTTCTATCTGGCATCCATAATGTTTTACGGTAGGAAGAGAAGTTCTTTTGTCATTTGATTGCCACCTAAATGATCCATGGTTCTTTCAAAATAAAAAGTGTATCAGAATACTGAAATGGATCCTAAAGGACACTACTGGGGTTTTGTTACTAAAAATTCTGTGATATCTTCCATCTCCTGGGAGGACTAGTTCCCTTACAAAGTGAAGAGATAGATTAGCATTTTGTATTAATTTGTATTTACATTCTGAAATTGATAATATAGGATTATGATGTTACTCTTCTCTGTCAAACTCATAAAATTTTGTGATTTTTATAAAAATAAATGCGTACAGCTCAATATTGTCCTCGTCTGTGATTCAGGGTTGACTGCTAATTGAATCATTTATAATTAGATTATAGAAATAGGTCTATGTTTTTTGATTTGAGCTTTCAGAGAAGTATAAAATGAAGAGCTATTTGTAAATATTAACTACTTGGACCAGCCAAGAACATTTTTAATTAATAATTTCTTTCCCCAAATGTATCACAAATATTATATCCTTTGCGTAGTCATAATTATTGAATTTGCATTTCTTGAGTACCTAGTCTTCATCAGACACAATGTTTAAGTACATTATGTGCACCGTTAGTAGCACAGTGCTCTTAGAGGCAGATGACAGTGTCACCATCTTCAGACGAGAAAACTGAGTTTCACGGGATTGGGTTATATACCTAAGGCCACATGGCTAATACGTGGAGAGCTAGAGTCTGAACCCAGGTCTGAGGCCCACATGATACTAGGCTGCCTTATGTCTCTGTACTTCTTGAAAGAAAGCTCTGTGATGTGAAAGACTGGGAATTTTTTATATATGATTTTTAAATTGCTTCAGAAGCAGTTTAGTAGTGGCTGCTAGCCATTTGAGTTTGGTTTAAAAATGGGCCAGTTTGTACCTTGTTGGTCATAACAAAATTATAACTGATATAAAGAATTTAACCATAGAACTCAGTATGTCTTTTTAGCCTCTTTTTTTGAAAAATGAAACATAAAGCTTTATTTTAAATGGCATTGTAGTTGAACATGGAATGCGTGTAGACTGTGTGACCAAAAGTACAAACTGCCATTGAATTGGTGACAGACTGTTTCTGGGGACTGCTAGGCTGTGGCAGCTTCGTTTTCCTCTCCCGCCTTCTCTGCCTTGTAAAGCCCTCCAGTAGCAGTATTGGCTTAGCTTCTAATTTTGGTTTTGCTTTTGTGTTTTCTCTCTTTCTCTTGGTTGTGCCTTTCCTCCTCCCGTGGCGTTGTTTGTCCTTTCCGTGCACCACCTGTGACTCCCCCTGCGCTGACCAATCAGCTGTTGGTGAAGGGGGTGAATGAAACCCTGGTAGCTCAGAGGGTGGTTCCTGCTCTCATAACTCTCTCCAGTGACCCCGAAATGTAAGTGCCACCCCTGCCTTTGACCTTCAGCATCCCTTTCCAAACGCGCCTGTCAAGAAATAGCCATCAGCGTTTCAATTCGCTAAAGAGTCGATTTAACTCTTTAAAAGAATAACATGGGTTTATACTTACCTGATTTTAAACTATCACACCACTGCTCGTGGAAGTCAGCCTTCACAGTAAGCCTGATGACGAGGCTGTATATCGAAAGGGGTCATTAAGAGTCTCTGCTCCATAAACGTCTCCAAAACTTAAAACGTGCTGATGGACTATTTCTTCCAAGCCAAGAAGGGGTGCTCTGCTAATCTCACTAACATGTTGTTACAAGTAAGTATAGTGGCATGAACCAGAGGCTTAACATTTTAATGTCTCGAGTGGGTGACTAAACCAAGAAAGGCCAATGAGTCTGCCTGCCCATCCTCAGTCACAGCTAACCCAGTTCTCATTCCAGTTTACCAAACCATTTTTTATTGCATGTTGACTGGTTTACAGCTGACTCTTCGAGGCATGAGTGAAGCGTTAGTTGACAAGCGGGTTGCTCCGGCCCTTGTTACCTTGTCCAGTGATCCTGAATTGTGAGTTTCACAGACTGCGACCTTAAGTTATCCTGTCTGTCTTTTGAGCATTCTTCTTGGTCTGCTTTTTTATTTTTAATTTAATGTGTCATTGCTAGAGACTAATGCAGTATATTTACCTTGTACATACTTTGATGTGTATTTTAATAATAAGCACGTTTTGGTCTCAGAAGAAAGATTTCAGTTTCTTTCTTTTTTAATTCTAACAGCTCTGTCAGGATCGCCACAATTCCAGCCTTTGGCACGATTATGGAAACAGTTATTCAGAGAGAGGTAGGAAATGACTGGAATTTATTTCACCTATATGAACTGCTGAGGTGATGATAGCACCTGACCATACACATACCCTGGGGTTGGGGACACGGGAGCACATGTTAGCTTCTAATTTTGGTTTTGCTTTTGTTTCTCTCTTTCTCTTGGTTGTGCCTTTCCTCCTCCGTGGCGTTGTTTGTCCTTTCCGTGCACCACCTGTGACTCCCCCTGCGCTGACCAATCAGCTGTTGGTGAAGGGGGTGAATGAAACCCTGGTAGCTCAGAGGGTGGTTCCTGCTCTCATAACTCTCTCCAGTGACCCCGAAATGTAAGTGCCACCCTGCCTTTGACCTTCAGCATCCCTTTCCAAACGCGCCTGTCAAGAAATAGCCATCAGCGTTTCAATTCGCTAAAGAGTCGATTTAACTCTTTAAAAGAATAACATGGGTTTATACTTACCTGATTTTAAACTATCACACCACTGCTCGTGGAAGTCAGCCTTCACAGTAAGCCTGATGACGAGGCTGTATATCAAAAGGGGGTCATTAAGAGTCTCTGCTCCATAAACGTCTCCAAAACTTAAAACGTGCTGATGGACTATTTCTTCCAAGCCAAGAAGGGGTGCTCTGCTAATCTCACTAACATGTTGTTACAAGTAAGTATAGTGGCATGAACCAGAGGCTTAACATTTTAATGTCTCGAGTGGGTGACTAAACCAAGAAAGGCCAATGAGTCTGCCTGCCCATCCTCAGTCACAGCTAACCCAGTTCTCATTCCAGTTTACCAAACCATTTTTTATTGCATGTTGACTGGTTTACAGCTGACTCTTCGAGGCATGAGTGAAGCGTTAGTTGACAAGCGGGTTGCTCCGGCCCTTGTTACCTTGTCCAGTGATCCTGAATTGTGAGTTTCACAGACTGCGACCTTAAGTTATCCTGTCTGTCTTTTTGAGCATTCTTCTTGGTCTGCTTTTTTATTTTTAATTTAATGTGTCATTGCTAGAGACTAATGCAGTATATTTACCTTGTACATACTTTGATGTGTATTTTAATAATAAGCACGTTTTGGTCTCAGAAGAAAGATTTCAGTTTCTTTCTTTTTTAATTCTAACAGCTCTGTCAGGATCGCCACAATTCCAGCCTTTGGCACGATTATGGAAACAGTTATTCAGAGAGAGGTAGGAAATGACTGGAATTTATTTCACCTATATGAACTGCTGAGGTGATGATAGCACCTGACCATACACATACCCTGGGGTTGGGGACACCGGGAGCACATGCCCTTCATTTTATTGTCTAGTTAATGATGGGCCAGAAAAGAATCTCAGTATTTGAAAATATGATAGCCTACCCGAAGTTCCTTTTCGTATGCTAAGGCAATCTCTAGTCTTTCTTCTCAATTTGAAACTTGAAGTATAAGCCAGCTCTCCGATGTTCGGTTCTAAGCTCATCTGGATATTGCAGTGCTGAGGAGTCTTTCACAGCAGATCTCGTTCAAAGACTTCTTATTCAGCAGCCTTACGGATGGTCTGTATACATTCCCCATTGTCAGTGTGTGGAACTTTGAAGAAGACGGGTTTCCTCCATTTCAGAAGGGGAGGGGAGCAGGCACCCCGGTTCTTGTGACTGTCGTCGCGTGTGCTGCCAGTCATGTCGTAGACTGTGTCCTCCTCACACAGCACACGTCGCTGGAGCAGCCCTGCTTCATGCCCGCTTCAGCAGATGCCCAAAGTCTTCCTCCTGAAAGGGTATTTTGAGTCAGAGACTTGTGTGACTTAAAGTTTGTTGGGTTCTATCTGCAACATGAACTATTAGCCTCTTGTCAAAATTAGTGTCAGAATTTCATTCTCTATTATGAGATTGGACATGTCCTTGCAGAATGAAACACCCTGTGCATTAGAAAGTAAATTATTTGTGGACATATTACTTTGCCATTTAAATGAAAAACAGGATTTTCCATCTCATCGACATTTCACCCAAAAAAACTATATATATATGTATATATATTTAAAACCTGTTTTGTAAAATTTTTGTCATATAGATTGTTCATAACAAAACTAAATAACTTTGTTAGTTGTGGGAAAAAGTGTTTTCCATTTTTTCACTAATATATTTCACTGATGGAGGAAAAAAAAAAAAACCACATCATTCTGCAAAGCTTGCAGACTTGGCAGAATTTCAACATGTTCTTAAATCCCAAAATAAAAACCTCTTTTAGGGAAATATGAGTAAGATGTAAGTCATTAATGACTCATTGCTTTCAGAAGGTGAGTAAGTGGGTAACTTACACTGTGCTCTGTTTTAAGAATTCTAAGTTAGATACAAAATCATAAATTTATGTTTTTCCCTAAATATTGTGAGATCTTTACAACAGTTTGTCAGGGAATATTTGTGTTTTTAAAAAACAAAAAAATCAGTTAGCAAGCATAAACAAAAATGTAGGATCTTTTCTGAGCCAAAAGACTAAATAAGTACTTACTCAATTTCAATTTTCAACTCGTGTTGATGTAAGTCATCTGAATCCAGTGATGCAAACCATGTTCAATGTGTATCTTTCATTCAATTTTAAGTTGCTGGAAAGAGTGAAAATGCAGTTGGCTTCTTTCCTGGAGGACCCTCAATATCAAGACCAGTATTCTCTGCACACAGAGATCATAAAAACATTTGGTAGAGTTGGGCCTAACGCAGAACCGAGGTTCCGAGATGAATGTAAGTTGCATTTTTTTCACCCTTTTTCCTGAATTAAAATGTAAGAGCAAAACCATTAGTTCCTCTGAGGATTTGTGATGGGTTAAAAGCCTTTCTATACTTTAGCTTTCATACACTGAAAGCCAAAAGTGAAGCAAGTTTGTTATTGGGGATTGATCTCTATTATTAATGGAATGGTTTTTTATGCTGTATCCTGTAGACATGAAAAGTAGCTCATAAATAATTTCAAGTTATTTTTAAAGCAATTCTTAACTGTTAATTTCAAAAGACTATGCTCCTTTATATTTAGAGATTATTATTTAATTCTTATTTCTAAGGAATTTTTTATGTATTTCTAGACATGTTCTTATGAAAGATGTACATTTCTTCCTCTTAACATGCCATCTGACAATCTTGTTTTAAATCATGCCTTGTTGAATTTGCATGATGATCCACCAAAGCATTTTCCTCAGTTTCTAGAGTGTCACTTTTACTGTGAACTTCAGCCTTTGTGACCATTTCTGAGTGGTATCAAAGCATCCAGGAATTATTGCTCCAATAGCGTGTCAGTTATCACTGTTATACCTTAGTCCCTTTTTTTTTTTTTTTTAATTTTGGCCTCTTTTATTAGTTTTTCATTTATTTTCATCCATCCTTATCCTTTGGCCTGTGCGGGCCTCCCATTGCAGTGGCCTCTCGTTGCAGAGCACCTGCTCTGGGCTCATGCGCTCCAGAGCACTGAATGATAACTGGACACACTAGTCCAGCCGCTCCATGGCACATGGGATCTTCCTGGGCAAGGGATCAAACCAGTGCCCCTTGCACTGCAAGGTGGACTCTTTACCCACTGGACCACCAGGGAAACACCTTTAGTCCTTTTTGGCAGTTTGACATGCTCTTGAAAGAACCACAGGTTTGACTTCTTATGTCCTTCTGTAAGACTTATCACCAAAAATAGTGTTAGGATTTGGACTGCAGTGTCCAAAACGGCATGAATGCTTATGGAGCTACAAAACATAGTCACGAGATTATTTCTTGATGAATAATAGCATTGGTAATATGAGGAGGAATAATAATATTTTACATTGTTTGCAATTAGTTAACAGAGAAAAACCTTCCTGGTGCCTCAGACAGTGAAGAATTCACCTGCAATGCAGGAGACCTGGATTCTATCCCTGGGTCAGAAAGATCCCTTCGAGAATGTAAGTTGCATTTTTTCACCCTTTTTCCTGATAAGTAAGAGCAAAACCATTAGTTCCTCTGAGGATTTGTGATGGGTTAAAAGCCTTTCTATACTTTAGCTTTCATACACTGAAAGCCAAAAGTGAAGCAAGTTTGTTATTGGGGATTGATCTCTATTATTAATGGAATGGTTTTTTATGCTGTATCCTGTAGACATGAAAAGTAGCTCATAAATAATTTCAAGTTATTTTTAAAGCAATTCTTAACTGTTAATTTCAAAAGACTATGCTCCTTTATATTTAGAGATTATTATTTAATTCTTATTTCTAAGGAATTTTTTATGTATTTCTAGACATGTTCTTATGAAAGATGTACATTTCTTCCTCTTAACATGCCATCTGACAATCTTGTTTTAAATCATGCCTTGTTGAATTTGCATGATGATCCACCAAAGCATTTTCCTCAGTTTCTAGAGTGTCACTTTTACTGTGAACTTCAGCCTTTGTGACCATTTCTGAGTGGTATCAAAGCATCCAGGAATTATTGCTCCAATAGCGTGTCAGTTATCACTGTTATACCTTAGTCCCTTTTTTTTTTTTTTTTAATTTTGGCCTCTTTTATTAGTTTTTCATTTATTTTCATCCATCCTTATCCTTTGGCCTGTGCGGGCCTCCCATTGCAGTGGCCTCTCGTTGCAGAGCACCTGCTCTGGGCTCATGCGCTCCAGAGCACTGAATGATAACTGGACACACTAGTCCAGCCGCTCCATGGCACATGGGATCTTCCTGGGCAAGGGATCAAACCAGTGCCCCTTGCACTGCAAGGTGGACTCTTTACCCACTGGACCACCAGGGAAACACCTTTAGTCCTTTTTGGCAGTTTGACATGCTCTTGAAAGAACCACAGGTTTGACTTCTTATGTCCTTCTGTAAGACTTATCACCAAAAATAGTGTTAGGATTTGGACTGCAGTGTCCAAAACGGCATGAATGCTTATGGAGCTACAAAAACATAGTCACGAGATTATTTCTTGATGAATAATAGCATTGGTAATATGAGGAGGAATAATAATATTTTACATTGTTTGCAATTAGTTAACAGAGAAAAAACCTTCCCTGGTGCCTCAGACAGTGAAGAATTCACCTGCAATGCAGGAGACCTGGATTCTATCCCTGGGTCAGAAAGATCCCTGGAGAAGGAAATGGCAACCCACTCCAGTGTTCTTGCCTGGAGAATTCCATGGACAGAGGAGCCTAGCGGGCTACAGTCCATGGGGTTGCAAAGAGTCAACGCAACTGAGTGACTAACAATTAACAGAAAAAGGTTTAGTGTTTTAGTTAGCAGTAGGGTTAATTCCTCATCACAGTAACATCAGATTTACAGGTAACCCTTTCCAGGAGCTATGACTAACTTTTTTGAGACTGTAATTGCTCTGAAGCAAGGAGAGTCCGTCTTGGCTGTTGGACCAAAGAATAGACTAAACAAGCAGTGGATCGTCGGTAGGTGTCGTGTTGTGGAGGTGGTAACTCTCTAGAACCTGATTTAAAATTTTTATGTACATTCAAGAGAAAGTTTGACACATTACGTAGAAATGAGAAACTTTCTTTTCATAATGGTCCCAAAATAACAGAGTTTAATGTTTGGCTAAAGGAAGGATTGAGAATAGACGTTTTCACTGCTTGAGTAGGTGTAGTAAACCATTATCCCTGAAGCCTTCTACAACCTCACTGCATACAGACAAGTATGGCCCAACTAGACTTTTTAAGACGAAAGGTTTTTTTTCTATATCTGCTACTCTGTTCATTGGTTTTCTGTTTTGCACTTAAACTTTACCCCAACGAACTGAATGTCCTATATTAATGAGACTAGTGGTAGCTAAAGTAGAACCCATGTTGACAAGGGTGCTGTATTGTTTGCTATCTGTATTTATAGACAGTATCTGTTAGGAATTATAGAAAGGTAGTAACTAGTCTTACTTGGAGTGACATTTTTGGACATTTTCCCCTCAATTTCTTAGAAAATAAAAGACATTGGTTCATCCCATGGCCCGTTTTCTTTCCCAGCTCAGATTGATCATAGGACCTTTTGATCTGGATTTTATCTCAGGGACCATTCCTTCAGAATCTGATACAGTTTTGTTTTCCACGTTTTTGACTTCATAAGGCCTTCTGAAAATGTTCAGTCGTACCTTGGAGACTTTCAAACACAGCGGTTTTACGTTTCAAATCAGGTGTTTTGGGGTTTTTTTTTTAAGTTCTTTATTTTAGATCTAAGCCCATTTACAAAAGAGAGGACATGATTAACTTCACTTCTCCTATCAGATTAACCCCAGAATGTTTTTTTGGAACTTTACTAAAAACTATAAAGTCTCCTATTGATTTATCTTTGTTTGCAGTTTGGAATCTTTGTCCAATCTGCCTTAAGTGAGTGGCTTCAGAGTTGACCTTCTGTCGTGTACTTCCTATTTTTCTTACCCACCGAAGGTCATTTGTAGAAATACATCTAGTTATGAAAACTTTTAGCCATTTCGCTCCACCTGAGGGGTTAACAGTTAACTGTGAATTAATTGGTACAGATGTGGTAAGCCAGGATAGTACATGTATTCAGAAATGTTGAATTCTGTAGTAAATGTCTTACCTTTTGAGATTTAGGAAGATCCTTAATCCTTTAACTATCCATAGACTAGAGTTAAAATAAACTTGTATAGGTTTCGTTTTTCTAGTTACGCAGTTTTAAGGGGATATTGTGTAGTGTGGTTGTTGAGTTTCTGAGGAAAAGATTGCTTGCATAAGAAATAACAGAAAATGACCAAAATTAATAGAGAGACCACTCGTTTATAGGAAAAGAAGTGCAAGGGAGGTAAGTTTCAAACTGTTTGGGCAGGAATGAAAGAGAGAGAATCTCTGAGAGACCATCTCAGAGGCACCACTTGTCGAGGCCTCAGGATGCCAGTTCACGAATCATAGTTTCAGTGGATCCATTAGGAATTCAATGACTATTTGAAGTTTTCCTCTTATACTTATCTTTTCTAGAATGCTTCTGAAGTATGTTGTTGCTAATTTGACAGGCCAAGAAGTCCCCTAAAGATGGCCATTGTTGTCCTAGGTTTTGGTGTCTGTGGGGGTTTTTGTTTGACATTTACTAACGTAAGCATAAAAGTTGTAATTATAGTGCTGATCTATTGAGAAAGAATTTCCTAGAAGGAGATTGTGGCTTTAATATATAGAGAGTCAATGTAAACATGAAAGAAGTCACTGCGATTGGTCAGAATTATGTGCTTATGAACCATGTTTTGGGTCCCCCAACCAAACAGGGACTAGAAAGGGACCGTGTGATCAACAGCTTGATAATTACTTAACCTGGAGCCATCTCTCTAAGGAGCCATGTTTTTAGTGGGAAATGGTAGAGATCACAGTCTTAGGCAGTAGCGGTGCTCCATGCTGCTGAAATGGTTACTGTTTCTTGGGCCGTTGCTTTTCTTTTAGGAGTATGTGGTCTGTAATTTTGAAAGTTTGCACTATTCATTGAGATATAAAATATTAAGCCCATTGAGTAACTTGAAAACTCGATCACCTGTACTATTTGACATTGGTCTTAGGGAAGAACTTGAGAAACCAAGGCTAATAATATTTTCATGAAGTGGTAAAATAGTTTGATACTGACAGAGAATAAGTATACTGTGTTTATCTTATTTAATAGCAACAGTGATTCCTAATTTATACAAACTTACATAATAACACAAGAGGTAGGTTGTTTACGTGTATTTATTTAGTTTTCATTTTCAGAGTGGAACACTGAATTGCTGTGAAGCCAAATGATCTGTATACCTCCCCACAACTAGCTTATAATGGCATGCTGTAATCTGTTTTTCCCAAATTCTGGATCCCTCTTTGTTATGAAAAAAATGCTTTCTTCCCTAGTAAGAGAAAGCAAGTATAGGATGTGGGTGGTCTTTTGAAATCATCCAGAGTTAAAATAAATTTTATAAAATACAACACAGCCATGTTAGGGTTAAAATTACTCATTTCTTTTCTTTTTCTCTTTTCAGTTGTTATACCGCATCTGCATAAGTTAGCCTTGGTGAACAACTTACAAATTGTGGATTCTAAAAGACTGGACATTGCCACCCATCTCTTTGAAGCCTACAGTGCACTTTCTTGTTGTTGTATCCTTGCTTGATTAATGCGTATTTATATTTAATGACTGATTTTCCAGGGAATCTCGGTTGTTAAAGATTAAGAGATAAAATTTGTTTTCTTTAGCTTAACTAAGAAGTAAAGTGGAAGATTACAAGTTTGAGTTGACTTGCCCCACTCCTTATTGTAGGCATCCCCTGATTTTAAAAGATGACTTTGAGTTTTCTGTTTTTATGTGTTCTGTACTTTTTAAAATATTGACTAAAATTTTATCTGTGTTAATCAGCCATATAACCTAAGCCACAAATGAGCTACAGCTGAGGCTTCTGTTAATCGAAAGGAAGCCTTTTCTGTGTCCTGGCATTCATTTTTAATAAACATTTAACCTCCTTTATGATCCTGTGAATATCTCTTGGAGACATATCACTCATTGAGATATAAAATATTAAGCCCATTGAGTAACTTGAAAACTCGATCACCTGTACTATTTGACATTGGTCTTAGGGAAGAACTTGAGAAACCAAGGCTAATAATATTTTCATGAAGTGGTAAAATAGTTTGATACTGACAGAGAATAAGTATACTGTGTTTATCTTATTTAATAGCAACAGTGATTCCTAATTTATACAAACTTACATAATAACACAAGAGGTAGGTTGTTTACGTGTATTTATTTAGTTTTCATTTTCAGAGTGGAACACTGAATTGCTGTGAAGCCAAATGATCTGTATACCTCCCCACAACTAGCTTATAATGGCATGCTGTAATCTGTTTTTCCCAAATTCTGGATCCCTCTTTGTTATGAAAAACATGCTTTCTTCCCTAGTAAGAGAAAGCAAGTATAGGATGTGGGTGGTCTTTTGAAATCATCCAGAGTTAAAATAAATTTTATAAAATACAACACAGCCATGTTAGGGTTAAAATTACTCATTTCTTTTCTTTTTCTCTTTTCAGTTGTTATACCGCATCTGCATAAGTTAGCCTTGGTGAACAACTTACAAATTGTGGATTCTAAAAGACTGGACATTGCCACCCATCTCTTTGAAGCCTACAGTGCACTTTCTTGTTGTTGTATCCTTGCTTGATTAATGCGTATTTATATTTAATGACTGATTTTCCAGGGAATCTCGGTTGTTAAAGATTAAGAGATAAAATTTGTTTTCTTTAGCTTAACTAAGAAGTAAAGTGGAAGATTACAAGTTTGAGTTGACTTGCCCCACTCCTTATTGTAGGCATCCCCTGATTTTAAAAGATGACTTTGAGTTTTCTGTTTTTATGTGTTCTGTACTTTTTAAAATATTGACTAAAATTTTATCTGTGTTAATCAGCCATATAACCTAAGCCACAAATGAGCTACAGCTGAGGCTTCTGTTAATCGAAAGGAAGCCTTTTCTGTGTCCTGGCATTCATTTTTAATAAACATTTAACCTCCTTTATGATCCTGTGAATATCTCTTGGAGACATATCACTCATTGGAAAAAATAAAAAATACAGGGCCCCCCTGGTTAATCATTTGCACTGATAACAGAGCTGGAGGAAAGCTCAGAGACCATCTAACCCGTCTCAGCCACTACCTTTTATAAATGATTAAACTAAAAGTTGAAGAGATTAGTGACTTCTGTTTTTTTTTTTTTAACAGTTGAAAGCAAAACTGTGACTAGAACAATGAAATGTAGCTGTCCTGTTAAATGTTCACTTTACTGTTTCTTAGTAAGATAGAACTAAGAAATAAAAATAAAATAAAACTAAGAAGGAAGTAAGCATGAGGGGCAGAACAGACTCCAGCTTTCAGGCTTTCTCATTAAAAGCCAGAATATCTCAAGAAAGGGAAAATAAGAGACTGAAAAAGGAGTGAACACTGAGCTCTTGAATAGAACTATAAAAGTATATGTTTAACCACACAACCAGAGAATTATGGTTTTGACACCCCCCCACAAAAAAGATGGTAGGGAAAGCAGAGACGTACAACCGTGTGTTAAGGAGCTACTTGTCCTTTCCAAAACATTAAAACTTCAAGTTCGGTGCACGGTTGACAGCACTTTGGGGCTCAGCTGCAAATTTCCTAGTCACATGGCTGGTATAAGCCACTTTTTCATAATATAGATTATAAAGTGGGCAGAGATAAGCATATTTTGATAATTTTGTCTTAGTTGACCATGTATCTCCTATAAGTTCAGTTCCACTAAAAGCAGAACTTACTATCATTCCTGATTTATCTTGTTGGCATTTTCAACTTAGAGAAAATAGAGGAAGCAAAAAGAGGAAGTGATACTTCTGAATTCGCAAGGAAGAACTCTTTAGTAATGGAGAAATGACAAGACCCTTATAAGAAAGTAATCATGGCATGTCAAAGAAAGAAAACATGGCTATGTCGATACCTGTTCCCTACCCTTTGCTTATAAACTTCAGTGAAAAGTTACATGTAATGTTACAGAGCAGAGTATCTAAAGGACTATGCCTCAAGGAAAATGAGAGAATCAAAAGATCAAAAATTTTAGCTCTGTAAACATAATTTTCCAAGTGGACAAGACAGTGGTTTCTGAAGAGCATAGACGTCTGTATAGAAAGAGCATTACTGTATATTTGGTATGTACAGAATATTCCCAGAGAAAATGCAGTAGAAGGTCTTTATGCCCGCACAAGAAGGGGAAGAACCGTCTTAACAGTAGACCCTGTGCAAGTAGTTCTACATGAGTCAGAACTTCTGTCAGCAGGGCGGTTATGGCCACTAATAAAAGCACACTGCCTGGGTCCATTCTGCTGTTCCATTGCACTCAGAGCTGATAGAGCACGAGAGTGTGCCTTTCAGCACAACGTCGTATTTCAGTAGGGACCCAGAAAATCTGTAGGGTGTAACGTTTGGCAAAGTAGTACATCAAGAAATGATGTTTGAAGCAGGAGTTTAGAAATGTTTAACTTGGGAAGAAAATGGCTTAGGGATGAAAAGACACTTCAAAAATTATTTGAAGGGTTGTTATGTTTAAAGAAGGTTGGCACACTTAATGTCACTAAGGTGTGGAACAGACGCTGACTACAAAGGTCAGAGAGAGGCCTACGGTAGAAGGAAAACTTTCAGATTGAGTTATCGAAAACTACAGTAGCCTCCCTTACGAAACTGAATGTCCTTCACTGTTAGCGTCTGAGGCCTCATGACCACCATTCACCGATGAGGCAGAGGTGATTTCTAACGTCAGATAGGACTAAATGACCTCTTCAGTTTCTGACTCCTAAGAAAGACTGTGAGATTTCATGGGAAAGGGACCATACTGAGTAGAGGGAGAAGAGGCCCTTTTGAGCTTCACGATCCAGACCCAACTACTAGCCAGAAGGTCATTCACAGAATATCTTGGTGCTACTTTTCCCATACCCAGAAAAAAAGACTACATGGCCATTAGGTTGTAACAAGTACATCTGTAGGGATTTGATTCAGCCAAATGATGTCTGTATTTTTATAACTGCCTATTTATGTCATTCAATTATAGAAGCTTTATTCACAAATGGTGTTCATTTATAACTGTATTTTCAAGGCAGTACTTATATAGTATATGGATTTTTTTTACTTAAAGTTTATTATAATTTGTTTCAGAAAGCTCAATTCATCTTTATAAGGGAACTCATTTACTGGCATTTTTTGCTTTAACATTAATATAGTATAATATTAAATAAGAACTGTTTTTAAATGGCTCACAGCTATAATAGGTGAGACAGTGTCAGAAATGATCTGAATAAACAAGGTGAATTATTTTCTTGAGAAATGCATCTACTTTCCTGTCTCCTTTCAATGTTGATAATCAACTGAAACTCATACAACTAAGAAGTATGGTACGAAACTTATTACAGCAAAAGCTGTCTTGCCCAATTCAGTTAGGACAAGTTTGGGTCAGTTTAACAGAATGGTAAAAGTAAGAAATCAGGAAAATGATATACACCTAAGATAACTTCTTTTAACTTAAAACACATTAACGTAATGTATTTTACCAATCTTTTGATGTAGGATTAAGCCATTTCTTTTGTGAGTCTGCTGATGAGAGTTTCAAGCATCAGCCTTCTTAGATCAACCACATTCATAATATTGTTCATAAATTTCAGCTTAAGTGTTTGTTTTAAAAAAATCGAGAAACATTTCTGAAACTGGGTACTGAATTTTTCTAAATTTTTTCTATTCTTTATATTTCTTTATATTCTTTACTAGCATCAAAGCCTTTTTAGTGTTTTTTAAATATCTGTATATTTACAGGAGTCTCTTATACATGATTGAACAGCAATGTTTTAAGCAACTGGCTTTTATCAATTCTTTTTTTCAAAACTTTCCATTAGTTGTCATAGAAACATTAATTTTCTTTTCAACCTCATTTAAACATCAAATTAAATTTCATGATTTCATTTGCACCCTTATTTCATATGTTTACCTACCATGTAATTAAATTATGTGCTGTTGCAATGGTGAATCCCACGGACATCAAGAGATTTGTGGGAATAAACACAGTTGACTCTTGACAAGTCACTAACTCAACAGAATGCGAATGGTATTTGAGGGTGTTTGCTCTAAGTGATCAGCATACCATAGCTGTCGTTAAGAAATCTGCTATTATATTCTTCTGTCGTTCTGTTGGGCATACCAGTTTGGTTCTTGTAAAAATGTCCTTAACTACCTGTCTCAGTCATTTCAGAGGATTTAATGGTTAATCACTTTTTACCCGGCCTCAGATGTTTACGAATTGACATGGAGCATCTTTCTCCAGAGCACGAGGTAAAGCAAGTGTCACGATTAAGCCTCTGTGATCCTCGGTGCTTGTGCGCATGTGTTTTAATATGACCTAGGCGTGCATGCATGTGTCCTACGTCACTTCAGTTGTGTCTGACCCTTTGCGACCCCACTGACTGTCGCCTGCCAGGCTCCTCTGTCCATGGGATTCTCCAGGCAAGAGTACGGGAGTGGGTCGCCATGGCCTCCTCCAGGGGATCTTCCCAACCCAGGGATGGAACCCATGTCTCCTATGCTGGCCAGAGGGTGCTTTACTTCTAGTGCCACCAGAGAAGCCCCGTTGTCTCCTATTCTGACTTGATTCCTTTTCCTGGGAAAAGTGATTATGATATGTTGTGCTTAAAGTTTTTTAATCTCCTTCAGTGTCATTTTATGGATTTATTTACTAGTTATGAGATCTTAAGCAACTCCTTTAGATTCTTTTTGAAAAAGTGCTGTCTGTAGGAGTTTAGTAAGGGAATGTATGTGAAATGATTTTTATCTATCAAATGCTGTAGAGCATTATCTCGGACCATAAGCTTGTAGAAGCTGTTTGTTTTAAAAATCGAGAAACCTCACTGATTTCAAATTTCTATCTTTATATTTCTTTATTTTTACTACATTTAAACTTTTGGAGTCTCTTATACATGATTGAACAGCAATGTTTTAAGCAACTGGCTTTTATCAATTCTTTTTCAAAACTTTCCATTAGTTGTCATAGAAACATTAATTTTCTTTTCAACCTCATTTAAACATCAAATTAAATTTCATGATTTCATTTGCACCCTTATTTCATATGTTTACCTACCATGTAATTAAATTATGTGCTGTTGCAATGGTGAATCCCACGGACATCAAGAGATTTGTGGGAATAAACACAGTTGACTCTTGACAAGTCACTAACTCAACAGAATGCGAATGGTATTTGAGGGTGTTTGCTCTAAGTGATCAGCATACCATAGCTGTCGTTAAGAAATCTGCTATTATATTCTTCTGTCGTTCTGTTGGGCATACCAGTTTGGTTCTTGTAAAAATGTCCTTAACTACCTGTCTCAGTCATTTCAGAGGATTTAATGGTTAATCACTTTTTACCCGGCCTCAGATGTTTACGAATTGACATGGAGCATCTTTCTCCAGAGCACGAGGTAAAGCAAGTGTCACGATTAAGCCTCTGTGATCCTCGGTGCTTGTGCGCATGTGTTTTAATATGACCTAGGCGTGCATGCATGTGTCCTACGTCACTTCAGTTGTGTCTGACCCTTTGCGACCCCACTGACTGTCGCCTGCCAGGCTCCTCTGTCCATGGGATTCTCCAGGCAAGAGTACGGGAGTGGGTCGCCATGGCCTCCTCCAGGGGATCTTCCCAACCCAGGGATGGAACCCATGTCTCCTATGCTGGCCAGAGGGTGCTTTACTTCTAGTGCCACCAGAGAAGCCCCGTTGTCTCCTATTCTGACTTGATTCCTTTTCCTGGGAAAAGTGATTATGATATGTTGTGCTTAAAGTTTTTTAATCTCCTTCAGTGTCATTTTATGGATTTATTTACTAGTTATGAGATCTTAAGCAACTCCTTTAGATTCTTTGAGTCTCTGTTAATTATCTCAAGTAGGAAAAATGTGCTGTCTGTAGTAGGAGTTTAGTAAGGGAATGTATGTGAAATGATTTTTATCTATCAAATGCTGTAGAGTATTATCTCGGACCATAAGCTTTCGTAGAAGCAAAATTTCTATTTTCTGTTTCCATTTCCTCGTGACTCTTTTGAGTTTGTCTTCCTGTGTCTTCCAGAGCCCTGTTTCTCATTTATTTCCTATTCAGTGTCTTCAATCTGCTTTTCTATCAGCCTTTCTTTAACTGCGTTGAACTCTCCCCCTCCTGAACAAAACAATACAAAGCCTGCCCTTTTTCCCTTCATCATAGCTCTTTCTCCCAGTCTCTGTCGGTACATCGTGTTCCTTACGGTCACACTAAGCCAACAGAACTGTCCCTAAGATCCCTGGCGGTCAGGGTGCCGGGCTGAAAGCACACTTGTCAGACCTGGCAGGCGCACGCAGGTGTATGTGCCCTTTTCCTCAAGATTCTGATTCAAATTTAATCGACTTTATAAGGTAATTGGGAAAGACATCACCTTTATAATTTGGAGTCTCCCTGTCCAGAACATGGGGCTTCCCAGGTGGCACAGTGATAAAGAATCTGCTTGCCAGTGCAGGAGGTGGGAGTCTCGAGTTCCATCCCGGGATCAGGAAGATCCCCTGGAGGAGAAAATGGCAGCCCCCTCCGGTACTCTTGCCTGGAGAATTCTGTGGACAGGGGAGCCCGATGGGCTGCGGTCCATGGGGTCGCAGAGAAGACTTAACGACCAAGCGTGCACGCGTGCATCCTGAACATACTGTGTCTTATATTTATTTAGATGTCTTTTAATGTCTTTCAACAAAGTTTTATAATTTTGTTTGAAAATAGCTGTCACCTTATATTTCTGATGTTACAATGCTACCCTTTTTTAGGATATTTTTTTACCCTTTCTTACTGGTATATAGAAACGTTTATAACTTTTGTATGTTCAATTTATGTCTGGCTAACCTGAAAAACTTTATTATTAATTCTACACTTGATCTTAGCCAAAAGGCCAAGAAGCAGTTATTATTAATTCTAATAATAACATGTCTTTGGATTTTTAAAGTAAGTTTGAAATGTAGGAAAGTTGCCTATAAGTAATCTTTTCTGATATTTTTACAGTATTTTTTTCCCTTTTCTTTGCTGTAGGATCTATACTGATGTACCTGTTTACTTCTGATATTAATTTGTGTTTTGCTTTCTTTAAAGTAGTTTTGTTTGTAATTTATCAGTTTTACTAACGCTCTTCAAATATTGAACTTTTGACTGTGTGGATTTTTCTCTGTTAGTTTCATTAATTACTATTTTCATCTTTATTTCCTTCTGTTTTCTTTACATTTTCTTTTTTCCTGTATTTCTAAGTGCTTGAGGAGGAAGCTTAGATTTTTAACTTGTTAAGTTTTCTTCTTTTCTGATATATAAATTTAAGGCTTTAACTATGAAAGTGACATCCCTTTTGCTGCATTGTAGCTTTGTTATCATTTAGTTCAGATTAGGTTCTCATCCATTATTTCTTTATTGATCCATGGATTTTGTTTCATAAGGTAAAGACCGTTAATCTTATGAGTCAACTCTCTTACATTTCCGTTAACTTGTGATCTACTTGTTCTGTCAGCTATGAAAGACATGTTAAAATTTTGATTGGGAGTTGTTCCTTTTCTCCTTTCAGCTTTTTTTTCCCAAGCTTTGTTCATTTAATAGATGCCCTTTACCAGCCTGAGGAAATTTGTTTTTATCACTGGTTGGTTGAGTATTTTTGTTATGAAGGGATGTTGGATATTGTCAAATACTTTTTTCTGCATCAGTTGAGATAATTACATAGTCATGGTTTTCGTATTCTCTCAGAATGGGTTTTTATATGTTAAAGCAACTTTATACTCCTGCAAAAGAAAAAAAATCCCAGTTTGTTAGGATGTGTAATTCCTTTTGATAATGTATGAGGGTAGATTCAGTTTGCTAGGATCTTGTTTAGGAGTTTTACATTGAAGATGAAAGCTATCTATAGAATAGAAACGAACAAGAAGCAAGCCTTTAACAAAGTCACTGCCAAAATTTTCCTTTTTAATTAACATTTAGGCAATATAAAATATTTAGTTAAAAATTTTAAATAGGGGCCTCCTGATAGCTCAGTGGTGAAGAGTCCACCTGCCAGTGCAGGAGACACAGGTTCCATCCCTGATAATCTTTTCTGATATTTTTACAGTATTTTTTTCCCTTTTCTTTACTGTAGGATCTATACTGATGTACCTGTTTACTTCTGATATTAATTTGTGTTTTGCTTTCTTTAAAGTAGTTTTGTTTGTAATTTATCAGTTTTACTAACGCTCTTCAAATATTGAACTTTTGACTGTGTGGATTTTTCTCTGTTAGTTTCATTAATTACTATTTTCATCTTTATTTCCTTCTGTTTTCTTTACATTTTCTTTTTTCCTGTATTTCTAAGTGCTTGAGGAGGAAGCTTAGATTTTTAACTTGTTAAGTTTTCTTCTTTTCTGATATATAAATTTAAGGCTTTAACTATGAAAGTGACATCCCTTTTGCTGCATTGTAGCTTTGTTATCATTTAGTTCAGATTAGGTTCTCATCCATTATTTCTTTATTGATCCATGGATTTTGTTTCATAAGGTAAAGACCGTTAATCTTATGAGTCAACTCTCTTACATTTCCGTTAACTTGTGATCTACTTGTTCTGTCAGCTATGAAAGACATGTTAAAATTTTGATTGGGAGTTGTTCCTTTTCTCCTTTCAGCTTTTTTTTCCCAAGCTTTGTTCATTTAATAGATGCCCTTTACCAGCCTGAGGAAATTTGTTTTTATCACTGGTTGGTTGAGTATTTTTGTTATGAAGGGATGTTGGATATTGTCAAATACTTTTTTCTGCATCAGTTGAGATAATTACATAGTCATGGTTTTCGTATTCTCTCAGAATGGGTTTTTATATGTTAAAGCAACTTTATACTCCTGCAAAAGAAAAAAAATCCCAGTTTGTTAGGATGTGTAATTCCTTTTGATAATGTATGAGGGTAGATTCAGTTTGCTAGGATCTTGTTTAGGAGTTTTACATTGAAGATGAAAGCTATCTATAGAATAGAACGAACAAGAAGCAAGCCTTTAACAAAGTCACTGCCAAAATTTTCCTTTTTAATTAACATTTAGGCAATATAAAATATTTAGTTAAAAATTTTAAATAGGGGCCTCCCTGATAGCTCAGTGGTGAAGAGTCCACCTGCCAGTGCAGGAGACACAGGTTCCATCCCTGATCCGGGAAGATCCCACATGCTGCAGAGCAACTGAGCCCATGAGCCACAACTATTGAGCCTGTGCTCTAGAGCCTCGGAGCCACCACTACTGAAGCCCATGTGCCGCAACTACTGAAGCCCATGTGCCCTAGAGCCCAAGTTGTACAACAAGAGAAGTCACTGCAGTAAGAAATCTTCTCACCTCAGCTAGCCCCCACTCTCTGCAACTAGAGAAGAGTCTGCAGCAGCAGTGAAAACCCAGAATAGCCAAAAATAAATAAATAAATAAATAAATTTTTTTGAAAAATGGGATGGGAATCAGATATACATATGACTAATCTGGAATTACACATACCTGTAAACAACAAAACTCTGTAAAATCGAAAAAGCAAAATGAAAAAATATGGGATTATGGGGAGGGAAAAAAAATATATATATGTATATATATATATACACACACAGTAAACCCAAACAAATTACCTATCCATGTCTCTGGAAGAAATAAAAGCTGGAGCTTTAGAAAAAAAAAAAAAAATTTGAATCATAGCATTTTTACTGTGTCACTTGTATTTCACTAAAGTCTTTTTTTTTTTAAATCAGGTTATTTTAACTTCCATGATAAAAGAATGTGAACAAAAAGTAGAGAACAAGACCGTCCAAGAGCCTCAAGGGTAAGACATCTTTTTTAAGGCTTTGTGTTAAAGCTGGGTATAGTGTTTTATATTGTGGGGGGTTTGGGGGTTTTTTTGGTGGTCGTCAATTTAGAAGGCAAGAAAATCCTTTAAATGGGCAATTCTCATGTTACTAGTCCATAAACCATCTAAGAATTCAAAATTCAAATCTCTGCCTCATGCTTCATGGCCTCAGACTTTCTAAGTCAACCTAGAAATCTGTATATTTAAAACTTCCAATTAAAACTGTAATTTAAAAAGAGATGTGCAACCGAGTGTTCATAGCAGCGTTATTTATAGGACAAGAAGGCAAGCCCTTTAACAAAGTCACTGCCAAAATTTTCCTTTTTAATTAACATTTAGGCAATATAAAATATTTAGTTAAAAATTTTAAATAGGGGCCTCCCTGATAGCTCAGTGGTGAAGAGTCCACCTGCCAGTGCAGGAGACACAGGTTCCATCCCTGATCCGGGAAGATCCCACATGCTGCAGAGCAACTGAGCCCATGAGCCACAACTATTGAGCCTGTGCTCTAGAGCCTCGGAGCCACCACTACTGAAGCCCATGTGCCGCAACTACTGAAGCCCATGTGCCCTAGAGCCCAAGTTGTACAACAAGAGAAGTCACTGCAGTAAGAAATCTTCTCACCTCAGCTAGCCCCCACTCTCTGCAACTAGAGAAGAGTCTGCAGCAGCAGTGAAAACCCAGAATAGCCAAAAATAAATAAATAAATAAATAAATTTTTTTGAAAAATGGGATGGGAATCAGATATACATATGACTAATCTGGAATTACACATACCTGTAAACAACAAAACTCTGTAAAATCGAAAAAGCAAAATGAAAAAATATGGGATTATGGGGAGGGAAAAAAAATATATATATGTATATATATATATACACACACAGTAAACCCAAACAAATTACCTATCCATGTCTCTGGAAGAAATAAAAGCTGGAGCTTTAGAAAAAAAAAAAAAAATTTGAATCATAGCATTTTTACTGTGTCACTTGTATTTCACTAAAGTCTTTTTTTTTTTAAATCAGGTTATTTTAACTTCCATGATAAAAGAATGTGAACAAAAAGTAGAGAACAAGACCGTCCAAGAGCCTCAAGGGTAAGACATCTTTTTTAAGGCTTTGTGTTAAAGCTGGGTATAGTGTTTTATATTGTGGGGGGTTTGGGGGTTTTTTTGGTGGTCGTCAATTTAGAAGGCAAGAAAATCCTTTAAATGGGCAATTCTCATGTTACTAGTCCATAAACCATCTAAGAATTCAAAATTCAAATCTCTGCCTCATGCTTCATGGCCTCAGACTTTCTAAGTCAACCTAGAAATCTGTATATTTAAAACTTCCAATTAAAACTGTAATTTAAAAAGAGATGTGCAACCGAGTGTTCATAGCAGCGTTATTTACAGTTGCGAAGACATGGAAGCAGCCTAAGTGTCCATCAACAGATGAATCGATATACACACACACACACATACACACACACGGTTGAATACTATGCAGCCATAAAAAAGAGGGTTTTGTGTCAAGTGAAATAAGTCAGAGAGAGGCAAATACAAGTCAGGCAAATAAGTCAGAGAAAGGCAAGTGTATGATGTCACTTATGTAGAATCTAAAAAATAACAACAAAATTGTGAATAAAGCAAAAAAGAGACACTCATAGATACAGAAAACAAACAAGTGGTTACTAGTAGGGGAGGAAAGAGGGAGAGGCAGTATAGAGATAGACAACTGTATATATAAAGTATACAGTAAATTATGAGGATGTATTGTACAATACAGGAAATGTAGCCAATATTTTATAATAACTGTAAATGGAATATAACTTTAAAAATTGTGAATCACTATATTGTACACCTGTAACTTATATCATGTTGTACATCAGGAAAAGAAAATAAATAAGTTTCCAAAGATTCTGTTAGCTGCATGTGGTGAAAACAGTTTCTAAAAATTTGTGACAGAAATTGTAAAATTTAACTGGACTCACTGCATAAAGAATTGTTATGTTGCGAATGTTCTGATCACATGCTTCTAACCAAATGAATTAGAATTCAAAGATTTAGTTAAATTAAAATATGAACATAGACGTGGAAGAATAAAGTTGGTCATTTCAGGACAGGAAGTAATTTATACATAGTCTGTGTGTACTCTCTCTCTGAAGTGACCTTGAACAGGAGTGTTTTATCTTGTCAGGCGGGGTGACACACCCACACCTCCACACCCTCACCCCAGCATGCACACGCACACACACCACACTCGGACTCTTGCCTTGGTCTCCTGGAATAATGGGAGCTCTTCTCTCATTTTAGCTATGGAAAGTTCTAAAACAGTAGAAATACTTCAGTAGGTTTCTACTCTGAACAAAATCCATAAAGTTAACATCAATGCACATAATTCTGTTCATGTTTTGTACATTTAATATTAAAAGTTTTGGTGCCTTAGTTTAAAATGGGCCAAAATTGAGAACAGTGAGTTTGAAAATAAGATGGATTCAACTCAGTTCAGTTCAATCACTCCGTCATGTCCGACTCTTTGCAACCCCATGGACTGCAGCATGTCAGGCTTCTCTGTCCTTCACCATTTCCCAGAATTTGCTCAAAAAATGGATTCCAGATACATCCAAATGTGAACTCAGTTTAACTTGGCGACAGGCTAGAGTAAGAGAGAACTACAATCTGCAGATTCCCAGACTGGATGATGCCACAGCACAACTAAGTAGAGCCCTGCTGAAGAGGAATATTTACAGCTGGAGGTGCAGTTAGTAAAGTGCTGTAAGCAGTTACTGAGACTTAGGTACTATTCAAACATTGGTGTTGATTAGCGGGGTTGAGGTGGGTAGATGATCTCACTTGGAAAAGGGGCTCAGACATGAAATTAGACCAATGTTTAAAATGCACCACCTACGAGAAGCTTAGCTAAGAATTAAGAGGCGATTCAAGAGTGGTGTCAAAAGTCAAATAGGAATTTCAAGGAGAAGGAGTTGTGATCTTTATGAATTTGTAAGATAGAGTGATGTGGAGAGAGAGAGAAGTATTCTAGAACATGAATAATTTTAAAAATAGGCCAGAAGTAAGAGGTTCTGTAGATTCAGAATCAATAGGAAATGGGAAATGGCTGACTGAGTTACAATGGGAAGGTCTGAGATTTCCTTGAAAGCCTGCAGGAGGAAGGCACACACCTTCGAAGACCACATGGAACCACTTTGCAGGGCAGCCATTTCATTTTTAACCACTTGGGTTTTTGTTAAAAAATTCCTTTCTTGGTCTGAGTTAAATATCTACTCTCTAAAAACAATTTTTCTTCATTTGACAGAGGGGTCAGAGTCAGACTCTTGTCAAACTGATAAAATGTAAACTCTAAGGAAAAGCAAACAAAGAATGGTATACTGTAATGGCTCTTTACTAGAAAGCTTTTTAAAATACATACCTGGGTCTTCCACCCCAGATGGAAAATATCAGAGTTCCTGGGGTTAGCCCTGGGTGTCCACATTTCAAAAGTCCCAGTAATCGTTGACATGCCTTGATAGGTCTCTATAGATACAGCCGTGCAGAACAGTGAGTTTGAAAATAAGATGGATTCAACTCAGTTCAGTTCAATCACTCCGTCATGTCCGACTCTTTGCAACCCCATGGACTGCAGCATGTCAGGCTTCTCTGTCCTTCACCATTTCCCAGAATTTGCTCAAAAAATGGATTCCAGATACATCCAAATGTGAACTCAGTTTAACTTGGCGACAGGCTAGAGTAAGAGAGAACTACAATCTGCAGATTCCCAGACTGGATGATGCCACAGCACAACTAAGTAGAGCCCTGCTGAAGAGGAATATTTACAGCTGGAGGTGCAGTTAGTAAAGTGCTGTAAGCAGTTACTGAGACTTAGGTACTATTCAAACATTGGTGTTGATTAGCGGGGTTGAGGTGGGTAGATGATCTCACTTGGAAAAGGGGCTCAGACATGAAATTAGACCAATGTTTAAAATGCACCACCTACGAGAAGCTTAGCTAAGAATTAAGAGGCGATTCAAGAGTGGTGTCAAAAGTCAAATAGGAATTTCAAGGAGAAGGAGTTGTGATCTTTATGAATTTGTAAGATAGAGTGATGTGGAGAGAGAGAGAAGTATTCTAGAACATGAATAATTTTAAAAATAGGCCAGAAGTAAGAGGTTCTGTAGATTCAGAATCAATAGGAAATGGGAAATGGCTGACTGAGTTACAATGGGAAGGTCTGAGATTTCCTTGAAAGCCTGCAGGAGGAAGGCACACACCTTCGAAGACCACATGGAACCACTTTGCAGGGCAGCCATTTCATTTTTAACCACTTGGGTTTTTGTTAAAAAATTCCTTTCTTGGTCTGAGTTAAATATCTACTCTCTAAAAACAATTTTTCTTCATTTGACAGAGGGGTCAGAGTCAGACTCTTGTCAAACTGATAAAAATGTAAACTCTAAGGAAAAGCAAACAAAGAATGGTATACTGTAATGGCTCTTTACTAGAAAGCTTTTTAAAATACATACCTGGGTCTTCCACCCCAGATGGAAAATATCAGAGTTCCTGGGGTTAGCCCTGGGTGTCCACATTTCAAAAAGTCCCCCCAGTAATCGTTGACATGCCTTGATAGGTCTCTATAGATACAGCCGTGCAGATGTGTATTATATATGTCATTTTTCATAGGGGAGATATCTTAGGTCTCCTGACTTTCCTCCAAACTAAACATCCTTCATTCTTTCACTTTGATGTCTGGTTTCTAGGCCCCTTGGCTGTATCACTGCACTCTTCTTAGAATTTTGGGCTTGATGGTGCCTTGAGTGTTATCTGACACATGTCTCCTGTCTTTCTAGACGCAAACTAAAATAATACATCTCTTCTGACCTACCGCTGTTTCTTACAGAAAGAAAACATCGACCTACAGTGTTAAGAAAAGGCATCATGGAATAGATAGATAGGGCTTGAGCTGGGTTTTGAAACTTGGCTAGACATCAGATAAAAGAAGAGATATTTAAGTTAAGAATGGTTTGAGCAGTTAAGACTAGGCAAATGTGACTCAGGGGAGTCTCGGAGTTAATCAGTGATGGCTGGTTTAAAACACACACCCACACAAGAATTAGATTGCTATGTTTTATGAATGCCATACATATTTTATCTTGGAGATAGTAAGTGGCCATTGAAGATTTTGAGAAGGGGTGTGATGTAGAGACATGATTACTTATGAGGTGGATCTGACTGCATGGAGACCAGATCCATGAAAGATTGTTGGAATAATCCAGTTGTAACATATTGGCATTAGAAATAAAAGCAAACAATAGAGGAGATGTTGTAAAGTCAAAAAATTTGATGATCGGTTGAGAACCATTGTATTCACTGTTGGAAAGAGAGGAAAATGATAGAACCACTGCCAAGTAAAAATAAAAGTGGAGTTGTTGTTTAGTCGCCTCAACTCTACAACCCCATGGACTGCAGCATGCCAGGCTTCCCGGTCCTTCACTGTCTCCTGGAGTTTGCTCAAACTCATGTCCTTGAGTCAGTGATACCATCCAACCATCTCATCCCTTCTCCTGCCCTCAGTCTTTCCCTGCATCAGGGTTTCTTCCAGTGAGTTGGCTCTTCACATCAGGTGGCCAATGTACTGGAGCTCTGGGGTGTTATTTCCAAAGTTGGGGTATGAAAAAAAGCTTGGGGCATTGACTTTGTCTAGCATACAGCAGTGATGATTCTGGCCTTCGGCAAAGTGTTGTGATTCAATAAGTAATTTGGAGTCATCCCATGGAGATATTATTTGAAACTTTCAGAATGAGTACATTTTGTAATTGAAGAACTAGAGCCAAAATACTGAGCCTGGGGGAGGATTACTTTGTGGGAAGAGGGAAAGCAGCAAGAGGCAAATCGTCAGAGGCATGCAGGGCCACACAGGGTGGAGGTGCTGGTGGCAGAGCGGAAAGAGAGATTTTCAGAATGGGTGTCCTGGTCAGGCGCTTAAGCAAGTAACTCACGATACATACCTTTAAGGACCATGTGGAACCAGAAGTCCTCAGAAACTTGGCTAGCTGGGTTTTGAAACTTGGCTAGACATCAGATAAAAGAAGAGATATTTAAGTTAAGAATGGTTTGAGCAGTTAAGACTAGGCAAATGTGACTCAGGGGAGTCTCGGAGTTAATCAGTGATGGCTGGTTTAAAACACACACCCACACAAGAATTAGATTGCTATGTTTTATGAATGCCATACATATTTTATCTTGGAGATAGTAAGTGGCCATTGAAGATTTTGAGAAGGGGTGTGATGTAGAGACATGATTACTTATGAGGTGGATCTGACTGCATGGAGACCAGATCCATGAAAGATTGTTGGAATAATCCAGTTGTAACATATTGGCATTAGAAATAAAAGCAAACAATAGAGGAGATGTTGTAAAGTCAAAAAATTTGATGATCGGTTGAGAACCATTGTATTCACTGTTGGAAAGAGAGGAAAATGATAGAACCACTGCCAAGTAAAAATAAAAGTGGAGTTGTTGTTTAGTCGCCTCAACTCTACAACCCCATGGACTGCAGCATGCCAGGCTTCCCGGTCCTTCACTGTCTCCTGGAGTTTGCTCAAACTCATGTCCTTGAGTCAGTGATACCATCCAACCATCTCATCCCTTCTCCTGCCCTCAGTCTTTCCCTGCATCAGGGTTTCTTCCAGTGAGTTGGCTCTTCACATCAGGTGGCCAATGTACTGGAGCTCTGGGGTGTTATTTCCAAAGTTGGGGTATGAAAAAAAGCTTGGGGCATTGACTTTGTCTAGCATACAGCAGTGATGATTCTGGCCTTCGGCAAAGTGTTGTGATTCAATAAGTAATTTGGAGTCATCCCATGGAGATATTATTTGAAACTTTCAGAATGAGTACATTTTGTAATTGAAGAACTAGAGCCAAAATACTGAGCCTGGGGGAGGATTACTTTGTGGGAAGAGGGAAAGCAGCAAGAGGCAAATCGTCAGAGGCATGCAGGGCCACACAGGGTGGAGGTGCTGGTGGCAGAGCGGAAAGAGAGATTTTCAGAATGGGTGTCCTGGTCAGGCGCTTAAGCAAGTAACTCACGATACATACCTTTAAGGACCATGTGGAACCAGAAGTCCTCAGTAGCAGCACACGCTTCATGTGCAGATTTCACAGACATCCTTTGAGCTCCATTGCCTGACTCACCACTGTTTTTGACAGGCTCAGATGTATTCTCTTAGTCCTCAAGATGTTTTGCAATTGCAGACGCAAACTGCATTTCACAGACGAGGAAACTGAATCCGAGTGATTTAAAGTCACAGGGCCAACAAGCTGGACTCCTGTATTTATTACAGCACAATTTTTTTTTTTTTTTTGGTGGGGCGGGCCACTTCTATTGGTCTTTCATTTATCTATTTTCATCCATCTTTGTTCTTTGGCTCCTGTGGGCCTCCCATCGCGGTGGCGTCTGTCGTTGCAGAGCACCGGCTCTGGGCGCATGCGCTCCAGGGCTCCGGCTCAGTAATTGGACACATCGGTCCAGCCGCTCCGCAGCACGTGGCATCTTCCCAGGCCAGGGATCGAACCAGCGCCCCTTGCACTGCAAGGCGGTGTCCTTACTTACTGGACTACCAGGGAAGCCCCAGCACAATTTTTGAATCACTGAAAAATCGTCCCGGATCAATACTTTGTTCAGTAGTATGAGGTGTCAGCAGTCTTTAGTAGTCATTTAGATGATTACTCCCTACACAGAAGGTTGGTCAAAAAAAGAAAGAAAAAGATTTGACGTGTTGGTCGAAACCAGTACCTTTGGCAACTGGGGACATGTTTCTTCTCCCCAACCCTCCACCCACTAAAAGTAGTATATCCCAGGATTGTTACGAGCACAGTACAAGACCTCACTATGATTTGTTTACTCATTTGTAAAAATTGGGATAATATCTTATCTTCCAGGGTTGCTGTAAGAATTAAATGAAGTTAATACTAATAATAAGAATAACACTTAACACCCGCTATTATGTGCCTGGCACTGCTAATAAGCACTTTATACTCATCAAGGGATCAAGTTGCTTAGTTGTGTCCAACTCTTTTCAGCTCCGTGAACTGTAGCCCACCAGGCTCCTCTGTCCATGGAATTCTCCAGGCAAGAACACTGGACTGAGTAGCCATTCCCTTCTCTAGGGGATCTTCCCAGCCCAGGGATGGAACCCAGATCTCCTGCATTGCAGGCAGATTCCTTACCAGCTGAGCCACCAGGGGAGCCCTTATAAAGCCTTTAATAGTAGCCCTATGTAGGGACGTACTAGAATTATCTTCATTTTATAGATGAGGAAACAGATTAAATAACTTGCCCAGAGTCACACAGCTGCTAGATGACAGGGTGATAATTCAGTCTCATTCCAGACTTGCTCCTAACCACTACACCATACTGCTTCCTTTCAAAAAATGATGACCATGAGTGCTGCTAACCTAGTATGAATGGTACCAAAAAGCTATGATACTGGTTCAGAATGTATTTATAAAGATTCTACTACTAAGGACGTGAAAGAAATAATTTTCATTTTTTAATTGCTTTACATGAATTTCAAAATTTCTTTCCTAGCTCAATGTCAATTGCTGCAAGCTTAGTGAGTGAAGATACAAAGACCAAGTTCTTGAACAAAATGGGCCAGTTGACCACATCAGGTGCCATGCTGGCCAATGTGTTTCAGAGAAAGAAGTAAAAGAAGGAAGGAAGCCCCCAGTGAACACTAAGGTGAACCTCAAGCGGACTGGTTCCTTGTACTTGAAGTACTTGCCTTTTATTTCTTTATGTGCTTGCATTTTAATTTTATCTGAACCTCCAAAGACATTTGCACTGCTTTTGATTATTGCTGTATATCTGTTAATTTTGGAGTTCCAACTGTGGATTTGCGGTAAAAGTACTTTAGGGGAGCACCCCCCCTAAAAGTAGTATATCCCAGGATTGTTACGAGCACAGTACAAGACCTCACTATGATTTGTTTACTCATTTGTAAAAATTGGGATAATATCTTATCTTCCAGGGTTGCTGTAAGAATTAAATGAAGTTAATACTAATAATAAGAATAACACTTAACACCCGCTATTATGTGCCTGGCACTGCTAATAAGCACTTTATACTCATCAAGGGATCAAGTTGCTTAGTTGTGTCCAACTCTTTTCAGCTCCGTGAACTGTAGCCCACCAGGCTCCTCTGTCCATGGAATTCTCCAGGCAAGAACACTGGACTGAGTAGCCATTCCCTTCTCTAGGGGATCTTCCCAGCCCAGGGATGGAACCCAGATCTCCTGCATTGCAGGCAGATTCCTTACCAGCTGAGCCACCAGGGGAGCCCTTATAAAGCCTTTAATAGTAGCCCTATGTGGTACGTACTAGAATTATCTTCATTTTATAGATGAGGAAACAGATTAAATAACTTGCCCAGAGTCACACAGCTGCTAGATGACAGGGTGATAATTCAGTCTCATTCCAGACTTGCTCCTAACCACTACACCATACTGCTTCCTTTCAAAAAATGATGACCATGAGTGCTGCTAACCTAGTATGAATGGTACCAAAAAGCTATGATACTGGTTCAGAATGTATTTATAAAGATTCTACTACTAAGGACGTGAAAGAAATAATTTTCATTTTTTAATTGCTTTACATGAATTTCAAAATTTCTTTCCTAGCTCAATGTCAATTGCTGCAAGCTTAGTGAGTGAAGATACAAAGACCAAGTTCTTGAACAAAATGGGCCAGTTGACCACATCAGGTGCCATGCTGGCCAATGTGTTTCAGAGAAAGAAGTAAAAGAAGGAAGGAAGCCCCCAGTGAACACTAAGGTGAACCTCAAGCGGACTGGTTCCTTGTACTTGAAGTACTTGCCTTTTTATTTCTTTATGTTCTTGCATTTTAATTTTATCTTAACCTCCAAAGACATTTGCACTGCTTTTGATTATTGCTGTATATCTGTTAATTTTGGAGTTCCAACTGTGGTGATAAAGCAAATTGAGTTGATAGTCTGTACCACGTCCCTCCTCTATGTTCTTGTCTTTCAGAATTTTTTTTTATATATAATATATATATAGTGAAGAGTTTTTTTCTTAATTTTTGGATGGGATATTAGCAAATACTTGTATGATACACTAAGCTATTACAATGGTACTTAAAATAATGTAAATTTGAAGTCATTGTTATAAAGTAATAAAAGTGGAAATTACGTAAGTATTTAAATTATGAAAGGATAATGCAGACTTTTTATTGTTTCTTAACTGACTAGAAAGAGCCACCAGCATTCCTCTGTGCCTTTTGGACTTCAGTTGGTGTGTCTGTAGGAACTGGGTGCATTCCACTCACACAGTGTTGATGATACTGTAGTAACCCTGAATGACAGATCCTACAGTCAGGAGATAATGATGTAACTTTCAACCTTTCAGCACTCTCATGAATATTCTTTAAGTGCTATTTGAACCTCCCCATCACTTTTATGAATACAGTGCACTTAACCTGAGGAAAGACAGCACATAGGCGTAGGGAGTGGTAACCGAGGTGATTTTACAAACTGGTGTGTAGTAGATTTAAATACTCAAAACTAAAATGTGAGCAAGAAGAGCTAATGATTGTGTCAGTCTTCTCCCAAATTGAAATACAGAAGAAAGAATGGTTTGGATCTCAAAGCTAAAGCTTATTTATCGAAAACATTTTATTTTAAAGTTTTTCCTGACGATTTTAATTTCAAAATTTCTTTCCTAGCTCAATGTCAATTGCTGCAAGCTTAGTGAGTGAAGATACAAAGACCAAGTTCTTGAACAAAATGGGCCAGTTGACCACATCAGGTGCCATGCTGGCCAATGTGTTTCAGAGAAAGAAGTAAAAGAAGGAAGGAAGCCCCCAGTGAACACTAAGGTGAACCTCAAGCGGACTGGTTCCTTGTACTTGAAGTACTTGCCTTTTTATTTCTTTATGTTCTTGCATTTTAATTTTATCTTAACCTCCAAAGACATTTGCACTGCTTTTGATTATTGCTGTATATCTGTTAATTTTGGAGTTCCAACTGTGGTGATAAAGCAAATTGAGTTGATAGTCTGTACCACGTCCCTCCTCTATGTTCTTGTCTTTCAGAATTTTTTTTTATATATAATATATATATAGTGAAGAGTTTTTTTCTTAATTTTTGGATGGGATATTAGCAAATACTTGTATGATACACTAAGCTATTACAATGGTACTTAAAATAATGTAAATTTGAAGTCATTGTTATAAAGTAATAAAAGTGGAAATTACGTAAGTATTTAAATTATGAAAGGATAATGCAGACTTTTTATTGTTTCTTAACTGACTAGAAAGAGCCACCAGCATTCCTCTGTGCCTTTTGGACTTCAGTTGGTGTGTCTGTAGGAACTGGGTGCATTCCACTCACACAGTGTTGATGATACTGTAGTAACCCTGAATGACAGATCCTACAGTCAGGAGATAATGATGTAACTTTCAACCTTTCAGCACTCTCATGAATATTCTTTAAGTGCTATTTGAACCTCCCCATCACTTTTATGAATACAGTGCACTTAACCTGAGGAAAGACAGCACATAGGCGTAGGGAGTGGTAACCGAGGTGATTTTACAAACTGGTGTGTAGTAGATTTAAATACTCAAAACTAAAATGTGAGCAAGAAGAGCTAATGATTGTGTCAGTCTTCTCCCAAATTGAAATACAGAAGAAAGAATGGTTTGGATCTCAAAGCTAAAGCTTATTTATCGAAAACATTTTATTTTAAAGTTTTTCCTGACGATTTTAATTTCAGAGAGTATCTTTTCATTCTGTGTGTTACAGTGAAGTACAGAAAAGTTCAGGACATTTGGGGGCTGCTTTTTTCCCTCTGAAGCAAACAATGACATTGGTTAAATTACTGCTGGTTAGTCGTCACCGGGTCCCTAAGGCCGGTGACCGTCCTTGTGTTTGGTGCGTGTGACAGCGAGTCTCAGTCAGCGCACGGCTCCCCCGGAGGCTGACGGTCGTCTGTAAAGTGACACAACTTTAAAATAGGGAGAGTGATCCCAGAAGAGAGGAGGTTGGTTTAAGGGTTTAATGTGAGGCCTTTTTGAAAAATGTATATTTTGGTAAAGAGAATTCGCTTTTGAGCACAGCTGATACAAATGGGTGATTGTCAATGTTTGTTGTATAAACTGGTTTTCATACCCTCGGAATATAGTGGGATGACATTCACTTGCTGGGAAACCTAGCTTACCACACATTCAAGCTTAGAAAAAATAAGTTGCCATAGGCAAAGCCATTTACAAAGTTTATTCTGAAATTATTTCTTTATTACCTACAGTGAAATAATTGTTAACTAGTCTTTTTGGAAACTGTTGGATTCTAGGCATTCCTGAGAAATTGAAAGTGGCTTCCTTTCATGTCAAAAATGTTGATCTATTATAAATAAAATGTTTTTGCATTTTGTTTTGCATTTTGTTTTGGTTTTGATTTTGGCTATGCGTATTTATTTTCATTTTGAAATACTATATCCTATATCCAAGCAAAATGAAAAAATTAGTGTGTTACCTGATGAATAAATATATGTACTTTTAATGTGATAAGTTTTATTAATGTGTGAATCCATTATCCAAATGCTAATTGACTTTTATGAAAGACACCAGCCAGCAAAATCAGCAGTGTATTTCAAGTAAATCCCCCTTATGTGTGTGTCAGTCGTTCATTCATATCCGACTCTTTGCATTTGACCCATGAATTTGTAGTCTGCCAGGCTTCTCTGTCCATGGAATTCTCCAGGTAAGAATACTGGAATGGGGGCTTCCCTGGTGGTCCAGTGGGTAAAGAGTCCACCTTGCAGTGCAGGAGGCGCCAGTTCGATCCCTGGCACGGGAGGATCCCACATGCCGTGGAGCGGCTGGACCGGTGTGTCCAGTTGCAAGCCAGCACTCTGGAGCACATGCTCCCAGAGTCAGTGCTCTGCAACAGGAGAGGCCACTGCAATAGGAGGCCCACACAGGCCAAAGAACAAAGATGGATGAAAATAAATAAATGAAAGACCAGTAAAAGAGACCATAATTTAAAATAACAACAAAAAAAAGAATACTGGAATGGGTTGCCATTTCCTTCTCCAGGGGATCTTCGCAAGCCAGGGATTGAACCCGAGTGTCTTTGTCTTTTGCTTTGGCCGGTAGACTCCTTACACCAGGGCCATCTGGATTGTTGTTCATTCCCTCAGTCGTGTCCAACTCTTTGAGACCTTCTTGGACTGCAGAACCCCAGGCTCCTCTGTCCTTCATCTCTCAGAGTTTGTTCTGATTTGTGTCCGTTGAGTCAGCGATGCTATCTAAGAGTTCCTCATATTATGCTATTAAACTCTTAGTATCTGTAAGACTTCACACTTATTTTCACATGGATTTTTATGGTAAAATATGGATTCTTTAAAGACAAGACAGACACTAATCACTGAAACTGGGTGTGTTCTTCCAAAAGAAGCTGGAAACTCCCATCCTTGCTCTTTTTAAACAGAAGTAAAAATGATACAAGTAAAAGCTATATTTGCAAAGTAATGAAAAGTTCATTTGAAATTATGCTCCAGAGCAAGCCAGAGTGGATTTTTTAGAAATCCACAAGAGCCGTAGTTAACAATTTTGCTCGATTATTCCAAGAATGATGCTTGGGTGCTAGTACTCTCTAGGCACAGTGTCCTTGACCTTCATCTATTGGCGTCAGCTCTCCTTTTGAAAGATTACTTGGCTAAACATCAGATTAACTTACAACCTGAATGAAATTGTAATATAAGTAACTTAAATGGGATAGCAATTCAAGGTGCTATCAAACTTCCTTTTCTTATAGAAAAAAAAAAGGTTCAAATAGTCTCTGAACTAAAGTTTGGAGATGTGAAATCAGTGTGTACTGAGTTGTTTTTTCATGAACCTGATTTATTTTTTTAATATTTTTTTCCATTGTTTTCCCTATAATGCCTCTTTTATTTATTTATTTATTTTAATTTTTACCTCTTCTGTTGATTTTCTTTCTTTTTTTTTCATTCATTTATTTTTACCAATTTTTATTCTTCGACCTGCATAGGCCTCCCACTGCACTGGCCTCTCTTGCTGCAGAGCACCGGCTCTGGGCGCATGAGCTCCAGAGCTCTGGCTCGTACTTGGACACATTGGTCCAACCGTATCACGGCACGTGGGATCTTCCCAGGCCAAGGATCGAACCGGCGCCCCTTGCAGTGCAAGGCGGACTCTTTACCCACTGGATCACCAGGGAAGCCCCTCTTTTTTTATATATTTATTTTCATCCATCTTTTATTCTCTGGCCCAGCCACTCTGCGGCACATGGGATCTTCCCAGACTAGGAATCAAACCAGTGCCCCCTCACTGTAAGGTGGACTCTCTACCCACTGGACCACCAGGGAAGCCCATGAACCTGATTTTTAAAATAAGCTATTTTAGGCCATTATTTGACCTTTAAGGACATAACATAGTCTAGACTCACCTTGTTCATCTTTGAACAGTGATAGCCACCTGAGGCTAATATTTTGTGCCAATTACCAATTTCTTAACTTTTTTTTTTAATGTAAATACTGTGTATTTAAAGAACTTTGTAAGCCTACTCTGCTTCTTAACATTTTCCATATTATTCGGGTAACTGTTTTCCAACTTCTTGGTGGTTAACTCTTATAAGCAAATGAAATAAATTTAGCCTTTCATAAGAGTTGATGTGCTTGAAAGCTCTAATTAATTTCACAGTGTACATCATGTGGTTACTATTTTATTACAGTACATATAAAAAAATAGTAGGTTAAAGTAAATGCTCCTTATTAAAAATAATAAATGTATCTGGTATCTGCATATCGGCAAAATAATTGGATTTCAGACTGTTTTCCTACGACTTAAGGATGTTCTGTTTACATTGCCATCTAACCCTAAGCTAATGTTCTTTTCACAGAGCCATCATATGTTGATCTGAATTGCATAGGGTTGTGCATTTTTAACTCGGCAAAGTATTTGTCTCTCTGAATAAGGCCAACAATAGAACAGAGCTTGCAGCCAGGCAAGGAAACAAACAGGCTGAGAGGGAAGGACTGAGGAGGACTCACCTTAATTAGGGTGAGCACTTTGGAAGGCATTAAGGGAACATTGTACCTGAAAACTAGAAAGAATGGGCTGTACCCATGGGGAAACAGGAAGAGAAAAAAAGAGCAACGTGGGGCATAGGCCTTGGTGTGTTGAAGGAGTTGGAAGAAGTCCGACGAGACTGGAGCACTTTGAATGTGACAGAGTATCGACAGACAGATGAGATTGGAGAGGGGTACGGTCAGATCACAGCGACCCTTGTACACTGTGGTTAGGATGAAGGAAGGCTTTGCATAGTTGAAGTGATAGAAGAACTTAGCCAGTTTACATTACAGTCAGATGGACTTTCTTAGAATGCTCTGGGAAAGGGTCAGCCTAGAGGCGGCAGGGACTTCAAGGTGGCACTAGAGGGAAAGAAGCCGCCTGCCAACGCAGGAGACAAGAGTCAGTCCCTGGGTTGGGAAGATCCCTTGGAGAAGTGCATGGCAACCGACTCCAGTATTCTTGTCTGGAGAATTCCCTGGACAGGAGCCTGGCAGGCTGCAGGTCACAGGGTCACAAAGAGTTGGACACCGCTGAAGTGACTCAGCACACAGAGGCTGTAGACATTGCTGAGGCAATGTCTTAAGCAAGAGAGGATGGCAGCCTGGACAAAGATGGAGGGGAAGAGGCAGCTCTGACACATATTCTGGGTGTAGAATTTGGCTTGACAGCTTGGGTGTGAAGCGTGAGGGAAAGGGAAAAGTCAAAGGTGTCACTGAAGTTTCTGGCTTACATGCATCCTTAGTCGTTCAGTTGTGTCTGACTGTAGCCCCATGGACTGTGGCCCGCCAGGCTCCTCTGCCCGTGGAGTTCTCCAGGTAAGAATACTGGCGTGGTTGCCATGCCCTTCTCCAGGGCATCTTCCTGACCCAGGGACTGAACTCCTGTGTCTCCCACATTGCAGGTGGATTCCTTACCGCTGAGCCATCAGAGAAGACGTTCTGGCCGGAATCCTTGAGTACATCACGAGTGATAACAATAGGGAGTTTTAGGCATGAGTCGACAGTTCTGTTTTAGATGTGCCAAAAGGGAGATGTTTGAGAGTTGCCTGTCTCAATGTCCAGCAAGAAGTTTTCCAAGTCTGGGTCTAAACAGAGGTCAGGGGTGAAAATACAGATTATGGAAACACGGATACTTCACTAAAGCCGCAGAACGAAACGAGATGGCCTGGAGAGAGTGACCCTGGAGAAGAGGACCCGAATCTGAACCCTAGGACATCCCATACCTGGAAATTCGGCAGAGCAGGAGGGACTACTCAGAGATTGAAGGAAAGGAAGCTGGAGAGAAACTAAGAAAGGGTGGCACCTTGGAAGGAAAGAGAAGAACACCCCAAGGAGGACCGGATGCCGCTCAGCCATCAGGACGGGGTGGATCTGCGATGCCGTGGAAGGTTCAAGTCACTGGTGGCATCAAGACCAGTTTCAGTGGGCTGGTGGGAATAGGAGCCTGACTGGAGTGGGCTGAAGAGAAGCAGTGATACAGAGGAGGGCTCTTTTAGGAAACGTCGCCGTAAACGGTAGCCGAAGTCCTGGTCGCTAGAAAGGACCAGGAGAGGCGTGGAGGTGCGTTTGTAACCGGAGAAGTCAGATCTGCACCTCTGCTGATGAGTAAGTCAGTAAATTGAAGGAGAATGGTGATGCTACAGCTACGATAGGCCAAAACTTTGTGTGAGAGCCAAATCCTTGAGCAGGTAAGAGAGATTCACAGCACAATGCAGCCTCACCTGCTGTGTAATTGGAGAGAACAGATACACTTGGAGGTAATTTGGTAGGTTTAGTGGTGGGAAGGTTTGGGGTTTTCCATCTCTTCTCAGTGAAATACGAAGCAAAGATATTAGTGTGACTGGCATATGGAAGGTATTGGAGGTTTAAGGAGAAAGAAGGTGGAAATGCTTGTCTTCAAGAATGACAGAGTAAGTTATCGATGCAATTGTACTATGGCCAAGCAATTTTGAAAGCCAACTTGAGAATAGTAATTACGAATTTAAACAAAGGCAGTTAACGTGATTGTGGGGTTTTTTTTTCTTCCAGACAAAATTAGCTGTTCAGAACAGACACGAAGTATACATACAATAAAGTGTAACCACATCTGGGTTTTTCCAGATGCATAAGAGTAGAAAAGACAAGGGCATTAAACCTCTTGCAGGAAATTATTATCGTGGTGGATCATAGAATCTAACTGGAAAAGGGGAGAAATGAGACGTTGGAATGCTTGGGTGGGATAATCAGAGGGATGGGTCTAGATAAACAATGTGTAAGTAAACTGGAAAGAATTTCCTCCTAGACCTGGTCTACCTCAAACCTTTAAGGTACAGATTTGTGTGGGAACAAAATGGAAAAGCCTCTACTTTAAATAATAGGAAAGAAGGGGATTGTTTAGGGATGGTGGTAGTTTAGTCCCTAACTCATGTAGGACTAGCCCGCCAGGCTCCTCTGTCTATGGAATTCTCCAGGCAAGATCACCGGAGTGGGTTGCCATTTCCTTCTCCAGAGGATCTTCCCAACCCAGGGATGCCACCCGGGTCTCCCACAATGAGGTGGATTCTTTACCAAGGGGTAGTCAGGATTCAATGAGTATAAGATGAACAAGAGATCATTCAAGAGGAGAGGTTGAGGATATGAATGAGAAATCTGAAGACAGACAGGTGCCCAGTGAGAAGTGGGGAAGTGTTAGCAATTGAGATTTTTCTCAGACATCTACTCTGTGAACCTGGTCAGGCTCCTGGAGGTAAAACTCACAAAAGAGTAGGTAACGCCCCATGACTGGGTCCCTCTGGAGTTTGTAAGTCTCAGACTTGTCCTCTCTAGGCGTCCAGCAATTGATCAATTAGAGTTCTAGGTATTTCCATCCCTGCCTTGCTTCCCACAGGGGTTACAGCTAGTGAGTTTCCCACTCTGGTAACTTCTGATTCTCTGTATTTGCCTGTCAGTCTCTCCAGTCTGGGCGGGATAGTGGTGTGCTGTGAGGCCTCCCTTCTCTTAAATGGATTTAGGAAGAGTTATTGATTGTTCAGCTTTTTACTCATCAACTTGCAAGCTCTCTCCCTGTGGATGGGAAACAGGAAGCAGCACAGATTTTTTTTTTTTTTTTTAATGCAAAACACAAAAAAAAAGGGTAAAAGGCATGTGGGGCCGAAGGGGAGAAGAGAGAGATTTTGGGAGGAAATGTTATTTGAAGAGAGAATAGCCAAACATTCTCTCAAGCTGCAAACAAACAAACAAAAACCAAACCAAAACAAAAAACCTCAAGTAGGGCAATGAACTACAAACAGGATCGATTCAAAGAAAATGAAGCCTATCTCTGTAAGAGTAAACCTGCTGGAAACCAGATACAAAGAGAAAGTTTTAAAAGCAGCAACTGTAAGGCTGATTGATAGCTTACCAACAGAAAACAAAGCAATGGTGTTTTTTAAATGCCGAAAGAAAATAACTACCACCCTGCAACTTCAAATGAAGGCAAGTTAAGGTATTTTAGATATTCCCCTAGGGAAAAAAACAAACAGGGGCTTCCCTGGTGGTCCAGTGGGTAAAGACACCGCCTTGCCATGCAAGGGCCACTGGTTCAATTCCTGGCTTGGGAAGATGCCACGTGCCGCGGAGCAGCTGGACCGGTGTGTCCAATTAGGCACCGGCTCTCTGGAGCGCATGCGCCCAGAGCCAGTGCTCAGCAACAAGAGAGGCCACTGCAATGGGAGGCCCACACAGGCCAAAGAATAAAGATGGACGAAAATGAAAATAAATAAATAAAAACAATAAAAGAGGCCAAAAATAAAACCAACCAAAAAAAAAAAACCCACATAATTTGTTACCAACAATCTCACACCAAAGAAAAACATGAGTTATTCAAGCAAAAATAAAGTGATGCTAAAGGCATCTTAGAGACGCAAAAAGGAATACGGAGCAACAAAAAGGATAAATAGGGACTTCCCTGGTGGTCCAATGGCAGGACTCTGCACCTCCAATGCAGGGGACCTCGGTTTAATCCCTAGTCAGGAAACTACATCCCACATGCTACAACTAAGAGTTTGCATGCTGCAACTAAGACTTGGTGTGGCCAATAAATATTTTTTTAAAAGGTAACTAGAAAATATCAGATGTCAAAAATGTAGGCAATGTTCTTTTAAAAGAAACCTTAAAAAGTTAAGGAAGATATGACAAAATTAGAAAACATTTTTATTAAGTAATGGGAAATATACTTGTGAGATAAAGCTAAAGCTGTGCTTAGAGGAAGCTGTACATACAGCTTTAAATACAAAAATGAGAAAAGAAAAAGACTTAAGGCCAATTATCTAACATTCATTTTAAGAAGTCTGAAACAGAAGAATCAATAAAGGTCAGAAATTAATGAAATAGAAAACTCAAACATAAAATAGGGAAGATAACGCTGAAAATTTGACTCTAATTTTAAACTAATAAATCTGATTAAGCTCCAGCAAGACTTACCAAGAGAGAAAGCATAAATAAATTACCAGTATTAGAAACTAAAAAGAAGAAACCCTTACAAATATACATTAAAAATAACGAGATTTTATAAATTACTGTATACCAGCGGAGTTAAAAGATCAGCTGGAATGAACATATTCCTGTTTAAAAACACACATATTTCTTACCAAAATCAAAACAAAAAGAAACTCTGAAATCCTCTATCTATTCAATACAGTGAACTTGTCAGTTACAACCATGCCGTACAGAAACGTCAGTGCCCAGAAGGCTTCCCGGGTGAATTCTACCAGATGTTTAAGGAAAAAATAATACCATATGATACACCCTTTCAAAGTCTCTCACAAACAGATAGGAAATTTCCTATAATGTTATTAATGGGAGAGTACTGCGCCTTGATGTATCTGTGAATGGACGCTGGTTTAGCGAGTTTACTATTGTTTAAAAAGTGTCTTCCAGGTGCCGTGACAGTGGGGGCAAGCTGTAACAGGGAAGGTAATAAACACATCTGTATTTACCAGGAAGCTTTTACTGAAGGATGTGTCGTTTTGTGCTTATTTAATCACTTTGCTTTTTATCTGTTTGCTTTAGCTCTGTGCCCAGTAATTATTCTGTATCCCCACATGAAGAAAGTACAGAAGCTGATTAATTCTTATTCTTGTGGACCTGCCTAAGCCTTTTACTAACAAGATTGTGTCTGTTAATACATTTGTGTCTGTTAACAAGAGGCCTATAAAAACTGATTTAACACTTAAAACCATTCACTAAAACCAAAAATGACAGGCACAGTTTATTTTACCTTTTCGATTCTGAAAACTGAAAAGTTCTTGCCGAAATGGGGAGCAGTGGGGATTTCCAGGGTGAGGTGTACATTATCCATGTATAATCATTTTCAAATACAGCTATGATTCTTTTATTTGTATAATGTGTTTAGTTCTTCCCAGTACAAATAAAACAATACACTGTTGACTTTGTAAAAATTGGACATGTTTAATAAATGTTAAAACATCTACGTTCATGGTTTACAATGAATTTTGCATTTATTACATATAACCAAAATTTAATTGTGCATGTGCTTATAAATCATCAAATAACACAGTTTCTGTAAGTGATGAGCAGTCTCTTTAGTTACAGCTTACGCATTGTTCACTTAATAGGAAAAATAGTGTTTGAATTGACTTCCATGTTTCTCATAATCTATTTATACAGGGAAGATGTTGTCCTCAAGCTCATTTTAATGGATCTTGTTGATAACAAATGTATTCTACATTAATCTCTATAAAGTATTTGAATTATTTTTATGATAGTTCTGTAAATATAGAGGCTTAGACGGTAATTTCTTTTTTCAGTTAAACTTGTTTCAGTGGATCTCATGTGCTCACATGGACATTCTGTTGTTCAGAGTGCTTCCAAAACCAGCACACTCACCTCTGGGGCTTTCCAAGCAGAAGTTTTAAGTCCCTTAATCTTTTTTGACACAAGAAGGGGGGTTGATATTGGAAATGTGCCAGGAGCAAGCCTTGGTATTTCTCATGAAGTGTCACAGTAAATGTACCCTCTCCCACAAGACAGCTCCTTTTATCAAAATCAGAAGCTCACACACAGCCATTTCCAGAAAACCTGTCTCCACATTCAAGACAACAATTAGGCAGATAAATATTTTCTAATCTGTATTTGTTACCATTCCTGTACTTACTTCATCTGGAGTTTTAAAACCTGTTTGCCAAATTTGCAGATCTATCAAAGTGCAAAAATACTTTGTCTTCAGTGTAAATCTTATTCTTGTGGACCTGCCTAAGCCTTTTACTAACAAGATTGTGTCTGTTAATACAGTTGTGTCTATTAACAAGAGGCCTATAAAAACTGATTTAACACTTAAAACCATTCACTAAAAACAAAAATGACAGGCACAGTTTATTTTACCTTTTCGATTCTGAAAACTAAAAAGTTCTTGCCGAAATGGGGAGCAGTGGGGATTTCCAGGGTGAGGTGTACATTATCCATGTATAATCATTTTCAAATACAGCTATGATTCTTTTATTTGTATAATGTGTTTAGTTCTTCCCAGTACAAATAAAACAATACACTGTTGACTTTGTAAAAATTGGACGTGTTTAATAAATGTTAAAACATCTACGTTCATGGTTTACAATGAATTTTGCATTTATTACATATAACCAAAATTTAATTGTGCATGTGCTTATAAATCATCAAATAACACAGTTTCTGTAAGTGATGAGCAGTCTCTTTAGTTACAGCTTACGCGTTGTTCACTTAATAGGGAAAAATAGTGTTTGAATTGACTTCCATGTTTCTCATAATCTATTTATACAGGGAAGATGTTGTCCTCAAGCTCATTTTAATGGATCTTGTTGATAACAAATGTATTCTACATTAATCTCTATAAAGTATTTGAATTATTTTTATGATAGTTCTGTAAATATAGAGGCTTAGACGGTAATTTCTTTTTTCAGTTAAACTTGTTTCAGTGGATCTCATGTGCTCACATGGACATTCTGTTGTTCAGAGTGCTTCCAAAACCAGCACACTCACCTCTGGGGCTTTCCAAGCAGAAGTTTTAAGTCCCTTAATCTTTTTTGACACAAGAAGGGGGGTTGATATTGGAAATGTGCCAGGAGCAAGCCTTGGTATTTCTCATGAAGTGTCACAGTAAATGTACCCTCTCCCACAAGACAGCTCCTTTTATCAAAATCAGAAGCTCACACACAGCCATTTCCAGAAAACCTGTCTCCACATTCAAGACAACAATTAGGCAGATAAATATTTTCTAATCTGTATTTGTTACCATTCCTGTACTTACTTCATCTGGAGTTTTAAAACCTGTTTGCCAAATTTGCAGATCTATCAAAGTGCAAAAATACTTTGTCTTCAGTGTAAATAGCTTAGGAACATAAAAAGTTAAAATTAGTAGTTTCTCCTTTCCCTTTTACAACTCACATAATCTTAAATATTTGGTGCTTTAATGTAAATGTCTGGCAACAAATGGATAAAGAAGATGTGAGATATATATATATATATATGTGATATATATATATGTGTGTGTGTGTGTGTGTGAAATACACAATGGACTATACATCTATATTATATGATATCACTTGTAAGTGGCATCTGAAAAAAATGAACTTATTTGCAAAACAGAAACAGACTTACAGTAAAAGTAAAAAGTAAAATAAAAATTAAAAAAAAAAAACACCAGACTTACAGGCATGGAAAACTTATGGTCACCAAAGGGAAAAGGAGGAAAAGGGATAAATTTGGAGTATGAGATTAACAGATATATACCACTGTACTTAAAATAGATAAAACAATAAGGATTTATGGATTTACAGCACAGGGAATGATCAATATCTTGTAATAACCTATAATTAAAAATAATCTGAAAAAATACATATAACTGAATCACTTTATTACATATCCGAAACTAACATAGTATTGTAAATCGACTATAGTTCAATTCTTTAAAACCTGGGGGAAAAAATTGGTGTTTAGAGCCAGACAGCCAAGGTTTGAATCTCAGCTCTGTCACTGTTACCGCAGTTGACCCTAGGGTGAGTAGTTAATCTCTATGCCTCAGTTTTCTCACCCGTAGAACAGGTATAGTATTCCTTGCAAAGCTGTTGCAAGGATTAGGTGGATTTGTAAGTATGCTGTTAGTGTTTGCAATTATGGATGCCTCTCCAGAAACTTCCTTTGCTTAAACTCATGTTTTTTATTATTGTTCATAAACATGGGACAATATCACTCCATAACTTGCTTCTTTTACTATGATTTGGAATTGCTTTGCCAAAGGATACCTGCACTTTTTCTAATGTCTCCACATTCAAGACAACAATTAGGCAGATAAATATTTTCTAATCTGTATTTGTTACCATTCCTGTACTTACTTCATCTGGAGTTTTAAAACCTGTTTGCCAAATTTGCAGATCTATCAAAGTGCAAAAATACTTTGTCTTCAGTGTAAATAGCTTAGGAACATAAAAAGTTAAAATTAGTAGTTTCTCCTTTCCCTTTTACAACTCACATAATCTTAAATATTTGGTGCTTTAATGTAAATGTCTGGCAACAAATGGATAAAGAAGATGTGAGATATATATATATATATATGTGATATATATATATGTGTGTGTGTGTGTGTGTGAAATACACAATGGACTATACATCTATATTATATGATATCACTTGTAAGTGGCATCTGAAAAAAATGAACTTATTTGCAAAACAGAAACAGACTTACAGTAAAAGTAAAAAGTAAAATAAAAATTAAAAAAAAAAAACACCAGACTTACAGGCATGGAAAACTTATGGTCACCAAAGGGAAAAGGAGGAAAAGGGATAAATTTGGAGTATGAGATTAACAGATATATACCACTGTACTTAAAATAGATAAAACAATAAGGATTTATGGATTTACAGCACAGGGAATGATCAATATCTTGTAATAACCTATAATTAAAAATAATCTGAAAAAATACATATAACTGAATCACTTTATTACATATCCGAAACTAACATAGTATTGTAAATCGACTATAGTTCAATTCTTTAAAACCTGGGGGAAAAAATTGGTGTTTAGAGCCAGACAGCCAAGGTTTGAATCTCAGCTCTGTCACTGTTACCGCAGTTGACCCTAGGGTGAGTAGTTAATCTCTATGCCTCAGTTTTCTCACCCGTAGAACAGGTATAGTATTCCTTGCAAAGCTGTTGCAAGGATTAGGTGGATTTGTAAGTATGCTGTTAGTGTTTGCAATTATGGATGCCTCTCCAGAAACTTCCTTTGCTTAAACTCATGTTTTTTATTATTGTTCATAAACATGGGACAATATCACTCCATAACTTGCTTCTTTTACTATGATTTGGAATTGCTTTGCCAAAGGATACCTGCACTTTTAATGTTTTTAATCAACAGTATGGATCGCTTTCGCGAAGGCACAAAAGTACCTGGGCAGTGTACCAATCAGGCGACCCACTCGGTCATGTCGGACTCTTCACGCCGCAATGGACTGTCGCCCTCCAGCGGGGTGCCACGCGCTCCTCCAGGGGAACCTCTCTGCCCAGGGATGGAACTCGAGTCTCTTATGTCTCCTTCATTGGGAGGTGGGTTCTTTACCACTAACATCTGGGAAGCCCAAGATGCATTACATGCTGGGCCAAAAATAAGACCTGCTGATTCTGGAACTCAAAACAATACATTCTTTGGACACGGGGACCAATGTTTTCACTCAGAAAGTTATCTCTGAAAGACCCGGGTGTACCTGTGCACCTAGCATCCGCCTAGCAGGCGAGGGCAGACCTATACCCCTAAGAATGTGTGGTAAGCCCGGAGACAGGGTGTCGGCTGCCAGTCTGGAGCAGGCGAGAGGAAGTGGCTGCTGAACTGAAGGAGGATATTGTGAAGGTCCTGGACGCTAGACTGGGTTGATCCTTCCACTGTCCTTCATGGAATCTACAGTGGAGACGCTCTCCTCCTTACCTCTTTTCTTATACATACATCTTGGATATTATCCGCTTATCAGCTATGCGATTTGCAAATATTTCTTCCCATTTATTAGGTTTTTGAAGTCTCATTTGGCGGGGGTTGGGGAGGGTTTAGGAGGGTGGGTGTCTCTGACACCCTGTCCTTCTCCGAGACCTGGCCCTGCTCTGCTGTCAGCCACAGACTGCATTTTGCTGTTGTTCTTTTTTGGCCAAACCACGCCACTTGTGGAATCATAATACTTGCAAATGGGGAATGAACCCTAGATCTCGGCAGCGCTAGCGTGGAATTGTTCTCGTTAACTCTTGGTCGTTAAGCATCCGCTCGGGGAGGCCCTGCCTGAGAGTCGGAGCTCGGGCTGGAGGCGGGGGCCTGGCCGCCGGCTGCCTTCCTTGCCGGGAAGCCGGCCGCGACGGTCCTGGGGAGCCACGGGCCTGACCGTACGTCCCCCTTAACTTGCTTCTTTTACTATGATTTGGAATTGCTTTGCCAAAGGATACCTGCACTTTTAATGTTTTTAATCAACAGTATGGATCGCTTTCGCGAAGGCACAAAAGTACCTGGGCAGTGTACCAATCAGGCGACCCACTCGGTCATGTCGGACTCTTCACGCCGCAATGGACTGTCGCCCTCCAGCGGGGTGCCACGCGCTCCTCCAGGGGAACCTCTCTGCCCAGGGATGGAACTCGAGTCTCTTATGTCTCCTTCATTGGGAGGTGGGTTCTTTACCACTAACATCTGGGAAGCCCAAGATGCATTACATGCTGGGCCAAAAATAAGACCTGCTGATTCTGGAACTCAAAACAATACATTCTTTGGACACGGGGACCAATGTTTTCACTCAGAAAGTTATCTCTGAAAGACCCGGGTGTACCTGTGCACCTAGCATCCGCCTAGCAGGCGAGGGCAGACCTATACCCCTAAGAATGTGTGGTAAGCCCGGAGACAGGGTGTCGGCTGCCAGTCTGGAGCAGGCGAGAGGAAGTGGCTGCTGAACTGAAGGAGGATATTGTGAAGGTCCTGGACGCTAGACTGGGTTGATCCTTCCACTGTCCTTCATGGAATCTACAGTGGAGACGCTCTCCTCCTTACCTCTTTTCTTATACATACATCTTGGATATTATCCGCTTATCAGCTATGCGATTTGCAAATATTTCTTCCCATTTATTAGGTTTTTGAAGTCTCATTTGGCGGGGGTTGGGGAGGGTTTAGGAGGGTGGGTGTCTCTGACACCCTGTCCTTCTCCGAGACCTGGCCCTGCTCTGCTGTCAGCCACAGACTGCATTTTGCTGTTGTTCTTTTTTGGCCAAACCACGCCACTTGTGGAATCATAATACTTGCAAATGGGGAATGAACCCTAGATCTCGGCAGCGCTAGCGTGGAATTGTTCTCGTTAACTCTTGGTCGTTAAGCATCCGCTCGGGGAGGCCCTGCCTGAGAGTCGGAGCTCGGGCTGGAGGCGGGGGCCTGGCCGCCGGGCTGCCTTCCTTGCCGGGGAAGCCGGCCGCGACGGTCCTGGGGAGCCGACGGGCCGCGTCTCTGACCGTGAACGGCACCGAAGGCAGGTCGCAGGCAAACCTCCGCGCGGGGGCGCCTAGAGCCGCCGGGGGGCCCCGCGGCCCTCACCCCGGGACGCAGACACCACTCCCTCATTGGGGCCCCACCTGCGGGCGCGGCGCGGCCGGAGGGGGGCGCAGCGCAAGCGGGGACCAGTGCCGGGCCGGCTGGGGCGGGGCGGGGCGGGGCAGGGCAGGGGGGGGCGGAGCTCGGGGGCAGCAGGGCGGGGCCCGGCGGCAGCGGGGCGGGGCGGGGCGGAGCTCGGGGGCAGCGGGGCGGGGCCCGGCGGCAGCGGGGCGGGGCGGGGCGGAGCTCGGGGGCAGCGGGGCGGGGCCCGGCGGCGGCGGGGCGGAACGACCCCGAGGCCCCAGGCGGCCGCGCCATCCCGGCTGCAGAGGCCGCAGAGCGGGCCGCCCAGCCCGCCGCTCCGCGCCATGGCCCCGCGCGCCCGGCGGCGCCGCCCGCTGCCCGCGCTGCTGGCGCTCTGCGCGCTGCTCTGCCGGCTGCAGGTAAGGAGGCCGCCCGCTCCCCTCGCCGCCCGGCCGAGGGCCGCCCGGGCTGCGGCTCCCGCGCCCCTTGCCTTGGCGGGAGCCGGGGACGGACGGGACGCGCGGCTGCCCGACGTCCTGAGACCTGCACGGAGCCGCCCGAGCGGAGGGTTTGCGGGGCGGAGAGCTGGGGAGCGGCGGGTCGGCGGGTGGAAGGAGGGAACAGGTGAATGCAGAGGGGGTGGGGTGCCGAGCGCGGAGTGGCGGGAGCCGGGCACCCGAGCGCGGCCGCTGCCAGCAGTCCCACTGAGCGGCGGGCTTCGGGGACGGAGCGTCTCCGAGGTGCCCCCGCAGATGAGCTGCTGCGGAGACCGCGGCGTCGACCCGGCCCCTTCCCCTGCTGACGGAATCGAGAGAAAAATTCAGAGTCGCAGGCAGTGCCCACGTTAAGTAATCATCCCAGATACGATTGCTCCTTTCGGGCCGTTTTGAACTCGCCGTAGCCCTCGGTCCTTCCCCCACTTCTGCTTCGCTACTGTCTGGAGACTAGAGCGATTGATGCCCGCCTCGCGGGGATGTCTAGAGCGTTCAGTGAGACAGATTTTGGTAGTTTAGTGGCTCAAATGGTAAAGAATCTGCCTGCAACGCGGGTAGACCTGGGTTCGATCCCTGGGTCAGGAAGATCCTCTGAAGTAGTGAGTAGCAACCCACTCCAGTATTCTTGCCTGGGAAATTCCATGGACAGAGGAGATGTCTTTCTGGAAGAGGGAAATCAGATTTCTTTCTTATGTTCTCCTCTTTCATATGTCTCCCCATCTCTCCTCCAGTCCCCACCCCATCCCCACCCCCTGCAAACAGTTTTAAGATCCACTCCCTCCAGAATGACATAGAATCCTTATTCTGAGAACCACTATGATGATGTTAAGAACAAAATAGTGTTCACAGTTGGAGAAACCAAGGTACCTGGGGCGCTTCAAGCGAGTAGGGGAGCCAACCCCAGCTCTGTTCTCCGTGTGCTGAGCAGGGAAGGGGCAGGGATGGGCAGGGGGGCTCCAGCCTGGAGGCACCCAGGACTCCCCTCTACAGCCTTCCCCCTTGCCCCCCACCCCCACCCCGGGGCTCTTAAATGGTGTGAAGAGAGCTAGAGGGGCCAGAAAGTGAGCATCTCCCCAGACCAACTCCTTCCAGAAGAAATGTCTTTGTCAGATCACTTGGTACAGTTGCCAAGTAAATAAAGCAGTTATTGGTTTTCTGTCCCCCTAGAGGAGAAGTACAGTGCGGGAACCCCAGCACCACGGGTACTCTAAAGGCCTGTCCCCTTGGAAGTCCCTTAGAGGCAAGGGTAAATGGTGGTGGTTTTCTGGTTTCAGCAGTTTCAGATTTCCCTTCTCTGTTAAGACTGGCTGAGGTTCTTGTTAATAGCTTTGGGGGAACAGCAGGTATAGGACTGTGGAGAGAGAGGGAAGCCAGCCTGGGAATAGAGCCTTGATGGGAGGAACAGGGACGTGCTGCAGGCTGGAGCAGACAATTCTCAGGAAGACTCGGTCTGTTTCCTTTCCGCTTGTAGGAGCTTCTAGGAATGGCTGGGAGCAGAGAAGGCGGAAAAGCCTGGTGGCATTTTTTCATTTTAAGCACTTCAAGTGTTGGCTAATTAAATAAGTGTTCAACAGGTTGGACAGGGTGCTACCTTATTCGAACCGCAGGATGAGGGCTCCAGGAAATAGCTAGCCACCTGAGAAAAATCTACTCACTACACAGCTTAAAAAAAAAAAAAAGCTCACAGTGTTTTGCAAAAACTACATATGTACAGATAGATGTATAAAATGCTGTAGGTTCTAATATTAACAGCAGTTGCTATCAAAACGTTTATTTCTCAGGACTTCCTTGGCAGTTCAGTGGTTAACAAGCCATGCTTCCAGTGCAGCGAGTGTGTGTTGGATCCCTGCTCAGGAAACTAAGATCCCACATGCCTTGCAGTGCAGCAAAACAAAAACATTTATTTCTCAGCGCTGTCTTTCAGCACGTGCGATCTACGCTCCTCCATTTTCTTTCAGCTACATGAGTTCTGTGCATTTTAAAACCCTACCTTACGGGATTTGCTAGTGGCTCAGGTAAAGAGTCCACCTGCCAATGCAGGAGACACGGGTTCGGTCCCTGCGTCGGGCAGATCCCCTGGAGGAGGAAATGGCAACCCACTCCAGTGCTCTTGCCTGGAGAATCCCACCAACAGAGGAGATGTCTGGCAGGCTACAGTCCATCATGTTGCGAAAGAGTGGGACACAACTCAGCGACTCAACAACAAACAGGAAACAATCAAATGATGTTGGAATAGTTCTAATCGAATGATACACGTTTGTGCCCCGTCTCCCCAGTGGAAGTCCATTAATTTTGAAAAGGTGGCGCTGGCGGCAGTATTGCGGTGTTCTCCTGCCCAGAGACTGGTTACACGCGCCCTGGCTTTCGATCACTGCTTCTTTCGACCAACCTGCCGCATTAATTCAAAGAAAGGAATTGCACTGGTGATCAGTTGTCGCCAGCAAGACAAGGCCTGAAGAACTACTGAGTGTGGAAAGTGCCGGGGAGATACTGGTTTTGTAAAATGATTGGCAAAACAGACCAGAGCTCGGTCTGTTTCCTTTCCGCTTGTAGGAGCTTCTAGGAATGGCTGGGAGCAGAGAAGGCGGAAAAGCCTGGTGGCATTTTTTCATTTTAAGCACTTCAAGTGTTGGCTAATTAAATAAGTGTTCAACAGGTTGGACAGGGTGCTACCTTATTCGAACCGCAGGATGAGGGCTCCAGGAAATAGCTAGCCACCTGAGAAAAATCTACTCACTACACAGCTTAAAAAAAAAAAAAAGCTCACAGTGTTTTGCAAAAACTACATATGTACAGATAGATGTATAAAATGCTGTAGGTTCTAATATTAACAGCAGTTGCTATCAAAACGTTTATTTCTCAGGACTTCCTTGGCAGTTCAGTGGTTAACAAGCCATGCTTCCAGTGCAGCGAGTGTGTGTTGGATCCCTGCTCAGGAAACTAAGATCCCACATGCCTTGCAGTGCAGCAAAACAAAAACATTTATTTCTCAGCGCTGTCTTTCAGCACGTGCGATCTACGCTCCTCCATTTTCTTTCAGCTACATGAGTTCTGTGCATTTTAAAACCCTACCTTACGGGATTTGCTAGTGGCTCAGGTAAAGAGTCCACCTGCCAATGCAGGAGACACGGGTTCGGTCCCTGCGTCGGGCAGATCCCCTGGAGGAGGAAATGGCAACCCACTCCAGTGCTCTTGCCTGGAGAATCCCACCAACAGAGGAGATGTCTGGCAGGCTACAGTCCATCATGTTGCGAAAGAGTGGGACACAACTCAGCGACTCAACAACAAACAGGAAACAATCAAATGATGTTGGAATAGTTCTAATCGAATGATACACGTTTGTGCCCCGTCTCCCCAGTGGAAGTCCATTAATTTTGAAAAGGTGGCGCTGGCGGCAGTGTTGCGGTGTTCTCCTGCCCAGAGACTGGTTACACGCGCCCTGGCTTTCGATCACTGCTTCTTTCGACCAACCTGCCGCATTAATTCAAAGAAAGGAATTGCACTGGTGATCAGTTGTCGCCAGCAAGACAAGGCCTGAAGAACTACTGAGTGTGGAAAGTGCCGGGGAGATACTGGTTTTGTAAAATGATTGGCAAAAACAGCTTCTGGAAAGTGCCTTATCTGCAAGCCTTGTATTTCATTTCATTAACGTTATATTACATCGATTTAAACTTACCTGGAAGGCTGTAAGTTTTGCTTTATAAAACATCTCTGTGAGGGCATCTGAGTTCAGACATAATAAGAGTATTTGTCTACTGGGAAAAAAAAAAAAAAACCATTTAAAAAATTTATATTGCTCCTTCTGCTGTTCATTCCAAGTTGAGAAACTATAAGAGCAGACTGTTTTCATTGAGATCATTGATCACACAACCATGTTTATCCCTCGTAATCCAATACCTAAGGGCAGATTCACTCATACCCAAGCCGGCAAACACATTTGGTATTTGGGATGTAAAACCTGGTGAGAAACGAGGCAGAGACATGACTGGGTCTTCACAGGGCACGGTCCAGGCAAGAGGAGGAGACGGGTGAATCGTCATGCAGCCTGTGACAGGAGGTGGTGGCGGGAAGGAAGGCGGGTACGGCTGGAGAAATCAGGGAGGACTTTTGGAGGAGAGGGCCTCTGAAGCCAAGTCATCTTTGGAGGATGGGTCAGGGAGTCAGGGGTCAGAGGCGGCTGAGGAAGAAAGCTCTCTATTGGAGAAGTTGGCTCCAAAGGTTCACGCCTTGAGAAATCGTGCCAAAAAAAGAAAACCCACACCTTTTTATGACTTTATAGATAGCATAAAGCTCTCTGTAATACTCGCTTCATTCAAGGAACCCTGCGACAAGGCAGGACATTAAACATTTACAGTTTTTGAGATAACATTTGTATGGCCCTTGTCGAGGTGGTACAGTGGACTAATCAGAAACAGATAGGTCGCGGGCCCTGGAAGGTCCATGGGGAGACCCCACCGAGGAAATCCCCTGGGCCGAGCTGTGGGGTACGTGGGGGCCCGCCCCCCTGCCCACGGGAAGACTTGGCCGTGTGTTATGACTTTGTTAAGAGAATCGCAGACGTGGGGATCACTGTCCTTTTCGTTCGTTTTGTTGGTCACAAATATTTCAAATGCCCCCCCTCGCTATTTCCTTCCCATCACTCCCCCCTCCCAAAATGATACATCTGGAATCTAAACATATTCTCCGGGTTGATAAGGAAACATGAGCTTGCTTTTACAGTTATCTACCAGAAATTCTTATGCCAGGAAAAACTGAAACAATAAAGGTGTATCTTTGAAGGTCAATGAATCAGTGTTTTATGAGGCCATGAAAAGGGGAGTTCCAAACCAGGGCCTCCTTTGCCGAGAGTGTTGTTTGAAGAAGGTGCCACGTGAACTTTCTCTTGCAGATCAGTATTAAAATTCCCCCGGTGCTGTGTTCCTAGTTTTGAAGTGCATGGGGAAAAGAGAGTGGTGGTTATTCCACGTGGTGTGCCCAGAAGATGCTCTCTTGCTGTGGATGTGGGCCTGCATCCCGCCTGGGTGGTCCTCGGCTCCCCCAGGGAGTCACCCCCAGGGCATCTGCCCTCGGGCCACGTGGCTCCCGGGACAGCCAAGGCCTGTCTGCTGACCCCCGGCGGTATCCAGACCCCAGCCCGCGAGGGAGGCATGCTGGAACCCACCTCCAGCTGCGGCGAACCAGTGTGGGTGGCATTCGCCCTCCCATCACCTGTACCTTCTCCAGCGGGTTTGTAGGAGGTCTGGCATCTTCTCTCATGCTGCCCTCTGGCTGACATGTGGGAGCTCAGCCGTTCGGCCATTCGTGGTCCGACTCTTTGTGACCCCTTGCACTGTAGTAGCCTGGCACTCTTAGCAGGAATCCTGGGGTGGGTTGCCATTTCCTCCTCGGGATCTTCCCAACCCAGGGGCTGAGCCCACATCGCCTGTGTGGCACGCAGGTTCTTTACACAAGCAGCACCTGGGAAGCGGAGAGTACCTGGCTGCCATGTGGGAGCAACCCACAGGACCCGTTGCTAGAGAAACAGGTTAAGCTCAGCTCATCCTGTCTATCCCAAACCCAAGCTCTGAACCGGAAGAAACCCAGAGTGAGACAGTGGACTTCAGCAGATCAGAAGACCTGGTGGGTCTGAAGTCCTCAGTGAGCTTTTGAGGTTTAACACAGAGCGGGCGGTGGGTGAGATCAGCCCGGCCTGTATCTCTGTCCTCCACCCGAGAGGTGCTGTCGGTCCATTTCCTGCCAGCGAGCCATCCTGCCGGGCTCCCCCGGGCCCGCCCTCTGTCGCTGGCCCTGCCGGTCTCACGGCCCTCGCCTGTGTGGTGTGCTGCCTTTCCATCGCGCTGGGTCCTGCGGGCCACCGGTGACTTCCAGCCGCAGGTTTCTGTGGGCTGCCACATTCAGGGCATGGCACTCGAGAGGAAGAAAGAAGCTGCTGTGTGTGTCGAACGTGTTCTTTTAGAGCGTCTCCTCCAGGCGGGGCATCCGGCAACAGGCTGAGGACACAGAGACCGGGCCACAGCCCTTGTCTCCAGGGAGTGCCCGGTCTCGGCACGTGCAGACAGAAGGCGGTGACACACTTGTGTCACCAGGAGCGATTTCAGAGTGTGGTGCGCACCCAGGATGAGAGTGCTTTATCTGGCTTGGAAGTGTCGGGGGAAATCCCCCCTTTGTCTGACTCTGGCCGCATGTGTGTCTAAAGTGCAGAGAGAAAGACAAGGGGTCTTCCTGTGGGCTGGGGTTGCAGGGCTGGGTGGCGCTCTGCCTGGGGGTGGGAATGGCGCTGGTGGTGGGGGGTGGGCCAAGGAGGTGGGAGCCCAGTGTTTTCAGACAACCCTGAAGAGGACAGTGCTTCTGGACTCCAAGGCCAGGTGGGGAGAGGGAGGCAGAGAAGGGCATTCTGTGCCGAGAAAATAGTGTAGATCTTATCTCCGTGTATTGCGAGCTGGGGAGGGACGTGGTCCTATTTGTAGGTTGTGGGGGTGAGTGCCGTGGTTCCAGGGGACCCAAAGGAGGCCACCGTCCTTGCTTTGGGGAGGTACTGGTCAAGGCTTGAATGGGGTCAGGAAGGTGGCACGAGAAAGCAGTTAAGGGCAGGAAAGATGCCGAAGACACAGGGGCAGAGGATGTGGTTGGGCCTATTATTTAAAAGAAAAAATGCGGTAGAAGTCAGAACCAAACAACGGACCCCTTGGACTGTATTTTTGCCCCATTTATTAAGGATACTTCTGTCTTGGTCCAAATCCAAATTAACTCAGGTTCAGATTCAAGTCAAGAAGGATGATTTTCCCCAAACACTCAATAGAGAAGGTTGCAGTTTAGCAGATGGAATCCCATTTGCTTCGGATTATTTTCCTGGGAAGCAAAATTCCTTAGAGCCCAGAAAGGTAAAAACAAGCCAAGAGCCCCAAGGCATTGGGTTCTGCAGGAAATTTGTGTGCTCTGGAATTCAGAGCCATTTCCTGGCCTATAGGTGTCTTTGAATCAGAGGCTCAGGATGTAGGCAGGGTTTTAAAACTCGGGACTGAAGAGATAAGCAGCCAGTGATCCCCAGAGAGTCCGTCATCAGAGCTGGCGTGGCCTGCCCTGCTCTTCCAACGCCGGCTCAGAGAGGCCACCTGCCCCCAGCCAAAGCGGTGTTTACCTTGGGCGCACGGCTCCGCCAAAACCTTTCTCTTATATGAGACGTGTTTTCCCGGTGGATGTCAGTGCCTCATCGGTGTGTTTCTCTTCCTCTCGGCCTGCTGCCCTCGTCTCCCCCACCCCTCAAAAAGTCCTAGCCTAGCAGGTGACACAGAAGCCCTCTGGCACAAGCCGAATCAGAGAGCTGCCAGGTCTCCAAGCGGCAGGAAGAACCGACTGCAAAAAAACGACCCTTTCGGGTCATCGGAGTAATAATAACTCAGTACGTTTCCTGTTCAGTGTGGAGCATACAAGAGCCACTTCCTCCAGCTACCAGAAAGTTGAAGACTTTCCATTAAAAATGAGGAAGAAAAACTCTTAACTTTTGTGAGTGTGATGGCTCAACCTGGGAGGCGGGAAGCGAGCACGAGTGCTGCCCCACAAATCCTGTCAGCGCCGCGGCGCGGGCCAGCTCACTTCTCGTTACCTCCCCAAATGGGAAATGAGCCATTTTTCTAAGGTTCTGATTTTTTAAAAATATTTGTTCCTCTCTGCAGTGTGCGTGTGTGCGCTAAGTCGCTTCAGCTGCGTCCGACCGTTTGCAGCTCTGTGGACGGTCGCCCACCAGGCTGCTCCGTCCACGGGAGTCTCCAGGCAAGAGTCCTGGAGAGGGTTGCTGTGCCCGCCTCCAGGGGATCTTCCCCACTCAGGGATCGAACCCGTGTCTCTTAGGTCTCCTGCGTTGGCAGGCAGGTTCTTTACCACTGATGCCACCTACTTAGAACTGTATCCTTAAGTAGCACAGACAGCTGCCCAACTCATATCCACTTGAAAAAACTGCCGAGGACTCTCAGTTTTGTACTCAAGGCAGTTTAGCAGATGGAATCCCATTTGCTTGGATTATTTTCCTGGGAAGCAAAATTCCTTAGAGCCCAGAAAGGTAAACAAGCCAAGAGCCCCAAGGCATTGGGTTCTGCAGGAAATTTGTGTGCTCTGGAATTCAGAGCCATTTCCTGGCCTATAGGTGTCTTTGAATCAGAGGCTCAGGATGTAGGCAGGGTTTTAAAACTCGGGACTGAAGAGATAAGCAGCCAGTGATCCCCAGAGAGTCCGTCATCAGAGCTGGCGTGGCCTGCCCTGCTCTTCCAACGCCGGCTCAGAGAGGCCACCTGCCCCCAGCCAAAGCGGTGTTTACCTTGGGCGCACGGCTCCGCCAAAACCTTTCTCTTATATGAGACGTGTTTTCCCGGTGGATGTCAGTGCCTCATCGGTGTGTTTCTCTTCCTCTCGGCCTGCTGCCCTCGTCTCCCCCACCCCTCAAAAAGTCCTAGCCTAGCAGGTGACACAGAAGCCCTCTGGCACAAGCCGAATCAGAGAGCTGCCAGGTCTCCAAGCGGCAGGAAGAACCGACTGCAAAAAAACGACCCTTTCGGGTCATCGGAGTAATAATAACTCAGTACGTTTCCTGTTCAGTGTGGAGCATACAAGAGCCACTTCCTCCAGCTACCAGAAAGTTGAAGACTTTCCATTAAAAATGAGGAAGAAAAACTCTTAACTTTTGTGAGTGTGATGGCTCAACCTGGGAGGCGGGAAGCGAGCACGAGTGCTGCCCCACAAATCCTGTCAGCGCCGCGGCGCGGGCCAGCTCACTTCTCGTTACCTCCCCAAATGGGAAATGAGCCATTTTTCTAAGGTTCTGATTTTTTAAAAATATTTGTTCCTCTCTGCAGTGTGCGTGTGTGCGCTAAGTCGCTTCAGCTGCGTCCGACCGTTTGCAGCTCTGTGGACGGTCGCCCACCAGGCTGCTCCGTCCACGGGAGTCTCCAGGCAAGAGTCCTGGAGAGGGTTGCTGTGCCCGCCTCCAGGGGATCTTCCCCACTCAGGGATCGAACCCGTGTCTCTTAGGTCTCCTGCGTTGGCAGGCAGGTTCTTTACCACTGATGCCACCTACTTAGAACTGTATCCTTAAGTAGCACAGACAGCTGCCCAACTCATATCCACTTGAAAAAACTGCCGAGGACTCTCAGTTTTGTACTCAAGGCAGAAAAGCAGGATCGTGGCTGGAAGGCTCATGGCAACTGAGAATCTGTATCATGATTCAAGCCTAGGAGAGATTATTCACAGCTGCCCTGGCTCTCCCATGCATCGTTGAACAGTTCCCAGCGGCCGGAACTTCCCTGTCGCAGCCCTAAAATCTAATACCATGTCACCATTTGACCTTGTTTCCTCAAATTTGTTCGTTCGTAGGGGTAAAGATCCGTTGGTCAGTGTCTTCTTTATTTTCCTATTTCTCTCTTTGAAGGTTGTCAGCTCTCTACTTCCTCTTACTCAAGTTGTTCATGCTACTTCCTTTAGCCTCTCTGTCAGCTTTTGTGCTTTCAATTCTCTGGATTGTTGCCCTTCCACAAGACACTCTGGAAAACAGACTTACCCCAGGCAGCCTGAGCCTGAGGAAGCTCCCCATCTTGTAGGGAGAGTAAGATCAGCTCGTCGTCATTTCTTACAGTGAAGTGAGTCTAAAGGCTCCAAGCAAAGGAGCGAGCAAGATGCCTCGGGGGCACAGAGCGGGACAAGGTTGCGAGCTGGGCAGGGGTGCTTATCTAGGCCTGGAAGGACGGGCGCGATGCTGAGGGCAGAGCAAGCAGGGGAAGCAGGCCGAGCCAGACGGGAGAAAGTCAAGTCCTGTCCAGTTTTATGGACCAAAGAGCAGGAACGTCTAAGGCTAAGAGGGGACCGGGGCAGGTGCTGGTGCCGGCGAGGGTGGCCCTGGACCCGGTGTCTGCAGCCCCAGGGAACTTGTCAGAAATGCATGTTCTCGGGCCATCGACAGCGGACTCCGCAGGTGGGACCCAGCGGTCTGGTGTCAGCCCCTCTGCAGAGGATTCAGAAGCACACTCGAGTCCGAGAAGTCCAGCTGCGGACGTAGGATTCCATCAAGAGGTTTCGAGCTCCGCTCCCACTTACTCTTGCTTGATTACTGTATCAGAAGCGCCTGCCTCTTGGGGACGCCCTCCTGCGTGCCAGGCATGTGCTAGGTGTTTGCGCAGATTTTCTTTCATCCTCACCCCACCTTGCCGGGAAGGTGAGAAGACCAAAGCGCAGAGGGGCCCCGTTTGCACAGCTGGGAAGCAGCCCCTCCCAGGCCTCCCCGCCGTGCTGCCGATGGCCTAGCCACAGCCCCTCAGGGAAGCTGCTTGTACAGTCACCTCTGTGACAGGCGGGGAGAGACCTCTAGGACTGGGGGGGCAAGGAGCAAGCTCCTTCGCATTTGGGGAAATCGCACAACCAGCCTGCATGTGCGGGGCTCTGCTCAAGGAGGTGCGCTCACGGAGGGCTTTCTGGTGGTGACTGTCACCCATCAGAGAGGAAACCTCTGTGACTTGAAGGCTGGGTTCAGCCGGCACCCTGAGCATTCTCAGGCTAGGGTCCATGTGCTCTACTCCCTGACTCAGGAGGAGAAGAAATGTGACAGTGTGAATCAGCCCTGCCACTTCCTGAAGCCCGGGCGTCTCTCACTCCGCCGTGCAGCCCCCGCCCACCAGAAACCAGCTGTCCTGTACCTGCTGGGCCTCCCGCCACAGCCCTGTCCTGCCTCGGTGGAGACGGTTGTGAGCTGTGTGTGTCCCACTTCCGCCACCTACCAGTCTCGGCCCTGGGTGGGCTGTGTGTGCGGCGGCGGGGAGGGGGCGCAGGGGCGTGCCCCTTCTGATGAGCTTAGGTTTGGTTGGTTGGTTGGTTGGTTTTAATTTGGGTCTCTTGTCATTGATTTTTTATCCATTTATATTCACCCATCTTTACTCTTTGGCCTGTGTGGGTCTCCCACTGCAGCGGCCTCTCCGGTTGTGGAGCACTGGTTCTGGGCGCATGTGCTCCAGAGCGCTGGCTCATCATTGGACACACCAGTCCAGTCATTCAACAGCACATGGGGTCTTCCCGGACCAGGAATTGAACCAGTGCCCTTTGCACTGCAAGGCAGACTCTTTACCCACTGGACCACCTGGGAAGCCCGAGCTTAGGTTTTCCATGTCCCGGTTGGGGTCTCTGTGACCAGGTCATTGAGGTCCTACTTGTGTTTAGACTTACAAATGACCAAGGCACTAGAATGCACAACAAGCCATCTTGCCTGCGTGAGCCGGTCCTCACGGACGAGTGCAGGAGTGGTGGGCACCCAGCTGCTCTGAGGCCAGGGTAGCCTCAGGGAAGGGCCTCATCTGGTGAGAGAGGCACTCTATTCCCGGCCCAAGTGATGGAGGCCGGAGCCGCTGTGTTGCGTATGGGTTAGACAGACCCATCTTCCACCCCTATTAGAAAAGCAAATCTGAGCCCCGGAAGAGATCTCTGATCTTGATCTTGCAATCCCTTCCCTCCCAGGGTGTTTCTAATTTTGCTTCCAATTGGCAGAACCCTTCCAAGTCCGTGCTTGGGTTTGATTCAGAACTAGTAGGAAACCATTACTGTCTTCTGTAAGGGGAAGTTGTAAGATCTCAATCAGTCCTTGAGGAAATATTATTCATTAATTTACCGAGAATTGGAGCCTTTGCTGCATGCCTGGCATTGCGCCAGTCTGCTTATCGCTCACTGTCTGAGTGAGCCACCTTGTCTCTTTGTGAAGAAGAAGAAAGATAAGGAAGATAAGGGAGGGAAATCCTCACGCATGATGCCCGGCACGAGTAGGTGTTTCGTGAGGACCAACTCTTCCTTCTCACCCACTCAAGACAGATGTGTCTGTGTCCAGCAGTGGCCGAGGTGGTTCGTGGTGGCCATTCTGTAGATGGAGATAATGGTACAGAGTTTGGAAATACAAGAACGTTCTGGATCTCAGTCTTTCACCTCTGACCTTGCTTCTCAAAGACTGGCATTCTCAGTATCACCTGGGAGCTCGTTAGAAAATCTGCGTTCTTAGAAGAGTTCCGGGCGATTCTTTTGCACAGTAAGGATTGAGAAGCACTGGTCTGTGAACCTGGCAGTGGAAGAGACTCAGATTCTCTTACGGGGCACAATGCAGTGCTCAAAGGTGCTGAATAGTATTGGGTGATTGAGTTTGTTTGTTTGTTTGTTTCTAAAAAGTGTATGTCAGCTGTGACTGAGAAGAGAAGCTCAGCTGTGTTAAAGCAGAAAAGGAAGAGGAATGCCTTCAGACACGTCCAGGGATAGCTCTGGATGGGAGATGTAAAGTCTTGAAAAGCAAGACAGATGAAGAATGTTTGAGCATGTAATAAGTATTCCAGAGGCCAGGGCCGCCGTGCCCCACCCCAGCCATCGAGATGAGGAGGGTCTCCTCACCACATCTCCCCGAGGTCCAGCAACCTGTGGATGCTCAGCACCCAGCACTGGCTTCCTTCTTCCATGAGCTTGAAATCTAGCTGAAGTCCTGGGATGTGGCCACATGAGGACAGTAAAAGATATGAGATGTCAAGCACGTGAGAGGTGCGGTGGGCTGGCAGGAAGGGTCGAGAGTCCCGAGGGTCAGAGTCCCCAGGCTCCCCAGGTGAGGCGGGATGTGTGCCAAGCGGGGAGGGCGGGCTGGCGTGTGGATCGGGGACAGAGGTGAGGAGGGCGGAGCGAAGCCCCAGGTCACAGCTGACATGTGAGCGGGCATGGCTGGTGGAGCTGCGTGCCGGTGGTTCACAGGCACGGGAGACACAAGGCCCGGCCCGGGGGCTTGGAGTGCTAGTGTGGTCCCTGAAGGTCCTGAGCAGGCAGTGACCCTGAGAGCCATGTGGGGATGTCTGTTGGGAAGTGTTGGGGACAGGTGAGCAGGGGGAAGTGGGTGGTGTGCCGAGAGCCTAGGCGCAAGTTTGCAATTGATCAGGAAGAGCAGACACACACGAAAACCCACCACAGATTTGAGGGCGAATGGATAGCTGTGTGTGTCTGGCCGAGTCCCTTTGCCGCTCCCCTGAAACTATCACAGCATTATTTTTATAGAAAGTTTTAAGACATGAAACCACTGTTGAGCATCGAAGGCACTGGGAAAGAAGACAGTCTGGGTGGATGTGCGCCCTTCCAGCACAGAGCCTGACCAGTCTAGGTGTGAGATCTGAGGTTAAACCAAAGTGGCCAGGGTGGGTGAGTTCACATGTCAGCCTCGTTGGCTGAGCTCAGTGGTCGAGGAGGATCACAAGGCTAGAAAGGCTGTGAGGCCAGGGCCCACAGTGTGGTTTAGGCCTAGGATCCTGGGCAGGGCAGCCAGGGAGGCAGCAGGAGGCATGGGTGGAGGCGGAACAGAACACACAGAGCCTTGTTGAGGAGCTAGGCTGCCTCGTGGTCTTGAAGCACCTCTGAGCTCACCACTCACGGCCAGCACTCTGCCACCTGAGCGCTCGGCAGAGCGCAGACCTCACGCCCACCCCAGCCCTACCCAGTGAGCCTTCAGTTCATTTTCCAGGTGCTCCTCTGCATATTCAAGAAGCAGGCCAGGGAGCTTCCCTGGCGGTCCAGTGGTTAAGAATCCGGGCCAATGCTGGGGTGCAAGTTTAGTAAGCTAAGACCCATGTCAAGCACGTGAGAGGTGCGGTGGGCTGGCAGGAAGGGTCGAGAGTCCCGAGGGTCAGAGTCCCCAGGCTCCCCAGGTGAGGCGGGATGTGTGCCAAGCGGGGAGGGCGGGCTGGCGTGTGGATCGGGGACAGAGGTGAGGAGGCGGAGCGAAGCCCCAGGTCACAGCTGACATGTGAGCGGGCATGGCTGGTGGAGCTGCGTGCCGGTGGTTCACAGGCACGGGAGACACAAGGCCCGGCCCGGGGGCTTGGAGTGCTAGTGTGGTCCCTGAAGGTCCTGAGCAGGCAGTGACCCTGAGAGCCATGTGGGGATGTCTGTTGGGAAGTGTTGGGGACAGGTGAGCAGGGGGAAGTGGGTGGTGTGCCGAGAGCCTAGGCGCAAGTTTGCAATTGATCAGGAAGAGCAGACACACACGAAAACCCACCACAGATTTGAGGGCGAATGGATAGCTGTGTGTGTCTGGCCGAGTCCCTTCGCCGCTCCCCTGAAACTATCACAGCATTATTTTTATAGAAAGTTTTAAGACATGAAACCACTGTTGAGCATCGAAGGCACTGGGAAAGAAGACAGTCTGGGTGGATGTGCGCCCTTCCAGCACAGAGCCTGACCAGTCTAGGTGTGAGATCTGAGGTTAAACCAAAGTGGCCAGGGTGGGTGAGTTCACATGTCAGCCTCGTTGGCTGAGCTCAGTGGTCGAGGAGGATCACAAGGCTAGAAAGGCTGTGAGGCCAGGGCCCACAGTGTGGTTTAGGCCTAGGATCCTGGGCAGGGCAGCCAGGGAGGCAGCAGGAGGCATGGGTGGAGGCGGAACAGAACACACAGAGCCTTGTTGAGGAGCTAGGCTGCCTCGTGGTCTTGAAGCACCTCTGAGCTCACCACTCAACGGCCAGCACTCTGCCACCTGAGAGCTCGGCAGAGGGTAGACCTCAGGCCCACCCCAGCCCTACCCAGTGAGCCTTCAGTTCATTTTCCAGGTGATTCTCTGCATATTCAAGAAGCAGGCCAGGGAGCTTCCCTGGCGGTCCAGTGGTTAAGACTCCCGCGTCCAATGCTGGGGGTGCAAGTTTGATCCCTGGTCAGGGAGCTAAGACCCCACGTGCCTTGTGGCCAAACAAAACAAAGCCTAAGACAGAAGCAGTATTGTAACAGATTCCATAAACAGCTTTAAAATGGTCCACATTTTAAAAAAAAAACTTTAAACAAAGAGTAAAACGTGAATTGTTTAAAAGAAGCAGCCGGCCAGGGCAATCTAGCCTGTTCCCCATCCTCTTTGGGGACTAACATCTTACTAGCTTGGTGCACCTCCCAGTATGGGCTTCCCGGATGGCCCATAAGGGAAAGAATCTGCCCGCAATGCAGGCGACCTGGGTTCAGTCTCTGAATCAGGAAGATTCTCCTGGAGAAGGGTATGGCAACCCACTCCAGTCTCCTTGCCTGGAGAATTCTGTGGACCGAGGTTCCTGTCCGTGGGGTCGCCAGGAGTTGGACACAACTGAGAGACTGACACGTCAGTGCAGCCCCAGGATAATGGCAGAGCCTAGGAGGGTCCTTGGCATCCGGCAGACCAGTGCGCACTTGGAAGCACAAGGGTCATTCAGGTTTACTACAGGGAAGAAGAGAAAGCAGTTCTCAAATGAATGAAAGCTAAAAAAAAATTAAGAATTGCAAAAAAAAAAAAAAACCCAGTCCTTTCACACTAGGAGAATAAAGGGGGCATTCACTGGAGCCTGGGGGTGACGATGTGAGGACAAGTCAGCCACCCTAATTACGCTGTTTAGGAAACAAAAGTTCCTTGCCCAGTGTTTCAGGTAGCCCACAGCTGCAGACTTTCTTCACTCTTTATCTCCCCAGAAGACAAAGAAACTTGCAATTAAAGTTATGAAATGGGAGGTTATTTCTTCATTTTCCCTTGGGCCATATGTTTTCTAGGAGCAGAGATAATAAATGCATTGTGAGCAAAGTAAGGAAGAGAGATGAGCAGAAGTCAATAGACCTTTGATATTCTCTTGTCTGAATAAGTTCAGGACTCTCTTTTTCTTAAATGAGCTTATCTGGAATCAAGGTGATGGGGGAAAAAAGTGCTGATGGGGCCATAAAAACCAACTTTCAAGACAGCTCATGAAGTTAACCATATCATTTGCTAAATTGAAATGGTTATTATGTCAAGACTTCTAAACGGCCACAATTACTCCACATTTTTAAGGGTTTTTTTTTTTAATCAAATCTGACCTGAGTCAGATTTTTGTTTCTGTGTATAGTATCTATTTTTAAAAACTCTCATGACAAAATGGTTAAGGTAGTAAATTTTGTTATGAGTATTTTATCACAGTTAAACTTAAAAATTAAAAATTTCATGACTTATATTTCCTGCCTGATGATAAAAATAGCACAAAGTGCTTATTTCAAATGTTACGTCCACGGTGAACCTACAGTCATGCAGAGCTGCGGGTGCATATTAACTCACAATATGGGCAAACTGTATCACCAGTTGTGAGTCTAAACTCCCTGTTACTTTGTCTTGTCCCCTCACTTCATGCAGGTCTCCACTCAGAAATCATCTCATCCGTGAGACTCCCCTCCTCATTCCATCAGTTTTCTTGTCTGGTGTTATTTATTTATTTATTTTAATCATAATCATTCCAACCAGATTCCATTACACATTTGCTTCCTGTCACTCTTCTTCCAAGGACTATAAGGCAGAACTCTCCATCTGGTATCTGTCCACAAAACGTAAGATTGTCTCAGGCATATAGCAAGTGTCCAGTGAATATTTGAGAAGAAAATAAATGCATTTTTTATCTGTTCCACACGGAGCATATACTTAAATGCCAAACCGTCCTGATTATTGTCTAGAGAGCCAAGCAGAGATGCTGTTTAGACTGGTAAAATTTTTCTTCGATAGAAAAATCAAAAATTTCTTTCAAGACAGTAAAGCGGAACCCAAAGCTCCTATAGCCCTCTGAAAAACATTCCAGTTCTTTGTGATAAGTCATTGCTGTTGATGGCTAAATCCAGTCCTGTGAACAGGTTCAGACAAAAGGAAATTGCCCCGTAAAAATGAGCAGAAGATGTGTGTAGATATTCCTCCAGAAGTGACCAACAGGCACATAAAATAGGTGGTTGGCATTATTAGTCGTTAGGGGAATGCAAATCAAAACCTCACTGAGAGGGACTTCCCTGTGGTCCAGTGGCTAAGACTCTGAGAGTCTGGGTTCGATCCCTGGACAGTGAACTAGATCCTGTATGCAGCGGCTAAGACCTGGTGCAGCCAAAGAAAGAAATATTAAGAAAAAACACTGAGAGACCACTTCACACCCACTCGGATCTGTATTACCAAAAAAGTGGGACATAACAAGTATGGGCAACGATGTGGAGAAATTGGAACGGTCACATATTTCTGGTGGGAGTGGATTAATATAGCACAGCAACTATGGGCAAAACATTTGGTGAGTCCTCAAAAAGCTGAACGGAGAATGACTGTGTGACCCAGGTATAGACTCCAAAGAACTGAAAACAATGACTGGAGCAGAGACGTGTGTGCCCGTGCTCTCTGCAGCACTATTCACCACAAGGAAAGGGCAGAAGTAACCCACATATCCATCAACAGAGGAATGGATAAACAAACTGTGATGTGTTTATACAGTGGGATGTCGTCCTGCCATCAAAATCAGTGGAGTTCTGATACATGCTGCCATACGGACGACCCCTGAAGACCATGCCAAGTGAAATAAGCCAGACAAAGAAACAGACCCTGTGTGGTTCCACTTATACGGGGTGCCTAGAACAGTCAAGCTCACAGAGACTAAAGCAGAACAGAGATGACCAGGTGCTGGACAAAAGGGGGCAATAGGCTTTAACTCCAGGATTGCCAGGTAGAGGGGAAACGGGGAGTTACCATGTGACGGCTACAAGGGTTTCTGTTTGGGGTGATAAAAATGTTTGGAAAAGAGACCGTGGTAATGGTTATGCAGCATCGTGAGTCTAATCGATGCCTCTGAATCATATACACTAAGAAATAGTTCAAAGGGCAAATTGTGTTATGTCGATATATGCATTTTTTAATATTTACGTAAAATGTTTACTTTTCAAAGGGCTGGCAGAAAAAGAGCCAGATTCAGGGTCTTGAGATGGAGGCAGCCCTTTCTCACCCTCCTGAAAGGAGCCCTTTTCCTCCCTTTTCCTTCAGGATCCAGACGCCCTGCCTTGTGTGACCACAGCCACTCTGTGTGGCCGTTCCCCCAAGAAGACACTAGTCATTCGCTCCACCAGACACTGTTCACCGTCAGAAGGAGTTTGCACCTTCTTATTGGCCTTTTTCACCCCACCGCTCTTTGCAATATGCTCCAAGTGTGTGAAAGTGTTAGTCGCTCAGTCCTGTCTCTTTTTGATCCTATGCATTGTAGCCCACCAGGCTCCTCTGTCCAGTGGAATTTCCCAGGCAAGAAGACGAGTGGGCAGCCATTCCCTTCTTCCGGGACTCTTCCCCACCAGGGATCGGACCTGCATCTCCAGCACTGGCAGGTGGATTCTTTACCGTCTGAGCCACCAGGGAGGCCCAAGGTGCTGCTCGAAGACCCCCGTTTCTTCTACAGCAGCCACTTCCTCAGGGTCTGACTCCTGCGCAAGCCGCAGCCTTCCCACCTCTGTCCTGGCCCTCCTCCTGGCTCGGGGCTCCTCCCTCTGAGATGCCTTCCCCTGTATCCCAGGCTGAGTTCCCTCCCCTACCCCGCCCGGGACCACCAGGGACTTAGGGAGCCTTGTCCTTCCAGCGGGCCAGGCCCTTCGTTGCTGCCTGCGTCTCTGTCTTCCAGGTTTCTTTCCTCTCTGCTGCCCATGTCGTCTGGTGCTGCACACTTTGAGAGGGTAGCGACGGGCTCGTTTCCTTGGCTGACACAAGCCTATGCCTTGCACAAGTATGTGCGAGCTCAGTAAAGACGGCTTTAAGGTGTGAGGATAGCTGAGCTTTTTAAGAGACTGGTGCTTTCTATGATTAAACCCTACACCAGGCTGAAACTTGTCAGAAAGTTGACTGAAACTTGTCGGAAAGTTGACTGATAGTTATCGGTCGGAATCTTATGAAAAGTCATTTTGCAAGACGAGGCAAATGACACGGACAGAGAAATGACTGCCCTTACTCTGCTCTCTGGCCTGTGAGATCAAGTCCCAGCCCCCTTGTGGGGAGTGGTCTGTATATGGGGAGGGGTTGATTCATGTTTGTGAATTCCCTTGAGACCAGTAGTTGACCAGCTGTCGTGCCCTAAATCCCTTAGTAGCAGCTCAGTTATTAATATAATATCAACAGTATTTATAATGTCATCATTTTCTTCACATTCTTCTCAAAAAACTTGGCACATCTTTTTCCATTGTACCCATTAGAGAGTAGCTGAGCCTCACTTTTAGCAGCAGAATTTTTTTTTTCAAGAGCTGTGTATAGCATGTATTTCTGTAAAGGGAATTATGGCTTCCCTGGTGGTTCAGCTGTAAAGAATCCACCTGCCAATGAAGGAGACACAGGTTCGATCCCCAGATCGGGGATATCCCCTGGAAAGGGGAATGGCTACCCACTCTAGTCTTCTTGCCTGGAAAACCCCATGGACAGACGAGCCTTGCAGGCTACAGTCTGTGGGGGCTCAGAGTCGGACAGCACTTAGCGACTAAACAGCAACAAAGGGAACTGCAGTATTTCAGATGCGCAGGGAATCTTCTGTTTAACCCCTCTGATTCTCTGTATCCACTTGTATCATGACTTTGACCACATACCTGGCTTGTATAACGTGGGGTTTTCACTCTCTTAACACATTCCACCGTTCAGTGATCCCCAAAGAGTGCTCAGAATGATCTGTTGGGTGCATGAGAGATCCCCCAAAGCTCCCTGCTTATCTTCTTTGTCTCTTTTATCAGTAACATACTATCCTTGTAGGTGCCTGTGTAATGTTCTAAAGTATGAAACGTGAAACTTTGGTTTGTGCGATGAAAAACAGGTCTAAGTGTCTGTAAACCCGTGAGCTTGACATGCTGTCTGTTGAGTTTTCTAAAGTGAAAATGTCTAGGGCATTAGGACATCGCTCGATTCTGTCCCCGTTGACAGAAATCACTGGCAGGATCTCCTAGCCACTTTATCAGCAGAGGTTGTGAGTCAGCACGCTCCCCACCCGGCTTCCGTCACCACCACTGACTAAAGCCCCAGACAGAGAGCCACCTGCGTGACTCGGGCCACCTGCCACGACTTCAGTCCCCATGAGAAAGCACTTCTTTATGTGAAGTCAAACATGCTTTAAAAAAAATAAACCTTTTGGGGGCTCTGCTCTTCCCACTGCAGGGGGCACAGGTTCAATTCCTGGTTGGGGGACAAAGATCCTGCAAGTCTTGCAGAGAGGCAAAAAAGAAAAAATGAAAATGGTTTCCAGTTGCTTAGCTGAAACACTGCTGTCAGTTGCTATCCTCACAGCCAGGCTCAAATGAAAAAGGGAAGGTGAGCCCAGGAAAACTGCCAGGCAGACCTGCAGAATTTTTCTACAAGCTCGTACTCTCTTTTCCACCTTCCCTCCTTTTTCTGTCAACACTTCTTTCCTGCCACCTCCCAACCAGTGACTGATCTGATAAAAGTCACCCCTGCTCACAGATTCTGCCCAGGAGCACAATTAACCTCCCCTCTAACGACTGCCAGCCAGGTGTGCACCGCAGTGCCGGGTGACGCAAGTACACACGCCTCCATCCCCGCAGGAGCTTGCTGGAAACGTCCGCGGCTTCAACGGGAGGAAGCAGAGGCTGCCTTTTCACCAAGTATGGCCACTTGCCGTCGCTGCCTCGTATCCTTGAGTTATCTCACCGCATACTCACTGGAGTCGGATGAGTATGATTGTTCAGTCGCTCGGTCGTGTCCAGCTCTGTGCGACCCCATGGACAGCCACACACAGGCTTCCCTGTCCTTCACCGTCTCCTGGAGTTTGCTCAAACTCAAACTCAGGGGTACAGTTATTACCCATTTTACAGGTGAAGAGATTAAGACTTAGACCTGCTTTTCCCCCCACCCCGCCTTGTTCTCAGCTTGTAGAAATGCAGACGGTTTGATGAAAGACATGTCAGGTCACTCTGAAAGTTCTGATCTGAGAGCTGTAAACCCGTGAGCTTGAGTCTGTATTCTAAAGTGAAAATGTCTAGGGCATTAGGACATCGCTCGATTCTGTCCGTTGACAGAAATCACTGGCAGGATCTCCTAGCCACTTTATCAGCAGAGGTTGTGAGTCAGCACGCTCCCCACCCGGCTTCCGTCACCACCACTGACTAAAGCCCCAGACAGAGAGCCACCTGCGTGACTCGGGCCACCTGCCACGACTTCAGTCCCCATGAGAAAGCACTTCTTTATGTGAAGTCAAACATGCTTTAAAAAAAATAAACCTTTTGGATTAAACACATGTTTTTCTGGGAATTCCCTGGAGGCCCAGGGCTCTGCTCTTCCCACTGCAGGGGGCACAGGTTCAATTCCTGGTTGGGGGACAAAGATCCTGCAAGTCTTGCAGAGAGGCAAAAAAGAAAAAATGAAAATGGTTTCCAGTTGCTTAGCTGAAACAGTGCTGTCAGTTGCTATCCTCACAGCCAGGCTCAAATGAAAAAGGGAAGGTGAGCCCAGGAAAACTGCCAGGCAGACCTGCAGAATTTTTCTACAAGCTCGTACTCTCTTTTCCACCTTCCCTCCTTTTTCTGTCAACACTTCTTTCCTGCCACCTCCCAACCAGTGACTGATCTGATAAAAGTCACCCCTGCTCACAGATTCTGCCCAGGAGCACAATTAACCTCCCCTCTAACGACTGCCAGCCAGGTGTGCACCGCAGTGCCGGGTGACGCAACTACACACGCCTCCATCCCCGCAGGAGCTTGCTGGAAACGTCCGCGGCTTCAACGGGAGGAAGCAGAGGCTGCCTTTTCACCAAGTATGGCCACTTGCCGTCGCTGCCTCGTATCCTTGAGTTATCTCACCGCATACTCACTGGAGTCGGATGAGTATGATTGTTCAGTCGCTCGGTCGTGTCCAGCTCTGTGCGACCCCATGGACAGCCACACACAGGCTTCCCTGTCCTTCACCGTCTCCTGGAGTTTGCTCAAACTCAAACTCAGGGGTACAGTTATTACCCATTTTACAGGTGAAGAGATTAAGACTTAGACCTGCTTTTCCCCCCACCCCGCCTTGTTCTCAGCTTGTAGAAATGCAGACGGTTTGATGAAAGACATGTCAGGTCACTCTGAAAGTTCTGATCTGAGAGCTGCCCTGATGGGAGGACCCTGTTCTGGCGCCCACTCTGCCCTGACCGACCGCCTGGCCAGGCGGCCGCCTCTCCTCGCCAGTGTGCTGGGACCACGCGCCTTCCCTTCTTCCGGGGCTCTCCTGGCCCCAGCCGCTGCTCTGCTAAATCCCTACATTTAAGCTCCTCAGACTTTACTTCAGTTAGCATTCAAACTTTTTGTTTTCTATAGAAACAGTCTTATCTGATTTGCAAGCTCAAAATGACTCCTCTATGACATTCACTTCCAGTCTGAACTTTTAACCAAGAAGCACACAGTGGATGCTTTCTTTCCGGTAACGGACATATGACTGTGCCATATTTGAGAACAAAAAGCTGGACCAAAAAGAGAAGGACTTCTGGAAGCTTGTGGAAAAAATGAGCTGAGAAAGGGGCCAAAGTGAACTGGTTCCCCAGAACATCTGTTTCAAGGGTCTGTGTTTGGACTCCCTAATTGAAACATTTTGAGGGGAAAAGTTAGACCTTGTCTCTGGCCAGACTTCCCAGCCAGCTGAGAAAACAGACATTCAGAGAAGCGGACAAGAAGGAACAGGCTTTGGCTGTAGGTCTATGACTGAGACTTTTTGTTTGTTTGTTGTTTATTTGTTTCTAAAGAGAAAAGGCTTCAGAGAGAAACAATTTCCTCCCATGAGACCCTCAGAATAAAGCCACTTCCTGGGTGTTCTGGGGACAGAGGTCTCTAGTAGTTGATTTCTCTTCTATTCTGGGTGAGAGCACTTTCAATTGTGACTTTCTTTAAGGACATTTTTTTCAAGAGCAGTAGGACTATTGTCATTTTCACACTCAGTAGTTTCTCTTTTCAGAAAAACCACATCTTTCCGTTCGACTGTAACATTCAGGAATGTGATACCATCTTTACTTAATTTACAGCCCGATGCTCAAACATAGTCATGGTTAAGACTGACCTGCTTTTCCCCCACCCGCCTTGTTCTCAGTACAGTTATTACCCATTTTACAGGTGAAGAGATTAAGACTTAGACCTGCTTTTCCCCACCGCCTTGTTCTCAGCTTGTAGAAATGCAGACGGTTTGATGAAAGACATGTCAGGTCACTCTGAAAGTTCTGATCTGAGAGCTGCCCTGATGGGAGGACCCTGTTCTGGCGCCCACTCTGCCCTGACCGACCGCCTGGCCAGGCGGCCGCCTCTCCTCGCCAGTGTGCTGGGACCACGCGCCTTCCCTTCTTCCGGGGCTCTCCTGGCCCCAGCCGCTGCTCTGCTAAATCCCTACATTTAAGCCCCTCAGACTTTACTTCAGTTAGCATTCAAACTTTTTGTTTTCTATAGAAACAGTCTTATCTGATTTGCAAGCTCAAAATGACTCCTCTATGACATTCACTTCCAGTCTGAACTTTTAACCAAGAAGCACACAGTGGATGCTTTCTTTCCGGTAACGGACATATGACTGTGCCATATTTGAGAACAAAAAGCTGGACCAAAAAGAGAAGGACTTCTGGAAGCTTGTGGAAAAAATGAGCTGAGAAAGGGGCCAAAGTGAACTGGTTCCCCAGAACATCTGTTTCAAGGGTCTGTGTTTGGACTCCCTAATTGAAACATTTTGAGGGGAAAAGTTAGACCTTGTCTCTGGCCAGACTTCCCAGCCAGCTGAGAAAACAGACATTCAGAGAAGCGGACAAGAAGGAACAGGCTTTGGCTGTAGGTCTATGACTGAGACTTTTTGTTTGTTTGTTGTTTATTTGTTTCTAAAGAGAAAAGGCTTCAGAGAGAAACAATTTCCTCCCATGAGACCCTCAGAATAAAGCCACTTCCTGGGTGTTCTGGGGACAGAGGTCTCTAGTAGTTGATTTCTCTTCTATTCTGGGTGAGAGCACTTTCAATTGTGACTTTCTTTAAGGACATTTTTTTCAAGAGCAGTAGGACTATTGTCATTTTCACACTCAGTAGTTTCTCTTTTCAGAAAAACCACATCTTTCCGTTCGACTGTAACATTCAGGAATGTGATACCATCTTTACTTAATTTACAGCCCGATGCTCAAACATAGTCATGGATGATATTTTATAAAATAAAATCTATAGAAAATCCCCCACTTGTTCTTCTGGGTGGGGTTCTTTTCCTCTTGATTTGACAGAAAGAGCCAGGCTTCTTTCTGTTTGGTTATATGTCAGCATGAATTTTCAGTAGAGCAGAAAAGTATTTTAGGATTCATAATGCCTTTCACTACAATTGGGTTGATTAACAGCCCAAAAAACATTTAATTTCACCTTCCCTATAGGATTCTAAATACAGATCCTCCAAACTCTGCAGCTCTGCTCACAGAAATGCTTTATTTCTTCAGCTTGGGATTTTTCAGGATGAGACCCAACATGACATTGCGTTGGGAAATAAATCCACAGAGCTTTATCAAAACAATTTTGGTTTACATTTTATTATCTCCCTCCTCCCTCACAAAGCCTTGCACAGACTGTGGACATGCTTATTCCAGAAGAGTCTGTCAGCCATGAATACTAAATACCAGCCTGTATGCCCTGAAACAAATATACACCTGACACAAGACACACAAGAAAGTGAGGTGGCAGATGGCCAATTGTTAGATGTATTCTTGTGCCATTTTAACTCCTTTTTTTAGACTGTCCAAGGAATGTATATGGGTGGGGGGAAGAACAGGGGAAATTTAAGAGATATTTGCTGGAAACAGACTCTAAGGTTTCTTCTATACTCAGAGGCAGTCTGTCAGAAAGTGGAAATTCATCAGCATAAACTCTGAGGACCAAACGTTCCTTTTGTAGTTTATTGATTAGGGCCTATTAGTAGGACCCTGTCAGCTCATGGCTGTTTGTTTTTTTTTTTTTTAAATATTTATTTATTTACTTGGTTGCACTAGGTCTTAGTTGTAGCACAGGATCTTTTAATTGCATGTGGGATCTAATTCCCTGACAAGGGATCGAACCCAGGCCTCCTGCATTGGGAGTATGGAGTCTTAGCCACTGGACCACCAGGGAAGTCCCCCATGGCTGGTTTTTACAAGACTTCTAAGTACCATGAATCAAATTGTGTTCCCCAAACACAAGCACTGCAACAAACAGATCTGATGCTAAATCTATGTGACTGTCTTTTTTTTCTGGGTTTTTTTTTTTGGAGTATAGTTGATTTACACTGTTGCATTAGTTTCAGGTGCACAGCGAAGTTATCGTTACACGTCTTTCACAGAGTTTTTTTGTTTACAGCTGTATATAATCCCAAATCAGTCTTAGGTATATCCCTGACTGTATTCTTTATTCCTTAAATAGACAGTTTAGAAGTGGCTCTGCTTTATTTGCTTAATGAAAACAATGAAGGTTCAAAAGCCCTATTGTTGTAAAGGGAAACAAGTCAATCCTGAAGGCAAACTAGACAAAAATGTAGATAACTAGAAGGCTGTACCTCTTAAGTTGGTTACCAAAGGCCTTCTGTTGCTACATCTTGGGCAAAGAAAGGGGACTGGAGGTGGCTGACAAAGTCACCCCATTTGATGAAAATCTGGAGCCTTATGCTGAGTCCCTCCTCTATTCCCTGGGAGGCTGCCTCTGAAATACTTAAGCAGTAACACGTTTTCATCCAATTTCTGCCTAATTAGGATCGCTACCAATAATACGAGCTACCACCTCATCACTGTTAGGAGCTTGGTTTTAGAAAACGGTTGTGGTGGTGGTTGTCCAGCCACTAAGTTGTGTCCGACTCTTTGTGACCCCATGGACTGTAGCATGCCAGGTTCCCCTGTCCTTCACTGTCTCCCGGAACTGGCTGAGATTCATGTCCAATAAGTCAGTGATGCTATCTAACCATCTCATCCTCTGCTGCTCCTTTCTCCTTTGGCCCTCAATCTTTCCCAGCATCAGAGTCTTTTCCAATAAGTAGGTTCTTCGCGTCGGGTGGCTAAAGTATTGGAGCGTCAGCCTCAGCATTAGAGGATGGAGTCAGGCCCAGATTCTGAGCAGCTGGGAGGGATGGGGCAGAGGCCCAGGAGGAGCATGAGTGGCCTGAGGGCTCTCCCAGCTGCTGGTGAGATGAGAGATGTCAGAACTAGCTTGAGTGAGCGCTATATTGCTTCAGATGTATCCGACTCCTTGTGACCCCATGGACTGAATCCCACCAGGCTCCTCTGTCCATGGGATTCACCCGGCAAGAATTCTGGTGTGGGTTGCCATGCCCTCCTCCAGGGCATCTTCCCAACTCAGGGATCAAACCTGTGTTTCTTACATCTCTTGCATTAGCAGGTCTTTTACCAAAACTAGAACCTGAAGAGGAAAAGGAGGGATCAGACTGGGAGGGGCTGAAGGGCATCCATTCATTCACACCCAAGAACATCATTCTGAGGAATGTATCTGGCAGGGCATTCGGACAGAGAGAGGCTGGTGTCAAAGAGGTCCAACTTAGGCTAACCAGAAACCCAGCCCAAGAAGGTGGGGTTTGGGGACTTGGGAGCAGAGAGGCAGGAGGCAGAGCTGGTCTGGCCATTAGCATTGAGGAACAGGTCCCCAGGGGATCAGCAAAAGGTGACAGGCTAGAGCATTCAAGATCTAGATTTCCTCCTGGTTGAAACATGGGGACTGCGGTACAGAGAGTAAGCCGTGGGGTCTTGGATGTGGCGCTTGACACAGAAAGAGACCAGCACAAGGTGAAGCGAGTTTTGCATACTGGCTGAGACTCAGGGAGCTGTAAATCCTCTACTAAGAGGGGTCCTCCTGGAGCTGCAAGAGTGCAAGTTGAGGAAAAGAAGCAGAGAGCTTCTTGGAAGCAAAGAACGAGCAAGGGAAGAAAGAAAAACAACAGAGCATCTCGTCTTCTCCAGAAGGTGTGGGCCTCCTAAAGAGAGTTTTCCAGAGTCTTTTCATTTACCACCCCAAACCACATTCCCTGACCATATCAACGTGTGTATTGCCTTTTAAGTTGTATATTGATGCCATTTTGAAAGTTTGAAAGTGAACTGCAAAATATCTAATGTAACTCAAGAACAAAGTAGGGTTCGGTTCAAGCTGTACCTTAGATTTGGAGAAGGAAATGGCAACCCACTTCAGTATTCTTGCCTCAGAAATACCATGGACAGAGGAGCCTGGTGGCCTGCAGTCCGTGGAGGCATAAAGAGTTGGACACGAGTGAAGCGACTAAGCATAAATTAGATGAACACCGTAATCTCCTGCCTCACCACAGCCAGTTTCCCCAGTATCAGAACTGCTGATGTAACTTAAAAGATCCATGATCCCGTAGCTGTCAAGGAGACGTGTCAATTCTGCAGGGATAAGATGCTCTGGAATTAGACAGCTGTGATGGTTGCATACCTTTGTCAATATACAAAAGAAAAAAAAAAAAAAAAAACATGGAATCATACATTTTGAAAGAATAGATTTCATAGTATGTGAATTAACTCTCAATTTTTAAAAAAATTTATTTATTATTTATTTGCACTGGGTCTTAGTTGTGGCATGTGGGATCTAGTTCCCTAACCAGGGATCAAACCTGGGCCCCTTATGTTGGGAGCTCAGAGTCTTAGCCACTGAACCACCAGGGAAGCCCTCAATTGTTTTTTTTTTAACAAGAAAATGTGCCCAGGTGTAAAGTCATAGTAAGTTTAGGAGACAGAGCCAGGTCCAAAGACTAATCTGTGAAAATCTGTTTTAAGGGCTAGGACATCTGGTCACCTCTGGAATCAGTCACTTCCTGGTTTTTGCTGGGAGGCTATACTCCGGGGTTAGAGGGCGGATGGGCTGAATGAATCATGGCCATGCTCCTACACAGGTAAGCTGTCCACGTATTCAGGTCAGTGACGCTCTCCAGGTACCAGGGTTAGGAGCTCAGAGCAGTCAGGAGCGTCTGACAGAGGTTCTAAGCTGCTGTAGAAGGAACCCTTTTACCAAATTCCCCTGAAAAGCACCTGTGTGCATAACACAAAGACTCTGCTTATCTTACAGAGACGAGCAGCTTCCTTATGGGTCAGAAGCAATCGGCCTTTACCATCTGAAAGACGGACCAACCTTGTATTGCCTTTTAAGTTGTATATTGATGCCATTTTGAAAGTTTGAAAGTGAACTGCAAAATATCTAATGTAACTCAAGAACAAAGTAGGGTTCGGTTCAAGCTGTACCTTAGATTTGGAGAAGGAAATGGCAACCCACTTCAGTATTCTTGCCTCAGAAATACCATGGACAGAGGAGCCTGGTGGCCTGCAGTCCGTGGGGGCATAAAGAGTTGGACACGAGTGAAGCGACTAAGCATAAATTAGATGAACACCGTAATCTCCTGCCTCACCACAGCCAGTTTCCCCAGTATCAGAACTGCTGATGTAACTTAAAAGATCCATGATCCCGTAGCTGTCAAGGAGACGTGTCAATTCTGCAGGGATAAGATGCTCTGGAATTAGACAGCTGTGATGGTTGCATACCTTTGTCAATATACAAAAGAAAAAAAAAAAAAAAAACATGGAATCATACATTTTGAAAGAATAGATTTCATAGTATGTGAATTAACTCTCAATTTTTAAAAAAATTTATTTATTATTTATTTGCACTGGGTCTTAGTTGTGGCATGTGGGAGCTATTTCCCCTAACCAGGGATCAAACCTGGGCCCCTTATGTTGGGAGCTCAGAGTCTTAGCCACTGAACCACCAGGGAAGCCCTCAATTGTTTTTTTTTTAACAAGAAAATGTGCCCAGGTGTAAAGTCATAGTAAGTTTAGGAGACAGAGCCAGGTCCAAAGACTAATCTGTGAAAATCTGTTTTAAGGGCTAGGACATCTGGTCACCTCTGGAATCAGTCACTTCCTGGTTTTTGCTGGGAGGCTATACTCCGGGGTTAGAGGGCGGATGGGCTGAATGAATCATGGCCATGCTCCTACACAGGTAAGCTGTCCACGTATTCAGGTCAGTGACGCTCTCCAGGTACCAGGGTTAGGAGCTCAGAGCAGTCAGGAGCGTCTGACAGAGGTTCTAAGCTGCTGTAGAAGGAACCCTTTTACCAAATTCCCCTGAAAAGCACCTGTGTGCATAACACAAAGACTCTGCTTATCTTACAGAGACGAGCAGCTTCCTTATGGGTCAGAAGCAATCGGCCTTTACCATCTGAAAGACGGTCCAATTGCATTTCTCTTGTTTGCCTTTGTCATCAGTGCCCCAGAGCGCTCGCGTATCATCGGGGCTCAGACAAATCCTTTTTGTGAATCAATTTGCATTGACCACATTCAGCTTCGCCATTTTGCCTCTGTGCATCTTTCTTCTGTGTGCACTCGTTCCTGTGCCAGATGCAGAGACACTGGTTCCTATAAAAACAGAAAGGAAAAAAAAAAAAGAACAGAAAGGAGAGGTGGGGTGATCTCTGTTATGTCCTATTTCCCAACGTCCACTGGCCTCCCTGTCCATTCGTTTAGACCCTTTCCTGCAGTGGATGCTTGGGGACCATCCAGCCATATTATCTGGTGTCCACAGGGAGTGTTAGGTGAGTCTAGGAACCAAGTCCAGATATAACCTTCCCAGCACACTTGGCCCCAGAAACACTCTGGACATTCTCATTGACCTCAGGGTCACTGTCCCTGGCCCCAGCCCTCCCGGAAGCTCCTTACCTGACCTGGAGGAGATGGGAGAGGGCCATGCTCACTGAGTCCCGCACAGCATCTTTTCTTTGTTTTTTTTTTTTTTAATTTTTGCTTTTTGGTCATGCCTTGTGGCATGTGAAAATCTTAGTTCCCTGACAAGGGATCCAACCCAGGTCCCCTGTATTGGAAGTGCAGAGTTTGAACCGCTGGACCGCCAGGGAATTCCAGACCCTACTTGGCTAGCCTGGGTTTTTCTAGGCATGTTGCTGTCGCTATCAAAGGTCCGTGAAAATCTGTTTTAGGGGCTAGGACATCTGGTCACCTCTGGAATCAGTCACTTCCTGGTTTTTGCTGGGAGGCTATACTCCGGGGTTAGAGGGCGGATGGGCTGAATGAATCATGGCCATGCTCCTACACAGGTAAGCTGTCCACGTATTCAGGTCAGTGACGCTCTCCAGGTACCAGGGTTAGGAGCTCAGAGCAGTCAGGAGCGTCTGACAGAGGTTCTAAGCTGCTGTAGAAGGAACCCTTTTACCAAATTCCCCTGAAAAGCACCTGTGTGCATAACACAGACAAAGACTCTGCTTATCTTACAGAGACGAGCAGCTTCCTTATGGGTCAGAAGCAATCGGCCTTTACCATCTGAAAGACGGACCAATTGCATTTCTCTTGTTTGCCTTTGTCATCAGTGCCCCAGAGCGCTCGCGTATCATCATCGGGGCTCAGACAAATCCTTTTTGTGAATCAATTTGCATTGACCACATTCAGCTTCGCCATTTTGCCTCTGTGCATCTTTCTTCTGTGTGCACTCGTTCCTGTGCCAGATGCAGAGACACTGGTTCCTATAAAAACAGAAAGGAAAAAAAAAAAAGAACAGAAAGGAGAGGTGGGGTGATCTCTGTTATGTCCTATTTCCCAACGTCCACTGGCCTCCCTGTCCATTCGTTTAGACCCTTTCCTGCAGTGGATGCTTGGGGACCATCCAGCCATATTATCTGGTGTCCACAGGGAGTGTTAGGTGAGTCTAGGAACCAAGTCCAGATATAACCTTCCCAGCACACTTGGCCCCAGAAACACTCTGGACATTCTCATTGACCTCAGGGTCACTGTCCCTGGCCCCAGCCCTCCCGGAAGCTCCTTACCTGACCTGGAGGAGATGGGAGAGGGCCATGCTCACTGAGTCCCGCACAGCATCTTTTCTTTGTTTTTTTTTTTTTTAATTTTTGCTTTTTGGTCATGCCTTGTGGCATGTGAAAATCTTAGTTCCCTGACAAGGGATCCAACCCAGGTCCCCTGTATTGGAAGTGCAGAGTTTGAACCGCTGGACCGCCAGGGAATTCCCCCGCAGACCCTACTTGGCTAGCCTGGGTTTTTCTAGGCATGTTGCTGTCGCTATCAAAGGTCCCCCACAATAGGTGTTGTAAAGCCGCAAGGCTTCTTCTAAGCCGTGTTATTTCTACGCCTTCCCTCCAGGCTCTTGACTATGCAGAGGTGCCCTCCGATGGCTCTGATTGGTTCCCAGTGCTCTGGGGGCGGCCTCCGTTGCCACGCCCCCCCACCCCACCTTGGCCTCCCTGTCACTATTTGAACAGTTCACACTACCAAAGACAGCTTCCTTGCTCTGCTACCTGCTTCCACAGGCCAGTTCCTTTTCCCCAGTCTGGCTGATTTCTTTTTCTTTTTTACATTTTAATTTATTATTTATTTATTTTCACTCTTCTGGGTCTTTGTTGCTGCGCACAGGCTTTCTCTAGTTTGGAGAGTGGTGGGGCCACTCTCAGATTGTGGCACATGGGATCTTCCCAGACCAGGGATCGAACCTGTGTCCCCTGCATTAGCAGGTGGGTTTTTATTCACTGCACCACCAGGGAAGTCCTTCTTTTTCTTTTTAAAATTTATTTTTGGCTGTGCTGGGTCTTCGTTGCTTCACAGACTTTTCTCTACTCGCAAGGGCTACTCTAATTGTGGTATGCAGGCTTCTCACTGTGGTGTCTTCTCTTGCTGTGAAGCATCAGGCTCTAGGGCGTGCTGCCTTCAGTAGCTGAGGTTCCTGGACTCTAGAGCACAGGCTCAGTGGTGGTGGAGTACACATTCAGTTGTTCCATGGCATGTGGGATCTTCCCAGACCAGGGATCAAATCTGTGTCCCCTGCATTAGCAAGTGGATTCTTATTCACTGCACCACCAGGAAGTCCTTTTTCTTTTTAAAATTTATTTTTGGCTGTGCTGGGTCTTAGTTGCTTCATGGGCACACATTCAGTTGCTCCATGGCATGTGGGATCTTCCCAGACCAGGGATCAAACCCATGTCCCTGGCATTGAGAGGTGGATTCTTTATCACTGAGCCACTTAGAAAGCCTTTGTTGTTCAGTTGCTCAGTCACGTCCAACTCTGTGACCCCATGGGTGGCAGCATGGCAGGCTTCCCTGTCCACTTTCTCCCGGAGCTTGCTCAAACTCATGTCCACTGACTCAGTGATGCCATCCAACCATCTTGTCCTCTGTTGCCCCCTGCTCCTTCTGCGCTCAGTCTTTCTCAGCACCGGCAAGCCCTAGCTGATTCCTTTTTCTCCTGTGAACCTGTGCTCACATGTCACAGCCCTTGGGACACCTACCCTGGCCTCCAGCTGAGGGAGGGGCCCACCTGCCTCCCCTGTAGCACATACCCTGGTGTGTGGAAGCCCCTTGGGGGCGAGGCGGTAACTCTGGATCCCCTGACCCAGCAGGAACCTGACCCTTGTGCAGTGTGACGTCTCTGCAGCTGACCCCACTGCTTCCTCTTCACCAGTCGGTCTGTAACTCAGCTGTCAACAGGAGTGTACCTTGTTTTTCTCTGACACAGAGAAAGCTGACAAGGGAAAGAGCTTTACTGCGGCAAACTGATAAGAATCTGAGTGCATACGGGGGACTGGTTGTTTTGTTTTGCTTAGATGAGCAACTGTGGAAATTAATATTGGTATTAGAATTGTACAGAAAGGAGATCGAGGTTCAAAAAGCTGAAGCAGAGAGTGGAGGACACCTCCGCCAGCAGGTGGTCAGGACTCCTGGCTCCATGTCACAGGCTTCCTAGAACCCCTGGCTGTCCCACGTTTAAATGTTCTCTGTGTGTTTAAAATTCCTAAAGGAAGCAGTATTAAACATCTTTTTAAAATCAGAGATAGCTTGTCAGACCATATTTGGCTTCCCTTGGTATAATGTTCCAGGGTTCCCAGGTGGCACTGTGGTAAAGAATCTGCTTGTAAAAGCAAGAGAGTTAAGAGACCTGGGCTGATCCCCGCGCCAGGAAGATCCCCCGGAGGAGGGCATAGCCATCTACTCTGGTATCCTTGCCTAGAGAATCCCGTGGACGGGGAAGCCTGGTGGGCTACAGTCCATAGGGCTGCAAAGAGTATAATATACCTGTTAAGGGACCCCACTGTGTCCTTCTCCAGTTTTTATGACCAGTGGGGTGAACACACTGCCCACCACGTGGTGACAGAGAAGTGGGACCGGTTTCGTACATGGTGCGTGTCAAGCTGTTTTCAGCCTCCTGGGTACCATTTATCCGTCTGCCTTTAATCCATCCTGTTACCATGAACATAGCCAAAATATTTTTAAATGCTCAGTAGATTTTGGCACCAATGTCATTAGTTTCTTTGTATATTTTTAGGGAGAAATTGGGGCTCGAGTAGGAAATGGACACCTGTGGGGGTGTGGTATTATGCAGAGCAGTTTCAGGACTGTTTATGGTGGGTTCTTATACTTTTCAAAATTGCAGGTCAGTAATTCACTTTTTGTTTCCTCTGGAAAGAACGTGTGCCTAACTTCTACCTGACACACCTTTTCTGTTTAGCTGACTTTTCAGATCACCCCTCCGTGTACCAGCGAGAGGCATTACGAGCACCTCGGACGATGCTGTAAGAAATGTGAACCAGGTTCGTACTTCTCAGCCTCCTTTCACTGTCCCCCAAAGTGGGCGGGGCTTTTTGGTTTTTTGTTTTTTTTCTTTTTTAATCTAAGGAACCATCTCTACCCTGCCAGATGAGAAAAGAAACTGGATAGGCTTCTTGTGGCAGTGTGGCAGGTAGTCATGTCTGTCACTCTGACAAGAAATACCTTTCTCTCAAGAGAAGAAATCACTTAAAAATCAAGAGCAATTTCAGAAACTGGTACTTGGATTAAGTACATTGCTGGAACATGAAATAAGTACCAGTTTTCCAAAACACGATTTCTTGAGAAGGCAGGAGGGTTTTTTTAAAACTCTAATTTAGATGTTTATGATTCAAACTCTAAAAATATGAAATATAACCATTATTAAAAGTGTTACTTGGAGTTTCCCTGGTGTTCCAGTGGGTCAATCCCTGATCCAGGAAGATCCCACACGCCTCGGGGCAGCTAGCTTGTGTGCCGTAACTATTGAGCCTCAAGGAGAAAGCCCACGCGACCATGAAGACCCAGCACAGCCAAAAATAAAAAATAAAATTATAAAAGAAGTGTTATGTGGGCCACTGGATTTGCTCTGCCATGGCCCACACTCTGTCTGTGGAGTGTGCTTTCTCTGAATTGAAATAAATCCATTTCTTACCTATCAAAAAAAAAAAACTGTTATGTGGGGAACTTCCCTGGCTGTCCAGTGGTTTGGGTTTAGCTCTTTCACTGCCATGGCCCAGGCTCAATCCCTGGTGGGGGCGGTAAGAGCCCACCAGCTGCGAGATAAGGCCAAAAAAAAAAAAAAAATTGATTTCATAGAAACTCACTGGGGTTGGGGGTGGGGATAAGTATCTTTGAATCACTGCTAAAAATTCCCTAAATCCTATGATAACTTTTCCCCACAGCATCTGCTAAGGGATTGGAGGTAGACTGCTCACTGTTGCCCCAAGGCTGTTTTGGCAGAAGGTGGCCAAATATGTCTATGGCCTCAGTGAAACCCCAGGTCCCGAGGCTTCTATCTCACTGTTCTGGGGAGAGAAAAGGAGCTTTGGAAAGGAGCTTCCCTTATAACAAACCCTTTAGATATTTCAGCTACAAATAGTTTTGGGGTATGTAGAATGAAGACACACTGATTTTCATGCATGTATGTATGCCTCTGTGTGTGTGTGTGTGTGTGTGTGTGTCAGTCTGATCAAACTAAGCTAACCGTGAGCCCATAATGTATGTAGAACAAAAGAACTGAACTCTCCAGGTTGACAGTAAAGGGTTTTTTCCATCTGTCTTTATCCTTTTGGCCTGTGTGGGCCTTCGATTGCAGTGGCCTCTCTCTTGCAGTACCGGCTCTGGGCGCATGTGCTCCAGAGCACTGGTTGACTTCATGCAAGAAACCCCAAGAGAAGAAATCACTTAAAAATCAAGAGCAATTTCAGAAACTGGTACTTGGATTAAGTACATTGCTGGAACATGAAATAAGTACCAGTTTTCCAAAACACGATTTCTTGAGAAGGCAGGAGGGTTTTTTTAAAACTCTAATTTAGATGTTTATGATTCAAACTCTAAAAATATGAAATATAACCATTATTAAAAGTGTTACTTGGAGTTTCCCTGGTGTTCCAGTGGGTCAATCCCTGATCCAGGAAGATCCCACACGCCTCGGGGCAGCTAGCTTGTGTGCCGTAACTATTGAGCCTCAAGGAGAAAGCCCACGCGACCATGAAGACCCAGCACAGCCAAAAATAAAAAATAAAATTATAAAAGAAGTGTTATGTGGGCCACTGGATTTGCTCTGCCATGGCCCACACTCTGTCTGTGGAGTGTGCTTTCTCTGAATTGAAATAAATCCATTTCTTACCTATCAAAAAAAAAAAACTGTTATGTGGGGAACTTCCCTGGCTGTCCAGTGGTTTGGGTTTAGCTCTTTCACTGCCATGGCCCAGGCTCAATCCCTGGTGGGGGCGGTAAGAGCCCACCAGCTGCGAGATAAGGCCAAAAAAAAAAAAAAAAATTGATTTCATAGAAATTCACTGGGGTTGGGGGTGGGGATAAGTATCTTTGAATCACTGCTAAAAATTCCCTAAATCCTATGATAACTTTTCCCCACAGCATCTGCTAAGGGATTGGAGGTAGACTGCTCACTGTTGCCCCAAGGCTGTTTTGGCAGAAGGTGGCCAAATATGTCTATGGCCTCAGTGAAGCCCCAGGTCCCGAGGCTTCTATCTCACTGTTCTGGGGAGAGAAAAGGAGCTTTGGAAAGGAGCTTCCCTTATAACAAACCCTTTAGATATTTCAGCTACAAATAGTTTTGGGGTATGTAGAATGAAGACACACTGATTTTCATGCATGTATGTATGCCTCTGTGTGTGTGTGTGTGTGTGTGTGTGTCAGTCTGATCAAACTAAGCTAACCGTGAGCCCATAATGTATGTAGAACAAAAGAACTGAACTCTCCAGGTTGACAGTAAAGGGTTTTTTCCATCTGTCTTTATCCTTTTGGCCTGTGTGGGCCTTCGATTGCAGTGGCCTCTCTCGTTGCGAAGTACCGGCTCTGGGCGCATGTGCTCCAGAGCACTGGCTCGTAATTGGACACACTGGTCCAGCCATTCTGCAGCACATGGGATCTTCCCCGGCCAGGGATCGAACCGGCGCCCCCTGCAGTGCTAGGCAGACTCTTTACCCACTGGACTACCAGGGAAACCCAATAAAGGGGTTTTAAAGATTGGGGAGCATGAGTTTCTCTTCCTTAGTCCCAGGTAACCCCTCAAATTCTTCAAGCACTGGTTTGAAAGCCGTAGTTCTTTTCCTTGAGTCAGCAGAGGCTGGGAGTGGAAAGGATTAGGGTTATGGCTTTACTTAGAAGATCTAAATTTAAGACTGCAGTGACCCCAGGCACAACAAACCCTGGAGAGAGGCCTGAGGAGGGGTCACTGTGAGACATGGCCTTATGGCCCATGTGATTCTGTCTTTAGGGGAGGTCCTGGGGTCATGGTCATGCAAAGGGTTCAGTAGGTTGATGCCTTTGGGTTTTTTTTAGTGGCCATGCTCTGAGACTTACAGAATCTTATTTCCCTTGACCAAGGATCAAACCTAGGTCCTCAGCAGTGAAAACCACAGTGTCCTAACCACTAGACTGCCAGGGAATTCCCAGAATGGCACATTTTTGTTGATTTATGGGGAGGGAATGTTGTTGATTGGAGCATTTTCACCTTCTGATCTCAGGCAAGTACATGTCTTCCAAATGCACGGCTACCTCTGACAGCGTCTGTCTGCCCTGTGGCCCGGATCAGTACCTGGACACCTGGAATGAGGAAGACAAGTGCTTGCTGCATAAAGTCTGTGATACAGGTGAGTCCGTCCCACCGGGGCAGTGTGAGTGAACGCTGCTTCTGGATACGGCAGTGCTGCCGCTTTTGAGGGGGCATGAGAGGATGTTTGACCACAGACCCCCAGAGGATGTACCTCAGACCCCAGGAGCACTGTGTTAAAATTCTTTAGGTGGAGCTTCTCTTCTGGAATAGACTCATTTTGTGTTTATTGAAGTTTAGTGGATTTACAGTGTTGCATTTATTTCAGGTTTACAGCAAAGTGATTCCATTCTCTCTCTCTCCTCTCTCTCTCTCTCTCTGTCTCTGTGTGTGTGTATATATGGTGGTGATCTGGAAATATATTCTTTTTGGTTTATATATATTCTTTTTCAGATTTTTTCCCTTATACGTTACTCCAAAGTATTGAGTATAACTCCCTGTGCTGTATAGTAAGTCCTTGTTGGTTATCTATTTTACAGACAGTAACTCTGAATTTATACCTCCCTCTGCCTTCCGTTTTGGTAACCATGTTTGTTTTCTATGCCTCAGAGTCTACGTTTGTTTTGTAGATAAGTTCATTTGTATCAGTTTTTTTGATGCCACATAGAAGTGATATCATATGGTATGTGTGTGTTTAGTCCTGGAAGATATCTTATACTTGACAAAAGGTTTCCATGGTGTTTCCACATATGTTGTGTTACTTAATTCTCACAGGAAAAAACCCTGTGATGGAGCTACAGTGATCCCATTGTAAAATTGAAGAAACTAAGAAGGAGGGAGGGATCTCTCCAAGCTTACAAATGAAAAGCAGGACTCAGAACCAGACCTTCTTACTCTCAGATCTTTTCCCTAATCCTCCACCTCTTACTAACTCCACAGTCTGGTCTCCTTATCAGATCGCTATAGGGTTTTTTTTTTTTTTTTTTTTTTTTAAGATTTATTTATTTATTTATTTTGGGCGGGGGTCGGGTTGGGGAGGGAGGGGAGTGGGCGGGCCACTTCTATTGGTCTTTCATTTCTCTATTTTCAGCCATCTTTGTTCTTTGGCTCCTGTGGGCCTCCCATCGCTGTGGCATCGCCGGTTCTGGGCGCATGCGCTCCAGAGCTCCTGCTCGGTGATTGGACACATCGGTCCAGCCGCTCCGTGGTACATGGGATCTTCCCAGGCCAGGGATCGAGCCAGCGCCCTTTGCAGTGCAAGGCGGTGTCTTTACCCACTGGACCACCAGGGGAAGCCCCGCTATAGGGGTTTTGTCTCACATCTTTTAAAATTATAGCTTCTTTATAAGAATTGGGCCAAAATATATTTCCTAAGTCCCAACCCAGAAGTTCTTTTCCTTACCCTTTTTCCATTTTTCATTCAGTTTATCTGTTAAGGAAGTCATGCCTTTAATCCGGTGGGGTTTCCAATGTCAGAGCTTTGCTGGCTGTCTTCTCTTGCTCTCGTTAAACATATTCTTCTGTCCTCTATATTTCCAGTAAAGGGGTTATTAGATCTGATCTAGAAGGCTGATCAGAATCTGGCTTGCCTTTTCCGCTTTATCTTTAGCAAAACCCCTTCAAAAGGTGGGCCTCATGTGGTCATGTCAGGGCTCACAGTGTAGCTGCTTCTTTCTTCTGGGTGATGTTAGCAGTTGTCCATTTTCATTAGGGGCTGCAGAAAGGAGCTATTCTAATTCCATCATCCTTTCTTCATTTATTGGCTGAACTGCTTTCTAAAGAGAAGCTTCCCTCATCAACTGGTTGTTGCCCTGAAGTGCAGTATATGCAGGAAAGGCGGAAAGAATGTGTCTGCCTTTATTTACCACTTTTCAAAATAGGGATTCAATCACCTAGTTGTCTCCAAAGGATGTGTATGCATACGGTGAACTCGCTTCCTTTCTCGCTCCCCGCCGTCTGGGTGGCGGCTCTTGGAGGCATCCCGCACCGAAGGCAGGTGGAGGGCGGCCGCAAAGGAGGTGAAAACGTCGCTGGAGGTGATCAGCTCTAGGCTCCAGCTCGTTATGAAACGTGGAATGTGTGAGACTCTGAGAATGATCAGACAAGGCAAAGTGAGCCTGGTCATCCTCGCCAGCCTCTGCCAGCCTTGAGGAAATCCAAAATAGAGTGGTACGCCATTTTGGCCAAAGCTGCTGTCTGTCCCTCTGATGCTCAGTCGCTCAGTCACATCTGACTCTGTGACCCCATGAACTGTAGCCCACAAGGCTCCTCTGTTCTTGGAATTTTCCAGCCGAGAATACTGGAGTGGGTTGTCATGCCCTCCTCCAGAGGATCTTCCTGACACAGGGATCAAACCCACATCTCTTATATCTCCTGCATGGGCAGATGGATTCTTTGCCACTAATGTCTATCACTACAGTGGCAATAATACTGAATTGGGCACAGCACATGGAAAATACTACAGAGTGTGCCCCTCCACTCCGCTTAGCTTCTTTTTTGGGCAAATATATTTCCTAAGTCCCAACCCAGAAGTTCTTTTCCTTACCCTTTTTCCATTTTTCATTCAGTTTATCTGTTAAGGAAGTCATGCCTTTAATCCGTGGGGTTTCCAATGTCAGAGCTTTGCTGGCTGTCTTCTCTTGCTCTCGTTAAACATATTCTTCTGTCCTCTATATTTCCAGTAAAGGGGTTATTAGATCTGATCTAGAAGGCTGATCAGAATCTGGCTTGCCTTTTCCGCTTTATCTTTAGCAAAACCCCTTCAAAAGGTGGGCCTCATGTGGTCATGTCAGGGCTCACAGTGTAGCTGCTTCTTTCTTCTGGGTGATGTTAGCAGTTGTCCATTTTCATTAGGGGCTGCAGAAAGGAGCTATTCTAATTCCATCATCCTTTCTTCATTTATTGGCTGAACTGCTTTCTAAAGAGAAGCTTCCCTCATCAACTGGTTGTTGCCCTGAAGTGCAGTATATGCAGGAAAGGCGGAAAGAATGTGTCTGCCTTTATTTACCACTTTTCAAAATAGGGATTCAATCACCTAGTTGTCTCCAAAGGATGTGTATGCATACGGTGAACTCGCTTCCTTTCTCCCCTCCCGCCGTCTGGGTGGCGGCTCTTGGAGGCATCCCGCACCGAAGGCAGGTGGAGGGCGGCCGCAAAGGAGGTGAAAACGTCGCTGGAGGTGATCAGCTCTAGGCTCCAGCTAGTTATGAAACGTGGAATGTGTGAGACTCTGAGAATGATCAGACAAGGCAAAGTGAGCCTGGTCATCCTCGCCAGCCTCTGCCAGCCTTGAGGAAATCCAAAATAGAGTGGTACGCCATTTTGGCCAAAGCTGCTGTCTGTCCCTCTGATGCTCAGTCGCTCAGTCACATCTGACTCTGTGACCCCATGAACTGTAGCCCACAAGGCTCCTCTGTTCTTGGAATTTTCCAGCCGAGAATACTGGAGTGGGTTGTCATGCCCTCCTCCAGAGGATCTTCCTGACACAGGGATCAAACCCACATCTCTTATATCTCCTGCATGGGCAGATGGATTCTTTGCCACTAATGTCTATCACTACAGTGGCAATAATACTGAATTGGGCACAGCACATGGAAAATACTACAGAGTGTGCCCACTGGCGATTGCTGAGTCAGGGCACTCCGCTGGCATCAGAAGCATGCCAGAACAGACTGGTGAAAAGTAATCATGCACAGTTTGTCTTTAATAAAACTGGCCAGAGTTTATTTTACTTTTTTTATAGAAAAAAGAATATTATGAATTCAAACATTTACATACTGGAGGTGTTTTCATCTATAGCAGTTAGTAGTTTTACTGGGGCTTAGACTATCTCACCTCTCCCAGATGGCCCTCAGGTCTTATGACATGGACCCAGGTGTCTGTGAGAGCTTTCTTGCTCCCAGGCTCATCTTGGACATTTCTTGCCCTAAAGCTGAAATCAGCCATTTTCCCATGGATCTCTCTCTCTTCAGTACAACATCTTATTTAGTAACTTTGGTCTGGGTGCTAAGAAGACTCACTGTTACAATGATTGATCTTTGTATTGATATATAGGGTTTTTTTTTTTTTTTTTCCAACAGACAGAATAGGAAATAAGTGTTTTTTTTTTTAAAAAAATCATAATTTTTAGAGATAGCTGGCAGACTTAGCCTGGAGAAGATAATGTGGAAACTCCACTGAGAAAAAGCATCTGATCAAGTCTTTTTTCTTTCCCACTGCTTAGTAATGAGCTTGACTCACTGCTGTTTCTTGGAAAGAAAGATTCACACTGTCCACTGCCAAAATTGTTTAGTCCCAAAGCTGTTACATTAGGATATTTTAAAATATGTCAAAATTGTTCATCACCACACACACTTACTTTTGAGTAAGGGGCCTGCCCTGGTGGCTCAGCAGTAAAGAATCTGCCTGCCAAGAAGGAGATGTGGGTTTGATACCTGGGTTGAGAAGATCCCCTGGAGAAGGAAACAGTGACCCACTCCAGGATTCTTGCCTGGAGAATCCCATGGACAGAGGAGCCTGGCGGGCTATAGTCCATGGATTCACAGAAGAGTCACACATGACTTAGGAACAAAGAACAACAACTTTGGAGTTGTATTATGTTAGTCACTCAGTCGTGCGTGACTCTGTGACCCCATGGACTGTAGCCCACTAGGCTCCTCTGTTCATGGGATTCTCCAGGCAAGAATCCTGGAGTGGGTTGCCATTCCCTTCTCCAGGGAACTTTGGAGTGGGAGACTGGAATTCAACTTTTCCAAGGAAAATGACACTGGTTCCTGTGTGTTCCAAACAGTATGTCCTTGCTGATGCAAGTTGGTCCTTGTGCTTCAGAGATAACCTGGGCCTCGGGGCGTGAGCACAGGAGGGAGTGAGACCTCAGGTTCACCAAGCTCTGGTCTAGAAAGAAGGGAAAGAGGAAGCCCTCCCTCCCGGTCGTTACTGCTTGAGACAGCAAAGGAGGGAACAGATTTCTGACTGGCTTCTTTTCTCTCGGACTCTGTCCTCAGCAGTCCAGGCTGCTATAGCAGAATACCAAAGACTCTGTGGGCTTAAACAACAACTAGGTATTCCTCACTGCTCTGGAGGCTGGGAGTCCATGATCAGGGTGCCGGCATGGTCAGGTTCTTGATGGGGGCCCTTTTCTTGGTTTCAGGATAGCTACTTTCTTGTGTCCTCATGTGATAGAGAGCAGAGAAAGAGGGGAAGCAAGCTTTCTCCTGTCTCTTGTTATAGAGGCACTAATCCCATGGATGGGGGCCCTGCCCTCATGACCTACTCACCTCCCAAAGCCCCTGCCTCCTAATCCCATCACACTGAGGGGGGTTAGGATTTCAACACAGGAATTTTGAGGAGACAGAAACATCAGTCCATAAAAAACTCTGACAAGTGTTCAGGAATGTAGAGTACAAGGGCTTTCTGGACAATCCAGGTTAGATGAGGTTAGCTACGGGTAGGGAGTCTGTTTTAAATAATGTTCGTGTGCTGTTTTGTGTGTATGAGTGTGTCAACACACATGTATCACACTATAAAGGTACCACCAACACCAAGCTAGCAAATATTGAACCACCGATCTTGGGTGAGTGAACATAACCTGGGTTGAACCGGAAACAGTGACCCACTCCAGGATTCTTGCCTGGAGAATCCCATGGACAGAGGAGCCTGGCGGGCTATAGTCCATGGATTCACAGAAGAGTCACACATGACTTAGGAACAAAGAACAACAACTTTGGTTGTATTATGTTAGTCACTCAGTCGTGCGTGACTCTGTGACCCCATGGACTGTAGCCCACTAGGCTCCTCTGTTCATGGGATTCTCCAGGCAAGAATCCTGGAGTGGGTTGCCATTCCCTTCTCCAGGGAACTTTGGAGTGGGAGACTGGAATTCAACTTTTCCAAGGAAAATGACACTGGTTCCTGTGTGTTCCAAACAGTATGTCCTTGCTGATGCAAGTTGGTCCTTGTGCTTCAGAGATAACCTGGGCCTCGGGGCGTGAGCACAGGAGGGAGTGAGACCTCAGGTTCACCAAGCTCTGGTCTAGAAAAAAGGGGAAGAGGAAGCCCTCCCTCCCGGTCGTTACTGCTTGAGACAGCAAAGGAGGGAACAGATTTCTGACTGGCTTCTTTTCTCTCGGACTCTGTCCTCAGCAGTCCAGGCTGCTATAGCAGAATACCAAAGACTCTGTGGGCTTAAACAACAACTAGGTATTCCTCACTGCTCTGGAGGCTGGGAGTCCATGATCAGGGTGCCGGCATGGTCAGGTTCTTGATGGGGGCCCTTTTCTTGGTTTCAGGATAGCTACTTTCTTGTGTCCTCATGTGATAGAGAGCAGAGAAAGAGGGGAAGCAAGCTTTCTCCTGTCTCTTGTTATAGAGGCACTAATCCCATGGATGGGGGCCCTGCCCTCATGACCTACTCACCTCCCAAAGCCCCTGCCTCCTAATCCCATCACACTGAGGGGGGTTAGGATTTCAACACAGGAATTTTGAGGAGACAGAAACATCAGTCCATAAAAAACTCTGACAAGTGTTCAGGAATGTAGAGTACAAGGGCTTTCTGGACAATCCAGGTTAGATGAGGTTAGCTACGGGTAGGGAGTCTGTTTTAAATAATGTTCGTGTGCTGTTTTGTGTGTATGAGTGTGTCAACACACATGTATCACACTATAAAGGTACCACCAACACCAAGCTAGCAAATATTGAACCACCGCTCTTGGGTGAGTGAACATAACCTAGGTTTGTGCCTGTTTCAGTGTAAAGACACCTTACTTAAGAAATATTTTGATTGATTGACAATGAACTCACAATAAACAGTGCTGAACAAAGTTTATCTAACATATGGATTTTCTCCAGAAGACACATTTCTGAGCGTTCTTGGGTTAGGGGGCCACCTTACAGAGTGAACTCACCGACAGAAAGCAGAAACATAGGACACTAGATAAACCACAAGAACTCTGATTTCCAGTGTGAGAGCTGAAACTAGAAAATGGCGTCACCTCCTGCACCCTCACGCGTGTCCAGCCAGCGGCTCAAAATGTTCACTATTCTGCGTGTTTCTCAGAATAACTGCAAAAATTTCAGGAGTATCAATTTGGGAGATATGATTAAATTTTAACAAGAAGGCGAAATTGCAAGTAGGAGCCAGTGAATAATGAGGATGAACTGAGTGTGTGAGGATTTAGCTCTGTTGCACAAAGGCTGGAAAGGGCCACAAGGTTTGAGATAAGGAGAGAGCACTCTGCTATGTGGTGTGAGAAAAGAGACGACAAACGCCTGATCCTGTATTGGGTGGGGAGAGATTAATTTCCAAGTACGGTCACCAGACCCAACCTCCATCTTTTTCCCACATACCTAATTATACAGTGACTCCCGTTTCCAGGGCAGCCCTGCAGGATCCAAGATGAACCCCCGTCTCCAGAAACACTATGCTCTTAGATCACATCATCATTGGTGTTAAGAATGCTTCTCATATTTGAAATTACTAAAAATTAAGAAGCTGTGAAGTCAACTATTTTGCATTAGCCCAAACAGTCAATGATCAGAAACATCCCAGCCCTTAATCTCCTATACCGTGTATCATGGGTGGGTTGCTCAGTCGTGTCCGACTCTTTGTGACGCCAGGGACTGTAGTCCGCCAGGCTCCTCCGTCCGTGGAATTCTCCAGGCTAGAATACTAGAGTGGGTGGCCACCTTAATCTTCCTCCTAACATGACTTTTCAAAACCCACAAGACTCTTTAGTTTTTGAGAGAGAGAAAAAAACAAGCGGCAGGGATGTTTTGGTCCCAGCACAGGAAGTGAGAGGGGGAACTTGGAGAGTTCCTGAATCTTGGCGTCCTGGGTGACTCAGGGGTGAGCGAGCAGAGGGCTGCGTGGCACCCGGGGCGCCTGGGGGCCGGTGGTGGTGGGGAGCGAAGGCACGAGGTGGAAGGTGGGTCTCTCTCTCCCGCAGGCAAGGCCCTGGTGCCCGTGGCGCCCGGCAACCGGACGGCCCCGCGGCAGTGCGCCTGCACGCCCGGCTACCACTGGAGCGAGGACTGCCGCTGCTGCCGCCGCAACAAGGAGTGCCCGCTCGGCTTCGGCGTCCGGGACCCGGGTATGCGCTGGCGCCCCGCATCCGGCCTCGCTCCCCGCGCGGTGCCAGGACCCCCAGGCCCAGCGGCCTCTCGGATCAGTCCCCTGAGGCAGCACACCCTGCAGAGCCAGGGGAGTGCCCCACGCGCCCTTTCCCAGTCTCCCCCTCCTGGGAAACCTTCCCTTCCCGTTAGGAATTCTCCAGGCAAGAATACTGGAGTTGATGGTCCTTCCCTTCCCCAGGGGGTCTTCCTGACCCGGGAATCTAACCGGGACCTCCTGCATTGCCAGCAGACTCTTTACTGTCTGAGCTGTAGGGTGGGGAATCCTAATAGATGGGTAGAGGAAGACAGAGGCTGCACTCAGGTGCTCTGCAGGGGGGAGCTTCCTATCCCCGGTATTTGCCTTGTTGCTCTGTTTGGAACCTCATCTGTTTGGCATTATGGTAGGATTTGGAGTGGGTATGAAGTGTGCCTTCTTTTACAAGCGGGAGTAGTGTGATTGTGAAAGGAAAGGGGGAAAGAAAAAAGGAGAAACTCCAGGATGCCCCCATCAGGTCAGAGCAGAGGTGGAAGCTGGGTGTGTGGAACTCAGCGCCCTTCAGGCTCTTCCAGCCCCTCAGGAAGTCACTTTGCTTTTACGAGTTTATCTTCTAGACTGTGATCAGCTTTTTAAAAGCTGTTTGAATTAACATGAGTGACTGGATTTTAACTATACCTTTGCTGATAGCATTTCAAGGCAAATCAAATTGCTATGTAAGGGACGGGTGCACTCCTTACTGGGGGCCTCCCCAGGAGGCACTAGTGATAAAGAACTTGGCTGCCAGTGCGGGAGACGTAAGAGATCCTGGTTTGATCCCTGGGTCAGGAAGATTCCCTGGAGGAGGGCAGGGCAGCCCACTCCAGGATTCTTGCCTAGAGAACCCCAGGGACAGAGGAGCCTGGCAGGCTGCAGTCTACAGGGCCGCAAAGAGTCGGACACAGCTGAAGCCACGTGGCATGCACGCACACCCGCTACTTACTGAGCCAATTGCAAACAATCAAGAATGTACTTCCCGCTTGACTTTAGACAGAGAACATGTAATTCCTTATTTTTGCACTTTATTCATGAAAATAAACCACAGATGTGCTACTAATTTCAAGAGTAATTTGTGGTTTTGGCACAAAACAATTGTTTATTATGCTAGAGCATGGCAGCCAGTGTCCTTCTTTATTGGAATTATCAAAGGGTCGTCACGTGTCAGTTGCAGTAAAGGGAATAGACAGAGGAAATCTGAGACACTTCTGGTGTGATAATGTAGTTTATGGTGAGTATGAGGGAGGTAAAGACAGCTTCCTAACCAGGATCAGTTCCTGCTTTGAGTGCTGTGGCTTAAGGCAGGGGCCCAGAATCCATCCCACCACTTGGGCTTGTGTAAATAGGGTTTTATTGGAGCACAGCCAGTGTGTGTTTACACATTATCTGTGACAGCTTTCATGCTGCAAGTAATTTGTAGAGACTAGAGGGCCTCAAAAGCCCAAGATATTTACTCTATGGCCCTTTATAAAAAACAACTGTTGGGGACTTCCCTGGTGGTCCAGTGGGTGAAGATCCCATCTTGCAGTGCAAGAGGCACCAGTTCGACCCCTAGCCCGGGAAGATCCTACGTGTGGTGGAGTGGCTGGACTGGCGTGTCCAATTAGGAGCTAGCACTCTGGAGTGCATGCACCCAGAGCTGGTGGTCTGCAGTGAGAGAGGTCACTGCAATGGGAGACTCGCACAGGCCAAAGTGTAAAGATGGATGAAAATCAATGGATAAAACGTCAATAAAAGAGGCCAAAATTAAAAAAAAAAAAACTGTTGGGACTTCCTTGGTGGCCCAGTGGGTAAGATGCTTCGCTCCCAATGCAGGGGACTTGGGTTCAATCCCTGGTCAGGGAACTAGATCCCACATGCCCTAATGAAGACCTGGCACAGCCAGATAAATAAAAATAAATAAATATTTAGAAAAAAAGAACAACTGTTACTACCAACTCTTGGTTTAAGGAAGAGAAACTTATAGTGCACAGTGATTTTTCTTTTTTTAAACTTTGTCTGCACTCCAAAATGTAGACTGATGAGATTATTCATCAGAAGGGGTCAGGATGAGAAGTTTCCTTTGAAAGTGGTAAATGGGTTACCATTCTCTGTACTCTAAGCCTGGTGTAAGCCCCAAGAGGAAGATAGGAGAGACCAGACTCACTTAAAACGGACAGCAGACCCCCTGGCCAGGAAACGAAGGCCGGGTGGCGAGGACAGTGCTCTGACCAGCAGAAGGTCTGGGCTAGAGAGTTGGATAGAATTCAGATCTGGCATTCCCGCCCTGGCGCTGAGCTAGTGGCCTTCTGGGCATCGTCCTGTCACCTGTTGTGGGATCTTGGGCCCTCCGAAGCCTGCGTGGGCTTCAGCCATCAGCCACAGGCGGCAAGGATGGGCGCGGGGAAGCAGGAGGCCAGCGGCTTCTCCTGGCTGATCTCTAAGTGTCCTCGTTTGTCTCGTGTGCTTTTGTCCGTGGCTGTTTTCGACAGTGCAGCTCAACACGGACACGGTGTGCGAGCCGTGCCCCGCGGGCTACTTCTCCAGCGTCCGTTCCTCCACAGAGAAGTGCAAACCCTGGACCAAGTAAGTGACAACAAAGGAACTGAGAGAGGTTGTCGATTTGAGGCGACTCCACCTCTGCTGCCTAATCTGTTTTAAAAACAGAATGGCGCCCTTCCTCTGGAAGCCCAGATTCACCACAGAAGAAGCCTGTCGTGTGAGGGCCAGAGCCGGCCTGCCCCAGGCGGTCTGGCGGGAGGGGTGGATTACTGGTGAGATGCAGTTGATGCAGTCTGGCTGAGGCTTTCACTCGGCTGCAGCTGTTTCCCTCCTTCTGTAACCTTTTCTAGTTGCAGAGTACTGATGATGCTTATTATCAGTCCTCATGCCTGTTGGGACTTCCTTGGTGGCCCAGTGGGTAAGATGCTTCGCTCCCAATGCAGGGGACTTGGGTTCAATCCCTGGTCAGGGAACTAGATCCCACATGCCCTAATGAAGACCTGGCACAGCCAGATAAATAAAAATAAATAAATATTTAGAAAAAAAGAACAACTGTTACTACCAACTCTTGGTTTAAGGAAGAGAAACTTATAGTGCACAGTGATTTTTCTTTTTTTAAACTTTGTCTGCACTCCAAAATGTAGACTGATGAGATTATTCATCAGAAGGGGTCAGGATGAGAAGTTTCCTTTGAAAGTGGTAAATGGGTTACCATTCTCTGTACTCTAAGCCTGGTGTAAGCCCCAAGAGGAAGATAGGAGAGACCAGACTCACTTAAAACGGACAGCAGACCCCCTGGCCAGGAAACGAAGGCCGGGTGGCGAGGACAGTGCTCTGACCAGCAGAAGGTCTGGGCTAGAGAGTTGGATAGAATTCAGATCTGGCATTCCCGCCCTGGCGCTGAGCTAGTGGCCTTCTGGGCATCGTCCTGTCACCTGTTGTGGGATCTTGGGCCCTCCGAAGCCTGCGTGGGCTTCAGCCATCAGCCACAGGCGGCAAGGATGGGCGCGGGGAAGCAGGAGGCCAGCGGCTTCTCCTGGCTGATCTCTAAGTGTCCTCGTTTGTCTCGTGTGCTTTTGTCCGTGGCTGTTTTCGACAGTGCAGCTCAACACGGACACGGTGTGCGAGCCGTGCCCCGCGGGCTACTTCTCCAGCGTCCGTTCCTCCACAGAGAAGTGCAAACCCTGGACCAAGTAAGTGACAACAAAGGAACTGAGAGAGGTTGTCGATTTGAGGCGACTCCACCTCTGCTGCCTAATCTGTTTTAAAAACAGAATGGCGCCCTTCCTCTGGAAGCCCAGATTCACCACAGAAGAAGCCTGTCGTGTGAGGGCCAGAGCCGGCCTGCCCCAGGCGGTCTGGCGGGAGGGGTGGATTACTGGTGAGATGCAGTTGATGCAGTCTGACTGAGGCTTTCACTCGGCTGCAGCTGTTTCCCTCCTTCTGTAACCTTTTCTAGTTGCAGAGTACTGATGATGCTTATTATCAGTCCTCATGCCCAGTTTTTCTGGCTTCCCAGCATTAGCGGTTTATGTGTCCAGAGGCGTGTGTGTGTGTGTGTGTTGTGCATATGCATAGGGAAACCTCCTATTTCAACTTGGAAACCCACAGAATTCCACATAATATATCCTGAAGGAAACTCATTCCATATAAGTTCACTTAGATCTTTGTGACTTTGAATCACTTCCTAATGTGTCATCATAGGGATGTACTGTAGTTTCTTTAACAAGCTCTCTACTGAGAGTCATGTCAGTGGTTTCCAGTCTTTTGCAGGAGTAACTATATTTTCAGTGAATCATCCGGCCTGTATGCGCCCTCACTCTGGTGTGAGCAAATCCATAGTGAAATTCCAGGTTCTTTTCACTAAAGGCCTGTTCTTGAACACTCATCATCAATGTCATGATTCTTTCAGTTCCCAGTAAATGAATTCTCATTAAATATTTATTAGCTGACACTTATCCAGGTTTTATTTTGAAAAGATTTTCTGTGTTTTCAACTTCAAAAGGATATTCATCCAGAGTTTACCAAGTTAGCCATGGTAATTGAATTTGGAATGTTCTTTACCAAACACACCTATCTACTTAGAGAATACTGGCAGTAGTTACTTCTGCTCGTTTCTTTGTCCACCTTATGTGTGGATAGGCACAGGGGATTCAAACGTCCAGGTAGACCTAGGTTCCTCTCCTGAATGAGCTTGCAATCTGATAGGGTATAACCTTTTTTTATTTAAAAAAAAATAAGAATATAAAACCAAAGCACTTACATACCTTTCCCTTCACAGCTGTACCATTCTTGGAAAGAGAGAATCGCATCGTGGGACCGATACATCAGATGTGGTTTGTAATTCTGTCCAACCTACAAGTCGACCAAATGGTACGTTTACTAGGAAAGGTTGCTTGGGTAGGTGTGCTCCAGCCTAGTTGGTTCTTCTAGATTTCTCTCAAATTACATGCTGTATCCAGAGGTGTCTGACTCTCCTTTTTCCTCTCATCCTATCCATAGTCAGCTCAGTATTTCATTTTATCAGTGTCATAATTCCAGATAGGTTGTTTCCTTGATGATCTTCTACCGTGGAATGGTAAGTAGTACTGTATTCATATATATCAAAAGAAAAAGAGAGAAAGAAAGAAAATAGAGGTGTCAATATAAATTAAAATGCCCCAGTATGATAAAGTGATGGTTGCCCACCTTTAGGGTATCTATGGGAGTTTTGGGTCACCAACCAGAGTCAGAAACTTGGTAGAATACAGTTATCATTATTTCTGGAACACTTGGTGGATCCACATATGGTTTCAGTGATTGACAGAAAGTCGACAGAGAGTGGTGGAAGCTGCTTACTCAGGGGAATGAGAAGCTGTAGAGGTGGGTCCAGGTATCTCAGTGCAGGAGGAGGTCAAGTGGCCAGAAGCCCTTTCTAATGAGGCAAGAGAAGCTTGGCCACAGAGTCATGTTGGCGAACACTAAGGAAATCAAGGATTTAGCTCCGACATGTTGGCAAATGGGAAAACACCAAAGAATTCTAGGTAAGGAATTCCACAGTCAGAGCAGCCTTTTAGAAAAGACCATTCTGAAGAGAACATTAAAAAATAACCAAGGGAGGGCTTCCCTGGTGGTCCAGTGGGTAAGGACACCGCCTTGCAGTGCAAGGGGCGCCGGTTCGATCCCTGGCTTGGGAAGATCCCACGTGCCGCGGAGTGGCTGGACTGATGTGTCCAATTACTGAGCCGGAGCTCTGGGGCGCATGCGCCCAGAGCCGGTGCTCTGTGACGACAGAGGCCACCGTGATGGGAGGCCCACAGGAGCCAAAGAACAAAGACGGATGAAAATAGAGAAATGAAAGACCAATGGAAGTGGCCCACCCGTCTCCCTCCCCACCCTACCCCACTCCCCAAAAGATAAATAAATAAAATAAATGTTAAAAAAAAAATAACCAAGGGAATTTAAAATTGTCTTAAAAAAGACAGAAGGAAAAGAAAGGCCAGAGTCCCGGAAGCCAGGCCATGTAGACCAAGAGTTTATAATATAAAGGTGCTAGCATTTGAGTGATCAGGTGAAAGGTGTCGATTTTTTATCCATAGTCAGCTAAGTATTTCATTTTATCAGTGTCATAATTCCAGATAGGTTGTTTCCTTGATGATCTTCTACCGTGGAATGGTAAGTAGTACTGTATTCATATATATCAAAAGAAAAAGAGAGAAAGAAAGAAAATAGAGGTGTCAATATAAATTAAAATGCCCCAGTATGATAAAGTGATGGTTGCCCACCTTTAGGGTATCTATGGGAGTTTTGGGTCACCAACCAGAGTCAGAAACTTGGTAGAATACAGTTATCATTATTTCTGGAACACTTGGTGGATCCACATATGGTTTCAGTGATTGACAGAAAGTCGACAGAGAGTGGTGGAAGCTGCTTACTCAGGGGAATGAGAAGCTGTAGAGGTGGGTCCAGGTATCTCAGTGCAGGAGGAGGTCAAGTGGCCAGAAGCCCTTTCTAATGAGGCAAGAGAAGCTTGGCCACAGAGTCATGTTGGCGAACACTAAGGAAATCAAGGATTTAGCTCCGACATGTTGGCAAATGGGAAAACACCAAAGAATTCTAGGTAAGGAATTCCACAGTCAGAGCAGCCTTTTAGAAAAGACCATTCTGAAGAGAACATTAAAAAATAACCAAGGGAGGGCTTCCCTGGTGGTCCAGTGGGTAAGGACGCCGCCTTGCAGTGCAAGGGGCGCCGGTTCGATCCCTGGCTTGGGAAGATCCCACGTGCCGCGGAGCGGCTGGACTTATGTGTCCAATTACCGAGCCAGAGCTCTGGGGCGCATGCGCCCAGAGCCGGTGCTCTGTGACGACAGAGGCCACCGTGATGGGAGGCCCACAGGAGCCAAAGAACAAAGACGGATGAAAATAGAGAAATGAAAGACCAATGGAAGTGGCCCACCCGTCTCCCTCCCCACCCTACCCCACTCCCCAAAAGATAAATAAATAAAATAAATGTTAAAAAAAAAATAACCAAGGGAATTAAAAATTGTCTTAAAAAAGACAGAAGGAAAAGAAAGGCCAGAGTCCCGGAAGCCAGGCCATGTAGACCAAGAGTTTATAATATAAAGGTGCTAGCATTTGAGTGATCAGGTGGAATGAAAAAAATGGTTGAGTCCACATTGTGTTGTAGATAAAGTGCCTGAAACACTTCCCGGGATGGCTGTGGTTCTGTTCTCGTAACCAGCAAAACCCTGGTGCCATGTTGTTATTTGGAAAGAGCTATGATAAAGAGCTTCCTCTTGCCTCCGGAGCCCATCCACATGGAGAGAGGGCAGTGTTCTGTAGGGTAAGCAAAGATGGAACTGGATGATGTGGCCAACCCGATTAGAGTTGTCCTAGATTGGAAGCCTTTAAAGGTGGTCCTGGGCTGGCCTCCCTCAGAGCCGGGCCATCGGCAGGACTAGGTTATCTCGTTGATTTCATCCTTTCAGACGGAAGCTCTCCCTGACAAACCTACAGTCAAGGTTGGATTCCTTTCTCCTTCTCTTTCCCCATACCAACACTCTTGATTCCGGGGTTTGATGGAAAGGGTTCTGTTTTTGAGAAAGAGTAAACGTCAGCAGTCTTTCATGCAGGTTTTCTCACTTTCTTCCAACACAGAACCACAGACTTACTTGCCCAGTTTGCTTATTCTGCTCCTCTTCATCTCCGTGGTGTTAGTGGCTGCCGTCGTCTTTGGTGTTTACTACAGGAAGAAAGGGAAAGCCGTAACAGGTATTGTGTCTGGGTTTTGAGTATGAGTCTTAAAGCAAATGAATGCATTTCTAGATGTACGCTTTGAAGATGCAAATGTTGCTGGCTGACTGCCTCCGGTGATCTGTTTTCAACTAAGTGAAACACACCTTTTACCTGTTTCATTGTTCTCCAGCCATTGTTCCTGCTTATGTATAAGATGTAAAATATCCTAGGTGTAAGAAACTGCTCAATGTTGTATAGATTATGCATGCAGATATACAGGGGTTACATTTATCCTAGAATGCATTTTAAAGTAATTAAAACAGAGACAGTGTGTTCAGGTCAATGGCAGATGGTAAGTCTTGTCTGGGGGAGTTATCTTTTTTTTTTCTTTGCCACTAAGTCATCATTTATTTTTTATTTTTATTTTTTGCCTCTAAGTCATCGTTTCATCCATCTTTATTCTTTGGCCTGTGTGGGCCTCCCATCACAGTGGCTCTCTAGTTGCAGAGCACCGGCTCTTGGTGTACATGCTCCAGAGCACTTGTTCGTAACCAGACACAGCGGCCCAGCCATTCCTCGGCACGTGGGATCTTCACAGGCCAGGGAACGAACCGGTGCCCCCCGCACTGCACAGCAGACTCTTTACCCACTTGACCACCAGGGAAGCCCTGAGGGGTATTCTTGATAAGTGAGTTTAAAAATCTGAAAATAAGTTGTCCTATATTCAGTAAAATGCAGGTGCTTATTCTTAGAATGAATACTCAAATGTCATCTTGTTTACTGGGAATAGCTTTTCTACCAAAATTGTTGGATAGTGTCTCTTAACATCATGTCCAGTTTGTCTTCATGCTACGAAGCTAAAAATGTATAATTTTTTAAGAGAGGGTTTGAGGCATCACTAGTTTTCCTAAACCTAGTGCGCATAATTTTGTTTTGCTTTTTGTTTTATCTTGGAGAAGAGCCGATTAACAATGTCATGCTAATTTCAGGTGGGCAGCAAAGGGACTCAGCCGTACATAGGCACGTAGCAGGATTGTCTTTTGAAGCACCCATGACCCCGTTTTCAGCTGCTCACTGGTTTATCACATCTGCCTTCACGCCTTTTCACCATTTCTCCCACAACCGCATCCATGGACTTTCCCAAATCCTGTGTATCTTACTATTTCCATTTCCGAAGGTAACAGAGGGCAGTCAGAAGATTGATTGAAGAGGAAAGATGGTGATTGAAGATGCCAGTGTTAAGCAGAGACCAAAGAGGGAAAGCTGAAATCAACTTTTTAAAATGTCTACTCACTACTGACTATGGTTGTTTAATGCAACGTTACCTCCCCAGCATCGGAAGTAGGGACTTGAATAATGCATGTTCAGAGAGGCTAGTGGATCGCTGGCTCATACAGTCATGTTTTCATGAGATAAACAGACTTCCGATGTTTTCGTCTTTAGTTTTTGTCTCTGTAGTGATCTCTTCTGGCTGTAGCTTATGAATGCCAAGGGCAATGGACCTGCTAATCACTGAATCAGGATGTATGGCTGTCAGCTTGGTCCCTTTATTCAACATGTTTTTTGGTCACCAAGGGCTTGACAGGCATGGGCGTCTCAATACCGAGCAACACACAGAGCCCATGACCTTTTGGAGGAGGCTTCTCGGTAGGCAAAGCAGGCATTTGGCCCACAGAATGAGGCTGAGTGTGGAAAGGGAGGTGCAGAGCTTCAGGGGACAGCGTTGTTTGTCCAGCTGCTGGGGTCAGCCAGGGCCCCCCAGGATGGAGGCCGGGACACTGAGATCTGAGAGACAGGTTGGATCGCAGTAGACCAAGGGGAGCCAAGAGGATTGCATGCCTGGAGGGATCAGGGCCGGTTGGGGGCTGGAAGGTGAGTGCAGCTGGAGCAGAGAGGGAGGGCCAGTGTGAAATGAAACTGGCAAGGGAGGCGGGAGGGGCTGGTACAGCCTTGTAGGCTGAGGAAGGGGTGCGCGCCCATCCTGAGCAGAGGGAGATGAAAGCAGCTCTGGGGGGTCAGTATTTGGCTCTTGGAGTACCTAAAACAAATTTAGGGGTACGATGGGAGTAGGTGCAGACCCACCCATAAGGAGGACTTTGGTAATCATCCAGGAGAGAGATTAGCATAGGAGTCATAAATATCACAAATGTTAATTTTTAGTATCATGTGACATGTTTATTTTTTTTTTGAAATATAGTTGCTTTCCCGTGTGGTGTTAGTTTCCACTGTACAGCAAAGTGAATCAGCTCTACGTAGACGTATACCCCAGCCTTTCTGGATTCCCTCTCCATTTAGGTCAGGACAGAGCACTGACTAGAGTTCCCTGTTCTACCCAGTAGGTTCTCATTAGTTATCCGTTTTACACATAGTATCAATAGTGTATAGATGGTAACTGACATACATGAAATAGAATGTGCCAACACTGCTAGACGTATTTTCCATGTGCTGACTAAACCTCCACATCATTGCTGTGAGGGCAGCTGTGATGCAGAAACTGAGGCTCCAAGAGGTTAAATAGCTGAGGTAGAGTTACATAATAGGTATCATTACCTATTATGATGGTCTGGTTATCCCCCAGTGGAGAATGGACAGCTTCTTGGCTTTAATCTTTATCGGAAATTCAACATCCAATATTCAGTGAAGATGGGATAAAATTTTATCTGAGTATCATCTGCACTCATAGATATCTTAAAAGTCCATAGATGTGATGACTTTTTAAGCTTCATCAATTCTCTTTTTTAAAAGTTAAGGAAGAAATGCTTTGTCGACGCCACAGGACATATTCTTTCTTTTGAGGCGCAGCAGGGTGTAGGGGAAGATGTGGATCCTGCTGGCGTCCAGTGGGGCCTGGCACAGCCTCTGGCGCGCACTTCACTCCTGTTAGGACGCATCTGTGCTAGTTTCCTGGAAAGACAGTCTTCTAGATCCACGTTACATTTGTTCCCCTACAATACCTAGCAGGAGCCCTTGTGGTCAAAGTGAAATTTCTATGGGCATCAGGATGTCTGCAGACAAAAGACCAGCTGGGACAGCCTCAACTGTGCCCGAAGGCATCCGATGGCACGTTAGGGGGTCCTGTTTAGCTTTGCATAGATCAAACAGCTCTCTTTTCCTAAGAGGAGGAAGATGCCTTCATAATCTTTAAATTGGTCGATGTTCTTTTAAATGCTTTCACTCTCAGGAAGTTTTATTTGCAGACGACTATGTTTAAAGAATATGGAACTGACATAGAGGACAATAATACTGAATGAGAAATAGGAAATAATAATATGAAGCCTTTATCCTTACTTTGTTTTTCTAGCTAATGTGTGGCACTGGGTCAATGAGGCTTGCGGCAGCCTAAGTGGAAATAAGGTAAATTTAAATGTCTTAAGCGCCTCCATTAAGTACTGTTAACAATTTGGGGGTTCCTGGTGGTCCAGTGGTTGGGACTTGGTGCTTCCACTGCAGGAGGCATGGGTTGGATACCTGGTCGAGGAATTGCAATCCTGTACACCGCCTGCTCGCAGCTAAAAAAAAAACAAGGTTTCTATAGCTATTATTAGTCAAACATGGAGCCAAATTGCAAATGAATACTTCCTGTGAGGGGGCTGAGGCTCCAAGAGGTTAAATAGCTGAGGTAGAGTTACATAATAGGTATCATTACCTATTATGATGGTCTGGTTATCCCCCAGTGGAGAATGGACAGCTTCTTGGCTTTAATCTTTATCGGAAATTCAACATCCAATATTCAGTGAAGATGGGATAAAATTTTATCTGAGTATCATCTGCACTCATAGATATCTTAAAAGTCCATAGATGTGATGACTTTTTAAGCTTCATCAATTCTCTTTTTTAAAAGTTAAGGAAGAAATGCTTTGTCGACGCCACAGGACATATTCTTTCTTTTGAGGCGCAGCAGGGTGTAGGGGAAGATGTGGATCCTGCTGGCGTCCAGTGGGGCCTGGCACAGCCTCTGGCGCGCACTTCACTCCTGTTAGGACGCATCTGTGCTAGTTTCCTGGAAAGACAGTCTTCTAGATCCACGTTACATTTGTTCCCCTACAATACCTAGCAGGAGCCCTTGTGGTCAAAGTGAAATTTCTATGGGCATCAGGATGTCTGCAGACAAAAGACCAGCTGGGACAGCCTCAACTGTGCCCGAAGGCATCCGATGGCACGTTAGGGGGTCCTGTTTAGCTTTGCATAGATCAAACAGCTCTCTTTTCCTAAGAGGAGGAAGATGCCTTCATAATCTTTAAATTGGTCGATGTTCTTTTAAATGCTTTCACTCTCAGGAAGTTTTATTTGCAGACGACTATGTTTAAAGAATATGGAACTGACATAGAGGACAATAATACTGAATGAGAAATAGGAAATAATAATATGAAGCCTTTATCCTTACTTTGTTTTTCTAGCTAATGTGTGGCACTGGGTCAATGAGGCTTGCGGCAGCCTAAGTGGAAATAAGGTAAATTTAAATGTCTTAAGCGCCTCCATTAAGTACTGTTAACAATTTGGGGGGTTCCCTGGTGGTCCAGTGGTTGGGACTTGGTGCTTCCACTGCAGGAGGCATGGGTTGGATACCTGGTCGAGGAATTGCAATCCTGTACACCGCCTGCTCGCAGCTAAAAAAAAAAAAACAAGGTTTCTATAGCTATTATTAGTCAAACATGGAGCCAAATTGCAAATGAATACTTCCTTAAGGGGGTGGAGCCTCACATTTCAGGACTGAGCCCAATCCTAAATGCTGTTTTGTTTGTATTTCATTCCAATTCTGTCATCTCTGTGCCCTTGTATTATTTATACTATTATTTTAGTATTGATTGCTAATGCCTGTGACAGAACCCTTAGGAGGAAAGAGCAGTCACATTCCTTCCCTCTGTTGTTATTTTGTTGGTGTTTAATTTTGGTATGACTTCGAAATTGTGGGAAAGCAGTGAGCATCGTGGCCTCACTGACTCAATGGACATGAGTTTGAGCAAACTCAGGGAGACAGTGATAGACGGAGAAGCCTGGTGTGCTGCAGTCCATGGGGTCACAGAGGGTCAGACATGACTGAGCCACTGAACAACAACAGCAAGTGAGAACAGCATAAGAGACTTCCATGTGCCCTATACTCAAATCCCCAACTGTTTTACATTTTCACATTGCTTTATTATTTGCGCTCCATGTGTGTGTCTATGTGTCTATATGTTTCTTCTCTTGAATCATTTCAGAGGGAGGGATAGACATCATGCTCCTCCACCCTTAATACTCCCATGTGAGTTTCATCAGAACAAGGGCATTCTCTCATATAACCATAGTACATTTATCACAATCAACAATGTTAGTAGTGATGCAATACTATTATATAATTTACATTTGACCTTAAGATTTCATTAATTGGGCTTCCCTGGTGCTCCAGTGGGTAAAGAGTCCAGTTTGCAGTGCAAGGGGCGCTGGTTGGATCCCTGGCCTGGGAAGATCCCACATGCCACGGAGTGGCTGGACCAGTGTGTCCAACTACCAAGCCAGCGCTCTGGAGAGCATGCACCCAGAGCCGGTGCTCTGCAACAAGAGAGGCCACTGCAATGGGAGGCCCACACAGGCCAAAGAACAAAGACGGATGAAAATAAATAAATGAAGGACCAATAACAGAGGCCAAAATTTTTTTTAAAAATTATAAAAAAAATTTTTTTTTTAATATTTCTTTAACTATCCCACTATATCCTTTAGGTCTAGTTTCTTAGCTATTATTAGTCAAACATGGAGCCAAATTGCAAATGAATACTTCCTTAAGGGGGTGGAGCCTCACATTTCAGGACTGAGCCCAATCCTAAATGCTGTTTTGTTTGTATTTCATTCCAATTCTGTCATCTCTGTGCCCTTGTATTATTTATACTATTATTTTAGTATTGATTGCTAATGCCTGTGACAGAACCCTTAGGAGGAAAGAGCAGTCACATTCCTTCCCTCTGTTGTTATTTTGTTGGTGTTTAATTTTGGTATGACTTCGAAATTGTGGGAAAGCAGTGAGCATCGTGGCCTCACTGACTCAATGGACATGAGTTTGAGCAAACTCAGGGAGACAGTGATAGACGGAGAAGCCTGGTGTGCTGCAGTCCATGGGGTCACAGAGGGTCAGACATGACTGAGCCACTGAACAACAACAGCAAGTGAGAACAGCATAAGAGACTTCCATGTGCCCTATACTCAAATCCCCAACTGTTTTACATTTTCACATTGCTTTATTATTTGCGCTCCATGTGTGTGTCTATGTGTCTATATGTTTCTTCTCTTGAATCATTTCAGAGGGAGGGATAGACATCATGCTCCTCCACCCTTAATACTCCCATGTGAGTTTCATCAGAACAAGGGCATTCTCTCATATAACCATAGTACATTTATCACAATCAACAATGTTAGTAGTGATGCAATACTATTATATAATTTACATTTGACCTTAAGATTTCATTAATTGGGCTTCCCTGGTGCTCCAGTGGGTAAAGAGTCCAGTTTGCAGTGCAAGGGGCGCTGGTTGGATCCCTGGCCTGGGAAGATCCCACATGCCACGGAGTGGCTGGACCAGTGTGTCCAACTACCAAGCCAGCGCTCTGGAGAGCATGCACCCAGAGCCGGTGCTCTGCAACAAGAGAGGCCACTGCAATGGGAGGCCCACACAGGCCAAAGAACAAAGACGGATGAAAATAAATAAATGAAGGACCAATAACAGAGGCCAAAATTTTTTTTAAAAATTATAAAAAAAATTTTTTTTTTAAGATTTCTTTAACTATCCCACTATATCCTTTAGGTCTAGTTTCTTAGGTATCCTCTTGTGTTAGTCAGTCAGTCATGTCTGACTCTTTGTGAACCCATGGACTGCAGCCCATTAGGCTCCTCTGTCTGTGGGATTTTCCAGGTGAGAATACTGGAATGCGTTGCCATTTGCTTCTCCAGGGGATCTTCCCGACGCAGGGATCGAACCCCTGCCTCCTGCTTTGCAGGCAGGCTCTGGACCACCTGAGCCATGACTCGGAGTTTATGCTAATTTCTCCAGTTCCCATTCTAGCACTACAGGATTCATTGCAGTCTTTCCTTATCTGTATTTGAATCTTCTCTTCTTCAGTGGCAGGAAACCATGTTATTCTCCATATATTTACTGATTTACTCAATTCCAGAATACACAGAGAGTAGTTTCAGAATTGGTAAGCCATGCCACCGCAAAAAAGTAAAGTTACTAACTAGAATTCAATATTTGTTCATGGGATTTAAAAAAAATTTAGATTGAGAGCATCGACTCCTCTGTTCTGAAATGGAGTTGGCTCCCTCCCTTGCTTGGATGTAAACACGTCATCTGCTTGGAAATGCAGTCAGGTCCATCTGTTTCTGGCTGTGCTCTATTTGAGGGTTCCCTCCGCCCCCTAATCTTCGATAACCCAAATAAAGCACTGGAGCCAGTCTTCCATCTGTACTTGTTATGGTGGAAATGATTACTATAAACACCGTTTTCAGCCGCGTTTAGCAGAAGCATGTTCTCACACGGGTATTAATGCTCTGCCTTCTGAATTTAAATCAGCAGGAGTCCTCCGGCAGCAATTTTAGCTGCACTCATGCGGAAGCCTCTAGTCAGCGCGACGTCTGTGAGGAGGTGTTACTGCTGACCCTGGAACAGAAGATGTTTTCCGAAGATATGTGCCGTCCAGACGGCAGGGGTGCCTGGGAGGTGGCGTGCGCAGGTCCCTGTGCTCGGAGAGAAGAGGTCGAGATGCTCACCTTGGTCAGCGAGATTGAGAGGGACCCCTTCAGGCAGATGCCCACGGAAGACGAGTACACGGATAGGCCTCCCCAGACCCCGGGCTCTGTCCTCTTCCTCGCTCAGCCTGGCAGCAGAACGACTCCGCCCTTCGCCGAGCCCCTGGAGGTGGGCGAGAACGACAGCCTGAGCCAGTGCTTCACTGGGACGGACAGCTTGGCGGACTCCGAAAGCTCCCGCGTCCCCGAGCCCCTCTGCAGGACTGAGTGGATGCCCACATCCTCCGAAAAGTACTTGCAGAGAGAAGTGGAGGGGGGCCAGTGCCCCCCGCCCTGGGCGCCCGGCTCCCATTTTGCAGAACCTGCTGCGAACCCTGCTGGGGAGGGCCGGGAGCCCCTGCTGGGCTCCCCCCAGAATGGACCCTTGCCCCAGTGTGCCCATGGCGTGGGCCTTCCACCCAGAGCAGCCGACGGGCCGGAGGCGGGAAGCCAGCCTGGGGACGGGGCTGACGCCACGCTTCCCAGCTCCACGAGGGGGAGCCCCTCCAGCGACCAGCCGCCCGCCTCAGGTAAGTGACCACTGGCTTCTCTCTTCCAGGCAAAATGGCCTGGTTTCTGGGCAGCGTCCTGGGACACGTGTCCCTTTCCGCTCAGAGAAGTGGGGTGCTCAGTGGGACGCATTCAGCTCGAGTGTTTTCTCCTGATGAGCCTCGTTACAGGGCAGGGTTTGATTCAGTCCACATGTTGGATTTGTGGACTGTACCCCCGGGGCGCTCTCTCTTGGTTGACACTGGTCCATGCTCTTTTGCAATCAGGCTCCTCACAGTGAAGTTTGACCTTCTATCCCAGCATTGACCCCCACCATTGACCGCAGGGCTGGCTGAAGTCAAGGCTTTCCCTCAGATTCCTGAATTGGTGGTTTTTTTTATTTTTAAAGCAACCTAGACTTCAAATTCCCTCTCCTACCCCCGAAAGCTCTTACAATTTCAGGACAACAAACATGATGATCCTTAAATCATCAGTATTTGAGAGTTGTTTGTTGACTCTGGACCGAATTGATCAGGCAGGGGCTGTCCTTCGACGCTCTATGAGAAGCCTGTCTTCTAGTCACCGCAGAGGATGTATTCATGGAACCAGGAGCATGGTTTTAGAATTCAGAATCATGAGAGAGATTTCTTGCTGCGCCACTGCCTGAGCATAAATAACCCACCAATTGTGATACTATGACTCTTCTCCTGCGAAGGCATTACACTGTCTGTTTTATTATGTAGTTACAAGAAACTTTGTCACTGATGTGAGGGCTTCCTCTGGCTCGGGATTATTTGCTGTCTTATGGGAAGGGATCTCTTCCAGAAATTTCTGAAAGCGCTAGACACTCTCCAGAAAAATGAATACATGGGGCTTCCCAGGTGACGCTAGTGGTAAAGAACCCGCCTGCTGGTGCAGGAGGCCTGAGAAGAGTGTTCTATCCCTGGGTTGGGAAGATCCCCTGGAGGAGGAAATGACTGCCCACTCCAGTATTTTTACCTAAAGAATCCCATGGAGAGAGGAGCCTGGCGGGCTGCCGTCCACGGGATTGCAAGTAGTTGGACACAACTGAAGCGACTTAGCATGTGTGTATTGAAGGGGCTTCACAGAATCCTTCCCCTCTTCAGAAACACCGTGCCTCATCGTGGACCACCTTTATCCTGAGATGCTTTCTCTTTCTTTTTCCTGCCTCTTTGCTTAGACTGCAAGCAGGTCGAGCAGCTGGTCTCGGAGTTATTTTACAGCCATGAGGGAGCTCCCTCAAGCCCTAAGTGGAGACTTTTTTCTCGTGCTGGGGATGACTCCTGGCTTATTGCGTAGCAGCATGAATTTGAGTCTGTTTTCCAAGCTTTGTGGTTTGGCTGTAACTACACAGATTTACTACTGTGTCAATTCTCGATCAGTTCTCAGTCAAACTGAAAGGGAGAGATAGGCTGGGAGACTTTTTTCAAAGAACCCTGATGGGTTTTTCCTTCAGAAGACGTCAGCTTTTTTTTTTTTTCTTCAAAGATTTTAAGTAATTTCCATGTCTAAAAGTTGGGCTCCGTGGTTCGTTGTATTGTTCTCTTTCTTTTCTAGAGGTTGATTTTTCCCTCATTGGTCAGACACACCCAGAGAGCCTGAGCATTGGCAGCTGTGGGCGGGGCGCAGACCTCGCGTGCAGAGGCCGTGTCCAGTGACAGTGCCAGGAGACAGACCGGTTACTCCCTTGCTGACGTCACAGAGGTGACATTTGCTGCCGAGTGAAGAGCAGCCGCAGTTCTTGGAAGAGCAGCGTCGGCCAAATAGAGATCATTTTTTTTCTTAGTGTCGTGACACCGAGGTGGCGGATCGGAGCTCTCCTCAGTTCAGTTCAGTCGCTCACTCGTGTCGGACTCTGCGACCCCATGCACTGCAGCACACCAGTCTTCCCTGTCCTTTGTCCTTTCCCGGAGCTTGCTCCAATTCATATCCATTGAGTCAGTGATGCCATCCAACCATCTCGTCCTCTGTCGTCCCCTTCTTCTTCTGCCTTCTATTTTTCCCAGCATCAGGGTCTTTTCCAGTGCGTCATCTCTTTGCATCAGGTGGCCAAAGTATCGGAGCCTCGGCCTCAGCATCAGCCCTTCCAGTGAAGACGCAGGGTTGATCTCCTTTAGGAGTGACTGGTTTGAGCTCCTTCCTCTCCTAGAAGGAGTTAAAACAGTGCCCTGCCCATCTCTGCTGTTATCTTTTATATCTCTCCAACACTAAACATCTAGGCATGGAAAAAAGAGAAAAAAAAGAGTGTCTCATCAACTAAGGGATGTTAATTTACAAAAAGTTTACACTGCTTTTTCTTTCTGTATCTGGTGCTCAGCCATATAAAACATCCATAGAGAGTTGCCAGCAAGCGGGCCAAATTCATGTTCGCCTGAGGAGAGGCAGCAGCCAGACTGATTTTTGAGGCTCTGCTGTGGCCTCCACAGTGACTGCTGCATAACGGGTCTTCTGGTTTCTGGTCAAAATAGGGCTTTCTCATTATTGCTTTCTTTTCTTTTTTCCAGCTGTGCGAGGTCTTAGTTGTGGAATGCGGGCTGTTTAGCTGCGGTGTGCAAACTCTCAGTTGTGGCATGTGGGATCTAGTTCTCTTACCATGGATCAAACCCGGGTCCCCTGCATTGTGAGCACAGTCTTAGCCATTGGACCACCAGGGAAATCCCTCATTATTCCTTTTTTTTAATTGTCATGATTTATGTTCTAGAAAGGGTGTGAAAGAGGGTGGAGCTTGGGTGAAAGTTATGATTGGAGTGAATCCTGTGTGACCTCCTAAAAGGCACCATCTTCTCAGGACTTGGGGGAAGTGACCTCGTTATTGGCTTGTGGATTTGTATATGTGAGTATTTAAAAAGAACAAAAAAAAACTTACAACCAAATCAAGCAGTTTGTGCAGGAGTGACAGGCTTGGGCCCTTGCTCCATAGGGAAAAGAATATCGTTGGCCCGCATCTTGCTTTTGCAGGCAATGATAGCTCTTCACATGTCTCCAGAAGCTATCTTTGAAAAATAATACCCGATGGTAAGTCTATTTTAGCAATGTTATGACTCTTAAAGAACAGGGAGGATTATCAGCAAAAAACAAGGAAGGGGGAAACACACTGTGGTTTCATTTTGTGTCACCATATCTTAATTACGTCTTCAAGCGTTCTGAGGACATGATGGTGGTTACCTTGGGGACAAGCCCTTTCACCTGGCATTGGGAGGATTCTGTGTCTAGAAGATTGTTTCATGTGAAAGCAAGAACGGTTTCTGATGACACGTGTGTCGCTCGTTGGCCAGTGACTTGATTCTGGATCCTGAGGTGACGTAAAAATTGGTTCAGACACGTCTGAGCTGGAGAGAGGTGTTGATTTACTGGGCTCAATTCTTAATGAGCACCAGCTACAGAATTCTCTCTCAGGTCTTTACAGAGGGTCTACTGAGACATGGAGCCTTGGAAAAGCTTGGAAGTAGGGATCGGTGCCAGGGAATGGACAACACGAAAAGAATCAATAATGTGAGAAAGTGAAGCCCTCACTGGGGGCCCCTCTCTAACCTGTACCCAGCTGGTCCCCTTCACCTACTCAGCCACCAACGTTTGGCCGACACCGGCTCCAAACGCTTTCAAGGGGAACCTCTCGCTTCCCTGCTTCTGCGCTCCAACAGACTTCGGTGGCCACCTGTCCCCACACGGTCCCCTTTTCCAGAGCACCCAGTTCCTCCTGACCTTCAAATCCCCGCACAAATCACACTGGTGTGCAGTCGCGTCTGACTCTTTGTGACCCCGTGGACCGCAGTCTGTCAGGCTCCTCTGTCTACGGTTTTCCCGGCGAGAATACTGGAGTGGGTTGCCATGTCCTCCTGCAGGTGATGCTCCCCATTCAGGGACTGAACTCAGGTCTCTTGCATCTCCTGCCCTGCTGGTAGATTCTTTACCTCTGAACCACTGGGGAAGGTCAGCTGCTGCTTCCTAAACCAGGGACACAGACGGGCCACCTGGGCAGCCTCTCTCCCCGTCCACGCCCCACACACGCCTGCGAACAGCCCTGGCATCTTTCTCACCCAGCCCTGCACACCCGCATCCTTAACAACAACTGTCTGTAGCCGGCCCTGGCTGGCTGGCTGGTAGGAATTGCCCTGACTTCGCCACACCTCATCTTCCTGCTGTTTCCCATGGCAGCCTGCTCACAGTATACGTGAATAAGTGTTCATACGCTCACTGACTCCTCCAGTCGTGAATAACTAGAGTAAGAACCTCTAGCTCCAGTCTGTTCCTTGACTCACTCTGGTCCTCCCACACCTTTGGTTTATCCTGGGGAGCAAGGGGCTAGATGGGCTAGAAGGATTGCCACTAGGGGTCCCTGGGCAGGCTTCGGTACTTGGGAGGCAGACATGGCAGAAGGAAGGGTGAGCCGGTCCATCCACGTGGCACAGAGAGGCAGGCTACTTCCTGGGAGCCTGGGGCACTGGAGGATGAGGGGAGCACGTGCCTCCCCGTCCCCCATCCTCGGCCTCCCATCCCCGGGCCCCACCTTGTCCTGAAATGACTACTTTTTTTTTTTTTTTTTTACTTTTTACTTTTACAGAGTTTTGTTGTTTACAGATATGTATGATCCCAGATTAGTCATGCATATGACCCCATCCCCCTCTCCAGGCCGCTGAAATGACTACTTTTGACCATCCACTTCCATCCTAAGAGACAGATAAGGTCTTTGTACCCCTATTTTCTTAACTTCCACCCCAAGCAAAGAATAACCCTCTGTTTAACTTTCTTCACTCTCCTGCCGAAATGCCAAACTTGTGTTTGATGTTTGAAACGTGAGTGTTAGTCACTCAGTCGTGTCTGTCTCTGACGCTTTGTGGCCCCATGGACTCCAGCCCACCAGGCTCCTCTGGTCACTGAACTCTCCAGGCAAGAATACTGGTGTGGGTGGCCGTTCCCTTCTCCTGGGGATCCTCCCCGCCGAGGGATCAAACCCAGGTCTCCTGCATGCAGGCAGATTCTTTACCTTCTGAGCCACCAGGGAAGCCCATGTTCAACATTTAGCTAAGTTTATAAGAGCAGGTATTAGCTCACTGACTCTATAAGCTAAAAATATTTTATAATTCAGGGCTTCCCTGGTGGTCCAGTGGGTATAGAGTCTGTCTTGCAGTGCAAGGGGCACCGGTTCAATCCCTGGCCTGGGAAGATCCCACATATGCTGCTGGAATGGCTGGACCGGTCTGTCCAATTTCGAGCCAGCACTCTGGAGTACATGCACCCAGAGCCGGTGCTCTGCAATGAGAGAGGCCACCGCGATGGGAGGTCCACACAGGCCAAAGAATAAAGATGGATGAAAACAAATAAATTTTTAAAGTACCAAGAAAAGAGGCCAAAATTTAAACTATATGTATATATATATATATATAATATTTTATAATTCAGTTATTTGGCAATAAAATTCAGCGTTTATTGATGCTAAAAGTCAATGCATTATTTCTGACAATTTTGTTCACTCTATGCTTTCATTTGGTCCTACTTACCTTCTTTCATTCTAATGGGTCTCATTTTGGAAAGGTTTCATTTATGAGCCATTCTAAGTAATTTTCAAGCATGATTCAGAATGGAACTATTAAATCCTGCTTCCCTTCCCATATCATCATAGACCCAGTTTCTTCCAAATGCCTGAAACAGACCTTGCATTTCCATAAAAAGGAAAATCACATGAGAAGCATATGGGTTAAGTATAAAATAAGTTTTTAAAAAATTCCAGAAGTACCCAATATAGCTTGGGTAATTTGAGTGTATTTGTGTGTATTTTTAGTTCTTTTCCTTGGAAGAAAGTCTACATGACAATTAGGTGATAATATTTGCTATAGTTCTTGTGATTTAGTATTCATACGTTATATATTTTAAGCAACATAATAAGCCTTTGAGAAGACATGTATGCATTACCTTGCTTTAAAATGTAAATTCTGTCAGAAATTGAGTTCTTATAAGGAAGCTTATTCTCTCTGCCTCAGAAAGATATACTATGCAAAGCAGGGACTTCGCAAAGTATAAATATCTTTCTGGTCATGATGAAACACTTCATTTGTTTATTGTTTCTGTTGACTTAAAATGCTATTTTTAACTCTCTCAAGTGACCTGAAAATTTTTCTGGCTAAGTCACATTAAATATTAATGTTAAGCCAATCAACCCATTTTAAATGTTAGAAACTTCCGGTTTTCTAATTTAATAAAAACTCTTGAGAATTTCCCTCGTGGTTCAGTGGCTAAGACTCCAGGCTCCCAATGCAGGGAGCCTGGTGTTCAATCCCTGGACTGGGACCTGCCTCCCATATGCCATAGCTGAGAGTTTGCATGCTACAACTAAAGATCCCACATGCTGCCACAAAGACCAGGTGCAACCAAATAAATATTCAGAAAATAAAAATATTAAAACCCTTATGTCATGCTGGTTCTCAAAGCATCCTTTTGGATAGCCTTCACGTAGAAGTCTAATAATCACATTCTGTTCAGAGACATATTAAGACTGCTCTGACATCCTGAAGGTTGCATGTTTATCAGTGATGTCATAGGTATCAGAGTTGGACCATAAAGAAGGCTGAGCACCAAAGAATTGATGCGTTCAAATTGTGATGCTGGAGAAGACTCCTAAGAGGCCAAGGGACCCATCACATCTCTCCCAGACACCGGCGTTTCTTCCCATGGAAACTTCTGGGCCTGGCCTGGCCGCCGCCTGGCGCTCAGCCTGAGTATCCAAGGATCCTGGCCCAACTTTGTCCTTTTTGTATGACTCACTGAGGATTGAGGATTATCGTGCACCATTGCAGTGCACGATACACAAATGAAATCAGTATCATTGGCACTGATTTATAAGGAGACATGGTATGGTTTAAGGCACAGGCTTCAGAATCACTTATTTGAGTTATGGTTTCATTGCTAACTAGCTCTGTGGTCCTGGGTAAGGAATTTGCCCACAGGATTTCTGTGAGGAAGTAGGAAGGTAAGTGTTAGTGGCTCATTCGTGTCCAACTCTGCAGCCCCATAAACTGCAGCCCACCAGGCTCCTCTGTCCAGGGAATTCTCCAGGCAAGAATACTAGAGTGAGTTGCCATGCCCTCCTCCAGGGAATCTTCCCGACCCAGGGATCAAACCCACGTCTCTTTCAGCTCCCGTATTGCAGGCAGATTTGTTACCTGCTGAGCCACCGAGGAAGCCCGTGTGGCCTACTGGGACCTGTAGAAACCTCAGACCTTTTTAAGGCATCTTAGACAAGCCTCATGCACCCCATTCCTCCTTTTTCACCTTTCCCTCTTACCAGTCACCAGAAAGGAAGAGGTCTTCCCTAACATCAGAACAGCCTCGGGCTTCCTTGGTTCTCAGTAGAGACAGATCTGACTTCCAGGCCATGCTCCGACTGCAGTAACCATGGCAACCCTGCTGATAAGAGGCCCCACAGCACCCACCTTGTGGACACAGGGTCCTGTTGCCTCACCATCCCAGGGCCTTGCCCTCTCAGGTCCGTTCACATGACCACGTAAACCCCTCCGAAAGATAGAAAGTAGATTTTAAGGGATGATTGCTTTTAAGCAAGGACAGCTCTGGACTGAGGTATACTACAGGATAAGAATTTTATCAGCTCATTCAAAACCCTGACCTACTCTTGGACTTTCCTGGTGGTACAGTGGTTAAAACTCTGAGTTTACAATGCATAGGGTTGGGTTCAGGTACGATCCCTGGTCTGAGAACGGAGATCTCAAAGGTTGCGTGGTACCAGAAAAAAAGAAAAAACACCTTGACCTACTCTAGTGCTACATTTACCTCCCAGCTGATTTGCATAATAAGAAATGAGATGTTGGGGGTTTCATGTAGAATTACCCAGATGAGTGTTCAAACCAGAGACAGAATGATGGATTACTTCAGCAAAAAAGAAAAGAAAAGTTGGTTAAATATCTAGATGTAGGGACTTCCCTGGTGGTCCAGGGGTTAAGACTCTGTGTTCCCAACGCAATGGGGCTCAGGTTCGATCCCCGGTCAGGGAACTGAATCTCACATGCCGCAACTAAGACCCCGTGCAGCCAAATAAATGAATAACTTAAAAACAAATACATAAAAGATATATGTATACAAATATGTTTTAAGAATATATCTAGAGGTAAGTGCCCTTTCGGTCTTTAAGATCAGTTGATAACCTTCGACAAGACAGCGGTGGAAAAATAGCATGCATGCTCAGGACATTTCCCAATTCTCTTATTTCCTGGGTGGTCCATGAGCTATTCTATTCTGGGACTAGTAATGGCAGCCTTGCACCCATGAGAAATTCTTTGCTATTTCCCAAGTATTTTCCAAGCCACCATCTCGTTCAGCCCTATGCTATCCTGCTGGCTATTCACACATTCATTTATTCATTCCTTTAACGTTTATCATATGCCTGCTCTTGGTGGCTGCCCCTTGCCAGGCTAGCTGGGTTTGAATATTGATGCTTGTTTCGTAAAGGAGCAGACCACATTGTCAGGCGGTTTGTCCCAGGTTCCGTAGCTGGTAGGGGCCAAGCCAAGGGAGGACCAGCGCCTCCACAGCCCCGCCCTCTCCTCTGTCCCAGCCCTGCTTCTGGCCCTCCTGGGCTCAGGCAGCCCCGAAACCACCCCCCGTCAGTCTCCAGCCATGCAGCTGCTGCTCTTCAGAGTGACACGCCACTCGAAGCTGCTGAGATCTTTTTGCTGTTGAAGTTGAGACGGCTGAGACTAGGTCGCCACTGAAGTTAGTAGATTACTTGCAGGTGAGTCTGCACTGTGATGAGGCTGTGGAAGGAAGGGTGTTCGTTTTCATTGTTGAAGCCGTGGCAGTCAATGAACAGGAGAAGAGGCAAGCCTGGGACACTCAGGTGTGGGGTAACTGCAGGCTGGTGTGCGTCATGCATCACTTTGCTATGGAAGTTGAGATTGGTGAGACTATGAAAGGTTGAGGGGGTTAAACTCCAGAAGGATTCTGCACTTGGACTGCTTGGCCGCTGACTAAGTTCTCATTGTACTTTTTAAAATGTAGTTTATTTTTTTTAATTAATTGATTTCTTTGGCTGCTTTGGGTCTTAGTTGCGGCATGCGGGATCTTTAGTTGTGGTTTGTGAACTCTTCGTTTTGCAGCATGTGGGATCTAGTTCCCTAGCCAGGAACAGAGCCTGAGCGCCCTGCATTGGGAGTGCAGGGTCTCAGCCACCAGGGAAGCCCCTCATTCCACTTTAAAGAAACCAAAACAAGATCGGAAGGAAAGCCTTACAACTCTCCTTGATACAGTTAGCAGACCTTTTCTCAAAGGAACGAGACTCAGTTGTCTATCAGAAAGTGGGTGTTGGGGCTTCCCTGGTGGTCCAGTGGGTAAGGACACCGCCTTGCAGTGCAAGGGGCACCGGTTCGATCCCTGGCCTGGGAAGATCCCATGTGCCATGGAGCGGCTGGACCGATGTGTCCAACTACTGAGCCGGAGCTCTGGAGTGCATGTGTCCAGAGCCGGTGCTCTGCAACAACAGAGGCCACTGCGATGGGGGGCCCACACGGGCCAAAGAACAAAGATGGATGAAAATAGATAAATGAAAGACCAATAGAAGTGGCCCATTCGCCCCCTCCCTTCCCCCCACCCCCTTCCAAAAAGAAAAAAAAGAAAGTGGGTGTTGATTCTTCCATTAAAAAGTAATAAATTTTAAAAAGGAAGTGGGTGTCGACAGTTTTATAGCAAGTGACAGGTGCCTTGAACACCAAGGAAATGTATCATAGAGTCTGTAGGAGCCCCAGTGGTAGCCTCTGAAACTCAGGAGTCCTTTCTCAAGAGAGAAAATTAGAGTGCAGACACACCTGCAATATCGAAAAACATGCCCAACTTATAACATGTTATGTCCCTAAAGAATGACAATTAAGGGCATCAGGGAGGGGGAAATGCAAAGCAGTACTTCTCAGGGCTGCCTGTCCCTAGCGATGAAGTGTCCAGAGCCCTGGAAAGTGAAAATACAAAGCCTCCAGAGCGGGTATTAGTAAGAGCTGCAAGATGATGGCAGCAGACCATGCAACACGCATGCGGCCCTTCTGAGCACAGGGTCTCATGTGACTGCACGGGTCACATGCCCCTGAGCACGGCTCTGCTGCCCCTCACTGTTACGGGCAAACATGCAGAACGTTTTAAAGAAGTTTAGCCCATACCAGTTTACTACTCTCATACAAACTCAGTGTGAATGGAACAGACTTGGACTTGATCAAAGATGGTCTTTGTCATGCATTGGACTTCCAGTAAATACACGAAGGATAAAATTGTTTAAGAATCTCATACTCTTTCTAGGTAGCTTTTCTTTACATTCTAATTGTCAGGAATTTAAAGGATTTTTTTTTTTTTGGTCCTCCTCCCTCTATTATATCCCTCTCCCAAGAATAATATTCTTGACCCAGTCTGTGGATCAAAGGATTCAGAAATGTGTGAATATATCTTTTATCGACTCAACAGACATGAGTTTGAGCAGGCTTTGGGAGATGGTGAAGGACAGGGAAGCCTGGCGTGCTGCAGTCCATGGAGTTGCACAGAGTTGGACACAACTGAGCGACTGAACTGAACTGAGCTTATGCAAATGGGTTTGAGTTCCATTTTGGAAAAAATTAGAAAATAAGAATATAGACCCTATAGAATAAATCAAAGATAGATTGCTGGTCGTGAGGCAAAGGCATGGAATGAAATTCTTTCTTTTTTTTTTACTTTTTACTTTTATAGAGTTTTGTTGTTTACAGGTATGTATAATCCCAGATTAGTCATATGTATATCCCTGGCCCCTCCCTCCTCCACCCCCTTCCCTGTCCCCCCGCCTCACCACCCCGCCAGACCATGGCACCACACCCCTTCAGGATCCCCTATTCCCACAGCACAATGACAATCGCTATCTTTTTCACATATGATAGTATAGGTTTCCATGTTACTCATGCCTCCCACCCACTAGAATGAAATTCTTTTTTTTTTTTTTAATTTATTTATTTTGGGGGGTGGGACGGGGAGGGGGGAGCAGGCGAGCTACTTCTATTGGTCTTTCATTTGTCTATTTTCATCCATCTTTGTTCTTTGGCCCGTGTGGACCTCCCACTGCAGTGGCCTCTGTTGTCGCAGAGCACCAGCTCTGGGCGCATGCGCTCCAGAGCTCCGGCTCAGTAATTGGACACATCAGTCCAGCCACTCCATGGCATGTGGGATCTTCCCAGGCCAGGGATCGAACCGGCGCCCCTTGCACTGCAAGGCAGTGTCCTTACCCACTGGACCACCAGAGAAGTCCTAGAATGAAATTCTTAAGAGGAAAGGTTTAACACAAAATCTTGAAGTGGAAGATGATAGTTTAAAAAAGAATTGATTTTTAGTCTGAGTTCAGACAAAGTGAAGATTTTGACGAGGAATAAAGTAAACAACCCTGGAGTTGTGATGATGATTTGTTGGAAAATAAAATTTTAACTGATAGAGAAATTATATGTGTTATGACAAAACAGATACATCAGTATGAAGAGGATATTAAATTCAAGGCCATAAATCAATTACACCATGGTCAACATGGTTAATATTGCCCCGTGTGCAGGTTTGCATGATAACGAGGAATAACATAATCAGCAATGTTGTTATAATAAAAAACTAGAGGAAATATACCAAGAAAAAAATTACACTTAAAAGCAACTTAAAATTCCTGTGCTTATTAAATAAATACAGTATAAATATATTTTTTTATTGTTAAACATGATATATTTCAAGTTGGAACAGAATTTTGATGGTATACACATATTATTTTTGATTTCTCACTTTTACTTTTTGTGTAAACTAACTAGTGATCCCCCAACCAGGAAGAATTTTCCTGTGTTTATGGTTAAACATTCATTCATTCATTCTGCTGCTATGGTAGGAGCCCTTTGGTCAGGCTTGGTAGGTTGCTGATTCACTTGAAAGTCATTTACAAGTTCATAACTTAAACACCTTTAACTTAAAACATATACTCTACATTAACACATTGACTTTTTTCATATAGGGAGACATGTGTTGGTTGATAGTAGTTTCCTGAGCCTTTTTCACATTAACCACACCATTGTAATTTCCAGTTTCTGTTTCTTTTGTGTGCACTGCGATGTTATAGATCTTTGCAGAACAAATTTGAGTGCAAACTCCTTCTGCATTTTTAAAGTCTCTTTTTCTTCTTTTAACAGCTGCCTTGTCCAAGCCCCCACATACCAGTTCAGCAGCTTTTTGATGTCTTTTGTTTTGCTTTCAGTGGCTAACATTTATTGAGCCTTGGAAAGCATTCACTTTAGTTTTCTTAGAAACGTTTGCCTTTTTTCACACTTAGATTTCACAACTTTACATAAAGATACAGACAGACCTTGGAAATATTGCAGGTTCGGTTCCAGACCACCACACTAAAGCAAACATCGCAATAAAGTGAGTCACATGAAATTTTTTGGTTTCCCATTGCATATGAAATTATGTTTACACTATAATGTAGCCTGCTAACTAGGCAATAGCATGTCTGAAAATTAATATACATTAATTTAAGAGTACTTTATTGCCAAGAAATGTTGACATTATCTGACAATGCAGGGCTGCCACAAACCTTCAATTTATTAAAAAAAAAAAACAGTATTTTCAAACTATAATAAACCCAAGAGCAAACAGACGAAGTATGCGTATATTTAGTTAGATTTCATAATGAGTTCAACTAGTTAAAACCTGAGAACTTAGTAACTGGTGGGAGCAGAAAGACCGAGGCATGGCAGAGTAGACCCCTAGTTTAGGGTATGCTGGATGTTAAGAACATCTGTTTTAAATTTTTTATTTCATTTTGGAATTTAGTGCATTTACAGTGTTCTGTTAGTTTCAGGTGTAAAGCAAAGTGATTCAGTTATACATATACTTACTCTTTTTCAGATTGTTTTTCTTTTTAGGTTACTACAGAACATTGAGTAGAGTTCCCTATGCATTACAGTAGGTTTTCGTAGGTTATCTATTTTAACATAGTAGTGTGTATATGTCAATCCCAAATTCCCAATTTATCCACGTTTCCCCTTTGGTAATTACAAGTTGTTTTCTGTCTTGTAAGCAAGCTCATTTGTATCACTATTTTAAGATTCCTCATATGTGATATCATATGATATTTGTCTTTCCCTGACTTAGTATGATTAATCTCTAGGACCATCTATGTTGCTTGCTGCAAATGACATTATTTCATCCTTTTGAATAGCTGAGTAATACTTCATTCTATATACGTACTGCTTTTCTTTATCCGCGCCCCTGTTGCTGGACATTTAGGTTGGTGTCATGTCTTGGTTATTGTAAACAGCGCTGCAGTGAACACTGGGCTGCATGTATCCTCTCAAACCATAATCTTCTCTGGATGTTTGCCCAGGAGTGGACTGCTGGATGTCTGTGTGTCTCAGGATTTATTGATTCACTTAGAAATTTCCACACTTAGATTTCACAACTTTACATAAAGATACAGACAGACCTTGGAAATATTGCAGGTTCGGTTCCAGACCACCACACTAAAGCAAACATCGCAATAAAGTGAGTCACATGAAATTTTTTGGTTTCCCATTGCATATGAAATTATGTTTACACTATAATGTAGCCTGCTAACTAGGCAATAGCATGTCTGAAAATTAATATACATTAATTTAAGAGTACTTTATTGCCAAGAAATGTTGACATTATCTGACAATGCAGGGCTGCCACAAACCTTCAATTTTTTAAAAAAAAACAGTATTTTCAAACTATAATAAACCCAAGAGCAAACAGACGAAGTATGCGTATATTTAGTTAGATTTCATAATGAGTTCAACTAGTTAAAACCTGAGAACTTAGTAACTGGTGGGAGCAGAAAGACCGAGGCATGGCAGAGTAGACCCCTAGTTTAGGGTATGCTGGATGTTAAGAACATCTGTTTTAAATTTTTTATTTCATTTTGGAATTTAGTGCATTTACAGTGTTCTGTTAGTTTCAGGTGTAAAGCAAAGTGATTCAGTTATACATATACTTACTCTTTTTCAGATTGTTTTTCTTTTTAGGTTACTACAGAACATTGAGTAGAGTTCCCTATGCATTACAGTAGGTTTTCGTAGGTTATCTATTTTAACATAGTAGTGTGTATATGTCAATCCCAAATTCCCAATTTATCCACGTTTCCCCTTTGGTAATTACAAGTTGTTTTCTGTCTTGTAAGCAAGCTCATTTGTATCACTATTTTAAGATTCCTCATATGTGATATCATATGATATTTGTCTTTCCCTGACTTAGTATGATTAATCTCTAGGACCATCTATGTTGCTTGCTGCAAATGACATTATTTCATCCTTTTGAATAGCTGAGTAATACTTCATTCTATATACGTACTGCTTTTCTTTATCCGCGCCCCTGTTGCTGGACATTTAGGTTGGTGTCATGTCTTGGTTATTGTAAACAGCGCTGCAGTGAACACTGGGCTGCATGTATCCTCTCAAACCATAATCTTCTCTGGATGTTTGCCCAGGAGTGGGACTGCTGGATCATGTCTGTGTGTCTCAGAGGGAATGGAGAATGTGGATCAGACGGTCCAAAATGTGCCTTACCATATTTGGGGGAAATCTCTTTGTGGAGAGTAATGACAGAACAGTTTCATTTGTGTAAATTTGTATTAGCCTTTGCCACAACAGAGAAGGAAGAAAAAAGATGACGTTACAGTGAGGCACTGTTTTGCTCTTCACCTTCGCTGGCCAGACTGAAAGATTCAGCTTGTGATGTTGATTGTTGGGGCTTTTCTGCCTCTACTTGGTCTGTGGCACCAATTTTAGCCCAGGTCACTTCTAGAGCATCAGTCTTTAAAGTAGGAGAATAAGAGATAGTAGGTGTCCTAAACATACATATCTATAAACAACAAAACTCTGTAAAAGGTAAAAGTAAAATAAAAGTTACCAAAAAAAGAGAGAGAGATAGTAGCTGTCCTAATATTCATTGAACTTTCTATTTGGTTTTCAATGAAGGCATGCCTTCTCAGTCATGTACAACTCTAACCCCACAGGCTGTAGCCCACAAGGCTTCTCTGTTCATGGGATTCTCCAGGCAAGAATACTGGAGGGGGTTCCCATTTCCTTCTCTAGGGGATCTTTCCAATCTAGGGATCGAACCCGTCTCCTGTATTGGCAGGCAGATTCTTTATCACTGAGCCACCTGCACAGTCCTAAAAGCCCAGTAATTAAAGAGCAGCTAAACCCAGTCACCCACAGAAGGTAACTTTAACATAGTAGTGTGTATATGTCAATCCCAAATTCCCAATTTATCCACGTTTCCCTTTGGTAATTACAAGTTGTTTTCTGTCTTGTAAGCAAGCTCATTTGTATCACTATTTTAAGATTCCTCATATGTGATATCATATGATATTTGTCTTTCCCTGACTTAGTATGATTAATCTCTAGGACCATCTATGTTGCTTGCTGCAAATGACATTATTTCATCCTTTTGAATAGCTGAGTAATACTTCATTCTATATACGTACTGCTTTTCTTTATCCGCGCCCCTGTTGCTGGACATTTAGGTTGGTGTCATGTCTTGGTTATTGTAAACAGCGCTGCAGTGAACACTGGGCTGCATGTATCCTCTCAAACCATAATCTTCTCTGGATGTTTGCCCAGGAGTGGGACTGCTGGATCATGTCTGTGTGTCTCTGAGGGAATGGAGAATGTGGATCAGATGGTCCAAAATGTGCCTTACCATATTTGGGGGAAATCTCTTTGTGGAGAGTAATGACAGAACAGTTTCATTTGTGTAAATTTGTATTAGCCTTTGCCACAACAGAGAAGGAAGAAAAAAGATGACGTTACAGTGAGGCACTGTTTTGCTCTTCACCTTCGCTGGCCAGACTGAAAGATTCAGCTTGTGATGTTGATTGTTGGGGCTTTTCTGCCTCTACTTGGTCTGTGGCACCAATTTTAGCCCAGGTCACTTCTAGAGCATCAGTCTTTAAAGTAGGAGAATAAGAGATAGTAGGTGTCCTAAACATACATATCTATAAACAACAAAACTCTGTAAAAGGTAAAAGTAAAATAAAAGTTACCAAAAAAAGAGAGAGAGATAGTAGCTGTCCTAATATTCATTGAACTTTCTATTTGGTTTTCAATGAAGGCATGCCTTCTCAGTCATGTACAACTCTAACCCCACAGGCTGTAGCCCACAAGGCTTCTCTGTTCATGGGATTCTCCAGGCAAGAATACTGGAGGGGGTTCCCATTTCCTTCTCTAGGGGATCTTTCCAATCTAGGGATCGAACCCGTCTCCTGTATTGGCAGGCAGATTCTTTATCACTGAGCCACCTGCACAGTCCTAAAAGCCCAGTAATTAAAGAGCAGCTAAACCCAGTCACCCACAGAAGGTAATGATAGGACGTCCTGGGGACAAAACACCTCCCCCAAGCAGGATTCAGAAGGAAACTGATCTGTAAGATGTTTGAGTTTTTTTTTTTTTTTAATTCTTTTCATGTTATGAATCTCTTTTTCTTTTTCTAGGAATTTTAAAAATGTTAAAGAAATTAATTTCTGCTAGATACTGAGCGCAGGCGGCCCGCGGGCCCTTCTGGGCGCAGCTGAGACCCTCTCCAGGGAGGGTCAAAAAGATGTCAGTCTGGTGAGAGAGGATGCTGGACTGAGCGGCCCCAGGGTCCTGTCAGGCAACAACCTTCCCTCCAGCCTTTGCTTCTTTCCTAAGACCGCTGACCATTGCTGTGCCCGTAGTTGTGTTCGCTGTGGATCCAACACATGGGCTCTGAGCGCATCCTTTTGCAACATCTATATCCTGTGTGTGGCTCTGCGATCCTGGTGTGCTCTCCTGCGCCCGGAGCCCATGGGGCCAGCGACAAAACTTGCAGATGGGCCACTGTCTTGCTTCTCTTTCCCTTCCTTCTTCCTTTCTTGGCCTTGGCCAGGCCCAGTGAGATGACAAACGAAGGAATCTCAGGAAGCTCGCGATGCATGGAGGTGGGTGGAGAGGGCGGGGGCGCCAGCGTCCTTCCATTCCCTGGGAACCTGGCCTCTCACAAGATCAAGTGCCCGACCAGAATCGATGACTCACCCTCTGCGTGTTCTCTCTTCCTCTCCCCTTGTAGGAAATGTGACTGGAAACAGTAACTCCACGTTTATTTCCAGCGGGCAAGTGATGAATTTCAAGGGCGACATCATCGTGGTCTACGTCAGTCAGAACTCGCAGGAGGGCCCGGCGGGACCGGGCGGCGGCGCGGGGGAGCCCGTGGGCCGCCCGGTGCAGGAGGAGAGCCCGCCCTGCTGCGAATCGTTCGCCGGCCTTGGGCCGCGCTTCCCGGACACGTGCGCCGGCCTCGAGGTGGGCCGGGGGCTGCAGGAGCATGGCGCCCCGGGGCCCGACAAGGCCTCGCGGCCGGTGCAGGAGCAGGGGGAGGCCGAGACGCGGCGCTGAGCGGCCGAGGACCAGCTGCGGTTCACGGCGCCCCTCGGAGCCGCGTTAACACCGGGCGGGCACCCAGCCGTCCGAATCCGAGTCCCAACCCGGCGGGCAGCGCACCTGCTCGTGGGCGGGGCCTGCGTGGGGGCGGGGCCAGGGTGGGGGCGGGGCCGTGGCCCTGGGCCTGCGCTTTCCGCCCCTCCATTCGGTACAGCTGCGTTGAAGGACCGGGCGTCCTCTACCCACCTTGCTCTAAATAGAATCGAGGACTTTTTGAAAAAGCGGACGCTTGTTGTTACTACGCTGCCATCCACAGTCACGTGTCAACGAATTGCACAGGTACACGTTGCTCTCTTTGGTCCCTTCACTTTTTACGTCCTTTTAGTTCTTCCCCTTCCACTTCCCGTTATGAGTTCATCAGTAGTTTGTCTCTTAAGGCATCTGTTTTTATGGCTGTCCCGTTCTGTCTGGGCCTGTGTTTCCCCCTTTCTCCGTATTTGATATTTGTATGTCACTGTCTCTCCACGTTTTTCTTAATACTGCCCTTTTTCTTTTTACTGTTTAGCAGTTTTCTTGAAAATTCTCCTGAGGGTGACGGTCTTCTTTCTATCTTTCACCCCTTCTCACAGGTGGGTGCCTGTGCTTTGGTGATGGAGGGGAAGGGGCGAGGAGTCTGTACTGAGCATTTTTGGGGAAAGACTAGAAATGGGAAGCCTGGCCCGAGGCTTGGGGAGTAAGAGGAGAGACTTTGAGCTTTTGAAACGTTTTCTGAGTTCTTAGTTTTCTAAAGGAGGGGAAAGGAGAAACCCCCATGTTCTCGCTGAATATTTTTAAGTGTGCGTCACTTTCTAGACCGCACAGAGTTACAGTTTTGTGTCTGACTCCTTAACTCCTGAAAATGGTTCATCCCCACCTCTCCCCCCGGAGTGAATGGGCCTCCCTACCCTAGCAGAAGCTGCAGAGCCTGGGTAACAATCTCGTAAAAATCCAAGTTGCTGCACTTAGCATTCTCACTCTTAAGAATGAGAAAACATGTGGAAAATGAGTAGGACGTGGGATGGCCTGCACACTCTGTCAAAGAGAAAGGTGCTGGAAAAGCACTTCAAGAAAGGAAGGATAAAGTTAGATTGTTAATAAGTGTCTTTTCTTTCTAAACAAGGATAGCATAACCGTGTTTAGGCAGCAGGCCCCATTTTCTTCCTAAATAATTGGATAGCTATAATTTAGGCTTGTAGAAATGGGAAGCTTTCCTGTTTTCCATGCATCTGAATTAAAAACCAAATCCTTATATTGTGAGCCTGAGAAAATTTATCATAGAGATACTTTTCTCTTGTGATGAAGTGCGCCGTGTGAGGAGGTTGAAAGGAATTAGCTGGGATGTGCCGTCTGTTGCGGCCGGTTAGCCGCTTTCTTCTCCTCAGATACTAAGGTTACAATGCCTGAGCATGTTAACATTACTTTTGTGGATCTGGAAGGTTTTGGCAGCGCTCGTAGTGGCCACCTTCCATTCGTTCATGGCCTCACATGTGCAGTGGAAGGGGGTGATCGTGGATCCCTGGTTTCCCCCTGTTGAGTGCAGGTCTCTTGGAAATGCTAGAGAAGTAGCTGTCAATTAATGATTTTTAATGGAGGAACAGAGGTGGTTCTATAATTTATGGGGCTCCTTAGCGGACATGAAAAACTGCAGGAAATAAGTGTATTGCCAGAATGATCCGTTGGTGGAAATTTACTGTCTGTGCTGCCCTTTTAGTTAATATCCATCCGAACAGCGATGTGATAAAAATGGAAGTAACCGTAATACCTTTTGATATATTGAAGCGTGGTTCACAAAGGAGAAGGCAGAGCTAAAAACCAAGTTTCTTCTGTGACTGTCGCCATCTCACTAATGCTTTACCTTTCTGTGTTTTTTTCTTTTCTGCCAAAAGGCACTAATGATAATTTTTGGCACTTTTCCTGCCTAGAGATAACAAAAGGTTGCTACAGTGAATGTTGAAGTGTCTCGAGCTCCTTAAATAAAAGGTGCTGAATAAACACATAAGAATCTACTTTCAGAAGAAGGTAGTATTCCTTCCCACCACTGATCCCTTAGCTTTAAACAAATAACCGGGTCAATTGTCATTCTCACTCTTAAGAATGAGAAAACATGTGGAAAATGAGTAGGACGTGGGATGGCCTGCACACTCTGTCAAAGAGAAAGGTGCTGGAAAAGCACTTCAAGAAAGGAAGGATAAAGTTAGATTGTTAATAAGTGTCTTTTCTTTCTAAACAAGGATAGCATAACCGTGTTTAGGCAGCAGGCCCCATTTTCTTCCTAAATAATTGGATAGCTATAATTTAGGCTTGTAGAAATGGGAAGCTTTCCTGTTTTCCATGCATCTGAATTAAAAACCAAATCCTTATATTGTGAGCCTGAGAAAATTTATCATAGAGATACTTTTCTCTTGTGATGAAGTGCGCCGTGTGAGGAGGTTGAAAGGAATTAGCTGGGATGTGCCGTCTGTTGCGGCCGGTTAGCCGCGTTTCTTCTCCTCAGATACTAAGGTTACAATGCCTGAGCATGTTAACATTACTTTTGTGGATCTGGAAGGTTTTGGCAGCGCTCGTAGTGGCCACCTTCCATTCGTTCATGGCCTCACATGTGCAGTGGAAGGGGGTGATCGTGGATCCCTGGTTTCCCCCTGTTGAGTGCAGGTCTCTTGGAAATGCTAGAGAAGTAGCTGTCAATTAATGATTTTTAATGGAGGAACAGAGGTGGTTCTATAATTTATGGGGCTCCTTAGCGGACATGAAAAACTGCAGGAAATAAGTGTATTGCCAGAATGATCCGTTGGTGGAAATTTACTGTCTGTGCTGCCCTTTTAGTTAATATCCATCCGAACAGCGATGTGATAAAAATGGAAGTAACCGTAATACCTTTTGATATATTGAAGCGTGGTTCACAAAGGAGAAGGCAGAGCTAAAAACCAAGTTTCTTCTGTGACTGTCGCCATCTCACTAATGCTTTACCTTTCTGTGTTTTTTTCTTTTCTGCCAAAAGGCACTAATGATAATTTTTGGCACTTTTCCTGCCTAGAGATAACAAAAGGTTGCTACAGTGAATGTTGAAGTGTCTCGAGCTCCTTAAATAAAAGGTGCTGAATAAACACATAAGAATCTACTTTCAGAAGAAGGTAGTATTCCTTCCCACACTGATCCCTACTGATTCTCTCTTGATCCAAAGTCAATTAAATGATAGGAAGTAGACAGCAAATTAAACTCCCGTGTCTGTGTATTATAGAGTTGTATATGACAAATGTAAACAGAATGAAGTGAAGACAGTAATGAAAAACTGTTTGGGGAATGTGATAAAGAGATTATTAAACATATTTGATGGTAAACATTTTTTCATGGCTTGTTTTAACAAAGCTTTTGTGAAATAATGATCTGACTGCTTTCTGATTTCTATGGTGTGCCGTGATATCAAAGGTTGGTTATATTGTGTCATTGGTGGAAACCTCAACAAAGTTGGGCCAGAACGTGCCTTGTTTTAATAATATGTCTACTCTTGATCTCACTAGTAAAATTCTTTTAAATACCAGTAGGCTCTGCAGTGAAAGAGTTGGAAGGGAAATGGAGTCTAGTGTTTTCTACCCACACCTAATTCAACTGTCAGAAGTTGAAAGAATTTCTTCTCTTTACTTGTAAGCAAAAAGAGCAATTTGAATGTGAGACATTGAAACTTTCATATGGCGGGAGGAAAGAGGGCTCTGGCTGCAGAACAAGCAACCCCAAAACCCAGTGGTTTAAAACAGCCACCAGTGCTTGAGCTCCCACCGCTGGTGGTGGGTGGCACAGCTTGGTTGGCTCATTAGGCCTGGGTGAGCCCGCGTGGACCTGCTCGCCCAGGCGCAGCCTGCAGGCGGGCTGGGGTGGGCTGGCTGGATGCTGGACTGAACCCTCTCCACGCAGTCCCTCACCCTCCTGGCTGGCTGCCCTGGCCCGCTAGCCCCGGTGGTGGCTGGGTTCCCAGAGAGCAAGCAAGCCATCCCGTCCTCTTTGAGACCTAGGCTTGAACTGGGGCACTGACACTTCTGCCACCTTCTTTGGGCAGAACAGGACACCAGACTGCTCAGACTGAAGGGGTAGAGACCCAGAGCTGCAAGGTGACCCCGAGAGATTGGCAGACACAGAAGGGGAGCATGGGCATCTCTCTACCACAGGAACATGGTTATCAGAGGAGGTGGGGGAAGGTGCACCTGGGAGCAGGAGAGGCACATCTCCCAGCTGCTGCTCAGGTGCGCAAGCTCCCCTATACAAAGCACAGTGAATTCCTGCAGATAAAAGACTCCCATGTTTGTATTTCAGTACTGAAATTCCTTCCAAAGCCAAATAGCCATGATGACTGTACTGGGTCTGTGGTACTGTTGTGTTCCATTGGCAGAGACGGTGGAAGAAGTGGTCCTTTGGGTAAAGGAGTCTTTACATAAACAGATACATGATGTCATGTTCACCGCTTAGGCTGATTGAGTGAACAGACTCTCGATGGCTAGGTCCTAGCCAGAGGGGTGAGCCTGAGCGGTAGCGCTGTCTTTGGTGGAAGAGGTATCATTTTGAAATGTTTACTCTTTGATGGTCTTTGATGGCACATGGCTCCCCTTGGCCGTTTGCTCTGGGGGGCTCTGGGCATGAGCTGCATAGCTTCCTTTTGGGAGAAAAGATCCGTTTTTCAAAGGCCCAAACCTTCAGTTGGTGAGTCATCATTTTTGTTGAGTGTGCTTTTGATGCTTGGGCCGAGAGCATCCCTGAGAAAGAGGATGAGGATCCTAGAGGGTCTCAGGGAGTCCGGGGATGCTCTGGGTTGCTGGGGGGCACTGTGGACATTGCTCTGCTGCGGGGCCCTGGCCACGGCTGCTGGGGAGCGGTTATCTGGGCACTTTCTGACTCCCCAGGCCTCTGCTGGTGAAAAGCCTACTTTGAAGCTACTAAAGTCAGGCCCCAGGTAGGTGGGACCCTGAAACTGGGCGGGGGTGGGGCCAGCGGGGGCACAGGCATGTCAGGTGGCATCATGAGAGGCCAAGCTCAGAGGTGCTGGAAACCCGGGACCGACACTCCCGGGGCGGCCGCTGCTGAGGAGCTGCCTACCTTGGTGAAGCCGCCCCCTGTGCCCCAGGGTTTGCAGAGGGTTTCACCGAATAAATGTCCCAGTATGAGGGATGCCTCAGGTGACCCCTGTGCCAGTTTTTTGTCATCCCTCTGAGACCCAGAGCTGCAAGGTGACCCCGAGAGATTGGCAGACACAGAAGGGGAGCATGGGCATCTCTACCACAGGAACATGGTTATCAGAGGAGGTGGGGGAAGGTGCACCTGGGAGCAGGAGAGGCACATCTCCCAGCTGCTGCTCAGGTGCGCAAGCTCCCCTATACAAAGCACAGTGAATTCCTGCAGATAAAAGACTCCCATGTTTGTATTTCAGTACTGAAATTCCTTCCAAAGCCAAATAGCCATGATGACTGTACTGGGTCTGTGGTACTGTTGTGTTCCATTGGCAGAGACGGTGGAAGAAGTGGTCCTTTGGGTAAAGGAGTCTTTACATAAACAGATACATGATGTCATGTTCACCGCTTAGGCTGATTGAGTGAACAGACTCTCGATGGCTAGGTCCTAGCCAGAGGGGTGAGCCTGAGCGGTAGCGCTGTCTTTGGTGGAAGAGGTATCATTTTGAAATGTTTACTCTTTGATGGTCTTTGATGGCACATGGCTCCCCTTGGCCGTTTGCTCTGGGGGGCTCTGGGCATGAGCTGCATAGCTTCCTTTTGGGAGAAAAGATCCGTTTTTCAAAGGCCCAAACCTTCAGTTGGTGAGTCATCATTTTTGTTGAGTGTGCTTTTGATGCTTGGGCCGAGAGCATCCCTGAGAAAGAGGATGAGGATCCTAGAGGGTCTCAGGGAGTCCGGGGATGCTCTGGGTTGCTGGGGGGCACTGTGGACATTGCTCTGCTGCGGGGCCCTGGCCACGGCTGCTGGGGAGCGGTTATCTGGGCACTTTCTGACTCCCCAGGCCTCTGCTGGTGAAAAGCCTACTTTGAAGCTACTAAAGTCAGGCCCCAGGTAGGTGGGACCCTGAAACTGGGCGGGGGTGGGGCCAGCGGGGGCACAGGCATGTCAGGTGGCATCATGAGAGGCCAAGCTCAGAGGTGCTGGAAACCCGGGACCGACACTCCCGGGGCGGCCGCTGCTGAGGAGCTGCCTACCTTGGTGAAGCCGCCCCCTGTGCCCCAGGGTTTGCAGAGGGTTTCACCGAATAAATGTCCCAGTATGAGGGATGCCTCAGTGACTCTGCTGTGACCCTCTGTGACCCCTTCCACTGTGGTTTCTCACTGGGAGTCTGTCCTTCTGTCTGTCCATCCCACTGCTCCAGCCGTCTTGTCAGTTGTTTGCTTATTTTACCTGCAGCCATTCTAGGACGTGCCATTGCGGCTTTAGTGGGCGTTTGCAGCCCATGTCGGAGCATCTGTTCGTATGCTTCTTTGGCCATCTTAATCTCTTATTTGGTGAAATGTGTGTTCACATTTATTTTCCTATTTTTTGGTTGGGTTGTTTATTTTCTCATTGTGTAGAAGGAACAAAGAAACCACGGACAAACGCATATTTAAAGCTTTCAGCGCATTCTGTGTTTACTTCTATTAGTGGAAAAAATAAAAACATCACAGTTTTTCATTTTGCTATAAAACTAAGTTTCCGGATATTAAACCAGTAACGTTTATCCGGAATGAATGTCTCTACACTGAGAGCTTTATTCACAGTGGGGCTCGCGGTGTCAGGGCCGAGGGCCGTCGCCTGCTCTGCGGCTGCTCTGTCCTACGAGGCTTTATGGGATGCAGCTGTCATGCTTCTGGGGACCACGTTCACCTGTGGAACCTGTGAGTTTTGTGTTTTACATACTGGCATAAATGTCTTTATTTGGTTGGAAACATGGAACGTTTTCTATTGATATTTTGTGCTTTCATTATTTTATGTATTAATGATATTGGGCTTCCCAGGTGGCTCAGTGGTAAAGAATCCACCTGCAATGCAGGAAAACAAACTCCAGATGCCACCCTCTCCATTGTCTGGAAGTGGGGGAGCTGGTAGCCTTTGGACAGATTTTGTTACCAAGGGAAAGGTTGTTGGGTCTCATGAAGGTAAGGCCAACTGGTGTCTGTTGGCTGGAGATTTGTTATAACGCGATCCTGACAAAAGTGCTCCACGGTCACCCTTGGTGTACAGAGCTGGTGCAGGGGTGGGACAGGGAAGGTGGGCTTCGTGGAGGCCCAGCAGCCTCCTGAGACCTTCCACACGTGGGGGCGTCACGAAGGTTTGGGAGCCTCTTTGTGAGGTCCTGAGGGGCAGATGGCACAGGGGCTCCTGGTTGGGCTGGTGTTGAAGAACTGGGACTGACAGGTGGATGCTTCGAGCTCCGAGGACGACGACTGGGCAAGACCCAGGCTCGTCCAACCTCTCCCTGGAGGCTGCCCGCCCCCAGCAGCACACGGGTATCTGCTGTAAATAAATCCGCTGTGACTGCCTCCAGGGGACCACAGCGATCACTGCCAGTCCTGTCACAGGAAGCAAGCGTGTGGGTTGGACTCAAGGTAAAGAGAGAGCCTCACCTCACGTGGGCTGTAAATAACACTTGGGCACACGCTCCCGTTTGTTGGAAGTGAAAGTGTCAGTCATCTCCAGCTCTTTGTGACCCCATGGGATGTGACCTGCCAGGTTCCTCTGGCCGTGGGATTCTCCAGGCAAGGATCCTGGCGTGGGGTGCCATGCCCTTATCCAAGGGATCTTCCCCACCCAAGGACTGAACCCAGGTCTCCTGCATTGCAGGCAGATTCTCGAATGTCTGAGCCCCCAGGGAACCATTTGTTGAAGCATCCTGCAAAGTTATGCAGATACACGTTATCCCATGTAATCATCACGGCAAATACATCAAGTGACGAGGTGTTACCATTGCAGAAGAGAGCATAGGGTCAGTGCGGTTCATGGACTTCACAAGGTGACAAAGCTAGCATGTTGGCAGCAACCCTGGGACAGCTAGCAACCAGTCCCAAGGTTGGCGTTCCTGCCCGCTGTTATAATGGCTTTGTGGACTGTGGCCATGTTTATATCCACTGTGTTTTGCTTCCACTGAAGTACCGTGAAATATGCTGTTTTGGGCTATAGCACAGTCATGTACACTAGAGTTGAACTGGTGTGGGTGGAATCAATCAATGATGGAAATAATTTTAAAAACCCAAACTATCTTAACATCAAACTCAGTTTCCCAAATTCAGTAATGAACCCTAAAACTATGCATTAGACACTTCATATGCTAAGCATACAGTCTGTTGACCCTATGTCCCCAAAGAGTTTCCATTCTATGACTAAGATGGTGCTGGTTATCCTATAGGAAGCACCTGAAACAGGAGTAAATTCACACGTGGGGCTCACGAAGGGTTGGGAGCCTCTTTGTGAGGTCCTGAGGGGCAGATGGCACAGGGGCTCCTGGTTGGGCTGGTGTTGAAGAACTGGGACTGACAGGTGGATGCTTCGAGCTCCGAGGACGACGACTGGGCAAGACCCAGGCTCGTCCAACCTCTCCCTGGAGGCTGCCCGCCCCCAGCAGCACACGGGTATCTGCTGTAAATAAATCCGCTGTGACTGCCTCCAGGGGACCACAGCGATCACTGCCAGTCCTGTCACAGGAAGCAAGCGTGTGGGTTGGACTCAAGGTAAAGAGAGAGCCTCACCTCACGTGGGCTGTAAATAACACTTGGGCACACGCTCCCGTTTGTTGGAAGTGAAAGTGTCAGTCATCTCCAGCTCTTTGTGACCCCATGGGATGTGACCTGCCAGGTTCCTCTGGCCGTGGGATTCTCCAGGCAAGGATCCTGGCGTGGGGTGCCATGCCCTTATCCAAGGGATCTTCCCCACCCAAGGACTGAACCCAGGTCTCCTGCATTGCAGGCAGATTCTCGAATGTCTGAGCCCCCAGGGAACCATTTGTTGAAGCATCCTGCAAAGTTATGCAGATACACGTTATCCCATGTAATCATCACGGCAAATACATCAAGTGACGAGGTGTTACCATTGCAGAAGAGAGCATAGGGTCAGTGCGGTTCATGGACTTCACAAGGTGACAAAGCTAGCATGTTGGCAGCAACCCTGGGACAGCTAGCAACCAGTCCCAAGGTTGGCGTTCCTGCCCGCTGTTATAATGGCTTTGTGGACTGTGGCCATGTTTATATCCACTGTGTTTTGCTTCCACTGAAGTACCGTGAAATATGCTGTTTTGGGCTATAGCACAGTCATGTACACTAGAGTTGAACTGGTGTGGGTGGAATCAATCAATGATGGAAATAATTTTAAAAACCCAAACTATCTTAACATCAAACTCAGTTTCCCAAATTCAGTAATGAACCCTAAAACTATGCATTAGACACTTCATATGCTAAGCATACAGTCTGTTGACCCTATGTCCCCAAAGAGTTTCCATTCTATGACTAAGATGGTGCTGGTTATCCTATAGGAAGCACCTGAAACAGGAGTAAATTCACATGTGGTTGGTGTCAGAGGGACAAACAGCTCCACACACGGCTGCTCATGGGTGCTTCTCTGCATTCACATCTGCTGGTGAATTCCTCAGGGCTCTGGACCTCTGTCGATGACTGTATGTTCCTTATACCATTAAGGATAAAAAACGAAGCTCCCGCCATGCCATGGAAGAAAGACCTTTAAAGCTGAGCAAATGCAAACCCAGCAGTGACCTGACACTTTGTGCCTGGGCGTCCATGGATGGTGTGGGTGGCGAACAGATACCCATGGCATGGAGGACATCTTCCAGGAGGGACCGGTGGCGGCCACCATTCTCCAGGAGCAGTTCGGTCATTCACGGGCCCCGTCTGCCTGCGCATCTGCCTTCTGCTCAGACAGAACAAGGCAGCTACAGCAGAACATATGGGCTAGGGATTTGAAAGACAAAGGACCCGCCTACCTTCCCCACACTGGTTTGTATCGAGTGTTTAATGAAAGTTTACTCAATATCAGCATGATAGTTAGGAAGTCATAAAATGATTGTTTTTTGGCCACATCTATGGATCTTTCATTTATTTATCTTTTTGGCCTGTGTGGGCCTCCCATCACAGTGGCCTCTCTCGTTGCAGAGCACCGGCTCTGGGCGCATGCGCTAGAGCTCCGGCTCTGTAGTTGGACACATCAGTCCAGCCGCTCCGCGGCACGTGGGATCTTCCCAGGCCAGGGATCGAAACAGCGCCCCTTGCACTGCAAGGCGGTGTCCTTACCCACTGGACCACCAGGGAAGCCCCAAGTGATTGGTTTTTAAGTCAGTTTTATTGATGTGGTAAAATTTACCTTGTCTAGGACTGCAGTTCTGCAGATTCTAACAGGTGCCTGTAGTTATGGCTTTCCAGGTGGCACGAGTGGAAAAGACCCCGCCTGCCAATGCAGGTGAGGTAAGAGACAAGGGCTCCCTGGGTGAGGAAGATCCCCCGGAGGAGGGCATGGCAACCCCCTCCGGTATCCTTGCCTGGAGAATCCCATGGACGGAGGAGCCTGGTGAGATACAGACAGTCCATGGGGTCTGAAGGCTAAAACCTTGAACCTGAGTGCAGACATGGTATTTCAAAGGCACCTGAAACAGGAGTAAATTCACATGTGGTTGGTGTCAGAGGGACAAACAGCTCCACACACGGCTGCTCATGGGTGCTTCTCTGCATTCACATCTGCTGGTGAATTCCTCAGGGCTCTGGACCTCTGTCGATGACTGTATGTTCCTTATACCATTAAGGATAAAAAACGAAGCTCCCGCCATGCCATGGAAGAAAGACCTTTAAAGCTGAGCAAATGCAAACCCAGCAGTGACCTGACACTTTGTGCCTGGGCGTCCATGGATGGTGTGGGTGGCGAACAGATACCCATGGCATGGAGGACATCTTCCAGGAGGGACCGGTGGCGGCGACCATTCTCCAGGAGCAGTTCGGTCATTCACGGGCCCCGTCTGCCTGCGCATCTGCCTTCTGCTCAGACAGAACAAGGCAGCTACAGCAGAACATATGGGCTAGGGATTTGAAAGACAAAGGACCCGCCTACCTTCCCCACACTGGTTTGTATCGAGTGTTTAATGAAAGTTTACTCAATATCAGCATGATAGTTAGGAAGTCATAAAATGATTGTTTTTTGGCCACATCTATGGATCTTTCATTTATTTATCTTTTTGGCCTGTGTGGGCCTCCCATCACAGTGGCGTCTGTCGCTGCAGAGCACCGGCTCTGGGCGCATGCGCTAGAGCTCCGGCTCTGTAGTTGGACACATCAGTCCAGCCGCTCCGCGGCACGTGGGATCTTCCCAGGCCAGGGATCGAAACAGCGCCCCTTGCACTGCAAGGCGGTGTCCTTACCCACTGGACCACCAGGGAAGCCCCAAGTGATTGGTTTTTAAGTCAGTTTTATTGATGTGGTAAAATTTACCTTGTCTAGGACTGCAGTTCTGCAGATTCTAACAGGTGCCTGTAGTTATGGCTTTCCAGGTGGCACGAGTGGAAAAGACCCCGCCTGCCAATGCAGGTGAGGTAAGAGACAAGGGCTCCCTGGGTGAGGAAGATCCCCCGGAGGAGGGCATGGCAACCCCCTCCGGTATCCTTGCCTGGAGAATCCCATGGACGGAGGAGCCTGGTGAGATACAGACAGTCCATGGGGTCTGAAGGAGCTGGAGACGACTGAAGCAGCTTAGCGCACACACACATGCAGTTAGGCAGCTACCACCACAATCAAGATGGAACATTTCCATCTTCACAAAATTCTCTCTTGCTGCTTTGGCGTGCATCATCCCGTGCCCCTTCCAGTAGCCCCGGCACCCCCAGAACTGTTCTCTGTCCCTGGAACTCCGGCTTTTCCGCAGTTAATGGAATCGTACCGTGTGTAGCTATTGGAGTCTGGTCTCCTTCATGTAGCACAGTGCTCCTTTTTGCTTGTGTCAGTAGTTTGTTACTTTTTATTGTTGAGTAATATTCTTTTGCCTGAATATAATTTGCTTATCCATTTACCAGTTGAGTAGCATTTGGGGTATTTCCAGATTGGGGTAATTAGGAATAAAACTGCTATATATCTTCACATACAGGTTTTTGTAGGGGCACAGTTTCCATGTCCCTTGAGTAAGTACCTAGAAATGGGGCTGCTGAGCTGTCTGGTAGGTGTGTGTCTGCAGCATGGTCATGTACGAGAGCCAGAGCCCCCCACCCCCTCGCCAGCACTTGATATTGTCCAGAGCCTGACTCTAAACAGGTAATTGAACCTAGTTACTAAGGATGAGAAGAGTTTGTTTTGTGTTTCCTAAAAGTGAGGCTTCTATGGTCTTTGGATCTCTCCAAAGAAGTTAATAATGAGATAAATTCTTCTGGGTAATTGCCCTCTTAAATTATGGCTTTTTCCCTCTTATTATGTAATTAAAACTTCACATCTTCGAAACGCAAGCAGTAAGTAGGCTAGCAATCGATCCTGTGCTGAAAGGGTATTTTTAAACATTCAAATGAGGTTGTATTTTCATTAAAAGGAAGCTTTCAACTTCCTTAATGCTATTTGGAGAAGAAACACGAAGATTCCTGTGCTCTGGGGAAAACCAAAACCAAAATTAGAACAATGATAACCTTGGACTGCTCTCATTTCTCTTATAGAAAATGTTTTGGTTTTTTTAGCTAAGTCTCTATGTGATGCATATGGATTATTTGCTTCCAGAATTTTGCACAGTCAGTCTTAGGGGACATGCTGAGTTTACCATCGTCTATCTCAAGTCCACACTGCCAGCTCCCGCCCACTGTGGCCTCAGGGCAGCTTTTTCCTTAGCCTTCAGCCTGGCTCCACGCTGCAGGGCCTGTAACTTCCCACCTGCCCCCTCTCCCCCATCCGCTTCTCCCACCTCCGCCTCAAGGGAAGGAATGCCCTTGAACCCATCTTCGTCCTACCCAGAATCCAGGCTCCACTGCTTCCTCCAGAAGCAGCCTGCAAGTGAGTGAAGACAGAATTTGGCATCGTGGTAGAAGTCCTTTTATCTTGAGCTACCCTTTTTCAGGGGGCTTCCGAGGTGGTGCTAGTGGTAAAGAAGCTGCCTGCCATGCAGGAGACTTAAGAGATGTGGGTTCAGTCCCTGGGTTGGGAAGATCCCGTGAAAGAGGGCATGGCGACCTCGTCTCCCGTCTCGGCTCGAGAGTCCCGTGGACAGGAGAGCCTGGCGGGCTGCTGTCCACAGGGTCCGAGAGAGTCAGCCGCGGCTGCAGTGACAGTGTGAGGCGCCCTCCCTTTTCCAGTATGAGGTGTTTATTTTACTTGTACAAACAAAAGGGCAATCAGCATATTTTTCCCAAAGCAAAAGGATGGCCTGCCCCCAGAGATGGCTTACAGCCTCCAGCTGGAAGTCAGCACAGTGGAAATGGTTTGAAGTTTCGCAGTTCAGGCGTCACTTTTCCCCCTAGTATATCAGGGGCTTGAGACCTCAGTTTTCGATGGAGACCCAAGTCTGACTCGGGTCCCTGTGCTCTGTCACTCTGGAGGAAAGATGTTTCCGATACAGGTGGCTCATGGAGGAGCTGTGGGTTGAATTGTGTCACCCCCACAAACTATGTCAAAGTCCTAACCCTTGGAACTTGTAAGTGTGATTTTATTTGAGGAGTAGGAACTTCCCACCTTCTTACTGTTGTGAACCGTGCTGCTCGGAAGAATCTCGAAGCCTGCACATGACCAAACAGATCACTCTGCATAATATATCCCGGGTAGTTCTGTCCTAATCTTTTTTTTTTTTTTTAAAGATTTATTTATTTATTTATTTTGGGCGGGGGTCGTGTTGGGGAGGGAGGGGAGCGGGTGGGCCACTTCTATTGGTCTTTCATTTATCTATTTTCATCCATCTTTGTTCTTCGGCTCCTGTGGGCCTCCCATCGCGGTGGCCTGTGTTGTCACAGAGCAATGGCTCTGGGCGCATGCGCTCCAGAGCTCCGGCTCGGTCATTGGACACATCGATCCAGCCGCTCCGCGGCACGTGGGATCTTCCCAGGCCAGGGATCGAACCGGCGCCCCTTGCACTGCAAGACGGTGTTCTTACCCACTGCGCCACCAGGGGAAGCCCTGTCCTAATCTTTACGTATCCTTTTTTTTTTTTTTTAAGACATCCTTCTTTTTTAAAAAATGTTTTATTTATTTGATTATTTTTGTTGTGCTGGGTCTTTGTTGCTGCACGTGGGTTTTCTCCAGCTGCGATGAGCAGGGGCTGCTCTTTATTGCTCTACGTGGGTTTCTCATTGTGGTGGCTTCTCTTATGGCAGAGCACGGACTCTAGGCACACAGGCTTCAGTAGTTGTGGCTCACAGGCTTAGCTGGACGACCCTAATCTGCCCCCGACCCCACCAGTGCCTCCCAAATAGATCGTTTCCCGAATGGGGTCTCAGAGTTCTGAAACTCAGGATTTGAAATAGTTTACCTTCAGATGTTGATTTTTATCTCACAGCAGATGTTATATAAATATTTGATTATTAAAGATAGTCTCCATTTGCATCAATGTTTATACCATATTAAAGAAGATGAGAAAAGTAATGATATAATTACTGCAAACTAATTTAACTGATTGCTCAGAGCACGACATAATCAGTGGTTTCAAAAGAGCAGAGAGAGGGAGTTCCCTGGTGGCCCACTGGTTAACACTGTGCAATTTCCTTAGGTTCCTGGCCAGGGAACTAAGATCCCACAACCCATGAAGGTGGCTAACAAAAATAAAAAGAGTGGAGAGAGACCCCGAATACTGAGCACTGAGGAGTCAGTGCTGAGCACCGAGGATTCTGGGTGCACGGAGCACCGAGCACTGGGTGTGTGAGGTGGCGTGCCTCCTCGGGCAGCTCAGGACCCCGTGCTGTGGCTGAGGCTCTCCTGGTCCAAGCTCCCAGGCCTGCCCCCTCATCCACAGCTTCCTGCCTATCACACAGGGGTCACTGAACCCATCTAGATGGCTGGGCTCACTGCCCCTGGATCCTGAGCTGGCCTAAGCTCAGGAGGTCGTTGTACAGAAACTATCAGCCCCATCAGTATATTGCACTTGAGTTGCTCTTGTACAATTGCTCAGTCATGTCCGACTCTTTGTGACCCCATGGACTGCAGCCCGCCAGGCTTCCCTGTCGTTCACCATCTCCCAGAGTTTGCTCAGACTCCTGTCTGTTGAGTCAGTGATGCCATCCAAGTCTCTCATCCTCTGTCATCCCCTTCTCCTCCTGCCTCAATCTTTCCAGCATCAGTCTTTTCCAGTGAGTCAGCTCTTCACATAAGGTGGACAAAGTGTTGGAGCTTCAGCATCAGTTTGATTTCCTCTAGGATTGACTGGTTTGGTCTGCTTGCAGTCCAAAGGACTCTCAAGAGCCTTCTCCAGCACCACAGTTCAAATGCATCCATTGTTCAGTGCTCAGCCTTCTTTATGGCCCAGCTCTCCCATGACTACTTGTAAAACCATAGCTTTGACTATATGGACCTTTGCTGGCAAAGTGGTATCTCTGATTTTTAATATGCTGTCTAGGTTTATCATAGCCTTTCCTTCCAGGGAACAAACGTCTTTTAACTTCATGGCTACAGTCGCTATCCCCGGTGATTTTGAAGGAAAATAAAGTCCACCACTGTTTCAATTTGAGTATTATGTTTCAGGCCTTTTTTATTCTCTTTATTGTATTACAGACTTAAAAAAAAAAATGCCATTGATTTGTTTGAAAATGGGCCATTTGTCCTGTAGAATGTTGCACATGCTGGTTTTATCTGATTCCTTCCTCAGGGTGTCATTTAGCTAGTTTCTCCTACTGTTTCTCCTGTAAAATAATATTTATCCTGACAGTCACAATGAGATTCAAGTTTAATTATTGTAGCCAAGAGGACTTTCTGGCGGCATGTCCTACTTATTTTCATCTTGTCATGAAGGTGGCTAACAAAAATAAAAAGAGTGGAGAGAGACCCCGAATACTGAGCACTGAGGAGTCAGTGCTGAGCACCGAGGATTCTGGGTGCACGGAGCACCGAGCACTGGGTGTGTGAGGTGGCGTGCCTCCTCGGGCAGCTCAGGACCCCGTGCTGTGGCTGAGGCTCTCCTGGTCCAAGCTCCCAGGCCTGCCCCCTCATCCACAGCTTCCTGCCTATCACACAGGGGTCACTGAACCCATCTAGATGGCTGGGCTCACTGCCCCTGGATCCTGAGCTGGCCTAAGCTCAGGAGGTCGTTGTACAGAAACTATCAGCCCCATCAGTATATTGCACTTGAGTTGCTCTTGTACAATTGCTCAGTCATGTCCGACTCTTTGTGACCCCATGGACTGCAGCCCGCCAGGCTTCCCTGTCGTTCACCATCTCCCAGAGTTTGCTCAGACTCCTGTCTGTTGAGTCAGTGATGCCATCCAAGTCTCTCATCCTCTGTCATCCCCTTCTCCTCCTGCCTCAATCTTTCCAGCATCAGTCTTTTCCAGTGAGTCAGCTCTTCACATAAGGTGGACAAAGTGTTGGAGCTTCAGCATCAGTTTGATTTCCTCTAGGATTGACTGGTTTGGTCTGCTTGCAGTCCAAAGGACTCTCAAGAGCCTTCTCCAGCACCACAGTTCAAATGCATCCATTGTTCAGTGCTCAGCCTTCTTTATGGCCCAGCTCTCCCATGACTACTTGTAAAACCATAGCTTTGACTATATGGACCTTTGCTGGCAAAGTGGTATCTCTGATTTTTAATATGCTGTCTAGGTTTATCATAGCCTTTCCTTCCAGGGAACAAACGTCTTTTAACTTCATGGCTACAGTCGCTATCCCCGGTGATTTTGAAGGAAAATAAAGTCCACCACTGTTTCAATTTGAGTATTATGTTTCAGGCCTTTTTTATTCTCTTTATTGTATTACAGACTTAAAAAAAAAAATGCCATTGATTTGTTTGAAAATGGGCCATTTGTCCTGTAGAATGTTGCACATGCTGGTTTTATCTGATTCCTTCCTCAGGGTGTCATTTAGCTAGTTTCTCCTACTGTTTCTCCTGTAAAATAATATTTATCCTGACAGTCACAATGAGATTCAAGTTTAATTATTGTAGCCAAGAGGACTTTCTGGCGGCATGTCCTACTTATTTTCATCTCGTCATGAGGTACATTGTGTCTGATGGTCTCATGTTTCACTAGATGTTGTATTTTTTAAATTCCACATGCAAGTGATGTGACAGTATCCGTCTTTCTCTGACTTCTTTCACTTCCATCTGTATTGTTGCAAACGGCAAGATTCCATTCTTTTTTTATGGCTAAACAGTATTCCATTGAGTGTGTGTGTGTGTGTGTGTAACCACATCTTCTTTGTCTGTTCATCTGTCAGCAGACACTTAAGTTGCTTCCCTATTTTGGCAGTTGTAAATAATGATGCTATGAACACGGGGGTATGTGCATCTTTCCAAATTATGGTGTTGGGTTTTTTTTAGAAATTCTTTATGAAGTTCTTTCCAAGGAGTCTCATCTCCTCCTTCCCTCAAAGCTTCACTTGATAGTTGCAGTATCTACCAGTGAGTTCTGCTTAGTTCTGTTATTTGAAAATGGTGAAATGGCAGTTATTAAGTTATAGTTGGTGGCTCAGACGGTAAAGAATACCCCTGCGGTACAGGAGACCCAGGTTCGATCTCTGGGTCAGAGGGATCCCCTGGAGGAGGAAATGGAAACCCACTCCAGTAATTCTTTTTATTTTGGAGGGGGGAGCGGGTTGGGAAGGGAGGGGGCGGGCGGGCCACTTCTGTTGGTCTTTCATTTGTCTAGTTTCATCCATCTTCGTTCTTTGGCCTGTGTGGGCCTCCCATCGCGGTGGCCTCTGTCATCGCAGAGCGCTGGCTCTGGGCGCATGCGCTCCAGAGCTCCGGCTCGGTGATTGGACACATCGGTCCAGCCGCTCCGCGGCACGTGGGATCTTCCCAGGGCAGGGCTCAAACCGGCGCCCCTTGCACTGCAAGGCGGTGTCCTTACCCACTGGACCACCAGGGAAGCCCCACTCGAGTAATTCTTGCCTTAGAGAATCGCATGGACAGAGGAGCTGGTGGGCTACAGTCCATGGGGTCACAGTCAGACACGACGGAAGCAGCCTAGCACACACACACACATTCCCTCTAAAGTTGTTGGCTGACAGTCTTTTGTTAGAACAAAAAAACAAAAACTGCCCTCTTCAGCTGTTGGGCAGGAATCCACTTTAGTGCTGTGGCTCAGTGCGTGACGTTGCTTGTTTAGTGTTGACCCGGGTCCCCTGAGGAAAAGCTTGGTTTGAGCACGCGTGGCCGCGGAGCTGGGGAGAGCCTGGGCTCCATGGCTGTGTGCTTGATGCCTGGCTCTGCTTCCATGGGCTTTCTCCAGGTTTCTTCCAGGTTAAGTCCTCGGTTCTTGCTGTGCATCTTTTCCTGTTACATCACCTTGGACCTTGCTGGAGCAGTTGTACTATTTGAGCTTTGTCTTTGAACTCTGTCTTAATAGTTTCTGTCCTGCAGTAATTTTCCCTATTCTGGGGGAAAAATTCTTCTCTTAAACCCTGTTGCATTGAATTCCTCAGCCCTGTGTGTAGATTCCTTCTGACTGGAGCCTACCCGTCTCTCCAACATGGCCTCCTTTCATCTCTTCTAACACCCCATGGCTTGGCCCCCAAGCCCTACTACCCTCCCCAAATGCGCTGTGCGTTCTTTCCGTCAGTCTTCTATTTATACCTCCTTCTGCCAGTGACATCCTTCCCAGTGTCTGTCAACGTGACCTGTCCCCGCAGGCCCAGTTCGGGTGCCATGTCTTCATGAGACCATTCTTGATGATCCTGCCAGAAGAAAGATATTCCGACTTCCATCTCCCCAAAAAGTAGGTACCCTTTCAGGATATAATCTATTAACTTTTGAAGAGAATCAACTAAATGAAAAAGGATTCATAGAGACAATTATAGATATACACAAAATGTAATGAAATAGAAAATAAAGATTAAGGAACAAAAAGGATGCAAGCATACTAGCTATTCTGGTGAGCAGAGTGGCTGTGACTGGCTTGTGAATCTATTTCTGAGCTTCCTCGTAGCTTGAGAAAATGAGGGAAATGCTTCAGTTATGTGATTTTCATTGTTGGAAGAAGTCCCTTAGGTTCTATGGGGTTGTGATAACGTTTTCTTGACCTCCGTTTCTGAAAGAAGCTTTCCAGGTGGCTTTACGGGAACGGTGTGGTGAGGCATGTTTTAGGGCGCACGCAGAAGCAAGTTTCATGTGAGCACCTCTTACAGCAGCAGTTGAGAAACGCTGAGGCAGTGGAGGGAAACTGGGCAACTCAGGCAACTGGGGCTTCCCCGCTGTGTCCATGGTAATGATCTGCTTGCCAGTGAAAGAGATGCATATTTGATCCTTGATCAGGAACATCTCCTGGAGAAGGAAGTAGCAGCCGACTTTCAGCATTCTCACCTGGAAAATTCCATGGACAGAGGAGCCTGGCAGGCGACAGTTCCTGGGGTTGCAAAGAGTCGGCTACGACCTAGTGACTGAACACCCAGCACACACACATCCAACGATTCAACACTGAATCTGGGAGAGTACCTAGCAAAGATGATAGTGTGCTTGCTTTAGTTTATTTAAATCTTTTTTATTCTAGGAAATTTCAAAGTACCTGAATATAGAGATAGTATAACAAACCCCTAGTTTCCACGATTTACATTTTAATTTGCTTTTTTAAGATTATAACAGTATTAAGCACACATTTAAAAAATCAGAGAATACCAAAAGACATTAAATTCAAAATCCCTTCTACCTTTTACCCCATACCCCAAGGTAACTACTTTTACAATGACTTGAGTATCCTTTCAGAAATGTTCCATGTACATATTATGTACATTTGTCTTTTAAAAATGTGATCAGGCTGTTTTTATATGTATTTTTTTCTTTTAATCATAATGTTTTCCACCTCTGTAATAATATTCCTTGGAGAGAGAGACACACATCTTCATTTATAAATGCACTTAATTCTTTTTATAATAAGAGTAATTACTCTTATATATTCCTAATTATGTACCTGCAATTGCTCATCTTCCTTTACACATATTAACTCTTTTAATCCTCACAACAGTTATACAAGATAGGTACTCTTACCCCATTTTACGTGGGGAAGCTGGACGGGGCGGTAAAGTACTTGAAGCTGAGTGTCTGAATCTGTGTTCTTAGTCACCACACTCACTTGGCTCTGCGGAACACAGCGCTCTACAGCCGTGTGGTACCCATGGCATGGGTCTAATTGCTTTTATTTCTCTGGGTGGATGTTTAGGTTGTTTCCAGTTTTTCTTGCTGTCATAAGCGATGCTGTGTTGACTTCTATTTAAACATGAAGATTTGAACTTGTATTTATTGCTTCTCCCCCTGAAATGCACCAGTGTTAAAATAAAAGTGTATGTTTGCGTCTACTTACACACACACACACACTCAGAAGATAACAGGAAAGCAGAAGAAAGCATCCACATTCGGAGGCTGGAAAGCCTGTTACTGGCTGCAGACAGCAGGTGACCGACAGCAGGTGACCGGCAGCTTGTCCGGAGAAGTTGAGACCTTCGTTGGTGCTGGGAGAGCCTCGAGGCAGGCCTGTTGGTGCTTCGGAATCCCAGAAAAGCTCAGGCAGCTGGAGCCTCTGAAGGAAGGGATGCAGGCAGAGTTGGGTTTAAAACGTTTGAGACCATAGCGCTTTAAAGTGATCATAGGGCTTCCCTGGTGGTCCAGTGGGTAAGGACACCGCCTTGCAGTGCAAGGGGCGCCAGTTCGAGCCCTGGCCTGGGAAGATCCCACGTGCCGCGGAGCGGCTGGACCAATGCGTCCAATTACCGAGCCGGAGCTCTGGAGCGCATGCGCCCAGAGGCGGTGCTCTGCGACAACAGAGGCCACCGCGATGGGAGGCCCACATGGGCCAAAGAACAAAAATGGATGAAAATGGACAAATGAAAGACCAATAGCAGTGGCCCGCCTGCTCCCCTCCCTCCTCCCCCCCACCAAAAAAAGTGATCATAAAGCGAACTACCATCAGTTCTCTGTATCTATGGATTCTGTATCCTTGGTCAGTCTCAGATAGAAAATAGTCAGAGGGAAATATTCTAGAAGGTTTTCCCAAAGCAAAACTTGATTTCATTGTGCACCAGCAACTCTTTACATAGTATTTACATTGTTTTAGGCACCATAGGAATCTAGAAATGATTTAAAGTACACAGGAAGATATGCGTCAGTTATATGCAAATAGTGTGCCATTTTACATTAAGGACTTGAGCCTCCAAGGATTTTGGTTATTTCCAGGGGTCCTAGAACCGATCCCCCAAGGATTCTAACAGGTGACTATATTGTCATGACTTTAGGGAAAAATTTCATAAAGAAGACACAAAAGGCACTAATCATTAAAAAAGTGAAATCAGCTACCCTGAAAGAACTTCTCTTCATCCAGAGACATCCTGAAGAGTACAAATGAAAACCAGGTGGGAAAAAGTATTTAAAGTACATTAACTAATGAAGAACTAGTATTCAAAATATGTAAAAGATTTCTGGCAATAAGAAAGAAAATTAGTAAACAAAATAGGTACTTTACAAAAGAGAAAATCCAAATAGTTGATAACTATGTGAAAAACTACCCGCTGTTATTTTTCATCAAGAAAATACAAAGTAAAGCTCCAGTGGGAGACCATCACATACCCAATAGACTGGCAGAATTTGAACAGTTCTAACAATACCAACTGTTGATGAGAAAGCAAAGGGCGGGCTCTTTTGGTTGCTGATGGGAATGGGCGTCAAGGACAGCCAGAAAGGAGAAGAGTTTGGTGTCATAACAAAGCTCGAGCAGTGTGTCCCCCAGGGCCCAGAATTCAGTACCAGCTATACACCTAGAGAGACCTTTGCAGACATGCACCAGAACATGAACATCATTCCTCAAAATAGCCCCAAAGGGCAAAGAACCCAAATGTCCATTAACAGTAAAGTAGATAAACAAGCCCTGGTGTGGTCCTTCAGCAGGACACTGTGTGACAGAGAAAGTGAATGTACGCTTCCTACAATAACATGGATGAACCACAGAAAAAGGTTGAACACAAGAAGCAAGACACAGAAATGCATTATGATGCCACATATATCTTAAAACATTTGGTAAGAGGTAAAGAATATTCTGATAACTTTATTTTTATCTAGTTGAGCTCATAGACATGAGTTTGAGCAAGCTTCGGGAGACAGTGAAGGACAGGGGAGCCTGGAGTGCAGCAGTTCATGGGATCGCAAAGAGCTGGACACAACTTAGCGACTAAACAACAAGAAGTTGAGCAAATCACAAAATCCAGACATCCATTAAGAAAATACTGCAGAGCTTCCCTTGGTGGTCCAGTGGATAAGGACACCGCCTTGCGGTGCAAGGGGCGCCGGTTCGATCCCTGGCCTGGGAAGATCCCACGTGCCGCGGAGCGGCTGGATCGATGTGTCCAGTCACCGAGCGGGAGCTCTGGAGCGCATGCGCCCAGAGCCATTGCTCTGCGACAACAGAGGCCACCGCGATGGGAGGCCCACACGGGCCAAAGAACAAAGACGGATGAAAAATAGAGAAATGGAAGACCAATAGAAGTGGCCCGCCCGCGCCCCTCCCTCCCCAACCCGACCCCCGCCCCAAATAAATAAATAAATAAATCTTTTTTTTAAAAAAAGAAAATACTGCAATACAGGGGCCCACGCTGCAGTTGTGTCCTGTGGGCCTTTCCCAGGATCTCTGGGAATCCAAGATCTTCCGGCCCTCTGCTCCCAGGCTGGTCCTTGCTGATACAGCTTCTTCTCCGAGCTCTGCTCATCTCTGCTGCACAACCCTGGGCAGGAGCCCCGTGGGCTTTTACCATCCAGCACCCAACCCTGCGACAAACCCCTCCAAGCTGCACGCCTCTGTGTGTGTGTGTGTTTGTGTGTCCATGCAGGAGCACAGCCGTCCTGTGGCCCTGCGGTTGGATGGGCAGGAGGCTGGGTGGACCCCTGGTTCAGACTTGGGGTTCTGGCACCGTCACCTAAAGGCACTGAGATCTTCACCCTTCGCACTTGCCTTGTCGCCGTCCACAAGCATGTGAACAGAGCCCGCTTCACACTGGCTTTTGTGAGGAGTAAATGATGCAGCCCCCCTGGCGTGCCAGACACAGCTTGTATGCCTCACGTGCAGCCCGAGCTTTTTTCAGCCTGACCATGGCAGCGTTTTATCTTAAAACATTTGGTAAGAGGTAAAGAATATTCTGATAACTTTATTTTTATCTAGTTGAGCTCATAGACATGAGTTTGAGCAAGCTTCGGGAGACAGTGAAGGACAGGGGAGCCTGGAGTGCAGCAGTTCATGGGATCGCAAAGAGCTGGACACAACTTAGCGACTAAACAACAAGAAGTTGAGCAAATCACAAAATCCAGACATCCATTAAGAAAATACTGCAGAGCTTCCCTTGGTGGTCCAGTGGATAAGGACACCGCCTTGCGGTGCAAGGGGCGCCGGTTCGATCCCTGGCCTGGGAAGATCCCACGTGCCGCGGAGCGGCTGGATCGATGTGTCCAGTCACCGAGCGGGAGCTCTGGAGCGCATGCGCCCAGAGCCATTGCTCTGCGACAACAGAGGCCACCGCGATGGGAGGCCCACACGGGCCAAAGAACAAAGACGGATGAAAAATAGAGAAATGGAAGACCAATAGAAGTGGCCCGCGCACTCCCCTCCCTCCCCAACCCGACCCCCGCCCCAAATAAATAAATAAATAAATCTTTTTTTTAAAAAAAGAAAATACTGCAATACAGGGGCCCACGCTGCAGTTGTGTCCTGTGGGCCTTTCCCAGGATCTCTGGGAATCCAAGATCTTCCGGCCCTCTGCTCCCAGGCTGGTCCTTGCTGATACAGCTTCTTCTCCGAGCTCTGCTCATCTCTGCTGCACAACCCTGGGCAGGAGCCCCGTGGGCTTTTACCATCCAGCACCCAACCCTGCGAGAAACCTCTCCAAGCTGCACGCCTCTGTGTGTGTGTGTGTTTGTGTGTCCATGCAGGAGCACAGCCGTCCTGTGGCCCTGCGGTTGGATGGGCAGGAGGCTGGGTGGACCCCTGGTTCAGACTTGGGGTTCTGGCACCGTCACCTAAAGGCACTGAGATCTTCACCCTTTCGCACTTGCCTTGTCGCCGTCCACAAGCATGTGAACAGAGCCCGCTTCACACTGGCTTTTGTGAGGAGTAAATGATGCAGCCCCCCTGGCGTGCCAGACACAGCTTGTATGCCTCACGTGCAGCCCGAGTCATTTTGGTTGTGTCCAGCTCTTCGCGATCCCATGGACGGTAGTCCGCCAGTTTCCTCTGTCCATGGAGTTCTCCAGGAAGAGTCCTAGAGCGGATTGCCATGCTCTCCTCCAGGGGATCTTCTCAAGCCAGGGATGGAGCTCACATCTCTTTACGTCTCCTGCATTGGTGGCCAGGTTCTTTACCACTGGCGTCACCTGGGAAGCCCATATACCTAATAGTCAATTTATCAGCACCTGTAGAAGAACAAATAAGTGAATGCTATCTAGGCCTCCAGAGCAGGGGAACTCTCAAAGGGCAGACTTCGCCACAGCCTCTCTTATCTGGCTGGTCACGTCCATGGCCATTCCCACCCCCAGCCAATTCTTTCCCAAGGCTGTGCCTTGCCATCTCTGGACTTGGCCTTGCCCCTGCCCTCTGCCTCAACTCTGCTATTCCTCAGCACGGTGTAGCCCCCTCTGCTCCTGGCTTGTCTCTGCACAGCCTGAGGTCCCCGTGGGCCCCTCTAAGCAAGAGGCTGTCCCCTTCGGTGACCACAGCGAGCTGAGGCTGAGCCACTTCTGTCTCCCTGGCTCCCCACCCCCACTTCCCAGCCCTCTGTGTGGACCAAGCAGGAGAGAATTTGTTTTCCCATGGAAATGAATGATGCCCATGCCCTTCAGACAGAGAGGCTGCTACAGTCGCCTCAGGTTTTAAATAACAGAATTTGTCCAGGTCCCTGTTTGATTTGCATCCAGGGTCTTCTCAGTGAAACAGCTCCCCACCCCTGGGCGGTGAGGCTTTGCTCCTTCTGAAGCTGCATTTCCAGCTCTCCTCCCTCAGGTCCCTGGGAAGAGGAGGCAGTCTGCGGAGTCCAGCACTGGTCAGGCCTGAAAACCAGCTCCCCTATCCTGCTCCCACCTGAACCTGAAGGCACACCACGTCCTTCTTTCTCAGAAGGGAAATTAAGTTAAAGGAGGGGCAGAGGGTTCTTCTTACAGGAGCCTGGGAGCTCTCGTCTGGCCCACTGGAGACTGTGATTAATGTGAGCAAACCACAAGGCAAGTCTCTGCATGTTGGTGGGGTTTTTTGGGGTTTTTTTTTTTTGAACTTTTTTTCTCCTGTGAACTAAGAAGGGACCTTGAGTCTTGGAGGTAAGCGAATTCATTTTGTAAAAAGTGGGCCTCTGGGAGCAGAGATGATGATAATGTGATGGGAAAGTTGGCACCTCAGACTATTTGCTTTAGAAATTGACCATGCCTTGTCTCTAAGCAGGTGCGAGTTTGTTCCACATTCAGGAGCAAAACATGACCTATTGCTGCATGGTTTTTTTCTAAATCAAATTAAATGTGACCCTGAGCCTCCACTTGACAAGGGTTGTGAAAATTTCACTAAGAACGAGGCCGTGCAGCATCTCTCTGCCTCCCTGAGGGACTGTGAGTTGGTCCAGAAAATGTGGGGGAAAAGGGCCCTTTTGGGTTTTTAGTCCATCCACGAGGATGCTGTGGATCTGCACCCGCCTACTGGCCCAGCTCCCATGGGCCTGGGTGGTGGGCTGCCTTGTTCTTCCTGAGCAGAGACACAGTGGCCTTTAGCCTCACGGCTTAGGGATTGGCCTTCTGGTTGTCCTATTGGAATATCCCACTGGGTGCTGCATGGGAAGGGGCTTGGAAGAGAAATGCGCCCCACTCAGGCTTGGGAAGTCTTTCTCAGGGGTCACTACCACACCTCACTCCCTTGGCTCCCTCCATCCTTTGGTCAGCTGAGTCATGGTCCCCTAGGCTCCCCAGGTGGCGCTAGTAGTAAAGAACCTACCTGCCAGTGCAGGTAGACAGAAGAGACATGGGTTCCCTCCCTGGGCTGGGAAGACCCCTGGAGGAGGGCATGGCAGCCCACTCCAGCATCCTTGCCTGGAGAGTCCCTCAGACAGAGGAGCCTGGCGGACTGCAGTCCATAGGGTCACAAGAGTTGGACACGAGGGCTTCCCTGGTGGTCCGGTGGGTAAGGACGCCACCTTGCAGTGCAAGGCGCGGTTCAATCCGGCTGGGAAGATCCCATGTGCTGCAGAGCGGCTGGACCCCCTTTGAACCTTTGCTCCCACCTGAACCTGAAGGCACACCACGTCCTTCTTTCTCAGAAGGGAAATTAAGTTAAAGGAGGGGCAGAGGGTTCTTCTTACAGGAGCCTGGGAGCTCTCGTCTGGCCCACTGGAGACTGTGATTAATGTGAGCAAACCACAAGGCAAGTCTCTGCATGTTGGTGGGGTTTTTTGGGGTTTTTTTTGAACTTTTTTTCTCCTGTGAACTAAGAAGGGACCTTGAGTCTTGGAGGTAAGCGAATTCATTTTGTAAAAAGTGGGCCTCTGGGAGCAGAGATGATGATAATGTGATGGGAAAGTTGGCACCTCAGACTATTTGCTTTAGAAATTGACCATGCCTTGTCTCTAAGCAGGTGCGAGTTTGTTCCACATTCAGGAGCAAAACATGACCTATTGCTGCATGGTTTTTTTCTAAATCAAATTAAATGTGACCCTGAGCCTCCACTTGACAAGGGTTGTGAAAATTTCACTAAGAACGAGGCCGTGCAGCATCTCTCTGCCTCCCTGAGGGACTGTGAGTTGGTCCAGAAAATGTGGGGAAAGGCCTTTGGTTTTCAGTCCATCCACGAGGATGCTGTGGATCTGCACCCGCCTACTGGCCCAGCTCCCATGGGCCTGGGTGGTGGGCTGCCTTGTTCTTCCTGAGCAGAGACACAGTGGCCTTTAGCCTCACGGCTTAGGGATTGGCCTTCTGGTTGTCCTATTGGAATATCCCACTGGGTGCTGCATGGGAAGGGGCTTGGAAGAGAAATGCGCCCCACTCAGGCTTGGGAAGTCTTTCTCAGGGGTCACTACCACACCTCACTCCCTTGGCTCCCTCCATCCTTTGGTCAGCTGAGTCATGGTCCCCTAGGCTCCCCAGGTGGCGCTAGTAGTAAAGAACCTACCTGCCAGTGCAGGTAGACAGAAGAGACATGGGTTCCCTCCCTGGGCTGGGAAGACCCCTGGAGGAGGGCATGGCAGCCCACTCCAGCATCCTTGCCTGGAGAGTCCCTCAGACAGAGGAGCCTGGCGGACTGCAGTCCATAGGGTCACAAGAGTTGGACACGAGGGCTTCCCTGGTGGTCCGGTGGGTAAGGACGCCACCTTGCAGTGCAAGGGGCGCCGGTTCAATCCGTGGCCTGGGAAGATCCCATGTGCTGCAGAGCGGCTGGACCCATGTGTCCAACTACCGAGCCGGAGCTCTGGAGCACATGCGCCAGAGCTGGTGCTCTGCAACGAGAGAGGCCTCTGTGATGGGAGGCCCACACAGGCCAAAAGAACCAAAGATAAATAAATAAAAGATAAATAGAAGTGGCCAAAAAAAAAGAGCTGGACATGACTGAAGCGACTTGGCATGCACGTAAGATGCCGACATTTTAATTTCAACCTGGGAACTCCTCCATGTGTGTCCACTTCTGACCCCCATAGCCAAGTGGAGGATAAGCCTCTTCCTCTCCAGGGTGACTCCAAGAGATGCCTGGGGATGAGCCTTGTTGCAGTCCTCAGCGCAGAGTTCAGACGCATCCCTGGACCGGGCTGGGCTGGCCTGGATCTGAGGATGCTGAGTGAGCTGTGTGTGGCAGCCTGTGTAACTGAGATGGATCTGGGGCACCCAGCACAGGTCTCCAGCATGTACCCGGGTTAGGCTACGTGCACACCTGCTGTGACCATATATGAGTGGTTAGGTTGCCAGAACATTTCATGTGACTATCATTCTCTCAGGCCAGATGTGCACATCTTTCCCCTGTGAGGACCTAAGGATCTAGATCTGGTCTGTGGCTATGAAAATCCAAATAATTTAAAAGTCAAATTTAAAATCATTTGCTGGATGTCACTAGCCACATTTCAAGGGCTCAGCAGTCCTTGTGGGTGTGGCCGCCCTACTTGGCGGCACAGATGCAGAACAATTCCATCATCTCCATCTTCTGTGGGACGGTGTTGGTCTCGATCGCTATACCTCTGTCTTTGATGTTGTTCAGTCACTAAGTCATGTCTGACTCGTTGCAGCCCCATGAACTGCAACCCTCCAGATTCTCCTGTCCCTCACTATCTCCCAGAGTTGGCCCAGATTCGTGTTCATTGAGTCAGTGATGCTATCTAACCATCTCATCCTCTGTCACTCCCTTCTCCTTTTGCCTTCAGTCTTTCCCAGCATCAGGGTCTGTTCCAGTAAGTGGGCTCTTTGCGTCATGTGGTCAAAGTATTGAAGCTTTAGCTTCAACCTCGGTCCTTCCAATGAAGATTCAGAGTTGATTTCCTTTAGGATTGACTGGTTTAATCTCCTTGCAGTCCAAGGGACTCTCAACAGTCTTCTCCAGCACCACAATTTGAAAGCTTTAATTCTTCAGCACTCAGCCTTCTTTATGGTCCAACTCTCACATCCATGCATGACTACTAGAAAAACCGTAGCTCTGACTATATGGATCTTTACCAGCAAAGGGATGTTTCTGCTTTTTAGTATGCTGTCTAGGTTTGTCCTAGCTTTACTTCCAAGGAGCAGGCCTCTTTTAATTTCATGTCTTTTACCTCCTTCTTGATCCTTTAGAGAGGAAGTCCTGTGGAGACCATACAAACCACCTCTGTGTCTGCTCTTGTCCAAAGTCTGTGAGCCTGTGATAACATCTGTCATCCCAACATAGACCGTCATGCTTCATTTCTTGAGTGCTGGCTTTTCTTACACTTTTGTCAATTTTATATTTTATGCATCATATTTCCTTTCTCAGTCACAGTGATGAATGAAAAATTGTCAAAATTTGAAGAAAAATGTCCGAAAACTGAAGAGAGCCGTTAGGGATACATTAGCTCAAGTGTGAGTGCTGACGGGCTGACTTCTCCCGGCCATTAGGCGGACGTGGACATGAGTTTGGTTATTAATGAGGGTATCATGTATGATAAAGGGGCTGTGACAGAAAGTGTTGCAAGCGGTCATTATACACCAGCATTAGCTAGGCACACCTTGATCACGACAGCCAGCACAGTGTCTTCATAGCTTGATATTCAAATAAATTGGTAGATGATGAAACCCTATGCATTGAAGATTTCAATCTAGATTGAAAAATCTGAAGAAAAAAAAATCTGTAGTCCTGGTAGAAGGTGATCACATGGAGGACTTTTTTCCTTTTTTTCTACCTATGCTGGAGCACTCAACAAAGCGTCTCAGTTATATCCTCCTTGAAATGTAGTTTTGTTCGTCAAATAGCGGCATCGTTACTGTTCCAACAGTTCTCCGAGGATCCGTGTTAAGGCTATTTATGGGAGTCAGTTTCTTGAAGAGGCAACTCTTTGAAAGTTAGAATTTCCCTGAAAGGTGTCAGGAGCGTGTTCCTGGCAGGGGTTTGACATGACAGCACGTGATCGCCAAGGTAACCAAGGGCTACCACCCTTCATCTCAGGCACAAAAGTGCTGGCATGCAGTATGAATTTAAATTGAAATCCAGAAATATGGCTGGTGTGATAATGAAAAGATTTTGGCAGAAGCAATGTGGAGCCCTTGACAATTACAGTTGAGAAAAATCTACTGAGGTGGCTGAAACATCAATTATGAAGTAACCTTCCAACTTGACATTTTTAGAATTTCATATTTTCTGGCATTCTGAAAGGGAAGACAGACTGTTCTAGTCATCACACTTATCTCTTAGTATATTCAGGATATGGAGAAGCCGAAAATAAGGCAAAAGCATGGTACATACTGGACAGAGAGAAGCAAGCAGATGTGCGTGCTGGTCGGCCTCTGTTGTAAAGGCAAATGGCTTCTGACCAAAGTTTTCAGTGTTTTATTAGGTGTGGGATGGAGGTTAAAGACATTGGATCAATCATTTATTCATGCATGCATTCAATTATTTATTTATTCAATTGATTATCTGCTTGCAGGAGAGTGGAATTTTCTCTCCCCCTTATGGCCTGCCTGGCTTCTGCTGCTATTCCCTTCAGCAGCCTCACTGTTTTTAGACTTTTTAATGGAATATCTAGGATACAAGTTGTTAAAATGTCTGTACTTTCTGAGTTCATACTGATATTTGCCATTCAAAATTAGGACTGTAGAGTTTTTGCTTCTTTGATTTTCCCCCATCTTTTCTCTTATGCTGAAAATCTTGGTTCCTAACAATATTAATATAATTCCTTTTTTGCTTTATTCTACAAATATGTTCAGAGTATTAGTTCAAAATAAGAGTACCACACTATTACCGACCATATGGTTACTGAAAATACTTTTAAGATTTCTTCAGAGGTTTCTTCTGGGTTTTGTTTCTTGATATTTAGGAGCTCATATGTATGTGTATATATGTATACATATGTGTTTACATATTTGTGTATATATATATATAACATAATAATTAATGTTTTCAAATCAGTTGCAAAAAAATAATAAAGTGAGTTGCAATAATGACCTTCTATGTGATTAAATGTAGTTAGATTCAGTTGTTTCCTTTTGCTTTGGAGTTTGTTTTCTTTTTTCCCATGGTGATTTAATTTTGCTTTTAAATATATACACAGGTAAAGGTCATAGCTATAAAACAAGGTATACCTTTTTTATTTTTCATTGTCAGATAATTGCTTTCCAATATTATGTTGGTTTCTTCCATATGACGATGTGAACCAGCCATAGATACGTAGACCTAGGCCCCTCCCCCTTGCCACCCCCACTCCAGCCTCCTCCTCTCGGTTATCACAGAGCACCAGGTTGAGCTGCCAGAGTTACCCAGCACCTTCCCACTGTCTACCTGTGCATGCTCAGGGCTGCCGCCCCAGTGCATCCCAGTCTCTCCTTCCCCTGCCGTGCCATAGTCTTAAGGACTTACCTTTAGGAAAGTCCAGCTGTCATCTGTGTTCCCTCTCTTGTATTCCTTTCTCTATCATAATGTATTTTTGAGGGTGGATTGATTTGCTCTTCAATTTTTTAATATAATAAAACATGTATCTGAATAATAGGAATATATGTTTTTCATTATTTTCCCTCTTAGACAACAGGCAACCTATTACATCCATTCTCTCCACATCAGTTGCACCTAAAAAGAACTCCCACACCTTGTCAGTAGAGAACCAGCTCATTCTTTTATAGCTGCCCAGTATTCTGACATATGGATGTGCTTTAGTTTTCTCAACTTTTTCCTTATTGATGAACATTTGGGCTATTTCCAGTGTTTCGCTTTTACAAGTCGTCTTATACTGAAAAGTTTTGTGTATATTCATTTCTTCTTTTTGCGAGCACATCTTTGGAGTACATTCCTACAAGTAGGACTGCTGAGTCAAAGAGGATGCATATAGGTTTTTTTTTTTTTTTAAGGTTTATTTATTTATTTATTTTGGGCGGGGGTCGGGTCGGGGAGGGAGGGGAGCGGGCGGGCCACTTCTATTGGTCTTTCATTTCTCTATTTTCATCCGTCTTTGTTCTTTGGCTCCTGTGGGCCTCCCATCGCGGTGGCCTCTCTCGCTGCAGAGCTCCGGCTCGGTAATTGGACACATCGGTCCAGCCGCTCCGCGGCACGTGGGATCTTCCCAGGCCAGGGATCAAACCAGCGCCCCTTGCACTGCAAGGCGGTGTCCTTACCCACTGGACCACCAGATGCATATAGTTTTGCTAGCTGTTGCTAAGTCCGCATTTATAGGAACTGTGCCTCTTAGCATTTCCTCTAGCAACAAGCTTATTCTCCCCTTTGGAGTTTTTACCAGAAGGAGTGACAAAAGAGTCTATCAGTGAAGGTGTATTTTTATTTCTTTTTCTATGATCTGAATGGTAAGAATTTAATTCCAAAGAAACAGGACTCCTTTTGGACAGTAACACCTTTGAGGTTATCAAAGCATAAAAATCTCTCCCTGTCTACGTGGTATGCTATTGAATAAAGAAGTCTTTCCTCCAGATGGGCTGGAATCATCAAGCTCTCATTCAGAGTGGCTCAAGCCACAGGGCGTTTATATGAATGGAGTGGCCAAAACTCACAAACAAGAAGCCCCGAAGAGCTCTTTCAGAGCAGCATGTGCCATTGAATATCTTTGGAACCATTTATCCCCATCAAATAATCCATGGATGCTTTTGAGAAGATTGAGCTTGCTTTGGAGTTAGAAGTTCTTGTCACAGTAAAGGGAACAACGGCTGATACTGCAGGATAAATTGGGTAAAGAACATGGTGCTGTCAGTCAAGTTTTGATGAATTTCTTACTTGTAAAATCTCCATATTCTGTACAAATATGGAAAATTTTGTGCTTTAAGTTTTTTCTCAACTTTTTCCTTATTGATGAACATTTGGGCTATTTCCAGTGTTTCGCTTTTACAAGTCGTCTTATACTGAAAAGTTTTGTGTATATTCATTTCTTCTTTTTGCGAGCACATCTTTGGAGTACATTCCTACAAGTAGGACTGCTGAGTCAAAGAGGATGCATATAGGTTTTAATTTTTAAGGTTTATTTATTTATTTATTTTGGGCGGGGGTCGGGTCGGGGAGGGAGGGGAGCGGGCGGGCCACTTCTATTGGTCTTTCATTTCTCTATTTTCATCCGTCTTTGTTCTTTGGCTCCTGTGGGCCTCCCATCGCGGTGGCCTCTCTCGCTGCAGAGCTCCGGCTCGGTAATTGGACACATCGGTCCAGCCACTCCTCGGCACGTGGGATCTTCCCAGGCCAGGGATCAAACCAGCGCCCCTTGCACTGCAAGGCGGTGTCCTTACCCACTGGACCACCAGATGCATATAGTTTTGCTAGCTGTTGCTAAGTCCGCATTTATAGGAACTGTGCCTCTTAGCATTTCCTCTAGCAACAAGCTTATTCTCCCCTTTGGAGTTTTTACCAGAAGGAGTGACAAAAGAGTCTATCAGTGAAGGTGTATTTTTATTTCTTTTTCTATGATCTGAATGGTAAGAATTTAATTCCAAAGAAACAGGACTCCTTTTGGACAGTAACACCTTTGAGGTTATCAAAGCATAAAAATCTCTCCCTGTCTACGTGGTATGCTATTGAATAAAGAAGTCTTTCCTCCAGATGGGCTGGAATCATCAAGCTCTCATTCAGAGTGGCTCAAGCCACAGGGCGTTTATATGAATGGAGTGGCCAAAACTCACAAACAAGAAGCCCCGAAGAGCTCTTTCAGAGCAGCATGTGCCATTGAATATCTTTGGAACCATTTATCCCCATCAAATAATCCATGGATGCTTTTTGAGAAGATTGAGCTTGCTTTGGAGTTAGAAGTTCTTGTCACAGTAAAGGAAACAACGGCTGATACTGCAGGATAAATTGGGTAAAGAACATGGTGCTGTCAGTCAAGTTTTGATGAATTTCTTACTTGTAAAATCTCCATCTCATCTTGTGTGTGCAAAAGAATTCCCCAAGGAATATTCACCGCACAGTGTATACATTACCTGTTTGGGTTTTGATACTGTAGAAATGCTAGCAAAAATGTAGATTTGTCTTTTCCTTTCTTTTTGTTTATTTTGATCAATTTGGGCACTCAGTGCTATCAAGTGGCTCTTTGAAGCCTGGGATTGACTGTGTAGAAAGGGACAACATCACGTGTTTGCAAAGAAGCACTCACTCAGCACTTAAGTCCAAGCACTCTCGCATTTAATTTCACCAGGTTGCCAGTTAGCCTGCTACCAATTTACTGAACATTCAGCAACAGTTAGGGTCAATCTTCTTCCACATAAAACCATGCTAGAAGCTAGGAATTCACAGATGACTAATGCACGGTTTCTTCCCTAGAGGAATTTACCGTGTGATGGGGGAGACAGACAGGTAAACATATAAATTACTACAACCTCTGACATGGGATGCTTCAGAATGCACAGTCATGGTTTGCCTGTATTTCCAGTAGGAGAGCTGGCTCTTTTTGTTAGACACAGCCTTATGGACTTAAAATTCCCAGACCATACGGTTCACCCATTTGAAGTGTGCAGTTCAGGTGTTGTGTGTGTCTGTGTGCATTCACAGGATTGTGCAGTCCTCACCACCATCAATTTCAGGACATTGTCATCACCACAAGAAAGAAACCCAACATCCTCAGAACAGCAAGCCCTCATTTTCCTCCAACCAACTCCCCAGCCCTAGGCAACTGCTAATCTTCCTGTCTCAAAAGATGTGCCTGCTTCTACGTTTTGTATAGAAACAGCTTGTATTGAGTATCGGGTGGTGGTGGGGCACTCTTATCGATGAGGGCCAAGAAGTTTTGAACTCAAAATTTCTTGAAATTCCTAACTCCACAGTTAATAAATGTAATGAAAAAAAAAAAAAAAAAAGATGTGCCTGGTCTGGATATTTCAGAGAAGTCAATGAAAAGGAGATCATATAATACGTTGTTTCTTGTTGGCTGTCTTCTTTCACTCACAAGAGCATGTTTTCAAGGTCCGTCAGTATATCAGTACTTTGTTCTTTTTTGGCCAAATAGTATTCCATTAATGTGTATATCACTTTTTTTGTTGTTGTTGTTTACCATTTTATTCAGGTGAGATTTATATACAGTGAAGTGTGCACGTCTTAAGCACGGCTATTCCACGCCCCTCCTTCTCTGAGTTTCACATCTTGCAGCTTATTTTAGTTCACTTCCCAGTCGAAGGATCGTTGCCCATGATACAGAGACAAAAGCACCATTGAGTGGCCGAGTTTGCGCCGTCCCTCGGGCCAGGGAGCAGTCTTCCCTGTTCCTTGGCTCTGGTGGATCCACCAAGCCCTCAGGGTTGGCCAGCGAGTTGTCCACAAAGCCTAATCAGAGTCTTCAGAACTTCCTGACGTGGTTCTTAAAGGCCCAGGCTCCTCTGGGTGCTGACCTCAGTGATGTCACCCGAGGGCTGCGTGCCTGTGGGCAATGTCATCAAGGAATTTCTGTGTGGCGGGGATGTCCCTCCTTCCTCTTTTCAGGGGGTCCGAGGGGTACTGTCCTTAGCTACCACCGTTCAGCTCTCCCCAGGCTTCCTTCTCCCTCTTGGGCACTGAGGGGAGGAGCCCAGCTCTCCATCTTTCTGGTTCACCTGCGATGCTAAATAAACTTAGAAAATACGTTTGAAGCCATCCAAGGCAGTCTAGTGCTGGTAATGCAGGAAAGGGCTTCCCAGATGGCGCTAGTGGTAAAGATTTTGCCTGTCATTGAGATGCAAGGGATGCGGGTTTAATCCCTGGGTGGCAAGATTCCCCTGGAGAAGAAAATAGCAGCCCATTCCAGTATTCTTGCCTGGAGAATCCCACGGACAGAGGAGCCTAGTGGGGTACAGTTTGTGGGGTTTCAAAGAGTCAGACACAGCTGAGCGACTGAGCGCACACATGATGGGCAGGAAAACCATCAGAGGAGGGGATTAAAAATAACCGAAAGATTTCAAGAAAGCTTGAACCTCTGTGGCAGTCATCCTGGAGCTCCTGTGATGTGACTCAGTCGTGATGGGCTCTTTCACAGTCCCTCCCAGGGTCAGCTCGTCGATTCTCCGCAGCCCCGCTGGCCCACATTCATTTGAGGGGACCCCCGTGAACTTTCCCATTTTTCCTCTCCTTATCTGGACCTTCTTGCCTCAAATGAAAGATACAGGTATTAGGCTGTTTGATCTCCAAGTCAGAAGTCCTCTCCGAATCCAGTAACTTCTTTTCATCTAGTTTAGTTACCTTCATCAATACGTTCCCTCCTGTCGATGTGTGTGTCCGTCTGAGAGCTGGCTGAGGGCTGTGCTGATCGCTGCAGACACTGCTATCGGGCTGGACACTGCAGCTTATTTTAGTTCACTTCCCAGTCGAAGGATCGTTGCCCATGATACAGGGCCAGGGAGCCCCCGGGGGGGTCTTCCCTGTTCCTTGGCTCTGGTGGATCCACCAAGCCCTCAGGGTTGGCCAGCGAGTTGTCCACAAAGCCTAATCAGAGTCTTCAGAACTTCCTGACGTGGTTCTTAAAGGCCCAGGCTCCTCTGGGTGCTGACCTCAGTGATGTCACCCGAGGGCTGCGTGCCTGTGGGCAATGTCATCAAGGAATTTCTGTGTGGCGGGGATGTCCCTCCTTCCTCTTTTCAGGGGGTCCGAGGGGTACTGTCCTTAGCTACCACCGTTCAGCTCTCCCCAGGCTTCCTTCTCCCTCTTGGGCACTGAGGGGAGGAGCCCAGCTCTCCATCTTTCTGGTTCACCTGCGATGCTAAATAAACTTAGAAAATACGTTTGAAGCCATCCAAGGCAGTCTAGTGCTGGTAATGCAGGAAAGGGCTTCCCAGATGGCGCTAGTGGTAAAGATTTTGCCTGTCATTGAGATGCAAGGGATGCGGGTTTAATCCCTGGGTGGCAAGATTCCCCTGGAGAAGAAAATAGCAGCCCATTCCAGTATTCTTGCCTGGAGAATCCCACGGACAGAGGAGCCTAGTGGGGTACAGTTTGTGGGGTTTCAAAGAGTCAGACACAGCTGAGCGACTGAGCGCACACATGATGGGCAGGAAAACCATCAGAGGAGGGGATTAAAAATAACCGAAAGATTTCAAGAAAGCTTGAACCTCTGTGGCAGTCATCCTGGAGCTCCTGTGATGTGACTCAGTCGTGATGGGCTCTTTCACAGTCCCTCCCAGGGTCAGCTCGTCGATTCTCCGCAGCCCCGCTGGCCCACATTCATTTGAGGGGACCCCCGTGAACTTTCCCATTTTTCCTCTCCTTATCTGGACCTTCTTGCCTCAAATGAAAGATACAGGTATTAGGCTGTTTGATCTCCAAGTCAGAAGTCCTCTCCGAATCCAGTAACTTCTTTTTCATCTAGTTTAGTTACCTTCATCAATACGTTCCCCTCCCTGTCGATGTGTGTGTCCGTCTGAGAGCTGGCTGAGGGGCTGTGCTGATCGCTGCAGACACTGCTTCTCATCAGGTGGAGTCCTGTGAATACTCCATGGAACCCTATGTGTGTGCATGATGTGTATGTATGTCATGCATGGTAGTTATGGTCTCAGAAATCACCATGAACGCTGAAACTGGTGAAACCTGACCCATTGGTCCTAGGGACAATACGGGGTGAGCTTCCTTCAAGGCTTTGGCCGCAGTGTTTTCTTTCATCTGTGGGTCCACACGTGACTTTGCTGTATGCATGTTTCTGTTTGAAGGCACCTCACTTAATATGTATTGTTCATTAATTACGCTGCACTCACCACGGCAGCTCTGTAACTCGAGCCTGGAGGCAGCCTACCCAGCACATGTACTTGCTCGGTAAAACACGTCCCAGCCTTCTTGCACTTAGGAACACAAGAGCCGGCTCCATCACTGCATGCAGCAGAGGGCACTTTCAACCAAAAGCACAGAGGTGTGAAAGTGAGACACTAGAGAGAGGGTGAAAAGGACACTTGTGCAGAGTGTGAGAGCTGAGACAAGAGGGCAGAGCCGTGGTCTCACCTCCCCTCAGCTGGGAAGGTGTCGCATCAAACGATTCTGCGTATCTGGGCAGATGACCGCCAGCACTGACCTGGGGTTTACAGATACATTTTAGTGAGTGGACTGAGTCGCACATCCCATTGATCCTTCGTAACCTCTGATTCTCGTCTGCACTTGGTTGAATCCACAGGTTCAGAGCCTGTGGGTGCAGAGGGTCAACGGGGTTGTGCCATTTCATAAAAAGGACCTGAGCATCCATAGAGTTTGGTAAATCTATGGGGTCCTGGAACCAGTTCCTTAGCAAATGCTAAGGAATGACTGTACAGAATCCACAAATAATGAGGTTCAGCTCTAGACACACGTGCACACACATACACATGCCCCCCTCCCCCACACACACCACTCCAATGGCAGGTTTCCTCTGTCTGTGGTCCCTACCTTGCCGCAAGCCACTTAGTCTTAGTTATGCTCTCTGGTCCCCTGTGTATACCTACCTTGTATAGAGTCTCTCTCATCAGGTGGGAGTCTGAGGGCTGTGCTGATCGCTGCAGACACTGCTTCTCATCAGGTGGAGTCCTGTGAATACTCCATGGAACCCTATGTGTGTGCATGATGTGTATGTATGTCATGCATGGTAGTTATGGTCTCAGAAATCACCATGAACGCTGAAACTGGTGAAACCTGACCCATTGGTCCTAGGGACAATACGGGGTGAGCTTCCTTCAAGGCTTTGGCCGCAGTGTTTTCTTTCATCTGTGGGTCCACACGTGACTTTGCTGTATGCATGTTTCTGTTTGAAGGCACCTCACTTAATATGTATTGTTCATTAATTACGCTGCACTCACCACGGCAGCTCTGTAACTCGAGCCTGGAGGCAGCCTACCCAGCACATGTACTTGCTCGGTAAAACACGTCCCAGCCTTCTTGCACTTAGGAACACAAGAGCCGGCTCCATCACTGCATGCAGCAGAGGGCACTTTCAACCAAAAGCACAGAGGTGTGAAAGTGAGACACTAGAGAGAGGGTGAAAAGGACACTTGTGCAGAGTGTGAGAGCTGAGACAAGAGGGCAGAGCCGTGGTCTCACCTCCCCTCAGCTGGGAAGGTGTCGCATCAAACGATTCTGCGTATCTGGGCAGATGACCGCCAGCACTGACCTGGGGTTTACAGATACATTTTAGTGAGTGGACTGAGTCGCACATCCCATTGATCCTTCGTAACCTCTGATTCTCGTCTGCACTTGGTTGAATCCACAGGTTCAGAGCCTGTGGGTGCAGAGGGTCAACGGGGTTGTGCCATTTCATAAAAAGGACCTGAGCATCCATAGAGTTTGGTAAATCTATGGGGTCCTGGAACCAGTTCCTTAGCAAATGCTAAGGAATGACTGTACAGAATCCACAAATAATGAGGTTCAGCTCTAGACACACGTGCACACACATACACATGCCCCCCTCCCCCACACACACCACTCCAATGGCAGGTTTCCTCTGTCTGTGGTCCCTACCTTGCCGCAAGCCACTTAGTCTTAGTTATGCTCTCTGGTCCCCTGTGTATACGCCCTACCTTGTATAGAGTCTGGCACATCGTCCAGTGAGGTCAACCCCACACCCACAGAGAGACTCTACTCTCCCTACCATCTTCTCTAGGTCCATTAAGATTAGAGGTCATTTTATAAAAGCCACCAAGGCTATTTTAAAGTTGCCCATTATGTCTTCAACTTCATGAGATAATGTAATTTTATTATTACACTTTTTACATTGCTGTATCTCTTTATGGATCAAGAGCACATTCATGCAGTTTCCAAGCTTATAGTGCCTATTAGATATAGATTGATTGTTGATTCATTCACCACAGGGCATCACTGTGGAATGTTTCTTCGCTTTTTTTTTTTTTGTTTTTTCAGTCTTTTTTTGGGCAGGGGGAGCCGGTTGGTGAGGGAGGGGCGCAGGCGGGCCACTTCTATTGGTCTTTCATTTATCTATTTTCATCCATCTTTGTTCTTTGGCTCCTGTGGGCCTCCCATCACGGTGGCCTCTCTCGCTGCAGAGCTCTGGCTTGGTAATTGGACACATCGGTCCAGCCACTTTGTGGCACATGAGATCTTCCCAGGCCAGGGATTGAACCGGCGCCCCTTGCACTGCAAGGCGGTGTCCTTACCCATTGGACCACCAGGGAAGCCTGTTTTTTCACTTTTAATAAAGCCTAGGGAAGCACTGTGGTGAACATGGTAGTCTGGTTCTGCAGCCATTTGGATTGCGGGCCCCCAAAGTGGGGAGAGGAGCTAAGGGATGGGGTAAAGAGGAAGATCTATTAGAGGCAAGAAGACAGGTGTATCTCCCCCTAGTGGTCAAAAGCAAAATGAGGGCATGTTAAGATGGGTTTGGACCATTAGGTGTCAGTCTCTGCAACTGAACCTGGGCTTTTTTTTTTTTGAGTCAAAGACTGGGGAGAGTGAAAAAAAATAAAAACTAGATTGGTCAAGAAAAACCCAGCAGGATTACTGTGAAAAATATAAAGGTAGTCCAACATGAGCTTTGGAATCAAAACTTTGAATCTAAGTTCCACCTTCACCACCAAAGAGCTATGTGACTGGGGGCAAAAATGCAGTTATTCAGGTCTCAGCGTCTTCATCTGTAGAATGGGAATGATAACGCTGACAGTGTGTTTATTCTAAGAATTCAACGGAATAATGCATATAAACCAATTATCACAGTGTCATCGAACACTGTCAGTAAATGATAGATGCCATTATTGCAACTGTTTGAAAGGAGAAAGTCGTTCCTAAAAGGACAGCACTTAAGTGTTGCATACGTGGGTGCATCATCAGGCCATGGCAATGTGGACTCTGAAAAAGTACAAATAACAGGAGTGCTCTGTGCTCCAGTGCAATAGGATTTATTGAATGACCTATGAAATACTTAATGTATTAAATAAGAAGGAATTCTAAGTGAAAAAGACGGAGAGGAAAGTTTCTGTATATTTCGGGTTGATTCTCCATTTCAGTGGAGATGCACAGATGGTGGTAAATGGGTTGTATTTATTTCCTCTACACCTACTAAAAATAAAGGGTGTTAAACTGGTGATAGATATAAACGGGGAGGGTGTTCCAAAGAAATAACGGGCCCTTACTGCCTTTCTAAGGAAATGTCATGTCTTCAAGATGTATTTCTGAGCCTACTGAAATAATCGTGCATGATGTCATGGTCCTGTGTGTGTTGCCAGTGTCGTCTCATGCTACGGAGGGTCTGGACGGACGGGGACTTCCCAGATGGCGCTAGTGGTAAAGAGCACCTGCAAGGCAGGAGACGCGGGTGGGGAAGATCCCCTGGAGAAGGGCATGGCACCCACTCCAGTTTCCTTGCCAGGAGAATCCCATGGACTGAGGAGCCTGGTGGGCTATAGCCCATGGGGTCATGAAGCGTCGGACACAACTGAAGCCACTTGGCGTGGTGGGGGTGGATGAGAATGTGAGAATTCAGGAAGAGAACCATGAGACCGACCGGGGCTTCCCGGAGCCCCTCGCCTCTCCTCACTCTTGGAACCAGCATTGGTCTTAGGGTCTTCTGCCTGCTCTTGCCCCTTCCTATTTCTTGTTGGTTGAATGTATCCCTAAAAGATAGGTGGAAGTCCTGACATCCAGTACCTGTGAATGGGACAGCCTCTGAAAATGAGCTCTTAGCAGGTATAATCAAGAGCGAGTGAAGACAAGGCCACACTGGAGGAGGGAGCGCCCCAAATCCAGCAGAAATGGCCTTATTAGAAGAGCAGAAGAGAGACACATGGTCAGGGCAGAAAGCAACGTGCAGACGCGCAGAGGGAAGACGGCGTGCGGACGCAGCACAGGCACCGTGTGAGGTGGAGGGAGAGGCGGGAGGGACGTGTCTGCCAGCTCAGGCATGGGGCAGGGGTCCACTGAGGCCAGAGAAGGGCGCACACCCAGCCCACCGTAGCCAGAGGGAGCACGGCCCTGCTGGCACCTGGGGCTTCTTGGACTTGGAGCCCCCAGAACTGCGAGAGAAGAACTGTCTGTGGCTTCAAGCGGCTGGTTTGTGGCACTGAATTCAGGCTGTCCTGGGAAACAAATCCACGCCTTCTAGCAGAGGAGTTCCAGAGAGGTGCTGGGTGGCAGGTGTTTATTGGAGCAGCTTTCCATCCCGTGACATTCTGATCATATAGAATTAGAGTGGGCTGCTTAGCTCTAAGCAGGAGGAGGGAGGGAGTGAAGGAGCTTGCGTGCAGACCCCGTGGAGCAGCGGGTGACGTGAGAGACACTAGTCCCACAGCATCTTTGCGTGCTGCCACCCCGCTGCATCTTCAAAAGCAGAGACATCACTTTGCCGACAAAAGGCTGTCTGGTCAAAGCTGTGGATTCCCCAGTGGTCATGTACGGGTGTGAGAGCTGGACCCTAAAGAAGAGACGGACGTTTTCCTCTCATTGTACGTAGGCACCTTGCCAGGAGAATCCCATGGACAGAGGAGCCTGGTGGGCTATAGCCCATGGGGTCATGAAGCGTCGGACACAACTGAAGCCACTTGGCGTGGTGGGGGTGGATGAGAATGTGAGAATTCAGGAAGAGAACCATGAGACCGACCGGGGTTTCCCCGGAGCCCCTCGCCTCTCCTCACTCTTGGAACCAGCATTGGTCTTAGGGTCTTCTGCCTGCTCTTGCCCCTTCCTATTTCTTGTTGGTTGAATGTATCCCTAAAAGATAGGTGGAAGTCCTGACATCCAGTACCTGTGAATGGGACAGCCTCTGAAAATGAGCTCTTAGCAGGTATAATCAAGAGCGAGTGAAGACAAGGCCACACTGGAGGAGGGAGCGCCCCAAATCCAGCAGAAATGGCCTTATTAGAAGAGCAGAAGAGAGACACATGGTCAGGGCAGAAAGCAACGTGCAGGCGCGCAGAGGGAAGACGGCGTGCGGACGCAGCACAGGCACCGTGTGAGGTGGAGGGAGAGGCGGGAGGGACGTGTCTGCCAGCTCAGGCATGGGGCAGGGGTCCACTGAGGCCAGAGAAGGGCGCACACCCAGCCCACCGTAGCCAGAGGGAGCACGGCCCTGCTGGCACCTGGGGCTTCTTGGACTTGGAGCCCCCAGAACTGCGAGAGAAGAACTGTCTGTGGCTTCAAGCGGCTGGTTTGTGGCACTGAATTCAGGCTGTCCTGGGAAACAAATCCACGCCTTCTAGCAGAGGAGTTCCAGAGAGGTGCTGGGTGGCAGGTGTTTATTGGAGCAGCTTTCCATCCCGTGACATTCTGATCATATAGAATTAGAGTGGGCTGCTTAGCTCTAAGCAGGAGGAGGGAGGGAGTGAAGGAGCTTGCGTGCAGACCCCGTGGAGCAGCGGGTGACGTGGAGAGACACTAGTCCCACAGCATCTTTGCGTGCTGCCACCCCGCTGCATCTTCAAAAGCAGAGACATCACTTTGCCGACAAAAGGCTGTCTGGTCAAAGCTGTGGATTCCCCAGTGGTCATGTACGGGTGTGAGAGCTGGACCCTAAAGAAGAGACGGACGTTTTCCTCTCTTGATGGTTGAGCCTCGGATGCTAGGTCACCAGTCTGCCTCTGTCTTCCTGAGGGTGATGCTCGTTGAACCTCCCATGCCTGAGCTACGGAAGTTGTCAGGACTCGGCTGCACCCTCTCCTCTCCTCCCTTTCTCTTCATCTTTCCTCGGCTACTGCGGACTCCATCCTAGTGTACCCAGGTCCACTGTGCTTCCCTAGTCAATGGTTTTAAATAGAGCTCAAGCTATTGGACTGTGAAACACCCTGGCTCAATTAACTTTCACCCTGTTTAAATCCGTCATGTGTTAACTTGGCTTATTTGGACGTAGGCAATGCCCAGTCATCCTGTTGACCCAGCACCTTAAAGAAGCAGCGACTGCCAAGCTCAGAAGGGACTCCCTTGGCAGCATAATGTTTGTGTTTGAAAACAGTTCCACTAGGTGGCGCTCCGTCGAAGGGTGGGCCCTGGGTCCTGGTGCTTCCCTTTCAGCACCGCTGTTCAGGGGAGCATGTTTTTGATGAAGGTGAAAGAGGAGAGTGAAAAAGCTGGCCTAAACCATCAAAAAACGAAAATCATGGCATCCGGTCCCATCACTTCATGGCAAATAGATGGTCAGACGATGGAAACAGTGACAAACTTTATTTTCTTGGGCTCCAAAATCACTGCGAATAGTGACTGCTGCTATGACATTAAAAGGCACTCGCTCCGTGGAAGAAAAGCTATGACAAACCTAGAAAGCGTATTCAAAAGAAGAGACATCGCTTTGCCGACAAAAGTCTGTCTAGTCAAAGCTTGGCTTTCTCAGTGGTCGTGTACGGATGTGAGAGCTGGACCATAAAGAAGGCTGAGCACCGAAGAATTGACACATTTGAACTGGGGTGTTGGAGAAGGTTCTTGAGGGTCCCCTGATCAGCAAGGAGATCAAACTAGTCAATCCTAAAGGAGATCAGCCCTGAATATTTATTGGAAGGACTGATGCTGAAGCTCCAATGCTTTGGCCACCTGATGCGAAGAGACGACTCATGGAAAAAGAGCCTGATGTTGAGGAAAATCGGAAGCAAAAGGAGAAGGGGATGGCAGAGGGCTAGATGGTTGGATGGTATCATTGACTCAATGGACATGAGTCTGAGTAGGTTCTGGGAGATAGTGAGGGACAGGGAAGCCTGGCAGGAGTCGGACACGACTGGCTACTAAACTCAACCGATCTGTTCATGGGAGCAGTGGAGCAATGACTGGAGATGTCAAGGAGGCAGTTCTAAATTGCTCTGACAGGCGTAAAAGACCGTGTTGTGCTTACTTGCGTCCAACTCTTCACGACTCCATGGATTGCACCTGGGATTGCACCTGGGTCTCCTGCTTTGCAGGCAGATTCTTTACCACCTGAGCCACCAGGGAAGTCCCCAGGAAAACCCCAAGGACTGTGTCACTTATTCTTCACTTTCAGATTAGCTAGAACCTCTGGCCACTCCCCTCATTAACGGCCTCCTCTGGATTAAGTTCCTATTGCCTCGGTCCCTTGGAGGGCTCGGGATCAACACACAACCAAACCATAAAGTCTGATGAAAGCAAGTAAGAGGAGGCTCTCGGGGCTACAGAGCTGAACGTCGGAGGAGACACTGCATCCGCATTAGCCTGGTGCCTGGCGTGGACGTGGCTGGGAGGCAGAGAAGGCACTGTCTGCCTCTCCTGGTGGATGCCGCCGGGTGCCGGCAACACAGAGAGAACACTCTGTGCCCATTAACACCTGAGCCCTTAGAGGAACCAGCTGAGGATGGGATGCTTTGATCCGCCAGGATTAAATGCATTTCCGGTTGGACCTGGGCCAACTTCTCGCATCAAGATCCCCGTAAGTGTTTAAACAGGGGAGTCGGACAGGGTCAGGCTAAAGATGTGTTTATTCACTAAATCAGGTCCCCGTGGCTCCTCCGTGTATGCGATTTCCCGGGTGAGAACACTGGAGTGGGCCGTCCGGGCCCTCTCCCGCGGGTCCCCCTGACCGAGGCATTGAACCAGCGTCTCCTGTGTTGGCAGGAGGGTTCCTCACCGCTGAGTCTCTACCAGGGAGGCCCCTGGAGCCTCAGGGCAGTTGCCCGTTCGGATCCATCCCAAGGGCAAGGGGAAGTAGATCTGCTATGGGATGACTGTAATTTCTTCTCCTACATTCTCTTCTTTGCTCTCTCATCAAAACTGCAGGCCCCCGTCTTTCTTCCCTCTTCTCCTCTGTTAAAACGTGGTCTCGGGAACATAACTGATCATCAGTATCTTTGAGTCAGTGGACACTTGCACACTGCTTTTCACTAGATGAGCTTTTCCTCGTCTCTTCACTACCAAGAAGGTGGCAGGACTGTTTTGGAAGGCCAGGACCTTCTGGTGTCCCTGAGTTCACTCCAGAGGCCATGTCTGTCCATCACTCTTACGTAGGCTGCTGGAAGCTTGGCTGTGTTTCAGAAGCCAGTCTCCAGGAACAGGTGGAGATTTGGAATAGTTGGATACTCGCTACTATTTTTCCTGAAAAATAGCAGTAAATACCCGTGAATAAACATTAGAAATGAAACACAGCCTGCTTGGCAGTTAACATATTTCTTGAACATTGTTGACTGATTTCTTTCTTCCTTGCCAATCGTTGGAGTTGCCAAGCGGATCTTTAGGATATGGCCTGGCCCCACCTCTCTCGTGATGAACCCAGCTCCAGGAAAGCACGACCCGAATTCAAACAAGCCAAGTGTGCGCTGTGCTCACAAAAGTCTCCGGGTTTCACCCCACTGCCCTGTCGAGCTAGGAGGGAAAGGGTAGCCTTCGGATGCTTGGCTTTGTCAGCTGAGAAGCAAGGACAGACGTGATAAGCGTGGCCTTCCTGTGTCGGCATTCTCGGCTTCCTCCTCCCGAGCGGGAATTACTCATACATCTCGGTCTTCCAGTTAGAGCTTCAGCTGGTCGCTAGTGGGAGGACCAGGGCATTTTCCAGTTGTTCCATTCTCTAAAGTCAGCGAGAGCAGGCCTCACAAAAGACGCTCCTAGTGACCCCTAAGATTGTTGCCAATGTCAACTTGTCTGGTGCCTAAAATACTGTCCTCAGAGTATGACAGTCCATAGCTTTGGTGCTTACAAGACAGACTCTATTCTAAATCCTGTACATATATTTACTCATTTAATTTTCATAATCTGCTCCAGGAGGCCTCCTGGCTGCCGATAAGGGCAAGGGGAAGTAGATCTGCTATGGGATGACTGTAATTTCTTCTCCTACATTCTCTTCTTTGCTCTCTCATCAAAACTGCAGGCCCCCGTCTTTCTTCCCTCTTCTCCTCTGTTAAAACGTGGTCTCGGGAACATAACTGATCATCAGTATCTTTGAGTCAGTGGACACTTGCACACTGCTTTTCACTAGATGAGCTTTTCCTCGTCTCTTCACTACCAAGAAGGTGGCAGGACTGTTTTGGAAGGCCAGGACCTTCTGGTGTCCCTGAGTTCACTCCAGAGGCCATGTCTGTCCATCACTCTTACGTAGGCTGCTGGAAGCTTGGCTGTGTTTCAGAAGCCAGTCTCCAGGAACAGGTGGAGATTTGGAATAGTTGGATACTCGCTACTATTTTTCCTGAAAAATAGCAGTAAATACCCGTGAATAAACATTAGAAATGAAACACAGCCTGCTTGGCAGTTAACATATTTCTTGAACATTGTTGACTGATTTCTTTCTTCCTTGCCAATCGTTGGAGTTGCCAAGCGGATCTTTAGGATATGGCCTGGCCCCACCTCTCTCGTGATGAACCCAGCTCCAGGAAAGCACGACCCGAATTCAAACAAGCCAAGTGTGCGCTGTGCTCACAAAAGTCTCCGGGTTTCACCCCACTGCCCTGTCGAGCTAGGAGGGAAAGGGTAGCCTTCGGATGCTTGGCTTTGTCAGCTGAGAAGCAAGGACAGACGTGATAAGCGTGGCCTTCCTGTGTCGGCATTCTCGGCTTCCTCCTCCCGAGCGGGAATTACTCATACATCTCGGTCTTCCAGTTAGAGCTTCAGCTGGTCGCTAGTGGGAGGACCAGGGCATTTTCCAGTTGTTCCATTCTCTAAAGTCAGCGCAGAGCAGGCCTCACAAAAGACGCTCCTAGTGACCCCTAAGATTGTTGCCAATGTCAACTTGTCTGGTGCCTAAAATACTGTCCTCAGAGTATGACAGTCCATAGCTTTGGTGCTTACAAGACAGACTCTATTCTAAATCCTGTACATATATTTACTCATTTAATTTTCATAATCTGCTGCTGTCTCCATTGTACAGATGACAAACATTAAAACTCAGAGCATGAAGTGCCCCAAATCATGCAGCCAGTAAGGGACAGAACAGGACTATCGTAACTAAGTCTATTTTACCCCCAAGGCCCTGGCTTTCTCCCCCGCCTCTGTGCCACGGCCTGCAGTGGGTCAGGATCTGAGGATCCAGGTGAAGGGAGTCCGTTCACGCACGTCAGTCCAACTCACAGTTGACTGAGGAGTGTTTTGCCCTCATTTTAATTTCTGAAACTTTCTCTTACCTGCAACAGGAAACATATAAATAGGTATGTCATAGAAAGAGTAGTCGCTTATGTGTCTAGGGCTTCCCAGGTGTCTCTAGTGGTAAAGAACCCGCCTGCCCATGTAGGAGACGTTAAGAGACACAGGTTCGAGCCCTGGGTCGAGAAGACCCCCTGGAGAAGGAAGTGGCAACCCACTCCAGTCTTCCGGCATGGAGATCCCATGAACAGCGGAGCCTGTGGACTACAACCTTAGGGTCTCAAAGAGTCTGACAGGACTGAGGCAAGTTAACATGCGTACACATTGTGTCATTAATATCTAGAGTTGCCTTGTGTGGTGATCGTGAGAGACTGACCAGCTTTTAGGTAGTCTTACTAGCGTTTTAAAATTCTCTGCAGACAGCGCGCCCTCCCCTCAGGCCCCTGCACCAGGCAGACTGCTGCCTCTTGCCTGCCTTTTCACTCACGGCCTTTCACCAGAAGATCTGCTGACCGCACCCCTGGGGTGCAGATCTCAGGAACCACCCCTTCTGCTCCCGTGACCCCATGACTTCTTACCGTTAAGCTAGTTTCATTGCACAGGATAGTCGTTGCTGTTTAGTTGCTAAGTTGGTACTCTTTGGTGACCCATTGGACTGTAGCCTCCCAGGCTCCTCTGTCCATGGGATTCTCCAGGCAAGAATACTGGCGTGGGTTGCCATTCCCTTCTACTGGGGATCTTCCCAACCCAGGGATCGAACCTGCATCCTCTCATTGCAGATTCTTTACCAGTGAGTGGCCACCCGGCAATCCCCTTGCACAGCACTGAACATGTGAAAACTGAAATCCCACAGGTGGACTTTTTTCTGCTCAAGCTACCATTCTTTACTTGGGGGGGAGATTAGAGTCCAGTCGGCACCCTTATAGTCTAAAGGCCCATCTCCAAAATGCCAGCTCTTCATAGGAAAGAAGGGCTTTATCTCCAGCTCCTGGACATTCTTTTATCCTGACATCTGAGAGTAGGGTTCTTGGCCCTTTGGAAGGGAGTCCGTTCACGCAGTCAGTCCAACTCACAGTTGACTGAGGAGTGTTTTGCCCTCATTTTAATTTCTGAAACTTTCTCTTACCTGCAACAGGAAACATATAAATAGGTATGTCATAGAAAGAGTAGTCGCTTATGTGTCTAGGGCTTCCCAGGTGTCTCTAGTGGTAAAGAACCCGCCTGCCCATGTAGGAGACGTTAAGAGACACAGGTTCGAGCCCTGGGTCGAGAAGACCCCCTGGAGAAGGAAGTGGCAACCCACTCCAGTCTTCCGGCATGGAGATCCCATGAACAGCGGAGCCTGTGGACTACAACCTTAGGGTCTCAAAGAGTCTGACAGGACTGAGGCAAGTTAACATGCGTACACATTGTGTCATTAATATCTAGAGTTGCCTTGTGTGGTGATCGTGAGAGACTGACCAGCTTTTAGGTAGTCTTACTAGCGTTTTAAAATTCTCTGCAGACAGCGCGCCCTCCCCTCAGGCCCCTGCACCAGGCAGACTGCTGCCTCTTGCCTGCCTTTTCACTCACGGCCTTTCACCAGAAGATCTGCTGACCGCACCCCTGGGGTGCAGATCTCAGGAACCACCCCTTCTGCTCCCGTGACCCCATGACTTCTTACCGTTAAGCTAGTTTCATTGCACAGGATAGTCGTTGCTGTTTAGTTGCTAAGTTGGTACTCTTTGGTGACCCATTGGACTGTAGCCTCCCAGGCTCCTCTGTCCATGGGATTCTCCAGGCAAGAATACTGGCGTGGGTTGCCATTCCCTTCTACTGGGGATCTTCCCAACCCAGGGATCGAACCTGCATCCTCTCATTGCAGATTCTTTACCAGTGAGTGGCCACCCGGCAATCCCCTTGCACAGCACTGAACATGTGAAAACTGAAATCCCACAGGTGGACTTTTTTCTGCTCAAGCTACCATTCTTTACTTGGGGGGGAGATTAGAGTCCAGTCGGCACCCTTATAGTCTAAAGGCCCATCTCCAAAATGCCAGCTCTTCATAGGAAAGAAGGGCTTTCTCTCCAGCTCCCTGGACATTCTTTTTATCCTGACATCTGGAGAGTAGGGTTCTTGGCCCCTTTGGCCACTCATTTGAGATCCTGGCAAAAACAACCCTTCCTCTTGCTCCCTCACGTGCAGACGTTTAGCTGAGCGATTTCTAGGGCCCCTGCTCGCGTCCTCTGGGGTGAGCTGTGAGGCCAGGTGACCTTGGCCGCCCTTCCTGGGCACCTGCAGGTGGTGCCTACACAGGGAAAGGTCAGCTCTGGGCACCGCCTCTCTCGGAGTGTTGCTCGTCCCCTGTCCTGGGGGCACTGCTGACTTTTCAGATGATTGCGTTTCCTTGCTTGGCCTCCTCAGCATGGTCGGGCCCTGGGGACTTCCAGATGTTTCTCTTTAACAGTCAGAGCCGGATTTCCTGGGCAGTGCCCTCCTCAGGCAAACATTCTTATTTGTCATGGCACGGCCCTCAGCTTGGGCAGGAGTGGTTTCTGGAAGACAGCTCCTGCTCTGTCCCTGGTCTGGGTGTCCACTCCACCTGTGCCTCACGGTAGATGACGACGGAGGACGGGGTGGCACCGCCACCTCCATTTTAGGAGTGGGGAAACAGAGCTGCCAGGGGTTGAGAGTACCCGTAGGGGTGCATGAAGCTGCCCTCAGGGGCAGAACTGGGCCTGAAACACACCCACCCCGCTTTTTATGAAACTTTGTTTTATATTGGAATATAGCCAGTTAGCACTGTGATTGTTTCCAGTGGACAGCCAAGCAGCTCCGCTGTAGGTACGCACGTATGCCTTCCCTCTCACGCAGGGTGCCACAGAGCATTGAGTGCAGTTCCCTGTACTGTATAGTAGGTCGTTGTTTATCTATTTTATTTTTTAAATTATTTATTTGATACTTATTTGGTTTTGGCTGGGCTGGGTCTTTGTTGCTGTGCAGGGGCTTTCTCTAGTTGTGACGCTCGGGTTTCTCCTTGCGGTGGCTTCTCTGGTTGCCGAGCACAGGCTCTAGGGCATGCGAGCTTCAGGAGCTGTGGCACACGGGCTTAGTTGCTCTCTGGCATGTGGGATCTTTCTGGACCAGGGATTGAACCCATATTCCCTGCAGGATCTTAACTACTGGAGCCCAGGGCAGCCCTGTCTATTTGACATAGAGCCATCTGCCACCGCTGATGTCTTCTTCGCTCATCCACCCCGCTTCAGTGAGCCCGGCTCGGGCCCGGCCTCGGCCCAGTAATGCTGGTGACACGAGTGACTTCACGCAGGCTCGGCTGGAGAGTGTACACAGATGCAGTGCCCTGCGTCTGAGCGATTTCTAGGGCCCCTGCTCGCGTCCTCTGGGGTGAGCTGTGAGGCCAGGTGACCTTGGCCGCCTTCCTGGGCACCTGCAGGTGGTGCCTACACAGGAAAGGTCAGCTCTGGGCACCGCCTCTCTCGAGTGTTGCTCGTCCCCTGTCCTGGGGCACTGCTGACTTTTCAGATGATTGCGTTTCCTTGCTTGGCCTCCTCAGCATGGTCGGGCCCTGGGGACTTCCAGATGTTTCTCTTTAACAGTCAGAGCCGGATTTCCTGGGCAGTGCCCTCCTCAGGCAAACATTCTTATTTGTCATGGCACGGCCCTCAGCTTGGGCAGGAGTGGTTTCTGGAAGACAGCTCCTGCTCTGTCCCTGGTCTGGGTGTCCACTCCACCTGTGCCTCACGGTAGATGACGACGGAGGACGGGGTGGCACCGCCACCTCCATTTTAGGAGTGGGGAAACAGAGCTGCCAGGGGTTGAGAGTACCCGTAGGGGTGCATGAAGCTGCCCTCAGGGGCAGAACTGGGCCTGAAACACACCCACCCCGCTTTTTATGAAACTTTGTTTTATATTGGAATATAGCCAGTTAGCACTGTGATTGTTTCCAGTGGACAGCCAAGCAGCTCCGCTGTAGGTACGCACGTATGCCTTCCCTCTCACGCAGGGTGCCACAGAGCATTGAGTGCAGTTCCCTGTACTGTATAGTAGGTCGTTGTTTATCTATTTTATTTTTTAAATTATTTATTTGATACTTATTTGGTTTTGGCTGGGCTGGGTCTTTGTTGCTGTGCAGGGGCTTTCTCTAGTTGTGACGCTCGGGTTTCTCCTTGCGGTGGCTTCTCTGGTTGCCGAGCACAGGCTCTAGGGCATGCGAGCTTCAGGAGCTGTGGCACACGGGCTTAGTTGCTCTCTGGCATGTGGGATCTTTCTGGACCAGGGATTGAACCCATATTCCCTGCAGGATCTTAACTACTGGAGCCCAGGGCAGCCCTGTCTATTTGACATAGAGCCATCTGCCACCGCTGATGTCTTCTTCGCTCATCCACCCCCCGCTTCAGTGAGCCCGGCTCGGGCCCGGCCTCGGCCCAGTAATGCTGGTGACACGAGTGACTTCACGCAGGCTCTCGGCTGGAGAGTGTACACAGATGCAGTGCCCTGCGTCTGAGCACCAAAGATTCAAAACATCACTCCGTCCAACTGAGGATCAAGATGTCTTTAGAAACACAGGAGAGCAGGCATAGCATAGAAACAGCCTGTTTCTGTGACTTTGTATGTTTTATATCAGGACACAGAAATCTGTTACCTGTCTGGAAATAGCATAGTCAGGAAATGGTCCAAACAAAGCTATGCACGTGGGATGACAGGCTCGTGGCACCTGACCCTAGAGTCCCTGAGGATGTTTGTGGCAGATGGTGGCTTCTTTTTTGCTCTTCAACTTAAAGTATTTATTTATATTGTTTGGAGGACGATTACAATGTTGTGATAACCTCTGGCAGACACCAGCGTTCCCAGGCGGTGCTGCCCGCCAGTGCGGGAGACGTGAGAGTCGGGTTCAGTTCCTGGGTCGGGAAGATCCCCTGGAAGAGGGCACGGCCACCCACTCCAGTGCTGCTGGAGACCCCCAGGGACAGAGCTGCCTGGTGGGCTGCAGTCCACAGGGTCGCAAAGAGCTGGACGTGACTGGAGTGGCTTAGCCCTCACGCACGCGCTGCCCCGCGTCAGCATGAATCAGCCGCAGGCATCCGTGTGTGCCCTCCCTCCTGGGCCCCCAGCCCGCCTCCCTGCCCACCCCATCCCTCCAGGCTGTCCCAGAGCCCCGGCTTTGGATTCCCGCTGTCACACATCGAACGCCCATTGGCTATCTATTTTACATATGGTAATGCGTACGTTTCAATGCTATTCTCTCAAATTATCCCACCCTCTCCTCCCAGTGCGTCCAAAACACTCTCTTCTTTGTGTCTGTGTCTCTTTTGGTGCCCTGTGTGTAGCATCATGGGTACTATCTTTCTAGATTCCGTGTATATGCGTTAATGTACGGTATTTGTCTCTCTCTTTCTGACTTCGCTTCTGTATAATGGGCTCTAGGTTCGTCCCTCTCATTAGAACTGACTCAAATGCATTCCTTTTTGTAGCTGCATAATATTCCATTGTGTGTATGGACCGCAGCTTTCTTATCCATGTATCTGCTGATGGACGTCTAGGTTGCTTCCATGTCCTGCCTGATAGAAATAGAGCTGCAGTGGACGCAGACAGTGGCTTGGTCGTCGCTTCCATCCCACTTCACACACAGACGCAGCCTCCGAATCCCCCTAATACAGCACCCTGCACCACGCCCTGTTTCCCCACAAGATTTCCACTGGATTTGCCATCCCTGCTACACATTTTGTGTGTATTAGTCTAAGAAACATGAAATGAGTGAAATGTGGGTGATTTGCCCTTTCAGGCAGCTGCTCCTGGTCTCTCTTACCTTCTTTCTTCCCCACTCACACCTCCTCCCAGGCGCCAGAAAGTGACGGGGTCAACAGATTGCCAGGAAGTGTGTCATCACCGTTTGAAACAGAAGTTACACACCGGAGATGTGGAAAACACTTGCGGGAGGGCCAATGCGTCCCTGTGGAAGTGATCTGTTGCCAGGCCCTCCTCCCTCCCTCCCCGGGTAGGATTCCTGGGGCAGGCGTTCCTGTGAGACTCCCCACCCAACCATTCTAAGGTGCCCCACCCCTCAAGAACTGCCGCTTGAGAAGGCATTTCCTAGAGGTATTTGCCGTGTCTCAGGGGACTGAGTCTTGAAGACTGAGTCAAGTTGCTTAGGAATCGTTCATGGGAAAATCTCAGCTGTAGAAGTGAGGGATGAGGAAGGTTGTTGTTACTGAATCACTAAAGTCGTGTCTGACTCTTTGCAACCCCATGAACTGTAGCCTGCCGGGCTCCTCTGTCCCCTGGAGTGGATTGTCATTCCCTTCTCCAGCGGATCTTCCCAACCCAGCGGCTGAACCTGGGTCTCCTGCATTGGCAGGCATCCTCTACCACTGAGCCACCAGGGCCCTGTGAGGGGCTGTGCATCCCTCCCGACATGCTCTCCCCTGTGTAGCATCCTGGGTACTATCTTTCTAGATTCCGTGTATATGCGTTAATGTACGGTATTTGTCTCTCTCTTTCTGACTTCGCTTCTGTATAATGGGCTCTAGGTTCGTCCCTCTCATTAGAACTGACTCAAATGCATTCCTTTTTGTAGCTGCATAATATTCCATTGTGTGTATGGACCGCAGCTTTCTTATCCATGTATCTGCTGATGGACGTCTAGGTTGCTTCCATGTCCTGCCTGATAGAAATAGAGCTGCAGTGGACGCAGACAGTGGCTTGGTCGGCGCTTCCATCCCACTTCACACACAGACGCAGCCTCCGAATCCCCCTAATACAGCACCCTGCACCACGCCCTGTTTCCCCACAAGATTTCCACTGGATTTGCCATCCCTGCTACACATTTTGTGTGTATTAGTCTAAGAAACATGAAATGAGTGAAATGTGGGTGATTTGCCCTTTCAGGCAGCTGCTCCTGGTCTCTCTTACCTTCTTTCTTCCCCACTCACACCTCCTCCCAGGCGCCAGAAAGTGACGGGGTCAACAGATTGCCAGGAAGTGTGTCATCACCGTTTGAAACAGAAGTTACACACCGGAGATGTGGAAAACACTTGCGGGAGGGCCAATGCGTCCCTGTGGAAGTGATCTGTTGCCAGGCCCTCCTCCCTCCCTCCCCGGGTAGGATTCCTGGGGCAGGCGTTCCTGTGAGACTCCCCACCCAACCATTCTAAGGTGCCCCACCCCTCAAGAACTGCCGCTTGAGAAGGCATTTCCTAGAGGTATTTGCCGTGTCTCAGGGGACTGAGTCTTGAAGACTGAGTCAAGTTGCTTAGGAATCGTTCATGGGAAAATCTCAGCTGTAGAAGTGAGGGATGAGGAAGGTTGTTGTTACTGAATCACTAAAGTCGTGTCTGACTCTTTGCAACCCCATGAACTGTAGCCTGCCGGGCTCCTCTGTCCCCTGGAGTGGATTGTCATTCCCTTCTCCAGCGGATCTTCCCAACCCAGCGGCTGAACCTGGGTCTCCTGCATTGGCAGGCGGATCCTCTACCACTGAGCCACCAGGGAAGCCCTGTGAGGGGCTGTGCATCCCTCCCGCGACATGCTCTCCCCCTGTCCTTTCAGCTTAGTCTCCCTGTCAACATGAGGTGATTCCAGAGTGAAGCATCCTTGAGCCCCGTGCTGGGCTGATATTTCACGTTCCCCCAGAATCTCAGAATGTAATCAAGATGAGGATGGAGATGATTGGGTTTGGGGGGGCCCTAAATCCAGCAAGTGTGTCCTTACAAGAGAAACATGTGAGCAAGCCACATGAGGCAAGTACAAGCCAGGGAAGGCCAAGGGTCGTGGGCACCTGCCAGGAACCAGGAAGAGGCGAGAAAGGGCCTTCCCCTCCAACCTTCAGCAGGAGTGTGGCCCTGCCAGCCTCTTGAATCTGGACGTCGGGGCCTCTACAACTGTGAGAAAATACATCTCTGGGCTTCCCCTGGTGGTCCAGTGGGTAAGGACACTGCCTTTCTGTGCAAGGGGCACCGGTTCGATCCCTGGCCTGAGAAGATCCCACGTGCCGCGGAGCGGCTGGACCGATGTGTCCAATCACCGAGCCGGAGCTCTGGAGCGCATGCGCCCAGAGCCGGTGCTCTGCAACAACAGACGCCACCGCGATGGGAGGCCCGCAGGAGCCAAAGAACAAAGACGAATGAAGACAAAGGAATGAAAGACCAATAGAAGTGGCCCGCCCGCTCCCCTCCCTCCCCAACCCGACCCCCGCCCAAAATAAATAAAAATAAATAAATCTTAAAAAAAAAAAAGGAAAGAAAGAAAATACATCTCTGTTATGTTAAGCCCCCCGGTTTGTAGTAAGTTGTTAGAGCAGCCTTAGGAAGTGATTACAACTTCTAAGTGATGTATCTGCTCCCAGTTCCTTACTCAGGCTCTGCTCTTGGGGGAGAGGAAATCCAAACCAAGGCAGTGGGTATTAATATCCTGAGACTGCAGGCTGGGGCGCAGTTTGGCTCACAGAGCAGCTGTGGTGCCAGCACCTGACAGCTCTGCCAGAGCGACGAGCCGGCCCCCGCGCGGCTGACTCCAGAGCCCCAGGTTGGCCGGGTCTGTAAGCCGGAGGCAGCTTAAGGAGTCCAGCAAAGGACTTGAGACCCGTGGGGGCAATTGCAGCCTCCTGAGTGCTGGAAATAGGGTCATAAAACAGTAGAAACGTGGGATCCTTTTTGTAGGCAAGGGTTGCAGTAAAAAATATCCTGGGGAGTGGGGGATAGGAGGTGATCTCTCACTCCTTGGCTAAACAGATCTTTAATAGCCTCAGTCGCCAGGTTCTGTATCTCACATGGACAGTCATTGGCAGTGAGAATACAGTAAATCAGGGCATTTTGCCTGAAAATGGTGTTCTTCTCTCTCTTATTTGACCTATTCTTTCTAAGACTTGTATTGTTGGAATAGAATCACTTCGCAGTCTTGTCAGTTTCTGCTGTGCAACACAGTGAATCCTCTATGTCTGTATACCTAGATCCCCTCCCTCTTACGGTTCCTCCCGCCCACGCCGCTGGGTCCCCGCAGAGCCCCACGCTGAGCTCCCTGCGCTCGACAGCAGCTTCCCACGAGCTCGCTGTTTCACGCGTGGTTGTCTATATATGTCAGTGTTAGTCTCCCAGTTCACCCCACCGTCTTCCCATCCACCCATTTCCACGTCTGTTCTCTTTGTCTGCATCTCTATTCCTGCCCTGCAAATAGATTCAACGGTACCATTTTTCCAGGTTCCATATATGTGTGTTAAAATATGGTATCGGTTTCTCATGACGCCCTTCTCCAGGGGCTCTTCCTAACCCAGGGATCGAACCTGCGTCTCGTACGTCCCCTGCATTGGCAGGTGGGTTCTTTACCACGAGCACCACCTGGGAAGCCCCAAACTATAGAAGCAAACTATTCATAATAGCCATGTTGTCTAGGGCATGGGTCTGTCGGCTGCAGCTGAGAGGAGGCGGGAAGAGAAAAATGATCTCCTGGGCTTCCAATTATGCTATGATGACTGTTTAAATTTTATTGAGTAGGTAATTATCTCTGGGGGTTGAACAAAAAATACAACACAGCACATAACACCATTAGTCATCTGTCTGAGGTAAGGCTTAAATAGATATATTAACACATGCATTTTCTTTTTTAATTCAGTGCCTTGATACAGAGAGAGGCAGGAGGTATTCACCCTTCCAGGAGCTAAATGAGTAGTTCTTTCAATACATTAGGTTTTTGTTTTCATCTCTCATTAGAATTTTTCTTTGGGGTTTTTGATTTATTTTGAACCCACAGCAAGAGTGGAGAGGAACATACAAGTTCTCGGTGTGACGGGGGTGAGCACTGGCTGTGTGTGGGGAAGGGGGCCGGCCGGGGCTTTCCCGACTACAGGCACGAGGAAGCAGGAAGGTTCGTGACGTGTCTGGAGCACGAAGGGAGGTGGACAGCAGAGCTTTGGACACCAAGCTTTGTTTTTTTAGAGTATTTAATCGGTTTGTGGGCCTCCCAGATGGCGCGGTGGTAAAGAATCCGCCTGCCAAGGCAAGAGACGCCAAAGACGTGGGTTGGATCCCTGATTTGGCAAGATCCCCTGGAGGAGGGCACAGCTGCCCACTGCAGTCTTCTTGCCTGGGGAATCCCGTGGACAGAGGACCCTGGCGGGCTCCAGTCCTCGGGGCCACAGAGTCGGGCATGACTGAGCGACGGAGCACACGCGCAGTCTGTTAGCAGGACATATGTTAACCCTGAAAATGTATTAGGTGCAGACAAACACCATTTATTCCACTTGTTTGAGGTGCTAAAACAGTCAGATTCAGAGAGTCAGAAAGTACATTGGTGGACGCCAGGGGCTGGGATCGGGGTGGGTGGGAGATGGTCTAATGGGGACAGAGTTTCCGTTGAGGAAGTTGAGCAGTTTGGGAGGTGGATGAGCGTGAGAGCGGCAGCGTGCATGTGCTCAGTGCCCTGGGCTGTGCAGCTGAACATGTGAGAGGAGTGTGTTTTATATTGTGTGACTTCTACCACACACACACAAAAAATTTGTTTTAAAGAGTAGTTATAAGCCCTCTTATATCTGTGCTGGGCTGAAAACGAAGGCTCTGTGGACAGCAGTAGCAGGTGCAGTGTGGAGAGAAAGTGAAGAGGTGAGCAGCGTTTTTCCCTTTTGATTATAAGTCAGATCAAAGCCTGTGTGTGTGGCGGATGTCGATTCAGCTTCTGATTCCGACGACCATTCTCTCTGGTTAAAAAACGAAGGGACAGGTCCTCTTCTGGGATGCCAGCCTCTGGAGTCCACGTCCGGGTCTTCTTGCCCAGCCAGTACAGATCTGTCGAATTTAAATCACCACGGGTGGAAATGGGGGTGTTTGTGGGGATTTGGGGCTAGACTGTGGGGCCCTGTCCCCACCTGAAGTGGGCAGTGGAGATGCTAGAGAATGCAGAGACAAAGCCCCTCGGTAAACACGGAGAAATCTCTGTTGTTGTGCTTGGACAACTTTACAGAAAGCTGAGCCATTTGATGGTGGCAAGGAATACCTTTCGTGGAAATCCCGGGCTACGTATACATTGCCTTGTCACAGGACACAAGTCCTTAAACATCCTCTTTGTCTTGATTTGCTCCTAAGACTAGCTCTTCACGTGAAAAGAAGAAAAAGAAAAAAAAAAATACAGATGTTTGTGCTCTCTTCACCTTTGTTGGCAAAGCCGTCTCGTTCCAGTTTGAATCTTCTGAAAGTGCACATTGGTGGCTGTGGGTGTGTACCTAAATGCTCTTATCTGGGACCACGCACCAGTTCCCCAACTGCCTAGCGCACCCGAGAGCCGCCTCGCCTCGGGGGTGGCCCACTCCCAGAGCCACGTCGGTCCTGCCAGCCTTGGCAGCCCGAGGAACCACCAGGGGTCAGTGGCGGAGGTACACAAGGCCAGCCCCTTCACATCGAGACGGGACAGCTCTGCCCTGAGGCGTGTGTTCCGAAGTGCTCTCCAGGGTGAATGACCTTAAATCCTAACCATTGTTTGGAGACCTTTGTGTAGGAGGTCATGGTGGCCTGAGTCAAACAGCCCAGCCTTTTGGCTAGAATTCCGCATGTAGGAGTGGGAGCCTGATTCTCCTGTTGGTAAGGGAGCTGCTCAAGGTTTACTCTAGCTGGCAGGGAAGGTAGTCTCGGGGGGACCAGCTAGCCACAACATGCAGCTTTGTGGGAGAAAGGTTCTGGGAGCTGAGGGAGAAGCAGTGCACGCCAGGAGAACAGCGCCGTATTCAAGAAAAGACTTGTTCCCAAAGCCAGAGCTTCGGGCGGTAAGGACAACTTTGATTTATAATGAGAGCTATTTGTACGTAATCACTAAAATATTGATTGCACATTCAGCAGTGCACCTAAATTAAAGAGAAGCCAACTCTGGTAACAGCGCCTAAACACTGTTATTGTGAACCGTCACCATTTTGCCTTTTCCTGCAATAATCTGGGGTTTTGCAGCGCCCACTTCAATGTACTGAGCACTGTCTTTGATGATTGTGCCTCAGCCTTATTCTTCCGGATCTCCTGGTTGAAGGCATGAAACAGTAAGCAGGATTCCGATGGCCGGCCTGTAAGTACAGGCTGAGCTGGGAGCTGGGATGAGGGTACCAATGAATCAGACAGAAAAGGTCAGGGAAGCTTCAGACAGAGGACTAGGGGTGGAGAGGATTCCAGACACAAGAGAAGGAATGCCAGACAAGCTGGAGGAGGGAGCTTCAGGACTGCTTGTGAGCTGCAGTTTGCAGTCACATTCAACTTTAAATTCGTGAACACTGACCGCCTACACCCTTTAAGGAGTGAGAGCCACCTGGCGTCATCCCTCACCTGGCGTCATCCCTCACTGCCCTGCAGGGCCCCAGGACCTGCTCCCTCGTCCCTCTTGGACCCCCACTCTGTCTTTGCACCCATGCAGACCTCCAGGTTTATCCAGTGTATCCCTGCCCCCGACCTCTGCGCCACCGTTCTCCCAGGTCTCTTTGCCCGAAATGCTTTTGTCCCCAGGATTTCTACGGGTGGGGCTTCCCAGGTGGCTCAGTGACAAAGACTCCACCTGCCAAGCAGGAGACATGGGTTCCATCCCTGGTCCAGAAGATCCCCTGGAGAAGGAAATGGCAACCCACTCAGTATTCTTGCCTGGAGAATCCCGTGGACGGAGGAGCCTGGCGGGCTGCAGTCCATGGGGTCACGAGGAGCGGAGCACGGCGGAGCAGCTCAGCAGCAGCGGCAGCCACGTCTTTATGGGTTGTTCCTTCATCTCCTTCAAATCTTTAGCCAAATGTCAGTTTCTCCGTGAGGCATTTTCTGTCCTTCCTGTTTAAAATACAGCTCTACTCACACCTGGCGTTCTCTCTTCTTTTCCCAGATTTATGGTTTTCAAAATAGTTTCCTTGTTATCCGTGTTGTGCCCTGTGTGGAGGAAAGGACCTTTGTCTTTTTGTTCACTGCTGTGCTCCCTGGACATAAAGCAGGAGTTGGCTTGTGGTAAACATTCAATACATATTCAAGGATTAAATAAAAATGATCTCAGTGATAGTAATTTTCTCTTTTCCATATTTTTTTTTTTTTTAAAGATTTATTTATTTTTTTATTTTGGGCGAGTGTCGGGTTGAGGAGGGAGGAGAGCGGGCGGGCCACTTCTATTGGTCTTTCATTCCTCTATCTTCATCCATCTTTGTTCTTTGGCTCCTGTGGGCCTCCCATCGCGGTGGCCTCTGTCGTTGCAGAGCGCCGGCTCTGGGCGCATGCGCTCCAGAGCTCCAGCTCGGTGATTGGACACATCAGTCCAGCCGCTCCACGGCACGTGGGATCTTCCCAGGCCAGGGCTCGAACCGCCGCCCCTTGCACTGCAAGGCGGTGTCCTTACCCACTGGACCACCAGGGGAAGCCCCTCTTTTCCATATTGAGGTGTGTTTTGTTAACTTTTATAAGTTAACTTTTTTCCCTATGACGTGCCTGGTCATTTTATAGTCTCATATTGCTTATCTATTTTGTGATCATTTTGCTCAGCCTTTAAGCATTTGCTATATCATTATATTTTTGTGTCTAATTTCATGACCTGAAGGAAGGAAGTTGAATTCTGCAGTTGAGAGTTTCTGCTGATGCTCACTCCTGGTGGCCAGTTTGCTTATATTTTTCATGTTGTTTCGGTCTCAATTTAGGAGACTCCTGAGGGCTTAAGTTGCGGATGCTTTTATCCAGAGGGAATTCAATTAGTTTGCCTCTCCTGAGGGCCAGAGGCACCGGCCCAGACTGACTCGAGAATTTCTTTCGCTTTCCCCACCCTTCCCCTTTCACCAGCCTCGGCTAGGACAGTCCATGGGTCAGAACGGAGCACGGCGGAGCAGCTCAGCAGCAGCGGCAGCCACGTCTTTATGGGTTGTTCCTTCATCTCCTTCAAATCTTTAGCCAAATGTCAGTTTCTCCGTGAGGCATTTTCTGTCCTTCCTGTTTAAAATACAGCTCTACTCACACCTGGCGTTCTCTCTTCTTTTCCCAGATTTATGGTTTTCAAAATAGTTTCCTTGTTATCCGTGTTGTGCCCTGTGTGGAGGAAAGGACCTTTGTCTTTTTGTTCACTGCTGTGCTCCCTGGACATAAAGCAGGAGTTGGCTTGTGGTAAACATTCAATACATATTCAAGGATTAAATAAAAATGATCTCAGTGATAGTAATTTTCTCTTTTCCATATTTTTTTTTTTTTTAAAGATTTATTTATTTTTTTATTTTGGGCGAGTGTCGGGTTGAGGAGGGAGGAGAGCGGGCGGGCCACTTCTATTGGTCTTTCATTCCTCTATCTTCATCCATCTTTGTTCTTTGGCTCCTGTGGGCCTCCCATCGCGGTGGCCTCTGTCGTTGCAGAGCGCCGGCTCTGGGCGCATGCGCTCCAGAGCTCCAGCTCGGTGATTGGACACATCAGTCCAGCCGCTCCACGGCACGTGGGATCTTCCCAGGCCAGGGCTCGAACCGCCGCCCCTTGCACTGCAAGGCGGTGTCCTTACCCACTGGACCACCAGGGGAAGCCCCTCTTTTCCATATTGAGGTGTGTTTTGTTAACTTTTATAAGTTAACTTTTTTCCCTATGACGTGCCTGGTCATTTTATAGTCTCATATTGCTTATCTATTTTGTGATCATTTTGCTCAGCCTTTAAGCATTTGCTATATCATTATATTTTTGTGTCTAATTTCATGACCTGAAGGAAGGAAGTTGAATTCTGCAGTTGAGAGTTTCTGCTGATGCTCACTCCTGGTGGCCAGTTTGCTTATATTTTTCATGTTGTTTCGGTCTCAATTTAGGAGACTCCTGAGGGCTTAAGTTGCGGATGCTTTTATCCAGAGGGAATTCAATTAGTTTGCCTCTCCTGAGGGCCAGAGGCACCGGCCCAGACTGACTCGAGAATTTCTTTCGCTTTCCCCACCCCTTCCCCTTTCACCAGCCTCGGCTAGGATGATCATGACGGTGCTGACCTTGCAGTCAAGCTCCAGACAGCGCTGCCTTCCTTACAGGCGTGCCTCTTGGTGTTTCCTCCCTGGGCTCATCTCCCGCCCTCTCCCGCCCAAATTAACAAGAGCCCAACAACGCAATAAAAAGTCTGGAGACGTCCCTGGTGGGCCAGTGGTGATGACCCTGCACTTCCAGTGTAGGGAGCGCAGGTTCTGCCCCTGCTTAGGGAAATCAAATCCTGCCAGGCTCGACCTAAAGATTAACAACAAACAAAAAGTCTGTTGTCTACAGGAGTTAGTTGTTGGATAGTCTACAGTGCTGCTTGGCTGCTTCTCCCACAGGCACTTTCATTCCATTGTGTGCTCTGGCTGTAGGCAGGGTGCGGAGGGGGGATGGCGCTGAAACGGTCTCATGCCTGTTGGTCACCCCTCTACACAGTGCTTCTTAAATAGGAAGCGTCCAGTCTGTACCTCCTGCTTAGTTAGTTAACATGTAAGCATCAAATCAGGTACGCCAGCACCCTGCGCTTGTGCTGCTTTACCTCCGCGCTCCAGCTCCACCGGCCCTTGTGCCTGCTCAGCGGCTCCGTCGTGTCCAACTCTTCGCAGTCGCCAGGCGTCTCCATCCATGGAGTTTCCCAGGCAAGAATACTGGAGTTGGGGCTTCCCCTGGTGGTCCAGTGGGTAGGGACATCGCCTTGCAGTGCAAGGGGCGCCGGTTCGAGCCCTGGCCTGGGAAGATCCCACGTGCCGCGGAGCGGCTGGACCGATGTGTCCAATCACCGAGCCGGAGCTCTGGAGCGCATGCGCCCAGAGCCGGTGCTCTGCGACGACAGATGCCACCGCGATGGGAGGCCCACAGGAGCCAAAGAACAATGACGGATGAACAGAGAGAAATGAAGGACCAATAGAAGTGGCCCGCCCGCTCCCCTCCCTCCCCAACCCGACCCCCGCCCTAAATAAATAAATAAATAACTCTTTAAAAAAAATTAAAAAAGAATACTGGAGTTGGGCAGCCATTTCCTCCTCCAGGGGATCTTCCCGTCCTAGGGATGGAACCCACGTCTCCTGCATTGTCAGGCAGATTCCTTACCGCCGAGCACGCAGGGCAGCCCCTCCGTGCGGCCTGGCCGTCCCTAGTTGTTTGACCTTGGATTATTCCAGAGCTTCCTCCCGCGCTCACAAGGAGGAATGCAGTGCGGTTGGTAGGAGCTCGCCCACCGCCATCTCCCAGCCTGTTGCCAGCGGGTTTGGAGCGGCTGGGCCGCCGGCCCGGAGGCCTGTTTGTCCTAGTGTTCATTACTACCTGGCGGTCTTCCCACTGGCTGCCGGGGCAGGGGTATTTATATCCGGGCGGGGAAGCCTTGGTGAGCGTTCCCGACGGCTCATATCCGCAGCATGCCTTGCGTCCTGGGGACGTTGTGCGCGGTATCCTAGCAGGAAACCCCTCCCGGCTGGCCCCCGGGGATCTCCTGGTTTCCTTAGGAAATGGCAGCTGCTCGCTGATGGGGTCTCTGCGTTTGGATGAGGAGGTCCGGCCCACAAAAGAGACCGTGGAACTTGCCCAAAGAGATCGTGACAGCAGAGTCCTGGAGAACCGTGTAAGCTGCGCGTTCCCCAGGAAAGGAGAGGACCTCCCAGGAGTCGAGCCTGAGCCCTGAGTCATGGCTTTCCGCCCAGCCTTACCTGCCATGTGTCAAAACTTCCAGAGAGAGAGACTGCTTGAAAGCCACCAGTCTCCCCTCTCCCAAGCCTGCTCTGTGAACTCTGCAGTTCTGAGACCCACCTGCATGTCCCCCTCCCCACTGAAGGATCAAGTCCCATCAGTGCCACATTCTGGCGGGCTGTCATTCATCAGCTCTCATTTTTTCCAAACGAATGCGGCTGCATTGCAGTCGGCGTTATACCCTTCGACACAAGACAGAGCTGAGTGAAAGTCCTCTGATGATCAAGCAGCGCTCTCAGTTAACCAATTCACACCAGTCCACAGGCACAGACTGCTCAAGAAATTAGATCGGCTCTAAAAGAATCGGGATAGGGGGAGAAGAGAGATGATAATCATCCTAAAATGAAATACAACAGACTATCGACAGTCCAATCCATGCCCCTTGGGCATGCTCGCCACCAGTGGCATCCGAGGCGCGACACAGGCGAAAGGTCCAGTTGACAGAATGGATGGCCTGGCCAAACTCTGGGCTTCCCTGACCTTCACCAGCTCCCAGAGTGTGCTCAAACTCATGTCCATGACTCAGTGATGCCATCCAACCATCTCATCCTCTGTTGCCCCCTTCTCCTCTTGCTTTCAACCTTTCCCAGTATCAGGTTCTTTTCCAGTGAGTAGGCGCTTCATAGGTGGCCAGAGTATTGGAGCTTCAGCTTCAGCATCAGTCCTTCCAATGAATATTCAGGGTTGATTTCCTTTGGAATTGACTGGCTTGATCTCCTTGCAGTCCAAGGGACTCTCAAGAGTCATCTGAGAGCACCACAGTTCGAAGGCATTAGCTCTTTGGCTCTCAGCCTTTTTTTTTTTTGGAGGGTATCATATTGAGCAGAAGCATCTATTCTGTTTTAACAAGCTGGACCAGGGGTTCACCTTTTCACACTTATAAAATATTCTATTAAGTAAAAACTGCATGAGACAGGGACTTTCTTGGTGGTCTAGGGGTTAAGACTCCTGCGGCTAATGCAGGAAGCACAGGTTCAATCCCTGGTCAGTGAACTAAGATACCACAGGCCCTGCAGCGCAGCCAAAAAGACTTCAAAACAACAACAACAACTACAAAAAACCCTTAATGAAATAAAGGAATTAGGAAGGGTCAACCAGAGGGTGTCCCAAGTCACTCAGGGGCATCTATGCGTTCTGCAAACAGTGATTTTTCTAGACGTGGCCTCAGGGTTAATCTGGGTGCTGATTTGGCCAACATTTCTACCAACATCACCCAGTTTCCTGGTTCGTGAACTAATGGTTTTGTTGATACTAAATCTGCCTCCTGCAGCTTAAATTTCATAATTTGTTGAGCGAACATGTGAGCAGCTAACAATCATTTTGGTTCATTTCATCTCCTCCTTCCCGTCTCCTTCCTGTTATGGCTTGGATTTGTTTTGGAAAAGAAAAAAAATAGATAGTAACTGATTTCTGGCAATGCGTCCTTCTCTACGTTCTTGGTCGTGTGCTCGCTAGCCTTCTCCAGCATCAGTGGTCAAAACAAAGCACTTGAATAAAAGAGGAAGGGGGGGCAGTGCTGCTATGGCAGGCTGTCGACATCGTTGTACTTTAACAGAAACAATGGGGGCGTTCCGTAGCTCCTTCACACCAGGACAAAGGCCTCTCTCTCCATGGACGCCCAGTCATACGCTGGGCAGTTGTGATACAAGGGTCAGACCACACTAGGACATGGGAAGGGCACAAGTTCAAGCTCTCTGGAAATGAACTAGGTGTTGTCAGTGCCTTTCAAGTGCCCGTGCCCTTCCAGAGGCTCCACTTTTAGAACACTAACCAAAGGAAATAATCAAATGGTACCCCAACAAAGGCTAGGTAATAGAATTACAGAAAACCCAAACCATATACAATGAAGGAGATATAGAATATGTTGTGCAGAAAAGTGACCAGGGAGAGACTTCCCTGGTGATCCAATAGCTAAGATTCCATATTGTCAATGCAGAGAGCCCAGGTTCAATCCTGGGTCAGGAAACTAGATCCCACTTGCTAAATAAGAGTTCATGTGTCACAGCTAAAACCTGGACCAGTCAAATCAATACACTAGTTTAAAATGTTATTTATTTATAACTAATTTAAAAATATTTGTATGCTATAATTTAATATATTTTATTATGTATAATTATATTTATATAATATAATTAAAATTTTATTTGCTTATGGGCAGACAAGAGGCACTTGGAAAAAGCAGGAGATGAAACTGTAATCTGCAATATCAACTCTATACATTTATGTACCGTCTGTCTACACATATACATAGGAGCAAATCAGAGATAAAATATATAGGAATGTCAGCAGTAGTGATTGCTGAGTAAAGAAAATGATCATAGCAATTTAAAAACATAACTTTTCTGGTCTTTCTGAGTTTTTGTACCATGCTTATGTATTACTTTAAAAATTAGGGAAAACATGGTTAGGAAGAAAAGCACACACGATTGAGAAACAGGTAAACGAGGTGGGTGAGAGAAGGTTCTTCCCAATTCTTTTCTAGGCGTGCTTGCCCCGGAGTGTCAGCAGAGACCTTAGCCCCTCTTCCTGGTTCTCTCAGGGAAGCCTGACTGTAATTGGTGACTTGCTGGAGGCTCGTGTCGACAGCCTTGAGAGTAAAAATTCCAGAGAGACCCAAGTCTTGTAGGGTAGAGGAGGGTCCCCACAATCCTGTGAGTCCTACCTCCAGGGAGCCGATCAACTTCCTCTTACTTCAAGCTGGGAGAAGGGAAAAGGAACCATTCTGAAATACACCAGAATTTTCTGTTCTTAATAGAACTTCCGCCTTCAGGAGAAACTAGTTAACCAGAGCCTAACCAACTGACCTATGGAAGGGAAATAGCCAACTCCAGCCCACTCTGATCATCCTATCCCACATAAGACGGGAGAAAAAAAGTGAGAAACCCCTGTGAGGTTCAGGCCAGAGGCACAGGCTCGCGGAAGATGAGACCTAACCGTAGGACCAGAGACCTTAACTTCCCCTGCGCCCACTCCTCACCGCTGCACCACGAAGGCCTGTGGGAATTCCCTGCGGTCCAGTGGTGAGGACTCATTTGAAGAGAGAGAACATGTATTAGAATCAGATATGATAGGGATGTAGGGATAGTCAGACTGGAAATGTTAAAGAACAATGATAAACGTGCTGAGGATTCTAACGAATAACGTGAACAGCACAAAAGAGCAGGTGGGCAGTGTCCACGGAGAGACAGATATCTGTCTATACATATATGTGTATATGTATATTACATACTTTTATGGCTAACTCAAAGTTGCCCAGTTGCGTCCGACTCTTTGCAACTCCGTAGACTGTGGCCCCCAAGGCTCCTCTGTCCTTGGGATTCTCCAGGCAAGAATACTGGAGTGGGTTGTCTTTCCCTTCTCTAGTGGATGCTCCTAACCTGGGGGCTAAACTAGCCCCCCTGCATTGTATGTTATGTGATCTTTAAAAACTCTGGAGTTTTTGTACCATGCTTATGTATTACTTTAAAAATTAGGAAAACATGGTTAGGAAGAAAAGCACACACGATTGAGAAACAGGTAAACGAGGTGGGTGAGAGAAGGTTCTTCCCAATTCTTTTCTAGGCGTGCTTGCCCCGGAGTGTCAGCAGAGACCTTAGCCCCTCTTCCTGGTTCTCTCAGGGAAGCCTGACTGTAATTGGTGACTTGCTGGAGGCTCGTGTCGACAGCCTTGAGAGTAAAAATTCCAGAGAGACCCAAGTCTTGTAGGGTAGAGGAGGGTCCCCACAATCCTGTGAGTCCTACCTCCAGGGAGCCGATCAACTTCCTCTTACTTCAAGCTGGGAGAAGGGAAAAGGAACCATTCTGAAATACACCAGAATTTTCTGTTCTTAATAGAACTTCCGCCTTCAGGAGAAACTAGTTAACCAGAGCCTAACCAACTGACCTAGGGAAAGGGGAAATAGCCAACTCCAGCCCACTCTGATCATCCTATCCCACATAAGACGGGAGAAAAAAAGTGAGAAACCCCTGTGAGGTTCAGGCCAGAGGCACAGGCTCGCGGAAGATGAGACCTAACCGTAGGACCAGAGACCTTAACTTCCCCTGCGCCCACTCCTCACCGCTGCACCACGAAGGCCTGTGGGAATTCCCTGCGGTCCAGTGGTGAGGACTCATTTGAAGAGAGAGAACATGTATTAGAATCAGATATGATAGGGATGTAGGGATAGTCAGACTGGAAATGTTAAAGAACAATGATAAACGTGCTGAGGATTCTAACGAATAACGTGAACAGCACAAAAGAGCAGGTGGGCAGTGTCCACGGAGAGACAGATATCTGTCTATACATATATGTGTATATGTATATTACATACTTTTATGGCTAACTCAAAGTTGCCCAGTTGCGTCCGACTCTTTGCAACTCCGTAGACTGTGGCCCCCAAGGCTCCTCTGTCCTTGGGATTCTCCAGGCAAGAATACTGGAGTGGGTTGTCTTTCCCTTCTCTAGTGGATGCTCCTAACCTGGGGGCTAAACTAGCCCCCCTGCATTGCAGGCAGATTCTTTACCCTCTGAGCCACCAGGGAATCCCACAAGTTCACTATCAATTAACATTATAGAGCAACCACTGAAAAAAGAAGTATAATTAATATGCTCAGAAAGGAGAGAAAATGAAATCATATAAAATGATTCAATCCTCAAAAGGCAGAAAAAGAGTCGATCACAAAAATAGGAACAAAGCACATGGTTAACATGTAGAAAACAGTAACAAATACGGTAGATATTAATCATAGGTCAGTAATTACTGATTAGGTCAGTAATCACTTTGAACATCCCTTCCTGATCAAGGGATGGGCGTCCCAGGTGGCACTTGTGGTAAGGAACCCACCTGCCAATGCAGGAGACACAACAGAGGTGGGTTCAGTCCCCAGGTTGGGAAGATCCCCTGGAGGAGGGCATGGCAACCCAGTCCAGTATTCTTGCCTGGAGAATCCTGTGGACAGAGGAGCCTGGCAGGCCAAGAGTCGGAAATGACTAAAGTAGCTTAGCACTACTAACACTCCTAATCAAGGTGGAGGTGGAGCTAAACACCCCTGTGTGCTAATCTCCCCAAGCGGGATTTCTGTGCGTGGCCGCTTCCAGCACACCTGAGGGCTCCTACACACTCATTCCCCTCAAGGAAGACAGTATCAGAAAGTCAACATGAAAAAACTAAGATCATGGCATCCAGCCCCATCACTTCATGGCAAACAGGAAGGGAAACAGTAAAAACAGTGACAGATTTTATCTATTTTCTTGGGTTCCGGTCACTGCAGACAGTGACTGCAGCCCTGAAACCAAGACTTGCTCCTTGGAAGGAAAGCTATGACAAATCTAGGTAGCATATTAAAAAGCAGAGACATCATTTTGCCAACAAAGGCCTGGATAGTCAAAGCTATGGTTTTTCCAGTGGTCATGTGAAGATGTGAGAGTTGGACCATAAAGAAAGCTGAGTGCTAAAGAATTAATGCTTTTTGAATTGTGGTGCTGGAAAAGACTCTTGAGAGTCCCTTCGACTACAAGGAGATCAGACCAGTCAGTCCTAAAGGACATCAAACCAGTCAGTCCTAAAGGACATCAAGCCTGAATACTCATTGGAACAACTGAAGCTGAAGCTCCAGGATTTTCGCCACCTAATGTGAAGAGCTGACTCATTGGAAAAGACCCTGATGCTGGGAAAGATTGAAGGTGAAAGGAGAAAGGGGCGGCAGAGGATGAAATGGCTAGATAGCATCACCAGCTCGATGGATGTGAATTTGAGCAACTCCCAGGAGATGGTGGAGGACAGAGGAGCCTGGAGCGCTGTAGTCTGTGGGCTCACGGAGTCAGACATGATTTACAGAGTGAATGACAGGATCAACAAGGGAAACCATTACAGTCAGCCTGTCAGAGATCTGGCCTGGTCGGAGGAAGGCACATCAAGTCCCAGCGCCCCAGAAAAGGTACAGAGCTGGCTCCCTGGCTGCCCCAAAGCCCACAGGCACTGGCCTCTGATTGGAGTGTAGTGCTGGTGGTCTCTTATTTCAGAAGGGACCCCTCTCCCTCCAGGGAACAGGAAGGGCCTAGTAGAAACTCCCACTATGCGCAGCCTTCTGCTGGGGCGTAGTTTATGTAACTGACTTGCCCATCTTTTTTCCTTATGACACACCATCATACAAGTGACTCATAAAAATTAGATATAAAAGGAGGGTCATATCATTTTTAATCCCTTTAATGTAATGTAATGGGGAAATTAATCATTTATTACAGCAGAAGATTGAAAACCACTCAGAGAGAGTGTTCTTCCTGAAAGTTGGCGGCAGAAGCTTCGTTTCCTATGGTTTACTGATATCTTTGCATCTTTTAAATCTTTGGCAACGGAAACATCAGATAATTTAAATAGCGAAGTTATGAGGTTCTCTCGTCTGATTTTTGTTTTAAAAGTTTCCTCATCAAAGATCCTAAGAAACGCTCCGTCTGGCTGGGAGAAGAGTTTGGGGAAGATTGTATATGTACGGCTGAGTTGCTCTGCTGTGCACCCCAAACTATCACTACATTGTTACTCGACTATACTCCAATCGAAAACAAAAAATCACAAATAAATAAGGGAGGGATAAGACCCTGAAAATTAAATGGAAAACCGAGAGTGCAGGTGAGGTGGTCATGGTATAGCTGTCAACATTTTGGGACTTCACTGCACTATGAAAAGAGAATAAATTGCCTGCTAGCTACCCAGAAGAGAAAGTCCAAGTCTAATGTGTTACCCAGATCTGACAAATACTGTCATCTTTTCTGAGAATCTCATAATATGTTGCAAAGGGATTAAAACTTTACAGTGACCCAAGGGATAGACATATTTCAGCTGAATTTGCAACCAAGTAAGGCAAAAAAAAAAAAAAAAAACCCACAAAAAACATATGGAGAGTGGGTCAGAACAGCCAGCTGGACCGTCCAGATTGGCTGGACTCCTGATCCAACGCCTTCCCACACCAGCTCGGCCTGAGCAGTCACACCATGGCTGCTTGGTGCAAGTATATCAAGTAGTACTATCCTGAGAATATGCTGACTATCTCTCTGAGGCTTGTCCTGGTCCTTGACCACCCCATGAGTGTCCTTGCAGCACCCAGGCTCAGCCCAGAGACGCAGCCCTGGTGCCACTGTCAAAAGCCACTGCTTGTGTGCAGGAGCACAGCCAAGGTAATAATGTGGCCAGTAGCCCCTGACTGCCAAGGGCAAGGCCGCCATTATTATCTGGAAGGCTCCTGCTGCTGTGATATGTGGATCACCCACTACCAAGTGAGGAAATTGGATCTAGTCCAGGCAAACATAAAACACCCAAGCTAACAAACCAGCCACAACAGGGGGAATTGCAAAAGCTACGAAAAATAATGTCCCTGGCCTTGTTGGTGTGTTGTGGATTCAAACAACAAAGCACAGGAATATTTCCAAGGAGTGTCTGATTCAAGGATCAACAGTGGTTCCAGGAGTCTGTCCCTTTCAGCATCCGGGCCCAAGGGAGCGTCCAATAAAGAATGTAATATGGGGCTTCCCTGGTGGTCCAGTGGTTAAAGAGTCTGCCTTGCAATGCAGGGGACGCAGTTTCGATCCCTGGTCTGGGAAGATCCCATATGTCTAGAGAGAAACCTCCCACAGCTAGAGAAAGCCTGCATAAAGCAACCAAGATCCAGTGCAGCCAATGTAAATAACAAAAAAAGACCCTGAAAATTAAATGGAAAACCGAGAGTGCAGGTGAGGTGGTCATGGTATAGCTGTCAACATTTTGGGACTTCACTGCACTATGAAAAGAGAATAAATTGCCTGCTAGCTACCCAGAAGAGAAAGTCCAAGTCTAATGTGTTACCCAGATCTGACAAATACTGTCATCTTTTCTGAGAATCTCATAATATGTTGCAAAGGGATTAAAACTTTACAGTGACCCAAGGGATAGACATATTTCAGCTGAATTTGCAACCAAGTAAGGCAAAAAAAAAAAAAACCCACAAAAAACATATGGAGAGTGGGTCAGAACAGCCAGCTGGACCGTCCAGATTGGCTGGACTCCTGATCCAACGCCTTCCCACACCAGCTCGGCCTGAGCAGTCACACCATGGCTGCTTGGTGCAAGTATATCAAGTAGTACTATCCTGAGAATATGCTGACTATCTCTCTGAGGCTTGTCCTGGTCCTTGACCACCCCATGAGTGTCCTTGCAGCACCCAGGCTCAGCCCAGAGACGCAGCCCTGGTGCCACTGTCAAAAGCCACTGCTTGTGTGCAGGAGCACAGCCAAGGTAATAATGTGGCCAGTAGCCCCTGACTGCCAAGGGCAAGGCCGCCATTATTATCTGGAAGGCTCCTGCTGCTGTGATATGTGGATCACCCACTACCAAGTGAGGAAATTGGATCTAGTCCAGGCAAACATAAAACACCCAAGCTAACAAACCAGCCACAACAGGGGGAATTGCAAAAGCTACGAAAAATAATGTCCCTGGCCTTGTTGGTGTGTTGTGGATTCAAACAACAAAGCACAGGAATATTTCCAAGGAGTGTCTGATTCAAGGATCAACAGTGGTTCCAGGAGTCTGTCCCTTTCAGCATCCGGGCCCAAGGGAGCGTCCAATAAAGAATGTAATATGGGGCTTCCCTGGTGGTCCAGTGGTTAAAGAGTCTGCCTTGCAATGCAGGGGACGCAGTTTCGATCCCTGGTCTGGGAAGATCCCATATGTCTAGAGAGAAACCTCCCACAGCTAGAGAAAGCCTGCATAAAGCAACCAAGATCCAGTGCAGCCAATGTAAATACATAAATCTTTAAAAAAATAAAAAGAATGTAATATGCTGGACTTCCCTGGTGGTCCAATCATTAAGAATCCGCCTGCCATTGCAGAGAACAGGGGTTCAAATCCCTGGTCCAGGAAGATCCTACATACTCATGGGGCAACTAAGCCTGTTCACTGAAACTACAGAAGCCTGTGAGCCTAGAGCCTGTGCTCTACAGGAATTAACCCACTGCAAAAAAGGCCCACCCAGGTAACTAAGAGTAGCCCCAACTAGAGAAAGCTGGTGGGCAACAATAAAGACCCAGCACGGCCGTAAATAAGTAAGTCGATGAAAGAATGTGATGTGCTGACGTGAGTTACAAGAATCCAGCAGCTCCTTGGGGGCTGTCACTGGCCAGCTCCTTCCCACCTCTTGTCAACAGGGTGTGAAAATGGGCAGCAAGACCCCAGAGTGTCGCAGTTCACCTCCGTCAATGCTGGGGGCGCTCTTTTTTTTTTGGCCCCTTCTATTGGTCTTTCATTTATCTATTTTCATCCGTCTTTGTTCTTTGGCCCGTGTGGGCCTCCCATCGCAGGGGCCTCTGTCGCTGCGGAGCACCGGCTCTGGGCGCATGCGCTCCAGAGCTCCAGCTCGGTCGTTGGACACATGGGTCCAGCCGCTCTGCGGCACGTGGGATCTTCCCAGGCCAGGGCTCGAACCGGCGCCCCTTGCACTGCAAGGCAGTGTCCTTACCCACTGGACCACCAGGGAAGCCCTGGGGGCACTCTTGCTCACTGGCACCTCCTAAAGATCTCCATGGAGCCCCTAGGCCTCTCCACAGCCCCTCTGCCTCACCGTTGTCCTTTCTCCGACTCTGGGAGGCCTGCTGCTCTGGAGGGCACAGCCCCTCGCTCCCTCCCTCAGGTCTGGCGTGCAGGATGGGATGCCTTCTCCGTTGCATTCTGTCAGCAGTGTGTCGGGTGGCTCCTGTGTGTCCCGACCAAAGCAGGCGAGAGGACTTGGATATACTCGGTTCTGGAAAATATCTTATGCCTGTGTAGTTCATCTAGAAGGCGTCTCTTGGTATTCAACTCTATTCTCTTCCTGGGTTTCGGAAAGTAATAGGAAAGAAAAAAAAATGTACCACGGGGTGTTCTTTCTCTAAATAGCTCTATTCTCCCCTGCAAAATTATCTAAATACTTCAGTTTCTCAGTACTGAGGGACAAGGGCATACCAGACAAAGGAGGAATTGATAAGGTGCTTCCAAAAGAGCAAGCAAACCAACAGTGCAGCACAATATTAGTTACCTGCCAGAGGCTTTATTTCCAATTTTCATAAACAATAATTTGATACGGGATCCCTCCCAGGAATGCTTTTATGTATTTGTTAAAAGTGCTTTATTATGTCAAATATTGAAAACAACAGAAATCTTAAATCTTTAAAGATAATACAAAATTCACATGCCCTAACAAACCAGCCATTTCATTTGCCATGTCTCCTACTAGCTTGTTTTTTTTAATGTATTCGTATTTTGTACATAATGGTACAACATGATGGAATTTTATTGTCTTGTTTTTTACCTTGAATCTTAAGCATAAATCTCCAGTTTCCTATGTTTACCTTACCTCACAAGCATCTGTATAAATTTTTTTTTAATTTTTATTTATTTATCGTTTGGAGGGTGGGGTGGGGAGGGAGGGGGATGGGCAGGCCACTTCTATTGGTCTTTCATTTCTCTATTTTCATCCGTCTTTGTTCTTTGGCTCCTGTGGCCTCCCATCGCGGTGGCCTCTGTTGTCGCAGAGCGCCGGCTCTGGGCGCACGTGCGCCAGAGCTCCAGCTTGGTAATTGGACACATCGGTCCAGTCGCTCTGCAGCACATGGATCTTCCCAGGCCAGGGATTGAACCGGCGCCCCTTGCACTGCAAGGCGGTGTCCTTACCCACTGGACCACCAGGGGAAGCCCTCTGTGTAAATTTAATGCTTAAGAGGGTTTACTGACTCATGATAGTCAACCTACTCTGTCATAGTTTACCTATTATTTGCTGTTATAAATACCTACAGTGAAGATCTTCATGTGTATAGCATTTCTTCCTTTGGTGGAATCTTTCCTTAGGACAATTTCTAAGATTGGGATTCTTGGTGTAAAGGGCCTTTGGAATTTCACATGATTCGTTTTGGTAAATTAAAATGTGTTTTCTTTGGAAAATTGCACAACAGCTTTTGAGGTCATGGGAGCATGCAGGTGTTGCAAAACCCAAGGCAGGTGAACCTTGCGGCTGGCACCGAGGCTTTCAAGCATAAGGCCATGCCAGGCTGACCTGTACACACAGAGGAGAGTCGTCAGGAGGCAGACACAAAGAGAGAGTCGTATCTAAAACAATATCGGCATGGCATACAAATGCCTGGGCTGGGAAAATCATATTTCACCTTCACTGATTTTTGTTTTCTGCTGTTGTGCAGCATGATATGAGGATAGAGTTCTCAGCTTTCATTTATCTGTGACTCATCAGAAAGTCTTTTCATCTCTCGCCAGAGCCAGCCATGGGCTTTATAACAACAGGCACTCTACAAATATTTGTTGAATTGATGGGAACTAAATTTTTATAATTAACAAAAATTTTCCCATTTAGATAGTGGATGTATAGGGTGAGCTTTTTAATTTTTATTTATTTATCGGTACAACATGATGGAATTTTATTGTCTTGTTTTTTACCTTGAATCTTAAGCATAAATCTCCAGTTTCCTATGTTTACCTTACCTCACAAGCATCTGTATAAATTTTTTTTTAATTTTTATTTATTTATCGTTTGGAGGGTGGGGTGGGAGGGAGGGATGGGCAGGCCACTTCTATTGGTCTTTCATTTCTCTATTTTCATCCGTCTTTGTTCTTTGGCTCCTGTGGCCTCCCATCGCGGTGGCCTCTGTTGTCGCAGAGCGCCGGCTCTGGGCGCACGTGCGCCAGAGCTCCAGCTTGGTAATTGGACACATCGGTCCAGTCGCTCTGCAGCACATGGATCTTCCCAGGCCAGGGATTGAACCGGCGCCCCTTGCACTGCAAGGCGGTGTCCTTACCCACTGGACCACCAGGGGAAGCCCTCTGTGTAAATTTAATGCTTAAGAGGGTTTACTGACTCATGATAGTCAACCTACTCTGTCATAGTTTACCTATTATTTGCTGTTATAAATACCTACAGTGAAGATCTTCATGTGTATAGCATTTCTTCCTTTGGTGGAATCTTTCCTTAGGACAATTTCTAAGATTGGGATTCTTGGTGTAAAGGGCCTTTGGAATTTCACATGATTCGTTTTGGTAAATTAAAATGTGTTTTCTTTGGAAAATTGCACAACAGCTTTTGAGGTCATGGGAGCATGCAGGTGTTGCAAAACCCAAGGCAGGTGAACCTTGCGGCTGGCACCGAGGCTTTCAAGCATAAGGCCATGCCAGGCTGACCTGTACACACAGAGGAGAGTCGTCAGGAGGCAGACACAAAGAGAGAGTCGTATCTAAAACAATATCGGCATGGCATACAAATGCCTGGGCTGGGAAAATCATATTTCACCTTCACTGATTTTTGTTTTCTGCTGTTGTGCAGCATGATATGAGGATAGAGTTCTCAGCTTTCATTTATCTGTGACTCATCAGAAAGTCTTTTCATCTCTCGCCAGAGCCAGCCATGGGCTTTATAACAACAGGCACTCTACAAATATTTGTTGAATTGATGGGAACTAAATTTTTATAATTAACAAAAATTTTCCCATTTAGATAGTGGATGTATAGGGTGAGCAAGGAATAAACCACTGTTATTGTAAGCACAGAGGTGGGGGTGGGGGTTGTGACCGCAGCTTAACCTAGATGCTCTGGCTGATATACCACCTATCATGTACTTTCTATGAAAAATGGCTAAATGCACAAAGGCACAGCAGCATCGTTCATAGTGGCAAAAGAAAAGAAAGCGGAGATGATTAAGTAAAGGGTGCAATTCCACTCAATAGATTATACAGTCATTAAAATAAATGTTTATGAATAACTTGAAATTACATAGAAAATTCCTGCAGTGTAAGATTAATTTTAAAAGGAAGACTATATATATATGTAATTTATTATATGTTGGAGGAGGAAATGGCAACCCACTCGAGTATTCATGCGTGGACAATCCAATGGACAGAGGAGTCTGGTGGGCTGTAGGCCATGGCGTTGCAGAGTTGGGCATGCCGAGCAACCAGCACATGCACATACACATTTATATGTTTATTTATATATATTCTATATTTATATATGTACTTTTATATATTTATGCATTTATATATATATATATATATATATATATATATATTTGCTGTCTTCCCTTCCCTCCTCTCTGTCTCTATATATAATATGGATAAATATATATGTGTATGTATATATATAGGGCTTCCCAGGTGGGGCAGTGGTAAAGAATCCACCTGCCAATGCAGGAGATGCAGACACAAGAGACATGGGTTTGATGTCTGGGTCAGGAAGATCCCCTGGAGTAGGAAATGGCAACCTACTCCAGTGTTCTTGCCTGGAAAACTCCAAGGACAGAGGAACTTTGTGGACTGCAGTCCATGGGGTTGGAAAGGGGCGGCTAGTAGGCTAGGCTAGGCTAGGCTAGGCATTTAGACAGGTGCTGGGGTCTTCTGGGTCTGACGCAGCCTTCTCTGTGGCTTGATACAATTGGTTGGGAACCTGGAACTGGAAGCTGGGTTCGTGTCCACTGGGGGAATGAAGGTTTGAAGGGTGGAGGCTGTACCAGAAAAGTCAACAGGCACTCTACAAAGGAATTGTACTAAATTTTTATAATTAACAAAAATTTTCCCATTTAGATAGTGGATGTATAGGGTGAGCAAGGAATAAACCACTGTTATTGTAAGCACAGAGGTGGGGTGGGGTTGTGACCGCAGCTTAACCTAGATGCTCTGGCTGATATACCACCTATCATGTACTTTCTATGAAAATGGCTAAATGCACAAAGGCACAGCAGCATCGTTCATAGTGGCAAAAGAAAAGAAAGCGGAGATGATTAAGTAAAGGGTGCAATTCCACTCAATAGATTATACAGTCATTAAAATAAATGTTTATGAATAACTTGAAATTACATAGAAAATTCCTGCAGTGTAAGATTAATTTTAAAAGGAAGACTATATATATATGTAATTTATTATATGTTGGAGGAGGAAATGGCAACCCACTCGAGTATTCATGCGTGGACAATCCAATGGACAGAGGAGTCTGGTGGGCTGTAGGCCATGGCGTTGCAGAGTTGGGCATGCCGAGCAACCAGCACATGCACATACACATTTATATGTTTATTTATATATATTCTATATTTATATATGTACTTTTATATATTTATGCATTTATATATATATATATATATATATATATATATATTTGCTGTCTTCCCTTCCCTCCTCTCTGTCTCTATATATAATATGGATAAATATATATGTGTATGTATATATATAGGGCTTCCCAGGTGGGGCAGTGGTAAAGAATCCACCTGCCAATGCAGGAGATGCAGACACAAGAGACATGGGTTTGATGTCTGGGTCAGGAAGATCCCCTGGAGTAGGAAATGGCAACCTACTCCAGTGTTCTTGCCTGGAAAACTCCAAGGACAGAGGAACTTTGTGGACTGCAGTCCATGGGGTTGGAAAGGGGCGGCTAGTAGGCTAGGCTAGGCTAGGCTAGGCATTTAGACAGGTGCTGGGGTCTTCTGGGTCTGACGCAGCCTTCTCTGTGGCTTGATACAATTGGTTGGGAACCTGGAACTGGAAGCTGGGTTCGTGTCCACTGGGGGAATGAAGGTTTGAAGGGTGGAGGCTGTGATTACCAGAAAAGCTCAACTCAGAGCCTTCCTTAAATCTGGATGTACTGCTGCCGTCCACCCCGAAATTAAAGCAAGGGTTGCTCTTCAGTGCTCCTGATGGGGGAACGACCGGGTTTTTTGTATACATATGCACTTATTCCTTAACAGCCTCACTGGCTCGGCATCAGTCTATCTTCCTCCAAAGTACATAGTGAGTGTGCAACCTAAGTAATACAGGCTGCAGGTCAAATTGAGATCAAAGTGAAGGAGTAGCTCCATGTGGCAAAATGATGTGCCTTTAATTGAACTGTTGTTATGGTATTTGAAAGTGCTTTAATTGTAGTAGGTTTTCATAAACCATTACGTGGTTAACATTGCATTAAAAATTATGCATATTGGGCTTCCCTGGTGGTCCAGTGGGTAAGGACACTGCCGTGCAGTGCAAGGGGCGCCGGTTCGAGCCCTGGCCTGGGAAGATCCCACGTGCCGCGGCGCGGCTGGACCGATGTGTCCAATGACCGAGCCGGAGCTCTGGGGCGCATGCGCCCAGAGCCGGTGCTCTGCGACAACAGAGGCCCCTGCGATGGGAGGCCTACACGGGCCAAAGAACAAAGATGGATGAAACTAGAGAAGTGAAAGACCCATGGAAGTGGCCCGCCCACCCCCTCCCTCCCCACCCCCGCCTAAATAAATAAATAAATAAATGTTTAAAAATTATGCATATGGAGGGGCCCAGGAAGCACAAGCGGCCGGTGCACTGCAGCAGTAGCAGCGTCGGTGGTAGCAGCGGTGACAGGACGGCCTGGAGCTCGACGGGCCCTGGGGTGGGGTGGGGGTGAGGGGGCAGGGCGGGGTGAGGGGGCAGGGCGGGGCGAGGGGCAAGCGCGCGGCGCTGCCTGCAGCGACTAACGCAGGTGGCATGGCCATGGTCATCACCGAGCCCGAGCACACCAAGGAGCGCGTCAAACTTGAAGGGTCTAAGTGCAAAGGGCAGCTTTTGATTTTCGGGGCAGCCAACTGGGACTTGATTGATCGAAAACAAGAGCCTAAACGACAAGCTGCTTACCGCCACCTCAGGCAGAACCCGTGGGGGCCCCACAGGCCTGGGTGCCTCTCAGGGGCCCGGGTGCGGACGGCGGTCTCGGGGTCATGAGCCGCCCACACCCTCCTCATCACCACGGAAGGGAAGCTGTGGAGCTGGGGGTGACATGAGAAGGGACAGTTGGGCCACGGCGACACCAAGGGAGTTGAAGCCGCCAGACTCTGGGAGGGGCTCAGCCAGGAGGCGATTGTATCTGCGGCCTGCGGGCGGAGCCACACCTAAGTAATACAGGCTGCAGGTCAAATTGAGATCAAAGTGAAGGAGTAGCTCCATGTGGCAAAATGATGTGCCTTTAATTGAACTGTTGTTATGGTATTTGAAAGTGCTTTAATTGTAGTAGGTTTTCATAAACCATTACGTGGTTAACATTGCATTAAAAATTATGCATATTGGGCTTCCCTGGTGGTCCAGTGGGTAAGGACACTGCCGTGCAGTGCAAGGGGCGCCGGTTCGAGCCCTGGCCTGGGAAGATCCCACGTGCCGCGGCGCGGCTGGACCGATGTGTCCAATGACCGAGCCGGAGCTCTGGGGCGCATGCGCCCAGAGCCGGTGCTCTGCGACAACAGAGGCCCCTGCGATGCGAGGCCTACATGGGCCAAAGAACAAAGATGGATGAAACTAGAGAAGTGAAAGACCCAGGGAAAGTGGCCGCCCACCCCTCCCTCCCACCCCGCCTAAATAAATAAATAAATAAATGTTTAAAAATTATGCATATGGAGGGGCCCAGGAAGCACAAGCGGCCGGTGCACTGCAGCAGTAGCAGCGTCGGTGGTAGCAGCGGTGACAGGACGGCCTGGAGCTCGACGGGCCCTGGGGTGGGGTGGGGGTGAGGGGCAGGGCGGGTGAGGGGCAGGGCGGGCGAGGGGCAAACGCGCGGCGCTGCCTGCAGCGACTAACGCAGGTGGCATGGCCATGGTCATCACCGAGCCCGAGCACACCAAGGAGCGCGTCAAACTTGAAGGGTCTAAGTGCAAAGGGCAGCTTTTGATTTTCGGGGCAGCCAACTGGGACTTGATTGATCGAAAACAAGAGCCTAAACGACAAGCTGCTTACCGCCACCTCAGGCAGAACCCGTGGGGGCCCCACAGGCCTGGGTGCCTCTCAGGGGCCCGGGTGCGGACGGCGGTCTCGGGGTCATGAGCCGCCCACACCCTCCTCATCACCACGGAAGGGAAGCTGTGGAGCTGGGGGTGACATGAGAAGGGACAGTTGGGCCACGGCGACACCAAGGGAGTTGAAGCCGCCAGACTCTGGGAGGGGCTCAGCCAGGAGGCGATTGTATCTGCGGCCTGCGGGCGGAGCCACACCTTGGCCTTGACGGAAGTGGACTCCGTGTTTGCGTTTGGAGAGAACAAGATGGGTCAGCTGGGCGGCGCAACCAGAGGGAGGCCATTCCCAGCCCCGTACAGATAATGTACGACCGCCAGCCAATTACCAAAATGGCCTGTGGGGCTGAATTTAGTATGATAATGGACTGCAAAGGAAACCTCTATTCCTTTGGGTGCCCTGAATATGGTCAGCTGGGACACAACTCCAGCGGCAAATTCATTGCCCGGGCGTAGCCGATCGAGTATGACCGTGCGCTGGTGCCTTGGCAAGTGGCCGTCTTCATCGAGAAGACGAAGGACGGCCAGATCTTGCCCGTTCCAAACGTGGTGGTGTGGGACGTGGCCTGCGGTGCCAACCACACGCTGGTCCGGGACTCCCGGAAGCACATCTTTTCCTGGGGCTTCGGCGGCTACAGCCGGCTGGGCCACGCTGGGCAGAAGGTGAGATGGTCCCCCGACTGGTAAGCTGTTTGGCTTCCCGGGGCGTGGTGCATCCCAGATCTACACCAGCTACCCCCGCTCCTTTGCCCTCAGTGAGTTGGTGGTCTCTTTTTCTGGGGAGCCACCAGCACGTCCCGGGAGTCCACCATGTACCCGAAGGCCGTGCAGGACCTCTGCGGCTGGAGAATCCGAAGCCTGACTTGTGGGAAGAGCGGCGTCATCGTGGCTGCGGACGAGAGCACGCTCCCCTGAGGCCCGTCACCGACCTCTGGGGGACTGGGCTACGGGGACCACAAGCCCAGGTCTTCCACTGCAGCTCAGGAGGTGAAGACGCTCGACAGTATCTTCACGAGCAGGTTGCCATGGGTCACTCACACTCCTTGCTGACTGCAAGAGAGGAAAGTGAGAAGGAGAAGATCAAGGAAATGCCAGAGGACAACCCCCGGACCCTCTGATGCTCCCGGAGTCTCTCCAACTCCACCTCTCTCACGGCAGCTGTCATTTCCACGTGCCCTGGGACGGGAAGTCAAACCAGGAACTCCTGGAAGCAGGAGTTGAAGCCGCCAGACTCTGGGAGGCTCAGCCAGGAGGCGATTGTATCTGCGGCCTGCGGGCGGAGCCACACCTTGGCCTTGACGGAAGTGGACTCCGTGTTTGCGTTTGGAGAGAACAAGATGGGTCAGCTGGGCGCGAACCAGAGGGAGGCCATTCCCAGCCCCGTACAGATAATGTCGACCGCCAGCCAATTACCAAAATGGCCTGTGGGGCTGAATTTAGTATGATAATGGACTGCAAAGGAAACCTCTATTCCTTTGGGTGCCCTGAATATGGTCAGCTGGGACACAACTCCAGCGGCAAATTCATTGCCCGGGCGTAGCCGATCGAGTATGACCGTGCGCTGGTGCCTTGGCAAGTGGCCGTCTTCATCGAGAAGACGAAGGGACGGCCAGATCTTGCCCGTTCCAAACGTGGTGGTGTGGGACGTGGCCTGCGGTGCCAACCACACGCTGGTCCGGGACTCCCGGAAGCACATCTTTTCCTGGGGCTTCGGCGGCTACAGCCGGCTGGGCCACGCTGGGCAGAAGGTGAGATGGTCCCCCGACTGGTAAGCTGTTTGGCTTCCCGGGGCGTGGTGCATCCCAGATCTACACCAGCTACCCCCGCTCCTTTGCCCTCAGTGAGTTGGTGGTCTCTTTTTCTGGGGAGCCACCAGCACGTCCCGGGAGTCCACCATGTACCCGAAGGCCGTGCAGGACCTCTGCGGCTGGAGAATCCGAAGCCTGACTTGTGGGAAGAGCGGCGTCATCGTGGCTGCGGACGAGAGCACGCTCCCCTGAGGCCCGTCACCGACCTCTGGGGGACTGGGCTACGGGGACCACAAGCCCAGGTCTTCCACTGCAGCTCAGGAGGTGAAGACGCTCGACAGTATCTTCACGAGCAGGTTGCCATGGGTCACTCACACTCCTTGCTGACTGCAAGAGAGGAAAGTGAGAAGGAGAAGATCAAGGAAATGCCAGAGGACAACCCCCGGACCCTCTGATGCTCCCGGAGTCTCTCCAACTCCACCTCTCTCACGGCAGCTGTCATTTCCACGTGCCCTGGGACGGGAAGTCAAACCAGGAACTCCTGGAAGCAGGAGTTGACGGAAGATGCATTGTTAGACTCCCTGAGGTTCCGTTGCACAAGTGATTCAACGCCAACTACCTTGTCTGTATGCTTTCCCAAGTGGTTTTTTTTCTTCTTCTTCTTAATGTTTAATTACAATATTTGCTCACAGTTGACTTACCATTCCTACAAAAGAGGCAGACACTTTTGTTGTTGTTTTTATCCCCTTCCCCACCCCGCCACCCCCACATTCACGCGCTTCTCAAAAACACCCCTCTGCGTTGTGATGGACACTGTGAGCCCAGTGGGCGCCACCTGGGACAGGAGCCTCTGCGCGCCCGGGAGGGAGCGGCACTGGCGGGAGCCGGCAGCACGGTTCCCGGTGGCCGATCGCCGTCCACGAGGGCGCCCGCGCCCTCGGCGGCGTCGGGGCCTCTTCCTGCTCCTCTTCTAGACCCGCCGAGGCTGCGTGCGTTCCGCTTCTCTCGGCCGCCCGTAAGCCTACCTCCCTTCGGCTGCGACATTACTAGAGCATGCCAGCCCTCCCACCAGGTGGGGGCTCTCGGGTCTGTGTCCAGCCACTTAGATCTACGTTAGCTGTCAACGTCCACATGAAGACCAGGTGACCGTGGGACCCGTGGGGGGCGAGGCGGGTGTGGGCCGCCGTGGGGACCGCGCTCCAGATCACAGGCTGCCGGGCGCCGGCCGCCTCCCCAGCACTCGCCGTTAGAGGGAGGCCGGGCAGCGGTCAGCAGTGCTTCCTGGCGTCCTCGCAGAGGAGGGCCAGCCCTTTGTGTGCCAGCCTGGGGTGCCTTTGTGCTTCTGTCTTCACCCCGAGCTCCCTCCGGATCCTGCTGGTGCAGCCCCGTCTGTTGCTGAGGCCCGGGCTCCTGCTCCGCGAACCCAGCTGGCTCGCTAATGCTGGTTTGGCCGCGCTACCAAATAGCTGGGGATCATGGAAGAAGCCTCCTCGCCCACACGCCGCCCCGGCTCCTCACCACGTGCCCTGTGCCTGAGCATGTCCCTGGCGCCGCGTGAGTTACGAGGTGCCTTTCCCAGAACCCTCCTCTTGCTTGGACCCGAGGGAGACGACAGCCATGGCTGGGGTTCTTGGTTTCGAGAGGGTCTGGGCTGGTTTGGGTGCTTTAAAATAGACGTGTAAGTCCATGGTGCTTACGAGGGAGACGAGGGTAGAAATGCAGTGTGGGACGGGGTAGATGTGGAAAGTTGAATAGTGGTCTTTTATCTTATTATTTTCTGCTTTGCTGTTGTTACCACTTTTGTCTCGATGTTAAAATGCCAAAAATGAAAAGGAAATTGTGCATATGGAAAAGAAATGAAAGCAATGCAACAAAATAGTGATAGCTTTAAATGTGAGAAAACAGAGCTGATTTTTGTCCTTTTTTCTACTTAATTTTCTGAGTGTTTGTATAGTGTGCATAGTTCTTATAATCCACAAAAACTGTTTCCATTTTCCTTGGGGACCAGTTTTTTCTTATCTGCTTCTTTTGTAGTCATTCCTCCAAGAAATATTTATTATCAAGCAATTTCCCTGTGCTTCACACAGCTCTCCATGTCGGGACCCAGTTGTGAGCAGTGCAGACGATACCGTTCCTGACGTAAGTTCTCCCAGAGCTTACATCCAGTGGAAAATTATAAGCATAAAATGTCCATAGTTATCATGTACTTCAATTATTTTAAGAGTTCTTGGCAAGAAAGGAAGGAGAGTGGTATCTAACTGGAAAAGTTTTTCACCAGATATTTGGAGATCTGGCTTACGCAGTTTCTGTTTTAATTCAAGTCATTTGCTAACACTTAAAAAAAAAAAAATCTCCAGTCACTCTGAAGAGTTGTGTCTCATGTATACCTGTGACCAATTCATGTTGATGCATGGCAAAAATCATCACAGTGTTGTACAGTAATTATCCTCCAATTAAAATAATTTAATTTAAAAGAAAGAGTTGTATCACAACAGTGAAAAAAATAATAAAAAGGACAACCATGAACCACCTGTCGAGAGTAAAGAGAGTTGTGTCTACCTTCTGCAGGTTTACCTAATATTAATCATTGTTACTAACACATAGAAAATAAGTCCTAATCAGAATGATGCTGGGCAGGACCCAGTGGTGCTTGTTTTGTTGTGAAGTCGGGTCTGACTCTCGCCATCACGTGGACTCCAGCCCGCCAGGCTCCTCTGGCCAGTGGGATTCTCCAGGCAAGAACACTGGAGTGGAGGGGCTTCCCACCGCTGGTGATCTCGTGGCTAAGAATCGGCCTTGCTCTGCTGGCGGTACAGGTTAGAGCCCTGGTCAAGGAACTGAGATCCCACACGCAGCAGCGCACACACCACAGCTTCAGAGCCCACAGGCCACAGCCAGAGTGCCCGTGTGCTGCATCGTGTTGCAACCAAGGCCCAGTGCAGCCAAATGAACAAATCAAATAAAAAAAGAATACTGGCTTGGGTTCTCATGCCCTCCTCCAAGGGGTCTTCCTGACGCAGGGATCGGGCCCCGGTCTCCTGTATTGCACGGATTCTTCACTGACTGAGCCACCAGGGAAGCCCCGACAGTAACAAGCGTCCTCACCGTGGACATGGACGGTATGTGACAGGTGTACGTTTACTGGAACCCGAGTTTCACAGAAGTGTGGATTCTCAGAACTCCGAATCCCAAACCAGACTCGTAAAATAACAGAAAGACCTTGTCGCACTGGAGCAGGACCTGAGGGGAACTGAAATTTCTTCTGTAGCTCTTAGGAGTCTCTTCCTACCTTCTCTGAAGCCTGTAAGGAAAATTGCTCTGATTAACCAGTTTCTCTCTGAAAAAAGGGTAAAACACTTAGAAATTAAAAACTAAAAAGAATTAGTGAGGCATTCAATCTGGTTTTTTAATAACTTTAACTGTTTTACCGATTATAAAAATCATATATGCTCATTGTGGAAGATATGAATAATGCAGAATATTAAGATGCATATGAAACTCCTCTGTAACCCTGGCGCATAGAGATAACCGCAGCTATTACTACGAGGAAGCTGTAGGCAGACTTTCTTCTAGCACAGAGGTTGGCAAATCTTTCTTGGCATCGGGCTAAATAGTAAATATTTAAGCTGTACAGGCAACTACCTACCTCAGGTGAGAGAGCAGATGTATACATGGCATTGTTACTAACACATAGAAAATAAGTCCTAATCAGAATGATGCTGGGCAGGACCCAGTGGTGCTTGTTTTGTTGTGAAGTCGGGTCTGACTCTCGCCATCACGTGGACTCCAGCCCGCCAGGCTCCTCTGGCCAGTGGGATTCTCCAGGCAAGAACACTGGAGTGGAGGGGCTTCCCACCGCTGGTGATCTCGTGGCTAAGAATCGGCCTTGCTCTGCTGGCGGTACAGGTTAGAGCCCTGGTCAAGGAACTGAGATCCCACACGCAGCAGCGCACACACCACAGCTTCAGAGCCCACAGGCCACAGCCAGAGTGCCCGTGTGCTGCATCGTGTTGCAACCAAGGCCCAGTGCAGCCAAATGAACAAATCAAATAAAAAAAGAATACTGGCTTGGGTTCTCATGCCCTCCTCCAAGGGGTCTTCCTGACGCAGGGATCGGGCCCCGGTCTCCTGTATTGCACGGATTCTTCACTGACTGAGCCACCAGGGAAGCCCCGACAGTAACAAGCGTCCTCACCGTGGACATGGACGGTATGTGACAGGTGTACGTTTACTGGAACCCGAGTTTCACAGAAGTGTGGATTCTCAGAACTCCGAATCCCAAACCAGACTCGTAAAATAACAGAAAGACCTTGTCGCACTGGAGCAGGACCTGAGGGGAACTGAAATTTCTTCTGTAGCTCTTAGGAGTCTCTTCCTACCTTCTCTGAAGCCTGTAAGGAAAATTGCTCTGATTAACCAGTTTCTCTCTGAAAAAAGGGTAAAACACTTAGAAATTAAAAACTAAAAAGAATTAGTGAGGCATTCAATCTGGTTTTTTAATAACTTTAACTGTTTTACCGATTATAAAAATCATATATGCTCATTGTGGAAGATATGAATAATGCAGAATATTAAGATGCATATGAAACTCCTCTGTAACCCTGGCGCATAGAGATAACCGCAGCTATTACTACGAGGAAGCTGTAGGCAGACTTTCTTCTAGCACAGAGGTTGGCAAATCTTTCTTGGCATCGGGCTAAATAGTAAATATTTAAGCTGTACAGGCAACTACCTACCTCAGGTGAGAGAGCAGATGTATACATGGCACCCAGATGAGGGAGCGTGGCCCTGTGCCCACCAAACGGCATTTACCAAGACAAGCAACGGGCCTGACTTGGTCCCCTCCACAGTCTGCTGACCCTCTGTTTTGGACCATTTCGGACTCACAAATTCATACTTCTCTGGCCCTTGACATTTCCGTTTCTTCTTAATGGAAGAACCTCATCAGTGTTCTCCACGTTCATTGGTCAGCATTTACCAAAGGCCTACAGCTATGCTTTTGCACCTATAACGTGTGGAGATGACCCCCACCCCCCATCCCTGCTCTCCTAGGGTTACTAAGGACACCATTATTACTGTTGTTTGGTCGCTGTCTTGTCCAACTCCTGTGACTCCAGGGACTGTGGCGCGCCAGGCTCCTTTGTCCATGGGGTTTTTCCAGGCAAGAATATTGGAATGGTTAACTATTTTCTTCTCTGGGGGGATCTTCCCAACCCAGGGATCGTACTCAGGCCTCCTGCACTGGCAGGCAGATTCTTTAGCCCTGAGGTACCAGGGAAGCAAGAAAACTGTTACCAATGGTTGAATTAATGATAGGGGTGCCCAGGAGAGCTGTATGGTGCTCTGGGAGCATGTCGTAGGAGAGCCTAACCCCGTGGAAGGTTGAGAGACAGTATCTCAGGGAGGGCCCGGGAAGCTGCTGCCTGAACAGCAAGCAGGGGTGGCCGGCCACATGCCGGGGGATGAGGGAGTAGCAGACATGAAGGCCAAAGTGTGGGCAAGCTCATGTGGCCAGAGCAGAGAGAGACGCCAGAGGAGCAGGCAGAAGCCAGGATGTGCAGGGCTTTTACACCACCTTAGCATTTGGACTTGATCCCGTGGGCCGTGGGAAGCCACAAAATGGATTTAAGCAGGGGGATCTTGAGATCAGGCTTATTCCAGTGAATCCTGCACTCAGCGCCCCTGCCCTAGCTCACCAGGAAAAATTCCCTTTTTGGTCCTTCTGAGACATCACTACAGAGAGTAACCTGGGTTTTATTATTATTATTATTTATTTATCTGGCTGCAGTGGGTCTTAGCTGCAGCATGTGGGCTCTTTAGTTTGTGGCATGCAAATTCTTTGGATCTAGTTTCCCAACCAGGGATTGAACTTGGGCCTTCCCGAGCAGGGAGTCTTAGCCACAGGACCACCAGAGAAGTCCCCGTAATTATATTCTTTTCTTTTTTTTTTTTATTGGAGGGGGCGGGTTGGGGAGGGAGGGAGCAGGCGGGCCACTTCTATTGGTCTTTCATTTCTCTATTTTTCATCCATCTTTGTTCTTTGGCCCATGTGGGCCTCCCATCGCGGTGGTCTCTGTCGTTGCAGAGCGCCGGCTCTGGGTGCATGCGCTCCAGAGCTCCGGCTCAGTAATTGGACACATCGGTCCAGCTGCTCCGCAGCACGTGGGATCTTCCCGAGCCAGGGATCGAACCGGCGCCCCTTGCACTGCAAGGCAGTGTCCTTACCCACTGGACCACCAGAGAAGCCCCCCCATAGTTACCTTCTAAGCATCTGCATCTTATTGTCACTCTGCTAAGACACCAGTACCCCCGAATGTGAAATTAAGTCCAGACTCATAGGTCATCTGACGCACCTCCTTTAAATATTTTTTTAAGTGTAGAAATAAATGTACATATATGAAATGCCTATGGAATATGAAAAAATATGTATAATCTTGCCACCCAGAGGTGATCATTGATAATACTTACAGTTTGTATTTTAGAAACCTTCAACTTGGAAATTTAAAATGAGGACAAACTGAATGCCAGAGTGCTTAGGGAAAATGAGCACTTTTAACACCTGATTTCAAACTGGAGAGCAGATGTAAATTTAGAAAGCCCATGGCCCACAGCTGCTAAAGCCCTGGTCCCTAGAACCTGAGGGAGTAGCAGACATGAAGGCCAAAGTGTGGGCAAGCTCATGTGGCCAGAGCAGAGAGGCCAGAGGAGCAGGCAGAAGCCAGGATGTGCAGGGCTATTACACCACCTTAGCATTTGGACTTGATCCCGTGGGCCGTGGGAAGCCACAAAATGGATTTAAGCAGGGGGATCTTGAGATCAGGCTTATTCCAGTGAATCCTGCACTCAGCGCCCCTGCCCTAGCTCACCAGGAAAAATTCCCTTTTTGGTCCTTCTGAGACATCACTACAGAGAGTAACCTGGGTTTTATTATTATTATTATTTATTTATCTGGCTGCAGTGGGTCTTAGCTGCAGCATGTGGGCTCTTTAGTTTGTGGCATGCAAATTCTTTGGATCTAGTTTCCCAACCAGGGATTGAACTTGGGCCTTCCCGAGCAGGGAGTCTTAGCCACAGGACCACCAGAGAAGTCCCCGTAATTATATTCTTTTCTTTTTTTTTTTTGGAGGGGCGGGTTGGGGAGGGAGGGAGCAGGCGGGCCACTTCTATTGGTCTTTCATTTCTCTATTTTTCATCCATCTTTGTTCTTTGGCCCATGTGGGCCTCCCATCGCGGTGGTCTCTGTCGTTGCAGAGCGCCGGCTCTGGGTGCATGCGCTCCAGAGCTCCGGCTCAGTAATTGGACACATCGGTCCAGCTGCTCCGCAGCACGTGGGATCTTCCCGAGCCAGGGATCGAACCGGCGCCCCTTGCACTGCAAGGCAGTGTCCTTACCCACTGGACCACCAGAGAAGCCCCCCCATAGTTACCTTCTAAGCATCTGCATCTTATTGTCACTCTGCTAAGACACCAGTACCCCCGAATGTGAAATTAAGTCCAGACTCATAGGTCATCTGACGCACCTCCTTTAAATATTTTTTTAAGTGTAGAAATAAATGTACATATATGAAATGCCTATGGAATATGAAAAAATATGTATAATCTTGCCACCCAGAGGTGATCATTGATAATACTTACAGTTTGTATTTTAGAAACCTTCAACTTGGAAATTTAAAATGAGGACAAACTGAATGCCAGAGTGCTTAGGGAAAATGAGTACTTTTAACTTACCTGATTTCAAACTGGAGAGCAGAGAATGTAAATCTGTCTGCAATGAAAGCCCATGGCCCACAGCTGCTAAAGCCCTGGTCCCTAGAACCTGTGCTCCACAACAAGAGAAGCCACAACAGCGAGAAGCCCGTGCACCACAATGAAGAGTAGCCTTGGCTCACCACAATCAGAGAAAAGCCTGCACGTGGCAACGAAGACCCAGGGCAGCCAAAAGTGAATACATAAAAAAGGTACACAGAGAATTACTATAGGATCCAGCAGTTCCGCTCGTAGATATATTCTCAGCAGAACGGAAAACAAGTGTTTGTACATGAATGTTCATAGTAGTGGTATTCACCAGAGGAAGGAGCAACCCAAACGTCTGTCAAAGAGTGAAACAATAAGCAAGACGTGGTGAACCACACCGCGAAATATTATTCAGCCGTAGAAAGAGTTTGGTTGCACAAATCTGTGAATATACTAGAATCGTGTGTGTGTTGTGTGTTAAGTCGCTCAGTCATATCCGACTCTTTGCGATACTGTGGACTGCAGGCCACGCGGCTCCTCTGTCCACGGGATTCTCCAGGCAAGAATGCGGGAGTGGGTGGCCATGCCCTTCTCCAGGGGATCTTCCTGACCCAGGGATCGAGCCCATCTCTCTTAAGTTTCCTGCACTGGCACATGGGTTCTTTACCACTAGTGCCACCAAACCATGGAAGTATTCAAAAACTTATACTCAGGACCCAAACTGAAGCGCTAAGTAATTGACTAGCGTATAAGTGATCACTCTATAACTTATTTTGTACCATCTTTGGGATGATGTGAATAAAAAGTGGTGCATAAGACGGATGTGTTTTTCGGGATGTCACTGGTGGTCCCATGCTTAAGACTTCGTCTTCCAAGGCAGGCATGCAGGTTCAGTCCCTGGTCAGGGAGCTCACATCCCACATGCCTCACAACCAAAAACAACTAAAACATAATACAGAAGCAGTATTGTAATTAATTCAATAAAGACTTAAATAAAAGAAGGGTGTATTTTAAGAGACAGTATAGCCATAAATTAAAATACTGAAGTCCCAGGGAATTCCCTGGTGATCCAGTGGTTAGGCCTCGGTGCTTTTACTGCCAAGGGCCCAGGTTCAATCCCTGGTCAGGGAACTAACATCATGCAGGCTGCAAGGTGAGGCCAAAAATAATAATAAAATACTGAAGCTTTGGGTTAAGTTTCCACACTAAATCATGAATCTGAAGTGAGGTGTGGAGTCTCCCGGAGTAGCATCTAGCTGATCCTAAAGGGAACGCTCATTAGCTTTGCTTAAATCCATTATAATCTGCTTCCAAACCTGTTAGGAAAGTCCTTCAGTTAACAAGTCTGGCAGTGAACTACTTACAAAGCCTAATATAGCATTTACACAGCTGTGAAGATATGTTGATAATGTTGAGACTGGCTCGGGGCAACCCTGCGTCATAAGGATCATGAGAGATTTAACACGTCTAAGGTTTTACCCATCTCACCCTCGGATGTTCCCTCTGCCTTTTAAAGGAGATATCCCTCCCAATGCATTCTTTCCTGCTTGCTCCTTCCTTTCATTCCAAAGCTTCCTCACTTAACCCGGCTTCGGCTCCACCAGCTCAAGATCATTCCAGTGTATCTGACGAGAACTCAGGCTTTTAGAAACGCAGTGCTGGAATGCCATCTGGCTCCCCATTCGTTGTGTCCAGGCAGACACATTGCAGATTATCTCCAGGAAGGAAGGAAAATAGAAGACCATCTCAGAACTAATTATACAACTCGATGGCAGGCTCTGGCCTGGAAAAGAAGAAACTAGGACTTTCAGGGTTTTGATTGCATTTCCTCTTTCCTGTATTTCATGAAGTTTAAATTATAACCGTCTGTTCCAGAAGATATAAAAATCCTGAATTCCATCTTCTTCCATATTAACAGGACACGAACCCCGTGGGAGGCTTTTAACAGGGGAAGTTCTCAGCAATGCCGCTCCTAAAATCACAGTGTAAAACAAGCACTGAGCTCCAGGATCTCATTACCTGTCTAGCTCATTTGGCCTCTTGAATGTCGTGATCATAGGGGCTCTTGTCCCTGAAATGCGTCTCCTGATGAGGATGTCGGCCTGGGTACCAACAGTGACGGTGTTTTCTGCTTGTGTAATGATGGTGGAAGAGGAGGGAAAGATGGTAGAAGCTTTCTTTCCTCCAGCTCTTATTAAAGCCCATTCAGTCACCTGCTATTTGGGGCTTATTCTTTTGCTTATCCTTACTTCTGAAAATATCCACACATCATTCCTGGTGGATTTGAAGGCATTTTACATTTGGCCATTATTCTGATTTCATTTTAATTTCATTCTTCTATACAACATTGTGCATGTGAAAAACACCACTCCAGAAGTCACCAACTGCAGTGGTCTGATCTCATATCCACCCTATCATCTCTTCCCCTCTCAGTTTGGGAGGTTAATCCTCAAGTGTGTTTCCAATAGGCGAGAGGGAAAACAAGGCATTATGGTTGCCTAACAGAACCTTTTCTGTGATGCAGAAAGTCATTGAGTATTTTTTTGGGTAACGTGCTAAACTCTAGTTTTCTCTCTCAGTAGACTTTCTGCGTTCTTCTCTCAGAAACACTCTCTCCTCTTCTTCCCATTAATGAACCTTGATTGAGTATCCACTGTTTTCTAAGCATTGTGCTGGGTACAGGAGACTCAGAGATAAACAGAGCCTGGTTTTTATCCCCAAGTAGCTGAAATCGAATGTAGAACAAGCCATGTAAAGAAATACCTACAACACAATGAAACAAGAGGCTCATGAGAAAAGAGTGGAATGTTGTGGAGAAGGAATGATTTGTCAGCTGTAAAATACTATCTTTTTTTTGACCATCGTATGAGTTTCTTATATTTGATGGTGAATTTCCTTTTGTTTTACTCTTTCATATACCTGCAGAATCTCTGTGCTTTCAAGGCTCGTGTTTTTTACTTCTTATTATAGCACTCTACCTTTTGTGAGTCTCACAGAGGAATATAAGCTTTAATCTCATCCATTGGATTTTTATTTGAGATCCAGATACCAGGTAAAGAGGAAGATTTGGAAGAAGTGATAATGCAGGAAAAAAACCTTGCTGACATTGTTGAGATCTGAGACAGAATAGTGGTGCCCCACGCCCTTCACTAAATACGCTGTAGGCTCTTAGGAGAAAGGTATAACAGAATGAGTCAGAAGGCCTGAGAGGGAAACCTCCTTAAGGCTAGAGCATACAAAGAAAAGAGACAAAGACAGCTTGGAAAGCTAGAGAGATTTCATTCCTGTGTCTTTCAAGAGAACAATGGGACACACTCAATTCTAAATAAACGATTCACTGAGTACACCACGATTAAGGTCAAGCATTTTTAAGACCTCAAATGAAAAGCAAGTAAAATCTGCTCAATACATTTTAATTTCATTCTTCTATACAACATTGTGCATGTGAAAAACACCACTCCAGAAGTCACCAACTGCAGTGGTCTGATCTCATATCCACCCTATCATCTCTTCCCCTCTCAGTTTGGGAGGTTAATCCTCAAGTGTGTTTCCAATAGGCGAGAGGGAAACAAGGCATTATGGTTGCCTAACAGAACCTTTTCTGTGATGCAGAAAGTCATTGAGTATTTTTTTGGGTAACGTGCTAAACTCTAGTTTTCTCTCTCAGTAGACTTTCTGCGTTCTTCTCTCAGAAACACTCTCTCCTCTTCTTCCCATTAATGAACCTTGATTGAGTATCCACTGTTTTCTAAGCATTGTGCTGGGTACAGGAGACTCAGAGATAAACAGAGCCTGGTTTTTATCCCCAAGTAGCTGAAATCGAATGTAGAACAAGCCATGTAAAGAAATACCTACAACACAATGAAACAAGAGGCTCATGAGAAAAGAGTGGAATGTTGTGGAGAAGGAATGATTTGTCAGCTGTAAAATACTATCTTTTTTTTGACCATCGTATGAGTTTCTTATATTTGATGGTGAATTTCCTTTTGTTTTACTCTTTCATATACCTGCAGAATCTCTGTGCTTTCAAGGCTCGTGTTTTTTACTTCTTATTATAGCACTCTACCTTTTGTGAGTCTCACAGAGGAATATAAGCTTTAATCTCATCCATTGGATTTTTATTTGAGATCCAGATACCAGGTAAAGAGGAAGATTTGGAAGAAGTGATAATGCAGGAAAAAAACCTTGCTGACATTGTTGAGATCTGAGACAGAATAGTGGTGCCCCACGCCCTTCACTAAATACGCTGTAGGCTCTTAGGAGAAAGGTATAACAGAATGAGTCAGAAGGCCTGAGAGGGAAACCTCCTTAAGGCTAGAGCATACAAAGAAAAGAGACAAAGACAGCTTGGAAAGCTAGAGAGATTTCATTCCTGTGTCTTTCAAGAGAACAATGGGACACACTCAATTCTAAATAAACGATTCACTGAGTACACCACGATTAAGGTCAAGCATTTTTAAGACCTCAAATGAAAAGCAAGTAAAATCTGCTCAATACATGATTCCTCCCTATCAGACCCTAAACCCAAGGGGCTAAAGCCAGTGTCTGGGAACCAAGTGTGAACACATGTGTAACGCTGTTGCGTGGGCCTGAGGATGGAGCCAGGGAAGAAAATACAGAAGTGTAGTGCCTGCGGAAGTCCAAGAACAGGGAGGCTCTTCTTACCTTGACATGGTAATCACATTCTTGCATAGCAGCACATTGTGAGGGAAAGAGGATGAAATAAAAAGAATACTAGCAATTTTTGGAAAGCATTTAAGGCCTAGGCTGACATCAGTCACCCTCAGAGGGAAGCCCAGAGTTCTGGTCACCACCGCCCACCCCTTTCCCTCGCCCCGTACCTGGATGGGGCGGAGCAGGGGGCGCTTCAGCTCGAGAAGGAATCTTTGCACCGGCTGCTGTTTAAGGCAAGCTGGTGACAAGTTTCAGAGAAAGAGCCTCTAAGCTTCAGTTATTTTTTCAGTCAGTTGTCAGAGGTGATGGATGAGTCTGAACACCACAAGCTGTCTGTCCATCGGGGCCAAGAGCCCGCGGCTGGGGGCATACGCGGTGGGTTGGGAACGGGGGTTAGAGACGCAGAGGGGCCGAGATGCTTTGCCTGGGCTGCATGGCCGCAGGAGGGCTGGCGGGCCTCGGCTGCGTGGTCGGCCCTGGGGCTCTCCACGTTTCCCGCCCCCGAGGGCACTGGCAGGGGGAGGCTCTGTGGCCCCGGAGGACTCAGAGCCAGCCGGCTTCAAGAAGCCTTTGCTCTGAGAATGAGATGTCCTGGCTGAGGGTCAGGTGTGGTGGCCTGGGGGCTGCAAGGTGCGGACGGCAGCCCCTTCCAGTGCCCAGGCTCCAGTTGAGGGTAGCGACTTCAGGGGGACATTCAGGTCGAGCATCAGGAAGTCCTTCAGCGCAGCACAGTCCAGGAGACCAGACCGCATCCCTCCGCAGCCAAGGGAGCCCTACGAACGACGGGTGTGCAACGTTCTTCCACGACACTCTCTGCTTCGCACTCTCTGGAGGCAGGAAGGGGGACGCCGCCGATGCTTGTCTTGTGGCATCCACGGGATTTTGTCCAGCTTGTTTCAGTGAGATATTTTTCACCCCGGATGTTCATATTCAAAGATCTATTTAAAGTACATGTATTCCCCCGCCTCCACCCTCCGCAGTGCATGCGTTGCAGCCTAATCACCAATGGGTGGGGCCGTGGGAGGGCTCCCGCGTCCCTGCAGCCCCCCGAGGATACGGTGCACAGTCCCTCTGTGAACCAGGAAGTGGGCCCTCTCCAAATCCTGAACCTGCCACTGCCTTGAACGTGGACGTCCCAGCTTCTGCAACTATGAGGAGCAAATTTCTGCTTTAAGCCACCTCGTCTATGATATTTGTGTGTGAGAGAACAGCTTAGTTATAAAGAGATCATTGCACCTTGTTTAACAACTGGTTATAACTCATCATAAAGTACAATGACCACTTTTTTCAGTTTAATGCTACAAAAATATATTCACTTTTACTGTGTTCTTCCACCATTTTTGCTCTGCTCCAAAATTGCTTTCCACTCTTTGACCTACAGTAACATCTATGTCGTTAAGAAAACCCATAGCACAGTTACCATCAGGAAGGTGAAGAATTAAGATTAAAAACTTCCCATTAATTCAAAGGAAAACACTTTGCATGAATGTTTTATGAAGGTTTCTGAGAACGGAAGTGGGGTTGAGGGGCTCTTCTGATCAGTTGCCTGAGTTCTACCTTCATTACTTCTTCGTGTTATCTGCTTTGGAGATAAGTGGGGATTTTTAAGTGAAAACACACAAACAGAAACCTTTATTTATAACACACATCACTAAGGAGGACTAGCCAGGTAGAGTTTGCTCGAAAACCTGGCTGAGGGTCAGGTGTGGTGGCCTGGGGCTGCAAGGTGCGGACGGCAGCCCCTTCCAGTGCCCAGGCTCCAGTTGAGGGTAGCGACTTCAGGGGGACATTCAGGTCGAGCATCAGGAAGTCCTTCAGCGCAGCACAGTCCAGGAGACCAGACCGCATCCCTCCGCAGCCAAGGGAGCCCTACGAACGACGGGTGTGCAACGTTCTTCCACGACACTCTCTGCTTCGCACTCTCTGGAGGCAGGAAGGGGGACGCCGCCGATGCTTGTCTTGTGGCATCCACGGGATTTTGTCCAGCTTGTTTCAGTGAGATATTTTTCACCCCGGATGTTCATATTCAAAGATCTATTTAAAGTACATGTATTCCCCCGCCTCCACCCTCCGCAGTGCATGCGTTGCAGCCTAATCACCAATGGGTGGGGCCGTGGGAGGGCTCCCGCGTCCCTGCAGCCCCCCGAGGATACGGTGCACAGTCCCTCTGTGAACCAGGAAGTGGGCCCTCTCCAAATCCTGAACCTGCCACTGCCTTGAACGTGGACGTCCCAGCTTCTGCAACTATGAGGAGCAAATTTCTGCTTTAAGCCACCTCGTCTATGATATTTGTGTGTGAGAGAACAGCTTAGTTATAAAGAGATCATTGCACCTTGTTTAACAACTGGTTATAACTCATCATAAAGTACAATGACCACTTTTTTCAGTTTAATGCTACAAAAATATATTCACTTTTACTGTGTTCTTCCACCATTTTTGCTCTGCTCCAAAATTGCTTTCCACTCTTTGACCTACAGTAACATCTATGTCGTTAAGAAAACCCATAGCACAGTTACCATCAGGAAGGTGAAGAATTAAGATTAAAAACTTCCCATTAATTCAAAGGAAAACACTTTGCATGAATGTTTTATGAAGGTTTCTGAGAACGGAAGTGGGGTTGAGGGGCTCTTCTGATCAGTTGCCTGAGTTCTACCTTCATTACTTCTTCGTGTTATCTGCTTTGGAGATAAGTGGGGATTTTTAAGTGAAAACACACAAACAGAAACCTTTATTTATAACACACATCACTAAAGTAGTATTGTGTAATCATCAGCTAGCAGAAGAAGGCACTTTGGAGTAAAAACAAGACTTTTCATGCAAATTGCACTTTTCATTCTAATGCTGACAATGTGCACTGCCCAGATCTTTGCTTTGGGTTTTATAAATCTTATAAGCCTCATTTTGGAAACAAATAAATCTGTGGCATGTCCAGAGGGTATCAGGACTACAGAGATTATTAGGAAGGCTGTGTGCTAAAGATTGTTTTTTTCTTTTTGCTTTTTCTTCTTTGGTCATACCTCACAGCATGCAAAACTTCCCCGACCAGGAATCTGCCCCACACCTCCTGCAGTTGGAGCTCACAGTCTTAACAAATGTACCACCAGGGAAGCCCCAAGAAATTTTTTAAATTTATGAGAAATACTCAGATGTCTCAGATCTTAAAGAATCTATCTGCCAATGCAGGAGAGTTGGGTTCAATCCCTGGGTGGGGAAAACCCCCCTGGAGAAGGGAATAGCAACCCACTCCAGCATTCTTGCCTATAAAATCTCATGGACAGGGGAGCCTGGCAGGCTGCAGTCCATGGAGTCACAAAGAGTCAGATAAGACTGAGTGACTGAGCACGTGAAAGATAACTCTCCTGCAATGCATACTCATATCCTGGGGTTATTTCCTTCCTCTTCTCTCAGTACAAGAGTCAGTCACGTTTACATACAGTGCCTTGGCAAACACATGATATTTACCTTGTCACGTGCACTAGGGTGAGAAGTGCAGTCTTGAACTGTACAGCCTAATATAATAGTCACCAATCATACGTGGCTTTTCAAACTAGAACATTAATTAGTTAGAATTAAGTAAAATATAAAATTCACCTCCTCATTCTCAACCAGCCACATTTCAAGGGCTCAGTGCCTCCCTCCTATGGCTAGTGGCTACCATATGGGAGAAAGCAGGTGCTGAGTATTTCTCTTGTCACAGCAAGTTCTATTGAACCATTTTTATCTAGAACAGAACCTGTAGTTCTCATTTTTATTATATGGCTGAATGAAGAACCTATCTGAATTTTTAAGTGAAAACACACAAACAGAAACCTTTATTTATAACACACATCACTAAAGTAGTATTGTGTAATCATCAGCTAGCAGAAGAAGGCACTTTGGAGTAAAAACAAGACTTTTCATGCAAATTGCACTTTTCATTCTAATGCTGACAATGTGCACTGCCCAGATCTTTGCTTTGGGTTTTATAAATCTTATAAGCCTCATTTTGGAAACAAATAAATCTGTGGCATGTCCAGAGGGTATCAGGACTACAGAGATTATTAGGAAGGCTGTGTGCTAAAGATTGTTTTTTTCTTTTTGCTTTTTCTTCTTTGGTCATACCTCACAGCATGCAAAACTTCCCTGACCAGGAATCTGACCCACACCTCCTGCAGTTGGAGCTCAGAGTCTTAACAACTGTACCACCAGGGAAGCCCCAAGAAATTTTTTAAATTTATGAGAAATACTCAGATGTCTCAGATCTTAAAGAATCTATCTGCCAATGCAGGAGAGTTGGGTTCAATCCCTGGGTGGGGAAAACCCCCCTGGAGAAGGGAATAGCAACCCACTCCAGCATTCTTGCCTATAAAATCTCATGGACAGGGGAGCCTGGCAGGCTGCAGTCCATGGAGTCACAAAGAGTCAGATAAGACTGAGTGACTGAGCACGTGAAAGATAACTCTCCTGCAATGCATACTCATATCCTGGGGTTATTTCCTTCCTCTTCTCTCAGTACAAGAGTCAGTCACGTTTACATACAGTGCCTTGGCAAACACATGATATTTACCTTGTCACGTGCACTAGGGTGAGAAGTGCAGTCTTGAACTGTACAGCCTAATATAATAGTCACCAATCATACGTGGCTTTTCAAACTAGAACATTAATTAGTTAGAATTAAGTAAAATATAAAATTCACCTCCTCATTCTCAACCAGCCACATTTCAAGGGCTCAGTGCCTCCCTCCTATGGCTAGTGGCTACCATATGGGAGAAAGCAGGTGCTGAGTATTTCTCTTGTCACAGCAAGTTCTATTGAACCATTTTTATCTAGAACAGAACCTGTAGTTCTCATTTTTATTATATGGCTGAATGAAGAACCTATCTGAATTTTTAAGAATGTTAGTAATCTGTAAAAGTTGTTACATAAAAAAAAGAATGAGTTTTTATTTGGGAAATCTCTTTAGGCATCCATGTTTTTAAAGGAAGTTAAGTGAAAGAGTACATTTGCAAAGCAACTTCTTTTAAGTTCCTTGTTTTTCTCTGCCAGCAGTGGCTTATTCATTCAAAAGATATTTACCAAGTGCCTTCTGTGTGGCAGGTATTCTTCTAGGCTTCCAAACAAAACAAATAAAACCCCTGACCTCATGGAGCTTCCAGTATACCCTGTGGGATGAGAGGCAAACATTATTTCTGTTTTCAGGTCCAGATACAAATATCTGTATGCAGGATTTTGTGCCAGCTCTGGAGATAAAATGAGAAGATTCCAATTCTTATGCTGCTGTTCATTAAGGAGTCACAGAAAAAGGCCAATACTAAGAATGTAACTTCTGACTTGAAAAGACAGTCTCATCATCAAAACCAAAAAAGCTTTGCAAAAAATTTTAAAATATTAATCCTGGAAAAGCATTTTTGCCTGACAAAGTGTGTAAAGAACAGATGGGCATTTTCTAGCGTTGCCATCTTCCTTCATGGAGTCAGAGTTTTCGGCAGCTAGACGTGGTTGTAACCTCTTCTGTTTCAGCTTTCTGCCCACAGTATCCAGCTAGGTAACCGTTTTAGCCCTAGCTGGGCACTTCAGGTAGCAGAAAGCTCACCAATGTAATGAACACCAGGGACAGTTTCATCCCTCCTAACTTTTATTATTATGGGTTACTATTATTATTATATCACATATTCATACTTAGAGGTTTCGAAATAACAGATAAAAGTAAAAATATTGAATTTGTTGTTTTCCTGATACCCAGAAGATAATCACCATTAGCGTTTAAAAAATTTTTTTGACAGGTACCTATTTATTTATTTATTTGAAATTCTTTTTGGTGCTTTTCATACTGCTCATGCAGTTCTCAAGGCAAGAATACTGACGTGGCTTGTCATTCCCTTCTTCACTGCTGTGTGCGCGCTTTCTCTAGGAGTGGTGAGTGGGGGCTACTCTCCAATTGCGATGCCTGAGCTTCTCATTGCTGTGAATTCTCTCCTGTGGAAGACGGACGGGCTCTAAGGCATGTAGGCTCCAGTAATTGTGGCTCTTGGGCTCGGTAGTTGTGGTGCAGGGGCTTAGCTGCTCTGCAGCATGCAGGATCTTCCCAGACTAGAAATCAGACCAGGGTTCCCTGCAGTGGCAGGCAGAGTCCCATGCCCTGGGCCACCAGGGAAGTCCTCATTGTTAGCATTCTGATACATATCCTTTTCTCTCGATATGTAAATATTTCTATCAAACAAAATTGGTACCATTTGTATCTCACTTTGTAAACTTAACCACAGAATACAAATATCTGTATGCAGGATTTTGTGCCAGTTCTGGAGATAAAATGAGAAGATTCCAATTCTTATGCTGCTGTTCATTAAGGAGTCACAGAAAAAGGCCAATACTAAGAATGTAACTTCTGACTTGAAAAGACAGTCTCATCATCAAAACCAAAAAAGCTTTGCAAAAAATTTTAAAATATTAATCCTGGAAAAGCATTTTTGCCTGACAAAGTGTGTAAAGAACAGATGGGCATTTTCTAGCGTTGCCATCTTCCTTCATGGAGTCAGAGTTTTCGGCAGCTAGACGTGGTTGTAACCTCTTCTGTTTCAGCTTTCTGCCCACAGTATCCAGCTAGGTAACCGTTTTAGCCCTAGCTGGGCACTTCAGGTAGCAGAAAGCTCACCAATGTAATGAACACCAGGGACAGTTTCATCCCTCCTAACTTTTATTATTATGGGTTACTATTATTATTATATCACATATTCATACTTAGAGGTTTCGAAATAACAGATAAAAGTAAAAATATTGAATTTGTTGTTTTCCTGATACCCAGAAGATAATCACCATTAGCGTTTAAAAAATTTTTTTGACAGGTACCTATTTATTTATTTATTTGAAATTCTTTTTGGTGCTTTTCATACTGCTCATGCAGTTCTCAAGGCAAGAATACTGACGTGGCTTGTCATTCCCTTCTTCACTGCTGTGTGCGCGCTTTCTCTAGGAGTGGTGAGTGGGGGCTACTCTCCAATTGCGATGCCTGAGCTTCTCATTGCTGTGAATTCTCTCCTGTGGAAGACGGACGGGCTCTAAGGCATGTAGGCTCCAGTAATTGTGGCTCTTGGGCTCGGTAGTTGTGGTGCAGGGGCTTAGCTGCTCTGCAGCATGCAGGATCTTCCCAGACTAGAAATCAGACCAGGGTTCCCTGCAGTGGCAGGCAGAGTCCCATGCCCTGGGCCACCAGGGAAGTCCTCATTGTTAGCATTCTGATACATATCCTTTTCTCTCGATATGTAAATATTTCTATCAAACAAAATTGGTACCATTTGTATCTCACTTTGTAAACTTAACCACAGAATACAAATATATTTTCATTCAAGTAAGTGTAACGCTCTATCACCATTTTAATAACAGTGTAATATTACGTTCAGTGACTGTATGCAATGATTTATTGAGGTTCTTGTGGAAAGTTAACATTATTCTAAATCTTTCACCACTATAACCAATATTGTGGTGTGCTTCCTTTTACAGATCTTTGTGAAGCTGATTCAATGTTAGCCATCAAAATCTACAAATGGAATTCTTGGGTCAGAGGTTTGGGTCATATTTGAGACTTCTCATGTAAGTCACCAAATTCTGTCCCAGAAAAAAACTGCGCATCTACCTGTATTCTAGCCGGTATGAGAATGCCCCTTTCCCCAGGCCTTACCCATCATTCTCTTCATGGGAGAACTTGACCTTTTCTCTATTTTTCACTCACTGGTGTCCAGCTTGTCCCTTGGACACCCACTCTAGTGTCTGAACAAAACCATCAAGTCTCAGCAAAGCCTCTTTCTTTTTGACCTCCACCTCCCTCCAGTGTGGATTAATGCATGATTGTCACCTTGGCACCAGGAGGATCCACAGTTCTGTCCTTGATCTTTTGCTGCTCAACATTGTACTAGATGACTTGGAGGAAGTTATAAAAAGCATGTTTGCAAACTCTAGTCAACGTTTATTTAGTGCCTACCAGAGGCGGGCATGGTGCCTTGTGCTTAGGACGTAAATGCAAATGAACTCTCTTTCCTGCCCTGGAGAAGCTCGCGGTGCCGTCAGTGTGAGGGAGCTGGCTCTGGCGGCTTCTGCACGGCTCACGTAGGAAAGGGTGGTATTTGTGGCAGAGGGCTCCAGCAGCCCCATCCCTTCCGCAGGCCGCAGCAGGCTGATTGGGAGACATTGCTCCATTCAACACATATTTACTGAGCGCTGTTGGCGTGTCAGGCCCTGCTCTCCCAAACGATCCCCTAGAAGTTGTTTCTTGAAGCGTGTTGCCCTTTCCCCGAGTGAGGCCACGGCAGACATGTCTGTGCCGTACCCTCGGACCCAAGCGTCCTCTACGTTCAAGGCCGCCTTTCCCCCGCTCAGTTATTTATTTTCTCTGACAATTTCCCAAGAGAAATTTTGGCTGACTCATATAAAACCAAATGCATTTTGTAGCATTCTAGGACTCAGACACATTCGCCTTAAAGGGAGACAAGCTGTTTCAAGTCCTTTTGGGAGGGGAAAGAGGCAGTGCAGACATGCCTAAGATGGTCACGATTCTACTGTGATGCAGAAATTGGTCTGGAATAGAAAAAGACATGCTCCACACTCTCAAACATTCCGCACTTGCTGATTGACACATGATGCCCTTACTAATATTAAACCTCCAGAAACGTCTAGATTGTGCCCCGAGGTCTTCTCTCCCCTCTGGCCCGTTTACTTCTGTGCCAAGACAGTCAGGTCGCAGATTTTGTTTTTCCTCGGAAAAGAGGGTAATTATAGGCACCAGGAAACCCTCGTGTCTGACAGGACCTGACACAGAAACAGCTGTCCACTGGGGGCCTCCTGGACAGATGTCCAGGCGGGGCCAGCAGGACCTAGAAAGGGTGACTATACGTTGAACCATTGGCCATCAGATGCCCAAATCAACGGCCCTTCTTTGAGGAGCACGATCGGCCTGTGATTGGAAGGGTGAAATATTGAAACCTCCCGTGTTCTGGTTCAGGTTTCTGTGTTTTAGGCTCTGCCTTGGTGCCTGATGTTTTGCTGGGTGTCACAATCGTTTGTGGTGGATCGGAGCAGAACAGCTGATCTTTGTCTCTGTGTTTTTGAACTCTCTTTCCTGCCCTGGAGAAGCTCGCGGTGCCGTCAGTGTGAGGGAGCTGGCTCTGGCGGCTTCTGCACGGCTCACGTAGGAAAGGGTGGTATTTGTGGCAGAGGGCTCCAGCAGCCCCATCCCTTCCGCAGGCCGCAGCAGGCTGATTGGGAGACATTGCTCCATTCAACACATATTTACTGAGCGCTGTTGGCGTGTCAGGCCCTGCTCTCCCAAACGATCCCCTAGAAGTTGTTTCTTGAAGCGTGTTGCCCTTTCCCCGAGTGAGGCCACGGCAGACATGTCTGTGCCGTACCCTCGGACCCAAGCGTCCTCTACGTTCAAGGCCGCCTTTCCCCCGCTCAGTTATTTATTTTCTCTGACAATTTCCCAAGAGAAATTTTGGCTGACTCATATAAAACCAAATGCATTTTGTAGCATTCTAGGACTCAGACACATTCGCCTTAAAGGGAGACAAGCTGTTTCAAGTCCTTTTGGGAGGGAATGAGGCAGTGCAGACATGCCTAAGATGGTCACGATTCTACTGTGATGCAGAAATTGGTCTGGAATAGAAAAAGACATGCTCCACACTCTCAAACATTCCGCACTTGCTGATTGACACATGATGCCCTTACTAATATTAAACCTCCAGAAACGTCTAGATTGTGCCCCGAGGTCTTCTCTCCCCTCTGGCCCGTTTACTTCTGTGCCAAGACAGTCAGGTCGCAGATTTTGTTTTTCCTCGGAAAAGAGGGTAATTATAGGCACCAGGAAACCCTCGTGTCTGACAGGACCTGACACAGAAACAGCTGTCCACTGGGGGCCTCCTGGACAGATGTCCAGGCGGGGCCAGCAGGACCTAGAAAGGGTGACTATACGTTGAACCATTGGCCATCAGATGCCCAAATCAACGGCCCTTCTTTGAGGAGCACGATCGGCCTGTGATTGGAAGGGTGAAATATTGAAACCTCCCGTGTTCTGGTTCAGGTTTCTGTGTTTTAGGCTCTGCCTTGGTGCCTGATGTTTTGCTGGGTGTCACAATCGTTTGTGGTGGATCGGAGCAGAACAGCTGATCTTTGTCTCTGTGTTTTTTGAACCGTGTTCCACTCATGCAGAGAGGGCATGAAAGGCTGGCTTTGCCTTCTTCTAGCTTTCCTTTCCAGAATCTGATGGCTAACAGGGGAAGAAACCGTGTGCCCATCTCCCCTTTGCCCCACTGGTTACAGCCAGGGGTGCTACCAACAGGCTAAGCCTTCATTTTCCAAATCAAGCTCTGTTCATGTTCTCCACAAATAGCTGCCCCTGGGACGCCCTGTGGGCTTAGAGGTACACACACGGGCAGTGCAGAACCGTTAACCCGGGAGGATGGAAAAGGAGCAAGGCCGTGCAGTCCCAGGAAGCAGGCTGGAGGCTGTTTGACCAGGGAATTCCAGTGCCCTGTTCTGGAAGGGGAGGCACCGAGCAGTCCGAAGCTAGTTCTGTGAGCTCCTAGTCCTGTGAGGAGGGGCCAGGCTGAAGGTACCCAGAGGGGGCCCTTGAGAGCAGACCACCCAGCACAGGGGCCCCTCCAGTTTGAGTATATGGACCATCCTGCACACAGATACTCACAAAGACATGCACAGACACACATACTCTCTTTCTTTAATTTTTAATTAAACGTTTAATTGTGTAACTTCTCTGGTGCTCCAGTAGTTAAGAATCTGCCTTGCAATGCAGGAGACACGAGTTCGATCCCTGGTTGGAGAACTAAGATCCTACATGCTGCAGATCCCAACAACATTGGAAGGCTGCTTTCTTTTTCAATCTAGGTCCTAAGCATACAATGTTCTTAGTTGCCATTGCTGGGGGCCCATTCTCCATGTGTCTCTTGTCTTCCTGCTCATCTCAGGAGCAGACGCTCTGGCCGCCCTTTGCCTGGACTACTGTTTCTAGGATGTTTGTGAGGAGAACAGCTTCAACAGGTAGAGATCGTGTTTCCCTCCAAAGCGAAGTGTAGGTGTGCTTAGAGTCCACTGTAAGAAAGATAATGCACTAAGCCCACGTGCCACAACTAGAGAGTCAATACACCATGGCAGAAGTTCCCGCATGATGCAATGAAGACCCGAGGCAGCCAAATTAACACTTAAAAAAATTTTTTATTGAGATCATTGTAGATGCAAAGGCAGTTGTAAGAAATTAACACAGAACTTGCACATGTGGGTTGGATAGTCCAGCCACGTGTACAAAAGGTCCTTCCTGGAGTCAGACGAGAGTACTGACAGCATGGGCCCCGGGCAGAGCAAGGCGTTCTAAATGGGAACCTGTTTTCCATGCCTTTTGAAGTTATATTTGTCAAGGAAGGAGGATATGAATGCCATTTAACAGTATGTTAGCTTGACTTATATCTAGATTTATAGATTTACGGCGTGTGGGTGTCTCTTCCTAGGGTTGCCCCATGTCCCTGCAAAGGTTAGGGATGAACTGAGGGCTGGAGTTTATTCCTTAGCTGATGATCCCTAGAGGTAGTCTGAAGGTTCTGAACCCTATCTAGAATAGCATCCCAGAAAACATCCTACTTCTCCCTTTTTCATGCATACTAAGTAGCTTCAGTTGTGTCTGAGTCTTTGCTCCTCTATGAACTGTAGCCCACCAGGCTCCTCTGTCGATGGGATTCTCCAGGCAAGAATATGGGAATGGGTTGCTATGTTCTTCTCCAGGGGATCTTCCCAACCCAGGAATCGAACCTGCATCTTCCACATTGAATAAGTAGATTCTTTATTGTATGAGCTACCAGGGAAGCCCTTTGGCCTCCTTGGAGAGCCTTCTGAAGAGTTTTGGCAGCCAAAGGCAGGGGTTTTCTAGGAGTATTAGGGATAGTGTGTGGAAAATTGAACCTTGAGGGAGTTTCTCTTGGTTAGGGGCTTCCCAGCTGGTGCTAGTGGTAAAGAACCTGCCTGCCATTGCAGGAGATTAGAGGCGGGGTTTAATCCCTGGGGGGGCAAGATCCCTAGGCTCTTATTCCCTTGAGATAAATGACCCATGTCTACTTCTCTGCTTTGGTTGTTTCTTTTGTTCTGGTGCTTTGGGGATTCTCCTTAGCATCCTGGTGAGATTTTATAGAAAACCTCCTCCTGTATGTCTTGGCCAAGCTGAGAGGATCAGGGGTGGTGGACCTTGGGCTTGAGTAACAGGTGAGGTCAGAGCCCTGGGGTGAGAATGGGCTGGTGAAGCCTGAGAAGCCTTTGTGACCTCTCCTACCTTGGCCTTTGTGGCAGTTTCAGGGATGCAGGGCCTGTTCCTGCCCTACCCCCGCACCAGACCAGGTGTGTGCTCAGACAGAGTTTGTTGAACGAACACATATCCTCATCTCCCATGCTACTCCAAGTCGACAGTCAATGAATTCTTAACAAAGAGTCTTTCTTAAGCATTTTAATTAATTAAATATTCTTGCGGTTTAGTTACTAAGTTGTGTCTGACTCTTTGGGACCCCATGAAGGATAGCACACCAGGCTCTCCTGTCCTTCACCATCTCCTGGAATTTGCTCAAACTCATGTCCATTGACCCAGTGATGCCATCCAACCATCTCATCCTCTGTCACCTTCTCCTCCTCCTGCCCTGTATCTTTTCTAGCATTGGGGCCTTTTCCAGTGAGTCAGCTCTTTGCATCAGATAGCCAGAGTATTGGAGCTTCAGCTTCAGCATCAACCCTTCCAATTAAATATTACTAAAAGTATGATTAACAATAAATATAAATAAATCACTTATATAAATAGTGTATTACAATTGTATGAATAATATGCATACTGGTAATATAATGAATAATTATCGTTAATTTAATTAAAATTTAAATAGTACACTATTTTAGACCATTTCATTGAATTTATTGGAACTAAATTTACAACTGGAAAGGTTCACCACTTTGTCTAAAGAAAGAGAAAAGCTAATTGTGATGTTACTAAAATGAAAAGAGGGGGCAATTTAAAATGCATGCATGCGTGCTAAGCTGCTTCAGTCATGTCTGACTCTTCATGACTCTGTGAACTTTAGCCCGCCAGGCTTCTCTGTTCGTGGAATACTGGACAAGCAAGAATACTGGAGTGGGTTGCCATACCTTCCTCCAGGGGATCTTCCCAGCCTAGAGATGAAACCCACATCTCTCTTATGTCTCCTGCATCGGCAGGGGGTGCTTTACCACTAGTGCCCAACAGCTACAAGCAAATGCGTCATCATTTTTTCCTGGCTTTAGCATAAGGAGCACAAGGAGTGGTCTGAAGTGTCTGCAGTGTCCTTGATGGACATGCCCTTCCCCAGGATGTTTACATGTAAATATTTGTAGCAAGAGTTCAGCCACCAGCACCATGGCTTCTAGGCCAGGCCCTCCAAGTAAGGCTGCTCTGGTTGTCTCTTCACGTTATTATTTCAAGCTCTAGCAAAGGCTGTCTCAACACATGTGTTTACATATCTTAATGGTAACAGACTCTTATCATATTTACCAAGTGCTATGCATCTTATCTTTGGTTAGAATTTATTGACACATTACCATGACTCAGTGCAGTACATTCATGTGCATATTTATCCAGAGCATGAAAAATGATAAGATCAATGGAATAGAAGAGAAGTCCAGACATAAACCGACACATCTAGGGCTAATTGACAAGAATGTTTAGATTAAAAAAGGGGGGAAGAAAAGTCTTTCAACATATAGTATAGGGACAACAGGATATCCACAAGATAAAGAATGAGTTGGACCTCTATTTTGCATATGCAAAGATTAAGTACTATGGGTCAAAGACCTAAACTTAGAAGCTAAAACTATAAAATTCTTAGAAGAAAATATAGGGATAGATCTTCCTGATCTCCCTGATGGCTCAGATGGTAAAGAATCTGCCTGCAGTTCAGGAGGCTCGGGTTCGATTCCTAGAAGATCCTCCAGAGAAGGGAATAGCAACCCACTCCAGTGTTCTTGCCTGGAGAATTCCATGGACAGAGGAGCCTGGCGGGCTACAGTCCATAGGCTTGAAAAGGGTCAGACTGGACTGAGCAACTAACACTTTCGTTTTCTTTCACTTCCTGACCTCCGATTTCGCAATGGATTCTTAGAAATTACATAAAAATGTACAAGCAACAAAAGATAAAACAAATCAAACTTTATAAAGATTAAAAAATTTTGTGTTATTAAAGGGCTATCAAGAAAGTAAAAAGACAGTGTACACAATAGAAGAAAATATTTGAAAAGCATGTATCAGATAAGACACTTGCATCCAGGCCATATGAAGGACTCTCAGAACTCAACAACAGAAAGACAGACAACTAAATGTTAAATTGGGCAAAAACTTGGAATAGACATTTCTCCAAAGATATATAAATGACCAGCAAGTATATGCAAGGGTGTTCAATATCATTAGTCATTAAGGAAATGAAAATCAAAACCACAATGAGATATTCTTCATACCCAGGAGGATGGCTGCTATTAGAAAAAATAAACAAACGATAACAAATGTTGGCAAAGATGTGGAGAAATTGGAACCCTCATTCATCGCTGGTGAGAATGTAAAATGGTGCAGCCACTGTGGAAAACAGTTGGGTGATTCTTCAAAAAGTTAAACGTAGAATGACCATAGGACTCAGTGTCCTAGAACTGAACATAGATACAAACACATGTACGTGAATGTTCATTATCCCCCTCTTCACAATAGCCAGATGGTGGGAACACCCCACGTGTCCCTCAGTGGATGAATGGAAAAACAAAATGTGGTATATTCATACAAGGGGTGTGTGTGTGTGTGTGTGTGTGTTAGTCGTTCAATCATGTCTGACTCTTAGTGACCTCATGGACTGCAGCCCATCAGGCTCCTCTGTCCATGGGATTCTCCAGGCAAAAATACCGGAGTAGGTTGCCATTCCCTTCTCCAGGATACAAGATATATAATTCACCAAAATACTAGAGTTGTCTGCTGCATCCCACAACATGGGTGAACCCCCAGAACATGATGCTGAGTAAAGCAGGCCAGACACAGAAGATCACCTAGTGCGTGCTTCCGTTTATACAATGGGTCCAGAATAGGTACATCCGTAGAGAGAAGAAGCAAATGAGTGGTTACTGGGGGTGAGGGGGCGATAGGGGGTGACTGGTTAATGGAAACAGGGTTTCTGTTTGACGTGATCACATAGAGGCGATGTTCACATGACACTGTAACCCTCAAATGTCACTGAACCCTGTAGTTTAGGTTAATTTAATAATCAATCACACTGCACAGCAAGTAGCATCTTAGTTCCTCAGCCAGAGATTAAATCCAGGCCCCTGGCTGGGGCAACGTGAAGTCCTAACCTCTGGAGGTCCAGGGAAGTCCCTGAACTCTATATTATCAAGTGGCTACTTGTATGGTATATGAATTTTACTTCAACAAAATAAAGGGGAAAAATGACCACAGCGGGCCCTCCCTTGCCCCTCTTCCAGATAGCCCTGTGCAGCTGCCTCTGTGGGAATGAGCCCTAGGCCCCACAGGCCCTCAGGTTAGTTCTTCTGGTGTTAAGCCCATCTTCAGGGGCCAGGCGGCACAGGGCAGCCCTGTCCTAATGTTTCCTGGAGCGTGGAAAAGAGTCACATGCTGCCAGGCTGGTCCCAGTCCCCTGTGCCCGCTCTGGATCTTGCCCCACTCTCTGCTAAGCAAAGCTTGAACGCAGTATATATAAGGACCAGCCACATCATGTGGAGAGCCCAGGGCAAAGTGAAAGGTGGGGACTGCAGAGCACCCCGGCAAGCACGGGGCTCTTCATTCCCGAGCACAGTGTTCTCTCTGCCCAGGTGGTACCCCACTTTGTAAGTACAATGTAGAGGCCCTCCCTGGAGGCAGAGATTGCTGTACTCTGTCTGAGTTGCCCGGGCCCGCTCAGTGGTTGCCACGGGGCCGTCTTCCTAAGCCAGATCAGCGTAAGGTCCTCCCGGCCTTCCTGCTCCTCCCAGCCCTTTCCTCCCATGGCTGGGCAACCAGGGTGCCTGAGTCTTCAGTGGGGCCAGAGGACACCTCAGCTGCCTCCAGAACTCACTATAGGAGCAGGAGACACGGGCCCTGAATGTGAGGGTCCTGGGAGGAGGCGAGGCAAGCCCGGGGCCCTGTACCAGCGTTGCGGGTCAGGCCTGGCGGCCTCTGAGTCCTCTTCAAGCCCTGAGCATCAGTATTGAACCCAGGTTGTCGTGAACAGTTACCCCTGTTTTCAGAGATGAGTAAACTGAGACCCAGAGATGTGATGTGCCTTCAGCAACATCACACAGCTGGTGACATGCTCATTTTCAGTCCATTTGTAACTCGGGAATTTATTTCTTTTACTTTTGGTACTACTGGCTCAGTTCCAGATTAATAATCAATCACACTGGCCCTTAGTTCCTCAGCCAGAGATTAAATCCAGGCCCTGGCTGGCAACGTGAAGTCCTAACCTCTGGAGGTCCAGGGAAGTCCCTGAACTCTATATTATCAAGTGGCTACTTGTATGGTATATGAATTTTACTTCAACAAAATAAAGGGGAAAAATGACCACAGCGGGCCCTCCCTTGCCCCTCTTCCAGATAGCCCTGTGCAGCTGCCTCTGTGGGAATGAGCCCTAGGCCCCACAGGCCCTCAGGTTAGTTCTTCTGGTGTTAAGCCCATCTTCAGGGGCCAGGCGGCACAGGGCAGCCCTGTCCTAATGTTTCCTGGAGCGTGGAAAAGAGTCACATGCTGCCAGGCTGGTCCCAGTCCCCTGTGCCCGCTCTGGATCTTGCCCCACTCTCTGCTAAGCAAAGCTTGAACGCAGTATATATAAGGACCAGCCACATCATGTGGAGAGCCCAGGGCAAAGTGAAAGGTGGGGACTGCAGAGCACCCCGGCAAGCACGGGGCTCTTCATTCCCGAGCACAGTGTTCTCTCTGCCCAGGTGGTACCCCACTTTGTAAGTACAATGTAGAGGCCCTCCCTGGAGGCAGAGATTGCTGTACTCTGTCTGAGTTGCCCGGGCCCGCTCAGTGGTTGCCACGGGGCCGTCTTCCTAAGCCAGATCAGCGTAAGGTCCTCCCGGCCTTCCTGCTCCTCCCAGCCCTTTCCTCCCATGGCTGGGCAACCAGGGTGCCTGAGTCTTCAGTGGGGCCAGAGGACACCTCAGCTGCCTCCAGAACTCACTATAGGAGCAGGAGACACGGGCCCTGAATGTGAGGGTCCTGGGAGGAGGCGAGGCAAGCCCGGGGCCCTGTACCAGCGTTGCGGGTCAGGCCTGGCGGCCTCTGAGTCCTCTTCAAGCCCTGAGCATCAGTATTGAACCCAGGTTGTCGTGAACAGTTACCCCTGTTTTCAGAGATGAGTAAACTGAGACCCAGAGATGTGATGTGCCTTCAGCAACATCACACAGCTGGTGACATGCTTCATTTTCAGTCCATTTGTAACTCGGGAATTTATTTCTTTTACTTTTGGTACTACTGGCTCATATATAGTTACCTGCTACAACTCTGTTAAGATCAGGATTATTTTTTTAATGGCTTTGCCGACTAAGTTTCAGTTTCGTTTCACTTTCTATCACTGAAGTTTCAGTTCTGGTCTCAGAATATTCTCTTTCCCTTTTTAGCGGTTTTGTCTGCGCCTCTATTGTCACTGTTCCTTTGACCCCTTGCACCTGATTAAGATGCACCAGTTATTCTATGGCAGGTATTACTCAACAAGAAGTTGAAACAGATTTAAAACTGAGTCCCGTGCACATTTATTTTAGTATTGAGCAAAAGGCATCAAATTTATCAATACCATAAATATACCCAATAGTTGCTTTAAATATACCAAATAGTTGCTTCGATATCTAGGCATTCATGACTTAGCTGACCCCATCTGTACATTCCTTGATAGGAAAAGGGCACCAGGATTCTCTGAAACCCTAATCGGTATTGTGACTGAACCATATCCAGGGTTTCTGCCTTTGCCAGAAAAAGCACTGACGGAAGACTTCTGAACTTGCTGGTCTTCCGGCCACAAAGCGGAGAGGAGCGGACGACCCTCCTCATTCACAGCTTATTGTCAAATCTGTCCAAGGAGTCCACGGGACCGAGTTTGAGGAAAGGACTCAAACTAATGACCATGGGGTTAGAAAGCTCTTCAGACTTGACACCACTTAAGGAAAAAGAAAGATGAACGTCTATGCAGACAGTCACACATACTTCAGACACTAAATCACTAAAATATTTAAACTTTAAAAAATTTCTCCTTAAACTTTAAATCCTTGATGGCCCTATATTTAGAAGTACATTGTTTTCCTCTCCAAAATTAATACATGCTCCATTCTGATAGCCTGGAAAACAGAAAAAAGTAGAAAAAGAAGAAAATATTTGAATTTCAACTTCACCTTTGAAAGATAATGCCCCAACATTTTGAGGGTATTCTCTGTTTCTTTGTTCTACTCATATTTTTTGGGTCTTGTTCTGACTATGCTACATATAAAATTTTATGTACTGATTTTTTTCACTTGACATTATATTGTAACATTTGTCTCTGTCAGTACAAATTTTAACAACCAGAGTTTTAATTGGTTCCATAATATTCTCACCGACTCAATGGACATGAATCTGAGCGAACTCCAGGAGCTGGTGAAAGACAGGGCAGCCTGGCAGGCTACAGTGCACGGCGCTGCAAAGAGTCAGACATGACTGAGTGACTGAACAATAACAACAATATTCTCTCCTTTGTATATGATGCATTTGCCCATTTACTTATTTTTAGACATTAATATTACAAATTATCCTATTATAAACATGTTTGCGTATAAAGGGTTTTTTTTTTTTTAAGAATTATTTCCTTAGGAATCATTCCTAGAAATAGGTATACAGTAAGGCATTTCCCATTTGCAGGTTCTGCATGCATAATTTGACCAATCTGGAATCAAAGATATTCAGAAAAAAATAAACTCCAGAAGGTTCCACAAAGGCAAGACTTGAATTTGCCATTGCCAATTATTTACATAGAATCAACATTGCATTAAGTATTGTATGTGATCTAGAGATGACTCAGACGGTAAAGAATCTGCCTGCAATGCAGGAGACCTGGGTTCTATCCCTGGGTCCGGAAGATCCCCTGGAGAAGGAAATGGCCACCCACTCCAGTGTTCTTGCCTGGAGAATCCCACGGACAGAGGAGCCTAGTGGGCTGCAGTCCCTGCGATCGCAAAAGAGTCAGACATGACTGAGCGACTAAAGAACAGCAATGTGACCGTATTTGAATTTAAAAATCAAGCTCTTATTATTTTATTTATGTGACAGAGAGACATAAAGATACATATATAATTCGATCAGTGTCACATAGGATAGACAAGGATTGCCTGCAGAAATAACTGGGGGAGGGACTTTCCTGGTGGTGCAATGACTAACACTCTGCCCCTGAGGCAGGGGGCCCCAGGTTCAATCCCCGGGCCCAGAACTAGATCCTGCACATTGAAACTGAAGATCCTGAATGCTGCAATGAGCAAAATAAATATGTAAATAAATACATATTTTTTTAAAAGACAGAATAATTGGGGGAAAACAGGGTTGCTGAACTGGGTGGTCAGGGCTCCCCTAGCTCAGCGGGAAATGAGACTCACGGGCACTGGCACAGCTGGGGAGACAGGTGAGGGGTTTTCCACCGGAACTGGTGGAATCTGACATTGAAGGATGGTGAGGCCTTAGATAAACACAGCTGGGGTGAGGAGGGCCTTCTAGACCAGGGAAACAGGATTTGCAGAGAAGGGTCATCATAAAAGGAAATGAGGAAACAGTTGGCTAAAAGTTACAAGGGAGGGAGGCTACATCTGTGTGTAAATTCTGATGCTCCATCCCCTGATTTGTATTCAGAGAAGTCAGTCCACAGAAGTGCATCTGATTTCAGGGCTTAAAGCAATCTTAGCTCAGCCCAACATCTCCTACACTCCATATTTTTTAGAGGAAGAAGAGGAAAGAGCGAAGGATTGGAAGCTTTATGTCCTCGATCCTTTGGGTCCTGCACTCAGGTGCACATACCATATGGAGAGCTGACAGAGGTCAGGTTTACATAGGGCCTTAAATACATGTTTAAACACACACACACACACACACGGCATTCTTACAGAGAGAGCCTGGGAAGATAACTGGGGGCAAAGGGTGCCAAGTAGGAATGATTGTATAGATGTGAAGAGGGGACTGAGTTTTGAACAATGTTAAAGTTTAGGTTCGTGCCTGTATTAGAATATGTTGTGTGAAATGATTAAATTGGTATAACTAGCTGTTGGAACTATTTATGTCTTGCAATACTTAAGGATATTTAAAGAAAATCTACAAAGATGATCATCATGCAAATTAAAAATTTTCTTTAACTCATTTTTGGCCACACCGCACAGCTTGCAGGATCTTGAATCTGCTCCCTCGAACCTGTGCCCCCTGCAGTGGAAGTGCAGAGTCCTAACCACGGGACCACCAGGGAAGTCCCTTCCTTTCAGTCTTCACAGAAGGCACTCTGCTGAATTTTTATGAGGAATGCAATAGATAATAAAATGGAAGGTGTAGCCCCAAGCACCTCACAATTTAACTGAGAAAATAAAGATTTAAAAACATATATCCACAAGTGTGCAAAATTATTTGATACAGATAACTTTTACATATCTTCTGTTATCTAATCAGTGTCTTACAAAGAGTGGGTACTCAATGAATATTTGGTAAACCAATAAATGAAGAAAGGACAAAAAGACCATTTCTAGGCGGCTAGCCATGGGAGAGTTCCTGAAAGAGTGAACATTTGAGCTTGGTCCTTGAGAGGGTGTAAGATTTAGAAGAATTAGGAGATAAGAAACAGTTCAGGCAACAAATGAGTCAGAAGTCTAACCTGCCTGTTCTTGGCAAGTTAGATAAACACACTTTCTGATCACTAAGAATTAACTTGCCAAAATAGATAAATGGGGTATAACTAGGCATGTGAACATACACATAGCATAAGATTAACAGTACCCTACACCAAGAGGTAAGTTTTAGGGCTAGGGAAAAAATACACTCTAAAATATAGCACTAAAAACATAAATAAAAATAAGCTATAGAAATCCCTAAGAAAAATGAAACAAACACACACCCTAAAAATTTTTCCTCAGTTATATGGCTATGAACTAGAAGAGTGTATAATGGAAAATATGCCATTTCCTGAACAGTCTAAGGGATATTAATGATCAGTGATCACATAATTGCATAATACCAGTGGATACTGTTCTCTCATGTCAGTTCAGTTCTGTGTGATTGCACGAGGGTAGAGTTACAGGGGCAAAGGTGTTACAAATATACACAGATCATTCACTCTGCACACAACACCTTTGCTCCAAATAACCTTTTGCACCTTTGATCCACTGAAAGAATTAGAGCTACTATCCTAGGCACTGGTTCCTAAAGTATAAAGAAGGGCTTCTTACCTCTTTGAAGAATCTTAAGCTATAAGAAAAGACATGTGCTATTTATAGATGGAGAACATAGATGAGGAGTTTTCCTTTATTTTTTTTATTTTTGGGGGGGGGGGGTTGGGGAGGGATGGTGGCGGGTGGGCCACTTCTATTGGTCTTTCATTTGTCTATTTTCATCCATCTTTGTTCTTTGGCCCTTGTGGGCCTCCCATGGCAGTGACCTCTGTTTTCGTAGAGCACCGGCTCTGGGTGCATGCACTCCAGAGCTCCAGTTCAGTAATTGGACACATCGGTCCAGCCACTTTGTGGCCCATGGGATCTTCCCAGGCCAGGGATTGGACCAGCGCCCCTTGCACTGCAAGGCGATGTCCTTACCCACTGGATCACCAGGGAAGCCCCAGGTGAGGAGTTTTTTTTACAACTATTTTTCTCCACTAAAAGCATTTATGTTATGTTGAGTGAAAGAGAGCCTAATAGTCATTGAGTCTAAATCCTGAAAGTTGTTTATACATGTATGTAGAGTCACGATAACACAATGCACAGAAAGCCAGGGGGTGGGAAGTGTTTGCAGTCTCTAAATAATAAATGCATCTACATATTAGAAGCTAAATGAAGCTTTATGTGAACCTAAGCGGTGGTAAGTCAACCTATATATAACACAGCTTCTACATGTCGCACAAAGTGGAAACATTAATTAAAGTAGAATGAAAAGTTAAGGATGTACATGGTACCCCTATGGAAGAACTGGGGGAGGGGTGGAAGGCAGGGGTCTGGACCGCCAGAGTGACTAAGAGAGAAGCACAGAAGATCTTTCCCCCAAAAAGCAACAGTAAAACCCAACAAAAGTATCAGAAACAAACAAACAAAAAACCCATCTCAATATTCTGTACATACAAAAAGCTGAGAGAAATTTATTTGTGACAAGTACTGGTGGCTCAGATGGTAAAGAATTTACCTGCAATATGAGAAACCCAGGTTCAGTCCCTGGGTCAGGAAGATCCCCTGGTGGAGGGCATGGCAACCCACTCCAGCATCCTCGCCTGGAGAATCCCATGGACAGAGGAGCCTGGTGGGCCACAGTCCATGGGGTCACAGCGAGTGGGACAAGACTGAAGTGACTAACTTCCTACTCAGTGATCAAAGTCTGAATTTTTCCCCACTAAATTGGGAATAAGATACAGATGTCTACTTTCACCACTTCTATTCCATGGTACTAGAAATTCTAGCCAGTGCAAACAGGGAAGGAAAAAAGGGCATATGGATCAGAAAGGGAAAATACACATGTTTTTATTCAGACTCATGATTCTGATGTAGGAAAACAAAATGCACATGCACATAAGTACCAGAATGAACAAGTTAGCAAGGTGCAGAATACAAGATCAACATACAAAAATCAATTATATTTCTATAAACTAGCAATGAACAATTCAAAAACAAAATTAAGAAATTAACATAGACTTAAGTTAAAAATGTAGCACCCTAGAACTACAGTGTATAATATATATACCCTGCACAAATAGATACACATATATTTTTTCATACACAAACCCATACAATCAAGCGAAAATATTGGAAATAAATTGTATAACAGTTACCTATAGGCAGTGGAATTATGACTTGTTTAATATCTTAATTTTAACCAAATTTCTTTTATTAATAAAAAGTGTAATAGTGAACATATGTGGCTATTACAGTCAGGCGGCACATGCTAAATTATTCATTATCTAGACGGTATAATGGTTGAAAATAGTATTGGGTGGCCAATCAGGATTTGAATCATGTCTCAGTCACCTTCTAATATGAGACCTTGGGAAAACTGCTTAGCCTTTTAGTCTCACTTCCCTCATCTATAAAATGATATATATCTGAAGATTGTTACAAAAGGTTAATAGAAACTTTGTATAAAGTCATTGGTAGAACAGCACAATATGTGTTCAGTCGCCAAGTCATGTCCATCTCTTTGCCATTTCCGTCTCCAGGGGATCCTCGCAGACCAGGAATTGAACCTCAGAGGGCAGATTCTTTACCCCTGAGCCACCAAAGAAGCCCCAGTCGGATAGCACACTATTTGATACATTCAATTCAATAAATGGTCTTTATTACTGTGGTCGTAGCTCTATTTAGAGAGATTTATACTTCACTGCAGGGAAATGCCTCTTTTCTCCTGGCTATGATTTCTTTGCTCGGGCTGACTTTTTCAACTTCTTATTACTATAATAGGGAACACACTAGCCAAGAGAATTAGGTGTCGTTGGAGATAACCATGGCAACTCTTTGCCTTACTACGGCAGCTCTGTGTCTGAGCCACTCAGTTCTTAAAGGCTCTGCTCAGGTTCACAGGAAGGATGAGCTAGAAGAGAGCTGTGACGTTGACTTTGCCAGAGCTGGCCCCGATGAGGAGCAGCAGCCAGGATGAACCCCTGGTATGGTTTCCTTTCTGGCCACTGGACCTTTAAAGCGGGTGAGATCTTGCAGCAGAGGGCGAAAGGGTGCTGGGGAGGGATGTTGAGAACCTGATAATGTGTATGCCAAGCTTAATTTAGCACCGTGCAGCGAACTCCTCCAATATGGCTGACTGCCTGAGCCCTCAATAGCCCAGGACTCCTACGAGGTTAGAAGTCAGGAAACAAGAATACAGTCAAGTATTTTCTATCATTCCTAATCCTTCTATGATCATTATCCAAAGCGGATAAAACTGAAATGATTCTGTAGGCTATCCAATTTCAATAGCAATAATGGCATACATCATAAGCTTGCTAATCTTATACAAGCACAATTACATCTGAGAAAATGATAATGAATATTTTACAGAAAAAGCTTACATTCCTGTAAAATAAAACTGTTCGTATACCTTTTTAAATAATGTGATATGGGTCTTATGATGGAAAAAGCCTTTAAAGTTGTAAATGTTGATGAAACAGTTAAAATATCGATTTGCATTCAAAAGAGTTTTTTGACTTGAGGTTTAAGAGCAAAGTAAATATTTTTGACTATTTCAAGTAAGACTATAAAACCAGTGTTCTGATGTACCAGATATGCTCTAAGATAAGTGTGACAAGGACACTGTTTAATTTAGGTTGTATTTGCTTAACTCGTGTCCACATAGTTCCATCAGAGTCAGCTGGAAATTGCAAAACAAAACAAATATTTTTCTAAAATAAATCGGATGGTTTTTAATTGAGTAGTATTAAAATGAATTCTTGAGAGTTCCTTGGACTGCAAGCTCAAACCAGTTAATCCTAAAGGAAATCAGCCCTGAATATTCATTGAAAGGACTGATGTTGTGGAGACCGAACTCACTGGAAAAGACTTTGTTGCTGGCAAAGACTAAAGGCCAAAGGAGAAGAGGGCGGCAGAGGATGAGGTGGTTAGACAGCATCACTGACTCACTCAACATGAACCTGAGCAAACTCCTAGAGATAGCCAAAGGACAGGGGTGCCTGGGGTGCTGCAGTCCATGGAGTTGTGCAGAGCTGGACGTGACTTAGCACCTGAACAACAGCAGCAACACAAAATGACCTAAAGAAATCCACCATTTATTTTAGCAAAATTGAAACTTAATTTTTGTTTTTAAAGTAAAATTTTAAGTCTATATAACATCACCTGTTCATGGAGTTTCTGTAAGAGTCATTAGTATGTATTTCTCCTTTATATAAAGGCATGTAACCACCCCTGTAAAGCTAATAAGTAACGTTTAACATTTTACAGAGTTTAAAAATTTTTCAAGTTATTTTTTTTTTTGCCTCAAGCAAGAGTAGTATTCCTAAAATGGTTTATTTGGAGCTAAACGATTATTTAAATTTACACAGTATACAAATTAAAATTACATAAAAGGACAAGAAGAGCAGGCTGTTTAAGTCAGAATATCTAGGCCGGGATCCAAGACATCCAGCATGTTTGTTTACCTAAAATTAATAAGGTTCAGGGAGAGTGACTGCTCTAACTAAATTTACAAAACACTGGTCAACCAGAATATCAGTGTATTTATTTTAATGTGGGGTATTCCTTTTTTCTCAGTGAGTTATATATCTCTATTCTCCTGTTTCCCAGCACTGAGTCAATGGGAAACTGAAATGTTAATCAAAGCCACCGTGTTTAAATTGCTTGGTCTCAGGGATTTTTCGTGAGGGTGGGGAAAAGCCCAAGGAACTAAGTCTTCTCCAGGACAGACTATGTCTTTCTATTGATGGAAAAATCATATTTACCAGATACAATGGCTATTTACATTGAAAGTTGTGCATCAACTTTAACAAGTACACAGATTGTCCATTTTCCCTAGTTTAGATTACAAGCAGCCCTTGTAAATCACTTTTGAAAAAAGGCAGATAATAAAACGTGGTCGTTCCTGACTCTTTGGGAACTCATGGCTTGTAGCCCACCAGGCTGCTCTGCCCGTGGGATTTCCCAGCAAGAATACTGCAGTGGATAGTCATTCCGTTCTCCAATGGATCTTCCAGACCCTGGGATCAAACCAGGTCTCTTGCATTGCAGGCAGATCCTGTACCACTGAGCCACCAGGGAAGCCCCAGTTCACTAATTGAGATGATTTAATTATAATATACTCCACACTGAGAAACCATCCTAGTACTTGGTCATGATTGTACGTAGTTCGGCTTCAGTATGATTATGTTGTGCTCTTCCTCAGGAATTTTTCTGAGGACGACCTTGCTTGCCTTTGGCTGTGTCCCAAGTTTCCTTCAGAACATATCGACAGGCTGACTTTTAGGACAGACACCTCATGACTCTGCAAGTCATTTCAAGCTGATCCTAACCAGCTTCACTCTCCCAGTTTTTTGACAGGTCAGTATATTGAGGTAACAAAATCAGAAAACTCATTCTCTGTTAAGCTTGTGTGTTCCTTTTCCATCTTATTATTCTGTTTCAGATATAGTTTTAGGGGGACTTTAATATTTTGTCCCATTGACAAAACCAGTGGATTATTCAACTTTAAAAGTGGTGAATTCGGGGCTTCCCTGGTGGTCCAGTGGGTAAGGACACCGCCTTGCAGTGCAAGGGGCGCCAGTTCGATCCCTGGCCTAGGAGGATCCCACGTGCCGCGGAGCGACTGGACCGATGTGTCCAATCATCGAGCCGGAGCTCTGGAGTGCGTACACCCAGAGCCAGTGCTCTGCGACAACAGAGGCCACAGTGATGGGAGGCCTGCAGGAGCCAAAGAACAAAGATGGATGAAAAAAAATAGAGAAATGAAAGACCAATAGAAGTGGCCCGCCCACTCCCTCCCTCCCCAAAACCCGCACCCCACCAAAAAAAAAAAAAAAAATTAAAAAGTGCTGAACTCTATTTATAAATTTAACAAATTTTATTTGCTTACTAGTCCTGTGGATCTCTGTTTGTAATTGCCATTTTTTTCTCCAACTTTATTTGATAAAAAAAAAAAAAAATTGTACCTAAAGAGAGGTGAACTTTTACAGTGTCCACCTATATACGCTTCAGCTAGATTATCTAGGCTATTGCTGATATTTTGTTACATTTGCTTTATTTTTCTATGTATAATTTTTAGATAAAATTGTTATAAATATCATGACATTTTCTTGTTCAGTACTTTGGCATAAACCAACTGAAAGCATTTTTCTGTACATTCTATGTTGCCATGTCATCATCTCCCCAGAAAGTGAGCATTGATACAGTAACTATATCTAATAAGAAGTCCATGCTCAAATTTACCCAGTTATTCCCGAACAGTGTTTTAGGGTTTTTTAAACCCAGGATCCAATCATAGGTCATGAATTGCATTTGGTTGTCATATCTGTGTAGCTTTCTTTGAGACAGAACAGTACCCGGCCTGTGTTTGCTGTCATGACATCGATATTTTGGATGATTCAGCCCAGTGTCTTCTATGAAAAGTAAAAGTGATAGTCACTCTATTGTGTCAGACTCTGAGGCCCCATGGACTGTAGCCTGCCAGGCTCTCCATCCATGGGATTCTCCAGGCATGAATACTGGAGTGGGGACTTTAATATTTTGTCCCATTGACAAAACCAGTGGATTATTCAACTTTAAAAGTGGTGAATTCGGGGCTTCCCTGGTGGTCCAGTGGGTAAGGACACCGCCTTGCAGTGCAAGGGGCGCCAGTTCGATCCCTGGCCTAGGAGGATCCCACGTGCCGCGGAGCGACTGGACCGATGTGTCCAATCATCGAGCCGGAGCTCTGGAGTGCGTACACCCAGAGCCAGTGCTCTGCGACAACAGAGGCCACAGTGATGGGAGGCCTGCAGGAGCCAAAGAACAAAGATGGATGAAAAAAAATAGAGAAATGAAAGACCAATAGAAGTGGCCCGCCCACTCCCTCCCTCCCCAAAACCCGCACCCCACCAAAAAAAAAAAAAAAAAATTAAAAAGTGCTGAACTCTATTTATAAATTTAACAAATTTTATTTGCTTACTAGTCCTGTGGATCTCTGTTTGTAATTGCCATTTTTTTCTCCAACTTTATTTGATAAAAAAAAAAAAAAATTGTACCTAAAGAGAGGTGAACTTTTACAGTGTCCACCTATATACGCTTCAGCTAGATTATCTAGGCTATTGCTGATATTTTGTTACATTTGCTTTATTTTTCTATGTATAATTTTTAGATAAAATTGTTATAAATATCATGACATTTTCTTGTTCAGTACTTTGGCATAAACCAACTGAAAGCATTTTTCTGTACATTCTATGTTGCCATGTCATCATCTCCCCAGAAAGTGAGCATTGATACAGTAACTATATCTAATAAGAAGTCCATGCTCAAATTTACCCAGTTATTCCCGAACAGTGTTTTAGGGTTTTTTAAACCCAGGATCCAATCATAGGTCATGAATTGCATTTGGTTGTCATATCTGTGTAGCTTTCTTTGAGACAGAACAGTACCCGGCCTGTGTTTGCTGTCATGACATCGATATTTTGGATGATTCAGCCCAGTGTCTTCTATGAAAAGTAAAAGTGATAGTCACTCTATTGTGTCAGACTCTGAGGCCCCATGGACTGTAGCCTGCCAGGCTCTCCATCCATGGGATTCTCCAGGCATGAATACTGGAGTGGGCAGCTATTCTTGTCTCCAGGGGATCTTCCTGACCCAGGGATCAAACCCTTGTTTTCTGCAATACAGGTAGATTCTTTACCATCTGAGCCACCAGGGAAGCCCAATATTGTCTATCATGTCCCCCAGTCCAGATTTTGTCTTACTTCCCCCATGGTTAGATTCAGTGTAGACATTTTGGGAAGAATACTGTAAGTAGTGTGCACTTCCAGTGACATCCATGACATGAGGAGCAGTGTTAAGACTGTCATATAATTGGTGACGTTGTGACCAAATGGTTAAGGTGGCATCCATCAGATTTATCAGTGGAAAAGTACTATTCTTCTCTTTTAATTAAGATTTCATTTTGAGGACCTGTGAATATTTTGCTTCCCAACAACCTCGCACCCAGTGATGAAATGCCTGGATCAATGATTGCATTTGGTGGTTGCAAAATGATACTCTCCATCTAGGGCTTCCCTGGTGGTTCAGGGATAAAGAACCTGCCTGCCAATGCAGGAGACATAAGAGATGTGGGTTTGATTCCTGGGTTTCAGGAAGATCCCCTGGGGGAAGGCATGGCAACTGATTCCAGGATTCTTGCCTGAGAATCCCTTGGATAAGGGGCCTGGTGGGCTACAGTTCATAGGGTCACAAAAGAGTCAGATACGACTTAGTGACTAAACAACAACATCAAAACTCTCCATGTGTTTTTCAGTTAGCATTCTTCTATAAAGATCTTTCCATACACCCTCCCCAGTCCCTTTTCTCTGTCGATTTGGATTCTTTTTTATTTCCTGGCTCCATCTATTCTTTTTGATGTTCAAATTCTGCTAGATTTGGACAGTGGGAGCCCCTTCATGTGTCATTTTTATAGTTTATTGGCTCTTGTGTCCTCTTGACATAGCCTCATCATTCTGGGTCTCTGAACCAATTGGCAAGAAGTATGGCCTTTCCCCATTGGGTTACTGCTCAGGATCCATGGAGCTGGCAAAGGTATACCCTGAGCCACACAGGCCTTTGGAAGAAGGCTGGACACTTGGAAAAAATATATCAGGCTTACTTTTATGAAGATGAAAAGGTAAGAGATGGTGGGTTTAAGGTGGGCTGACAATCAAGCACTCGCCAATAATTTGAGGTCACCGTGTATTTATAAGAAGTACAGTGGATTCAGCAAATTCTGTTCCAGAGAAAACTGCTGGAGCAGAAGTTATGTTTCTGTCTAGCAAGTCAACCTTCCAGGAATTCAATTCTGCCTCTCCACAGGTCACTAGAAGGCAGTGTTTTGGCTGGGTTGGTGGGTGCCTTTTTGAGCGATTGGGCAAAAGGTCTATTTGCAGTTACCGAAGAACTACACAAGTACCTAAGGTCATCTGGTTCCTTAGTCTCTTGACACAAATAAATAGCCTGAGGATTTTCCAAACCAAGCCACTTGAGACTCAGATTTACTTCTGGACTGGCCTCAAAGACAGATGGACTTCAGGGTTTCTCCAAAAGTTTTCATGTTCTAGTGGGAGAACTTAGGCTGCCTGGTGGTTGCAAAATGATACTCTCCATCTAGGTTGGTTCAGGGATAAAGAATCAGCCTGCCAGTGCAGGAGACATAAGAGATGTGGGTTTGATTCCTGGGTTTCAGGAAGATCCCCTGGGGGAAGGCATGGCAACTGATTCCAGGATTCTTGCCTGAGAATCCCTTGGATAAGGGGCCTGGTGGGCTACAGTTCATAGGGTCACAAAAGAGTCAGATACGACTTAGTGACTAAACAACAACATCAAAACTCTCCATGTGTTTTTCAGTTAGCATTCTTCTATAAAGATCTTTCCATACACCCTCCCCAGTCCCTTTTCTCTGTCGATTTGGATTCTTTTTTATTTCCTGGCTCCATCTATTCTTTTTGATGTTCAAATTCTGCTAGATTTGGACAGTGGGAGCCCCTTCATGTGTCATTTTTATAGTTTATTGGCTCTTGTGTCCTCTTGACATAGCCTCATCATTCTGGGTCTCTGAACCAATTGGCAAGAAGTATGGCCTTTCCCCATTGGGTTACTGCTCAGGATCCATGGAGCTGGCAAAGGTATACCCTGAGCCACACAGGCCTTTGGAAGAAGGCTGGACACTTGGAAAAAAATATATCAGGCTTCTTTTATGAAGATGAAAAGGTAAGAGATGGTGGGTTTAAGGTGGGCTGACAATCAAGCACTCGCCAATAATTTGAGGTCACCGTGTATTTATAAGAAGTACAGTGGATTCAGCAAATTCTGTTCCAGAGAAAACTGCTGGAGCAGAAGTTATGTTTCTGTCTAGCAAGTCAACCTTCCAGGAATTCAATTCTGCCTCTCCACAGGTCACTAGAAGGCAGTGTTTTGGCTGGGTTGGTGGGTGCCTTTTTGAGCGATTGGGCAAAAGGTCTATTTGCAGTTACCGAAGAACTACACAAGTACCTAAGGTCATCTGGTTCCTTAGTCTCTTGACACAAATAAATAGCCTGAGGATTTTCCAAACCAAGCCACTTGAGACTCAGATTTACTTCTGGACTGGCCTCAAAGACAGATGGACTTCAGGGTTTCTCCAAAAGTTTTCATGTTCTAGTGGGAGAACTTAGGCTGCCTGGTCAATCTAAGGTCCGAAGCAGCTTTCCAATAAGTGGAACTATAACTCTAGGGAGACTCCAAATTTTGCCTAATGATGGTCATCCAGAAGAGGTGCCATACACCCTGTGCTGGACATGGACTACCAGCTGTCCCAGCACCAATATGGAGGATTTCTTTTTATCTCAAATCTGCCATATTGGGTGTTTTTGTTAACCTTACCAAAACTTATCCTTTTATTTATTTATTTATTTTTTTAAAGATTTATTTATTTGAGGAAGGTGGGGTGGGGAGGCAGGGGAGCAGGCGGGCCACTTCTATTGGTCTTTCATTTATCTATTTTCATCCATCTTTGTTCTTTGGCTGGTGTGGGCCTCCCATTGCAGTGGCCTCTGTTGTTGCAGAGCACCGGTTCTGGGCGCATGCGCTCCATAGCTCCAGTTCGGTAATTGGACACATGGGTCCAGCTGCTCAGTGGCACGTGGGATCTTCCCAGGCCAGAGATTGAACCGGCGCCCCTTGCACTGTAAAGCGTTGTCCTTACCCACTGGACCTCCAGGGAAGCCCAATATTTGATCTCTTAAATGCATGATGCAACAAAAGGAAAACATGTGACCTAAGTAAACAAAAATTTGCTTCTGAGGTGCCTTATACCCATGACAACTTACATGATCAGAACTACCGACTGTAAGTCCAGTGACACTGGACACATACTGGGTGCTTCGGCAGCTTCATTTTTCCTTTTTTTCCAGCAGCCCTGGGCTTTTTTTTGAGAAAACTGCTGGAGCAGAAGTTATGTTTCTGTCTAGCAAGTCAACCTTCCAGGAATTCAATTCTGCCTCTCCACAGGTCACTAGAAGGCAGTGTTTTGGCTGGGTTGGTGGGTGCCTTTTTGAGCGATTGGGCAAAAGGTCTATTTGCAGTTACCGAAGAACTACACAAGTACCTAAGGTCATCTGGTTCCTTAGTCTCTTGACACAAATAAATAGCCTGAGGATTTTCCAAACCAAGCCACTTGAGACTCAGATTTACTTCTGGACTGGCCTCAAAGACAGATGGACTTCAGGGTTTCTCCAAAAGTTTTCATGTTCTAGTGGGAGAACTTAGGCTGCCTGGTCAATCTAAGGTCCGAAGCAGCTTTCCAATAAGTGGAACTATAACTCTAGGGAGACTCCAAATTTTGCCTAATGATGGTCATCCAGAAGAGGTGCCATACACCCTGTGCTGGACATGGACTACCAGCTGTCCCAGCACCAATATGGAGGATTTCTTTTTATCTCAAATCTGCCATATTGGGTGTTTTTGTTAACCTTACCAAAACTTATCCTTTTATTTATTTATTTATTTTTTTAAAGATTTATTTATTTGAGGAAGGTGGGGTGGGGAGGCAGGGGAGCAGGCGGGCCACTTCTATTGGTCTTTCATTTATCTATTTTCATCCATCTTTGTTCTTTGGCCCGCGTAGGCCTCCCATCGCGGTGGCCTCTGTTGTCGCAGAGCACCGGTTCTGGGCGCATGCGCTCCATAGCTCCAGTTCGGTAATTGGACACATGGGTCCAGCTGCTCAGTGGCACGTGGGATCTTCCCAGGCCAGAGATTGAACCGGCGCCCCTTGCACTGTAAAGCGTTGTCCTTACCCACTGGACCTCCAGGGAAGCCCAATATTTGATCTCTTAAATGCATGATGCAACAAAAGGAAAACATGTGACCTAAGTAAACAAAAATTTGCTTCTGAGGTGCCTTATACCCATGACAACTTACATGATCAGAACTACCGACTGTAAGTCCAGTGACACTGGACACATACTGGGTGCTTCGGCAGCTTCATTTTTCCTTTTTTTCCAGCAGCCCTGGGCTTTTTTTTTTTTAAGATTTATTTATTTATTTACTTTGGGTGGGGGTCAGGTTGGGGAGGGAGGGGAGTGGGCGGGCCACTTCTATTGGTCTTTCATTTCTCTATTTTCATTCATCTTCGTTCTTTGGCTCCTGTGGGCCTCCCATTGCGGTGGCGTCTGTTGTTGCAGAGCACCGGCTCTGGGCACATGCGCTCCAGAGCTCCGGCTCGGTGATTGTACACATCAGTCCAGCCGCTCCGCGGCACGTGGGATCTTCCCAGGCCAGGGATCGAACCAGCGCCTCTTGCACTGCAAGGCGGTGTCCTTACCCACTGGACCACCAGGGGAAGCCCAGCCCTGGGCTTTTTGAGGGGAGTGTAGGGGGCAGGTAGAATCTGCATGGTTCTGAAGAAGATGCCTCTACTTCTCTGGCTCCAGGACTGATCAGAAACAGGCATGTTCGGTTAAAAGAAATCGCAGGATGAGCCTGGCTACGTTGGGATGCTGATGTTTTCTCTTGCCTGCCAGAGGTGAAAAGGGTTCAGGAGGACCCAGGAGCTGTTAGTGGTTACTTTTGTTTCCTGGAACATTATTCATTTATCATTTTTCAACAAACATTTAGTAACCACTTACTGTGTTCCAGGTGTGAAAATATAAAATTGACTGCGACATGGTCACCGATGCTAAGGTGTTTATATTGTAGTGGAGGAAACAGGGAGGTATAATGGTGAGAGGCAAATAAGTCAACACTCACAAAGACCGAGAGAAGAGATTCTGGGTATGTGGGGTCAATATCATTATCAGTCTGCCTTGGGCCATCCAGCTAATTGTGGTTTTAGTGAAATTTCTTGCAGTAACCCAATTGCAAAAGCATTGCAAAGTCTTCTCAATCTTCAACCACTGGCTGGTGTCTTAATCCAAAGTATAACCTTAGCTTGAAACCAGTTTTCTGAGTACATATAAATATTTGGACAATAACGTCAGTAACACCAGCTTTCGCTATTAACAAGGCAAATAAAACAAAGTTTTTTTTTTTTTTCTTTTGGCCAAGCAGTGGCATGTAGGATCTTAGTTCCCCAATCAGGGCTTGAACTCATGCCCTGTATAGTAGAAGCATGGTGTCCTAACCACTGAACCACCAAGGAAATTCCAAAATGAAGTATATTGCGTATGTGTTAAATATAATCTGGGGACAAGACACAATAGCACTTTGTGTCCTTAAGGATGTCTTTTGTAGGATATATTCCTCTAAAAGATCTGGATAGAAACGCATACGGACCATTGCCACAGTAATTCTGTTTGGCACATCTAAATGATTATATAGGGAATATATAAAATGTCAGAGAATCCGGAGCAGGTCTTCCCAATTGGTAGGCCCTGGTGGCAGGAATACCTTCCAAAGACATTGTATTAGAATCATCTGGATAGCTTTTTTCTTTCCAATAAATATACCTAGACCTCATCCTAGAAGGATTTCCATCTGAGTTCCTTCCTGTTGTATAGTACATCACTTAAAAAAAAAAAAAAAAACTTCCTTTTGTAGAATTATTTATTTATTATGGCTGTGATGGTTCTTTGTTGCTGTGTGCGGGCTTTCTCTAGTTGCGGCGAGCAGGGGCTGGCTACTCTAGTTGCAGTGTGTGGACTTCCCATTGCAGGAATGCTTCTCTTGCATGGGTTTCAGTAGCTGCTGCGTGTGGGCTCAGTAGTTTCCACTCAAGGGCTTCACTGTCCTTGTAGTATGTGAGGTCTTTGCAGACCAGGGGTTGAACCTGGGTTCCCTGCATTGGCACGTGGATTCTTAACCCACCAGGGAAGTCCCTAGGACATCACTCTTAGCTGAAGATGAAATCTCATTTACGATTGGGTGGAGTAAGCCACCGAGGCCAGGTCTAGTGAGGTGCAGCATGGACAGAGAGCTCTGACGCAGTGTACTAGGGCATCAATAGCAAAGGTCCAGCTGATGGATGATAACCAGAAGGACTGAGGCACAGTTCATGTCACTGCATTTTCTAATATGGGCCAAAGGAAAAAGTAGTCATCATTGATTACAAATCTAGATTCAGGCCCAAATTTATGGATCAAATATTGTGGAGAGTTCCTACCAGATGGCTTCTGGTTGTCCAGGAAAATGTAATGACCATATGCCTGGATCACATGTGAAAGTCATCTCCAAGGATCTAGACAGGTGACCCGCTGTGAACCTGGGGGGCTCTCTAGCAGGATTATTTATTGGCCGCCTAAAGTGTGTCACCCTGAGCTTCACAAGGGTGGGAACAGACCAGACAGGACAGCTGAGGTGACCGCAGAAAGTGGAGAAGTTTTCTCCTGGTCATGATTTCTAGAGAATACCAGACCAAAACAGGACCATTGCCACAGTAATTCTGTTTGGCACATCTAAATGATTATATAGGGAATATATAAAATGTCAGAGAATCCGGAGCAGGTCTTCCCAATTGGTAGGCCCTGGTGGCAGGAATACCTTCCAAAGACATTGTATTAGAATCATCTGGATAGCTTTTTTCTTTCCAATAAATATACCTAGACCTCATCCTAGAAGGATTTCCATCTGAGTTCCTTCCTGTTGTATAGTACATCACTTAAAAAAAAAAAAAAAAAACTTCCTTTTGTAGAATTATTTATTTATTATGGCTGTGATGGTTCTTTGTTGCTGTGTGCGGGCTTTCTCTAGTTGCGGCGAGCAGGGGCTGGCTACTCTAGTTGCAGTGTGTGGACTTCCCATTGCAGGAATGCTTCTCTTGCATGGGTTTCAGTAGCTGCTGCGTGTGGGCTCAGTAGTTTCCACTCAAGGGCTTCACTGTCCTTGTAGTATGTGAGGTCTTTGCAGACCAGGGGTTGAACCTGGGTTCCCTGCATTGGCACGTGGATTCTTAACCCACCAGGGAAGTCCCTAGGACATCACTCTTAGCTGAAGATGAAATCTCATTTACGATTGGGTGGAGTAAGCCACCGAGGCCAGGTCTAGTGAGGTGCAGCATGGACAGAGAGCTCTGACGCAGTGTACTAGGGCATCAATAGCAAAGGTCCAGCTGATGGATGATAACCAGAAGGACTGAGGCACAGTTCATGTCACTGCATTTTCTAATATGGGCCAAAGGGAAAAGTAGTCATCATTGATTACAAATCTAGATTCAGGCCCAAATTTATGGATCAAATATTGTGGAGAGTTCCTACCAGATGGCTTCTGGTTGTCCAGGAAAATGTAATGACCATATGCCTGGATCACATGTGAAAGTCATCTCCAAGGATCTAGACAGGTGACCCGCTGTGAACCTGGGGGGCTCTCTAGCAGGATTATTTATTGGCCGCCTAAAGTGTGTCACCCTGAGCTTCACAAGGGTGGGAACAGACCAGACAGGACAGCTGAGGTGACCGCAGAAAGGGGAGAAGTTTTCTCCTGGTCATGATTTCTAGAGAATACCCAAAGAACACAAGGAAATAGCAAAGTACAGGAAAGAATGGCTTTTATGTATCTGACATAATCTCAAGTGTGTTGAACTGTCTCCCCATTTTATCGCTGGAACTGATTCAGGCTTTAGTTTAGCCTTTCACTGAATTATAAGTGACCTTCTTGGGGGATGAAGTTGTCAAGTAAAGAGGGCTCAGCACAGGCTCTTCCAACAGATGTTGAAATATTTTCAGAGTTGCGGGAAGAGTGATTTTTTTTTTTTGTACGTCCTGCCACTACACCGCTGTAGGAGGATTTCCCAATTTCCAGCTGGGTCTTAACACTTTGGACTTATTTTCTAAAAAGCGACCCACAGTGGGAGCCAGGGCGGTTTTCTAGCCTTAAAAATGTACCAAAACCCGAGTCCGTTCTCTTCAATCACAAAATTCTGGACTTCATTGTTTTTTGGCAACCAACAGAGCCAGCGAGGGCGGTCTTCCAACCTTAAAAAAAATGTAACGAAACTTAAAAAGTCAGTTCCCCGACTGACAAGAGAATTCCCACGGGCACAGGAATTCAAAGTGTTAGCGGCAGGCACAGGCACGTTAGGCAGCAAATCCAAGCCCCGAAGATGGTGGCTTTGAGGGGCTTTTGCTAACGGTCGTGGAAATCATTCCAAAGACCGTTACGGAGCCGCGGCAACCGCCTTCCCCAGGCCGCCCGAGGCCGCGGAGCTCCCGGTCGGGAGGGCGCCGCGCCGCCGGGGCAGCCCGCACTCCGCGCGGACGCCCTCCCGGGACAGCGGCGTCCCCCAGGCGCGCAGCCCAGAGGACCCGCACGGATCCCCGGGACAGCGGAGGCCCAAATTTATGGATCAAATATTGTGGAGAGTTCCTACCAGATGGCTTCTGGTTGTCCAGGAAAATGTAATGACCATATGCCTGGATCACATGTGAAAGTCATCTCCAAGGATCTAGACAGGTGACCCGCTGTGAACCTGGGGGGCTCTCTAGCAGGATTATTTATTGGCCGCCTAAAGTGTGTCACCCTGAGCTTCACAAGGGTGGGAACAGACCAGACAGGACAGCTGAGGTGACCGCAGAAAGGGGAGAAGTTTTCTCCTGGTCATGATTTCTAGAGAATACCCAAAGAACACAAGGAAATAGCAAAGTACAGGAAAGAATGGCTTTTATGTATCTGACATAATCTCAAGTGTGTTGAACTGTCTCCCCATTTTATCGCTGGAACTGATTCAGGCTTTAGTTTAGCCTTTCACTGAATTATAAGTGACCTTCTTGGGGGATGAAGTTGTCAAGTAAAGAGGGCTCAGCACAGGCTCTTCCAACAGATGTTGAAATATTTTCAGAGTTGCGGGAAGAGTGATTTTTTTTTTTTGTACGTCCTGCCACTACACCGCTGTAGGAGGATTTCCCAATTTCCAGCTGGGTCTTAACACTTTGGACTTATTTTCTAAAAAGCGACCCACAGTGGGAGCCAGGGCGGTTTTCTAGCCTTAAAAATGTACCAAAACCCGAGTCCGTTCTCTTCAATCACAAAATTCTGGACTTCATTGTTTTTTGGCAACCAACAGAGCCAGCGAGGGCGGTCTTCCAACCTTAAAAAAAATGTAACGAAACTTAAAAAGTCAGTTCCCCGACTGACAAGAGAATTCCCACGGGCACAGGAATTCAAAGTGTTAGCGGCAGGCACAGGCACGTTAGGCAGCAAATCCAAGCCCCGAAGATGGTGGCTTTGAGGGGCTTTTGCTAACGGTCGTGGAAATCATTCCAAAGACCGTTACGGAGCCGCGGCAACCGCCTTCCCCAGGCCGCCCGAGGCCGCGGAGCTCCCGGTCGGGAGGGCGCCGCGCCGCCGGGGCAGCCCGCACTCCGCGCGGACGCCCTCCCGGGACAGCGGCGTCCCCCAGGCGCGCAGCCCAGAGGACCCGCACGGATCCCCGGGACAGCGGAGGGAGCCACCCGGCCGCTGACTTCCTGGCGCCGGCCCGCTGCAGACCCAGGAGGTCGGGCTAGCGCGCTCCCTCCAGAGGAAGCCGGCTCCTGGGACGCCAACCGCGCGGCCGCCCAGGGAGCCCAGCGGCCCGCACGAGGAGGCGGAGTCGGCGGCCAGAAGCCGTGCTCGCGCTCTCGGGAGAGGTGCCCGTTCCCCCGCCGGTCTGCTCCCACGTGGGCCGCGCACCCTCCTCGGCCACCGGGCCGCCACCCTCGGCCCCACCACTGCAGTCACCGCCCGGGACCGCGCGAAAACCGCGGAGGGGGCGGGCGGGCGGAGGGCGTGGCTCCCGACAGAGAGGCGGGCCCCGGGGGCGGGGAGATCGCGCAGCCGTCGGCTCGGGGCCGCTGATTGGCTAAGTCCCTGCGCGGAACCCGCCAGCGTCTCCGCCCGCTTCGGCGGCGGCTTCTCCTTTCCCAACCGCTGGGTTCGCCCCGGCTCGCGAGGGGACCGCTCAGGCAGCGCCGTCTCGGCCCCGTGCGGACGACGGGAGACAGGCGACCGAAGGACACGCTCGCTCGCTCGCTCCCGGCCGCACCCGGGCTCCCAAGGCCGGCGCGGAGGCAGGGGGAGGAGCCGCGGCGGGCACGCCCCGCCCCCGGCCCGGGGAGACGACGCCCGCGACCCCGCCGGCTGGCCACCGCCCCCTTCGCCGGGCGAGACCCGCCCCCGGCCGCGGCCCTCCTCGGCGGCATGGAGGGGCCCCGCTCCTGACGTCCCCGCGGCCGCCCCGGCTCCCGCCCCTCCTCCGGCCCCTCCCTCCGCCCCCGCTCGCATGTCCGCGCCGCCTTAGCCGAGGATGCTGAGGATGAAGCTGCCGCTGAAGCCGACGCACCCCGCGGAGCCGCCGCCCGAGGCGGAGGAGCCCGAGGCAGACGCGCGGCCGGGCGCCAAGGCGCCGCCGCGCCGCCGCCGCGACTGCCGCCCCCCGCCGCCGCCGCCGCCGCCCTCGGGCCCGCCGCCGCCGCCGCCCCGGGGGTGCAGGCCGCCTGTTGCTGGCGGAGCGGCGGCGGCGGCGGGGGCGGGCGGGCCGGGCGGCGGCGGCGGCGGCGGCGGGGCCGCGGCGGCGCTGCGCGAGCAGGAGCGGGTGTACGAGTGGTTCGGGCTGGTGCTGGGCTCGGCGCAGCGCCTGGAGTTCATGTGCGGGCTGCTGGACCTGTGCAACCCGCTGGAGCTGCGCTTCCTCGGCTCGTGCCTGGAGGACCTGGCGCGCAAGGACTACCACTACCTGCGCGACTCGGAGGCCAAGGCCAACGGCCTCTTGGACCCGGGGCCGCTGGCCGACTTCCGAGAGCCCGCCGTGCGCTCGCGCCTCATCGTCTACCTGGCGCTGCTGGGCTCGGAGAACCGTGAGGCCGCCGGCCGCCTGCACCGCCTGCTGCCCCAGGTGGACTCGGTGCTCAAGAGCCTCCGCGCCGCCCGAGGCGAGGGCTCGCGGGGCGGCGCGGAGGACGAGCCGGGCGAGCGCGGGGAGGACGGCGGCGCGGAGGAGGACGCCGAGAAGGACGGCTCCGGCCCGGAAGGCGGCGGCGCCGAGCCCCGGCGGCGCGGCGGGCTGGGTTTCGGGGCCCAGGAGGAACTGCTGCTGCTCTTCACCATGGCCTCGCTGCACCCGGCGTTCTCCTTCCACCAGCGGGTCACCCTGCGGGAACACCTGGAGCGGCTCCGCGCCGCGCTCCGCGGGGGCCCCGAGGACGCGGAGGTGGAGGCGGAGCGGTGCCCCTTGGCCGGCCTCCGGGCCCAGGTAAGGCGCGCCGGCGTCCCCGCGCCCGGCTCCGGACGCCCCTGGGCCGAGCCGCCCGCGGCGCCGGTGGCGCGGAGCCCCGGCTCTCGGCCCCGTGGGGGCGATCTGCGGCTTGCTGGGCCGCTCGGCTCCACGGCCCGCCCCCCGGCACACTCAGGCACCCGCCATCACAGAAGGCTCTAGAAGTCTCTTCCGCGCCGGAGGTGCCCCGGAAACCTGGAGCTCTCTGCCCGGGGCCCCCCTCGGATGAAGGGTCTCGGGGCCTCTCCGGCTCTGAGCAGCTCTTGGGGGCCGGGAGGGGCCCGCGCCGGCCGCCGGCAGCCGCGCGCAGCCTGCCTTGCCTGGCGCCGGGCGCTCGGGTCGCAGGTTCGAGGGCGCGGCCCTGCCCCTGGGTGCGGCGCCCCAGGATGCGCTCCCCGCTCTCGCGCCGCGCGTGCCTGACTCAGAGGGGGCCATTGGGCTCTCGGCGCCTGCCCAGAGAACTTGAAGTTCCGTGAAAAGTCAGATGTGCGGAAAGACGCGCGTTCGTGAAGTCGTCGAGCAGGTTGCCGGGGCAGAGAAGTTTCTCCCTCGGGAGGCAGGCTGTGCCCGTCGCCCCTGGCGCGTCCGGCCGTCCGGACGGGTCTGAGTGGTGTCGGCGCACGTGGGTCCGCGGATGTGTGTTGGGGCCCTTACTGAAGGCATACACGGTTTCTAAAGAGTTACTAAACGCCGGAACGTAGTAGATGAGGGTAAAGGTAAGTCCCTTGTCACAAATTATTAAAGGAAATTTTATACGGCCACAAAAGCAATCGAATAATCTAGGCCTAAAAATATAACATCTTTGAGCGAGACTGTTTAACGGAGCAGTTGCTTTCCTTTAGAGTAGAAACTGTACAGTAAGTTGATTTTCGTGGTTCACAACTATTTAAGAAGTATTTTTTTGGATGCCATGTTTTTCAGCTTTAGGTGATCTCCAGGATGATATAGTGGAAAGCGAGATTGTTTTCACTCCTCTTTGTGTGAAAGTTGATACAACATGTATCTGCTATCATTCAGTACCTTGGAACTAAAGCTGCGCTTTGTATTTCTCCAGTGGCCGTGTGTGGACCCAGTACCCGCAGAATCAATGGAGTCTGGGGGCTGGAAAAGATTTAGCGACAGTCTAGGCTGAGCCTCTCCTTTTAAAAACGAGGCTTTTGTGACGTGAGTTAACTCACTTAAGGACATATCGTACGTATTCAACTCAGATGTAGTAGTGCTAGTATCCGGGATTTTCGGTGAGCTTGAAATATTCCAGTGTCTGTTTACACAGCATGCAACTGATAGGCTGCACTCTTCAGCCTACCTACTGATTAATTACAGAAATCCTGTGTGTCTATCATAGAAAAGCAAGCCTTAACTCCGAAGCAGTACCTACACATATCTTAAATTCTTGTATATATGGTAAAGATAGCCCTAGAGTGTAGATATAATGAAAATGTCTCACAGTGGAGCAGTTTATATATTCTCACCATTCCAGCAAAGGTAACCGATTCCTGGTTTTAACTGCGGAGTTTCTTCTTTTTTTTTTTTCCTTTACATTTTGCTTATAATGTGAGTGTTGGAAGGTGCCTAGACAAGGGGAGGGAAGCGTTCAAGCCACAGCAATGAAATTTTTTTTTTTTAACCTTTATTTTGCTTCTAACTTTTACAGAGTTTTGTTGTTTACAGATATGTATGTTCCCAGATTAGTCATATGTATATCCCCCCTTCCCACCCCTCCCAACCATCACACAGCACCCCTGAGGGTCCCCTTTTCTCACAGAGCAATGACTATAGCTGTTTTCTTCACTTTTTAAGCCCTGATAACATCTTTGAGCGCCGGAACGTAGTAGATGAGGGTAAAGGTAAGTCCCTTGTCACAAATTATTAAAGGAAATTTTATACGGCCACAAAAGCAATCGAATAATCTAGGCCTAAAAATATAACATCTTTGAGCGAGACTGTTTAACGGAGCAGTTGCTTTCCTTTAGAGTAGAAACTGTACAGTAAGTTGATTTTCGTGGTTCACAACTATTTAAGAAGTATTTTTTTGGATGCCATGTTTTTCAGCTTTAGGTGATCTCCAGGATGATATAGTGGAAAGCGAGATTGTTTTCACTCCTCTTTGTGTGAAAGTTGATACAACATGTATCTGCTATCATTCAGTACCTTGGAACTAAAGCTGCGCTTTGTATTTCTCCAGTGGCCGTGTGTGGACCCAGTACCCGCAGAATCAATGGAGTCTGGGGGCTGGAAAAGATTTAGCGACAGTCTAGGCTGAGCCTCTCCTTTTAAAAACGAGGCTTTTGTGACGTGAGTTAACTCACTTAAGGACATATCGTACGTATTCAACTCAGATGTAGTAGTGCTAGTATCCGGGATTTTCGGTGAGCTTGAAATATTCCAGTGTCTGTTTACACAGCATGCAACTGATAGGCTGCACTCTTCAGCCTACCTACTGATTAATTACAGAAATCCTGTGTGTCTATCATAGAAAAGCAAGCCTTAACTCCGAAGCAGTACCTACACATATCTTAAATTCTTGTATATATGGTAAAGATAGCCCTAGAGTGTAGATATAATGAAAATGTCTCACAGTGGAGCAGTTTATATATTCTCACCATTCCAGCAAAGGTAACCGATTCCTGGTTTTAACTGCGGAGTTTCTTCTTTTTTTTTTTTCCTTTACATTTTGCTTATAATGTGAGTGTTGGAAGGTGCCTAGACAAGGGGAGGGAAGCGTTCAAGCCACAGCAATGAAATTTTTTTTTTTTAACCTTTATTTTGCTTCTAACTTTTACAGAGTTTTGTTGTTTACAGATATGTATGTTCCCAGATTAGTCATATGTATATCCCCCCTTCCCACCCCTCCCAACCATCACACAGCACCCCTGAGGGTCCCCTTTTCTCACAGAGCAATGACTATAGCTGTTTTCTTCACTTAATGATAGTACAGGCCTTCATGCTACTTCCTTTACGCCTCCCACCCTCTGTTCCTTCCCCACAATGTCCGTATCTCCACCGCCCATGTCTGTCTGTCCGTAGCGTCACTGCGTGTGCCATCATCACCATCCTACTAGATTCCATATATATGTGTTAATTAACGTATCATAAAAAGTGAACACAGCAATGAAATTTTTATCCTGACTGCCGTGTGTGGCCTTTTCTGGCAACCAGGGAGGGAGTGGACAGAGGGAGGCTGGGCGTCCCGCCACGGGGGTCAGCACAGCGTGGCTTCTCAGACAGTGCCCTGCGCCCTGGCCATCCGTTGAAGTGGGGAGTAACGATCGGGGACACGCACTGCATACAGGTGACACCGAAAGCCATTTGCAGACGCCCCGCCCCGGGAGTTGGCCAGGGTTGCCGTGAGGCATCATTCACGTCGTCTTAAACGGTCAGTACCCCACACTCTGCTTGTTAGCGTGAGTCCGAGGCCCTCACGGGGTTTGGCTCTTGAAGCCGTTCCCGCGGGTCTTGGTGCTCCCAGGCTGGGGCGGCCGGCGGTCAGCGCCGGGCCGCGGCCGTGCACCGGCGCGGTCCCGCACGCCAGGGGAGGGAAGGGCCCACCTTGGCGCCTGCAGGCAAGCTCCCGGGGCGCGCCTGAGGGCCGCGGAGTCGGGGCCAGCCGCGCGGGGCTCCGCCCCTTCCCCGCCCTGCAAGATGGCGCCGCGTGCCGCCCACGTGACCGCGCGGGCCCCGCCCCCGGCTCGGCGGGGGGCCTGGCTGGGCGGGGGTCCCGCTGGCCGGCGCCGGGCGGGCTGGGGCCGCGAGTCGGGCGAGGAGCCTCGGGGCGGGGGTGCTCTGGGAATGCCCAGGGCGCTGCTTCTGGCAGCCTTCTTTTGCCCCAGGAGGAACCCCCTTACTCCTGGAACTTTTTTTTTTACTTGCCTGGGAATAATTCTATTTCTTTTAAGTGTCATCGACAATATCAACAAACGGATGTAGTAGAACTCCCAACCATCACACAGCACCCCTGAGGGTCCCCTTTTCTCACAGAGCAATGACTATAGCTGTTTTCTTCACTTAATGATAGTACAGGCCTTCATGCTACTTCCTTTACGCCTCCCACCCTCTGTTCCTTCCCCACAATGTCCGTATCTCCACCGCCCATGTCTGTCTGTCCGTAGCGTCACTGCGTGTGCCATCATCACCATCCTACTAGATTCCATATATATGTGTTAATTAACGTATCATAAAAAGTGAACACAGCAATGAAATTTTTATCCTGACTGCCGTGTGTGGCCTTTTCTGGCAACCAGGGAGGGAGTGGACAGAGGGAGGCTGGGCGTCCCGCCACGGGGGTCAGCACAGCGTGGCTTCTCAGACAGTGCCCTGCGCCCTGGCCATCCGTTGAAGTGGGGAGTAACGATCGGGGACACGCACTGCATACAGGTGACACCGAAAGCCATTTGCAGACGCCCCGCCCCGGGAGTTGGCCAGGGTTGCCGTGAGGCATCATTCACGTCGTCTTAAACGGTCAGTACCCCACACTCTGCTTGTTAGCGTGAGTCCGAGGCCCTCACGGGGTTTGGCTCTTGAAGCCGTTCCCGCGGGTCTTGGTGCTCCCAGGCTGGGGCGGCCGGCGGTCAGCGCCGGGCCGCGGCCGTGCACCGGCGCGGTCCCGCACGCCAGGGGAGGGAAGGGCCCACCTTGGCGCCTGCAGGCAAGCTCCCGGGGCGCGCCCGAGGGCCGCGGAGTCGGGGCCAGCCGCGCGGGGCTCCGCCCCTTCCCCGCCCTGCAAGATGGCGCCGCGTGCCGCCCACGTGACCGCGCGGGCCCCGCCCCCGGCTCGGCGGGGGGCCTGGCTGGGCGGGGGTCCCGCTGGCCGGCGCCGGGCGGGCTGGGGCCGCGAGTCGGGCGAGGAGCCTCGGGGCGGGGGTGCTCTGGGAATGCCCAGGGCGCTGCTTCTGGCAGCCTTCTTTTGCCCCAGGAGTAACCCCTTAGACCCATCCTTGTAACTTTTTTTTTTACTTGCCTGGGAATAATTCTATTTCTTTTAAGTGTCATCGACAATATCAACAAACGGATGTAGTAGAACTAGTTTTCTTTTAATTTTATGTTAGAGTATAGTAGCTCAAAGCAGTGTCCCTGGCTCTTTCAAGATTCGTATCCAATACATAATACATTGCAGCTTCTCTTTAAAGATTTAAAAACTAATGATATTTACGGGTAGAATATGTATTTCATTGCAGATTTTATGCTGGTTGTATGCTTTCAAGCTGACCATGTTCAACAACTGTTCGGTGGCATATAGTGGTTACGGCGTCAAGTAAAGTGACAAGTCCACAAACTTACTACTTGAGTATGCTAACTAGGTCATTTTAGAAAAATGGAGAAGATTCACCACGTGTGTTGTTATCTTATTTTTCAAAGGAACATTGTGGAGTTTTCTTACGTGGTTTGGATGTGTTTACAGTCAGCTTTACATTGGATTACAGCTTACATGTTGGCATTGCTTTTAGAAGATTTGTACGTGAAGTTCGTGTTCTTCACGGTTGCTCTCAGTTGCCAGTCACTGACATAAACTTTCAACAACTAGCCCAGTTGGCAGTGTTGAAAATTACTCAGTAGCAGTGGCCTGGAGATCTGTGTGATTGATGTAGGTCTATGTGAATGAAGGCACAGACTGCACGTATAGCATAGCGAAAAAAAAAAGGTTTTAGAGCTGGGCCCCTTATTAGTAGGAACACAAGCTCAGAACGGGGTGTGAGCTGTAGCAACAACAAAAAAAAGAATGTATTTTTAAATTGCTTATTTAATAAGTATTTTTTAAAGAGACTAATATTGTTGCTGTATTGATGAAAATATGAAAGACAGCCAAACTTTCCAACTTTGCATGCTTATTAAAGGCACTCTGTTTATGAAAATGGACCCTCTAGCTTTGGAGGTTTAGCTCCCAGTTAGCGACACAAAGGTGAAAAAGGCTAGAATTACTGTGGTAATAGTTAGTGGATAATGTCATTGGAATGGCTGTGTTTCTCTGGAGATTGTTTTCAGTATTCCTTAAAACCTAATTGCTTGGCATAGGGGGTTAGTGTTTGAATTAAAGACAAACTGAAAATTTTTGATATTGTTATTATAGTAGAAAGTATTTGGTGTTATTTGCACTCACAAAACATACTTGAACTCAGAAAAATAAGTGGCGATGGGTCCTTTATTTCAAAAATGTCAGTGAAGATCCTAAAAAAGAACACTTTGCAAAATTGTTACTTATTCATCGCATAGGTTAATTAGATATATTGTACCTGAACAGAGCGCTCTGTGCATCTACTCTTTTTTATTTTTTAACTCATTCTAATGCTACAGATAATGTATTGGTAGTGTTTGGACTTGAAAAAGGAAATTCCTTTGAAAAGACTTATAAGTGCTCCTGTGCCTGGATAACGCGAGTGTGTACGTGCAGCCTAGTGAGGGCCTGACTTGAAATGAGAGGGGAGCTTAGTGTCCTGATTTCAATTGTTACTGTGTTAGAGCCTAAAAAGATGCTTTCCAAAAATGACTTTTAAAAAGAACAGCTCCACGGTTCACAGGACTAAATACCCTTATTTAATTTGTTGTCTGCTGCCGAGAGATTTCAGTGACTGGTGTCCCTGGAGGAGTGGGCGTTGCCTGGGGGTTTTGCGCTTCTGTGGGAGGGATAATGGCAGTACTTAGATTCAGTTGCAAGGATTAAATGAACGAGTACTGGTAGAATGATGTCCTTTACATGATTTTCAGTAAATGTTAGCAGTTATTAGTAAAAGTTAAATCTTGTTTGGAAGGTGGTGATAGACGAGCGAGTGTAGGCAGCTTCTGCACATTGAGAGTTGGGAGTAGGGCTAGCCATGATTTTACGGGAAATTTTAGGTTGGTTTGGCTACAGCAAAGAATAAAAGCAGTTCAGTTATAAATGCCTTCTCTGGGAGAGACTTTTAGCAGATCACAGTTAAGCAGTGATTACTTTAGTGGCAAATGGCAGCTATTAGGGTATCTTCCACCAGTTACTCACATTTTTCTCTGCAGTGGTTTTCTCAGGCAAGGACAGTTTCAGGAAAATCTCACTCATTACTGTAAGTTAACATACCATTAACTTTTCTGCATTTAACTTATGTTAAAATATATATATGTGTGTGTATATATATATATATATATATATATATATATATGTATTCTTAAATTTTTTTATCTTTTTTACTTTTGTGGGTTATTTGTGTGGGGGGTGTTACCATACCTCTAAGGGTAAGTAAGTAAGTTGGTGTGTGAGACAGATTTGGGACGGTTTTGTTCATTCTTACCTTGTTGCGATCTGGTAAGCTAACAGATAAGCCCAAAAGAAGCATTTCTCTGCATCACAAATCACTAAAACAGGTATTTTCCCCACATTGGATTTGGGAATGGAAATGGAGAAAATGTATATTTCAAATTTGGGTTATCATGAACTCTCGTGCAAACATAATCTACTTAAAACTTTCCCACATTTAGTTAGGGTGATGTAAGGGGCTTCCCTGGTGGCTCAGGTGGTAAAGAATCCGCCTGCCATGCAGGAGACCTGGGTTCGATCCCTGGTGAAGGGGCTGGCTACCCACTCCCGTATTTTTGCCTAGGAAAATCCCATTATTAGAGGACCCTGGCGAGCTATAGTTCATGGGGTTGCAAGAGTTGGACATGACTAAGCAAGTAACACTTCAGAGCTGTTTTGCAGGGCTTCCTTGGTGGTCCAGTGGGTAAAGAGTTCACCTGGAAGTGCAAGGGGCACCGGCTCGATCCCTGTCCCTGGAAGATCCCACGGGCTGTGGAATGGCTAGACTGGTGCGTCCAATGATGAGCCAGTGCTCTGGAGCACGTGTGCCCAGAGCCGGTGCTCTGCTGCGAGCTCTGCAATGGGAGGCACACATGTGCCAAAGAATAAAAGATGGATGAGAAACAAATATAAACAGAAGAGGCATGACAAAAAAAATAAAAAAGTTATTTTGCAGTTCTGTTAAATTATATAATTGTTTAATTATTTAATAATATTTTTTTGCTTATTTCAGAGTACAGACTGGAATCCATAGATAATTGAACATTTTTATAGTGTTTTAAAGAAGCTATTACACTGGCTGATTTTTAAGCCTATTTAATATTTTTGTTTTTCCTGAGTGATTAATTATTTTTATTTTTTAAGAAGAGCCAAAAAGCCTGCACTACCCTCAGCAGCCTGAACTTCGGATCCACCTGTGCACTCTTCCTTCACGGAGGACCGTGTGGTCACAGGGTCCCTCTCACAGAGCGCTCTGTCACACAGGCCGCCTTCATCTGGACCGAGTCCGCAGCCACCCGGAAGGGAAGGGCCTCATCAGGGGTTTATGTCACAAGTGGCAGAGCTGCTGGGCGCTCAGTAAACCTGTTCCTTCTGTTCTTCCTATGCTCTAGAGAACATTTGGTTTAACGCCCTTCTAAATATCTCAGTTCATTAGGCATTGTTTTAAATAAAATTCTGGCCTCTTTTACTGGTTTTCCATTTGTTTATTTTTCATCCATCTTTATTCTTTGGCCTTTGTGGGTCTTTCATTGCGGTGGCTCCTCTGGTTGCAGAGCACCGGCTCTGGACACATGCGCTCCAGAGCGCTGGCTCAGAATTGGACACACGGGTCCAGCCGCTCTGCGACACGTGGGATCTTCCCGGGCCAGGGATCGAATTGGTGCCCCTTGCACTGCCAGGTGGACTCTTTACCCACTGGACCACCAGCGAAACCCCATTAGGCATGTTTTTAATGCTCATTCAAGAATTATTTGAGGTGAGGTTTAGGTTTTGAAGAGGTCATTTTGGCAAGTTGTTTGGTCTTTCCAAGTTTCAGACTGCTCCATATAGAATAGGGATCTCCTCGCCCTTTTGATTGCACAGGTGTGCTGTGAAGATGAATGTGAGTAACGACCATGAAAATGCTTGGTGAGCACAGATGGGACAGGTGGACTCCTCTGTGGCTGGTTCCAGGGGTGGATCGCAGAGCTTGGTGGTCGTGAGTGAACGGAAGTACAGGAGCCTGCAGAGATAGTGAGGGTCGGGTTACAGAGGGTCTTGAAGCTCAGATGAAAGCAACTGGTTTGCAATGAGAGCAGGTGAGAATTTGTATGTTCCTGAAATGTTAGCTGTCACTTTAAATTCATATGTATGAAAAGAATGCATCACTGATTTCTAACGAGGAAAATCTTCCAGACTCATCCAGTTTTCTCAATGGTACCATTATAGTTCTGGTTTGCTTGGTAGCCTTAGCCCTCCCCTCCCCTCATGCGCTGAATCCCCCCTTTTCTAGTCCTTGCTGACAGCGTTCTCTTCGGGGGCTTGATATCTGATTCCCTTGCTTTCAGCCCTCCCACCTCTTAGCTGCTGATACCTCTGACAGATCGTCTTCCTGAAGTGGGGTTTGATCCTAACCACATTTTCCCGCAGTGACCAGAGGAACCTGGTGTCTTTTTTTTTTTTTTATTTATTTTTGTACATGTATGTTCCCAGATCAATCAGATGCATATCCCTTGTCCCTCCCCCCACCCAGGTTCCCCCCCCCATCCCTCCAGACCATTGCTCCAAGTGGTTGTAGGTACTCCTATTCCCCTAGCACAATGACAATAGCTATCTTTTCTACACATGACAGTATAGGTTTCCATGTTACTCCCTCCCATTGTTCGGTCTCCACAATGTCTTTATGTCTATTCTCTGTTTTTTCATGAGTTCACTGTGTGTGTTATCATGACCATCTTACTAGATCCCATATATATGAGTTAGTATACTATACTTGTCTTTCTCTTTTTGACTTACTTCACTTTTTATGATAGGTTCTAAAGCCAGCCACCTCATTAGGACTGAGTCTTCTGCATTTCTTTTAACAGCTGAGTAGTATTCCATTGTATATATGTACCAGAGCTTCTGGATCCATTCATTTGTCGATGGACATCTAGGTTGCTTCCATGTTCTGGCTATTGTATAGAGAGCTGCAATGAACATTGGGGTACAGGTGCCTCTTTCAGTTTTGATTTCATCAGGATATAGGCCTAATAGTGGGATTGCTGGGTCATAGGGTGCTTCTATTTTTAGTTTTTTAAGGAATCTCCATATTGTCTTCCATAGAGGTTGTATTAATTTACATTCCCACCAGCAATGCAAGAGGGGAACCTGGTGTCTTGTAGATCTTAGGGGTCAGAGTGTGTCTCCCACTCCTCCTCACGGTCTCTGCTTTTGTTCAAGGCCGCCTTGTACAACGCCTTGCAGGTTGTTATTTGGAATTGTCCCTGTGGTAATCTTCTAAAAGTCTTTGCCTCCTCTGGGTTGCAGTAACATTTATATTCTCTGTTACAATTTTGTACTTATCCTGTGCCTTTTTTTCTTTTTTTTGTTGTTGTTGTTAATATTTTGCTTTGAATTGTTTTTTAACTTAAAATCCAGGAGGGAAGGTCAATCTTATAAGTTCCACAAAGGTTCAGGTATCATGGTTAATTTTTTTTTTTTTTTGGTCAGGGTTGCATATATCATAAGTGGTCAGTCAAAATTTCCTATCCTGGGCTTTCCTGGTGGTCCAACGGGGAGGCCCCCAGGCCTCTGGAAGGCCCACAAAGGCCAAAGAATAAAGATGGGTGAAAAATAAATAAAAATGAATGGAAAATAAATAAAAACCAATAAAAGAGGCGAAATTAAAAAAAAAAAATTCCTATCCTTAGGACGTTTCATATATGGCTTTGAAAAATAGCATTATGATTAATTGCTGTAGAGTGCATCGGCAGTTACTTTTTCTTGATGAATTATCAGCGACTTTGTTATTTGAAGCTGTACAGTCTAGATAGGCACAGTTGTTATCATGACCATCTTACTAGATCCCATATATATGAGTTAGTATACTATACTTGTCTTTCTCTTTTGACTTACTTCACTTTTTATGATAGGTTCTAAAGCCAGCCACCTCATTAGGACTGAGTCTTCTGCATTTCTTTTAACAGCTGAGTAGTATTCCATTGTATATATGTACCAGAGCTTCTGGATCCATTCATTTGTCGATGGACATCTAGGTTGCTTCCATGTTCTGGCTATTGTATAGAGAGCTGCAATGAACATTGGGGTACAGGTGCCTCTTTCAGTTTTGATTTCATCAGGATATAGGCCTAATAGTGGGATTGCTGGGTCATAGGGTGCTTCTATTTTTAGTTTTTTAAGGAATCTCCATATTGTCTTCCATAGAGGTTGTATTAATTTACATTCCCACCAGCAATGCAAGAGGGGAACCTGGTGTCTTGTAGATCTTAGGGGTCAGAGTGTGTCTCCCACTCCTCCTCACGGTCTCTGCTTTTGTTCAAGGCCGCCTTGTACAACGCCTTGCAGGTTGTTATTTGGAATTGTCCCTGTGGTAATCTTCTAAAAGTCTTTGCCTCCTCTGGGTTGCAGTAACATTTATATTCTCTGTTACAATTTTGTACTTATCCTGTGCCTTTTTTTCTTTTTTTTGTTGTTGTTGTTAATATTTTGCTTTGAATTGTTTTTTAACTTAAAATCCAGGAGGGAAGGTCAATCTTATAAGTTCCACAAAGGTTCAGGTATCATGGTTAATTTTTTTTTTTTTTTGGTCAGGGTTGCATATATCATAAGTGGTCAGTCAAAATTTCCTATCCTGGGCTTTCCTGGTGGTCCAACGGGGAGGCCCCCAGGCCTCTGGAAGGCCCACAAAGGCCAAAGAATAAAGATGGGTGAAAAATAAATAAAAATGAATGGAAAATAAATAAAAAACCAATAAAAGAGGCGAAATTAAAAAAAAAAAATTCCTATCCTTAGGACGTTTCATATATGGCTTTGAAAAATAGCATTATGATTAATTGCTGTAGAGTGCATCGGCAGTTACTTTTTCTTGATGAATTATCAGCGACTTTGTTATTTGAAGCTGTACAGTCTAGATAGGCACAGTTGTTTTAGCAATAATAGAGTAAATTGTTTCTTTAGCTAGAAAGCATGAAACAGTATAGATTTGAACTGAAGCTTCAGTGAGTAAATGCTGAATAGTTGCGCTTATTGTTCTTTCAAAATCAGATCATGTTTACTCCCTAGATTGACTAAGGTTTTGTGTAAAAGCCTTTCTTACTAGCTTTTTTATGGTGGTGTGCTTGCTGGTGCAAACCTATGGATGATGCTTTGGTAGGATGGAAAAAGTCACAAATTACAAGCTGTCTTCTAATTGTGTGAGTAGTTATAGTTATTGTTGTCTAGTGTTGGTCTCCGGTCTGTGACTTGTTTGGGGGGTCGTAGGAGCAAGATGGGGAAGTGAAGTCACCTTGCTTATGGGGCGTTCCAGGTGGCACAGTGGTAAAGCATCTGCCTGCCCGTGCAGGAGACCTAGGAAACACAGGTTTGGTCCCTGGGTCGGGAAGGTCCCCAGGAGAAGAAAATGGCAGCCCACTCCAGTATTGTCTAGAAAATCCCATGGACAGAGGAGCCCGGCAGCTGCTGTCCACAGGGCCACAGAGAGTTGGGCACGACAGAGCATGTGTACACGCGTCTTGCTTAAGATCTGAAAGCTAAAAAGAAGTGAACAGTTTATAATCTAAGTGAACAGTTTATAATCTAAGAACTGGAGGTTTTTAATGTCTCTTGTTAGGAGTGTTTCAATTGGGATACTTAAGAAACCTGCTACTTCCTCCGTGTAACTGAGTTTTGTGGCTGTCCAGTGACGGGGTTCTCAGTGGCCCGGGGAGGAGCGCCGCGGCCGTGTGTGAGCCCGTGCGCTGCGGGGCGTGGGGGAGACGCCGCAGGAAAGAGGTCCTCCGCGGACAGGGTGGCGTCGGGCGCGGTCGTCTGGGACACGTGCCTGTTCTGCTCAGCGGGGTTAAGCACAAGGCCTGTTGCAGTCCCTGACCTTTCCGTCAAGGATCCTGCATAAGCCTTGGGGAGACCATCTCTGCAGTAGGGGTGGAGACTGGGGTTCAGTTAGAAGTCGCTGCAGCGCCACTGACTGTCGCGTCCTGAGCCCAGGCTCACCCCCTGGCAGGACTCTCGGGTGTCTTCCGTGGGGAGGGGTTGAATCGGAGAGGACAGTTGCGTCATACTCGGGCTGGGAAGGAGCGACGCACCACCACCAGGTCCTTCTGGGCTCATGCTCGTGGCCGTGTGCGCTTGAGCTCGCCCGGAGGCGCCCTGTGAAGCGGGCTGTGGCGGTGCCTGTTCCGCCGCCTTGTGGTTCAGTCTCTTACGTCCTGTCCGACTCCGTGGACTGCAGCCCGCCAGGCTCTCCTGTCCCTGGGGTTTCCCAGGCCAGACTGCTGGAGTGGGCTGCCCTCTCCTCCTCCAGGGCATCTTCCTGACCCAGGGGTCGAACCCGTGTCTGTTGCGTCTCCCGCATTGGCAGGCAGATTCGCCAGTGTACCCAGAAGCACAGAGGGAGCTTCAGGAGGAAAACATCCACGCTGTTTTCTGGTAAAACTGCTGCCTCACTTCTTTCCTTCTCTACTCGCCTTCCCGGTCGCCTTTTGCATCAGCATTCTTTTTGGTAGTTCTTCCCTAATTGTGCATCCTGCAAGTTTAGTTCTCTACAAAAAGACAGTGACATCGACAATTTAATTTTGTTTCCTTTGTAATAGATTCACAGTTCCCTCAGATACACAGGAAGCTGCAGTGATCAGGTTTCCCTCTCCCATCTTACCGATGCGCCCGGGTCCAGCTGGGTTTGCTCTGGTCACACAGGTGGCTGCCGTCACCCGCGGATGGCGCGTGGGGAGGCGCTTGGAGAGGCAGGGCTGTGCCCAGGGCCGTGGTGGCGGAGGGTGCCACCGCAGGGTCAGCGCGGAGCTCAGCTTCCGCATAGGGAATTCGGCCACACGTGTGTCGCCGAGTCACCTTTTCCGCACATTTCTAGTTAAACAGTAGATTACTTAGGAAGTGAGTCCGCGATCCTAGCGGACATCGCGGCACGCCCGTTTCTAAGCTCCTGAGTCAGTGGTGGCCCTCCTGTCCGCGCTGTTGTATCAGCCTTGCTCTCGGCAGCGGGTCTTGACCACGTGCACCATCCGCGTTTTTTCTCACACACACATCTTTTATCAGATACTCTGGGTGGATTCGGGGCATTACCTTGGGTTGGGTTTTGCTGTTTCACTGAGTGAAGACGAGACAGGTGTCTGGCTTTTCTACGGCATCCTCTCAGTTAAAGAGACAGACAGTAATTATGAACTGTGCCTCAGCCTCTTCTTTCTTCTGGCAGAGTAGATGAAATTTGACATCTTAGTCGTGTTTCTAATAGTGAATCATTTTCTGACATTCAAATAAAGGCTTTCTATGACTCTTGCTTAGTTAATAGCATATCCATGAGGTGCAACCCTGGTTATTTAAAGAAGAGAATTTAAAACGAAGAATAGTGACAGATTACCTCCAAGCTTAGTGGCTTACAGCAGCCACCACTTGATTACTGTTTTTCGTCATTCTGTGGCCAGGAATTCAGACAGGGAGCTAATGGCAGGAGCAGCTTGTCCCTGCTCCAGAATGTCTGGGGACGCAGCCGGGGGCGGGGGTGTCGCTGCCCTCTCCTCTCTCTGCTGGTTGCTGGCAGTCTCGGGCCACAGTTCTCACAGGCCAGCCCGAGACACCGAGAGCCAGTGGCCCGGAGGCCCAGCGGCAGGACGCCTGCCTGCCTCAGCCACTGGCGACACCCCTCCGTCCCAGCCTCCTGGTTGCACTCGCCTCTAAAGTTGGTCCAGGTCCACTGACTGGGAAGTTACACCCCTGATTCACGGGGAGGAGCAGCCAAAGTGTTTCTGGCTAGCTTTAATCTACTAGCGAAGTTTAATAGGGTGTTTTTGTTATATACTCATGTTAAATTCAGGGTCTGATTTGATCAGTTGTAAAAACTGAAGTTAGTAAGTTTAGTAAAAAAATAATTTCTGCTTTTTCTTTTAATTTCTGCTTTTTTAGTTTTGATTTTTTTTCCCCCTAGAATGTCTTGGTATTTTAGGATATACAGTCTGCATCAAAGGATGAGAGAAAACCTGTAGAACATTGATAGATGGACTGGAATAAACGCGGCCTTCAGGTTGACCTTTGTTAATGTCAGCTGAGACCCACATGATCTTTGTTCTAATGATGTGTTTTCACAGAAGAGTCTTTCTAGAACTGCCCGCTCACTGGACTCTTTCACAGACTTTCCCCACAGTGAAGGCATCCCGAGTATGTAACTGTGGTGGATCCGCATGTGTAAAAGTGACACGTGGGTGTGAGCTGACCAGGAGCACGCTGCAGGTCAGAAGACGCCTTCCGCACGCAGTCAGCTTCGTCAGTGGGAAGGAGACGGGAACACACATACCAGGGCTCTTTTTGTTCCTGTGCGTGGTGCTGGCAGCCTAGAACTCTAAACTTCGCCTTCTTGATCCAAGCAGAGAAAAGCTCTCCCACTTTCTGCCGGGTCCTGACGCGTCTTGTGCAGCGCTGGCACTGGCGTGCCGTCTGTCGGCGTTTGCTTGGGAATCTGAGCTTCATGGAGAAAGGGCCGTCCGTCCCGCAGGAGTCCATGAGCGAGGCGTTCGCTCCAGGAATTCAGACAGGAGCTAATGGCAGGAGCAGCTTGTCCCTGCTCCAGAATGTCTGGGGACGCAGCCGGGGCGGGGTGTCGCTGCCTCTCCTCTCTCTGCTGGTTGCTGGCAGTCTCGGGCCACAGTTCTCACAGGCCAGCCCGAGACACCGAGAGCCAGTGGCCCGGAGGCCCAGCGGCAGGACGCCTGCCTGCCTCAGCCACTGGCGACACCCCTCCGTCCCAGCCTCCTGGTTGCACTCGCCTCTAAAGTTGGTCCAGGTCCACTGACTGGGAAGTTACACCCCTGATTCACGGGGAGGAGCAGCCAAAGTGTTTCTGGCTAGCTTTAATCTACTAGCGAAGTTTAATAGGGTGTTTTTGTTATATACTCATGTTAAATTCAGGGTCTGATTTGATCAGTTGTAAAAACTGAAGTTAGTAAGTTTAGTAAAAAAATAATTTCTGCTTTTTCTTTTAATTTCTGCTTTTTTAGTTTTGATTTTTTTTCCCCCTAGAATGTCTTGGTATTTTAGGATATACAGTCTGCATCAAAGGATGAGAGAAACCTGTAGAACATTGATAGATGGACTGGAATAAACGCGGCCTTCAGGTTGACCTTTGTTAATGTCAGCTGAGACCCACATGATCTTTGTTCTAATGATGTGTTTTCACAGAAGAGTCTTTCTAGAACTGCCCGCTCACTGGACTCTTTCACAGACTTTCCCCACAGTGAAGGCATCCCGAGTATGTAACTGTGGTGGATCCGCATGTGTAAAAGTGACACGTGGGTGTGAGCTGACCAGGAGCACGCTGCAGGTCAGAAGACGCCTTCCGCACGCAGTCAGCTTCGTCAGTGGGAAGGAGACGGGAACACACATACCAGGGCTCTTTTTGTTCCTGTGCGTGGTGCTGGCAGCCTAGAACTCTAAACTTCGCCTTCTTGATCCAAGCAGAGAAAAGCTCTCCCACTTTCTGCCGGGTCCTGACGCGTCTTGTGCAGCGCTGGCACTGGCGTGCCGTCTGTGCGGCGTTTGCTTGGGAATCTGAGCTTCATGGAGAAAGGGCCGTCCGTCCCCGCAGGAGTCCATGAAGCCGCGATCCTCGGGTTTCCCGGTGCGTTCGCCTGCGCTGAGTGAAGCGCTCGCGTTGAGGAGAGAGGAGATGGTGGAACCGACAGCCGTTCCTACTGGGACCAGTATGCGCTGTGATTCCGATCTCTGTGACTTGTGAGACATTCGATTCAGTTCTTGTTAAATTCTAGACTGAGTCTGAATGACTTTTTAGCAGTGATACATTCTGAGACTTGCTGTTGGGATTGGGTGCAAAAAACTTAATTAGTAGGTAGCTCATAGGCTGATGAACTTTGGTCCCTGCATAGAAATTCAGATTCTACTTTTCTGCCTATGTTATTGTACCAGGAGGCTTTTAACTTGGTTGTTAAATTGTGTTCTTTAGAGTAACTTCAGACTTTAAAAATGATATCACATAGCCATTCCAGTACAAAATTTGTGTAGGCAACCTGATAGAATTATTCTTCTTAATTTTCTTTTTTTTAATTTTGGCCTTTTTCAATGGATTTTTATTTATTTATTTTTTAGTCCATCTTTATTCTTTGGCCCGTGTGGGCCTCACATTGTGGTGGCCTCTCTCGTCGCAGCGCACCAGCTCTGGGCGCATGCACTCCAGAGCACTGGCTCATAATTGGACACACTGGTCCAGCCTCTCTGCAGCACGTGGGATCTTCCCGGGCCAGGGAATTGAATCAGTGCCCCTTGCACTGCCAGGCAGACTCTTTACCCACTGGACCACCAAGGAAGCCCCTTACTTTTCTTTTTTTATTGTGGTGAAACATATATATGGGTGCTTTAGTCATGTACACTCTTTGCAATTCTTTGGATTGTAGTCCACTGGGCTTCTCTGTTCATTGGATTCTCCAGGCAAGAATACTGGAGTGGGTTTCCATGTCCTTCTCCAGGGGATCTTCCTCACCCAGGGGATCTGAACCCACATCTCCTGCACCTCCTGCACTGGTAGGCAGGTTCTTTACTACTATATATAACCAAATTTGCTGTTTTAACCTTGTTTGGTCTTACGGTTCAGTGACGGTCACATTGTTGTGTAACCAGCACCACCCTCTGTTTCCAGAGATTTTCTTTCACCTGAAACAGACTCTGTGTCCATCAAGCCACTGCTCCCCATCCCTCTCTGAAGCTCTGGTTAGAACCACCATTCTGTCTCTGAATTTGAGTACTCTGCCTCATGTAATTGGAATCGTACAGAATCTGTCCTTTTGAGCCTGGCTCATTTGACTCAGCACACTGCCCTACCATTCATGCATGTGTCAGTGTTATTTCTTTTTAAGGCTCACATTCAGTTGTATATGTACCTCATTTTGTTCATCTGTTCATCCATGGACATTTGAATAGTTTCCACCTTTTGGCTTTTGTGCATAATGCTTCAGTGAACACCGGAAAACGAATTATCTGCTTGGGCCTCTGCATCCAGTTTTTTGGGTATATGCCTAGGAGTGGAATTGCTGGATCATACGATAATTTCGTTTATTTTTTTTTAAGTAACTTCCAAGTGGCTGCACTGTATACTTTTCCATGAGCAGTGCTCAGGGGCTCCAGTTTGTCCACATCTTTGCCAGTACTTGTCTGTTTTTTTGGGTAATAGCTATGCTGATGGTTATGAAGTGGTATCTCATTGTAGTTTTGCATTACACTTCCCTAATGAAAACTGGTTTCTTGTATAATTTGGCATTCATTTATTCTTAATGGGAAGTGTTATTTTTAATTTATGAGCCACATATGAAAAGTATGGAAAATACCATAAGAAATGGTTGACCCGTTCAGCTAAACTTTCAATTAATGTAAGTATTTGAGAGGATTACAGCGCTTTATTTATATTGATTTTAAAGTATTTATATCAGTTTTAGGCCAATGTGGTTGTATTACTTTGTAGGAAATGATTATAGGATTTGGGTTTGGAAATGCATTAGTTATTAGAAGAATTTCTATATCTGCCTTTTTAAAAATTAATTTATTTTTGGCTATTCTGGGTTTTCACTGCTGCTGCCGGCTCTTCTCTAGTCTCTAGTGGCAGGGAGTGGGGGCTACTCTCTAGTTGAGGTGAGCAGGCTTCTTGTCACAGTGACTTCTCTTGTGGGCTCTAGGACACACGGGCTTCAATAGTTGCGACACATGAGCTCTGGTTCCACATGTGTCCGGTTCCACACATAATTGCGGTTCCGAGGCTCTAGAGCACAGGCTCAATAGTTCTGGTTCTCGGGCCTAGTTGCTCCACAGCATGTGAAATCTTCCCGGATTCAGGGATTGAACCTGTGTCTCCTGCATTCGCAGGCAAGCTCTTCACCACTGAGCATTGAAAGTTGGTGAGTGCCATTTGAAAGTTGGATGTGGACTGAAGAGGTCAATGCTCTCCTCATTTTGTTCATCTGTTCATCCATGGACATTTGAATAGTTTCCACCTTTTGGCTTTTGTGCATAATGCTTCAGTGAACACCGGAAAACGAATTATCTGCTTGGGCCTCTGCATCCAGTTTTTTGGGTATATGCCTAGGAGTGGAATTGCTGGATCATACGATAATTTCGTTTATTTTTTTTTAAGTAACTTCCAAGTGGCTGCACTGTATACTTTTCCATGAGCAGTGCTCAGGGGCTCCAGTTTGTCCACATCTTTGCCAGTACTTGTCTGTTTTTTTGGGTAATAGCTATGCTGATGGTTATGAAGTGGTATCTCATTGTAGTTTTGCATTACACTTCCCTAATGAAAACTGGTTTCTTGTATAATTTGGCATTCATTTATTCTTAATGGGAAGTGTTATTTTTAATTTATGAGCCACATATGAAAAGTATGGAAAATACCATAAGAAATGGTTGACCCGTTCAGCTAAACTTTCAATTAATGTAAGTATTTGAGAGGATTACAGCGCTTTATTTATATTGATTTTTAAAGTATTTATATCAGTTTTAGGCCAATGTGGTTGTATTACTTTGTAGGAAATGATTATAGGATTTGGGTTTGGAAATGCATTAGTTATTAGAAGAATTTCTATATCTGCCTTTTTAAAAATTAATTTATTTTTGGCTATTCTGGGTTTTCACTGCTGCTGCCGGCTCTTCTCTAGTCTCTAGTGGCAGGGAGTGGGGGCTACTCTCTAGTTGAGGTGAGCAGGCTTCTTGTCACAGTGACTTCTCTTGTGGGCTCTAGGACACACGGGCTTCAATAGTTGCGACACATGAGCTCTGGTTCCACATGTGTCCGGTTCCACACATAATTGCGGTTCCGAGGCTCTAGAGCACAGGCTCAATAGTTCTGGTTCTCGGGCCTAGTTGCTCCACAGCATGTGAAATCTTCCCGGATTCAGGGATTGAACCTGTGTCTCCTGCATTCGCAGGCAAGCTCTTCACCACTGAGCATTGAAAGTTGGTGAGTGCCATTTGAAAGTTGGATGTGGACTGAAGAGGTCAATGCTCTCCTCCTTTTTAAGTGTTTCTGTCTTTATTTCATTGGGCTTCAGCCGCGCTCTGCCAGGTTGCAGCTTAGCTCACGGGTCTCTGTCATGGTGCGTTACTCCCGGAAGTGGAGCTCTCGACCGACGGCTGTCCTCACTGACAGGCCAGGCTGCGTGCTTAGACCATAGAACAAAATAAATGAGAATTCTAGCAAAGTTAAGGGTCTTCTCTTTACTTCATTTCTTTATACAATTAAAAAATTAATGTGTATTAGTTAATACAGGTTTGTAATATTATAATTGGCTCCAGATAATTTTGGTCTGAGTTGTAGTTTGAGATTCTGAAATAAGGGGGAGGGATAAGGGGTGAGTTCTGATAAAGATCTGTTATAAAGCTGTTTTGATATTTGGCTTACCCAGTGGGTTATAGTAACAATATATTGGGGTTGGTGAAAAGGTTCGTTCCTGTTTTTCACAACATCTTACAGAAAGATCCAGACGTTTTGGCCATCCCGATACAGGACAGTGTTTGCATTCTGAGAGCCAGGTGGAAGGTGGTATGCTTGTCATGACTCCAAGGAGCATTTCTAAGCATAAAACGCTCTCTGGTTCACTGATGGTATGGCACCAGGTGCTGTTAGATAATGTAGATGGAGTGTGTGTGGAACACATTCTTGTCTAGATTTGTGTATTGATGATAAGTTTCAAAATTTTTCCCAACAAAACCATCTCCTTAGACTAATCACTAAGACCAAGTAATGAATAAAGATTGTAAAACTAATGCCTCATCTGGAATGGGGCTACTCTCTAGTTGAGGTGAGCAGGCTTCTTGTCACAGTGACTTCTCTTGTGGGCTCTAGGACACACGGGCTTCAATAGTTGCGACACATGAGCTCTGGTTCCACATGTGTCCGGTTCCACACATAATTGCGGTTCCGAGGCTCTAGAGCACAGGCTCAATAGTTCTGGTTCTCGGGCCTAGTTGCTCCACAGCATGTGAAATCTTCCCGGATTCAGGGATTGAACCTGTGTCTCCTGCATTCGCAGGCAAGCTCTTCACCACTGAGCATTGAAAGTTGGTGAGTGCCATTTGAAAGTTGGATGTGGACTGAAGAGGTCAATGCTCTCCTCCTTTTTAAGTGTTTCTGTCTTTATTTCATTGGGCTTCAGCCGCGCTCTGCCAGGTTGCAGCTTAGCTCACGGGTCTCTGTCATGGTGCGTTACTCCCGGAAGTGGAGCTCTCGACCGACGGCTGTCCTCACTGACAGGCCAGGCTGCGTGCTTAGACCATAGAACAAAATAAATGAGAATTCTAGCAAAGTTAAGGGTCTTCTCTTTACTTCATTTCTTTATACAATTAAAAAATTAATGTGTATTAGTTAATACAGGTTTGTAATATTATAATTGGCTCCAGATAATTTTGGTCTGAGTTGTAGTTTGAGATTCTGAAATAAGGGGGAGGGATAAGGGGTGAGTTCTGATAAAGATCTGTTATAAAGCTGTTTTGATATTTGGCTTACCCAGTGGGTTATAGTAACAATATATTGGGGTTGGTGAAAAGGTTCGTTCCTGTTTTTCACAACATCTTACAGAAAGATCCAGACGTTTTGGCCATCCCGATACAGGACAGTGTTTGCATTCTGAGAGCCAGGTGGAAGGTGGTATGCTTGTCATGACTCCAAGGAGCATTTCTAAGCATAAAACGCTCTCTGGTTCACTGATGGTATGGCACCAGGTGCTGTTAGATAATGTAGATGGAGTGTGTGTGGAACACATTCTTGTCTAGATTTGTGTATTGATGATAAGTTTCAAAATTTTTCCCAACAAAACCATCTCCTTAGACTAATCACTAAGACCAAGTAATGAATAAAGATTGCATAATAATATAAACAATACGAATGCCCTTCCATCTGGGGAATGGCGTAAAGGGAACATCTTTTTCCATGTGTCCCTTGGATCGTGGCTCATTTTGGTAAAGAATTGACATCATTGGCAGTTCTGAAGAGCAGTTTGCTGTGTGTCTCAAGAAAAACTGGGACAGCAAATAATTGATAGAATATTGCCATTACAGGAAGATAAATATTGATATCTCTTTTCTGTTCTGGCACTGTGCCTTCTGTGCTTCATGTATAATCGCCTATTTTATTTCAGAAATTGCTATTGAAATTATTGCTGTTAAAAGTATCATTTTGATCTGGTTTATTTTTGTGGCATGTGCTGTTCTTAGTCTCTGATACAGATTAATCTGTACCTCTCTTTCCTCTAGAATGACTCTCCTCATGGTGATTATATGCACAGTAACGAGGCCAGGTTAATACCTCACGATGGACTTCCTGTGACACCTCATAGAACCCAGCGAGAAGGTACGCCACGTTTTTCCTCGACTGCAAAGCATCTGCACCCAGGGAGAGCGCGGAGGGCGGCTGGCACTGGTTGGCCGACTCCTCTTCTCCTTTGTGGAGTACAGAAATCCTGCAGGTCCTGGGCTGGGCTCAGAGGCTGGTCCTCTCACTTGCTTGCGTCTGCATCTGAGCTCTGGCTCGGCGGCCCTTGGCCTGTCCCAGCCCACGCTTACGCGGCTCCGCCTTGGGGTCCCTTGTCTTAAATCTGGCTGCATGCTTCTGAAGAGCAGAGACCTTAGCCTCCCCTCCGTGGGGGTCTTCTGAGAGAATTACTTTACAGAAGTGCCCAAGAGGGAAGTGATTTCTTGCAAGCCCGTGCTCCCTGCAGTGATGCAGTTCTCAAGAGGTCTGGGTGGGGACTGAACTTAGCCAGCCGGAAAGAAAGGAGTTCACAAATTCTCTTCACACCTGGGGAGGCCATTGACCTGAGTGGAGGGGCCTTCGGGAAGGGGAAGAGCGTGCGGTGGGAGTCGCCCTCAGCTGTGACTGCTTGGAATTGACGTCATTCTGTGTCCTTTTAGTTCCAGGGATGCTCCTTTTCGTGTAATGCATTTTCCTCACAGGGGAAAAACAGGTGTGGATCTTTAAGGTTTAAAAAACGTTTACCTAATGACCGCTTCTGCTCAGGACTGTTCCACTCCTGGAATCATGCATGGTCTGCCTCAGCCAGGCTCAGTGAGCTACCGCAGCCTGAAGCAGAGTTTGATTTTACAGTGAAGGGCCGTTTCTTTCTTTCTTTTTTTTTTTTAATAATAAAGATATTAATATAAAAAGACTATCAAAATGGTAACAATTAACTTTAAGGTGGTACTTATGGGTGATTTTTCCTATATTAATTTTTAAACAAATGTCCATAGTCCATGCTTTTCAGTTTTAATTTGAGAGTTGGAGGGCCTCCCATTGTCAGCCATTCCTCACCCGTGCCCTTCTGTCTTCCTCATCTTACTCTGATAGATCACAGCAGGTATAGCTTGAAATTGAGGCTGGAGCCCTAGCTCTGTTCCTGTACCCACACTGCCCCAGCGATCCCCTGGCCTCAGCCTATTTTCAGAAGTATAGCTGCTTCATATTTTCGGAACATTGACTAGTTCAGGTCATTTTTATTTAATAGCGCCATCCTTCACATTATTTAATACAACAGCTTTTGGAAACAGTAGGCTCTCCCTTCCCCACTCTGGCCTTTATCATATCATTCTAGCCACTGCAGGCTTCTCACTCCGCTTCTGAGATTGTTTGTCTCTATCCTCAGTGTTCTCATCCACCAACGGAAACTGGCCCAGAAGCAGGCCACAAACACTAGATGTTTAGAAAGTTAACACAAATTCTGGAGATGGTGTCTCCTTAGTTTACTGTGAATGTCTGTTTACTAGCAAATTTCTGTAATCTTACAATTCCTGTTTCTCAGTGCCCACCTTCTGTGATCTATGGCAGTCTTAATTCTTCCTGCACACTTTTGTTCCTTTGTGTATTTGGCTTCACCTCTTTTAACTTCCTCCTTTAAGGCAGAGCGGGTCCTTCCCTTTTCTTCTCCATGTCGTGTCCCCTCACTCCAGCAGTGACCTTGTGTTGAATCACTTTCCTGACTTCTTCCCTGTGCCCTTTAAGTTATCATCTTCATTACTATTTCTTCTACTTATACCATGAGTAACTTTTTTTTTCCCCCCCTAAGTCCTTATATTATGCTTAGTAGACTGGCTCTTTTCACTTTGTAAAGAGATTAACTTGCTAAGGTGATAGCTTTTATTGAAGGGTGTATGAAATGAGTACTTGGGGAATTTACGCTTTTGCTTACTTCATGAGTAAGCTGACTATCTTATCTAGTTCCATTCAGAGTAATTGTCTTTAAGCCATTAGAGTATAATGTATGACCACTATTTTTTATCTGTAATAAATTGTGAAAAAATTCACTACAGTGAACCCTCAATTCGTTATAATGTTAAGCTTATGTTGCACTGTGTGGTATTAAGGGTCACACTTGAGGAAAACTATTTTTAAATTCTGAGCTGGAAAGAAGCCTTTATCAGTTTTCTGTTACTTTTCAAGAGTTTTTTTTCCTCCCAGTTAAATTTTTTCCTAGTTTATATCTAATCTGCTTAAATAACTGAATGACTCTCAAGTGCTGTGCTTGTGGTAATTGGACTTAAACAGTTTTGAAGATTTCCTCCCAGGTATAGCTTGAAATTGAGGCTGGAGCCCTAGCTCTGTTCCTGTACCCACACTGCCCCAGCGATCCCTGGCCTCAGCCTATTTTCAGAAGTATATCTGCTTCATACTTCCGGAACATTGACTAGGTCAGGTCATTTTTATTTAATAGCGCCATCCTTCACATTATTTAATACAACAGCTTTTGGAAACAGTAGGCTCTCCCTTCCCCACTCTGGCCTTTATCATATCATTCTAGCCACTGCAGGCTTCTCACTCCGCTTCTGAGATTGTTTGTCTCTATCCTCAGTGTTCTCATCCACCAACGGAAACTGGCCCAGAAGCAGGCCACAAACACTAGATGTTTAGAAAGTTAACACAAATTCTGGAGATGGTGTCTCCTTAGTTTACTGTGAATGTCTGTTTACTAGCAAATTTCTGTAATCTTACAATTCCTGTTTCTCAGTGCCCACCTTCTGTGATCTATGGCAGTCTTAATTCTTCCTGCACACTTTTGTTCCTTTGTGTATTTGGCTTCACCTCTTTTAACTTCCTCCTCTAAGGCAGAGCGGGTCCTTCCCTTTTCTTCTCCATGTCGTGTCCCCTCACTCCAGCAGTGACCTTGTGTTGAATCACTTTCCTGACTTCTTCCCTGTGCCCTTTAAGTTATCATCTTCATTACTATTTCTTCTACTTATACCATGAGTAACTTTTTTTTTCCCCCCCTAAGTCCTTATATTATGCTTAGTAGACTGGCTCTTTTCACTTTGTAAAGAGATTAACTTGCTAAGGTGATAGCTTTTATTGAAGGGTGTATGAAATGAGTACTTGGGGAATTTACGCTTTTGCTTACTTCATGAGTAAGCTGACTATCTTATCTAGTTCCATTCAGAGTAATTGTCTTTAAGCCATTAGAGTATAATGTATGACCACTATTTTTTATCTGTAATAAATTGTGAAAAAATTCACTACAGTGAACCCTCAATTCGTTATAATGTTAAGCTTATGTTGCACTGTGTGGTATTAAGGGTCACACTTGAGGAAAACTATTTTTAAATTCTGAGCTGGAAAGAAGCCTTTATCAGTTTTCTGTTACTTTTCAAGAGTTTTTTTTCCTCCCAGTTAAATTTTTTTTTTCCTAGTTTATATCTAATCTGCTTAAATAACTGAATGACTCTCAAGTGCTGTGCTTGTGGTAATTGGACTTAAACAGTTTTGAAGATTTCCTCTAGGTAAATAATCTTCCCTACAGGCACCTCTTAGTATTTATCTTTGATCCTTAGCAGAGTGCTTGAAAGGACTTCAGGCACTCAGCATCCTCGTAGATATAGCAGAAATTACTTGATGGATGGACAGCACATTGCTGGGCTCCTGTGTTTTTTGTTGTTGTTGTTGTTTGGTTTTATTCCATGATTAAGGCTCGTAGTAAAGATGAAGATGAATAGCCTGACCATTTGGCTGTGTCAGGTCGAGTGACTGAAATGTGTGTCTCGTCTCTGTAGAACAAGTCAGCATGTTTTCTTTCTTTCAGCTGTACACATTGAGAAGATAATGTTGAAAGGAGTCCAGAGAAAAAGGGCTGACAAATATTGGGAGTACACCTTCAAAGTAAGCTACTCTCACCCAGAGAGATACCTCACGCTGTGTTCAATGATCTTTTGGAAGGAATGAAAATTAATCTTTGGAAAAACTATTAATGGCAGGTTTGCTAACTTAAGAAAAGCTGTACACGTGTCTGTGTTTGTCTTAATTAAGGGAATGTACTGTTTTCAGTCTATAACTGCATGGTTTGCCCAGTTTTAAAAAATGTATCACATTAAGATTACTCTGATGGTTTTATTAACAAGAAATAAGAACCATAGATTTAAGGTGTAAAGATTTATCTTTAAAAAGTAAAAGTAGACGTGCGCCAATTTTTTAAAAACTAAGGTGGCAGGCATCATCTTTTCATGGCATTGTTTTCCTGGTATTTTTCTCCTCTTCTCTTTCCAAGGCTTTTATTCCCTGCCTTGGTTGCCTTGTCTTCTTGTCGCAGATTTCTCTGCTGTCATTCTGTCCTTCACACGGCTGTCTGGTGAGCTGCAGAACCCAGCTCTTGGTAGTCCCTTTGGCTCCTTTTTGCCTGTTGCCTACGGTGTGGACTCCCTGTTCACGTCTTCCTTTCTCCCTGCCGGGGCTTCACGGTTCAGCCCTTTCTGTGCAGGTGGGCCCACCGCGCCCTGAAGCTGCAGGGAAGGAGGGCGCGTTTCTGCGCACTCTCGCTCGCTCCCCGCCCCTCCACGAGGAGTCGCCGCCAGACTTCAGGTGTCTTTGCCTCACGAGGCCAGGTCTGCTCCTCCAGCAGGACGCTTTCCATCTGTCCAGGCGCACCGCCATCATCCTTCCCCGGGCTCTGATCCTGGGGCTTCAGGTGCTTCCTTCTAGATGGCTGTCTTCTCTGTCAGCAGGTTTCCTCATCCTCTGTGTCTCACCATGTCTGACTTGCCTAGGACATTTGTTGAATTAAATTTTCGGACTGGCTTCTGCCTTCTGTAGAAATATCCTCAAGTTTTCAAATTTTAAGTCCTCATCTGCACATCTCACCTACATTTTGCAACATTTGATGCCAGCCACTCTACGCTCTTCACTCAGCTAGCCCAGCTCTCCTTCTGTTGCCGGAGCTCTCAGCTCGTCCTTCCGTGAGGCCTTCCCTTTCCTCCGGCTCTGGAGCCGTCTGCCCCTGGACTCGGGCCACAGAGTGGATCCACGCCGTCTCCTCTCGGGTCTCTCTGGGCGCCCGTCTGGTGTGCTCTCGCTGCCCCTGCTGCACGCCTGGCTCAGTTTCTTTGGAGCGCTGGTCACTGGTGGACCTCTGTCTTGTTCCTTGGCTCTGGCCTGACTCCTACCCTGAACCCTGGACCCTGACCTCAGCCTGCAGGCCTCAGCTGCCTTACCCCTCTGTGTCCTTTCATAAGAAGAGTGTCTGACACCAGTAGCTGCTCCACGAAGATTTGGATAATTAGATATCACTTAAAAGAAGTGCCCATTAATAAGGATATTTGTTGGAGGGTTGCTGGATAAAATTTTGAAGGTATTTTTAAGTATCTGATTGTGGCGTGATTGGTTGATATGGCTTATGGATTATCTAGTTCAACTACTTACTCAGCCCAGAGAGTTGTAAGGTAGACGTTAGTAGTGGGCCACCGTCGAGTGCACTGAATTGAACGTACCCAAGATGTAGGTGGATAATCGATTTTACTTCTGGCTCTTCATTTGCTTCGAGTTTGAATCTGAGTCAGTTAACCTTTTTGAGTTTTAGCTTCTCCATCTGCAAAAGGAGGTAGTCATGTCTGTCTCTTCCATCTTAATATAGGATTTTAAAGCATTTAGATAAAGATGAAGTCTCTTCCTAAACCATAAATCCCCATGAAAGTACAATATGATACTACCGAAGAGAGGCAGTGAACCTGCTATTTCCCTAAGAATGTGTATTTAATAAGTTCCAGGAGGCAGAACTTTTCTTTTCTTGGAGCTTAGGCCTGTATTTAATTTTAGTCCTCATCCTCTGTGTCTCAATGTACTTGCCTAGGACATTTGTTGAATTAAATTTTGGACTGGCTTCTGCCTTCTGTAGAAATATCCTCAAGTTTTCAAATTTTAAGTCCTCATCTGCACATCTCACCTACATTTTGCAACATTTGATGCCAGCCACTCTACGCTCTTCACTCAGCTAGCCCAGCTCTCCTTCTGTTGCCGGAGCTCTCAGCTCGTCCTTCCGTGAGGCCTTCCCTTTCCTCCGGCTCTGGAGCCGTCTGCCCCTGGACTCGGGCCACAGAGTGGATCCACGCCGTCTCCTCTCGGGTCTCTCTGGGCGCCCGTCCTGGTGTGCTCTCGCTGCCCCTGCTGCACGCCTGGCTCAGTTTCTTTGGAGCGCTGGTCACTGGTGGACCTCTGTCTTGTTCCTTGGCTCTGGCCTGACTCCTACCCTGAACCCTGGACCCTGACCTCAGCCTGCAGGCCTCAGCTGCCTTACCCCTCTGTGTCCTTTCATAAGAAGAGTGTCTGACACCAGTAGCTGCTCCACGAAGATTTGGATAATTAGATATCACTTAAAAGAAGTGCCCATTAATAAGGATATTTGTTGGAGGGTTGCTGGATAAAATTTTGAAGGTATTTTTAAGTATCTGATTGTGGCGTGATTGGTTGATATGGCTTATGGATTATCTAGTTCAACTACTTACTCAGCCCAGAGAGTTGTAAGGTAGACGTTAGTAGTGGGCCACCGTCGAGTGCACTGAATTGAACGTACCCAAGATGTAGGTGGATAATCGATTTTACTTCTGGCTCTTCATTTGCTTCGAGTTTGAATCTGAGTCAGTTAACCTTTTTGAGTTTTAGCTTCTCCATCTGCAAAAGGAGGTAGTCATGTCTGTCTCTTCCATCTTAATATAGGATTTTAAAGCATTTAGATAAAGATGAAGTCTCTTCCTAAACCATAAATCCCCATGAAAGTACAATATGATACTACCGAAGAGAGGCAGTGAACCTGCTATTTCCCTAAGAATGTGTATTTAATAAGTTCCAGGAGGCAGAACTTTTCTTTTTCTTGGAGCTTAGGCCTGTACTATCAGAGTATCATTTTAAAGTCCTACAACTTCACCAAAAGGAATGTGAGACATTTCCCTTTCTGAAAAATTACTAAAATGTAGTCACATTTTTCAAAAACAGTTTTGACAACCATGCAAATTGTAAGGAGTTATTAAAGTTTTTTAAGTAGAATGTCAATATTTAGTCAACTTTTAACAATTTGAAAGAAATTACAAAAATACCAGATTAACTTTATAATTCTAATTTGTTAGTCTTGATAAAGTTTAAATAAGGTCATTTGTTTTACACATGGCTTTTTTTCCATTCAGTTCCTGCCTGAGAAATAACTGTATAATATATATGTGTTTTTTTTAAATCAGGTAAATTGGTCTGATCTTTCAGTCACAACAGTAACAAAAACCCACCAAGAACTACAGGAATTTCTGCTGAAGGTAAAAATATAGATTTTGTTGTTAAAATGACTTTTGCATAATATACAGACTCCAAAAACTTTAGCAACAAAGTTAAACACCAGGAATATTAAAACATGTATGTAGAGGGTGACTTACAACTCTTCATGAACATTAGCTGTGGAAAATGTCGTACTATTCTAAACATAGACTTTCTTACCTTATGTTGCCAGTAGAAGGTAATAAGAATGAAAAAGGAACCTTACTGCTGGCTCCTGGCTGAGCGGTGTGTTGGCGGTGGCTGTGTGCTCCACGCCCAACAAGGTCATTCCCCTGGGTCGACTATTCCTTTTCTTGACAGATTTCATTTTTCAGTCATACAGCTTCTTTAAAAGCTTATATTCAAAAAAAGACCCACACAATTAGCTATGGGTTCAACTACTTACTCAGCCCAGAGAGTCCCGAGTGCACTGAATTGAACGTACCCAAGATGTAGGTGGATAATCGATTTTACTTCTGGCTCTTCATTTGCTTCGAGTTTGAATCTGAGTCAGTTAACCTTTTTGAGTTTTAGCTTCTCCATCTGCAAAAGGAGGTAGTCATGTCTGTCTCTTCCATCTTAATATAGGATTTTAAAGCATTTAGATAAAGATGAAGTCTCTTCCTAAACCATAAATCCCCATGAAAGTACAATATGATACTACCGAAGAGAGGCAGTGAACCTGCTATTTCCCTAAGAATGTGTATTTAATAAGTTCCAGGAGGCAGAACTTTTCTTTTTCTTGGAGCTTAGGCCTGTACTATCAGAGTATCATTTTAAAGTCCTACAACTTCACCAAAAGGAATGTGAGACATTTCCCTTTCTGAAAAATTACTAAAATGTAGTCACATTTTTCAAAAACAGTTTTGACAACCATGCAAATTGTAAGGAGTTATTAAAGTTTTTTAAGTAGAATGTCAATATTTAGTCAACTTTTAACAATTTGAAAGAAATTACAAAAATACCAGATTAACTTTATAATTCTAATTTGTTAGTCTTGATAAAGTTTAAATAAGGTCATTTGTTTTACACATGGCTTTTTTTCCATTCAGTTCCTGCCTGAGAAATAACTGTATAATATATATGTGTTTTTTAAATCAGGTAAATTGGTCTGATCTTTCAGTCACAACAGTAACAAAAACCCACCAAGAACTACAGGAATTTCTGCTGAAGGTAAAAATATAGATTTTGTTGTTAAAATGACTTTTGCATAATATACAGACTCCAAAAACTTTAGCAACAAAGTTAAACACCAGGAATATTAAAACATGTATGTAGAGGGTGACTTACAACTCTTCATGAACATTAGCTGTGGAAAATGTCGTACTATTCTAAACATAGACTTTCTTACCTTATGTTGCCAGTAGAAGGTAATAAGAATGAAAAAGGAACCTTACTGCTGGCTCCTGGCTGAGCGGTGTGTTGGCGGTGGCTGTGTGCTCCACGCCCAACAAGGTCATTCCCCTGGGTCGACTATTCCTTTTCTTGACAGATTTCATTTTTCAGTCATACAACTTCTTTAAAAGCTTATATTCAAAAAAAAAAGACCCACACAACCTGAAATAAAGAATAATTAACTTTTCAGAATCACAGTAATTAATGATCCTCCTGTTGAGCTGATATTTGGATGCAGTGTTCTTTCTATAATACCAGTGCCTTATTGAATTATATGAAATAATTGGCCACATAGTGTACTTCTGGGAATGAATTGCCTATTAATACAGTATCCTTTCAAGTTTACCATATATCTTTTTTCTATTTACCTTCTGTTTAAAATCATATGCAAAATGTAGGAGTAAAAACTGTCCACGTGGCAGCCTGTTCTCACTAACACTCTGACTTCTGTGGAGGCTGTCGAATGGCCTTCGAGTCAGGTCTAGTGTGGAGGAGTGAGGTCGGCCTTCGAGTCGGGTCCGGTGTGAAGAGTGAGGTCGGCCTTCGAGTCTGTTGTAGTATGAAGAGTGAGGTCGGCCTTCGAGTTGGGTCTAGTGTGGAGGAGTGAGGTCGGCCTTCGAGTCAGGTCCGGTGTGAAAAGTGAGGTCGGCCTTCGAGTCGGGTCTAGTGTGGAGGAGTGAGGTCGGCCTTCGAGTCTGTTGTAGTGTGAAGAGTGAGGTCGGCCTTCGAGTCAGGTCTGGTGTGAAGAGTGAGGTCAGCCTTCGAGTCAGGTCTGGTGTGAAGAGTGAGGTCGGCCTTTGAGTCAGGTCCGGTGTGAAGAGTGAGGTTGGCCTTCGAGTCAGGTCTAGTGTGGAGGAGTGAGGTCGGCCTTCGAGTCGGGTCCGGTGTGAAGAGTGAGGTCGGCCTTCGAGTCTGTTGTAGTATGAAGAGTGAGGTCGGCCTTCGAGTTGGGTCTAGTGTGGAGGAGTGAGGTCGGCCTTCGAGTCAGGTCCGGTGTGAAAAGTGAGGTCGGCCTTCGAGTCGGGTCTAGTGTGGAGGAGTGAGGTCGGCCTTCGAGTCTGTTGTAGTGTGAAGAGTGAGGTCGGCCTTCGAGTCAGGTCTGGTGTGAAGAGTGAGGTCAGCCTTCGAGTCAGGTCTGGTGTGAAGAGTGAGGTCGGCCTTTGAGTCAGGTCCGGTGTGAAGAGTGAGGTTGGCCTTCGAGTCAGGTCTAGTGTGGTGGAGTGAGGTCAGCCTTCGAGTCAGGTCCGGTGTGAAGAGTGAGGTCGGCCTTCGAGTCGGGTCTAGTGTGGTGGAGTGAGGTCAGCCTTCGAGTCGGGTCCGGTGTGAAGAGTGAGGTCAGCCTTCGAGTCGGGTCTAGTGTGGTGGAGTGAGGTCAGCCTTCGAGTCAGGTCCGGTGTGAAGAGTGAGGTCGGCCTTCGAGTCGGGTCCGGTGTGAAGAGTGAGGTCAGCCTTCGAGTCGGGTCCGCTATGAAGAGTGAGGTCAGCCTTCGAGTGGGGTCCGGTGTGAAGAGTGAGGTCAGCCTTCGAGTCGGGTCTAGTGTGAAGAGTGAGGTCGGCCTTTGAGTCTGTTGTAGTGTGAAGAGTGAGGTCGGCCTTCGAGTTGGGTCTAGTGTGAAGAGTGAGGTCGGCCTTCGAGTCGGGTCCAGTGTGAAGAGTGAGGTCAGCCTTCAAGTCGGGTCTGGTGTGGAGGGGTGAGGTCGGTGCTTTCCAGGCCGTGTTCCTATGTGGTGGCCCCTGTGGTCTGCCTTGGAGCCCCTCCCCCGGCTGCGCCTGAGCGACTGTAGGTGGCGCTTGTGTTGGTCCTCCTTACCAGAAAGAGAGCTCCAGGCAGACTGGGTTTTGGTTTCTTCCTTACTGCTATATCCACAGTACCAGATTGTGCTTAGGACACAGTTTAAACTATGTGTTGACTGCATGAATGACCAAATTCATGAGAAGAGTTACAAAAACTAAATGGTAATGCGGTTTTATAGATGGTTGTCCATCAGGCCTCAAGTGTTTTTAAGGAAAAGCTTGGAATGAGGTATAAATGCTTTCCAGCACACTGAGCTCGTGCCGGGCTGAGCTGTGGCTCCGGAGGTAGGGGATTGTTTCATGTGAAATTCAGAGGAATTGTTCACACCTAGGTCTTTATTTGGCGTGCGTCATTTTCAGTCTGACACAGCCCGAGGTTCACATGTGAAACAGGAGGCACAGAAATGGTGACTACAAAGACAGATCACACTTTGCAGAGTACTGTTTGTGGATAAAAGTAATGCTCGCTGTGCTCTGCAAAATGAGCGCGCTCCATGTAACTGCAGCACCTTGGTGTGGGTGCCGGGCACGGGAGGGCAGTGCGGCGGCCTGGAGCAGGGCGAGGGTGACCAGCGAGTGGGAGGGTGACCCCTCTCCCGGGCCCGCGGGGCTCTGTGCCTGCTGCAGGCCATGGCCCCACTGGCCAGACTTGAAAAAGGAACTGCCTTTGGCTGGTTTCTGAGCAGGAGGCATTTATCTTCCTTTCATGGCCCTGGTTTGTAACGTATTTGCCAGTGAGTGAGAAACGTAACCCACGCCACACGGTTTCTCTTTTCTAGCTTCCCAAGGAGGTGTCCTCGGAGACCTTCGACAAGACCATCCTCAGAGCCCTGCATCAGGGCTCGCTGAAGAGGGAGGAGCGGCGGCACGCTGACCTGGAGCCCGTCCTGAGGTGAGTCTGCCCGCGCCTCGCAGCAGCGTCTCGGCCTGCTCGCAGGCAGCCGGAGCTGGGCGTGGAGGCGACTTCGTGCTTCCCTTTAGAAACACCTCTGATTGTTTTGTATGGCTAGCCTGTAGTCTCAACTGTAAATTGGATTTTCGGGCACTCCTTCTCAGTGTGCGAGTTCTAGACGAGGGTCCGCATTGTTCATGTCATTTAAGAAGGGGAGCGGGGAAAGGAGGGGAAGGGAAAGAGGCAGAAGGTTAGGGTGTAAGTGAGGTGGCGCGGGGACCAGCTCAGGCCCTGGTGGCCGCATCCACTGCTGCCGCGCTGTAAGCTGGGAGAGTGAAGGTGCGGCACTGAGCTGTGCATCGGGGGTGGGTGACTTCTGTTAGGTCAGCCGTTTGACTGCTGGCGTATCAGGCCTCAAGTGTTTTAAGGAAAAGCTTGGAATGAGGTATAAATGCTTTCCAGCACACTGAGCTCGTGCCGGGCTGAGCTGTGGCTCCGGAGGTAGGGGATTGTTTCATGTGAAATTCAGAGGAATTGTTCACACCTAGGTCTTTATTTGGCGTGCGTCATTTTCAGTCTGACACAGCCCGAGGTTCACATGTGAAACAGGAGGCACAGAAATGGTGACTACAAAGACAGATCACACTTTGCAGAGTACTGTTTGTGGATAAAAGTAATGCTCGCTGTGCTCTGCAAAATGAGCGCGCTCCATGTAACTGCAGCACCTTGGTGTGGGTGCCGGGCACGGGAGGGCAGTGCGGCGGCCTGGAGCAGGGCGAGGGTGACCAGCGAGTGGGAGGGTGACCCCTCTCCCGGGCCCGCGGGGCTCTGTGCCTGCTGCAGGCCATGGCCCCACTGGCCAGACTTGAAAAAGGAACTGCCTTTGGCTGGTTTCTGAGCAGGAGGCATTTATCTTCCTTTCATGGCCCTGGTTTGTAACGTATTTGCCAGTGAGTGAGAAACGTAACCCACGCCACACGGTTTCTCTTTTCTAGCTTCCCAAGGAGGTGTCCTCGGAGACCTTCGACAAGACCATCCTCAGAGCCCTGCATCAGGGCTCGCTGAAGAGGGAGGAGCGGCGGCACGCTGACCTGGAGCCCGTCCTGAGGTGAGTCTGCCCGCGCCTCGCAGCAGCGTCTCGGCCTGCTCGCAGGCAGCCGGAGCTGGGCGTGGAGGCGACTTCTCGTGCTTCCCTTTAGAAACACCTCTGATTGTTTTGTATGGCTAGCCTGTAGTCTCAACTGTAAATTGGATTTTCGGGCACTCCTTCTCAGTGTGCGAGTTCTAGACGAGGGTCCGCATTGTTCATGTCATTTAAGAAGGGGAGCGGGGAAAGGAGGGGAAGGGAAAGAGGCAGAAGGTTAGGGTGTAAGTGAGGTGGCGCGGGGACCAGCTCAGGCCCTGGTGGCCGCATCCACTGCTGCCGCGCTGTAAGCTGGGAGAGTGAAGGTGCGGCACTGAGCTGTGCATCGGGGGTGGGTGACTTCTGTTAGGTCAGAATAATCCCGTTTCTCTTGTTTAATCGCGTGACGGGTTGATGGCCGCTTGTGTTCTGGTCGGCTGGGATTGTTGGCTCTGCTGCGGTGACTCTGACTGGAGTCTGTGTGCTGATTCCACGTCCTTGCCTTGTGCTGGACCTGCCTCTACTCCTGACCAGTTAATCGGTTTGTAATCCGGACTGGGTAGTAGGTGCCTTTGTGTTCTAACCCCCAGCCTTAGGTAGTGTGTTCAGACCTGGAAGCTTAGATGAGCTCTGTCCTCTGCCTCTCTGGTTTTCTTCTGTCTCTCCTTTTCCCCTTTGTCTTCCTGTTGGCTCTTTACCCCCACATTTGAATTCCCAGAAGCAATTTTGTCCTAATGCACGAGGCAGCTTCGGTCCACGAGGGTCGTCTCTTGGCGTTCTTGCCTGGAGAGCTCTACGGACAGAGGAGCCTGCACGGCTCCCGTCTATGGGGCTGGAAAGAGTCGGATATGACTGAGCAACTCCCACCCATGCACTCACTTGGTTTGGTATTTGATGATTTTATAACTAATCAGAATGGTGGGTCTGAAACCTTGGGGAGACATTATGAACTGAACTTTTCAGTGAGCATTAACGTGTAGAAAAGCAGTGGAAAGGGATTTGTCTGTTGAGTAGAGTGACAGTCTAATATGGGTATACTATTTGAATGACATTCCTGTGCAGAATGTTGATCCTTCCTAAGAGGAAATTGGAGTTAAAAGGCCAGATGACTTGTTTTGGGTGACTCGGCTTGAAAGTGATTGAGCTAGTGCTCACATCTCAAGTAGACTTTCCATCAGACTGTGCTGTACCTCTGCCCCTTTTGTAGGGAGACCTCCAGTTGGAATCTTTTAATGATCTTAATACAACACAAGGAAAGCTGTTTTTTAAAGATAACAGCTTAGACTCGTGCTGTGATACATAGTGAGGTGACTCACCAGTCATGCGTTAGTCTGTAGTAACACTTCTAACTGGCCCAGGCACGGCCTTCCGTAGTTTCTGAAACACCAGCATCCTGAACTTCCAGCCTCCTATTTTTGAAATGTGGGATGGTTCCTTCACGGTACAGCCAAATGGTGAAAAGTAACATGTGTGAAGAAAGGTCTGGGATCTATGGTTGTTTTTCTGGGCAGAAAGGTGACTATTAATAATACATACTGGGTCAGAATTGAAACCTTATTACCACTAGATTATGTAAAAATTAAAATAAGGGCTTCCCTTGTGGCTCAGTGGATAAGAACCCATCTGCCAACGCAGGAGACACAGGTTCGATCCCTGATCCGGGAAGATCCCACATACCATGGAGCAGCTAAACCCACACATCAATGAAGACCAAGCACAGCCAAAAATAAATAAATAAGAGTTTTAAAAAAAAATAAGCCTAGTTTATTATATTCTTATAAACCTTTTATTCTCTTCCTCCTGTCAGAAATACATTAGAAGGTAACATTCTTTTCCTTAGGAAAACACTTTTTTATACCTGAATTAAACTGCCACTTGGTTTGTTTGCCATCTTAGCTATCTTGTGGATTTAATGCATGCAATTAACCAGTCTCTTTTCTTTTTATATGCAGGCAGCTATTTTCAACTTCATCACAAGCTTTTCTCCAGAGTCAGAAAGTACACAGCTTTTTTCAGTCCCTGTCATCTGACCCGCTCCACAACCTCAGTAAGTGTGTCTCCGCTCCTCCATAGAAATCTGACATTTTTCTGGCCTGGATTTCTTGCTTTACTATGCCATCCTGTATGGGATTGTCGTTTTAGTTAAGGTCAAGGAACAACAGCATACAAATTAGAAACACTGGTAGTTTTCAGTGAAGTTTACACTGTCGTTTTAAAGAAAGTAACTTACAGAGGCTAACGTCACAAAACAGTAATGACCTATATGTGAAAAGAGCCTACAAAAGAGTGGCTGTATGTATAGGTGTAACTGATTCACTCTGCTGTACAGCAGAAACTAACATTATAAATCAGCTATACGCTAGTAAAGATTTAGAAAGGAAAAAGAAAAGCTAATGTCACAGAACAGACTGACTCCAAGGCAGGCGCCACGTCTCTCCAGCTGGTGGCCCTCCTGGGGCCGGAGGCCCCTGGGCAGACCGGACTCAGAGCCGCGGAGCTGCTGCTGTGCAGCCTGCGTGCAGGGTGGCCTCTGACCTCTGCGCCTGCTCTCCTCGGGACCTCCCCGCCTCCCGGGCTTCCCTTTTCACGCGCCCCTTCGTGTCCCGCCACTGAAAGGTGCAGCCACACCAGACAGAGCGTCCTCCTCCTCGCCCTGCTTCGCCAGTCTCTTTGTTAGGCTTTTCTTTCAGCACATAGACTGTACAAAGCCTCACTTCTCTCCGCTTCTGGTTTCTCACTCCACTGTAACCTGTCCTGGCATTATCTTGGGGATCCGTTTGTTAACCCTCTTGTTGTTCAGTCGCTGAATCGTGTCCAAATCTTTGTGACCCCCTGGACCGCAGCCCACCAGGCTCCTCTGTCCCTCCCTGTCTTCTGGAGCCTGCTCAGATTCACGTCTGCTGAGGCAGTGGCGCTGTCTAACCGTCTCGTCCTGTCGCCCCTCCTCCTGCCCTCAGCCTCTCCCAGCATCGGGGTCTTTTCCAGCGAACTGGCTCTTCTCACCAGGCAGCCGGAGGACCGGAGCACCTGTTGACCCTCTGTTCAGAGCTTTCGGCAGCTGCCGTGAGGTTCAGGCCCTGCCGTGAGCTCCCGTGGGCCTCTCCTCTCTCGGCTCCGCGGCTCGACCTGTGGACTCTTCCGCCCAGGGCCTTGCTCTTTGGCATCCTTTCTTCTGTCACAGTCTGGTGAGGACAGGCGTTAGGACCCAGCTGAAATAAGCAGCTCACAGGGCACGTTCTAGCTTTCTCGTCTGTTCCTGTGGTTTGGTCTTGCCCTCGTGTTTCGGCATTTGTCACAGTCTGCTTTGTGTTCAGGTTTATACACATCTATCTCAGCTGCCTTTTTAAAATGTTTTGCCAGTAACATCAAGATAGTTGGGGCTTTCTTCTTGAACCAAGTGTGATTTCTTTTTTTTTTTCTGCCTCTAAATCATCATTTATTTTTTACCTATCTTTATTCTTTGGCCTGTGTGAGCCTCCCATCACAGTGGCCTCTCTCATTGCAGAGCACTGGCTCTGGGTACGTCGCTCCAGAGCACTGGCTTGTAATTGGACACCGGTTCAACTGCCCCATGGCATGTGGGATTTTCCCTGGCCAGGAATCAAAGAGGTGTCCTTTGCGTTGCAAGGCAGACTCTTCACCCACTGGACCACCATGGAAGCCCCAAGTGTGATTTCTTTCTTTCTTTCTTTCTTTTTTTTGTGAGCCAAGTGTGATTTCTTAATGAATATCTGTAAATAGCATCTGTTTAATTCTAAAGAAGCATTGAAGCCTGAAGTTAAAATTTTAATTCAGATTTTAGCAGGCTGCCTAGGAAAATGTGCTGAAGTGAGTAGTAACATATAAATAACAGAAAATTCGTCTGGAGCGTTTGACAGTTTCTAAATTACATGAGCAATGCCCAAGAGGCTGGAGGCTGGTAGATTTTTAAGATATCAAATTGTGTGGAATCAAAATAGTGTATGAAAGGACATGTTTTGAGATTGTGGAAAATCTCAGGTTATTTCACCAAAGAACACATTGTTGGCAAAGGTCATTCTACACCTGCTTCTTTAAGAAATGATAGTTGACATCCCCCTGCAATAGAGAGCAATATTCTACATCCTGGTATCTGAGAAAACAAACGTTAGATTCCTGATTGACTTAAAACATTGACCCCTGCAAGCTCGCTGGTCAGTGTCCCTGGTCTGTCTCCTGGAGAAGCAGCCCGGCACCCCGCCGCGTGCCGCTGGGTCGGTGCTGGTCCACGGTCGCTGCTGACCAGTCTGCAGTAGAAGGACAGGAACAGAGCGGAGAGGCCACGGATCGTCGGCCGCCCTGTGATGTGGCCACATGATGCCCTCTTTCATAAAAGGAGCCGTCCACACAAACAAGAAAGTCAAAAGCACAAACCCTACACAGCACAGAGGTCTGAGAAGCACTAATCTAGGCCCTCTCCTCGCTTTGCACCGGAGCGCACGGGGGCAGGCTGACCCGAGGCTGCTTGCTCCGGCCCTGTGGCTTTTGTGGTCCAGAGAGCTGGCTGCGTGGTCCAGAGTCCCCACTCCCGGTCCAAGGGCCTGCGTCATGTCCTCGTCTTTCTTCAAAGTCCTAGCTACCTGAAATGTTCTCTTTACCATTAACTCTGCACTCTCGTGTTCCTTGGGAGAAAAGTAATCATTGTGTCTATTTGTCGATTATAATTTTCCCTAAAAGTTAATGAAATTGAATACCTCCCACAGATAACTTACAGTCCTCGCTGAAGACTTCTAAGATACTAGAGCACTTGAAAGAAGACAGCTCAGAAGCGTCAAGTCAAGAAGAAGGTAAATGTTGACTCATTGGGATAAGTCATCCTGCCTGACATTGTCACAGGGGTATGTAAACAAACCATCAGATCAGAGCAAGGAACTGAGAGACAGACACATGCCAACTTGGAGTATGACAGGTGGCATTTCAGAAAAGTGGGGAAAGAGTGTGTGATAAATGGTATTGGCTGGCTTTCTGGTTAGAAAAAAAGTTATATAATTAGATCCCTACTTCTGTCTTGCACAGAAAATTTGAAGTCAATAACACATTGTATGTAACATATATAGTCTTAATATAATATGTAAAATATAAAAGTTTTAAGAGTTAGTACTCTGGGATGAGAAGGCTTTCCTGACAAAACAGAACAGCATGACCATAGTGGAGATTTTTCTAATCTAAACTAAAGCTTATGGTGGGACAGGAAGACACCTGCAGGGTATTTATAGGCAAAGACTACAACCAGGCTAGATTCTTCTAAAAAATCATTTAGAAGATCAGTCTGGTCAACAGTAGGGGAAAGATAAAAATCAGGTAATTCATAGAAGAAACTCAAATGGTTTAGCCTCATGAGTAGTCTAGAAAATGCAGATGAAAAACAATGAAAGATTATTTCACCCATGAGATTGGCAAAAAAAATGTTCAAGTCTTACATTATCAAGGATACGAAGCAATGGGACTTGTCATCCACTGGCGATGGGAATTTAAATTGGTGCAAGTATTTGGGACGGAAATTCGACGCTGTCGTGAAGCTGGAGGCGGTCGGCGCCGCTCCCCAGCAGTTCTGCTTCTGCGAACATGGTCGCCCCAGTGCTCAGGGCAGAGACTCCGGCCGTCTCACCCCGGTTGCCCGTGTGTAACAGCAAGGACCTGGATGTTACCCGAACATTTCACACGTTAATAAAGTTATGAATAAATAGGGGCATGTTTGTGCTAGGTAGCAGTTAAAGGCTGTTTATAGGGTATTAAACATATAGCCCCACTGTGCTTGGGAAAACACACATCAGTGGCCAAAAGTATGTGCTACATTATTTCAGCTAGCCTCTATAGAGGGAGGGACCAGAATGGAGGGGAGGGAGGCGTTGAACTGTTCCTGGGGCATTTCCTTTCTTAAGAAAAAGAGGGAAATATAGGGATATTTGGAATGTGGGCGCATGGGTGTTGGTTTTATTAATATGTATTTTTTCGATATTTGAGACACTTCACTTTTTTAATAGTTAAAAGAAAGAACCTGAAATTGAATGTTGTGGTTTGTAGTTTAATGCTTATAGTTAACTTTTGTAGTTTTGGACAGATTTGATCTTGCTGTTAGGTGGAGGATTTGAGAGGATATTTAAGGAAATTTAATCACTGACTCTGTCTTTGGAAAGTTGTTTCTTTGAGGAACTTTCTGTGAGCTTAGAAGTGGTCTCTCAGCTCTAGGTGGTCTGTCAGCACTCTTATGGTCACATAAATTAGTTGTGTCCTTTTGGAGTTTGCAGAAGTATGCGGTGTAATAAATTGTTTTTTTTCTTCTACACTCCAGATGTGTTACAGCACACCATAATCCACAAGAAACACATTGGCAAGAGTCCCCTTGGAAAGTAGGTATCTAGTTCATAAAACATGAACGACTGTATGTTTTTAGATCAACATCATGTTATTTACTGATAAATTTGGCTATCATTCTGCTGTTTTACTGTTTGCTTGTTATTTGTATCACCTTTTCTGGTTTCCCTCTCTCTTGCTTTTGGGTGTTTTTTAAATTCTGTTTTTCTCTTGTATTAGCCTTGATAGTTTTGCGTGCACTGTTTTTCGATTCTTCTAGTGGTTACCTGGAGGTTTTATTCTGCTTCTTTGGCTTAGGAAGGTCTGATTCTAACTACGCTTATACCACTTCCCACGTGAGACCCATGGCTCATAGTAACTTTGCCTGTCTCCTCCCAGCTTACAAAGTGTAGCTGTCTTGTGTCTTAATTCTCTTTTAAACCTCATGAAGTCTTTGTTCAATAATCATTTAGATATTACTATTCCATTGTTGTTCATTCCTTCCAGTTTGGCTGAGCATACTTCTCACTGAAGAAAACTTGAGAATTTCCTATCGTCATACCTGCCAGTAATGAATTCACTTTGTTTTTATCTAGAAAAAATGTCCATTTGTCTTCATTTTAGAAAGACAGTTTTGCTTATAGGATACAGGGCATAGTAACTGCTTCCTGTTAGTGCTCAGAGCTGGAGCATCGCTGTCTCCAGACTGGTGCCTTTGGTCCCTGCCTTCATCCCCTCTTAGCCCAGCTTGATTTCCGCTGCAAAGCACATAAAATCATCTATGTGACTTCCAGCTGCTCTCCCACAGCCACTGTGCTCTGCAGGCCCGGCCTGGTGACTGTCCACCTCCCGCCCCAGGGCGTATGCTGATGCTCTGGGCCTATTTGGCCCTGAAACCAGCTCCATTCAGAGCTGCAAGTTCCTTTGCCCTGGGGGCCAGCTCTTAGCTGGTGGGGAGCTCCAGCCCTCCTGCCTTTGGGGAGATAATTCCAGAAGATCCCCGCAGGCTTGAGCCTCTGCAGCTCATCGCGGCAGCCTCAGTGATGGCCCCACACACTGCTTTCTCCTCCTTTCCCATTTCGTTCTCCCTCCTCTTTGCTCCTACTTCCCAGATCCCCTCCCAAATCAGCCCTGTCACCCCGGATTCTGCTTTTAGGAGAAGCTCAAGACAGCAAGTATCCACTGTTTCCACTTTGTTACTCTCTGGACGTTAGCATGCTTTTGCAAACCCAGGTTGTGTTTTTGAATTTTCCCATTATCTGGTTTCCAGCAATTTCCTGTGATACGTCTCTGGCTTTCTTTGGATGAGTTCTCTTAGTTGAAGCTGAAGCTTGGTACAGTTCTGTTTTAGAGAAGCCCAGGCCATTTTCTCCTCATGTGTTGCTTCTGCCTTTTCTCTTGTTGCCTCTTCTCAGGCTCTGGTGCTTACAGGTGAGGCTTTTCGCCATGTTCCACGTGCTCTCTGGGACTTCTTTTGTTTGCCACATTCTTTTCCTTTCCATGCTTCAGTCTGTTTTCTCGACCAGATTTCCTCTTCACTGATGTTTTTCATCCATTGAATTCTTGATTTCAGTTTATTGTACAGTTCCCGAATTTAATTTGGTTCTTTTTTCTGTTGTCCAGTATTCCAAAATTCTGTCATCTTGTAGTCCTTGACCAGTGTTGAGCATTGTTAATTTAGAGTTCATGTTCAGTAGCTTCATTCTCCGGGTTCTTTTTTGAGTCTGTTTCTGTTGTCTGTTTCTCTTGATTCCCAGTCATGTAATAATGTCCCTTCTCTTGCCTTAGACACACACTGTCCATAGCGAGTCTCTCAGGATTGGGGTCAGGACCCCAGCTGTGAGCCATGCGGGATGTCTAAAGACAGATCACCTTTGTCAGGGTCCTCAGAGACAAGTGTTAATTATTAAATAGGTAAGAGCGCTATGTGCTCATTTATTTTCATAGTTTGCTTTTTCCGTAGATCTATTACTAGACATGCTATAGAAAACTACCTACTAAAGAAAGGATTACTGTGGCTTCTTGATTCTGTGATGCGTAGGTGGTTAGATCTCTGAGGACAGAGCTTCATGCTTGCACCAACTCTTGTTTTGGTAGCACTTACGGTACAAGTTGTTCTCCGTTGGATGGGCTCCCCATGCAGTATTCGGAACAGAACGGAATCGTGGACTGGAGGAAGCCCACCTGTGCTGCGGTTCAGCACCAGGAGCACTGTGTGGCCTTTGCTGACCAGGTACGGGGGCTTGTTTTGGCTTCCTGCCCTGCTTGTCAGGCATCGTTACTACCTGCACATTGAGTTTTGTAAGCACTGTTAGGTCAGCTAGTGTATCTGGTAAGAAGAAATGAAGGAATGTTTGTATGTAAGACTTTGAAGTTTACTGGTATACATGATCTAAGCTCCTCTGTGACTTGAAGAAATGTGTTTATATTACTTGTGTTGCTTGAATATACTAATACATTGTATTGTGATGCTGAAAATGTTTCCCTGGGGATATATTGTTATGCCAAGTTTTTTTTGCTTTTGAAAGAATTATTCACATTTCAGTCACTGTCTTGCTCCTGGAGATGTGAATTTTGAAAAGGATCGTCCCTCACGAGTAGTTGTGCCAATATCCCAGCGCTCCCAAATATGATTAGGAAATATTTGCTTTTTTGGAGTTGGTGTAATCCAAGCAGAAAGCTGTCCAGTGTGTTTAGGTGACATGGCGCTGCAGGTGCAGCAGATGTGCTTCTGGGGGCAGCTCTGGAGAGAACCACCTTCTCTCTCGAAAATGGACTTTGATTACTGGCTGACACGCAGATCCAAATGTGAACCTTTGCTGGAATGTGTTTTTATGCTCTAAAGCATTAAAACATATTTTGAGAAGTTGTGTTATTATAGGTATACTTATTTAAGTGGCCGATGTTCAGGTCCATTTGTTTATACTTTTTCTTGCTGCTCTTGAGTGCCTGCACCTTTAAAGTTGACACAGTCCTGTGCTTTACAAACTTGAACTTTATGAGAAGACTGGTAAACCTATAGCAAACACCAGTCACTTGATTGGGTTTTACTTTATGAAAAGGAGAGAAGATGCACATCCATTTTTATTAATAAAAGCAAAATACAGAGTAGGTATTTTTCTCATGATTAATATTAAGTATTTGTCAGAGAATATCCAAATCTTAGTGGGTCATATAGGTAACTTCAGAAAGATTGGAAATAAAACTGTGTGAGAATATACACCTAGGACTACATCATTTTAATGTTTTGTATCAGAATAAGAGGCTACTTCCTTGAGTATGGTCGTGCTTTAGTCCAGTTTCTTTTTATTATTTTCTCCAGCATTCAACTGAAAAACGAAGTTTATCGTCAATAAATAAGAAGAAAGGAAAGCCACAAATAGAAAAGTAGGTTTAATTTAATGTTTCCAGTAATAGAAATTGGTTAGAAAAGACAACATTTGATAACAAACATGTTTATGTAGCATAAATAGTATTTTTCCATTAGTTTTCTTTATACATGATCTAAGCTCCTCTGTGACTTGAAGAAATGTGTTTATATTACTTGTGTTGCTTGAATATACTAATACATTGTATTGTGATGCTGAAAATGTTTCCCTGGGGATATATTGTTATGCCAAGTTTTTTTTGCTTTTGAAAGAATTATTCACATTTCAGTCACTGTCTTGCTCCTGGAGATGTGAATTTTGAAAAGGATCGTCCCTCACGAGTAGTTGTGCCAATATCCCAGCGCTCCCAAATATGATTAGGAAATATTTGCTTTTTTGGAGTTGGTGTAATCCAAGCAGAAAGCTGTCCAGTGTGTTTAGGTGACATGGCGCTGCAGGTGCAGCAGATGTGCTTCTGGGGGCAGCTCTGGAGAGAACCACCTTCTCTCTCGAAAATGGACTTTGATTACTGGCTGACACGCAGATCCAAATGTGAACCTTTGCTGGAATGTGTTTTTATGCTCTAAAGCATTAAAACATATTTTGAGAAGTTGTGTTATTATAGGTATACTTATTTAAGTGGCCGATGTTCAGGTCCATTTGTTTATACTTTTTCTTGCTGCTCTTGAGTGCCTGCACCTTTAAAGTTGACACAGTCCTGTGCTTTACAAACTTGAACTTTATGAGAAGACTGGTAAACCTATAGCAAACACCAGTCACTTGATTGGGTTTTACTTTATGAAAAGGAGAGAAGATGCACATCCATTTTTATTAATAAAAGCAAAATACAGAGTAGGTATTTTTCTCATGATTAATATTAAGTATTTGTCAGAGAATATCCAAATCTTAGTGGGTCATATAGGTAACTTCAGAAAGATTGGAAATAAAACTGTGTGAGAATATACACCTAGGACTACATCATTTTAATGTTTTGTATCAGAATAAGAGGCTACTTCCTTGAGTATGGTCGTGCTTTAGTCCAGTTTCTTTTTATTATTTTCTCCAGCATTCAACTGAAAAACGAAGTTTATCGTCAATAAATAAGAAGAAAGGAAAGCCACAAATAGAAAAGTAGGTTTAATTTAATGTTTCCAGTAATAGAAATTGGTTAGAAAAGACAACATTTGATAACAAACATGTTTATGTAGCATAAATAGTATTTTTCCATTAGTTTTCTTTATATTTTTACTCTGGACTTTTATTTTCTTAGTTCTAGATATGCACGTGCACATAATAAAAATACATTGTCACATATATTCAGTGTGGATGGGCAGAATTTTCAGCCCTGTACACTGAAGGGTGAATCTTGCCTTTACATTATGCCTTACTGAACTGTTTTTTTAATTATTAAAAAAAATGAGGGGGATTTTATTAATGTCATACGTAACTGTGTTCTCTAGGAAACTGTTATAAAAAATGATGCTAACATGTATACTTTTGACTTAGGGAGAAAATTAAGAAAACTGACAACAGATTGAATAGTAGAATAAATGGTATTCGAATCTCTGCTCCTCCACACACCCACGCTGATTCTGTGAAAGGTAAGGGAGTTTTTCTTTCAAATACATGTCACCCCACTATATTTAGCAGGGTACCTAACCTCATACACATTTTCCTGCGTGGATGTGAATAGTGATTTCTGAATTAGCTCCATTAATACTTTGGACTGACTGAATGCAGGAGATTTGGTTCCGCCTCAGAGGTAACTGCTCCTTTGCCGCCGTTGCAGTCTCACCTCCTCTCTTCCCCAGCAGCAGCGGGCTCCTCACTTGTTTCCTTTCCAGCCACTCCCTGCTCCAGAGCAGAGGCCCAAGGGCCTGCAGGGCCTTTCCACCCTCTCGGAAGCCTGTACTCTTGCATAAAGTCATTTTAAAAAATCTTACTGGACACTGCCTTGCAGTGCAAGGGGCGCCGGTTCGATCCCTGGCCTGGGAAGATCCCACGTGCCGCGGAGCGGCTGGACCGATGTGTCCAATCACCGAGCTGGAGCTCTGGAGCGCATGTGCCCAGAGCCAGTGCTCTGCGACAACAGAGGCCATCGTGATGGGAGGCCCACAGGAGCCAAAGAACAAAGATGGACGAAAATAGAGAAATTAAAGACCAATAGAAATGGACCGCCTGCTCCCCTCCCTCCCCAACCTGACCCCCGCCCAAAAAGTAAAAAAAAAAACCTAAAAAAAAAAAAAAAAAATCTTACTGACCCTTTCATGTTCTAATGACCATCCTTTGTGGAGTTTTATGGGAATCACAAGCTGATCATCAAGATTGCCTGGAGAAATATCAGCAACCTCAGATATGCATACCACTCATATAGTAGAAAGTGTAGAAAGTGAACGGGGCACTAAAGAGCATCTTGATGCAGGTCAGTGAGGAGAGTGAAAAGGCTGCCTTGAGGCTCAACATTCAAAAAACTAAAAGTGTGGCATCTAGTCCCATCACTTTATGGCACGTAGAAGGGGAGAAAGTGGAAACAGTTACAGATTTTGTTTTCTTGGATTCCCAAAATCACTGCAGATGGTGATTGCGGCCATAAAATTAAGACGCCTGCTCCCTGGAAGGAAAGCTACGACAAACCGAGACACAGGGTATTAAAAAGCTGAGGCGCCATTTTGCCTACCAAGGTCCATAGAGTCAAAGCTGTGGTCTTTCCAGTAGTCACGGATGTGGCAGTTGGACCGTAAAGAAGGCTGAGTGCCGAAGAATGGATGCTTTGTAATTGTGGCGCTGGAGAAGCCTCTTGAGAGTCCCTGATGCTGAAGCACCAGCCCTTGTGGCCACCTGAGGCAAAGAACTGATTCATTAGAGAAGATCCGGATACGGTGAAGGATTAAAAGAAAAAGGAGAAGCAGGTGGTAGACAGCATCACCAGCCCAGTGGACATGAACTTGAGCAAGCTGCTGGAGAGAGCAGAGGACCAAGGAGCCTGGCAAGCTGCTGTCCACGGAGTCGGGGAGCATCAGACACGACTTAACAACTGAGTCACAGCAGCAGGACTTCAGGGGATTCAGACCCTAAGAGTTTTCCTTGTGTTAGATTTATATGGTTTCCGTCTACCCACCATTACTTTAAGGTCCCTTTGTTTTTAGGCGAAAGATTTTATGTTGATTTGACTGAGAAATGTCCCTTGTGCAGGTTCACTGATAACTTTTCTGTTACACTTACCTTTGCCCTAATAGTAAAGATTTTCAGAAAAGAATAAAAGCCCACAGACCTCTAGAATAGTGTTTGGTTCGTGTGTTTCCGTAACACATATGGTGACCCTACAAATAGGATTGTTTAATTTAAACTTTATTCAGATGTTAGTACATTTATTTGTGATGCAACGCAAATAACCAGAATATATCCATTTTTAAAGATAGGAGTATTTTTGGGGGGGAGTGGGGAGTATATTTTTAAGCTAGGTATTTGTTTAGAGAGATTTAATACTGATAAGGAAATAAGGTTACATTCTGATTAGAAGCATCTGACCAACTGGTTTAAATAACTGAGCTGTCTTTGGAGGGGAGAAAGGACCTGGGGGAAAACCGCATTGTACCACCGCAGTGTGTGTGAGGCCCCTGTGACGGTGGCCGTCAAAGAAGGGGGAGAGGCTAGAACAAGGGAGACACTCATTCTGTCGGCAGGACGATGAGCTCCTGTCTCGGCTCCCTGGCTGTTTTTTCCACTTGGTTCATTCTCTGCGCTGCCTTCCAAAGCGCGTGCTAAATCAAGTCGTTCTCTAGTGAGGTTCCTGTCAGGTATGTACCACTCAGATACATAACATTGTTCTTGTCTCTCACATGATGTAGTAACTACACCAAAACAGTCGTTGACCCTTTCTTCCCCTTTCGGTTCATATTTTCAGAGACAAGTGTGGCCGTTGATCTCAAGACAGATACAGGTTTGATCTCAGACAGGTGTAGGTTTACACCTTTATCTCCCAAGTTTCTTGCATTTATAAAATGCAAGAAAGAACCTCACCAGGTTATAAGACTTAAATAGAACAACATATGAAGAGCGTTCAGCCTGCATCGAGTACTGAGGTGCTCAGTACTGCAGTTCCTGTTGCCTCTTCTAGTAAATTAGAACAAACATTGTCTAGGTTAAGAAGTTCTCAGACTCTTAATTCCTTTACTTTATTTTCAGGTATTATTAAAGTACAGTCTCAGGATTTTTGATTCAAGATTAACCTAATTCTATTTATTTTGTTTTTTATACATGCCACTGATTCATATATATGTATAGAGTGTGACTATAAATTACAAAAAAAACCTTTGTAAAACTTATTGTCAATGTAGCTCTAGAATAGTGTTTGGTTCGTGTGTTTCCGTAACACATATGGTGACCCTACAAATAGGATTGTTTAATTTAAACTTTATTCAGATGTTAGTACATTTATTTGTGATGCAACGCAAATAACCAGAATATATCCATTTTTAAAGATAGGAGTATTTTTGGGGGGGAGTGGGGAGTATATTTTTAAGCTAGGTATTTGTTTAGAGAGATTTAATACTGATAAGGAAATAAGGTTACATTCTGATTAGAAGCATCTGACCAACTGGTTTAAATAACTGAGCTGTCTTTGGAGGGGAGAAAGGACCTGGGGGAAAACCGCATTGTACCACCGCAGTGTGTGTGGGGCCCCCTGTGACGGTGGCCGTCAAAGAAGGGGAGAGGCTAGAACAAGGGAGACACTCATTCTGTCGGCAGGACGATGAGCTCCTGTCTCGGCTCCCTGGCTGTTTTTTCCACTTGGTTCATTCTCTGCGCTGCCTTCCAAAGCGCGTGCTAAATCAAGTCGTTCTCTAGTGAGGTTCCTGTCAGGTATGTACCACTCAGATACATAACATTGTTCTTGTCTCTCACATGATGTAGTAACTACACCAAAACAGTCGTTGACCCTTTCTTCCCCTTTCGGTTCATATTTTCAGAGACAAGTGTGGCCGTTGATCTCAAGACAGATACAGGTTTGATCTCAGACAGGTGTAGGTTTACACCTTTATCTCCCAAGTTTCTTGCATTTATAAAATGCAAGAAAGAACCTCACCAGGTTATAAGACTTAAATAGAACAACATATGAAGAGCGTTCAGCCTGCATCGAGTACTGAGGTGCTCAGTACTGCAGTTCCTGTTGCCTCTTCTAGTAAATTAGAACAAACATTGTCTAGGTTAAGAAGTTCTCAGACTCTTAATTCCTTTACTTTATTTTCAGGTATTATTAAAGTACAGTCTCAGGATTTTTGATTCAAGATTAACCTAATTCTATTTATTTTGTTTTTTATACATGCCACTGATTCATATATATGTATAGAGTGTGACTATAAATTACAAAAAAAACCTTTGTAAAACTTATTGTCAATGTAGCTCAGATATTTGCTGACTGCAACTTAAAGGGAAAACCCTCTGTTCATTAGCTTCACTTTGAAATACTGAGGAGTTACCTTTAAGAAGGTAATTTAGCTTTAAGCATTCAGTAAACTTAAGATAAATTTAAGACTTTTTAAATAGAATTATCACATGTCACATATAATAAATATGAATTCTATATTGAAGCTGAATACATTGGGTCCTTCTGACTCATGAATTGTCCAGGTTTTTAAATAACTCAGTGTGAGATGAGTATTTATTTGTAACTTAAAATTTAATTTCTATTTTGGATCAGATACATTTATGTAGTTCAAAATTCTGAAGGTACAAAAGGGAACAAAATGGAAGAGTTTATATCTCTGTTTAAAAGAGCAGTTTGTGGAATAGCCTTTGGCATATCATCCTCACCTTCCATACCTTTCGAGTCCAGAGGATCACATTTTTTTTCTTATAAAAATTTCAAAGACTACACAATTCTAAAGCACCTGGGTTGTCAAAAAGAGAAAATTATGTTCAGGATAGATTTAGATGTATGTATTTAGTTTTTTGAAAATGGAAAATATATGACAGTTTGGTGATTAGAACTAGCTATATAATCTAAAGAAAGTAATTCAGTAGATTATTTCATTCTGAGAAATAGCTGTCTTGCCTCCCTTTCTTTTTAAACATTCTGAAGCTTACCCTTTGAAGTATCAAAGACTCAGCTGCATTTTAGTGAGCAAATTTAGTGACTATTTTAGTGAACTTACTCTACCCAAGTTTTTCTTTTTGTTTTAATCCAAAACTCAAGGGACTACTCTCTCGATGGGAAGCATTTACTCTTTAAATATTCAGGCATAGAAATTTTAGCTGAAAGGCATCTTTGGCAGTCATTTCTATTCTTGAGGTGTTTTTTTTTTTGAAGAATTTTACAGTATACTCTGAGGAGTTTATATTTGACAGAAGTGTCTCAATGTGCTAATACTAGGCAGACGCTACAAAGAACCTTAATTCTGATTTTTAAAGTTAAGATTAACTTTTTCCTCCGCCATTGTTTTAAGAATATATTTGTCAATTGTTTTCAGTTGAAATTGTGCTTAAGTAGTGAATTTTTACCTAGGTCACGGGCCAGCGTTTTAGGTAATTACAGAAAAATTGAAAAAAAAATTACACCTGTAACTAGTTTCTAATGGTTCCATTCAGAAATTTATTTAACTGAATACTATTTTTTAAAACTCATGTTGCTTTTAGATGTGAACTTAGACATTGGATCCGGACACGACACGTGTGGAGAGACGTCCTCAGAGAGTTACAGTTCGCCCTCCAGCCCACGACATGATGGCAGGGAAAGCTTTGAAAGTGAAGAAGAGAAAGACCGAGGTTTGCCTTCTGGAGGGGTCTGGGGGAGCTGCGGGAACTCTGTTCTCTTAAAGTCAGTCAAACATAAATGTTTCTATGGTGCTCGGAATGTCGGCATCGACTTTAAATTCAGTTGGTATAACAGTGCCCATTGACTTAGCAGTTTCTGGTATGGTTGATTTTTTAAACCTATTTAACTGCATATGAAATTAGAGAAAGACAGGCATAACAAAATACAGAGTTAGTGTGGAAAGATTGAAATTTGCATATGATTAGATGCATATATTTACAACTTTTATGTCTTCCTGATGGATTGACCCATTATAAATATCCTTCTTTGCCTCAAATGACCAGTTTTGTCTTAAAGTCTGTTTTATCTGATGGTAACACTGCAGCCCCCTGAGCCCTCTTGTGTGTGTTTGCAAGTACCTCTTTTTCCATCCTTCTACTTTAAGCCTGTTTTGTCTTTGCCTCTAAAGCATGTCTCTTAAACACACCGTGTTTCACAGGGATTATGGTTTCTTAGCCATTCTGCCCATCCCTGCCATTTGACTGGAGTGTTTAATGTATTTAACTTTGCTATAATTACTGATAAGGTAGGATTCGTGCTATTTTGCATTTTTGTTTTCTGTATGGACTATATCTTGATATCCTCCTTAAATGAAGACTTGGAGTCAGGCACAAGTAGAGTTTAGCCCTCTAAGGTCTTTCTTGGATACGCGTACAGCTCTGGACCTGAGCATGCGCTTTTAGGTTCCCAGGAAGACAGTGAAGGTTTTGAAAGCTTCCTGTGGACATCTCCCTCTTCCGTTTTTTCCTTTCTTTTTTTTGTCGTCAGAGTGTTGTTAACCACAACTGGTAGTGCTACCTCAGGCAGCCAGATGGTTACACAGCTGCCACAGATTGATTGTGAACTGCCATATGGGTCAACAGGTGTTAACATAGCGTGAACTCAAGCTGCTAGTTGCTCAGTCGTGTCCAGCTCTTTGCGACCCCATGGACTGTAGCCCGCCAGGCATCTCTGTCCAAGGAATTCTCCAGACAAGAATAGCAGAGTGGGCAGCCATTCCCTTCTGCAGGGGATCTTCCCGACCCAGGCGTTGAATCGGGGTCTCCTGCACTGCAGGCAGATTCTTTACCACGAGCCACCAGGGAAGCCCCAAGTTGCAACAGTCAGATAATGGTGATTCTTTGGGAAGTGGCTTTTTTATGCAGCTCCAAATCCGAGTTTCTAAAGATTTATTTATTTATTTATTTTTGGGCGGGGGTCGGGTTGGGGAGGGAGGGGAGCAGGCGGGCCACTTCTATTGGTCTTTCATTTCTCTATTTTTCATTCATCTTTTGTTCTTTGGCCCGCGCGGGCCTCCCATCGCAGTGGCCTCTGTCGTCGCAGAGCACCGGCTCTGGGCACATGCGCTCCAGAGCTCCGGCTCGGTCATTGGACACATGGATCCAGCCGCTCCGCGGCATGTGGGATCTTCCCAGGCCAGGGATCGAACCGGCGCCCCTTGCACTGCAAGGCGGTGTCCTTACCCACTGGACCACCAGGGGAAGCCCCAAATCCGAGTTTCTTAGAGTGCCTGATACGCTGCTTGTTTCCATAGCTGTGGTAGCTGCAAGACTCTTAGTTTATAAGTAGACTGCTTCAGGGCTGGAGAAGGTGAGCAGCAATTAGGGCAAGGTGAAATGCCACAGTGGCTGCTATGTTTACAAGGCTCGGCTGTTTTGTTAAATAAACACTTCATAGTCCTGTAAGCCTTTAATTGATTTCCAGAATTCGGAGAACATTGATTTTGATAGTTTTGTTGCTTTTCTTGGGGAGTGGAGTAACCGACGCTCTGGACCTGAGCATGCGCTTTTAGGTTCCCAGGAAGACAGTGAAGGTTTTGAAAGCTTCCTGTGGACATCTCCCTCTTCCGTTTTTTCCTTTCTTTTTTTTGTCGTCAGAGTGTTGTTAACCACAACTGGTAGTGCTACCTCAGGCAGCCAGATGGTTACACAGCTGCCACAGATTGATTGTGAACTGCCATATGGGTCAACAGGTGTTAACATAGCGTGAACTCAAGCTGCTAGTTGCTCAGTCGTGTCCAGCTCTTTGCGACCCCATGGACTGTAGCCCGCCAGGCATCTCTGTCCAAGGAATTCTCCAGACAAGAATAGCAGAGTGGGCAGCCATTCCCTTCTGCAGGGGATCTTCCCGACCCAGGCGTTGAATCGGGGTCTCCTGCACTGCAGGCAGATTCTTTACCACGAGCCACCAGGGAAGCCCCAAGTTGCAACAGTCAGATAATGGTGATTCTTTGGGAAGTGGCTTTTTTATGCAGCTCCAAATCCGAGTTTCTAAAGATTTATTTATTTATTTATTTTTGGGGGGGGGTGGGGTTGGGGAGGGAGGGGAGCAGGCGGGCCACTTCTATTGGTCTTTCATTTCTCTATTTTTCATTCATCTTTTGTTCTTTGGCCCGCGCGGGCCTCCCATCGCAGTGGCCTCTGTCGTCGCAGAGCACCGGCTCTGGGCACATGCGCTCCAGAGCTCCGGCTCGGTCATTGGACACATGGATCCAGCCGCTCCGCGGCATGTGGGATCTTCCCAGGCCAGGGATCGAACCGGCGCCCCTTGCACTGCAAGGCGGTGTCCTTACCCACTGGACCACCAGGGGAAGCCCCAAATCCGAGTTTCTTAGAGTGCCTGATACGCTGCTTGTTTCCATAGCTGTGGTAGCTGCAAGACTCTTAGTTTATAAGTAGACTGCTTCAGGGCTGGAGAAGGTGAGCAGCAATTAGGGCAAGGTGAAATGCCACAGTGGCTGCTATGTTTACAAGGCTCGGCTGTTTTTGTTAAATAAACACTTCATAGTCCTGTAAGCCTTTAATTGATTTCCAGAATTCGGAGAACATTGATTTTGATAGTTTTGTTGCTTTTCTTGGGGAGTGGAGTACTGTGCTGTGCCAGAAAGGAGGTATCAGGAAGGTGTGTCGGACGAGGATGACACTCTTTACACCTGGGGCACCTGATGGTGCAGCCTTGATGACAAGCACCTGAGTTCTTCTGTTTTAGTTACAGGGTATGTCTCCTGGTGGCAGTAATAAATGACCTCCCTTGGGCCACTTAAAGATTGGGCTTCCCTGATGGTCCAGTGGGGAAAGAGTCTGCCTCGCAGTGCAAGGGGCGCCAGTTCGATCCCTGGCCTGGGAGGATCCCATGTGGTGCAGAGCGGCTGGACCGGTCTCTCCAGTTACGAGCCAGTGCTCTGGAGCGCATGCGCCCAGAGCTGGTGCTCTGCAGCGCGAGAGGGCACGGCAATGAGAGGCCCAGACAGGCCAAAGAATAAAGATGGTTGAAAACAAATATATAAAAAATCATTAAAGAGGCCAAAATTAAAAAAAAAAATCATAAAGGTCCGTAGACCACAGCGTTCAGACATGTGGCTTTCTGCTGGAGACCTGATCCCTGCCTGACAGCATGAGGTCACATCTCAGGGTGCTGCGAGCACAATGCGCTGCGCCACACCAGGCCGGAGCCGGGCTTCACTTGGCCGTTACTTTAAAGTTATAGCAAATGTAGCATGCAGCGACTACCCCAGTTCTCCTAATCAGAGGCCACACTGCTCCTCTGATTTGCAGTTTCCTCGTGAAAGAAGGAAAGTGAAAGTGCTCAGAGCTGTTGTGACGTTCGAATGAGAGAATATTTTGGCCTTATCCGGAATAGAGAAGCTTGTGGCGTGCAGTGCTTGATTCTGTGGGATGTACCGACAGTCCACTTAACAGTGCTCTTAAGCTAACAGTGCAGGTATGGCCTCTGTCAGAATTAGGGTTCCTCTGCGTGCCTAGTTGTCTGTCATCAGTAGGGAGGCGTTGGTAGGCCTATGCAGAGCAACGTGCCCCTTTCAGAAAGGCTCCGTTATCAAGCAACTAAATGAGCCTTTCCTAAATGAAGGATCATTGAGAGTTCTCTGAAAACTAGCCATGGGGGGAAAGTTACCACCTTGAGAAAAAGTGATCCTTTTTAGAACTTCAAGCACATGAAGAGGTTGTTTTGAAAAGCGTGTGACTTTGTTGTTGTTTTTGGTCATTATGGAGTTTTGTTATAAGACTTTATAGTTGTCAAAGTCAGCACAAAAAAGAAAAAACCTATCTCTAAATTGCTAGATGAGTTCTTATAATGAATGCTGAGAAAACCTTTAGGGGTCGCTTAAAATCATGGGGCCATTTGCTATGACTTAAGATTTAGACAAAGCCAAATTCATACAGAAATTTAATTGATCATCTGAAAAATGTTAACAGGTTTTTTGAACTGAAATATTCTTTTTAACTCTGTACTTGTAAGGAGACTCAGATACAGGTCCATTGCCTTAAATTACCAATTATTTGGATACTTCTTTTTTTTTTTAAAGATTTATTCATTTATTTATTTATTTTGGGCGGGGGTTGGGGAGGGAGGGGAGCAGGTGGGCCACTTCTATTGGTCTTTCATTTCTCTGTTTTCATCCGTCTTTGTTCTTTGGCCCGTGTGGGCCTCCCATCGCTGTGGCCTCTGTCATCACAGAGCGCTGGCTCTGGGCGCATGCGCCCCAGAGCTCTGGCTCGGTAATTGGACACATTGGTCCAGCCGCTCTGCAGCACGTGGGATCTTCCCAGGCCAGGGATCGAACCAGCAGCCCCTGCACTGCAAGGCGGCGCGCTTACCCACTGGACCACCAGGGGAAGCCCTGGATACTTCTTGTTTTGCAGATTTTTAACAAGCAGCTCCTCAGTTACTAAGAGGAGTTGCATGTTAGAACCATTTATTCTTTAGTTGAATGCTTCTGATATAAGTTACTGTTGAATCAATAGCATTGTTGTTTACATTCTGTGTCATTAAGTAGGTTCTAGTTAATCTTTCTGCAGGAAGACTAGTATGATTTGTTTTTAGAATTGTTTCAAAACTTTTAGCATCTTTACTGAATATAACTAGTCTGATCCCAAGGCAACTAGGGAGGCGTTGGTAGGCCTATGCAGAGCAACGTGCCCTTTCAGAAAGGCTCCGTTATCAAGCAACTAAATGAGCCTTTCCTAAATGAAGGATCATTGAGAGTTCTCTGAAAACTAGCCATGGGGGGAAAGTTACCACCTTGAGAAAAAGTGATCCTTTTTAGAACTTCAAGCACATGAAGAGGTTGTTTTGAAAAGCGTGTGACTTTGTTGTTGTTTTTGGTCATTATGGAGTTTTGTTATAAGACTTTATAGTTGTCAAAGTCAGCACAAAAAAGAAAAAACCTATCTCTAAATTGCTAGATGAGTTCTTATAATGAATGCTGAGAAAACCTTTAGGGGTCGCTTAAAATCATGGGGCCATTTGCTATGACTTAAGATTTAGACAAAGCCAAATTCATACAGAAATTTAATTGATCATCTGAAAATGTTAACAGGTTTTTTGAACTGAAATATTCTTTTTAACTCTGTACTTGTAAGGAGACTCAGATACAGGTCCATTGCCTTAAATTACCAATTATTTGGATACTTCTTTTTTTTTTTAAAGATTTATTCATTTATTTATTTATTTTGGGCGGGGGTTGGGGAGGGAGGGGAGCAGGTGGGCCACTTCTATTGGTCTTTCATTTCTCTGTTTTCATCCGTCTTTGTTCTTTGGCCCGTGTGGGCCTCCCATCGCTGTGGCCTCTGTCATCACAGAGCGCTGGCTCTGGGCGCATGCGCCCCAGAGCTCTGGCTCGGTAATTGGACACATTGGTCCAGCCGCTCTGCAGCACGTGGGATCTTCCCAGGCCAGGGATCGAACCAGCAGCCCCTGCACTGCAAGGCGGCGTCCTTACCTACTGGATCACCAGGGGAAGCCCTGGATACTTCTTGTTTTGCAGATTTTTAACAAGCAGCTCCTCAGTTACTAAGAGGAGTTGCATGTTAGAACCATTTATTCTTTAGTTGAATGCTTCTGATATAAGTTACTGTTGAATCAATAGCATTGTTGTTTACATTCTGTGTCATTAAGTAGGTTCTAGTTAATCTTTCTGCAGGAAGACTAGTATGATTTGTTTTTAGAATTGTTTCAAAAACTTTTAGCATCTTTACTGAATATAACTAGTTACTACCTTAATAAATATATGTTTTTTAAGTACATGATATAATTCTGCTTGTATTTGTGAGCATTAAATATTTGTGTATTTAAAGATGTTAAATAAGGCACTACATTTAATTGAATGGTCTGTATACACAGCATTGCAGTATCTGGGTGTACGGCATTTAAACAGTGTGAAATAGAGTTTGTATTTTGTCTCCTTCACACCAAAAGTTAGGGACTCCAGGAGAAGCCTGGTTGAAGTTCTTTCTGCTGACACGCAAGAAGAGTGACGTAGTCGTGAGAGCAGATGCACTGCCGTTGTGTAGTGGCCTCTTTGCCCTCTGGTTTTAGGGGCAGGGCAGCGTGCCCGTATTTGCCTTGCTGCTTGTGTTCTAGCATGTTTATTTTATAACTAATGGAAGCTTTAAATTTCCTTTCCCCAACCGAAGTATTTAAAAGGAAGAATATTTATTTCACTCTCGGAAAACTCTTCCCTTCTCTGTCTCTAGATGTTTGAATTAAATACGGTCTTGATTGAACTCCTTTAAATTTTATAATTTATGTGAGACAAATGTGAAGACCTCGGTTTGGCAGTGGAGAATATAAATCAAATGAATCGCCTAAAATTGATTACAGTTAAAAATACCTGACCCCTTTCTCTGTGATAAAGGTCTGTGTTTTATACTGTGCTTCACAGAGTCTCCATTAACCTTTTGTTCCTTACATGTCCAAGGGTTTTTAAGTTTTTGGGGAGCAGTTTTGAACTGACAGTAAAACTGAGAGAAAGATAGAGAGGTTCCCAGGGGAGCAGTTTTCAGCCTCCTCAGTTACTGAAAGGGGCCCTTACCTGGATCACCAGGGAAGCCCTGGATACTTCTTGTTTTGCAGATTTTAACAAGCAGCTCCTCAGTTACTAAGAGGAGTTGCATGTTAGAACCATTTATTCTTTAGTTGAATGCTTCTGATATAAGTTACTGTTGAATCAATAGCATTGTTGTTTACATTCTGTGTCATTAAGTAGGTTCTAGTTAATCTTTCTGCAGGAAGACTAGTATGATTTGTTTTTAGAATTGTTTCAAAAACTTTTAGCATCTTTACTGAATATAACTAGTTACTACCTTAATAAATATATGTTTTTTAAGTACATGATATAATTCTGCTTGTATTTGTGAGCATTAAATATTTGTGTATTTAAAGATGTTAAATAAGGCACTACATTTAATTGAATGGTCTGTATACACAGCATTGCAGTATCTGGGTGTACGGCATTTAAACAGTGTGAAATAGAGTTTGTATTTTGTCTCCTTCACACCAAAAGTTAGGGACTCCAGGAGAAGCCTGGTTGAAGTTCTTTCTGCTGACACGCAAGAAGAGTGACGTAGTCGTGAGAGCAGATGCACTGCCGTTGTGTAGTGGCCTCTTTGCCCTCTGGTTTTAGGGGCAGGGCAGCGTGCCCGTATTTGCCTTGCTGCTTGTGTTCTAGCATGTTTATTTTATAACTAATGGAAGCTTTAAATTTCCTTTCCCCAACCGAAGTATTTAAAAGGAAGAATATTTATTTCACTCTCGGAAAACTCTTCCCTTCTCTGTCTCTAGATGTTTGAATTAAATACGGTCTTGATTGAACTCCTTTAAATTTTATAATTTATGTGAGACAAATGTGAAGACCTCGGTTTGGCAGTGGAGAATATAAATCAAATGAATCGCCTAAAATTGATTACAGTTAAAAATACCTGACCCCTTTCTCTGTGATAAAGGTCTGTGTTTTATACTGTGCTTCACAGAGTCTCCATTAACCTTTTGTTCCTTACATGTCCAAGGGTTTTTTTAAGTTTGAGTCAAATTTTAGGGGGAGCAGTTTTGAACTGACAGTAAAACTGAGAGAAAGATAGAGAGGTTCCCAGGAATCAGCATCCCTCCCTAGAATGGCACATGGTTTGCCAAGGAGTAGCAGACCTGGCCCGTCACTGTTGCCCACGTCCGCCGTGCCTCTGAGGGCCGCTCGGGGGGTGCGCCTTCAGCGGCTTCGGGCGCCTGTCGTGACGCGGGCCCGTGGTGGCAGCGTCCTGCAGTCTCCCAGCCCCGGGAGTCCCTGCGCTGCCTTGCTGTCTTCCCCGACCCACCTCTGGCAGCCACCGTCTTTCTGTTGTCTCCGAGTGTGTTGCCTTTTCCAGAATCTCCACATTTTAAAAATAAAGTCCATAGAAAGCCACAAATGGAAAGAAGGTCAGCTTGGTAGTCGGGAAGCCGAGGGGGATCCATGTATTCTTTCCAGATGTCAGGGTGTATTTTAGATAGGCTTGCAGTGTATTTCCAGCAGGAAGGCGGGGCGATGCTGCCGCTGGTAACACCTGTGCGCCTTGTTTCCTCAGACACAGACAGCAATTCGGAGGACTCCGGACACCCCTCGACAGCCAGGTTTACGGGTTACGGTTCTGTCAGCCAGACGGTCACTGTCAAGCCACCGGTTCCGATCGCGTCCTTCGGGAACGACGGCGCCACCAGCCCTTTGGACGAGCCCTTAGGCTCAGCCAGGTGTCCGCGCATCTCGTTCGTGCCGGCGCTGCACTGCGCCGTGCGCGGCGGGGCCCCGAAGCTGGAGGTCGTGGGGCCTCCGCCCAAAGCCGCCGAGGGCGAGGCCGTGGGGATGCTGGTGCCCAGCCCCGTGGCGCTTTCTGCCGTCCGGGAGGCCACGGACTCCGCGCCCGTCGGAATACTCGGGCCAGCAGCGTCCACTGGAGACTCCGAGAAGCACCTCGAGCTCCTGGCGGCCCCTTTGCCTCTTCCGCCCGCCTTCCTCCCGCACGGGAGCACCCCCGCGCTGCACCTCACCATCCAGAGGCTGAAGCTGCCGCCGCCGCCCCAGGGCGCTTCCGAGAGCTGCCCCGGGGGCCTCCCGCCGCAGCCCGCCGGCGCGCTCAGCCTCGGGTCGCCGAGCACTGCCTTTGTGCCCGTCCACAGCCCGGGCGGCTTCCCCGCGTCGCCCGTGGCCGCCGCGGACCCCGCCTCGAAGCCTGCGGCCCAGGTGCTCGGACTCAGTCCCATGGTGCCTCAGCTGGAGGGCGCCGCCGGGGCCGGCCCGCAGCCCCCCAGCGTGAAGGTCGTCGTCCCCGCCGCCGGCCTCTCGGCCGCGCAGCCACCAGCCTCCTACCCGCTGCCGGGCGCGGCCCTCGCGGCCGCCGGGGTGCTGCCCGGCCAGAGCTCCAGCGTGCTCAGCCCGGCGGCCACGTCCGCCCCGTCGGGGGGCGCGGGCCTCAGCCAGGCCCCGGCCACGGTGCCCCCCGCGGTCCCCACCCACAGCCCCGGCCCCGCGCCCAGCCCGAGCCCCGCGCTGACCCACAGCACCGCGCAGAGCGACAGCACCGCCTACATCAGCGCCGCGGGCGGCAGGAGCGCGAGCGGGGCGCCGCCGCCGCCGCCCGTGGGCTCGGGCCCCTGCGGCTCCTGCGGGCGGAGGTGCAGCTGCGGGAGCGGCGGCGGCCTGCAGCTGAGCAGCTACTACTACCCGAGCCCCGTGCCCGGCCCCGTGTACCGCGTCTCGCCCTTCTTCACCCTGCCCTCCCTGTGCAACGGCAGCTACCTCAGCCAGGCCCATCAGAGCAACGGCAGCCAGCTTCCTTTCTTCCTGCCTCAGACTCCATACGCAAACGGGCTGGTGCACGACCCGGTGATGGGGAGCCAGGCCAGCTATGGCATGCAGCCCGTGGCGGGCTTCGGGAGGTTCTACCCCGTGTACCCACACAGCGTGGTTGCCAACACGAGCGCCTCGGGGCCCAAGAAGAACGGGAACGTCTCCTGCTACAACTGTGGCGTGAGCGGCCACTACGCGCAGGAGTGCAAGCAGTCGTCCATGGAGGCCAGTCCGCAAGGTAATCCCGAGAGCGCCCCGAGGACGTGTTTCTGAGGGCGCCCGCACCCCACTGCGCTTGCGGGCATCCCTGTGATTACGTTGGTGCAGGAAGAGCTCCTGGGTGTGCGCTTTGGGCTGCTGGCCGTTCAGGGACGGGTCCTAGAAGGCGAGCGGCGAGTCCTAGGGTAGAGGCAGGCCGCGCAGCGCGAGGCAGTGCAGAGGAGTTCGGTTTCCAGTTAAGGAGTAACCATCAAGGCACTTTTTAAGGAATATAATGGGGATTTGCAAAATCTCTTTGCTAGCAGCACTGTTTTTTGGGGTTTTTTTAAAGCTACAATCCTATTCCATAAAATCAGCAGACATTTTCAATAGTGAAAAGTTAGAAAGTGAGAGTCATCTGCCAAGGAAGGTCTGTAGTTGTTTGGATCTGCCTCTGCACAGCCAGGTGGACTCGGGCGTCCTCCCCGGGCTGCAGCCTGCCTCTGTGTCCAGCGCTCTTGCGTTGGAAGGAGCAGAATATGTTGAAGCCCGGGGCTTGCCTGCAGACTCAGGTGGTAAAGGATCTGCCTGCAGCGCAGGAGGCCCGGGCTCAGCCTCTGAGCTGGGAGGATCCCCTGGGGAAGGGAATGGCCACCCTCTCCAGTGCTGTCTGGAGAATTCCGTGGACTGAGGAGCCTGGCGGGCTACAGTCCGTGGGGTGGCAACAAGTTGAACACAACTGAGCAACCAACACTTTTAAGACAATTGGAAGTCATTTTATTTGTATTACCACCAGAGTAAAGAAATTGTCCGTATGTACAAGTAGGATACCACGTTCAGTGGAGACCTCAAAACTGTTACCGTTCATTCACGCGAAGCTTTGGTCATTTTGCCAAATCTCACACGGGAAGAAAAAGCCCTGAATTGGGAGTACACGCTTGGCATTTAGGGGAAAGTAGTGTTTGACAGCTTCAGGCTGAACTGAAAGCACAGCCTCCAGCCTTCTCTGAAAGTCGCTGGAGGCCTTGCGGGGTGATGGTGGTGCAGGAGGAGCTGCCCGGAGCGTGCCGAGCGCCGTCTCGTGGTGTGTGATGCATTCCACTGTCACAATGACTTAGCAGTTCTGTCTTTCCCGTTTTAGGCACTTACAGACTGAGATACGCACCTCCCCTCCCCCCTTCTAATGACACGTTGGATTCTGCAGACTGAGACCAGTAACGCTTGCCTGCCTCACACCCAGCAGTGTGGGGAGTCATGGTTGGGGAGTGGAGGGGAGGAAAGGAAAGGTATTTGGCTTGTGTTTCTTTGTCTATACATTTCCTAGATTTCTATGCAGTCGGGATTTCTCATTTCTCTTGTACGGATGTCCAAAACAAAAAAGAATGCGTTGCTTTTGAGCCTTTGGTCTCCTGGTTCAACAACAGGCTTATCTGTATGATACGTGTAATTTAAACCTCCAAACAAACTATCAAAAGGAAAATGTTGATGCGTGTTTTTTTTTTTTAACACTGAATACTTGCTGTGTGCAATGTTTACTGAATCTTTAAAACTGTGTATTTGACCATTTTTGGTAACACTGGTGACCGTCATATGGTTTTGAAAAAGGCTTTGCTTCTTCCCCGGCTTTTCTCACTTTGGCCCTAAACTCCGCTTCTCTGGTCCCACCTCCACGTCTCCGGCGGCTGCCGAGCGGCTGGCTCTGCGTCATCCACACTGTGTAATCCGCTCTGCGTAGCATCGGTTGACGGTAAGATGTTTCACCTGCATCGTAAGGGAGACTTGAATTCCCCAGTGTGTGTGTAAGGAATAAACAGCACCGCTCACATACACAGATGCAGCGCTTGTTGTCTACGTAAAAACTGAAGTGGAAGAGAGAGGAAGAAGTAAAACCATATGAGACGGAGAAAATAGGACACACGAAGTGGACAGAGAGCTTTTCCTTTAAAACAACAAAACAAAAACGTCTTACTTCATCATACGTTCGTAGCCTGTTGCTTCAGAGAGACATAAAGTGAACAGACCCGTGCGAGTGTGGGTCTCCTGTGTGTGTGTGTGTCTGTGATGGACGCCGACAGCCAGCGCGGCGTGCGGTCCGCCCGGCCCGCCCTGGCGCGCGTCAGCAGGCGCTGGGGTCCAGCCTTCCCCCCGCGCCCCCCGTCGCAGTGCTCCGTGTGTGTGTGCGCGGTTGACCGCGCTCTGCACCGACGCGCTCAGGCTCTGCGGGCGTCAGGTGTCGCTCCCTGTCCTGTCGCTCTGGTGGCAGTCCACCACTGTGCTGGACGAGAATGTGAAAGGCTGGCGAGCTCGCAGGGCGTCGAAGGTGGTGTGAATTGTGTCGCTGTCCGGTCACTGAGTTTTAATGCTGCTGTTTAAAACAAAAATTTTTTTAAGCCTATCTATGTACTAAATCGCTTCCAGGTAATTTTTGATTTCCTAAAGTGCACTGAGGTTATCTGGAAGACGGGGTGCAGTTTGGCCCGCCGGCGTCGGCGGCCCTGAGCCGCTGCCCCGTGGAGCTCGGCCCAGGGCTGGGGCGGCGGGCGGGCGGGCGGGCGGGCGCCACCTGCGTGCAGAGCCGCGGGCACAGCCGTGCGGTGTGGGTCACGTTGGCGTGCGGCGGGGGCACGTACCTCTCTGGCTGTGGTTCAGAACCCTAACAGATCGCCAGGCGAAAGGAAACACTTGAAGAAAGAAGCTTCATGTAATGCTTCACAGGTAGAGTTTATATTTATAGCACCCGTGTACGTTTTGAAACCTTTCGGGGTGGGAGTAAAAGGGGGAGCGGGCGGGGGGAGGGTCTGGTGAAGGGGTAGACGAAAGCTTTAATTTAAAAAGAGAGACGTTCAACTTAAAGGAAATTATTTTGATTAAATATATTTTATTTGGTATTTTTGGACCACATGATTAAATTAATTGCTAGGCTGCAGTCGAGGTGTGGAAGTTGAGAGTTTTGATAAGCCCCGTATGGCCCGCATTGTGAATCACTTGCCAGTTGTACTTTATGGAGCTTATTTTATGATTTAAAAGACTGTACTGTACATAGGAGGTATGTTACCTTCTCTTTATTTGTATGTTTACCATATACTTTGATATTTGAAATGTTATGTACTGGAAAGGCCACTTATATTTCTAGAAAAGAATGGATTTTATGCAACCTTTTTTCCTGAATTAACAGCAATAAAAAAAATGAAAAATGGCTTAAGGATTGTGCTTTATTGCCTGTGTTTTAAAAGTGAAAGAGAAGAACGACGTCATACCTGGTGGGTTTGGGGTTGGTGGTTTTTCCTTTTTAAAGGATCAGCTGGTTCTGCCTCTCAGGTGGGTGGGGACTCTCCCAGCCCTCTGCCGTCTGGCACAGCCCCCCACGCAGCCTCGCTGCACCGGCCACCTGCGAGCCTCTGCGAGCAGAGGCCGTGCCTCGGGCGCTGTGCCAGGCCGTGTCCCCCGCGAGCGGCGTCTCTGGGTCAGGGCTCCCTCGCCAAAAGCAGAGGCTCCCTGAGTCCCTCAGGTCTAGAATGCTGCTTTGTTTTCCCAGCACGGTGTCTTTTATTTCACTGGCTCTGTTCTGTGTCATCCAGTCACAGGTCAGTCTTCCCACAGCCGGTCATTTTAAGAGACAGCGGGCAGGCGCTGTCCAAGTAGCCGTGCATCAGTCGTGTCCTCTGGGGACCCTCGGCCAGCCCCTCCGCTGTCCCCAGCGTTCCACGCAGGGATGGACCCTCGCGATGCCTGTCCGGAGCTGCCTCAGGAAGGTGCCCTCTGTCCCCGGCGGGCCCTGGGCTGGCGAGATCACAGAACCCGACAGCCGGCCCCGTGCCCACTTAGCCCGCAGCCGGCAGGCAGGCGGGGACCCGGCTCTGTGACCTCGTCCCGGTGTCCGCGCCGGGGACCCTTCCTTCCCTGCACGCCAGGCCCCCTCTGCTGTCCACTTCACTCTCTGCTGCCACTCTCTGTCCTCCCCTCCAACGCGCAGGGTGGTTTGCCTTCCTGCAGCTTTACAGAAAGTGTGTCCTTGCCTGTGCCCTCTGTGACCGCCTGTCCTCGTCTGGTTTTCCCGTCCTCCTGCGGCGGCACGCAGGTCGTCTGGTCTCACCAACATCACAATACCCCCTTGCGTTCAGGGAGAAGGGTGCACACCCACCCTATCCCTTCCGTCAGCAGACACTTGGGTGCTTTTCTCTGTTCCACTGCCATAACATGGGCATTTCTATACCCGTCTCCTGGTTTCTGTGTGCAAGAGTACCCTTGGAGACAGTCTAGGAATGCGGGTGTCCGGCTTCCCACGTGGTTCACACACTCAGCAGTGGCGGGAGTGCCCTGCAATCTCAAAGGAATGAAGAATACCGACTCCCCCACCCATGGAAAGGTCCACAAATTTCCAGAGAGATGAATTGAGGTCTGAAGGGAGGGGTGCTCTGACTTTACACATGGCTGCTGCATTTCTGGACCTTTCCTTGGGGATGGAAGAAAATCTGAAGTTGGGTGCTCTTAATGAGAATGAAGGGCTCTGAAGTCCAAGGCTGAGCGGCAGGTGTGAACAGGCGAGAGGGTGTGCCCGAGACATCCTGCAGGGGGCAGCACCATCCTTTCCCAGAGCATGTCTATCGGCTTTACGGTTTGGATACCTTAGGTCAGTCTAACGTTAAGTATTTTAGTTTTATCACTGCTTATTGGATCACATTGTGCCCATATGTGCAAAAATAACGTAGCTGTATGTCAAAACAAACTGACCTAATTGTTAACATGCTGTCCTCTTGAGAGCCCAGCCCCTTTGGAGTGTGGGTACCCATTTGTGAACTCTGTATGCAAACCACTGTCCATCTTGGAATCAAGTTGGCTTTAGGCTCCCCCTTTCTGCTATGGAAAGTGGGGTCCATCACAAATGGGGACGTGGAAAAACCCTTCCTTCCCGAAGTCACCCCTCCAGCCACTGCTGGCCTCAGCCTCCAGAGCTTTTAATCCCAGGGTCCTGATTTGCTACTTGAAATTTGCGGGTAAGCGAGAGGTGCAGAGGCAGGTGGCTTGTCACTGTCTTTCTCTTTGCTCTTGCAGCTCCATCAAGATCCGCTGTGAAAGGTCTCAGCGCGCCTCTCACCAAAAGAAATGGCTCACTGGGAATCAGCGCCATCTGGTGGTGAACAAGGACCATGCAGTCGCAGACGTTCTTGCCCACTGACTTAAATAGAGAAGCTTGACCGTGAGTCACAGAGCGTTCGAGACGGTCGGCCTGAGCTCAGAACCTTAGGGAATACAAGCAGATATCCCTAAAAGTAGTTTGAGCGGTCTCCCCTTTCGGCCACTGCAATCTCAGTTTGTCATAAACGTCTTAAACGCGCTGATGGCACCTCTGCATCTTCCTCGGTGCTCACTGCCCAGCACGACCGGGAGGCCCGGGGGGCTTCATCCTCCCTGTTAAGCAGACGAGGAGCTCGGCGTTCAGAGGGCTCTCGCTGCCGTAGACTCGCCGCCAGTGATGAAGGCCAGGCCCCGGCTTCGGAGGGGTGCCCCTCCTGCCCCGCTTCTCGGCTCCCAGAGGCCTCCTCACTGACCCCACGGCCACAGCCTCTTCAGCCGCATAAAGCGGTAGGTGCCCGTGGTCGTAAGAACCACGGAGCTTCTGGATTCCTGAGGGAGGAAGGGGCCGGGTCCCGGGGGTCAGAGCGTGTCTCTTCCGTGTTTCTGCTGAGGGTTGGAAGACCTGGGGTGAGGGGCGTCTGAAAGCAGGCGTGCAGCGTTCAGCGTTCATCCTCTGACGAGTGCAAGGAGCGACAACTCTCGCCTGCACCCGGGCTGTCACACACGCACCAGTGTCCTCTGTCAGAACACGGAGTTTTGCTCTGCCCAAGGTTTGTATGATCCCCGGATGTCTCGGTAAATCGAGCCTTTCGTGAATATTCCATTCCCTCGAAGCCTTCAGAACTTAACACACGCAGTGGCGGGGCACACAGAAAAGACACCCGATTGCTGCTGTTTAAGCTCTGCCGGTGACGGGAAGCCTGCGGCCGCCGCCCCTCGGGCTCCGGAGGCCAGAAGCGACAGCGGCAGAGTCGGCCTGGCGCTGGGTCCGCGCCGGGCACACCCCGCGAAGCCTTCCTGGTGGGACGGATGCCCCGGGCACCCAGGACGTGGGGCTCATCTGGCTGGTGTGCCGGAGTTGGGTTGTGTTTGCCATGTGGTCGCTCACTCGTGCCTCGGCCCCTTCACCGGGCGCTGGCCCCGGAGGCGGCGCCGGAAGCCTTATTCCAGCACCCGGCCTCCCGTGGCCGTTCTTGGGCGCGTTCACAGAGCGTTCGAGACGGTCGGCCTGAGCTCAGAACCTTAGGGAATACAAGCAGATATCCCTAAAAGTAGTTTGAGCGGTCTCCCCTTTCGGCCACTGCAATCTCAGTTTGTCATAAACGTCTTAAACGCGCTGATGGCACCTCTGCATCTTCCTCGGTGCTCACTGCCCAGCACGACCGGGAGGCCCGGGGGGCTTCATCCTCCCTGTTAAGCAGACGAGGAGCTCGGCGTTCAGAGGGCTCTCGCTGCCGTAGACTCGCCGCCAGTGATGAAGGCCAGGCCCCGGCTTCGGAGGGGTGCCCCTCCTGCCCCGCTTCTCGGCTCCCAGAGGCCTCCTCACTGACCCCACGGCCACAGCCTCTTCAGCCGCATAAAGCGGTAGGTGCCCGTGGTCGTAAGAACCACGGAGCTTCTGGATTCCTGAGGGAGGAAGGGGCCGGGTCCCGGGGGTCAGAGCGTGTCTCTTCCGTGTTTCTGCTGAGGGTTGGAAGACCTGGGGTGAGGGGCGTCTGAAAGCAGGCGTGCAGCGTTCAGCGTTCATCCTCTGACGAGTGCAAGGAGCGACAACTCTCGCCTGCACCCGGGCTGTCACACACGCACCAGTGTCCTCTGTCAGAACACGGAGTTTTGCTCTGCCCAAGGTTTGTATGATCCCCGGATGTCTCGGTAAATCGAGCCTTTCGTGAATATTCCATTCCCTCGAAGCCTTCAGAACTTAACACACGCAGTGGCGGGGCACACAGAAAAGACACCCGATTGCTGCTGTTTAAGCTCTGCCGGTGACGGGAAGCCTGCGGCCGCCGCCCCTCGGGCTCCGGAGGCCAGAAGCGACAGCGGCAGAGTCGGCCTGGCGCTGGGTCCGCGCCGGGCACACCCCCGCGGAAGCCTTCCTGGTGGGACGGATGCCCCCGGGCACCCAGGACGTGGGGGCTCATCTGGCTGGTGTGCCGGAGTTGGGTTGTGTTTGCCATGTGGTCGCTCACTCGTGCCTCGGCCCCTTCACCCGGGGCGCTGGCCCCGGAGGCGGCGCCGGGAAGCCTTATTCCAGCACCCGGCCTCCCCCGTGGCCGTTCTTGGGCGCGTTGACAGAATGGGGACGCCATTCACTTTGTTAGAACAGTTACGGGATTGCATCGGTTAGACTAGTTACAGGGATTGAATCTGGCAAAAGATAGAACGGGCTCAACGCCTGACACGCAGTGGGTGCTTTCTAAGTTCGTGAAGGTAGCAGACACCTGAAGGCCTATTAGGGCCGGCACATGGCGACCTGAGAGCAGCCCTGGGGCGTGGGCACTCCGCCGTGTTTCACAGTTGGGGAAACTGAGGCGCGGAGGCTCTCCACATGTCCGAGGGCACAGAGCAGGTCAGCGGCAGGGCTGGGATTGAAATCCGCCGCTCGCAGCCCCTGAACCCCTCCGGGTCTTGGTGCCGGGGCCACCGGGTGCTGCAGGTGCGGCTCACTGGTGCAGGGCGCCGGCACTGCGTCCAGGCAGGAGGGACACGGGTGGGACTCAGGCTCACTTCGCTGTGAACTCCGTCGTCTTGAACGCCTGGCTCTCCTGGACCTTAATGTTTCTTACCCGAAAGCCTGAGTGCTTGCTTGGAAAAAGGTGGTAGAAAACTGAGCTAAATGACCTCAGAATTCTGACTTGAAGCTTGCTTTTTTCCTCTTTAAGTGATTTATCAGATTTCTGTAATTTTTTTTTTTAAAAATTATTTTTTATGTGTTTATTTATTTATTTATTTTTAAAGATTTATTTATTTATTTAGGGCGGGGGTTGGGCTGGGGAGGGAGGAGCGGGCCACTTCTGTTGGTCTTTCGTTTCTCCATTGTTCATCCGTCTTTGTTCTCTGGCTCCTGTGGGCCTCCCATCGCGGTGGCCTCTGTTGCTGCAGAGCGCTGGCTCTGGGCGCATGCGCTCCAGAGCTCCGGCTTCGTAATTGGACACATCAGTCCAGCCGCTCCGCGGCACGTGGGATCTTCCCAGGCCAGGGATCGAACTGGCGCCCCTTGCACTGCAAGGCGGTGTCCCTACCCACTGGACCACCAGGGAAGCCCCCACTACTACTTATTTTTAAAGGCAATATAATGCAGTACTTTGAATCCCAAGACTGTCCCACTTGAGCTGGGGCCCCTGACGATAAAGAGTGTCCACCTCTTAGGGTTTTCATGAGGGTTAAAATGTCCCAACGTGGTGCCAGGCATACAGAGAGCCCTCACATGGGGTTCTACCTCCTTTAAAAATATTTTCTCGGGCTGCCCTGGTGGTCCAGGGTGTGCCTTCATAGCTGGCAAAAGATAGAACGGGCTCAACGCCTGACACGCAGTGGGTGCTTTCTACAGGTAGCAGCCTGAAGGCCTATTAGGCGACATGGCGAGCTGGGAGCAGCCCTGGGGCGTGGGGACTCCGCCGTGTTTCACAGTTGGGGAAACTGAGGCGCGGAGGCTCTCCACATGTCCGAGGGCACAGAGCAGGTCAGCGGCAGGGCTGGGATTGAAATCCGCCGCTCGCAGCCCCTGAACCCCTCCGGGTCTTGGTGCCGGGGCCACCGGGTGCTGCAGGTGCGGCTCACTGGTGCAGGGCGCCGGCACTGCGTCCAGGCAGGAGGGACACGGGTGGGACTCAGGCTCACTTCGCTGTGAACTCCGTCGTCTTGAACGCCTGGCTCTCCTGGACCTTAATGTTTCTTACCCGAAAGCCTGAGTGCTTGCTTGGAAAAAGGTGGTAGAAAACTGAGCTAAATGACCTCAGAATTCTGACTTGAAGCTTGCTTTTTTCCTCTTTAAGTGATTTATCAGATTTCTGTAATTTTTTTTTTTAAAAATTATTTTTTATGTGTTTATTTATTTATTTATTTTTAAAGATTTATTTATTTATTTAGGGCGGGGGTTGGGCTGGGGAGGGAGGAGCGGGCCACTTCTGTTGGTCTTTCGTTTCTCCATTGTTCATCCGTCTTTGTTCTCTGGCTCCTGTGGGCCTCCCATCGCGGTGGCCTCTGTTGCTGCAGAGCGCTGGCTCTGGGCGCATGCGCTCCAGAGCTCCGGCTTCGTAATTGGACACATCAGTCCAGCCGCTCCGCGGCACGTGGGATCTTCCCAGGCCAGGGATCGAACTGGCGCCCCTTGCACTGCAAGGCGGTGTCCCTACCCACTGGACCACCAGGGAAGCCCCCACTACTACTTATTTTTAAAGGCAATATAATGCAGTACTTTGAATCCCAAGACTGTCCCACTTGAGCTGGGGCCCCTGACGATAAAGAGTGTCCACCTCTTAGGGTTTTCATGAGGGTTAAAATGTCCCAACGTGGTGCCAGGCATACAGAGAGCCCTCACATGGGGTTCTACCTCCTTTAAAAATATTTTCTCGGGCTGCCCTGGTGGTCCAGTGGGTAAAGAGTCCGCCTTGCAGTGCAAGGGGCACCAGTTCGATCCCTGGCCTGGGAAGAACCCACATGCCAAGGAGCCACTGGGCCGGTGTGTCTAATTACGAGCCAGCACTCTGCAATGAGAGAGGCCGCTGCAATGGGAGGCCCACACATGCCAAAGAATAATAAAGATGGATGAAAAATAAATGATGACTTAGAGGCAAAAAAAAAAAAAAGGCTTTTTTCTTGGGCTTCCCTGGTAGTCCAGTGGGGAAAGAGTCTGCCTTGCAATGTAAGGGGCACCAATTCGATCCCTGGCCTGGGAAGATCCCAGGTGCGGTGGAGTGGCTGGGTCAGTGTGTCCAATTATGAGCCAGCGCTCTGGAGCGCGTGCGCCCAAAGCCAGTGCTCTGCCACAGGAGAGGCCACTGCGATGGGAGGCCCACACAGGCCAAAGAACAAAGATAGATGAAAACAAATAAATAGCAAAGGCCAAAATTTAAAAAAAAAGAACAACAACGCTATTTTCTCATTGAGAACATGCCCTCCTGTTTTAGGGCCTGTGAAAATTAGGAACGCCTCCACTCTGAATTCTGACTGTCCTCTGCTTTTTTTGTTTGTATCTCCCCCTGTTTCTGCCTTACCTCACTGCAGTCATCCTACACATCTCCTATCTCTTTTTAAATGACTCTTGACCCCATATCGATCCTTTATTCCTAACTAAAGACCATGGTTAACATCAGGGTTCCCTCTCAGGCTGTACCTTCTGTCGGTTTTGACAGACGTATGAAGACGCGTTGCCAGCATTAGAGGGCCGTGCAGAATAGCTTCCCGCCCCTGAAACATCCATCTCCCCCCGCCCCATCCCTGGCAACAACTGATCTTTTCCTGTCTCTCTCGTTTTGCCTTTTCCAGACTCTCATAGAGTTGGAATCACACAGTATGTAGCGTTTTCAAATTGGCTTCTTTCATCCGGTAATATGCATGCAAGTTCCCTCATGTCTTTTCATGGCTCAGTAGCTCTTTTTTTCCCCTCCCCTGAATATTCCACTGTCTGGATGTGCCCGTTTGTTTATCCACTCACCTACCAAAGGACTTCTTAGTTGGTCCCAGGTTTTGGCAATTACGAATAAAGCTGCTCTCAACATCCGTGTGTGGGTTTTCGTGTGGATAGAAGTTTTCATCTTTACTTGGGTAAACACCAACGAGAGCAGTTACTGGATCATATGGGAAGATATGTTTAGTTGTGCAAGAATCTGCCAAATTGTCTTCCCCGGTGCCTGCCCCCCGTCCTCCCCGTCAGCCCTGCCTGGCGCGCTCTTCCTCTCCATCCGTGCCGGCATTTGGAGCTGGAGTTTAGCCACGACGAGAAGCCCATAGCAGAACCTTACTGTGTGAGTCTGCAATGCCCGGGTGACATATGCTGTGGAGCATCGTTCAGGTGTTTGTTTGTCATCTGTTTTGGTACAGTGTCCAGATCTTTTGCTGATTTTTTAAAATTGTTTTCTTATGGTTGAATTTTAAGCATTCTTTGCCTATTTTGGATACCAACTGATTGTGCTTTGCAACTGTTTTCTCCTTGTTCTTCCATTCTTTTAAAGCTTTGTTTTTATTGTGATGAAGTGGGAATGTGGGGACACCAAGGGACAGGGTGTTAGAGCCCCTCCACCCCCACCCCCGCCTTTACCCTTACCATCGGGTGCAGCACTAGGCGCTCCAGTGGCACTCGCCTGTATGTGGCAACACTGTCAGGAGGGGATCCCCCAGTGGTGCTCAGGTCCTCAATCGGAGGCTGGCTTGGCAGCTGGGATGGGACCCTGGAGCTTCCAAGGCCCTCCTCTGTAGGGACAACCAAGTGCGATTAGGTGGCTGGGCCACTACTGGCCCCCTTTTTCTTTTAATGTGTGTGTCTCTCTCTCTTTGGTTAACTGGTCAGCGTTTCAAATTGCGTTCCTTTGCATCCGCCTAATCCATTCCCCCCATGGCAACAACTGATCTTTTCCTGTCTCTCTCGTTTTGCCTTTTCCAGACTCTCATAGAGTTGGAATCACACAGTATGTAGCGTTTTCAAATTGGCTTCTTTCATCCGGTAATATGCATGCAAGTTCCCTCATGTCTTTTCATGGCTCAGTAGCTCTTTTTTTCCCCTCCCCTGAATATTCCACTGTCTGGATGTGCCCGTTTGTTTATCCACTCACCTACCAAAGGACTTCTTAGTTGGTCCCAGGTTTTGGCAATTACGAATAAAGCTGCTCTCAACATCCGTGTGTGGGTTTTCGTGTGGATAGAAGTTTTCATCTTTACTTGGGTAAACACCAACGAGAGCAGTTACTGGATCATATGGGAAGATATGTTTAGTTGTGCAAGAATCTGCCAAATTGTCTTCCCCGGTGCCTGCCCCCCGTCCTCCCCGTCAGCCCTGCCTGGGCGCGCCTCTTCCTCTCCATCCGTGCCGGCATTTGGAGCTGGAGTTTAGCCACGACGAGAAGCCCATAGCAGAACCTTACTGTGTGAGTCTGCAATGCCCGGGTGACATATGCTGTGGAGCATCGTTCAGGTGTTTGTTTGTCATCTGTTTTGGTACAGTGTCCAGATCTTTTGCTGATTTTTTAAAATTGTTTTCTTATGGTTGAATTTTAAGCATTCTTTGCCTATTTTGGATACCAACTGATTGTGCTTTGCAACTGTTTTCTCCTTGTTCTTCCATTCTTTTAAAGCTTTGTTTTTATTGTGATGAAGTGGGAATGTGGGGACACCAAGGGACAGGGTGTTAGAGCCCCTCCACCCCCACCCCCGCCTTTACCCTTACCATCGGGTGCAGCACTAGGCGTCTCCAGTGGCACTCGCTTCCGTATGTGGCAACACTGTCAGGAGGGGATCCCCCAGTGGTGCTCAGGTCCTCAATCGGAGGCTGGCTTGGCAGCTGGGATGGGACCCTGGAGCTTCCAAGGCCCTCCTCTGTAGGGACAACCAAGTGCGATTAGGTGGCTGGGCCACTACTGGCCCCCTTTTTTTTCTTTTAATGTGTGTGTCTCTCTCTCTCTCTTTTTTTTAAATTTTCGCCTCTTTTATTGAGTTTTTGTTTTATTTATTTTCATCCGTCTTTATTCTTCGGCCTGTGTGGGCCTCCCACCACAGTGGCCTCTTTTCATTGCGGAGCACCAGCTCTGGGCGTATGTGCTACAGAGCGCTGGCTCGCCTTGGCCACACCGGCCCCGCCACTCCGTGGCACGTGGGATCTTCCCAGGTGTGGGATCAAGCAAGTGGTGCCCCTTGCATTGCCAGGCGGACTCATTATCCACTGGACCACCAGGGAAGCCCTAAGTGTGTGTCTTTTTTATTTATTTATTTTCATCCATCTTTATTCTCTGGCATGTGTGGGCTTCTCATCACAGTGGCCTCTTTCATTGCGGAGCACCGCCTCTGGGTGCACGTGCTCTAGAGCACTGGCTCTCATTGGACACACCGGCCCAGCCGCTCCGCGGCACGTGGGATCCTTCCAGGCCAGAGATCGAACCGGTGCCCCTTGCATTGCCAGGCGGACTCATTATCCACTGGACCACCAGGGAAGCCCTAAGTGTGTGTCTTTTTTATTTATTTATTTTCATCCATCTTTATTCTCTGGCATGTGTGGGCTTCTCATCACAGTGGCCTCTTTCATTGCGGAGCACCGCCTCTGGGTGCACGTGCTCTAGAGCACTGGCTCTCATTGGACACACCGGCCCAGCCGCTCCGCGGCACGTGGGATCCTTCCAGGCCAGAGATCGAACCGGTGCCCCTTGCATTGCAAGGCAGACTCTTTACCCGCTGGGCCACCAGGGAAGCCCTGGCCCTTTTTAATACTGATCCAGAGGACAGAAATTGTGGGCCTACAGTGACATCCTCTCATCACTTTTTCGACCTTATTTGGGACACAAAGGACCGAATTCCTTCCCAGCCTAGTTACAGAGACACATAGCCAAGGGAAAAGCACTGTTTCCCACTGGGCCTCCAGAGAGGCTGCGAGTGTTGCCTGTCTCCTCCGCGGGCGCGGGCCTCCTTTCGGCAAGAGGCACATGGGCCTTGGCCGGGCCTCTGGCGCACAATGGACAACTGTGCTTCCCCCAGGATGGGAAGTCGTCATACTGCAGGGACGGGCAGTTCAGCCCCTTGGAGGGGCTTTGCCTATGGGTGTTCTCGTCCCTCCTCCCACCTCACCCACCTCCTGATAAACGGACGCAAACTTCCTAATGCTGCCAAATAGCCGAGCGTCTTCTCTGGAGCTCAGTATGAAAACAGGCCTATTTCTGGCAGCAGTGAAAACCCTGGTGAGGAAGGGAATTGCTCTGGTGTCGGTGAGCCCAGTGGAGATAAACCATTGTTCCCAGCTCCTCCTCAGCCCCAGCGTCCTCTTCATCCGGATTTCCCACTTAATGAAAAGTGTGTGGACTCTGGCAAAGAGGGTTGTAATTCTTGACCGAAAAGAGTTAGCGAAGGCCCTTCATGTGCAGGGAAATTGGCGCAGTGCCCCTCTCTGGGGGTCTTCAGGGCCCAGCTCCCCACCTGCCACCCCATCCCGGATCCCCTGCCCTGGAGGCCTGGCAGAGGGTCCAGAGGGCGCCCTGCACCCATTCCGATGCACAACATTTTGGAAATCATCAAGTTAAAAGCATAATCTTCAGAAGCCTAAAAAGCTGGATTTAGATCCTTACTCTGTCACCCAGTAGCCATGTGACTTTGAAAGATATTTAAATAGCTTCATTCTTAGCTTCTAACTGGGAGCAACAGCAATGGGGTCATGGAGAGTTCCCGTTGCCTGCAAAGCTAGGGACGTTAACGTGCTTGAGACATACACTGAAACACATCAGCGGTCCTCAGAAGGCCGCGAGATGGGCTTCACAAAGTGTAGGATGCCCTATCCCCACCCCAACCTCACTACAGGGTCTGTGTTTTCACATAAAGTAACAATGACTAGCTTTTATGGCATCTTTATCACATACACACGTTATCCTAAGCCCATCTGTGCATTATTAGCCCTTAAACAAGCCTAAGAAATAGATATTATGATACCCATTTTATAGATGGAGAAATGGAGGCAAGGGCAGCTTAAGGAATTTACCGATAAAGTTGCCAAGTCAGGATTTGAACACGGGACCTGAGTCTGGCGCTCTGTCTTCTCCTTGGGCCTCTAGTCCTTAAAGCCCTGAGGATAAACGGACAGAAAAAAATGAAAGTCCACTGACTGAGAAACAGGGGAAGTTGAGCACCTGTCAAGCAACCGCACGGTGAGGATGGAATGTTTTGAACTACTCCCGTGGCGTCCAAGTCAGAACAATGTTTTCTCTGCCAAGCCTTACAAACACATCCATTCTGAGAGGTGCAGCTTGAATCTGACGTCCTCTCTGGAACCAAGAGCCACAGATAATCACTGACATTTACATCGATTGATCCATGGAAGAGAATAGACCCACTCACTTGCCAGAAACTGGTTTTTGACCAAGCTGCCACCGAAGGCCGGGCGCAGCGGGCTGACCTGGGGCGGGGGTGGGCCCGGGCGCCAGCAGCGCGGGGAGGGCGGGCAGCGGGGGAGGCCCCTCCCGGCCAGCCCAGGGCCCCGCCCCCGGCCCGGCGCGTGGACGCGCCTCTGCGGGCCTCTGAGCGCACTGTAGGCCGCGGAGAGCCTTCCGGGGCAGCCGCCCCAGGGGCGCTGTCCCGCCAGAACTGGCGATGCTAATGTCCTGGCAAATGCCACCCCCCAGGACCGTAACTCCGGAAAGGCGACCAGCCCTGGGGAAGGCCCCAGGGGCCGCGGGGAGGCCGCGCGCCGCCCACCGGGAGCCACCTGCCCGTCGGAGCACCAGCGCGTGCCGGCCTGGGAGACGGTGAGAAAGGGGCCTTTCCACGAGGTTCGCGACAGCTGCCCCAGACTTGGTCCAGACCGTGCTCCCCTGACCCTTTCCCGGGTTCCTGGCCCTGCAGCCGGAGCCATCCAGGCCGCAGGGCCAGGAAAACGTCCTGCGCCTCCGCTGCCCCTCTCTGCCCCGGCCCGGCCCTCCTTCCGGGATCCCAGGGCCAGCGGCCGCGGGTGGCATCGCAGCGTTTGGTTCCATCCTGAACTGAGCAGCGAGAGACTTGCACCCGGGAGGGCCAGGCAACCAAGAGTGTGTGTCCGTGTGTCACACGCTCTGGGGGAGTGTTCCCTGGGTGAACCGAGTGAGGAACCACGCCCCACCCTCCAGGGTGCCCTTTGTTCTACCGGAGCCTGGAAAGGATGTGTGTGTTCGGCCCTGATGAGAGAGACCCCGAGGGCTTCACACCCTCTCCACCCGCACCTCGCCCACCCCGCCCCTGGAGACAGGACTGGCTGTTCAAAGCCCTTCACCCCCGCAGCACAAGCGGCTGGGAACAGGCAGAAAGCAACACTTTGAACTCAGAAGGAAACGGCCTTATTTGCTTTTAAAGATGATGCATGGAAAAGATATCAATATGTTCAAAAACTGTATTTATTTTTTTGAAACATAAACAGTTAAAAATCGCTGGTCCCGGACCCCCAGTCTTGATTCTCTCTCCGGGGGTAAATGTGGTTCATCTGAATGGTGGGCAGGTTCACCCAGCTGCAGCCCCTTGCCACGGGAGAGAGAACCAAGGGGGGGGGGGGGGAGTCTGGCTGTTCTCTAGGGACCAGTCACCTGCAGGCCTCCTGCGAATTAGTTCTTCCACCTGGAAAGCCTTCCACTGTTTCTTCCATTTGGGGGGGAAGGGTATTTAATTTTTCCCTTTCATTTTTAACATTCGTAAAATACACAAACCTTAAAGCGTGCGGCTGGATGAATTGTTACATATGTTTCTACATGTATATTCACCCAGATCAAGATACAGACTGTTGGCAGCTAGTGAAGCCATCCCGTGCTCCTGCATTCAGCCCGACCCTGAGGTAAGTACTGTTGGGACCTCCGCCCTTGCAGATGCCTTCTGTCTGGTGTTATAAATGACCGAGGGGCTTCCCAGGTGGCTCAGTGGTAAAGAGCCACTCCTGCCAATGCAGGAGACGTGGGTTCACTCTTTGGGTCAGGAGGATCCCTGGAGAAGGAAACGGCAGCCCACTCCAGTAATCTTGCCTGGAGAATCCCATGGACACAGGGGCCTGGCCGGCTGCAGTCCGTAGAGGGGTAAAGAGTCAGACACAGCTTGGCAACAGCAACAGTGGATGACCTAGCATTCTGTGGTGTGTCCAGCGCTTTCTGTGGGAGCTCACTGCCATCCTCCAGGTCTCCGCTGAGAGGTGAGCTCCTGTCCTGTTCCTTTCCAGGGCATTGCCCTGACCCTTTCCTGCAGAGCCCATCGCGATTTACAGTGGGTTGACTGGTTCACTGTTCATCGCCTCACCGGGAAGGGGCAGTGTCCTCCGCTGGTCACTGCTGTCTCCTGACCCCCTAGCCCAGGGTCTGGTGCATGTGGACCCTAGACGGGTATTTAGTCAATAAGTAGATACATGTGGGAGTGAAAGGAAGCAATGCCCAGGTGTCCGTGTGTATGGGCCTGAATCCAAAACGAATTCTCGTTGTCCAAACCCTTGTCCTGAGGCCTCTGTGCTCCTGGTTACAAAGACAGTACTCCCCAGATTCAAATGTGAAGATTTAGAAAGAAGTTCTGGAGCTGTTCTCCTCTGCCTGGAAGCAAAAAGTGGGCTAATGCTCCCCTTCTGTAACAGGATTGCTTCCTCACCAAGACTGGGCTTTCACTGCACCGTGTTGAATCGGTGTTTTATAAAACAGCTCCACTTTGGCAACAGAGAAAGACTCTACTGAGCGATAGAGAACGATGGTCTTAAGACTTCCTTTATATTTTGTCATGTCTTAAGCATGAGCACAGAATGCTTAATTTTTTTTTAAATGGTGGTAAGATACACATGAGAGGAAAGCTACCACCTTCACCGTGTGTTGAGTGTACGCACAGCCCAGCAGTTCTAAATCCCTTCACGCTGTTGCACAACCACCAGCAGAACCCTTTGCAGCTTGCCAAGCTGAAACTGCAGCCACGAGCCAAGGTCCCTGTTCCTCCTCCCCTCCGTCCTTGGCAGTCCTCATTCTACTTTCTGTCTATGAATTTGACTACTCTTGGAACCTTATGCAAGTGGAATCTAATACAGCATTTGTCCTAGTGACGGGTTTATTTCACTTAGTATAATGTCTTTAAGGTTCGTTCATGCTGTAGTATGTGTCAGAATCTCCTTCCTTGTTCTGGCTTCAGTAATGTTCCGTTGTATGTTAAACCACATTTTGTTTATCTGTTTATCCATTGATGGGTATTTTAGTTGCTTCCAACCTTTGCGTCTTGTAAATAATGCTGCTGTGACCAGGAGTATTAGATGTATGTTTGAGCCTCTGCTTTTGATTCTTTGGAGTATTTAACTAGAAGTGGAATTGCAGGATCATATGATAATTTCACGTTTAATTTTTTGAGAACTGCTGTGCCATTTTCCATAGCAGCTGCATAATTTTGCATTCCCAGCACCAGTGTACAAGTGTTCCAATTTCTCTACATTCTTGCCAACACTTGATTATTTGGTAGCCATCCTAATGAGTGTGAAATGGTATCTTGTTGTGGTTTTCATTTGTATTTCCCTAATGAAAAGTGCTGTCAAGAGCATCTTGACTTGTTGGCCGTTTGTGCATCTTCTTTGGAGAAATATCTACTCAGACCATATGCCCTTTTGTAAAAAAAAATTATTTTATTTGGCTGTGCTGGGTCATAGTTGCGGCATGTGGGATCTACTTCCCTGACCAAGGATCGAACCCACGCCCCATTGAACAGGGAACACAGAGTCTTAACCACTGGACCACCAGGGAAGTCCCCATATGTCCTTTCTTATCAGCTTATTTCTGTTGTTGGTGTTGAATTCTGGGCACATATGACTCTTGGTAGGTGGCGAGTGGTGGAGGATGTGCCTGGCAGTGCAGGAGATGCGGTTCAATCCCTGGGTCGAGAAGATGCCTTGGAGTAGGAAATGGCAGCCCACTCCACTATTCTTGCCCGGGGAAAATGCCACGGACAGAGGAGCCTGGTGGGCTTCAGTCCGTGGGGTCACAAAGAATTGGCCACAGCTGAATACACATGCATGCAATTAATCTTAAAATAAGAAAACAGTTTTCGAAGAAACAGAGAAATGGACACAGAAACCCAATTAAGAGACTGTGGTGGTTAGAAGCTCGGACTGTGGAGCTTGGCGCTTCAGTCACGGTAATGCCTGAGCACTTGCCGCAGTGTCAGGGGAAGTTCATGCTCTCACGTACAACCCTTAAATGACCCAGTGCGATAAACTAATTGCTCGCTTCCTTCAAGTCCATGGTGGCCTGAGCCAGAGGTGCGGGAGGGCAGGAGTTAGCAGGGACAGTCTGTCACTGGGGACTCCGAGTCACAGTCATCCAGGGGCCTGGGCTGCGTCCATCCTGTGACACGGACACCCTGACCCCGGGCCTCCAGGGTCCCCAAGGGATGGGATAAAGGGAGGGTTACCTAAGGCCAGCTTTACGTGGACTCGTCTTTGCCTGAATTGCCTCACCTCTTTTGGGGCACATCCTCTTGCTCAGACGGGCATAATTTTGCATTCCCAGCACCAGTGTACAAGTGTTCCAATTTCTCTACATTCTTGCCAACACTTGATTATTTGGTAGCCATCCTAATGAGTGTGAAATGGTATCTTGTTGTGGTTTTCATTTGTATTTCCCTAATGAAAAGTGCTGTCAAGAGCATCTTGACTTGTTGGCCGTTTGTGCATCTTCTTTGGAGAAATATCTACTCAGACCATATGCCCTTTTGTAAAAAAAAATTATTTTATTTGGCTGTGCTGGGTCATAGTTGCGGCATGTGGGATCTACTTCCCTGACCAAGGATCGAACCCACGCCCCATTGAACAGGGAACACAGAGTCTTAACCACTGGACCACCAGGGAAGTCCCCATATGTCCTTTCTTATCAGCTTATTTCTGTTGTTGGTGTTGAATTCTGGGCACATATGACTCTTGGTAGGTGGCGCAGTGGTGGAGGATGTGCCTGGCAGTGCAGGAGATGCGGTTCAATCCCTGGGTCGAGAAGATGCCTTGGAGTAGGAAATGGCAGCCCACTCCACTATTCTTGCCCGGGGAAAATGCCACGGACAGAGGAGCCTGGTGGGCTTCAGTCCGTGGGGTCACAAAGAATTGGCCACAGCTGAATACACATGCATGCAATTAATCTTAAAATAAGAAAACAGTTTTGCGAAGAAACAGAGAAATGGACACAGAAACCCAATTAAGAGACTGTGGTGGTTAGAAGCTCGGACTGTGGAGCTTGGCGCGTTCAGTCACCGTAATGCCTGAGCACTTGCCGCAGTGTCAGGGGAAGTTCATGCTCTCACGTACAACCCTTAAATGACCCAGTGCGATAAACTAATTGCTCGCTTCCTTCAAGTCCATGGTGGCCTGAGCCAGAGGTGCGGGAGGGCAGGAGTTAGCAGGGACAGTCTGTCACTGGGGACTCCGAGTCACAGTCATCCAGGGGCCTGGGCTGCGTCCATCCTGTGACACGGACACCCTGACCCCGGGCCTCCAGGGTCCCCAAGGGATGGGATAAAGGGAGGGTTACCTAAGGCCAGCTTTACGTGGACTCGTCTTTGCCTGAATTGCCTCAGCCTCAACTTGTAATGGAGCCCCGCCCACTACAAAGGAGACTGGGACACATCCTCTTGCTCAGACGGAAGGAAATGGCATTGTCTCCGCCAGGGAGCATCCTTCTGGTCACCGACCATCTCGTTCTTCGCCCCCTCCACACACAGTCTCGTCCCCTCCCTTCTCTCGGGAGACAGCCCAAAGCTGCATCTAGAGTCTCCGGTCACACGTTCTTCTCCATCAGGACTCAGTTCTGATCCTACGTTCTGGGGACCGAGGAAGCCTGTCTCCCACCCCAATGTACAGAGCAGAGGTAGAAGCAACAGACTGCCATGAACCGATTCCCACTGGACTTCCCAGGGGGGTAAGGAGCCCACCTGCCAATGCAGGAGATGTAAGAAACGTGGGTTTGATTCCTGGGTCGGGAAGATCCCCCAGAGGAGGGTGTGGCAGCCCACTCCAGTCTTCTCGCCTGGAGAATCCTGTAGACAGAGGAGCCTGATGGTCCACAGTTCATGGGGTTGCAGAGTCCGACCCGACCGAAGCCACTCAGGAGAGCACACGGAGGGAGGGTGCAGCAGCCCCTGGTCGGGAGAAGTGAGAGATCCTTCCGGAGAGGCATGTTGTGTGAGGCTTCCCAGCCCTGACAAGGGGAAACCTCGCTGGGGCTCTGGTCTGACCGTGGAAGGGCACGCCCGCTTCACCTGGGACAAACGTTTCTCCTGTCTCATTCTCCTCCCTGACGACACCTGAAGTGCTCCCTGGGGAGCAGGCCCTTCTGCTTGACTTCCTCATCCAGTTATGGAACCGTCTTCCTGCTCAGGGAACCCAGAGGGCTGTTTTAGGTCTGTTCTGTGGTCGTCAAAGATGTTTTCAGGCTGACTTTGTGGTTTCCCTGGCAATAATTTTCTCAGAAAGGTCGTGGGCTCGTGAAACAGGGAAGACTCTGGGAAGGGTAGATTTGAGATGCTGACCAGACAGCCTGCAGCGATGTGGACGGTTGGATGTAGGAGCCTGGCATCAGGGACAGGTCCAGGCTGGAGAGAGATGTGGGACACCATCACCATCTGAGTGGCATTCATCAGGAGGCAGGCATGTGTGGACAGAAGAGAAGAGGTCCAGAGACTGAGCCTGGGTCCCCCCAGTGGCCAGAGGTTGGGAGCCACAAGCCAGGAGATGAAAAACTGGGGCCGGGAGGTAAGTAAAAATCCAGAAGAGGGCTTCCCTGGTGGTCCAGTGGGTAAAGAGTCTGCAGTGCGAAGGACACTGGTTCAATCCCTGGCCCAGGAAGATCCCACTTGCTGCGGAGCAGCTGGACCCATGTGTCCAATTAGGAGCCAGCACTCTGGAGTGCATGCACCCAGAGCCTGTGCTCTGCAACGAGAGAGGCCACTGCAATGGGAGGTCCACACAGGCTGAAGAATAAAGATGGATGAAAATAAATAAATAAATAAAAAACAATTATAAAGAGGCCAAAAATGGGGGCTTCCCTGGTGGTCCAGTGGGTGGGGACACAGCCTTGCAGTGCAAGGGGCACCGGTTCGATCCCTGGCCTGGGAGGATCCCACATGCCATGGAGTGGCTGGACCGATGTGTCCAATTACTGAGCCGGGGCTCTGGAGCACATGTGCCCGGAGCTGGTGCTCTGTGACAACAGAGGCCACCGCGATGGGAGGCCCACACGGGCCAGAGAACAAAGATGGATGAGAGAATAGATAAATGAAGGACCAATAGAAGTGGGCCGCCCGCCCGCCCCCTAAAAAAAGAGGCCAAAATGAAAAAAAAATTCCAGACGAGTGTGGCGTCTCAGAAGACAAAAGAAGAATGATTCTTAGTTGAGAGGAGGGCGTCCTCAGCTAAGCAGGGTTGGGAAGATGAGGACTGAGAATGGACAGCTGGGTTGTGCCTCGGTGGAAAGCAGCAAGAGCAGCCTGTGCCAGGATATTAGAAATATTCCCCAGGAATTAGAGAGCCCTGAATTACTGGCTGGCCAGGAGCGCCTCATCCTCTAGGTCCCCCGGGAGCCCCCCGCTTTCTCTTTTTATCTGATGTGGAGAGACCCAGCTGTTGTTTCTCCCTCAGTTCTTTCTCTGGAAAGGAAGCTTCCTTTTCTTCCTCCCCCGCCCCTCCTATCCGCCCCCCTTTTCGCCTGAAAAAATGTGAAGGCTCTCCACGTAGTAGCTAGCGGCTCTTAATCTCGTTAATGATAACAAGACACGGTGGCTGCTGTTCCGTCCGTCAGTCGTGTGTGAGTGTCTGCGCCCCGTGCCCTGCGGCCCGCCAGGCCGCCCTGGCCGCCCGTCTCCCGGGGCCTGCTCACACTCGTGCCCGCTGAGCCGGCGGCGGCACCCAACCGTCTGTCCCTCTGCCGCCCGCTTCTCCTCTTGCCTTCAGTCTTGCCCGGCATCAGGCTCTTCTCTAATGCGCCGGGTGAAGCAGGTGTCATGGTCATCAGGGTATTGAAATGTCCTTGAGCTGGAGGTGCTGAGAAGCCAGGACTAGTGTTCCGATGAGAAAACCACAGCCTGATTTCTAGGCGGATACTGTGTCACCAGATTCCTAACACCCACAAAGGACAGATCCTTTCCTGGCCCAGGAGGGTCTGTGCTGTGGGCTCTCATTAGGCTCTTTTCATAGCATGAGTCTTAAGTTATTAATTTTTTTTTAAATTTTAAAATGGGGGCTTCTTGCGAGGCTACCCAGTGAGAACTGGCCTGCTCACGCTCAGGGTTCTTCGGGGTGGGCCGCAGGGCCCTGCTCTCTCCTGTGCGTCTGTCCCGGCCACCTCAGCTGGGTGTCTCCTCTCCCTGCCCAGCTGCCCTGACTGTCCGTCGATTTGCTTCCTCAGGAGGTGCCCCTCGATCGCCCCAAGTCTATGCCCAGATTCCCCTCCTACCACCACCGACCTCCCAGCTCCCAGTCCCAGGAGAGAGATGGGGACTGGCCCTTGGGTCAGTTTGCTGGGGCTGCCCGCGGGTCAGGCTGGCTCTCTTCCCGTCAGCGGTGGGCAGCGTGTCTCGTGTGATACAACACGGTGCAGAGCGGCCACAGCATCTCCCAAGAGAGCATGGAAGTCTCCATGACACGCCTGCCAGTGCCGTTTCATATACTCCCTTCCCTTTAATCGATGATCCAGCTATCAAAACATCGGAAGCCCCATCGTAACCCTGCCTTAGACGCAGCAGGGCAGGGCCATTTCAGAAACCACCTGCTCACGAGGATCAGTTTCAGCCCTGCTTGTGCAGAGGTCCTTCTAGATGGTCCTCACCTCTGTAACCCGTGTCGGAACGGTGTGTGCAGCCACAGCCAGTAGGGATCCCGCAGGAGGGTGGCCGGAGGTGATGGCATGGAGAAAGGAGCTGTCAGTGTCATCTCGATGCAGGTTTTTAGTGTGAGTGTCTGCGCCGTGCCCTGCGGCCCGCCAGGCCGCCCTGGCCGCCCGTCTCCCGGGGCCTGCTCACACTCGTGCCCGCTGAGCCGGCGGCGGCACCCAACCGTCTGTCCCTCTGCCGCCCGCTTCTCCTCTTGCCTTCAGTCTTGCCCGGCATCAGGCTCTTCTCTAATGCGCCGAGTGAAGCAGGTGTCATGGTCATCAGGGTATTGAAATGTCCTTGAGCTGGAGGTGCTGAGAAGCCAGGACTAGTGTTCCGATGAGAAAACCACAGCCTGATTTCTAGGCGGATACTGTGTCACCAGATTCCTAACACCCACAAAGGACAGATCCTTTCCTGGCCCAGGAGGGTCTGTGCTGTGGGCTCTCATTAGGCTCTTTTCATAGCATGAGTCTTAAGTTATTAATTTTTTTTTAAATTTTAAAATGGGGGCTTCTTGCGAGGCTACCCAGTGAGAACTGGCCTGCTCACGCTCAGGGTTCTTCGGGGTGGGCCGCAGGGCCCTGCTCTCTCCTGTGCGTCTGTCCCGGCCACCTCAGCTGGGTGTCTCCTCTCCCTGCCCAGCTGCCCTGACTGTCCGTCGATTTGCTTCCTCAGGAGGTGCCCCTCGATCGCCCCAAGTCTATGCCCAGATTCCCCTCCTACCACCACCGACCTCCCAGCTCCCAGTCCCAGGAGAGAGATGGGGACTGGCCCTTGGGTCAGTTTGCTGGGGCTGCCCGCGGGTCAGGCTGGCTCTCTTCCCGTCAGCGGTGGGCAGCGTGTCTCGTGTGATACAACACGGTGCAGAGCGGCCACAGCATCTCCCAAGAGAGCATGGAAGTCTCCATGACACGCCTGCCAGTGCCGTTTCATATACTCCCTTCCCTTTAATCGATGATCCAGCTATCAAAACATCGGAAGCCCCATCGTAACCCTGCCTTAGACGCAGCAGGGCAGGGCCATTTCAGAAACCACCTGCTCACGAGGATCAGTTTCAGCCCTGCTTGTGCAGAGGTCCCTTCTAGATGGTCCTCACCCTCTGTAACCCGTGTACGGAACGGTGTGTGCAGCCACAGCCAGTAGGGATCCCGCAGGAGGGTGGCACGGAGGGGGGTGATGGCATGGAGAGAAAGGAGCCCCCTCCTTCCCTTGGCTCCCGGACCTGCACATGCCAGTGAGGCAGGGGTGGCACCACCGTTCTGGCTTGTCCCCAGACTGTCCTGAGCCCTGCAGGTACCTTCCTAGCCTCGCGCTGTGGGACTTCCCCATCAGACTGACCACCCGTGGGTGGTGGGAGGATGTGGGGGACCTCAGGCGACCTCATGTCCTGCAGGGAGTTCAGGTTGCTGAGTGTGAGTTCTGGAGCTTCCGTCTCCCGAGAGGGTCTGTGCCACTGTGCACGTCACAGGCTTCCCAGCCCTGCCCAGAGGTCTCTGGGGAATCGAGGGGCCAAGACTCCCTGCGATGTTTGAGACATGCGCCTTTTTATTAAGGGCTTTCCTGGTGGCTCAGATGGTAAAGAATTCGCCTGCAATGCAGAGACCTGGGTTCGATCCCTGAGTCAGGAAGATCCCCGGGAGGAGGACATGGCAGTCCATGCCAGTCTTCTTTCCTGGAGAACCCTAGGGACAGAGGAGCCTGGTAGGCTTCAGTCCATGGGGTCACAAAGGATTGGACACGATATAATCCTGAGGAATTTTTTAAATCTCTTTTATTTTTTATATTATGAAAGTATAATAACACATACTGAAAATGCAGAACAAAGTTACATGTAGTTTCAGCATATACTGGAATTGTTACTTCGAGTAGATAAATTAAGATTTTAGCTGGAGTTTTAATATCATACTCTAAAAATTGACAAAATGGAAAGACAGAAAAGTAGGATATAGTAGACCTGAAAAGCACTATGAAACACCATTTGACATAATTAAGATTTACACAATTTTCACACAACAGCAGGATGCACATTCTATTCAAGTTCCCGTAGACTATAAACCAGGAGGCACTGGATTGTTTCCAGGGTTATAAAACACGGTGCAAGATATTCATGGTCTGAAGGACTTGAAATCGCACAGAGTCCGTACTTATTTCTCCCTGTGGAGTTAGGCTAGAAGTCAACATCCCAAGATATTTGAAAATCATCCCCATGTATTCAATTGAGCGCAGCGTAACACTGACCGAGGGAGACCTCTGACTTACAGACCAGGGTTGTTAGGACTCCACAGCTCCTGCGGAACCTGAGGGCTGCCCCTCCGTCCCCCGTCGGGCGTCTCTTGGCTTATAGATGAAAGATTTTGGCTCTCCAGGCGTCTGAGTCACCACCCCCGCGGTGGAATCGCGGCTGTCATAGCTACAGCTAGGCCCCCAAGACCTAACTTGTACCTGGCCTGAGGCCGTTGTTGCTTGCCAGTAACCTGGCCGGCCTTCCTGTTTTAGTGGCCTCAGAGCCTGGCCGTGGAGGTGCTTTTCCTCCTGGGTCTGATCTTGGCCCTGTTGCAAGACTGTAGGCTGAGCAGACGCTGGGCTGGGCCGGGCGCTGCACACACATGCAGACTGTCATTATGTTCAGTGAGCTTCAGCAGCAACGTTCAAAAATACCCTCAGTCCCTCGGGCAGGACGCGGGTGGGGCGTCGTTTCCGTCTGTGGTACCACCCGTGCCTCCCAGGGCCCCAGGCGTCTGCGCTCTGCTTCCCCAGCTGAGATCTCGCGGGATCCTTCGCGCCTGCTTTTAGGATTCTGCATCCTGTAAACGGGGAGACTGAGGCAGAGACCATTCACGTGGTTCATTCAGAGTAACAGGGCAGGAATCAGGACTTTATTGCTTTTTCCTTTATTTTATTCAACACATACTGAAATGCAGAAAGTTATATTTCAGCATATCTTGGAATTGTTACTTCGAGTAGATAAATTAAGATTTTAGCTGGAGTTTTAATATCATACTCTAAAAATTGACAAAATGGAAAGACAGAAAAGTAGGATATAGTAGACCTGAAAAGCACTATGAAACACCATTTGACATAATTAAGATTTACACAATTTTCACACAACAGCAGGATGCACATTCTATTCAAGTTCCCGTAGACTATAAACCAGGAGGCACTGGATTGTTTCCAGGGTTATAAAACACGGTGCAAGATATTCATGGTCTGAAGGACTTGAAATCGCACAGAGTCCGTACTTATTTCTCCCTGTGGAGTTAGGCTAGAAGTCAACATCCCAAGATATTTGAAAATCATCCCCATGTATTCAATTGAGCGCAGCGTAACACTGACCGAGGGAGACCTCTGACTTACAGACCAGGGTTGTTAGGACTCCACAGCTCCTGCGGAACCTGAGGGCTGCCCCTCCGTCCCCCGTCGGGCGTCTCTTGGCTTATAGATGAAAGATTTTGGCTCTCCAGGCGTCTGAGTCACCACCCCCGCGGTGGAATCGCGGCTGTCATAGCTACAGCTAGGCCCCCAAGACCTAACTTGTACCTGGCCTGAGGCCGTTGTTGCTTGCCAGTAACCTGGCCGGCCTTCCTGTTTTAGTGGCCTCAGAGCCTGGCCGTGGAGGTGCTTTTCCTCCTGGGTCTGATCTTGGCCCTGTTGCAAGACTGTAGGCTGAGCAGACGCTGGGCTGGGCCGGGCGCTGCACACACATGCAGACTGTCATTATGTTCAGTGAGCTTCAGCAGCAACGTTCAAAAATACCCTCAGTCCCTCGGGCAGGACGCGGGTGGGGCGTCGTTTCCGTCTGTGGTACCACCCGTGCCTCCCAGGGCCCCAGGCGTCTGCGCTCTGCTTCCCCAGCTGAGATCTCGCGGGATCCTTCGCGCCTGCTTTTAGGATTCTGCATCCTGTAAACGGGGAGACTGAGGCAGAGACCATTCACGTGGTTCATTCAGAGTAACAGGGCAGGAATCAGGACTTTATTGCTTTTTCCTTTATTTTATTCTTTTACAGAGCTTTGTTGTTTACTGCCACACGTCGACCTGAATCCGCCCTAGGTAGACATCTGTCCACCCCCTTCCCGAACCTCCCCCCACCTCCCTCCCTCCAGCTCGCCCCAGAGCCCCTGTCTGAGATCCCCTGGTCCCACAGCACAATCCCCTCCCTCACGCCAATGTCCATAAGACTGTTCTCCACGTCTGCCTCTCCATTGCTGCTCTGCGTACTCATTTATCAGCACCATTGTTCTAGATTCCATATATATGTGTGTGTCAGTATAGAGTATTTATCTGTCTCTCTTTGATATATGTCACTCTGTCTAATAGGTTCTAGATTCATCCAGGAACGAGGACTTTAATTTCCTAACTGCTCGTCCTATTCTGGGTCTTTACGCTGATGGGAGCAGCTCTTACAATGTTAGCAGGGATGTGTGTTGTGAGGGGTGCTCTCAAGGAGTTGCAGGGGGCGGGGGGTGACTGATAGACACTTAGGAAGGTCACCCCACTCCTGCCTGGCTGTGCTGGCCCGTCTCAGCGTCCTCATTATCTCGGTCAGAAATTCACTCTGCTGTCTTCCGTGCTCACAGCACAGCATTATGTTGGCTACAGAACGGATGCTCCACTCCCGGGCGTGGGCTCCCTTTGTGCCCGGCACGTTGCACCCACCCTTTCTCCAGAGATCAAACTCTTTTGTCCCCTTTTCTAGCTTCCTCGGATGCCAGCCTTCGTGGCTGCAGGGCTGTGCTTGTCAGTTGCTGTTCTAACGACTCAGAGGTCGTTTCAGTCCCCGCTTGTGTAAAAAGGATGAGTTTGGAGGGAGGCAAGCCAGTGGCCACCCTCTTCGTCCCCTTCGTTTGTTATGTGTTTACATCGTCTCTGTTCAGCCGTCATGGTCCTAGGTACGAACCTAATTTTGACGGCTGGCAGCGTCTTTGATATCTGAAGATGTCATTTGGAAAAGGGAGGCGTGCTAGCAGCTGGGCAGCAGCTGGTGTGCGCTGCGGTCGCCCCTGGGTGCAGCTGTGGGTGGCTGGAGTGCGGCGCTGAGTGGAGTGTGTGTGTGTGAGTTGCTGGCGTCCCCAGGTTGGACAGCATTAGGTCTGAGCATCGGGCGCCGTCTCCCTAGAACCAGGAGGTCCCCACGCCAGGGAGAGGGAAGGAGAGCCAGGAGACGGGGGGAGGGGAGCAGAGCAGCAGCGAGCACCCCGAAGGTGGAGACAGGTGAACTGGTGAGTGCGGGGATCCTAGGAAGGGGGAGGGAAGGTGCTCCTAGATTGCTGGGTGCGGGGAGGGGCTGATTGCCCACGATGGGCTTTGTCCTGGTCCATTTATCATAAAACGCCACAGACTGGGTGCCTTCTAAACAAAAACAAACAAACAAAGAGGAAGTTATATCTCATCCTTCTGGAGGCTAGCCGTCCAAGGTCTGGCCTCCTGGCGGGCCCCTGGCTGTGTCCTCGCGGAGGCGGGAGGAGGCAGCTCTGTTAGCAGCAGCTGATGGCATCCGCGAGGGCTCCAGCCTCAGACGAAGCCGCTCCCCGAGGCCCCGCCCCTAAGAGCGTCTCCTGGAGGGGTAGGCTCTCCGTGGGTGGATTTCAGGAGGACACAAACGGAAGGTCACAGCAAGCTCTTTCCCCAGAGATGAACGTTCCCTGGCCGTTAGTGCTGATCAGCACAGTAGGGAGACCCCAATCTTGGCACAGGGAGAGGGGGGCCTTTAGGGGTCAAGGCCGTGCTTGAGGCTGCCGTGGGGGCTCACCCACTGCCTGCTGACCACCCAAAGGGGAGGCACGTGCACGAGAACGAAGAAGGAACTGTGGTTACTTTTTGGACTGAAGCCATCAGGAGGCGCTTAGGTCTTAGTACTGGGGAGCAAGAGTGTCACACCTGTCACATCAGCTCCGGCCCCCCTCTCATGACAGCTGACATTGACGTGTGACGCACTGGTCCAGGAGCCAACACGCAGCCGGGGAGTGACATGGGACTCTGTCCCTTCTGTCTGTGCCAAAGGAGGCATCTCAAAACATACACGTGTGGTAGTGACTTTACTGCACAGGATGAGGTTGAGTCACCTCTAAAGTTATTATTAAAGTCATGTGATAAGCCAAAGACACCTGTTCCTTTAACGATCCAGTATTAATAACAACTTACCTGTAACAGGCCTCTCAATAACGTTAGCCTAGAAGAAGCCTAGTGAGGTTGAAAACTGTGATAGTTCAACCAACACCCTTGCGCACACATGCTTCCCTTTTAAAAAAAAAAATCAGTGCAAGCGATTTACAGAGAAACCTGATAAAGCATCTATTTGTTAAAATTGTCTTTGGATGCACAGTGTTACACACATCAGCTTCCATATACCTATAAGGCACCTGTAGTCAACATGTGCTTATAATTTCAGGTTCTGCTTTTCTTCCCTAAATATGTCATTTGCACATTTCCATTGATTGCTATTTTCTCACAGTATCTAGTGGCTACAAATAGTTTATTGATCAACATTTTCCTTCTGGAGGCTAGGTCTCGGCCTCCTGGCGGGCCCCTGGCTGTGTCCTCGCGGAGGCGGGAGGAGGCAGCTCTGTTAGCAGCTGATGGCATCCGCGAGGGCTCCAGCCTCAGACGAAGCCGCTCCCCGAGGCCCCGCCCCTAAGAGCGTCTCCTGGAGGGGTAGGCTCTCCGTGGGTGGATTTCAGGAGGACACAAACGGAAGGTCACAGCAAGCTCTTTCCCCAGAGATGAACGTTCCCTGGCCGTTAGTGCTGATCAGCACAGTAGGGAGACCCCAATCTTGGCACAGGGAGAGGGGGGCCTTTAGGGGTCAAGGCCGTGCTTGAGGCTGCCGTGGGGCTCACCCACTGCCTGCTGACCACCCAAAGGGAGGCACGTGCACGAAAACGAAGAAGGAACTGTGGTTACTTTTTGGACTGAAGCCATCAGGAGGCGCTTAGGTCTTAGTACTGGGGAGCAAGAGTGTCACACCTGTCACATCAGCTCCGGCCCCCCTCTCATGACAGCTGACATTGACGTGTGACGCACTGGTCCAGGAGCCAACACGCAGCCGGGGAGTGACATGGGACTCTGTCCCTTCTGTCTGTGCCAAAGGAGGCATCTCAAAACATACACGTGTGGTAGTGACTTTACTGCACAGGATGAGGTTGAGTCACCTCTAAAGTTATTATTAAAGTCATGTGATAAGCCAAAGACACCTGTTCCTTTAACGATCCAGTATTAATAACAACTTACCTGTAACAGGCCTCTCAATAACGTTAGCCTAGAAGAAGCCTAGTGAGGTTGAAAACTGTGATAGTTCAACCAACACCCTTGCGCACACATGCTTCCCTTTAAAAAAAAAAATTAGTGCAAGCGATTTACAGAGAAACCTGATGAAGCATCTATTTGTTAAAATTGTCTTTGGATGCACAGTGTTACACACATCAGCTTCCATATACCTATAAGGCACCTGTAGTCAACATGTGCTTATAATTTCAGGTTCTGCTTTTCTTCCCTAAATATGTCATTTGCACATTTCCATTGACTGCTATTTTCTCACAGTATCTAGTGGCTACAAATAGTTTATTGATCAACATTTTCCTTTTTTTCATTTTCCTATTATTGATGATGGGCTGTTTCCCACTGTTTATTTTATAAAGAGGACTGTGATGGATTTTTTTTTCCTTTTTACTAGAGTTGTTTCCATTTTGATGTGCACTCTCCCTCCCAAAGTGAAACTACCCGGTGAAAGGGTGGAACACCTTTGACACTGTGTCACATGGTGGCAGATTCCTGGTCTGTAAGAATATACCTGTGTTTTCCCAGTACACGGGCTTCTTGCTGTTATTTAGTCGCTGTGTTGTGTCTGCTTCTTTGCGACCCCATGGACTGTAGCCCACCAGGCTCCTCTGTCCATGGAATTTCCCAGGCAAGAACACTGGAGTGGGTTGTCATTTCCTTCCCCAGGGGATCTTTCTGACCCAGGGATCATATTCACCATTTCCTGCATTGACAGGTTCGTTACCACTGAGGCACCAGGGAAGCCCCTTAGTAGTACTAGAAATGTATAAATTGCCCATTTCTTTTTGGGCTTCATAAAAGTTTTTCTTTCTTTTTCTTTTCCTTCTTGTCCCTGTCTAACCTCCTGCACCCCGCCTTTCTTCTTAGGCCTCTTCTTTTTGTTTAATAGATACAGAATATTACATTAAAGAATTGTTTTAAATTTGTGTTTCTGAAGTTGAAATGGGGGTACAGCCAGTGCTTCTGATGGTGTCTCTTCACCCTAAGTAGCCTCATGGCCCAAGTGTGTTTGCATCCAAAGAGTGCAGTCTCTTCAGGACCCAAGCCCAGACCTGCTCGGGTCAGAAGGGAACTGTGTTCACCACGCCCCTGACTTCAGTTCTCGACAAAGGCAGCCAGTCAGGAGGTCGGAGTGTTAAGAAGAGAGTGGTGTCCTGGCCCTTTCCTCCCCATGTCGGCCCCCTGTGGGCTCCTCAGTAACCCTCCTTCCTCTGTCTTCTGTTCTAAGTCTGGTAACCACATGTCCCAAATCCTCTACCATTTCAGACGTTCAGTCCAGCCGTCTCCACGAAGGGCACCCCTTCTTTTCAGGCCATGGGTCCCCCGTTTGAATTTGGAAATGATGGCCACTGCTATTTTAGTGTATCGGGCCCTCCCCTTCCAGTGGGACGCGAGCCTATTAAGAGCAGAGACTGTGCCTTGTTCATCCTCGCAAACCTGTGTCATCTGTTCCCTCCTCCCTTCCCGTCCTTTCATTCTAAAATCAGTTCTGCCAGCTCTCTCGTCACTTAGCTGCTATTCTTTGAAAGTACAGATCCTAAAATAGCACCCATCTCTTTTCCCTCTTCCAAGCACTATGTGTGTGTCAGAATGGGCTCGGAAAATATAACTTTCCTTAATGTCTTCTATGTGGCAACCTTGAAGCTACAAACCACATATCAATGGCCTATCAAATTAGTTTTTCTGAAGACTTCATTGTGCTATGGGGAACCGAGGGGTGACTGAAAGTCACAAACTACACCATTTTGACTTAGTAGACAAATTAAAGTCAACCCGGTCAACAAAAGATATTGGCGATAGATGTCAATCATAAAAAGAGCTTTCAGCTCAGTGCTGTGAATCCATAGTTTTCAATAAATATTATAAAGATGAAAATGATACTCTTAGAAATTATGCGCAGTGGACCCATACAGCAAATCCTATGGGGTATCAGGAGAAGAGTTCCAGCAAATGTTTTTGACTCTAAACGCTTCTCATTCCACTGACTTTATTACAGACCCAGGACTTAATATTTTCTTCCAGATTCCCCTTCCTGGGAGTGTCTCCAGTGTAAGTCTCCAGGAGCCAGTCTAGTTGAATTAGTGCACAGGCTTTCATACATCAGGAGACGCGTGGCGTCCTTCAATGCATAGTTCACAATCAAGCTTTTGCTATAGATGGAAACATTTAGATGGTTGGGTGAATAGGGGTGAAGGGCTATAAACTGGTAAACTTGAACTGGGGTCTTTCAGTGTCCACTAGAATTTTTAGTTCCAAAATGCTGTGGGCCCTTTCCCCCAGTGGCCCCTTCCAGTAACCCTCCTTCCTCTGTCTTCTGTTCTAAGTCTGGTAACCACATGTCCCAAATCCTCTACCATTTCAGACGTTCAGTCCAGCCGTCTCCACGAAGGGCACCCCTTCTTTTCAGGCCATGGGTCCCCCGTTTGAATTTGGAAATGATGGCCACTGCTATTTTAGTGTATCGGGCCCTCCCCTTCCAGTGGGACGCGAGCCTATTAAGAGCAGAGACTGTGCCTTGTTCATCCTCGCAAACCTGTGTCATCTGTTCCCTCCTCCCTTCCCGTCCTTTCATTCTAAAATCAGTTCTGCCAGCTCTCTCGTCACTTAGCTGCTATTCTTTGAAAGTACAGATCCTAAAATAGCACCCATCTCTTTTCCCTCTTCCAAGCACTATGTGTGTGTCAGAATGGGCTCGGAAAATATAACTTTCCTTAATGTCTTCTATGTGGCAACCTTGAAGCTACAAACCACATATCAATGGCCTATCAAATTAGTTTTTCTGAAGACTTCATTGTGCTATGGGGAACCGAGGGGTGACTGAAAGTCACAAACTACACCATTTTGACTTAGTAGACAAATTAAAGTCAACCCGGTCAACAAAAGATATTGGCGATAGATGTCAATCATAAAAAGAGCTTTCAGCTCAGTGCTGTGAATCCATAGTTTTCAATAAATATTATAAAGATGAAAATGATACTCTTAGAAATTATGCGCAGTGGACCCATACAGCAAATCCTATGGGGTATCAGGAGAAGAGTTCCAGCAAATGTTTTTGACTCTAAACGCTTCTCATTCCACTGACTTTATTACAGACCCAGGACTTAATATTTTCTTCCAGATTCCCCTTCCTGGGAGTGTCTCCAGTGTAAGTCTCCAGGAGCCAGTCTAGTTGAATTAGTGCACAGGCTTTCATACATCAGGAGACGCGTGGCCGTCCTTCAATGCATAGTTCACAATCAAGCTTTTGCTATAGATGGAAACATTTAGATGGTTGGGTGAATAGGGGTGAAGGGCTATAAACTGGTAAACTTGAACTGGCAGGAATTGTCTTTCAGTGTCCACTAGAATTTTTAGTTCTCCACAGAAGAACGTGAACTACAAATTCAAAGTAAAGGAAGAAGCCTTGTTTGGAAGGTAAACACTGCCTGTGCCCTTAGTCGGCTCCCCAGACATCAGCCAGAGTGGCCGATGGGAGCCTAGGGTTTTGCAGAGCATCCTGTCTCCTGATTCCACTATACCTGCCCCAGGTGCGACCCTCTGAGTCCAGACGACTTTCTGCATCACAGCTGTCTTCTGCCGCCCAGAAGTCACGCCTGGACTCTTGTGGCTGGCCTGCACCAAGGCCGAGGAGCTTCGGGTCAGCCGGCGGGTAGCATCTGTCTTGTTGTTCTCCTACCTTCCTGTGTGACCTGAACTCCAGACCCGAGGCATTCAGAGTGGAGCAGGCAGAGGACTCAGCCCAGGGTGACTTTGAGTCACTGCTCCCAGGGGCCAAAGAGGCAGCCAAGCAGGAACCCCACTGTTGTTGGGGGATGTGTACTTAGAAATCCAAGAGCACCTGTCAGGCGGCAGTCCACATAGACCCCTCGCTGGCTGTTGGAACCAGGGAAGGCGTCTGACGTTAGTAAGAAGAGACTGAGCCTTTGGAGACCTTGGTGGCTCACATGGTACAGAATCTGTCCACAGTGCAGGAGACCCAGGTTCAGTCCCTGGGTTGGGAAGATCCGCTAGAGAAGGGAATGGCTGCCCACTCGAGTATCCTTGCCTGGAGAATTCCATAGACACAGGAGTCTGGTGGGCCTCAAGTCCATGGGGTACCAAAGAATTGGACATGACTGACTGGCTCACACTCTGACACTTTGGAGCAAGACAGGCTCCTGGAGAGAACTGGCTTCTCAGCTGGGCCGCATTGCCTGTCAGCACAGCAGTGGGGCTGAGGTCAAGAGCTTGGTCCTGACCCAGGTGGAGGAGAGAGATTCTGTTAACCAGACGTCTCTCCTGGGACACACAGACGCTGGTGTGGTTCACTCATTCAGCATCTGCTCTGAGCTCCTCTCAAGGCTGAACCATGTCCTAGGGGCTGGGGACCCAGAGCAGGTAAGGAAGACACAGCGCCTGTCCTTGTGGAAGAAACATTCTATGAGAGAGGATTTTCAGGAAAAAGAGTTGGGCTCCAAGGCAGAGTTTAGTGGCTATAACAGGGCCCCGGAACCCATACCTGAGGCAGTGACTTCGTTCTCAGCCTGCCAGAGTATTACTCAGTTCCTGCCTTCACCACACTGGGCTCCGGAACAAGGCGGGACTGTCTGTGGGTGGGAGAGCCTCAGTGGGGAAGCTGGACAGAGGTCTCCGTGGGCTGCGCCCAGCATGTTCATGGCGGCACATTCCACAGTGGGCACAGGTGGAAACAGCCCGACTGCCCGCTGATGGATAAAGAGCTAAACAGAATGTGTCCTAGACGTGCAATGGAATGTTAGCCCGAAAGAGGAAGGAAGCGCCCACAGAGGCTGCACCATGATTGAGCCCTGAGGACATGATGCTGATGGACATAAGCCAGTCACAGAAGGACAAGTATCATCTGACTGCATCCACAGGAAGTACCTGGAATAGTCAGATTCACAGAACCAGAGAGTAAAGTGGTGGTTGCCAGGGGCTTGGAGGAAGGGCATATGGAACATTAGTACTTAATGGAGACCAAGTTTCAGTTGCTGTTTAGTCACTAAGTCGTGTCTGATTCTTTTGTGACCCCATGGACTGTACTTGACCAGGCTCCTCTGTGCGTGGGACGTCCCAGGTGAGAATACGGGAGTGGGCAGCCATTTATTTTTCCAGGGGAGCTTCCTGACCCAGGGATCGAACCCACGTCTCCTGCATGGCAGGTAGATTCTTTACTACTGAGCCACCAGGGAAGCCCAAGTTTCAGTTCAGGCGATTGAAAAAGTTCTGTAGGTGGAGGTAGTGCAGGTAGTGAGTGTACTTACTGCTGTTGAATCATGCACTCAGTCAAAATGATCAATTGTAGATTATGTGTATTTTACAATAAAATTTTTTTAACCCATAATACAGTAGGTAAGGGTTTCCCTGGTGGCTCAACAGTAAAGAAGGCCCCTGCAGTGCAGGAGACCTGGGTTCAATCCCTGGGTTGTGAGCTTCCTTCAAACTCAGAAGTCTTTCCCAGGCCATCTGCACCTCCTGACTTGTCAACTCTCTGAAGTTTAGGAACTTGCCAGAGAATAAGCTAACATGTTCTCTAGTGAAACAAAGCTGGGAAAAATCAGAAGCACGGAAGTAATGAGAGATTGACCCTTACTGTGAGCTTCACCTAACAGGGCCCCGGAACCCATACCTGAGGCAGTGACTTCGTTCTCAGCCTGCCAGAGTATTACTCAGTTCCTGCCTTCACCACACTGGGCTCCGGAACAAGGCGGGACTGTCTGTGGGTGGGAGAGCCTCAGTGGGGAAGCTGGACAGAGGTCTCCGTGGGCTGCGCCCAGCATGTTCATGGCGGCACATTCCACAGTGGGCACAGGTGGAAACAGCCCGACTGCCCGCTGATGGATAAAGAGCTAAACAGAATGTGTCCTAGACGTGCAATGGAATGTTAGCCCGAAAGAGGAAGGAAGCGCCCACAGAGGCTGCACCATGATTGAGCCCTGAGGACATGATGCTGATGGACATAAGCCAGTCACAGAAGGACAAGTATCATCTGACTGCATCCACAGGAAGTACCTGGAATAGTCAGATTCACAGAACCAGAGAGTAAAGTGGTGGTTGCCAGGGGCTTGGAGGAAGGGCATATGGAACATTAGTACTTAATGGAGACCAAGTTTCAGTTGCTGTTTAGTCACTAAGTCGTGTCTGATTCTTTTGTGACCCCATGGACTGTACTTGACCAGGCTCCTCTGTGCGTGGGACGTCCCAGGTGAGAATACGGGAGTGGGCAGCCATTTATTTTTCCAGGGGAGCTTCCTGACCCAGGGATCGAACCCACGTCTCCTGCATGGCAGGTAGATTCTTTACTACTGAGCCACCAGGGAAGCCCAAGTTTCAGTTCAGGCGATTGAAAAAGTTCTGTAGGTGGAGGTAGTGCAGGTAGTGAGTGTACTTACTGCTGTTGAATCATGCACTCAGTCAAAATGATCAATTGTAGATTATGTGTATTTTACAATAAAATTTTTTTAACCCATAATACAGTAGGTAAGGGTTTCCCTGGTGGCTCAACAGTAAAGAAGGCCCCTGCAGTGCAGGAGACCTGGGTTCAATCCCTGGGTTGTGAGCTTCCTTCAAACTCAGAAGTCTTTCCCAGGCCATCTGCACCTCCTGACTTGTCAACTCTCTGAAGTTTAGGAACTTGCCAGAGAATAAGCTAACATGTTCTCTAGTGAAACAAAGCTGGGAAAAATCAGAAGCACGGGAAGTAATGAGAGATTGACCCTTACTGTGAGCTTCACCTGTGCCCTTGGCTCAAACATTTTGTGCCTCAGAATCCCTTGGAGGGCTTGTTAAAACAAGAGGAGGTTTCCATCTGTAACAAGTCCCAAGGTGATGCTTACGTGGCACCGATTCAGGGACCACACATGTTGAGAACCACAGATCTCAAACCCAGAGCTCTTCAAAGCATCAAAACCACAGACCAGGGATTCTCAGATTTTAGCAAGAAGATTTCTATGAGATGTTTGTTGCAGTGCCAGCGTCCTGAGCCCCGTAGATGTTTGTAGGTTTTGAAACCTCCTGAACTGATCCACGAGGGAGTAAATGCAGGAATTAGCCCAGGGGTTCTCAAAGTGAACCAGTCAGCAGTCGTCGTCATTGTTCAGTTGCTCAGTCATGCCTGTCTCTTTGTGACCCTGTAGACTGCAGCGCGCCAGGCTTCCCTGTCCTTTACCATCTCCCAGAGTTTTTGCAAACTCATGTCCATTAACTCGGTGATGCCATTCAACCCTCTCATCCTCTGCTGCCCTCTGCTGCTCTTGCCCTCAGGCTTTCCCAGCGTCACAGTCTTTCTCCAGTGCGTCAGCTCTTCACATCAGGTTGTAAAGACTTGGAGCTTCAGCTTCAGCACCTGTCCTTCCAATGAATATTCAGGTCGATTTCCGTTAGCGTTGACTGGCTTGATCGCCTTGCTGTCCGAGGGACTCTCACGAGTCTTCTCCAGGCTACAGTGGTGGCTCCACCCCTACATATGACTCAGCAGTATTGCCTTGCCTCCAGGTCTGCCTGATTTTCCTCCAGAGGCATTTTCCACCAGTCTCCTCCCTCATGTTCCCTCAGGCTGTCTCCCCATAGTCAACAGCGGACTTCACCCTGAAATTGCTCCACAATTCCCTATGATCCAGCTTCCAGCTGCTGTGCCTTCAAGGGACCCGCCTCCCTGTCCCTATGTATGGAAAGGGTGAGGTGGCAACTTGGCAACTGAAGGCAGATCCCTTGGCTTGTTACTACCTTCAAAGGATGGCCCAATCCAAAAGTCTCAGGCCATCAGAGAATAAGCCTTCTCTAGTGAAACAAAGCTGGGAAAAATCAGAAGCACGGAAGTAATGAGAGATTGACCCTTGGGCCATCCTTAAAGAATCCCTTGGAGGGCTTGTTAAAACAAGAGGAGGTTTCCATCTGTAACAAGTCCCAAGGTGATGCTTACGTGGCACCGATTCAGGGACCACACATGTTGAGAACCACAGATCTCAAACCCAGAGCTCTTCAAAGCATCAAAACCACAGACCAGGGATTCTCAGATTTTAGCAAGAAGATTTCTATGAGATGTTTGTTGCAGTGCCAGCGTCCTGAGCCCCGTAGATGTTTGTAGGTTTTGAAACCTCCTGAACTGATCCACGAGGGAGTAAATGCAGGAATTAGCCCAGGGGTTCTCAAAGTGAACCAGTCAGCAGTCGTCGTCATTGTTCAGTTGCTCAGTCATGTCTGTCTCTTTGTGACCCTGTAGACTGCAGCGCGCCAGGCTTCCCTGTCCTTTACCATCTCCCAGAGTTTTTGCAAACTCATGTCCATTAACTCGGTGATGCCATTCAACCCTCTCATCCTCTGCTGCCCTCTGCTGCTCTTGCCCTCAGGCTTTCCCAGCGTCACAGTCTTTCTCCAGTGCGTCAGCTCTTCACATCAGGTTGTAAAGACTTGGAGCTTCAGCTTCAGCACCTGTCCTTCCAATGAATATTCAGGTCGATTTCCGTTAGCGTTGACTGGCTTGATCGCCTTGCTGTCCGAGGGACTCTCACGAGTCTTCTCCAGGCTACAGTGGTGGCTCCACCCCTACATATGACTCAGCAGTATTGCCTTGCCTCCAGGTCTGCCTGATTTTCCTCCAGAGGCATTTTCCACCAGTCTCCTCCCTCATGTTCCCTCAGGCTGTCTCCCCATAGTCAACAGCGGACTTCACCCTGAAATTGCTCCACAATTCCCTATGATCCAGCTTCCAGCTGCTGTGCCTTCAAGGGACCCGCCTCCCTGTCCCTATGTATGGAAAGGGTGAGGTGGCAACTTGGCAACTGAAGGCAGATCCCTTGGCTTGTTACTACCTTCAAAGGATGGCAAGTTCCCCAGTGGAGCCCATCCTGCTGCCTCCAGGAAGCCAAGGAGAAATATTTGCAGCTTCCTGGCAGTCTCAGGATTACCCATCATCTCCACAAGCAAATATGACCTTCAAGTAGCTCACCAATAAGAGCACCTGTATGCAAATGCCTCACAACAAACGGTGGAAAATTCTGAAAGAGGTGGGAGCACCAGACCACCTTACCTGCCTACCGAAAAACCTGGATGCAGGACATGAAGCAACAGCTAGAACCAGGCATGGAACAATGGACTGGTTCAAAATGGGGAAGGAGTACATCAAGGCTATACATTGTCACCCTGCTTATTTAACGTATATGCAGAGTACATCACGCAAAATACCAGGCTGGATGAAACACAAGCTGGAATCAAGATTGCTGGGAGAAAATGTCAATAACCTTAGGTATGTAGATGACACCACCCTTATGGCAGAAAGGAAAGAGGAACTAAAGAGCCTCTTGATGACGGTGAAAGAGGAGAGTGAAAAAAACTGGCCTAAAACTCAACATTCAGAAAACAAAGACCATGGCATCTGGTCCCATCACTTCATGGCACATAGATGGGCAAATGATAGAAACAGTGACAGACTTTTCTTGGGCTCCAAAATTACTGCAGATGGTGACTGAAGCCATGAAATTAAAAGATGCTTGCTCCTTGGAAGAAAAGCTATAACAAATGTAGACAGCGTATTCAAAACCGGAGAAATCATTTTGCCAAAAAAAGTCTGTATAGTCAAAATTGTGGTTTTCCCAGTAGTCACGTAGGGATGTGAGAGTTGGACCATAAACAAGGCTGAGTTCTGAAGAAACAATGCCTTAGAACTGGGGTGCTGGAGAAGACTCTTGGGAGTCACTCTGCAAGGAGATCAAACCAGTCCATCCTAAAGGACATCAATCCTGAATATCCATTGGAAGGACTGATGCAGAAGCTGAAGTTCCAATACTTTGGCCACTTGATGGGAAGAGATGACTCTTTGGGAAGAAACATGATGTTGGGAAAAATAGAAGGCAGAAGGAGAAAGGGACGACAGGATCAGATAGTCGGATGGCATCACTGGGTCAATGGACATGAGTTTGAGCAAGCTCTGGGAGATGGTGAAGGACAGGGAAGCCTGGCGTGCCTCAGTCCCGGGATTCTCAGAGTCAGACATGACTGAGCAACTGAACTGAACGGACACAAAGTCCACCAGTACCAGCCTGGGGTGACCAGCCTGTGAGTGATGTCACAGTTCCCTCTGACCCAACAATGGCACTGCATCTGAAAAGGCTGACCCTGGCCTGCAGCCAGGACAGAGAGGAAAATTCACCGTCAGCAGAGCTCCAGGAGTGAGGGGCACACAAGTCCCTGCTGTTCAAGTTACTGGATCCAGAAAAGAATATGAGTTTATGAACATGGAGAAAAGCATCCAAGTAGAGCCCAAGGCCAACGTCTCTTCTTACATCCACTTTTTGCTGCATTACAGAAACATTTTCAAGCAGCAGCAGCCCAATACCCACTTGGACTTCAAAGAGTTCTCTAGAAAGTGTTCAGAAAAATGGAGATCCATCTCAGTGCAGGAAAAGGCCAGTTATGAAATCCTGGCCAAGCTCGACAAAGCCCGATACCAGGAAGAGATGAGGAGTTACTTTGGCAGGAGGAGGAAGAGGAGAAACCGGGACCCCTTCGCCCCCAAACAGCCTCCGTCATCCTTCCTACTCTTCTTCCGAGACCTCTTTGCCCAGCTCAAGAGCGAGAATCCAAACTGGTCCGTGGTGCAGATGGCCAAGGCCTCGGGGAAAATGTGGTCGGCGAAGACGGACGTTGACAAGCACCCCTATGAACAGAGGGCAGCTCTCCTGAGAGCTAAGTACCGGGAGGAACTGAGTGCCTACCGTAATCGATTCAACCCAAGGAAGAAGCGCTTTAGAGGGTTGGCTGAGAACCAGTGCAGAGGGTCCGAGCAAGCTGAGTCATGCACAACTGTTGGATCCAACTAGAAATAAAGGGCCCTTCAGTGGTATTGCCTGTCTCTGGTCTTGTGCATGGCATTAGAGTGGCCATGGCTGTCACCTTGGGAAAAATAGAAGGCAGAAGGAGAAAGGGACGACAGGATGAGTCGGATGGCATCACTGGGTCAATGGACATGAGTTTGAGCAAGCTCTGGGAGATGGTGAAGGACAGGGAAGCCTGGCGTGCCTCAGTCCCGGGATTCTCAGAGTCAGACATGACTGAGCAACTGAACTGAACGGACACAAAGTCCACCAGTACCAGCCTGGGGTGACCAGCCTGTGAGTGATGTCACAGTTCCCTCTGACCCAACAATGGCACTGCATCTGAAAAGGCTGACCCTGGCCTGCAGCCAGGACAGAGAGGAAAATTCACCGTCAGCAGAGCTCCAGGAGTGAGGGGCACACAAGTCCCTGCTGTTCAAGTTACTGGATCCAGAAAAGAATATGAGTTTATGAACATGGAGAAAAGCATCCAAGTAGAGCCCAAGGCCAACGTCTCTTCTTACATCCACTTTTTGCTGCATTACAGAAACATTTTCAAGCAGCAGCAGCCCAATACCCACTTGGACTTCAAAGAGTTCTCTAGAAAGTGTTCAGAAAAATGGAGATCCATCTCAGTGCAGGAAAAGGCCAGTTATGAAATCCTGGCCAAGCTCGACAAAGCCCGATACCAGGAAGAGATGAGGAGTTACTTTGGCAGGAGGAGGAAGAGGAGAAACCGGGACCCCTTCGCCCCCAAACAGCCTCCGTCATCCTTCCTACTCTTCTTCCGAGACCTCTTTGCCCAGCTCAAGAGCGAGAATCCAAACTGGTCCGTGGTGCAGATGGCCAAGGCCTCGGGGAAAATGTGGTCGGCGAAGACGGACGTTGACAAGCACCCCTATGAACAGAGGGCAGCTCTCCTGAGAGCTAAGTACCGGGAGGAACTGAGTGCCTACCGTAATCGATTCAACCCAAGGAAGAAGCGCTTTAGAGGGTTGGCTGAGAACCAGTGCAGAGGGTCCGAGCAAGCTGAGTCATGCACAACTGTTGGATCCAACTAGAAATAAAGGGCCCTTCAGTGGTATTGCCTGTCTCTGGTCTTGTGCATGGCATTAGAGTGGCCATGGCTGTCACCTTGGGAAAAAGATGAGTGGAGTTGAGATCAGGGTTTGGAGACTGGCCCCTGGAGAGGCTGATTTTGGGAGAATGAGCAACAGTGTCTGAAGAGATGTGTGGTCGGTACTTCCTGGGCTAGGCTTGGGCAGGCAGGATCGGGTGGGAGTCCCCAGGTGTAAAGAAACTCGGAGTGCTAGGGGTGGGAATATCCTGGTCCCAAGTGGGTCTCCACGGTGGGGAGCCCTGCTCAGAATGACATGCACCATCACCAGTCCTGTGGCCCCCCTCAGCAGGAGGGCAAAGGCCTGGAGTCCAGGTCCGATTTCCAATTCAGGCCCAAGGAGAGGGTGGGAAACGAGTTGAGGTGGGCCTTAGGGGACTCAGTGTTAGCAGGGATCCCAGAACTGGCCCTCCAGCAAGGCTGAGATGTGTGAACCGGGATGAGACCTCAGCAGTGGTCCCCTTTCTGGTCACTGGGATGAAGCTTGAGGCTGATATTATAAACACAGGCATCTGACTCTGCCTGAGTGCTGTAACTTCAAGAAAACCCTTCTCTCAACATGGCAGTGGGCATCTCCCTGTCACTTTTCTGTGGACGTAGACTTAACCCACAGGGTAGACATTTGTTGCCTTTGTGACCACTTGGTATCCATTCCTCTTCCTCCTGCTCTCAACACACCAATTAATTCCATCCTAACCAAGGGCTAGATCAGATGAATTTCCCCTGGCCACAGGGATTGGCTCAGTGGTGGGCATGTGGCCCAAGTTGGTCCAATCAGAGTGGACCTCAGGGTTTGTCTAAGGAATCCTAGGGGAGGACGCAGTCCTGAGGGCTGTGGGCAGCCATTCGCCTCGTTCTCAGGCCAACATCCTGAGCTTTTTAGTCCCTTTGGCTTCTTGGACTTTTCAGTGAAGAGAAGTCCACGTGTTTTGGTTTTTACCTAAGATAGTGTGGGTTAGGTTTTCTGCCACTTAAAATGAGTCAGGAGTAGTCCTTTGATACAGAGGAGATTGTTCTGTGTCTAGTCTAACTGAACTTTTCAGGCTGCAGTAGTCTGTGGGCAGTATTTCCTACCAGTCTAAATTGGTATGGGATGTTTGAATGACCCTTGACTTCTGATATCAAAGCGACTGGGGGAAACGCAAAATTGCTTCTTTTGTCACCAGGTTCTGCATGCAACAGACTTTCCTAATTCTGCTTCTAACCCCTATTCCATGAGGGCCTTGCACCTTTGTAATCTGCTGTGGTTTAAACTTGTACTCATAGGACAAACATAAAAATCCATATTTTGGGAAAAAAGCAAAAAGCGTATTTTCCAGCACCGTAGTTCGAAAGCATCAATTCTTTAAGTGGGTCTCCACGGTGGGGAGCCCTGCTCAGAATGACATGCACCATCACCAGTCCTGTGGCCCCCCTCAGCAGGAGGGCAAAGGCCTGGAGTCCAGGTCCGATTTCCAATTCAGGCCCAAGGAGAGGGTGGGAAACGAGTTGAGGTGGGCCTTAGGGGACTCAGTGTTAGCAGGGATCCCAGAACTGGCCCTCCAGCAAGGCTGAGATGTGTGAACCGGGATGAGACCTCAGCAGTGGTCCCCTTTCTGGTCACTGGGATGAAGCTTGAGGCTGATATTATAAACACAGGCATCTGACTCTGCCTGAGTGCTGTAACTTCAAGAAAACCCTTCTCTCAACATGGCAGTGGGCATCTCCCTGTCACTTTTCTGTGGACGTAGACTTAACCCACAGGGTAGACATTTGTTGCCTTTGTGACCACTTGGTATCCATTCCTCTTCCTCCTGCTCTCAACACACCAATTAATTCCATCCTAACCAAGGGCTAGATCAGATGAATTTCCCCTGGCCACAGGGATTGGCTCAGTGGTGGGCATGTGGCCCAAGTTGGTCCAATCAGAGTGGACCTCAGGGTTTGTCTAAGGAATCCTAGGGGAGGACGCAGTCCTGAGGGCTGTGGGCAGCCATTCGCCTCGTTCTCAGGCCAACATCCTGAGCTTTTTAGTCCCTTTGGCTTCTTGGACTTTTCAGTGAAGAGAAGTCCACGTGTTTTGGTTTTTACCTAAGATAGTGTGGGTTAGGTTTTCTGCCACTTAAAATGAGTCAGGAGTAGTCCTTTGATACAGAGGAGATTGTTCTGTGTCTAGTCTAACTGAACTTTTCAGGCTGCAGTAGTCTGTGGGCAGTATTTCCTACCAGTCTAAATTGGTATGGGATGTTTGAATGACCCTTGACTTCTGATATCAAAGCGACTGGGGGAAACGCAAAATTGCTTCTTTTGTCACCAGGTTCTGCATGCAACAGACTTTCCTAATTCTGCTTCTAACCCCTATTCCATGAGGGCCTTGCACCTTTGTAATCTGCTGTGGTTTAAACTTGTACTCATAGGACAAACATAAAAATCCATATTTTGGGAAAAAAGCAAAAAGCGTATTTTCCAGCACCGTAGTTCGAAAGCATCAATTCTTTGGCACTCAGCCTTCTTTATGGTACAGCTTTCACATCTGTGGGTGACTACTCCCAGCCCTTAGCGTGGCTGATTCACATGAAAGCCTCAGAACCAGTGCTCTAGATCTTTCAACAATTCCTTTTTTCCCTGATAAGCGGATGACTAGATCAGAGCTTTTGGACAATCAGATACATATAACCGATTACTGGGAAAATGAATTGTTTATTTTTTTTAAAAAATATTGACCTGAAAATGCAATTTGTATATTAAAAAATACACAGTTGGAGTTGGAAAAGTTAAGAGAATTATAAATACTCTGGCATCCAAGACCACATGTGGCATAGTCCAGAGATACTTCAAGGAGGCAAATTCCTTTTGACTTGGTAAAAGGAAATACATACCTATGGTTGAGGCTCTGGCCATCCTCTGGGAAGGGTTTTCTTTAATTAAGAGCGTTTATTAAGGTGTATTCTTAATTAAGAAAGCAGAGTTTCCTTTAAGATTTTTTCTTTTTGGCCACACCTCCTCCTGCCTCCCCATGCATTCCCCTCCACCCCCGGGGCAGGGGCAGACAAATGGAATTTTAGCTCCCCAACCAGGAATTGAACCGATGCAGGAATTAACTCTGCCTTGGAAAGGCAGAGTCTTAACCACTAGACTGCTGGGGAAGTCTGGGGTTTTCCAATGACTGCGGTCTCATTGGAGGTGTTCCATCTGGATGCCATGAGGAAGGCTCGGGATGAGCTCTGTTGACTGGATCAAAGGCTCCCAGAGGCCTGTCTAAACAATGTTAGTATTAGAATGACCGGGGCTTAAAACCAACTCCAGCGTCCCCCCACGGAGATTCTGGTGTGGCCAGCGGAGGTGGGAACTCTGGCCTTGCTAGCTCTGAAAATTGCTAAACCAGGCATATTTCCTGTCCCTTTTGAATTTTAAACATTAGCTTCTAAAGGCTGGAAAATGAGAAAAAATGAAAGAATTTTCTTCTTCAGGTAAAAAGTTTATGTTAAGAGGTTTCTGCTGTGGTTTAAACTTGTACTCATAGGACAAACATAAAAATCCATATTTTGGGAAAAAAGCAAAAAGCGTATTTTCCAGCACCGTAGTTCGAAAGCATCAATTCTTTGGCACTCAGCCTTCTTTATGGTACAGCTTTCACATCTGTGGGTGACTACTCCCAGCCCTTAGCGTGGCTGATTCACATGAAAGCCTCAGAACCAGTGCTCTAGATCTTTCAACAATTCCTTTTTTCCCTGATAAGCGGATGACTAGATCAGAGCTTTTGGACAATCAGATACATATAACCGATTACTGGGAAAATGAATTGTTTATTTTTTTTAAAAAATATTGACCTGAAAATGCAATTTGTATATTAAAAAATACACAGTTGGAGTTGGAAAAGTTAAGAGAATTATAAATACTCTGGCATCCAAGACCACATGTGGCATAGTCCAGAGATACTTCAAGGAGGCAAATTCCTTTTGACTTGGTAAAAGGAAATACATGCCTATGGTTGAGGCTCTGGCCATCCTCTGGGAAGGGTTTTCTTTAATTAAGAGCGTTTATTAAGGTGTATTCTTAATTAAGAAAGCAGAGTTTCCTTTAAGATTTTTTCTTTTTGGCCACACCTCCTCCTGCCTCCCCATGCATTCCCCTCCACCCCCGGGGCAGGGGCAGACAAATGGAATTTTAGCTCCCCAACCAGGAATTGAACCGATGCAGGAATTAACTCTGCCTTGGAAAGGCAGAGTCTTAACCACTAGACTGCTGGGGAAGTCTGGGGTTTTCCAATGACTGCGGTCTCATTGGAGGTGTTCCATCTGGATGCCATGAGGAAGGCTCGGGATGAGCTCTGTTGACTGGATCAAAGGCTCCCAGGGGCCTGTCTAAACAATGTTAGTATTAGAATGACCGGGGCTTAAAACCAACTCCAGCGTCCCCCCACGGAGATTCTGGTGTGGCCAGCGGAGGTGGGAACTCTGGCCTTGCTAGCTCTGAAAATTGCTAAACCAGGCATATTTCCTGTCCCTTTTGAATTTTAAACATTAGCTTCTAAAGGCTGGAAAATGAGAAAAAATGAAAGAATTTTCTTCTTCAGGTAAAAAGTTTATGTTAAGAGGTAGTAAGGATGGCAGTGGGTTTTGCTCTGAGGTTGTTAGTCGCTCAGTCATGTCTGACTCTTTGGGACGCCATGGACTGTGGGCCACGAGGCTCCTCTGTCCATGGGATTCTCCAGGCTCTAAGAATCCTGGAGTGGCTTGCCATTTCCTTCTCCAGGGATCTTCCCGACCCAGGGACCAAACCGGAGGCTTCCTCATTGCAGGTGGACTCCACCATCTGAGCCACCAGGGAAGCCCTTCTAGCTCTAAGGGCACACGTTCACAGCAGAAAGGATTTGTATTAAAGGAGGAAACATTTCTTGGCAAAGAGAATCATCGCACGTTGGGATGAATGAGTTGATCATGGAAGATTCTCCTCCAGGGACTGCGAAAACTGGAGGATGCCCTCTCCGTCTGGAGCAATGATGGAGATGCTCCAGACTCGCCTCCAGCCCTGAGGCTGATGTTGTGATGTGCATGGCAGGATAGCCAACCAGGACAGACTGCTTCCCTTGAGCTTCTAGAACAGCCACAACGAAAGCTTTCCTCATTACTAGATTTCTTTTGTTTTTGTTTTTGGGTGTGCCGAGTCTTTGTTACTGTGTGGGGTTTCTCTAGCTGTGGCGAGTGCGGCCTGCTCTTTTTTGGGGGGGTGGCGGGGGAGAAGGAGAGGGCCGGGCGGGCCACTTCTATTGGTCTTTCATTTGTCCATTTTCATCTGTCTTTGCTCTTTGGCTCCTGTGGGCCTCCCATCGCAGTGGCCTCTGTCGTTGCAGAGCACCGGCTCTGGGCGCATGCGCTCCAGAGCTCCGGCTCGGTAATTGGACATCCAGGCTCAAACAAGGGGTTAGTCATTAAGGCTCCCAGAGGCCTGTCTAAACAATGTTAGTATTAGAATGACCGGGCTTAAAACCAACTCCAGCGTCCCCCCACGGAGATTCTGGTGTGGCCAGCGGAGGTGGGAACTCTGGCCTTGCTAGCTCTGAAAATTGCTAAACCAGGCATATTTCCTGTCCCTTTTGAATTTTAAACATTAGCTTCTAAAGGCTGGAAAATGAGAAAAAATGAAAGAATTTTCTTCTTCAGGTAAAAAGTTTATGTTAAGAGGTAGTAAGGATGGCAGTGGGTTTTGCTCTGAGGTTGTTAGTCGCTCAGTCATGTCTGACTCTTTGGGACGCCATGGACTGTGGGCCACGAGGCTCCTCTGTCCATGGGATTCTCCAGGCTCTAAGAATCCTGGAGTGGCTTGCCATTTCCTTCTCCAGGGATCTTCCCGACCCAGGGACCAAACCGGAGGCTTCCTCATTGCAGGTGGACTCCACCATCTGAGCCACCAGGGAAGCCCTTCTAGCTCTAAGGGCACACGTTCACAGCAGAAAGGATTTGTATTAAAGGAGGAAACATTTCTTGGCAAAGAGAATCATCGCACGTTGGGATGAATGAGTTGATCATGGAAGATTCTCCTCCAGGGACTGCGAAAACTGGAGGATGCCCTCTCCGTCTGGAGCAATGATGGAGATGCTCCAGACTCGCCTCCAGCCCTGAGGCTGATGTTGTGATGTGCATGGCAGGATAGCCAACCAGGACAGACTGCTTCCCTTGAGCTTCTAGAACAGCCACAACGAAAGCTTTCCTCATTACTAGATTTCTTTTGTTTTTGTTTTTGGGTGTGCCGAGTCTTTGTTACTGTGTGGGGTTTCTCTAGCTGTGGCGAGTGCGGCCTGCTCTTTTTTGGGGGGGTGGCGGGGGAGAAGGAGAGGGCCGGGCGGGCCACTTCTATTGGTCTTTCATTTGTCCATTTTCATCTGTCTTTGCTCTTTGGCTCCTGTGGGCCTCCCATCGCAGTGGCCTCTGTCGTTGCAGAGCACCGGCTCTGGGCGCATGCACTCCAGAGCTCCGGCTCGGTGATTGGACACATCGGTCCAGCCGCTCCACGGCACGTGGGATCTTCCCAGGCCAGGGATCGAACTGGCGCCCCTTGCACTGCAAGGCGGTGTCTTTACCCACTGGACCACCAGGGAAGCCCCTAGATTGTTAATGAAACAGAATCAGCAAGGGGCGAGCAGCTAAGATCCTCCCACACTCATCACACTGAGTTCAAACAGGAGGACAGTCCAGTCTTTTGCTGGCCTGTCAGTTGGTCCCCTGGGCAAGCCACAGCCTGTGTCTAAGCCCTTGGTCTTTCTCTGGTTCTGATTCTGAGGTGCAGTTGGAGTTAGACATCAAGGCCAGCACTGCTGAAAAGGGAAGATCTTAAGGTGATGAGGGAGGCAGGAAGGAAGGCCCTGAACAAATACAGATATGAATAGCAAGTGGCTATTCATATTCAACTGGAAGAACAGGCTCCACCCTGGAAGGAGAGAGAGGGGCTGCCCTGGAGCCAAGGGAGGGACCTGGAGCCAAAGGAGAGGCTGAGCTTACTGCTTTCACGTCTCTTAGGTATTTCTGCTTCAGGAAAGAGAGTGGTAGGGAGACCCTTGTGTTTTTTCAGTGAGAGGGATAAGCAAAAGTGAGGTCGAGCTTGTGAGAACCCTCCAGAGTTACCCAGAAAGTCTAGAAGGCTCCCTCAGTCAAGAAGCACGTTTACCAAGTGTAGGATCATGCTTTAAAGCAGGGGTCCCCAGCCTCTGGGGAGAAGACAGAAGGAGAAGGAGGCAGCAGACGAAGAAATGATACATAGCATCACCAACTCAATGGACATGAGTTTGAGCAAACCCTGGGAGATAGTGAAGGTCGGAGGCACCTGGTGTGCTACAGCCCGTGGGGTCACAAAGAGTCAGATACAGCTTAGCAACTGAACAACAGCCCCACCCTTTGGGTTCTTATGCGTGATGATCTAAGAAGGAGCTGATGTAATAATAATAGAAATAAAGTGCAGAATAAAGGTAATGCGCCTGAGTCATCCTCAGACCACTCCCTACCCCCATCTGTGGCAAAATTGGCTCCTGTGGGCCTCCCATCGCATCTGTCGCAGAGCACCGGCTCTGGGCGCATGCACTCCAGAGCTCCGGCTCGGTGATTGGACACATCGGTCCAGCCGCTCCACGGCACGTGGGATCTTCCCAGGCCAGGGATCGAACTGGCGCCCCTTGCACTGCAAGGCGGTGTCTTTACCCACTGGACCACCAGGGAAGCCCCTAGATTGTTAATGAAACAGAATCAGCAAGGGGCGAGCAGCTAAGATCCTCCCACACTCATCACACTGAGTTCAAACAGGAGGACAGTCCAGTCTTTTGCTGGCCTGTCAGTTGGTCCCCTGGGCAAGCCACAGCCTGTGTCTAAGCCCTTGGTCTTTCTCTGGTTCTGATTCTGAGGTGCAGTTGGAGTTAGACATCAAGGCCAGCACTGCTGAAAAGGGAAGATCTTAAGGTGATGAGGGAGGCAGGAAGGAAGGCCCTGAACAAATACAGATATGAATAGCAAGTGGCTATTCATATTCAACTGGAAGAACAGGCTCCACCCTGGAAGGAGAGAGAGGGCTGCCCTGGAGCCAAGGGAGGGACCTGGAGCCAAAGGAGAGGCTGAGCTTACTGCTTTCACGTCTCTTAGGTATTTCTGCTTCAGGAAAGAGAGTGGTAGGGAGACCCTTGTGTTTTTTCAGTGAGAGGGATAAGCAAAAGTGAGGTCGAGCTTGTGAGAACCCTCCAGAGTTACCCAGAAAGTCTAGAAGGCTCCCTCAGTCAAGAAGCACGTTTACCAAGTGTAGGATCATGCTTTAAAGCAGGGGTCCCCAGCCTCTGGGGAGAAGACAGAAGGAGAAGGAGGCAGCAGACGAAGAAATGATACATAGCATCACCAACTCAATGGACATGAGTTTGAGCAAACCCTGGGAGATAGTGAAGGTCGGAGGCACCTGGTGTGCTACAGCCCGTGGGGTCACAAAGAGTCAGATACAGCTTAGCAACTGAACAACAGCCCCACCCTTTGGGTTCTTATGCGTGATGATCTAAGAAGGAGCTGATGTAATAATAATAGAAATAAAGTGCAGAATAAAGGTAATGCGCCTGAGTCATCCTCAGACCACTCCCTACCCCCATCTGTGGCAAAAATTGTCTTCCACAAAACTGCTCCCCGGGGACAGAAACCTTGGGGACCACTGGAAGAAACTGCCTGTGGAGTCAGGTGACTTGGGTTAAGTCCCTCTACCACTTGGGATCCCTCGTAGCTCAGTTGGTAAAGAATCTGCCTGTAATGTGGGGCACCTGGGTTTGATTCCTGAGCTGGGAAGATCTCCTGGAGAAGGGAAAGGCTACCCACTCCAGTATTCTCGCCTGGAGAATTCCACGGCTTGTCCATGGGTTGCAAAGAGTTGGACACAATTGAGCATACTTCACTTTCACTACCACTTGAGTGTGAACAAGTTTCTTCACACTTCCAGGCCACCACGTCCTTATTTGGAATATGAAGACAGTACACAGACCTGGGCCACGGATGCCGCTTCATGAGATAATGATGACCAAGTGCAGGGACTGACACATAAATGCTCGCTAAACCTCAGCTCTCAACACTTTTCTGAGCAAACGCAGGGCTGAGCTCAGAGTCGCAGGAGCAGGGCACTCCGAATGTCAGCTGACGCCTGGCACCAGCCTATCACAGAGTTTTCAGCATCCCTTGGCAGAATGAGAGGAATGAGGACTATGTCTTCTGTGTGCGTGTTGGCCCTTGGGTGCCAACGAGTGGTCTCTACTCAGAGAATATACAGCACCCCTCGCTTTTGGATATAATGAATATAGTAGGAGGTACTTTTAGCTTCATGTGCTTTGCAGTCTTGGTTTGGTTTTTTTTTCTGGTCTATGAGATCCCAAGAATGGAAATCATTCTTCTATAAGTTAAGGGAAGGGACTTTCCTGGTGGTTCAGTGGTTAAGAATCTGTCCTGCACAAATGAATGGATAAAGAAGCTGTGGTACATATATGGAATATTACTCAGCCATAAAAGATATGCATTTGAATCAGTTCTAATAAGGTGGACGAATCTAGCACCTATTATACAAAGTGAGGTATGTCAGAGAGAGAAAGATAAACAGTGTCTACTGACACATGTGTATGGAATCTAGAAAGACGGTGCTGATACATGAATATGTAGAAGCAGTGGAGAGGCGGACATGGAGGACAGTCTTACGGACATTGATGCGAGGGAGAGGAATACTCTGCGGGACTAGGGGGCCTCACACAGGGGCTCCGCAGCGACCTGGAGGGGCGGGATGAGGAGAGAGATGGGGGAGAGTTTCGGGAGGCGGGGACATATGTACAGCTATGGCGGATTCAGATCGACATGTGGCAGTTAACAACAAAACTCTGTAAAAAACAATAATAATTTTTAAAAATTAAAAAAAAAAGAATCTGTCTTGCAATGCAGGGGATAGCGGTTTGATCCCTGGTCTGGGAAGATCACACGTACTGGGGAGTAACTAAACCCCAGCTAGAGGGCAACCTCTGCTGGATGCAGCTAGAAAAAAAAGCCCGAGTGCAGCAGCAACAAGACCTGCCAAATAAAATGAATAAATATATCTTTGAAGGTGAAGGGAAGCACAGAGTGGGGGTGGGCAGGCTCTCACTTCTCCACCCAACACACGCATCTCACGTTCTTCCTCCTTTTTGAGTGTGTGTGTGTGTGTTCGTTGCTCAACCGTGTCTGGCTCTGTGCCACCCCGTGGGCTGCAGCCCGCCAGGCTCCTCCGTCCTCGGGATTCTCCAGGGAAGCATACTGGAGTGGGGAGCCATGCCCTCCTCTAGGGGTCTTCCCCACCGAGGAATTGAGCCCGGGTTCCCTGCATCTCCTGCATTAGCAAGCAGATTCTTTACCACTGAGTTACCTAAGAAGCAGGGGGGGCGGGGAACGTTAAAGTTAAGTTTTCCTCTTTTATATTCTTTAGACCTTTTTCTCACCCCTCCCTGTCCCACTTTTTTTTTTTTTTTTTTGCATTCTCCCTACCGTGTTCCTGCTCCCAGCCTCAAACGCTTTGTTTCGGTTTCTGTGTTTGTCCCTGATTCTTTCTTCTGGTCACGGGGGCCGCATCCTCACACGCGCTCCCCTCCACCGCCATCCCCCAGGTCCGGGGACCGGTGGAGGACCCCCAGGCTCTGTGAGCTGCAGGGCAGATGCTGGGCCGTGTCCCCTCTAGACAGAGGTTTGTGCCGACGACAGAACAACAAGCGAGGCCCTCACGACGGATCTTTCTTGTCTCCGGAAGTGATCTGTCGTTCATTGAGATGTTCTGTGTTAGCCCTGGGCGATCGCTCAGTGCCCATCACACTTTCAACAAGAGGGGCACCATCTGGGCGGTGCCCGTGAGGGCGGGGAGGCAGGCCCTGGACAGACGCCGAGGGGTTGAAACAGGCCCAGATCCCAATCTACGGTTTCTGCGACTTCCTCGAAACTGGTGGCTGAGACGTTTCTTCCTGTTAGACAACCAGCTCGGCCAGCGTGTCCTGGTTTGCCTGGGACTTGACTGGTTTCAGCTCTGGACATCCCACATCCTAGAACACTGGGCAGTTGGTCACCGGAGAGGCGATAGTGACTACTCCTCTGCAGGGGTGGTCCTCAGCCTTTTGGACCCAGGGACCATGTTCATGGAAGACAGGTTTTCCATAGACCCGGGAGTGGGAGGTGGGGTGTTTTCAGGATGAGCCAAGCACATTACATGTATTTCGTGCTTTATTATAATGACATCAGCTCCACCTCAGATCATCAGGCTTTTGATGCTGGTGGAGACCCCTGCTCTACTGGACTGTCCAAGGCTTGGCATAGTCAGGACTAAATCCAGAGAGTGAAACCAAGAGCCAGGGACCTTCCCAACCCAGCCGTCGAGCCGGGGTCTCCTGCATGGCAGGTGAGTTCTTTACCAGCTGGGCTGTCAGGGAAGCCCATGAAACCAAAGAGACTATATTAAAGAAGCTGGAGTCATTTCATCCAGACAAGAGAAGGCTGGCGGCGGGGGTGGGCAGGGGCTGCGCCAGTGACGACCCTCACGCGTGTCCTGGGCTAGACCGTGTGCCCCTCGTCCAGCCGAGCTCAGAGGCGGAGGAAATGGGTGTAAGCAGAGCCCAGACTTACTCACGACAACGAACTTCCTGGCAGCGAGTATTCTTAGACATTGGACTGAGTTTCTAAGACAGATTAGTCATTGTCCTTGGAGGTCTTCAGCACAGTGAATTCCTCAGAGCTTTAAAGGTTTAGGTGTGGTCCGAGCTCTGAGCGGATGAGCCAAATCCGCTTCCAAGCTTCCTTCCGACTCTAGGATTTTGTTTCCATCTACCCATCTGATATGACTGACTAGTGTCCGTGTCCTCTTTTGCCTGTGGCTAAACCAGATGAGGACCAGGAAAAGGTGTTATGATTGGGTTCTCGTGGGGGAGTCAGTCAAGCTTCTCCAAAGTATGATGGTGAGAAAGATTAGCATGAAAATTTGTTTAAAGCTTACATTTAGATAGTTATTTATTGGTCAAGGGCTTCCTAGGTGATGCCAGTAATAAAGAACCTCCCTGACAATGCAGGAGGTGGAAGAGATGAAGATTTGATCTCTGGGTCGGTAAGATCCCCTGGAGGAGGAAATGGCAGCCCACTCCAGTATTCTAGCCTGGGAAATCCCATGGACAGAGGAGCCTGGCAGGCCACAGTTCATGGGGTCGCTTCACGACTCAAGTGACTTAGTATACACGTCCGTATTTATTGGTCAAATAATTTTGTGATGTCAGTGTTAGAAATGTAAAATGGGGAAAAATTCCCTGTGAACCTATTTCTCCTACAAGCTGAGTGACCCACCTTCTCTTCCCCTCACTGGCCTGACATTTCCCTCTGACGTCTGCATGTTGAACCTAGCATCGAACCTGGCCCACAGGTTAGGTGCCTCGCACACTGTGATAAGTGGACCTCGTTGATGAGAGTGAAAAGCAAACAAAACAAACACATAAAAATATCCCAAGTGGGCTTCCCTGGTGGCCCAGTGGGTAAAGACACCGCCTTGCAGTGCAAGGGGTGCTGGTTCGATCCCTGGCCTGGGAAGATCCCACGTGCCGCGGAGCGGCTGGACCGATGTGTCCAATTACCGAGCCGGAGCTCTGGAGCGCATGTGCCCAGAGTCGGTGCTCTGCGACAACAGAAGCCACCGCGATGGGAGGCCCACACAGGCCGAAGAACAAAGATATATGAAAAATAAATAAATGAAAGACCAATAGAAGTGGACCGCCCACCCCCTCCCTCCCCAACCCGCCCCCCCTCAAAAGAAGTTATTTCCCATTTTTAAAAATCAGCTCATTCTCCTTTATATCACATTCTGGAAAATCAAAACGAACCATCTGGTGAATCGTTGTAGTTAAAATGGATAGGACTTGGAGAGGGTGGGTATTGTTGTTTTAGGAGTGTTTGTCCTTCTTATGTAAATAGTTCTCCGTGTTGGAAATTGAACACTGCCTCCACACATCTGAGCATCTTTCCATTTATCTGCTCTGAAATTGTTCCTTCTCACTGATTCCAGCCTAGCAACCCTGAGGTCAGAATCTGATGGCTGTACTCTTTAACTGTTTCTTTCTTAACAGCTCCTTATAGGCGTTCCTTAAGATACTATTAGTCAGGGTTCTCTAGGAAACAGAGTCCATGGCTGTATGCATATGGGAAGAGTGAGAGATTTAAGAACTGTCTGGGAGTCTGGAGTCTGCGGGCTGAGGACTCAGGCTCACGTCCAAAGGCTGTCAAGCTGGAGCGAGATCAGTCTTCCTGCTCTTTTGGCTTTCAGCTAATTGGATGAGGCTCACCCCCAGTCTGGAGGGCAGGCTGCTGTCCTTAGGGCTTCCCTGTGACTGAGTGAAGAATCTGCCTGCAATTCAGACCACCTGCAATGCAGGAAACCCAAGTTTGATCCCTAGATCAGAAAGATCCCCTGGAAAAGGAAATAACAGCCCACTCCAGTACTCTCGCCTGGAGAATCCCATGGACAGAGGAGCCTGGAGGGCTAGAGTTGACGGGATCGCAAGACTTGGATGTGACTCAGGGACAAACCACCACCGCTGCTGTACTTAAAGCCTACCAATTTAAATATTAATCACCCCTAACAAGACTGACAAAATGTCAAGAATAATGTTTGACTGAATATCTAGGCACCATGGCCTAGCCAAGTAGAAACAGAATATTAATTTTGTTGTCGTTACACTGGATTTTGTCTGCCCACATGCTTAGCACGGTCCCCCATCCTAACTGCCCATCATCACTGCCTCCACCCAGGGCCCCGCCCCCACACACCTGTAATCTCATCAGGGATGTCTCTCTGGGGAAGCAGGCCGAGGAAGGTCGATTCCACAACTTCAAAAGGCCAAGAAAAATCTCACCCAGATGTATCCAGAGTAATAAGACCAGCACCAGGACAAATTCCTAACTCAAGAAACACCACCTTAATTCCTGCACGAGGGGCTGTTTTCAGTTAAGAATATAACAGAGTTTTGGCTTCACCTTTGGATATGAATTCAGTGAAAGAAATTATGCTCAAGAGGGGTGTAGAGTAGGATGCGCCATATAGAGACTGAATTCCTCTTTAAAGAAACAGTTGTTCCAGAGCCTGACCGTTGAGCGGAATGCACTGTGGAGGCCGTCTGTGACTGAGGGGAAGGGGACTCGTAGCCTTTTAAGGCTTGATTTCAGCAGCAAGCCTGGGGGCCCCTGTGTGAATTCCTCCTTTAACAAGAGGAATGCTTTGTTTTCCACTGGGCGTCTGTTTGGAATTACAGGCTAATAGCAATATTAATACCAGCGAAATAGTGCCAGGCTTGAGGGATGGGGATTCACTCTGCCTTTTGTCCTGTTTATATAAAAGAGGCTCTCTGTTGGTTTTTCTTCTGAAATATTAATTAATTATTAATTTGGCTGTGCTGGATCTTCGTTGAAGCATTTGAGCTCTTAGTTGTGGCATGTGGCATCTAGTTTCCTGACCAGGGATCAAAGCCTGGGCCACCTGCATTGGGAACACAGAGCCTTGGCCACTGGACCACCAGGGAATTCCCTCATTTTTGGCGTGCTGCATGAACATTGGGTTCACGTATCCTTTTGAATTAGTGTTTTTGTTTTTGTTTTTTTCTGGGTAAATACCCAGGTTTGGAATTGTTGGGTCATACGGTAGTTCTAGTTTTAGTTTTTTGAGAAACCTCCATGTACTATCTCATTTTTCACACAATCTGCATTTCTCTGATTACTAATGAGTTTCAGAGTCTCCTCATCTATTTACTGGCCATTCTGCATTCTTCTGTGAATTCCGTTTTCATATTTTGCCCATTATTTTCTGTTTTTTTGTTTTTTTCTTGCTGATTTACAGGAGGTCTCTAAATATTCTGGATTTTCATCCTTTGCCCTAGTTTTGAGAAATTTCTTCTTCCAACACATCTCCTGTCTGTTACCTTTGTCTAGGGCGTCTCATTGAGAAAGTTTTACTTTTGATGTTACTGAATGGATCCACTTTTTTTTCCCTTTGAAGTTTGTGCTTTCTGTGCCCCTGCTTGAACCAGCTACTTTTTGTTATGTAACACACCCCTCCAGGGCGTCATGGCTTTCACTGACAGCTATGAGCTGTGGGGGGCTGACGGAGCGGTCCTTCTGGACTGGGACGGGCTCCTGGGCTGGATAGTTGGAGGGGGTCTTCCGTCATGGGGACCTCCGCTGGGAGGGCTGGGCCTCTCCTCCTCCGGGGGCTAGCCAGGCCTCTGCACAGGGTGACCTCAGGGTTCCCAGCGGCCGGGGAGGCCATGCCCCTGGGTCCACATGCTTTTCAAGCCTCTGCCTCTTCCCAGTGCGAGTGCCCACTGGGCCAGAGCCAGTCCCTGGACCACGCCCAGATTCAGGGAGTGAGGAAGAAGCTGCCTCCTACCTCCTGTGGAGAGGAACTGTGGGACGCTTGTCTGGCTTACTACGCTTGTATTTTCCAGAGCAGTTTTAGGTTCACAGCAAGAGTAAGCAGCAGGGACAGAGATTTCAGGTTTACCCCCCAGCCCTCACCATGCACCGTCTCCCCCACCAGCATGTTCTGTTTGTTACAGTCCATTGACAGATCATGAGTCCACACAGAGTGGTGTTTGCCTTAGTGTTCTTTCTTGGCGTTGTTTATTGTCTGGGTTAGTACAGATGTACCATGACATGAGTCCATCATTCTAGTATCGTCCGGAGTAGTTCCATTGCCCTAAGAATCCTCTGTGCTTCACCTCTGCTCTTCGCACTCTTCCTCGCTGCTCCAGGCTTATAGGCACCTCAATTCCTATTAGGAGTTGTATGTCTTTAACATAGTTGGAATTTCTTTCTTTGTATTGATTTTTTAAATCTCCAAATAATGATTTAAAACGTAGGCTATTTAATTTACAATTTATTTGTTAAACTTAATTATGTTTGTTAATAGGTGTTGATACAACTATATATTAAATCGTATGATTATTAATTTTTTAATTAAAATCTATTTTTCCATAGAGGGAACCATATTTTTCTAAGATCAATTGTTATATAATCTCTCATTTTTTCTATACTGGTAGCCCTATCATATATCAATATCTTATATATGTATATGGGGTTCTATTTCAAAAATGTATATCTTTATAAAATTTAGAATTAAACGTAAGTTGAAATTAATTTTTTCAGTTGAAGAATCGTCTCAAATCCATCAGGCTCTAGGATTCTCAGACACAACATGCTGACTACAGTTAACAAGACTGCATTTATTTTTTTGTGGCGGGGGCGGGGTAGGCAGGAGGGGGCGGGCCACTTCTGTTGGTCTTTCATTTGTCTATTTTTATCCATCTTTGTTCTTTGGCCCGTGTGGGCCTCCCATCGCGGTGGCCTCTGTTGTTGCAGAGCACCGGCTCTGGGCGCATGCGCTCCAGAGCTCCGGCTCGGCAATTGGACACATCGGTCCAGCCGCTCCGCGCACGTGAGATCCTTCCAGGCCAGGGATCAAACCGGCGCCCCTTGCACTGCAAGGCAGTGTCCTTACCCACTGGACCACCAGGGAAGCCCCAAGACTGCATTGTATACCCAGAAGTTGCTGTGAGTGTAATTGCTGCATTTTATACCCAGAAGTTGCTTTTGTGTTCTCACCAAAGCAACAAAATAGTAATTATGTGAGGTGAAGAATGTGTTAATCAGTCCTGTTGTTATACATAGGTGTGTCAAATCATCACATTGCACACCTTAAGCTAAAATGCTATTATGTGTCAACTGAATCTCAATAAAACTGGAAAAAATCATCTTGAGAGTTTGATTTAAACTGCATTCATTTAGAGATTTATTTAGGGGAAAAATTTTCATCGATTCTGTGGCTCCCCCCCTCATAAATATGGTACATAGGTCAGCTTATTTAGCTGGTCTTTTATATATTTTATTAGAGTTTTATTTTTTTTCCATAACTTCGTATGAATTTGAGGAGTTGGATTTAGACATACTTAACAGTTGACACTTTTTCAACAATATCAAACAATGTTTTTTTTCCTTTGTATGTTATAGGAGGGCTTTTTTTGAACTTCAAATGTTATTAATTTTTAATTAAAATCTATTTTTCCATAGAGGAACCATATTTTCTAAGATCAATTGTTATATAATCTCTCATTTTTCTATACTGGTAGCCCTATCATATATCAATATCTTATATATGTATATGGGGTTCTATTTCAAAATGTATATCTTTATAAAATTTAGAATTAAACGTAAGTTGAAATTAATTTTTTCAGTTGAAGAATCGTCTCAAATCCATCAGGCTCTAGGATTCTCAGACACAACATGCTGACTACAGTTAACAAGACTGCATTTATTTATTTTGGGCGGGGGTCGGGGTGGGGAGGAAGGGGAGCGGGCGGGCCACTTCTGTGGGTCTTTCATTTGTCTATTTTTATCCATCTTTGTTCTTTGGCCCGTGTGGGCCTCCCATCGCGGTGGCCTCTGTTGTTGCAGAGCACCGGCTCTGGGCGCATGCGCTCCAGAGCTCCGGCTCGGCAATTGGACACATCGGTCCAGCCGCTCCGCGCACGTGAGATCCTTCCAGGCCAGGGATCAAACCGGCGCCCCTTGCACTGCAAGGCAGTGTCCTTACCCACTGGACCACCAGGGAAGCCCCAAGACTGCATTGTATACCCAGAAGTTGCTGTGAGTGTAATTGCTGCATTTTATACCCAGAAGTTGCTTTTGTGTTCTCACCAAAGCAACAAAATAGTAATTATGTGAGGTGAAGAATGTGTTAATCAGTCCTGTTGTTATACATAGGTGTGTCAAATCATCACATTGCACACCTTAAGCTAAAATGCTATTATGTGTCAACTGAATCTCAATAAAACTGGAAAAAATCATCTTGAGAGTTTGATTTAAACTGCATTCATTTAGAGATTTATTTAGGGAAAATTATCATCGATTCTGTGGCTCCCCCCCTCATAAATATGGTACATAGGTCAGCTTATTTAGCTGGTCTTTTATATATTTTATTAGAGTTTTATTTTTTTTCCATAACTTCGTATGAATTTGAGGAGTTGGATTTAGACATACTTAACAGTTGACACTTTTTCAACAATATCAAACAATGTTTTTTTTTTTTTTCCTGTATTTTACAGACTTCAAATGTTATAGGAGGGGCTTTATGGAATTGTTGAAATGTCATTTAAAGCTCTAACTTTGAGGAAAAAGCATGTTGTCCAGGGTTATAACAATATGAATAGTTGAAGTGACATCATTCATCATGCCTTCTAAACTATAACAAATGATTGGTTTCAAGATGAAATCAGGCTGTTGAGGTATTCACCCAAGAGATTTTAATAGATTTTTCTCTCCCAATGATGCAGGAAGTCAGTTTTCAGTACAGCTCATAAAAGCACAAGGTCACAAATTGCTCTCTCTGAAACCTTTGTTTCAGCAGCATCCAAGTATTAGAGAGGATTAATTGCTCCACTGTAAATATGGAGTCCCAGAGAAGTTTGAACGACTGCACAGATGGGAGAGAGTTTATGGCACACGTGGTGTTATACCCTAGCAACAACAACAATTAAAAAAACAGGAATTGAAAAATAACAAAAGTTACATTTCCATTGTCAGCACAGTGCTTTATAAGCTTCCTTTGTTCTTGGGATAAAAGCTGAGAGTGGTGAAGGGTGTAACTTATATACTGAGTTTCCATGAGCTTGGGTGCTAGGGATCGTCATGACTTGCTCAGAAAAAAATTGTAACTGCTTGTCATTTTTGCAGAGAAAAAAGGAACATAAGGTACCTCTTGAGATCCACATGTATAGACAACTTTGAGATGCTTTGTTCTATGGATGCAAAATTGTTTAAGAGAATGATTACCTGGTCTAGGCATCAGATGCCTTTTTTTTTTTTAAGACGTTTCCCCTTATTTTATTTTATTTTTTGGTTTTGATTTCTTCTTACTATATTTTTCATCCTTTTTCTCAAAATTCATTTTGTAACATTTGGATCACTGCAAGTATTTCTGTCCTAGGAGTCGTGTTATTTAGAACCCTGGAACGCTCAGGTCCAGTGGCCATCATTCCGCTTAGTTGGACCTTAGCCCAGGGTCATTCCGAGCCTCAGCTTACCTCTCTGACGCAGGAGTGGGTTAGGTGACCCCAGATGTCCTCTCACACTCTAAGATTTCACACGTCTTCTTGGACTCTTGGCCTTTGGAGATAATTCTTAAAGTTTCCATAAGAAGAGTGGAAACCAGCTTCTCCTTTAAAACCAGTGAAGGGGGTTTCCTTGGTGGTCCAGTGGGTAAGGACACCACCATGCAGTGCAAGGGGCTCCGGTTCGATCCCTGGCCTGGGAGGATCCCACGTACCGCAGAGTGGCTGGACCAATGTGTCCAATTGCCGAGCCGGAGCTCTGGAGCGCATGCACCCAGAGCCGGTGCTCTGCGACAACAGAGGCTACCGCGATGGGAGGCCCACACGGGCCAAAGAACAAAGATGGATGAAAATGGACAAATGAAAGACCAATAGAAGTGGCCCGCCTGCCCCACTCCCTCCCCAACCGGCCCCTCCATCTCCCCAAAAAAAGTTAAAAAAAAAAACAGTGAGGGACTTCCCTAGTGGTCCAGTGGTTAAAACTCTGTGTTCCCTTTACAATGGGATCCCACATGCCACCACTAAGCCAAATAAATAGACAATTAAAAAAAAAAACAGTGAGAGGCTTAGGGGACACAGTAATCACTGCGTTTCTGAAAATCCCCCCCAACCTGAGTCAGAAACTGCCAGGACGTCGTGAACTGCTCAGGATAACAAGAGCACACTGTATCTTTCCCAAGTCCACATTTCTTCTTCTAGCAATTTCTCAAATTGCCATGAATATTGGAATGTCATTTTTGCAGAGAAAAAAGGAACATAAGGTACCTCTTGAGATCCACATGTATAGACAACTTTGAGATGCTTTGTTCTATGGATGCAAAATTGTTTAAGAGAATGATTACCTGGTCTAGGCATCAGATGCCTTTTTTTTTTTTAAGACGTTTCCCCTTATTTTATTTTATTTTTTGGTTTTGATTTCTTCTTACTATATTTTTCATCCTTTTTCTCAAAATTCATTTTGTAACATTTGGATCACTGCAAGTATTTCTGTCCTAGGAGTCGTGTTATTTAGAACCCTGGAACGCTCAGGTCCAGTGGCCATCATTCCGCTTAGTTGGACCTTAGCCCAGGGTCATTCCGAGCCTCAGCTTACCTCTCTGACGCAGGAGTGGGTTAGGTGACCCCAGATGTCCTCTCACACTCTAAGATTTCACACGTCTTCTTGGACTCTTGGCCTTTGGAGATAATTCTTAAAGTTTCCATAAGAAGAGTGGAAACCAGCTTCTCCTTTAAAACCAGTGAAGGGGGTTTCCTTGGTGGTCCAGTGGGTAAGGACACCACCATGCAGTGCAAGGGGCTCCGGTTCGATCCCTGGCCTGGGAGGATCCCACGTACCGCAGAGTGGCTGGACCAATGTGTCCAATTGCCGAGCCGGAGCTCTGGAGCGCATGCACCCAGAGCCGGTGCTCTGCGACAACAGAGGCTACCGCGATGGGAGGCCCACACGGGCCAAAGAACAAAGATGGATGAAAATGGACAAATGAAAGACCAATAGAAGTGGCCCGCCTGCCCCACTCCCTCCCCAACCGGCCCCTCCATCTCCCCAAAAAAAGTTAAAAAAAAAAACAGTGAGGGACTTCCCTAGTGGTCCAGTGGTTAAAACTCTGTGTTCCCTTTACAATGGGATCCCACATGCCACCACTAAGCCAAATAAATAGACAATTAAAAAAAAAAAAAAACAGTGAGAGGCTTAGGGGACACAGTAATCACTGCGTTTCTGAAAATCCCCCCCAACCTGAGTCAGAAACTGCCAGGACGTCGTGAACTGCTCAGGATAACAAGAGCACACTGTATCTTTCCCAAGTCCACATTTCTTCTTCTAGCAATTTCTCAAATTGCCATGAATATTGGAATGGATGAGAGCTGGAGTTTGTCAATAAGATAAAAGACTCATGGATAAAGTGAGTTATCTGCCCTTTGTTCTGACCAAACGGTGACTTTCCCTGAAATACCGCTGAACATCTAAGGAATTAATCTGGATGAGTGAGCTCAGCCTGACATCAAGATGCTCTGATGCCCTTCTTAGCAGGGATGCTGAAATAGTAGCAGCTTCAGTTTGCTGAAGCAGTAAGAGCTGCTGGGGGAAAGAAAGAGAGAAAGAAAAACTAGAAAAATCAAAGCCACTCCAAAAGTATAAGGTAGCAAGTAAGAGACTGTCCTCTTGCAAGGCTTATTTAAGCAATTGTTCAACGGATAGGAAATGGTAGCCCACTCCAGTATTCTTTCCTGGAGAATCCTGGCTCCTCTGTCCATGGGGTTGCAAAGAGTCAGGCATGACTGAAGCACCTTAGCATGCATGCACCCATCACTTGCTTGCTGATCAAGACCTCACCTCTGCTCTCTCTGCCCTCTAGGAGTTTATAGTGTAGTTCACAGTTGCCATCTCTTCCACAGACCAGTGAGCCCCGTGCCTGCTAAGCTTTTCCAGATGGTACCACACCCCTTAGAACCAGCGGCAGCTCATAGCCCACTTGCCTTTGCGCCGATGGATCTTTGACTTTTCAGTCCCCTTCAGTCCTCAGGTTCCTGCTTTGCGAACGCACCGTCTGCTGCCTATTAGCCACCATATTTCTGGCTAACCATTCTTCATTTTTGGAATCCACTGCAGTATCTGTTGTGTTTGCCCTTCTGTCTTCATCCTGTTTTTATCCCCTGGTTCCACAGAATCCTGCAGCTGAGGCCTTCTCCTCATCCTCTCTTTGGCTTCCGCATCCCAGCTACCGCAGCAGGGCCTCATCTGCTTGTTTTAAAATCTGCTCCTGGTCTTAATTTTGGCACGCAGGCTCTTTTAACAGAGGCATGTGGGATCTCGTCTCCTGACCAGGGATCAACCCTGGGTCCCCTGCCTTAGGAGTGTAGAGTCTTAGCCACTGGGCCACCAGCAGCGTCCTTAGGGCCTCACGTGTTGACCAGAGCCACCGGGCAGTCTGTCCACTCCTGGAACTTGACTTTTCCTTGGACCCACCAATGTGCCTTCTCACCATGATGGCGTGCAGGCTCCTATATCACTCTCTCAGGTCATGCACACCTGAACATGCCTCCTGTAGTGTCCAGAGGTGGCTAGCCAGACTCGGCAGAAGGGACTAGAGCCAGAGCAGTACCTCCCTTGTCCTAGGAACTCTGCTTCTTCAGGGCTCCTACTGAGGACTCAGATCAAGACTGACCCTGAGCTTGAGCTCTAGAGATGAATTCATTAGCAACGAAGGTTCCAAATGGGAGAGGAATTGACCTCCTCCAGAAGTGAACAGTCTCCTCTGAAAAATGAAACAAAGTGACCAGAGAGAACATCCATACGCTGCTGCCTAACCAGCAAGAGGGCAGGTCTCCTGAGTCAGCATCTGGGTAGCCTTGGGGGCTGCACAGGTCAGCTCTGCCGGCTCCTCAGGGCAGACACAGGGGCCCACACATCACTTCATCTTTCCCAGCCCGTCTTCCTCTCGCTCCTCGTGACATCATCACACAGCCAGTCACCAGGGCTGAGAGCGTCCTCAGCCTGCTAAGCTTTTCCAGATGGTACCACACCCTTAGAACCAGCGGCAGCTCATAGCCCACTTGCCTTTGCGCGATGGATCTTTGACTTTTCAGTCCCCTTCAGTCCTCAGGTTCCTGCTTTGCGAACGCACCGTCTGCTGCCTATTAGCCACCATATTTCTGGCTAACCATTCTTCATTTTTGGAATCCACTGCAGTATCTGTTGTGTTTGCCCTTCTGTCTTCATCCTGTTTTTATCCCCTGGTTCCACAGAATCCTGCAGCTGAGGCCTTCTCCTCATCCTCTCTTTGGCTTCCGCATCCCAGCTACCGCAGCAGGGCCTCATCTGCTTGTTTTAAAATCTGCTCCTGGTCTTAATTTTGGCACGCAGGCTCTTTTAACAGAGGCATGTGGGATCTCGTCTCCTGACCAGGGATCAACCCTGGGTCCCCTGCCTTAGGAGTGTAGAGTCTTAGCCACTGGGCCACCAGCAGCGTCCTTAGGGCCTCACGTGTTGACCAGAGCCACCGGGCAGTCTGTCCACTCCTGGAACTTGACTTTTCCTTGGACCCACCAATGTGCCTTCTCACCATGATGGCGTGCAGGCTCCTATATCACTCTCTCAGGTCATGCACACCTGAACATGCCTCCTGTAGTGTCCAGAGGTGGCTAGCCAGACTCGGCAGAAGGGACTAGAGCCAGAGCAGTACCTCCCTTGTCCTAGGAACTCTGCTTCTTCAGGGCTCCTACTGAGGACTCAGATCAAGACTGACCCTGAGCTTGAGCTCTAGAGATGAATTCATTAGCAACGAAAGGTTCCAAATGGGAGAGGAATTGACCTCCTCCAGAAGTGAACAGTCTCCTCTGAAAAATGAAACAAAGTGACCAGAGAGAACATCCATACGCTGCTGCCTAACCAGCAAGAGGGCAGGTCTCCTGAGTCAGCATCTGGGTAGCCTTGGGGGCTGCACAGGTCAGCTCTGCCGGCTCCTCAGGGCAGACACAGGGGCCCACACATCACTTCATCTTTCCCAGCCCGTCTTCCTCTCGCTCCTCGTGACATCATCACACAGCCAGTCACCAGGGCTGAGAGCGTCCTCAGCCTGCTAGAACACTACTAGAATACCACTGGAATACTCCTAGAACTCTGTCGAGTGTGTCTGTCTGTAAAAGTGTCGCTTCTTTGATCCCTCCTTCCTGTCCCCTAGCTCGGACCCTCATTTTCCATACCCAAGGTCGACAGAGTAACCTCTTGGCCCTGAAACTCCCAGCCCCACTCTTTATTTATTTATTTATTTTTTACATGTATGTTCCCAGATCATTCTTATGCATATCCCTGGACCCTCCCCCCACCCAGTTCCCCCCCTCCCATCCCTCCAGACCATCGCTCCAAGTGGTTGTAGGTACTCCTATTCCCCTAGCACAATGACAATAGCTATCTTTTCCACACATGACAGTATAGGCTTCCATGTTACTCCCTCCATGCCTCCCTCCCACTGTTCGGTCTCCACAATGTCTTTATGTCTATTCTCTGTTTTTTCATGAGTTCACTGAGTATGTTATCATGACCATCTTACTAGATCCCATATATATGAGTTAGTATACTATACTTGTCTTTCTCTTTTTGACTTACTTCACTTTTTATGATAGGTTCTAGAGCCAGCCACCTCATTAGGACTGAGTCTTCTGCATTTCTTTTAACAGCTGAGTAGTATTCCATTGTATATATGTACCAGAGCTTCTGGATCCATTCATTTGTCGATGGACATCTAGGTTGCTTCCATGTTCTGGCTATTGTATAGAGAGCTGCAATGAACATTGGGGTACAGGTGCCTCTTTCAGTTTTGATTTCATCAGGATATAGGCCTAATAGTGGGATTGCTGGGTCATAGGGTGCTTCTATTTTTAGTTTTTTAAGGAATCTCCATATTGTCTTCCATAGAGGTTGTATTAATTTACATTCCCACCAGCAATGCAAGAGGGTTCCCTTTTCTCCACACCCTCTCCAGCATTTGTTGTCTGTCGATTTGTTGATGATGGCCATTCTGACGGGTGTGAGGTGGTATCTCACTGTGGTTTTAATTTGCATTTCTCTGATAATAAGCGAGGTTGAGCATCGTTTCATGTATTTTTGGGCCATCTGTATGTCCTCTTTGGAGAGGCATCTCTTTAGATCTTTTTCCCATTTTTTGATTGCCAGCCCCACTCTTGCCCTTGGCCTTTCTCCACTTGAACATATGGGCGTCCCTTTGCCTTAAGTGAGGAAGTTCACATTTCTTAGGACAACAGCCAGCACTCTCCACAGTTTCATCATTCCTTCCCACTTACCCTGTGAAATCAGGTGAAACAAGCCAGAGAGTATCCCTGATCTGATGTAGCAGTTGTAAGATCTCATATGAATTTCTACTTTGTCACAACAAATGACTCCTGGCTTAAACGTGCCCCAAGTGGCCCCCTCTGGCCTGAACGCCCATGCCTCTGCTGGAAATGCCCTCGAATACCCCCAGTCTCCTCTCAGGCTGGCCTCAAGTGTCCCTGCCAGCCTCCAGATCAAAACAGCTCTCCTGGGTTTTTTTTGTACTGTTGCTGCGTTTAGCATCTTTGATCGTGTGCCACAAAAGGTATCTGACGTATCTGTCTATCCTCCCGGCTTGTTTTTTGCATCTAGGGAAATGTAATCCTCCTATTCCAGTTGTCATCCTCATTGGTCGTTGACATGCGTTTAGCCAGTCTTTTTGACTTCACTTTTTATGATAGGTTCTAGAGCCAGCCACCTCATTAGGACTGAGTCTTCTGCATTTCTTTTAACAGCTGAGTAGTATTCCATTGTATATATGTACCAGAGCTTCTGGATCCATTCATTTGTCGATGGACATCTAGGTTGCTTCCATGTTCTGGCTATTGTATAGAGAGCTGCAATGAACATTGGGGTACAGGTGCCTCTTTCAGTTTTGATTTCATCAGGATATAGGCCTAATAGTGGGATTGCTGGGTCATAGGGTGCTTCTATTTTTAGTTTTTTAAGGAATCTCCATATTGTCTTCCATAGAGGTTGTATTAATTTACATTCCCACCAGCAATGCAAGAGGGTTCCCTTTTCTCCACACCCTCTCCAGTATTTGTTGTCTGTCGATTTGTTGATGATGGCCATTCTGACGGGTGTGAGGTGGTATCTCACTGTGGTTTTAATTTGCATTTCTCTGATAATAAGCGAGGTTGAGCATCGTTTCATGTATTTTTGGGCCATCTGTATGTCCTCTTTGGAGAGGCGTCTCTTTAGATCTTTTTCCCATTTTTTGATTGCCAGCCCCACTCTTGCCCTTGGCCTTTCTCCACTTGAACATATGGGCGTCCCTTTGCCTTAAGTGAGGAAGTTCACATTTCTTAGGACAACAGCCAGCACTCTCCACAGTTTCATCATTCCTTCCCACTTACCCTGTGAAATCAGGTGAAACAAGCCAGAGAGTATCCCTGATCTGATGTAGCAGTTGTAAGATCTCATATGAATTTCTACTTTGTCACAACAAATGACTCCTGGCTTAAACGTGCCCCAAGTGGCCCCCTCTGGCCTGAACGCCCATGCCTCTGCTGGAAATGCCCTCGAATACCCCCAGTCTCCTCTCAGGCTGGCCTCAAGTGTCCCTGCCAGCCTCCAGATCAAAACAGCTCTCCTGGGTTTTTTTTGTACTGTTGCTGCGTTTAGCATCTTTGATCGTGTGCCACAAAAGGTATCTGACGTATCTGTCTATCCTCCCGGCTTGTTTTTTGCATCTAGGGAAATGTAATCCTCCTATTCCAGTTGTCATCCTCATTGGTCGTTACAGGTACTCATGCCTGTTTCAGGTACTCAAGTGTGTCACGTTGTTGCAGGTACTCAAGGGATGTTTGTTGAAGTGAATTTACTCAAGTGCCTGCCTGGCTCCAGAGCTCCATGCAGGTACACGTGCACACGTGTACTCGCGACACCACTGTGTACATGTGTGTTCAGAGGCATACCCATGCATGCACACGTATGCACATGTGTGCAGTGCACACCTCCACTTGCGTATCTAGGCATTCATTTATTCCTTAGGTAGCACCTTGAGCTTGTACCTCCTCCGCTCAGAGAAGACAGAGTGGTTTGAGTGGTAGGAAATGTGGAGACAGCAAACAGATGTGATTGGCTCAGCCCTTCTCCATTTCCTCTTCCGGGAGTTACCCTGCCCTAGGGGACACAAGCTAGGGAAGGGCAGGGCCAGGTGGAAGGCCATCATGGTCCAGGCTGCTGGGACGGGGTTCCGTATTGGAGGGCTGGTTTGCTCACTGATAAAAGCTACATCCTCAGCATCACGTTACTAGAGGTGACCTAGCCTCCACCTGCCCCATTTCGTGATCTCTTTCTCAAGTGGCTCGTAATGCAGGCAAGGAAAAAGTGCTGCCTCTTGGGACCCCTCCAAGACCCTCGCAGAATGAGAAAACCAAGGCAGAACTTGAATCATTAAGGTTGTTATTTTAAAGTTAGATAACTTTAAATAATTAAAGTTATTAGCTCTCTGTCTGTCCTGACGGTCTTCAGACCTGCATAAGGGGAAGGGACCTATACAATTTCCTACTTTGTTTCAAACAACAAATGACTCCTGGCTTAAACGTGCCCCAAGTGGCCCCTCTGGCCTGAACGCCCATGCCTCTGCTGGAAATGCCCTCGAATACCCCAGTCTCCTCTCAGGCTGGCCTCAAGTGTCCCTGCCAGCCTCCAGATCAAAACAGCTCTCCTGGGTTTTTTTTGTACTGTTGCTGCGTTTAGCATCTTTGATCGTGTGCCACAAAAGGTATCTGACGTATCTGTCTATCCTCCCGGCTTGTTTTTTGCATCTAGGGAAATGTAATCCTCCTATTCCAGTTGTCATCCTCATTGGTCGTTACAGGTACTCATGCCTGTTTCAGGTACTCAAGTGTGTCACGTTGTTGCAGGTACTCAAGGGATGTTTGTTGAAGTGAATTTACTCAAGTGCCTGCCTGGCTCCAGAGCTCCATGCAGGTACACGTGCACACGTGTACTCGCGACACCACTGTGTACATGTGTGTTCAGAGGCATACCCATGCATGCACACGTATGCACATGTGTGCAGTGCACACCTCCACTTGCGTATCTAGGCATTCATTTATTCCTTAGGTAGCACCTTGAGCTTGTACCTCCTCCGCTCAGAGAAGACAGAGTGGTTTGAGTGGTAGGAAATGTGGAGACAGCAAACAGATGTGATTGGCTCAGCCCTTCTCCATTTCCTCTTCCGGGAGTTACCCTGCCCTAGGGGACACAAGCTAGGGAAGGGCAGGGCCAGGTGGAAGGCCATCATGGTCCAGGCTGCTGGGACGGGGTTCCGTATTGGAGGGCTGGTTTGCTCACTGATAAAAGCTACATCCTCAGCATCACGTTACTAGAGGTGACCTAGCCTCCACCTGCCCCATTTCGTGATCTCTTTCTCAAGTGGCTCGTAATGCAGGCAAGGAAAAAGTGCTGCCTCTTGGGACCCCTCCAAGACCCTCGCAGAATGAGAAAACCAAGGCAGAACTTGAATCATTAAGGTTGTTATTTTAAAGTTAGATAACTTTAAATAATTAAAGTTATTAGCTCCGTCTGTCTGTCCTGACGGTCTTCAGACCTGCATAAGGGGAAGGGACTGAGGGAATTGCTTATTATCAGTTGGGGCATTTGCTTCCTGCTTATGATAGATAAGACAGCATTGCGGGTGCTTGTCATCTGTCACTTGGTGCATGATACTTCTATGATGTGTAATGCATATCTGATGCTTCCTCGCTTCCCCAGTGTTTGGACTCTCCTGGAGCACAGGAGTCGCTCCTGCTTGCCTTGACTTGTTTGCAGCTGATTTTCCTGGGCAGGCCCTCCTGCTCGCTGACTTCCTCTCCCTGGGGACTTGGTCTCAAAACCTGGGATGTTTGTTTTCCTCCCCTGGGGGTGACATCATTGTGTGGGCTGCACCTTGTCGGGCTTCTTATCCACCAGGAGTAAGGAGCATTTTGTTCCAAATAATAAGACCCTTCTGAAGACACAGCCCAGCGGCCCTGTTTTTTTCCAGGGTGTATAACTCTGGGCTGTGACAGTCCCTGGCTTTGTCCCGCTGTTGCATCCAGCGCTGGTTGCACGTCTGTCTTCTTTAGGGGGAGATAGATTCCAAGGGAAGAGTCCACGATGAGGGTTGGCTAGAGTTCAGTGTTCACATACTGCCAGGTGAGGAAGGTTACAGAGACGAAGACCACTGGAGAGCGAGCATTGAGGAGCAGGTCGACAGTTGTGGGGTCCAAAGCCTTGGCAGCTGTCTTAAGGCTGTGTGTGTGTTCAGTTCCTCCATCGTGCCTGACTCTTTGTGACTCCGTGGACTGTAGTCCGCCAGGCTCCTGTGTCCACGGAATTTTCCCAGGCAAGAATACTGGAGGGATTTGCCATTTTCTTCTCCAGGGGATCTTCCTGACCCAGGGATCAAACCCACATCCCTTGCATCTGCTGCACTGGCTGGCGGCTGCTTTAACACTTGAGCCCCCTGGGAAGACCGAGGGACCAGCGGATGTCCATCTCCACCGAGGAAGGGAGGGAAGTGGCCCAAGGCTGCTGCAGCGGTGCTGTATTGTGGCGGGAGCGACACAGAGCTGGGTGGAGGGCTCCTGTCTCCATGGGCTTGGCTGTTCAGAGATCCTCGTCTGCCTGTGCGGCTGGCATTCCTCTTCCAGTAGGTCTCAAAGAAATAAGAAGCCCTTCACACTAAACACATTTCACCAACTCCATTTTCACTGAAAGAGAGTTTTTTTTAATTGTTTGCTTACTTTGGGACGTGGGAAATCCATCAATTACTGCAGACCGCCCTCTCCCCAGGATCCACGCCAACAAGCACAATCTTGTGGATCCCGTGGATATGAATGTCACCGTTATATATATCTCTAATTAAGAGCGCTACCCAGCTTGGAGGGAGGGCTGCAGTTTCTAGCTTTGGAGGAGGGCTGTGGAGCATATATTTAATTTTCAAATGATACCTGAAGAAAATGAATGTTGCCAGAATGGTGTGCTGTTTTGGAGATTTTGAAACTGGAAGGAGAATCTCAAACTGTAAAGGACTGTGCTGGTCATGTGGTGTTAAGACTATTAGGCATATAAATCCTTTTGATAACATCTCAGACAATTCACTACATTTTCTATAACCTCCACAGTGAGGTGAAACCCCTGCGTCTCTCCCAAGCTCAGAGCTTCCCGAACGTAACGTGTCCCACTGCTGGTGTTCAGTAGCACCCAGAAATGACCCTCTTTTTTACTTTAATACTTATGTATCTATTTTCTTATATATGAGACAAAAATAATCAAAGGGTGGACATTTCAAAGAAAATCGAGGCGAGGCTAAGAGTTGCATAACAAAGGAACACAATCTGGCAATGCCTTTGGTATTGGCAAACAAGAGGGAGAGGAGAATTGAAAAGTGTGGTGGAAGGACCAAGTTAAGATATAGGGGAAAGAAGATGAGATAGGAAATGTGGAATTTGTCAGGGAGGACCTGGAAAGCAGTAACAAATGAAATTCATGGCATGTTAGAAATAGCAAAAACATGGACTTTGGAGAAAATGAGATGCAGTCCTGAGATGGAGTTGCCTACCTCTGACATTTTTCCCTTGTTTGCTGGGTTACTTGTTGGTCTATGAATGGTAGGCCACCATCATCATTTATCCCTCGCGGTGGTCACGGGCAACAACTGAATACATTATTTTGGATCATACTTGTTTCTGAAAACAATTAGAAAAGCTGAACTAAATACACAAAAATTTTAGACAGACATCGGAGAGCCGCCAAGGTATGGAGAATTTGCAGTACCAAGATAACTGTATTTTCTCTGACACAGTGAAATCAAGCTAAAAAAAAATAACAAAATTAAGGAGAAAAATCCCCGTGTTTGGAAACTAAACAATACACTCATCACACCCGTGAGTCAAAGAGGAAACCACAGTGGGAATTAGAAAATACTTTGCATGAAGCCATAATCAAATTTCTGCCTTTCAAAACTTAGGGGATGCAGCTAAAGCCAAGATAAGAAGGCCATTGAAGATTTTAATGTGCGTATGAAAGTCACTCAGTTGTGTCTGACTCTTTGTGACTCCAAAGATGAGCCATGAAATTTTCCAGGCAAGAATACTTGGAGTGGGTAGCCGTTTCCTTCTCCAGGGGATCTTCCCAACCCAGGGATCAAACCCAGGTCTCCCACTTTGCAGGAGGATTCCTGGCTGTCCGAGCCACCAGGGAAGCCCATTAATGTGCACACACTATAAAATTTTTAAAGGGTGGACATTCCGACGTAACGTGTCCCACTGCTGGTGTTCAGTAGCACCCAGAAATGACCCTCTTTACTTTAATACTTATGTATCTATTTTCTTATATATGAGACAAAAATAATCAAAGGGTGGACATTTCAAAGAAAATCGAGCGAGGCTAAGAGTTGCATAACAAAGGAACACAATCTGGCAATGCCTTTGGTATTGGCAAACAAGAGGGAGAGGAGAATTGAAAAGTGTGGTGGAAGGACCAAGTTAAGATATAGGGGAAAGAAGATGAGATAGGAAATGTGGAATTTGTCAGGGAGGACCTGGAAAGCAGTAACAAATGAAATTCATGGCATGTTAGAAATAGCAAAAACATGGACTTTGGAGAAAATGAGATGCAGTCCTGAGATGGAGTTGCCTACCTCTGACATTTTTCCCTTGTTTGCTGGGTTACTTGTTGGTCTATGAATGGTAGGCCACCATCATCATTTATCCCTCGCGGTGGTCACGGGCAACAACTGAATACATTATTTTGGATCATACTTGTTTCTGAAAACAATTAGAAAAGCTGAACTAAATACACAAAAATTTTAGACAGACATCGGAGAGCCGCCAAGGTATGGAGAATTTGCAGTACCAAGATAACTGTATTTTCTCTGACACAGTGAAATCAAGCTAAAAATAAATAACAAAATTAAGGAGAAAAATCCCCGTGTTTGGAAACTAAACAATACACTCATCACACCCGTGAGTCAAAGAGGAAACCACAGTGGGAATTAGAAAATACTTTGCATGAAGCCATAATCAAATTTCTGCCTTTCAAAACTTAGGGGATGCAGCTAAAGCCAAGATAAGAAGGCCATTGAAGATTTTAATGTGCGTATGAAAGTCACTCAGTTGTGTCTGACTCTTTGTGACTCCAAAGATGAGCCATGAAATTTTCCAGGCAAGAATACTTGGAGTGGGTAGCCGTTTCCTTCTCCAGGGGATCTTCCCAACCCAGGGATCAAACCCAGGTCTCCCACTTTGCAGGAGGATTCCTGGCTGTCCGAGCCACCAGGGAAGCCCATTAATGTGCACACACTATAAAATTTTTAAAGACTGACAAATCAGTAGTTTAAGACTCTAAAGAAGTTAGAAAACAATCAGAAAATCAAGTCTAACAGTCAAAGGAAAGCAAGCAAGCAAACAACAATTAGTAAGATAGAAAACAAATTTACAACCAATAAAATTAACATTGCCAAAAGTACTGTAAAATTTCCTCTAAGCACCGTGTTAACCACACTCCATAAATTTTGAGATGTTGTGTTTTTATTTTCATTTAGTATAAAATATTCTAAATTTTTTCTTGAGCTTTCATTGTAGATATTGGACTGCCCTAAAATCAGGAATTTCTGTTAATCAAAGGATACCATGAAAAGAGTAAAAAGACAAACCACAGAGGGGAGAAGTCATTTATTGCACATATAAGTGACAAAGTCATTGGCTCCAGAATGTATAAAGAACTCTTACAAATCAATAAGAAAAAGAGTCCGCAAGGACAATGGGCAAAAAGACAAAAAAAAAAAAAAACCCTTCACAGGAGAAGATACCTAAATGATCAATAAATATATGAAAAGCTGTTCAACCTCAGTGAGCATCAAAGATGTGCAAATTAAAACCACAATGAGATACCTGTGCTGTGAAAGGCATGAGCATGATAGATCATCGGCTGTTAACATAGATGAACTAAATCACACAGAGGCCTCACCAGGTCCCTCAGGAATCTGGCCGCTTGGGCCCTGGGAATAGGATAATCAGAGCAAGTATTATTCGGAATCTCTTGTTTACAGTGTGTTCTTGGCGGCTTTGACGACATCTATATTTGGAAGCAGTCCTCCATAAAATTGAACAATGGGATAATAGGAGGAAAGGCATTCCCTGTGATTACCTTTCAGAGGTGAAGAATGGGCTCGGGAGGCTCTGTGTTCTGCTTTCTTTTTAAACTGCCAAGCAGGAAACTGGCCAGAGGGTGCGGTTGGCACGTCCCACGTAATAGGGTCCCCCTCAAGAGAGAATTTAAGGGGAGTCTTGGCTGTTTTACAACTCTTAAGTCCTAAGAATAATTCCTTAGGCTCCCGTAACAGAGGGCTTTGCTAATTAAGGGTCTGGAAGCGAATCCTCCCAAGAGGGTGGCTGAGCACGGCTTCTGCAGAGGGGCGGGCAGGTCCATGGCTTCCGCGGCAAGGAACATTCCGCCCGGGGGACCACGTCCGAGAGGACAAGGTGATTAAGAAGCTGCATGTTCAGTCCCAAATAACCTTATAGAAAAGCAAGTTTGGAAAAAGAAAAGTCACTGGGCATCCTCTACTTTCTTGTCTTTTTCATGTGCAAGACCCACACTCTCAGGACTTCCCTGATGGGCCAGCGGCCAAGACTCTGTGCTCCCATTGCAGCAGGCCCAGGTTTGACCCCTCACTGGTGAACTAGATCTCACATGCCACGACTTAAAAACATGAGAGAGAGAGGTCCTGCATACCGCAGCTAAGACCTGATACAGCCAAATAGATAAATACTAAAAGAAAAATAACCTACGCAGTCAAATGAGATGGGGTTGCAGGCATGCTTAGTCACGTCTGACTCTCTGTGACTCTTATGGGCCGTATCCCGCCAGGCTTCTCTGTCCGTGGAGTTCTCCAGGCAAGAATGCTGGAGTGGATTGCTATTCTCTTTTCTCTCAGAGGAGCTTCCCTCCCCAAGGATTGAACCCGTGTCTCCTGCCTTGCAGGTGGATTCTTTACTGTCTGAGCCAACAGAAAAGCCTGGATATGGGTTGGGTTCCCACCAAAGTCTTGCCCACTTAATGCCACCTTCCAGCAGCTGACCTGGCACTTCGGCGCTCTTCCCTAAAGGGCTGTCTCTTCTGTGCCCATCTCTCTCCCCAAGTCCGGGCTTACTCTGGATGGGCAAAGTTTCATCTTAGTGTGGTACTTTCTAAAGAAAGGTCCAGCTGTTTCTCTTGGAGACTCATTCGCCTCCTTCCTTGTGTATGTCATAGTCGTCTTGCAGGATATCATGTGTTGCACCTGGCTAGAGGAAAACTTCAGATTTATCTGTTCTTTAAGATTTGTTGGTATCAGTTTCTATGGTGCTGATCCTGGGCCAATCTCCGGTTTTTTGGAGTTTCCCACGTAATAGGGTCCCCCTCAAGAGAGAATTTAAGGGGAGTCTTGGCTGTTTTACAACTCTTAAGTCCTAAGAATAATTCCTTAGGCTCCCGTAACAGAGGGCTTTGCTAATTAAGGGTCTGGAAGCGAATCCTCCCAAGAGGGTGGCTGAGCACGGCTTCTGCAGAGGGGCGGGCAGGTCCATGGCTTCATGAAGGAACATTCCGCCCGGGGGACCACGTCCGAGAGGACAAGGTGATTAAGAAGCTGCATGTTCAGTCCCAAATAACCTTATAGAAAAGCAAGTTTGGAAAAAGAAAAGTCACTGGGCATCCTCTACTTTCTTGTCTTTTTCATGTGCAAGACCCACACTCTCAGGACTTCCCTGATGGGCCAGCGGCCAAGACTCTGTGCTCCCATTGCAGCAGGCCCAGGTTTGACCCCTCACTGGTGAACTAGATCTCACATGCCACGACTTAAAAACATGAGAGAGAGAGGTCCTGCATACCGCAGCTAAGACCTGATACAGCCAAATAGATAAATACTAAAAGAAAAATAACCTACGCAGTCAAATGAGATGGGGTTGCAGGCATGCTTAGTCACGTCTGACTCTCTGTGACTCTTATGGGCCGTATCCCGCCAGGCTTCTCTGTCCGTGGAGTTCTCCAGGCAAGAATGCTGGAGTGGATTGCTATTCTCTTTTCTCTCAGAGGAGCTTCCCTCCCCAAGGATTGAACCCGTGTCTCCTGCCTTGCAGGTGGATTCTTTACTGTCTGAGCCAACAGAAAAGCCTGGATATGGGTTGGGTTCCCACCAAAGTCTTGCCCACTTAATGCCACCTTCCAGCAGCTGACCTGGCACTTCGGCGCTCTTCCCTAAAGGGCTGTCTCTTCTGTGCCCATCTCTCTCCCCAAGTCCGGGCTTACTCTGGATGGGCAAAGTTTCATCTTAGTGTGGTACTTTCTAAAGAAAGGTCCAGCTGTTTCTCTTGGAGACTCATTCGCCTCCTTCCTTGTGTATGTCATAGTCGTCTTGCAGGATATCATGTGTTGCACCTGGCTAGAGGAAAACTTCAGATTTATCTGTTCTTTAAGATTTGTTGGTATCAGTTTCTATGGTGCTGATCCTGGGCCAAATCTTGGTGTATGACGAGCCAGCATTTTCTCTGGAGTTTCCCAGCCTGACACTGGAAGCTCTAAAGCTTTCCTTGCCAAACAAAATTTCCCTCAAGACAAATCCTGAAACTGTCATACCGAATGAAAATCAACGGCTATCTACAGCCCACCACGCTACTGATTACCTCTCTCATTTAAAAAAAATTTATTTATTTTAGCTGCTCCGGGTTGCACCTTCGATCTTTGTGGTGGCATGTGGAATCTTTTTTTCTTTTTCTTTAGTTGTAGCATGTGAACTCTTAGTTGTGGAATGTGGAATCTGGTTCCCCATGCTGTTGTGCTGGGCCCCCACTCTTTTGGGACTGCAGGGACTGTCGCCCGCCAGGCTCCTCTGTCCGTGGAATTCTCCAGGCAAGAATACTGGAGTGGGTTGCCATGCCCTTCTCCAGGGGATCTTCCCAACCAGGGATCGAACCCAGCTCTCTTATGTCTCCTGTACTGGCAGGCGGATTCTTTACCACTGAGACACCTGGGAAGCCCATCTAGTTCCCTAACTAGGAGTCAAACTCGGCCCCCTGCATTGGAAGCATGAAGCCTTAGCCACTGGACAATCAAGGAAATCCCTACCTCTATCATTTTTTAAAAAAACCTTTTTATTGTGTATTGAGGTATATCCACTCCAGCATTCTTTCTCGGATAATCCCATGGATCGAGAAACCTGATGAACTACTGTCCATGGGGTTTCAAGGAGCCTGACATGCACACACACACACGCACACACGCATGCACACACACGCACACGCACACACAGCCAATTAACAATGTTGTGGTAGTTTCAGGTGAGCAGTGAAGGGACTCAGCCATCCATGTACACATGTATGCATTCTCCCCCAAACTTCCTTCCCGTCCAGCCTGCCACACCACGTTGAGCAGGCTTCCGTGTATTGCAGTCAGTCCTTCTTGTCTACCTCTATCATTTCGAAAGAGGTCAGGCAAAGGAGTCCTGTGCCTCCATACGTTAGGGACTAGCAAACAAGTGAGAGAGTTTATTGCTCAAAGAAGCTCTCCTGCTGCACCAGAAATCACATTAAATAAGCAAGTCACAGTTTGTCATGTTCCCTGCTTCTCTATTTTAGTATTTCAGAAGGGGCAAGAGGGGATTGAAAGGAGTAGTGGCCAGTTGGTTCATTTGCTGGCTCAGTCCCGGGCTCCACCCGTGAAAGGCCTTCCTCAGCCCTCAGTGCAGCGGCCTCAGTTTATACTCCACACCGCCGAACCGTCAGACCCTTCCTTAGGAGGGAAAGCTATATGTATACATAGACAGGATAGTTTTATTCTTATTTAATCCTCCAAAGTGCTGACCACAGCAAACCGAGCCTCGCAAGCACAGGAGGGCGGTTTATTGGATGAATATCAGAATAGTACCCACGAAGCGCTGTCAGTGATTGCCTCGATGGCTGTCTGAACAACGTGTGAGCCCTCATCAGCTGAAATTTCATACATGTTTATCTGAAGGTAGAAAAGAAATTTTGGGGGAAAAGATATCCACTATTTTTTACTGAAATGTTTAGCTTTCTGAGGAAGTCAAAAAAATGCCTGTCTACTTGGGCTGACCTAAAAATGCAATGCTTTTCATGCCAACTTGATTTATTTATGACCAGGTTTCCAAAATCATGTTCAACTTTATCCTTAAACTGACCTGTATGTCAGCAATTTTTTCCTAAGTTCTTGTTCTTAGCCATATTATCTCTCTTTTTCTTGCTATTTTGGAAGTATTAATGTTAACACCAGTCATTACCTATACCTTGGACCCTAGTGCTTTATTTCTAGCTTTTAAAAGTCTTTATATGTATTACTTTTTAATTTTTATTTTACTTTTTACTTTTACAGTTTTGTTGTTTACAGATATGTATGATCCCTGATTAGTCATATGTATATGTATTATTGATTTCACCTTCATACATGTCTATGAAATAGCAAGAGGAATGAAGAGCTGAGTGTTTCCCACAAAGAGAATGGTGTAGTTCATCAGCTGCTCTTCTGAGAGATCTTGCTGGGAGGGCAAGTGGGAAATGGAGAAATGTACAGAAAGGAGACTTCCCTGGTGGTACAGTGGTTAAAGAATATGCTTTCCAACACAGAGGACACGGGTTCAATTCTGGATCAGGGAGCTAGATCCCATTTGGCTTGGGGCAACTAAGCCCTCCTGCCTCAACAACAGAAAAAGGACCCTGCAGCTGTCAAAGGTTTCAGTTGGCTCAAAGAAGCTCTCTGCTGCACCAGAAATCACATTAAATAAGCAAGTACATTGTCTGCCTGCTCATTTTTTCCAAGAGGGATTGAAAGGAGTAGTGGCCAGTTGGTTCATTTGCTGGCTCAGTCCCGGGCTCCACCCGTGAAAGGCCTTCCTCAGCCCTCAGTGCAGCGGCCTCAGTTTATACTCCACACCGCCGAACCGTCAGACCCTTCCTTAGGAGGGAAAGCTATATGTATACATAGACAGGATAGTTTTATTCTTATTTAATCCTCCAAAGTGCTGACCACAGCAAACCGAGCCTCGCAAGCACAGGAGGGCGGTTTATTGGATGAATATCAGAATAGTACCCACGAAGCGCTGTCAGTGATTGCCTCGATGGCTGTCTGAACAACGTGTGAGCCCTCATCAGCTGAAATTTCATACATGTTTATCTGAAGGTAGAAAAGAAATTTTGGGGGAAAAGATATCCACTATTTTTTACTGAAATGTTTAGCTTTCTGAGGAAGTCAAAAAAATGCCTGTCTACTTGGGCTGACCTAAAAATGCAATGCTTTTCATGCCAACTTGATTTATTTATGACCAGGTTTCCAAAATCATGTTCAACTTTATCCTTAAACTGACCTGTATGTCAGCAATTTTTTCCTAAGTTCTTGTTCTTAGCCATATTATCTCTCTTTTTCTTGCTATTTTGGAAGTATTAATGTTAACACCAGTCATTACCTATACCTTGGACCCTAGTGCTTTATTTCTAGCTTTTAAAAGTCTTTATATGTATTACTTTTTAATTTTTATTTTACTTTTTACTTTTACAGTTTTGTTGTTTACAGATATGTATGATCCCTGATTAGTCATATGTATATGTATTATTGATTTCACCTTCATACATGTCTATGAAATAGCAAGAGGAATGAAGAGCTGAGTGTTTCCCACAAAGAGAATGGTGTAGTTCATCAGCTGCTCTTCTGAGAGATCTTGCTGGGAGGGCAAGTGGGAAATGGAGAAATGTACAGAAAGGAGACTTCCCTGGTGGTACAGTGGTTAAAGAATATGCTTTCCAACACAGAGGACACGGGTTCAATTCTGGATCAGGGAGCTAAGATCCCATTTGGCTTGGGGCAACTAAGCCCTCCTGCCTCAACAACAGAAAAAAGGACCCTGCATGCTGCAACTAAAACTAATACATAAATATTAAAAAAAAAGAAAAAGAAATGGACAGAGAAAGAGGAGTAAAGTGAGGGAGAGAGCATGATGTTGCTCCTTTCCCCACTGGAGAGATTCTTGAAATTTAGATTCTTCCTTGTCAGTTAAATACCCACATACTTTTTGAGCCAAATCTTATTTTACAAGAAAATATTTAAGAGATGGAACCATTCCGGCACCAAGATCAGTGCTTTCTTGCGTGCCAAGCCTCTATGAATTCTTGCCAATCTTTGAGTTTCTGGGGACTCTCAGCATCCCTCCCCTGTGTTTTGTCCTTGGGTCAGTTACGGTGGAGACACATCTGTGTAAGTGCAGAAATGTCAGTCTTCAAGGGAAAAAATAACTACGCATTATTCTGGAATATGACCTGGGAACAGATGCCGCAGGTTTGGGCAAATTGTGCGTAATTTGGGCAGATCGTGAGTGGATATGAATGTAATGCTTCTCAGTTCGTGTATGGGGTATGGCCCTCAGAAAGTCCTATCAGAGAACATTGGCTCGATGGACCATTTCCTGTGTTGTTACAGGGCCGTCCTGACAATGTATTGTTCACATTTACCTCTTAAACTGGTAACATCCCTGAGGACTGTGAAGTCGCTGTGGAATCGAGAACCACGAAAATGTCCATTCCCTTTCAGGCCATAGTTCCATTCACTCCTGAAAACTGGTCTTATGAACTATCTTGTTAATTGTGAAATATTTTTGCTTAAAGATTTTTTTTGCAGTGGGATCAAAAAGGAAGGATGGGTATGGAAGAAGGGGCCATATAGATTGTTTGATACTAGTTGAATAGTGCTATGAATTATAGCATATTATCCAGTAGAATTTTATGCTGTGATTAAAAGTTATCATTATGTAACATAGAATTTTTTTAAAATGAACTCTATTTATTTTGGCTACGCCCCATAGCTTGTGGGATCCTAGGGATGGAACCAGCTCACCCTGCCATGGAAGCTCAGAGTCTTGACCACTGGACCATCAGGGAAGCCCTAGGGGAATGTTGGTAATATAATAATCATTGGAAGCAACAGAATACAAAATTGTCTGCATCCCATGATTAAGCACACAACACCAGTATCTCAAGAATGGCGCCTAGAAGGATTTTTCTTTCAAAATCCCCTTTCATGTTTCTTTCTTTTTTTTTTTTTTTTTTTTGTCACAGGGTCTTTTCTGTGGGGTCTTAGTTCCCCAGCCAGGGCTTGAACCAGGGCCATTCCTGTGAAGGCGCTCAGGGCTAGCCACTGCATCACCAGGGAACTCCTCCTTCTTGTGTTGTTTTAGTAGAAGCGTTCTAATAAGTAAAAACTGGGAAAAGGTAAAATGCAACATCGAAACTGTCATGAGGCAAGTCAAAATAAGAAGATGGCAGATTGTCAGGCTCAGAAATCTCTGGCTCCAGTCACGTTCGTGACAACATCGACTGTCACACTGTGGCGGTGACATCTGTCTTGGGCTCCCAGCGCGAGGGCGGAGAGGCCATGTTGGAGAGTTCCGTGGCTGTGCTGGAAGGGGAGGACTTCCTGGGCCAGTGAGCCTTCATGAAGATGTGCCCTTCGGACTGGTTCTTACCAGACACACCGTGTGCTAGTGACCTTTCACCCGGGAGTGAATTAGAGCACGCTAGTGTCCTTTGTGACCTTGTATCTGGGAAGGATTCTGAGCATATCCTCCCCAAGTACATGGCTTTGAAACAGGTATTAACTGAAAACTAATCTGGGGAATCGAGAACCACGAAATGTCCATTCCTTTCAGGCCATAGTTCCATTCACTCCTGAAAACTGGTCTTATGAACTATCTTGTTAATTGTGAAATATTTTTGCTTAAAGATTTTTTTTGCAGTGGGATCAAAAAGGAAGGATGGGTATGGAAGAAGGGGCCATATAGATTGTTTGATACTAGTTGAATAGTGCTATGAATTATAGCATATTATCCAGTAGAATTTTATGCTGTGATTAAAAGTTATCATTATGTAACATAGAATTTTTTTAAAATGAACTCTATTTATTTTGGCTACGCCCCATAGCTTGTGGGATCCTAGGGATGGAACCAGCTCACCCTGCCATGGAAGCTCAGAGTCTTGACCACTGGACCATCAGGGAAGCCCTAGGGGAATGTTGGTAATATAATAATCATTGGAAGCAACAGAATACAAAATTGTCTGCATCCCATGATTAAGCACACAACACCAGTATCTCAAGAATGGCGCCTAGAAGGATTTTTCTTTCAAAATCCCCTTTCATGTTTCTTTCTTTTTTTTTTTTTTTTTTTGTCACAGGGTCTTTTCTGTGGGGTCTTAGTTCCCCAGCCAGGGCTTGAACCAGGGCCATTCCTGTGAAGGCGCTCAGGGCTAGCCACTGCATCACCAGGGAACTCCTCCTTCTTGTGTTGTTTTAGTAGAAGCGTTCTAATAAGTAAAAACTGGGAAAAGGTAAAATGCAACATCGAAACTGTCATGAGGCAAGTCAAAATAAGAAGATGGCAGATTGTCAGGCTCAGAAATCTCTGGCTCCAGTCACGTTCGTGACAACATCGACTGTCACACTGTGGCGGTGACATCTGTCTTGGGCTCCCAGCGCGAGGGCGGAGAGGCCATGTTGGAGAGTTCCGTGGCTGTGCTGGAAGGGGAGGACTTCGCTGCGTCCAGTGAGCCTTCATGAAGATGTGCCCTTCGGACTGGTTCTTACCAGACACACCGTGTGCTAGTGACCTTTCACCCGGGAGTGAATTAGAGCACGCTAGTGTCCTTTGTGACCTTGTATCTGGGAAGGGATTCTGAGCATATCCTCCCCAAGTACATGGCTTTGGCATGTCTGATTACTGTGAGGTAAAGGCACTTGAGAAACAGCAGGTAGAAAGAAAAGCATTCTGACCCTTCTTTTCATCCTGAAGTAAAGCGTTAGCTACTCAGTCGTGTCCTAGTCTTTGCGACCCCGTGGTAGCCCACCGAGCTCCTCGGTCCTTCGGATTTTCCAGGCAAGGGGAATGGAGCTAGAAGCCATATCTCCTCCAGGGAATCCTCCCAACCCGGGGATGGAACCCGAGTCTTCTTCCTTGCAGGCAGACGTTTTAGTGCCACCAGGGAAGCCCTGAAAACAGGAGGTGAAGCTCTGGAGTGAAAGCAGCTCGCAGCACCAGGAGACGCGCGTGGCGTGCTCAGTCGTGTCTGACTCTTTGAGACCCGAGGGACTGTAGCTCGCCAGGCTCCTCTGTTCGTGGGATTCTCCAGGCAAGAATACTCGAGTGGGCTGTCATTTCCTTCTCCAGGGGATCTTCCTGGCCCAGGGATTGTGCTCTTGTCTCCTACATCTTTTGCACTGCAGGTGGATTCTTTACCGCTGAGCCACCTGCAAAGCCATACCAGGAGGAAGAACATGCTTGTCACTAGAAATGTGGGACTGCGGCTAAGACGCTGCACAAACGCCTCACTAAATGAATGCTTCTCTCCCTGTTACTGTTCCACGAGTCACGTCCCAGCCCAAGACTCTCCCATCATTTCTCTACAAATTGTTCCTTGTTGAGGATGCTGCATAGGCTGGAATTCTAAGCTGCCATTTTGAGTTCCTTTTCCTCTGGGTTTCCTCCTGTGATATAGGCTGTGTGTGTTAGTGAAATGTTCCTTCTTATTAATATTTTTGTTAAAAGAGTTTCAGCAGAGGTAGCATTTTTGCCTCCCCTGTAAATGCCAGGTGGCACAGCAGTAAAGCATCCACCTGCCAGTGCAGGAGAGGCAAGACGCTTGGGCTTGATCCTTGGCTTAGGAAGATCCCCTGGAGTAGGAAATGGCAACCACTCCACTGTTCTTGCCTGGAAAATTCCATGGACAGAGGAGCCTGGCAGGCTACAGTCCCTGAGGTCACAAAGAGTCAGGCACGAGTGAGCTCCACCACCCACCCATAACTGCAAAGAAGAATCTTAGGGACGTCCCTGGTGGTCCAGTGGCTAAGACTGCATGGTCCCAATGCAGGGGGCCAGGTTTAAATCCCTGGTCAGGGAACTGTATCCTACAACTAAAAAGATAAGAAAAAGATCTCACAGGCCACCACATAGACCTGGTACAGTCAAATAAATAAATAAATAATTAAAAAACCCAAGCCCTAGAGGAACTTTTTCTTGGGGACGTATGGAATGATAAACACCACGGGGAGCCAGGAAACAGGTCCATCACATGACACAGCATGACTGTGAAGGACCCGGATGTGTTTTAGGTTAAAGCGGAGCAATGATGTGCCTTAGAGGAGAGGGAAAGGAGCAAGGAAGAAGGAGGTGATCTGGGGAACCTGAAACCTTGAAGTGAGGATGAGACTTCAACAAAGGGAGACGCAGAGAAATTCCTAGGAGGAGAAAGCTCACGCAAGATCCAAATGCCAGGGGTTCAGGGCATGTTCAGGGTCTTAGGGACCAGACAACAGGTGACTGTTTTGGAGAAAAGGGAGAGGCATCATCAAGTTGCAGGCTCACTGTGTTGAGCATCTGGTGTGTAACTTGTCCTCAGTGATTGATACTCAGCGAGTGAATGACTGAAAAGATTGGACACAGGATGGACCCGAAAGGGTGGAAACAGGAACCCTGGAAAGATGGACACGGGCTTGATCCAGGATCATGGGGCTGGCCAGGACAGAGAGAAGGTCGAGGGCGTGCCGTGGAAGGGTCGATCGGAGAGTGGGAAGAGAGCGTCCAGGCTGAAAACCTGGGGAGTAGGAAGAGAGAAGAGAGGGGCAACCAGAGTTGGGGCTAACACTGCCGGAGAAGCAGCCGTGGCTGTTTCCATCACAGACACACAGAAATTCTCTCCATTTAGTCTCTTAGCTCATAAAACAAAATTAAAGTGTGAGCACACAAAAATTTATTACAAGGTACTCTCATGGTCACATGGGGCCAAGAGAAAAATGAGAAGATGGGGATAAAACCCTCCCAGGTAAATTGCTCAGGAACAGAGGGGAGGAGTCCTTGTATGGAAATGAAAGGGTCTCCGGAGGCCCGAGCATTCATAAATTATATCGAGACAGAATTCATGTCGCCACATGGTAGAGCTGTGCCTTTGTCCCCCGCGTCTGTTGTCAGGGGCTACCAGTCCTGGGGGGAAAACTAGCTCTGAAACAACGGATCAAATAAATTTAATTAACTTGGAAAACACACATGGGGCCTCGCAGGACTTCTTTCTGTTTGGCCAGCACTTAAGACGCTGTCACGTGGCTCCGCAGATTTCGGTCCTGACGGAGGCGCCCTGATGGCTGAGTGAGTTTGCGCTGAAGGTTGCAGGGGAGTTGTTTTAGTCGCTAAGTCGTGTCTTGAGTCTTTTGTGACCCTTTGGAAGATAACCTACTGGGCTTCCCTGTCCACAGGATCCTCCAGGCAAGAGCACTGGAGTGGGTTGCCATTTCCTTCTCCAGGGGAGCTTCCTGACCCAGGGATCTAATGAGCGTCCCCTGCAATGGCAGCTTCATTACCCCTGAGCCAGCATCCAGTCCTAAAATACGTTGTGTGTCTAGAGACTTTTTCCTCATCCTCGGGACTGTTCCTTGTAAGACACACAGGCGCGCGCACACACACCCACACCCACACCCGTTGCTTCAGCTGTTCAGCAGCGTGGTGCACAAGGTTGTCTTCCTTTACAAAGTGAGAATCAGGCCAGTATTTGTTTCCAGGTAGACTAGACCCACACACTCCAGTCTTCTTTTCTCAGTCCCTAAGTTTGAATTCAAGTCAGAGGCCTCCGGCGTGAGCTAGACCTGCGGTTCTCCAAGTGTGCCGCTTGACCCGCAGCGACAGCCCTGTGTGGAAGGTGTAAGACACGCCCATTCCCAGGCCCCAGCCCAGCCCTGCCGGGGCAGGATCTCACGGCCAGGGCTCAGCCAAGTGTCTTCACAGGCCTCTCGCCCCCGCCCCAGGGGTGGTTGTGATTCCGGAACAGTCTGAATGAAGCTTGAGACCCACTGGGCTGCAGTCGGCTGTATTCGTGAGCAAAAATTACGGTACTCTCATGGTCACATGGGGCCAAGAGAAAATGAGAAGATGGGGATAAAACCCTCCCAGGTAAATTGCTCAGGAACAGAGGAGGAGTCCTTGTATGGAAATGAAAGGGTCTCCGGAGGCCCGAGCATTCATAAATTATATCGAGACAGAATTCATGTCGCCACATGGTAGAGCTGTGCCTTTGTCCCCCGCGTCTGTTGTCAGGGGCTACCAGTCCTGGGGGGAAAACTAGCTCTGAAACAACGGATCAAATAAATTTAATTAACTTGGAAAACACACATGGGGCCTCGCAGGACTTCTTTCTGTTTGGCCAGCACTTAAGACGCTGTCACGTGGCTCCGCAGATTTCGGTCCTGACGGAGGCGCCCTGATGGCTGAGTGAGTTTGCGCTGAAGGTTGCAGGGGAGTTGTTTTAGTCGCTAAGTCGTGTCTTGAGTCTTTTGTGACCCTTTGGAAGATAACCTACTGGGCTTCCCTGTCCACAGGATCCTCCAGGCAAGAGCACTGGAGTGGGTTGCCATTTCCTTCTCCAGGGGAGCTTCCTGACCCAGGGATCTAATGAGCGTCCCCTGCAATGGCAGCTTCATTACCCCTGAGCCAGCATCCAGTCCTAAAATACGTTGTGTGTCTAGAGACTTTTTCCTCATCCTCGGGACTGTTCCTTGTAAGACACACAGGCGCGCGCACACACACCCACACCCACACCCGTTGCTTCAGCTGTTCAGCAGCGTGGTGCACAAGGTTGTCTTCCTTTACAAAGTGAGAATCAGGCCAGTATTTGTTTCCAGGTAGACTAGACCCACACACTCCAGTCTTCTTTTCTCAGTCCCTAAGTTTGAATTCAAGTCAGAGGCCTCCGGCGTGAGCTAGACCTGCGGTTCTCCAAGTGTGCCGCTTGACCCGCAGCGACAGCCCTGTGTGGGAAGGTGTAAGACACGCCCATTCCCAGGCCCCAGCCCAGCCCTGCCGGGGCAGGATCTCACGGCCAGGGCTCAGCCAAGTGTCTTCACAGGCCTCTCGCCCCCGCCCCAGGGGTGGTTGTGATTCCGGAACAGTCTGAATGAAGCTTGAGACCCACTGGGCTGCAGTCTGGAGAACTGTATTCGTCGGGGTTTTCCAGAGAAACAGAGCCAGTAAGCTATATATAGATACACCACACGAGGAGATGTATTACAGGAATTGACTCAGCAGTTAGGGAGGCTGCGAAGTCCCACGCTCTGCCGTCTGCAAGCTGGAGACCCGGGAAAGCCGGCAGGGTGACTCAGTCCGTGCCGAGACCTCGTCCTCCGGGGGCGGATGGGGGCAAGTCCTGACCTGACGCCCGGAGCCCACGAGTCTGGATCGCGGGTGTCCGAGGATGCAGGCAGAAGCGTCCAGAGCAGAGAGAAGACGAGTCTGCTTTTCCTCAAAAAGACCTTTCTGTCTCTCCGTGGTGCTAGAGCCCCCTGGGGAGGGCTCTCTGTTTTACAAAGTTCCCCAATTCAGTTGCTGATCCCTTCCCAGAGCACCCTCACAGCCTCAGCGGAACCGATGCGCTGCCAGCCGTCTGAGCGTCCCTTAGCCCAGCCAAGTCGCCATTGATAAAACTAGTGTTTAGACTGAGCGTATCATACCGATCGATTCCTTTCCCTTCTTTCTCTCACTCAGGCCCTGTTTCATGTCATCAATATTTTATGGGGTGCTTGCCAGATATCGCTGAGTCTGCTGGAATGATAAAGCGGAGAAGGTGTCTGCTTTCAGGCAGACGTGTAGATAATAAAACACAGAACACCCAGTTCAGTTTGAATCTCTGCCGTGAAAACAATTTGTTTAAATATAAGGTTGTCTCCTAAAAATTAGTCTTTGTTTTTCTAAAGTTCGAGTGTCACGGAGTACCCTGTATTTTTATTTGCTCAACCTGGTAATCGACTCGGTGGCATGTATATTCTTGTGGGGAATGTAGACCCCCCCAAAAAAAGTACATTTATTTTTAAAAAGTAATGCTTTTCAGTGGTGATGTGTGTAATTGAGAAATAAAAATGTGTAATTAAGAGAAGAGAGACATTGGGTAGGCTGGTTAGAGAAACCCTCTCTGAGGAGCTGGGAGCCACGTCCGTGTAGCTCTGAGGGGAGAAAATTACAGATGAAAGAATCAATGTAGGGCCTCCCTGGTGGTTCAGTAGGTTAAGAGTCCGCCTGGCAGTGCAAGGGGTACCAGTCCAATCTCTGGTCCGGGAAGATCCCAGGTGCCATGGAGCAGCTGGACTGGTGTGTCCAATTATGAGCCAGTGCTCTGGAGCGCATGGGCCCAGAGCCGGTGCTCTGCAAAGAGAGGCCATCGCGATGGGAGGCCCACACAGGCCAGAGAATAAGAGATGGATGAAAAATAAATGTAAATAAAAAAGAGGCGTGACGAGGGAGGAAAAAGAACCAATTTAGTGCACCAGAGACGTGTCCCCGGGAATGGATGCTAGAGCAGAAGCGTCCAGAGCAGAGAGACGAGTCTGCTTTTCCTCAAAAAGACCTTTCTGTCTCTCCGTGGTGCTAGAGCCCCCTGGGGAGGGCTCTCTGTTTTACAAAGTTCCCCAATTCAGTTGCTGATCCCTTCCCAGAGCACCCTCACAGCCTCAGCGGAACCGATGCGCTGCCAGCCGTCTGAGCGTCCCTTAGCCCAGCCAAGTCGCCATTGATAAAACTAGTGTTTAGACTGAGCGTATCATACCGATCGATTCCTTTCCCTTCTTTCTCTCACTCAGGCCCTGTTTCATGTCATCAATATTTTATGGGGTGCTTGCCAGATATCGCTGAGTCTGCTGGAATGATAAAGCGGAGAAGGTGTCTGCTTTCAGGCAGACGTGTAGATAATAAAACACAGAACACCCAGTTCAGTTTGAATCTCTGCCGTGAAAACAATTTGTTTAAATATAAGGTTGTCTCCTAAAAATTAGTCTTTGTTTTTCTAAAGTTCGAGTGTCACGGAGTACCCTGTATTTTTATTTGCTCAACCTGGTAATCGACTCGGTGGCATGTATATTCTTGTGGGGAATGTAGACCCCCCCAAAAAAAGTACATTTATTTTTAAAAAGTAATGCTTTTCAGTGGTGATGTGTGTAATTGAGAAATAAAAATGTGTAATTAAGAGAAGAGAGACATTGGGTAGGCTGGTTAGAGAAACCCTCTCTGAGGAGCTGGGAGCCACGTCCGTGTAGCTCTGAGGGGAGAAAATTACAGATGAAAGAATCAATGTAGGGCCTCCCTGGTGGTTCAGTAGGTTAAGAGTCCGCCTGGCAGTGCAAGGGGTACCAGTCCAATCTCTGGTCCGGGAAGATCCCAGGTGCCATGGAGCAGCTGGACTGGTGTGTCCAATTATGAGCCAGTGCTCTGGAGCGCATGGGCCCAGAGCCGGTGCTCTGCAAAGAGAGGCCATCGCGATGGGAGGCCCACACAGGCCAGAGAATAAGAGATGGATGAAAAATAAATGTAAATAAAAAAGAGGCGTGACGAGGGAGGGGAAAAAGAACCAATTTAGTGCAGAGTCCCTAAGATGAGAAGATTTGAGTATGTTCTAGGAATTGCCCAAACTCGGAGTGGATGAGCATAGTAAGGGAGAGCGGCAGAAGGTGGACAGAGCAGCAAACAGGAGCTCAGGCACGTCCCTGCTCGGGCCAGAGAGTGGCGTTTATTATTTCACTGGAGAATTTTTAAGCACAGAGGAGCCGCAAGACGGCCTTTGTGATTTTGGACGCTGCCCTAGCTTCTGCAAGGAGAAGCAGCAAGAGTGGGCAGCAGGGAGGCAGGTTAGGAAGGCCCTGAGACCAGGGAGGAGACGGTGCCAGTGGGGGCACAGGTGGTAGTATGGAGGTGGAAAGAAACGGGCGCCTTTGGGATGAGCTTTGGAGAGGCGCTGACCGGAGGAGAGAAACCGATGCTGCTGAGAGGGAAAGCGCAGGGGAAGATGTTGCCCTTTGATGTGAACAGGGACACTTTGTCTGCTGTAATAAGAGAGAAGGCACAGAGTGTAGATACAGAGGCGGGGAGGGGGCTTCCCTGGTGGCTGAGAAGGTAAAGAATCTGCCTGCAATGAGGATACCCAGGTTGGATCATTAATCAGGAAGGTTCCCTGGAGAAGGAAATGACAGCCCACTCCTGTATTCTTTTTCTTTCTTTTTCTTTTTTTTCTTCTAATTTTGGCCTCTTTTATTGATTTTTTATTTATTTATTTTTCATCCATCTTGATTCCTTGGCCTGTGCGGGTCTCCCATTGCAGTGGCCTCTCTTGTTGCAGAGCGCCAGCTCTGGGCACGCGCACTCCAGAGTGCTGGCTCACAATTGGACACACTGGCCCAGCCGCTCCATGGCACATGGGATCCTCCCAGGCCAGGGATCGAATGGGTGCTCCTTGCACGCAAGGTGGACTCTTTACCCACTGGGCCACCAGGGAAGCCCTGAAATGACAGCCCTAAATGACAGCCTGCATTCTTGCCTGGGGAATTCCACAGACAGAGATGCCTGGCAGTCTACACTCCCTGGAGTGGCAAAGAGTCGGGCACAACTGAGCGAGTGATACTTCCCCTTCACTTCATAGATGCAGGTAGATTTGGAGATGAGGTTAGGGCGCAGTGAGGAGACCTCAAGAGAAAGTACTTTAAAAAAAAATTCAGTATCAGCTTCATCACCAAAATTGTGTTAAATATTGTAGTCCTGTGTATATATACTTGCAGATTATGTCAACTGCCACTTCCGCCAAGCGGATCGCAGTCACAGCTTGATTGGGTACAATTACAAGTTATGTGTCTGCCACGAACCAGTTCAAATATATTTTTGCTCCATTCAGCTTCTTTTTAAAGAAACTGGTTTAAAAAAGAAAAACATGAAATCTACCCTCTTGACAAAATTTTCAGATATATACAGTGTTAATTATATGAGCATTGTTGTAGAGCAACAGAACTTCATGCTGGATGCCTGAAACTTTTTACTTGTTAAATAACAACTCATTTTCCCCACCCCTCGTCTCTAGTAACCACTGTTGTGTTTTCTGCTTTTGTGAGTTTGACTATTTTAGACACTCCATGTAAATGGAATCACTCAGTATGTGTACTTTTGTGGCTGGCTTATTTCACTCAGTATGTCTTCAAGTTGTTACATATTCCAGGATTTCCTTCCTTGTTTAAGGTCGAATAATATTCCATTGAATGTATAGACCATATCCTTTCATCTGTTGATGGATACCTGAGTCGTTTCCATCTCTTGGCTCTTGTGAAGAATGCTGCAATGAATATGCAAATACAAATATCTCTTTGAGATCCTGGCTTTAAATACTCAAAAGTGGACTGAAAGAGAGCAGGACCCTGTGGTCCTTGCCCCCGACCCCTATCCTCAACCCACCTTTTATCTGTGGAAAAACTTTAGTGAAAGAATAAGTTTAATCAGAGAAGTGAGGGAAATGCAGAAACAAAGGAAAACAAAGGAGACCAAATAATAATAATGTAGGCGAGTATAGTCAAAGACTTTTAGTTCCTTCTCAAGGGCTATAGATAATATTCTGAGCCATATTCTGTAAGCTGTCTAATAGATACTGACACCTGCCCCCAGGTGGAGAGGTTAACTACGTGATGACCAGACTGTTGCCATGACACAGGCTACTGCAGTTCTGAGAACTGGCCTCAAAGAAATGGAAGCAGACTGACCGTTGGAACTAAAGATGAACTGTGCAATAAACCAACCGAGATGATGCTGATCAGACCCATGATGACCCATTTCAAGATGACTGACCGAGCTGACTGTGCTATGTCTGCATGGAGCCCCCTCCCACTTCTGGTAACAGGGATCACATAGGTGTTCTGTGTTTGTTCTGTGTTCTGTGCTGGATCACATAGGTGTTCTGTGTTTGATTTTTTTTTTTTTTTTGCCCATCTTTCTTCTTTGGCTTGTGTGGGTCTCCCATTGCAGTGGCCTCTCTCGTGGCAGAGCACCGGCACTAGGCGCATGCACTCCAGAGTGCTGGGTTGTAATTGGACACACCAGTCCAGCCACTTCACAGCACGTGGAATCTTCCCAGGCCAGGGATCGAACCAGTACCCCTTGCACTGCAAGGAGAACTCTACCCACTGTACCACCAGGGAAGCTCTGTGTTTGATTTTTTGAGGAGCCTCCATACTGTTTCCCCAGTGGCTGTACCAATTTTCATTTTCACCAGCAGTGTGCAGGTCTTCTAATTTCTCCATATCCTTGTCAACGCTGATATTTTCTGTTTGTTTGTCTTATCATGGCCATTTTAACAGGTATGAGGTGATATTACATAGTGATTTTGATGGACTTTTTCCTGGTGATTAGTGATCTTGAGCATCTTTTCACACACTTGTCGGATATTTGCATGTTTTCTTTGGACAAAGGTCTGAATAGAGGCTTTGTCCACTTTTTTCATTGGGTGGTTTGGGGTTGTTTTGTTTGTTTGCTTGCTTCTGAGTTGTAGGAGTTCCTTGTATATTTTGGATGTTAGCAGCTTATTAGATATGGTTCACAAATATTTTCTCCCATTCTGTAGATTGCCTTTTCACTGTGTAGACTGTAGAAACTTCTTAGTGTACCGTAGTCCCACTTGTCTATTTTTGCTTTGTTGCCTGTGCTTTTGGTATCAAATCCAAGAAATCACTGCTAAGCTGTCTAATAGATACTGACACCTGCCCCCAGGTGGAGAGGTTAACTACGTGATGACCAGACTGTTGCCATGACACAGGCTACTGCAGTTCTGAGAACTGGCCTCAAAGAAATGGAAGCAGACTGACCGTTGGAACTAAAGATGAACTGTGCAATAAACCAACCGAGATGATGCTGATCAGACCCATGATGACCCATTTCAAGATGACTGACCGAGCTGACTGTGCTATGTCTGCATGGAGCCCCTCCACTTTCTGGGAACAGGGATCACATAGGTGTTCTGTGTTTGTTCTGTGTTCTGTGCTGGATCACATAGGTGTTCTGTGTTTGATTTTTTTTTTTTTTTTGCCCATCTTTCTTCTTTGGCTTGTGTGGGTCTCCCATTGCAGTGGCCTCTCTCGTGGCAGAGCACCGGCACTAGGCGCATGCACTCCAGAGTGCTGGGTTGTAATTGGACACACCAGTCCAGCCACTTCACAGCACGTGGAATCTTCCCAGGCCAGGGATCGAACCAGTACCCCTTGCACTGCAAGGAGAACTCTACCCACTGTACCACCAGGGAAGCTCTGTGTTTGATTTTTTGAGGAGCCTCCATACTGTTTCCCCAGTGGCTGTACCAATTTTCATTTTCACCAGCAGTGTGCAGGTCTTCTAATTTCTCCATATCCTTGTCAACGCTGATATTTTCTGTTTGTTTGTCTTATCATGGCCATTTTAACAGGTATGAGGTGATATTACATAGTGATTTTGATGGACTTTTTCCTGGTGATTAGTGATCTTGAGCATCTTTTCACACACTTGTCGGATATTTGCATGTTTTCTTTGGACAAAGGTCTGAATAGAGGCTTTGTCCACTTTTTTCATTGGGTGGTTTGGGGTTGTTTTGTTTGTTTGCTTGCTTCTGAGTTGTAGGAGTTCCTTGTATATTTTGGATGTTAGCAGCTTATTAGATATGGTTCACAAATATTTTCTCCCATTCTGTAGATTGCCTTTTCACTGTGTAGACTGTAGAAACTTCTTAGTGTACCGTAGTCCCACTTGTCTATTTTTGCTTTGTTGCCTGTGCTTTTGGTATCAAATCCAAGAAATCACTGCCAAGACTCTATGACTTCTTAATAATATGAAGAGTAAATGTATTATATTTCCCAAGAAGCTGCGCTCCTCCAAAAATTATATTTATATTTTCCCTGCAGAAACAAATTTTACTTTTAATGGTGACCTCTTAAACTGAGTCTACAGTAGATTTAGCAATCACATCAGATGTTTCACCTTTAATAGAATGAACTCCATGTCATGGTGATTCCATTAATGAAACAACCACAGCAACCCCCAAAAATCCATTATTGACCTAAGCTTTTAAATATTTATGTTTTTATTTGTTTATCTTTTAGGGGGTGGGGTGGGGAGGGAGGGGAGTGGGCGGGCCACTTCTATTGGCCTTTCATTTCTCTATTTTCATCCGTCTTTGTAATTTGGCTCCTGTGGGCCTCCCATCGCGGAGGCGTCTGTCGCTGCAGAGCGGGGGCTCTGGGCGCATGCGCTCCAGAGCTCCGGCTTGGTGATTGGACACATCGGTCCAGCTGCACGTGGGATCTTCCCAGGCCAGGGATCGAACCGGCGCCCCTTGCACTGCAAGGCAGTGTCCTTACCCACTGGACCACCAGGGAAGCCCGTGACCTAAGGTTTTGAAACTGTATGAAAGCATCATCATTAACCATTTGCAAAATTTTGCTCTGCTGATGGAGCCAGCAAGAACAGAGCTTGCCTCATTTCTCCTATCTACAAGAAAAATTGAGATAAAAAGGGAGTGAAAATTAACTTAGGAGAACAGTTATTTGATGTAACCGAACAGTTGTGCTTCCCAGAGATGCAGATGACAGTTGCACACATCATACTGTTGTTTGGGGGAAAATAACTAATCAAAATCACTTCTGAAATACTAGTTTGAAAGAGACGCTGGTATTTCTGCAGCAGGTTTCGCCTTCTGGTGTTTGTCGGATATTTGCATGTTTTCTTTGGACAAAGGTCTGAATAGAGGCTTTGTCCACTTTTTTCATTGGGTGGTTTGGGGTTGTTTTGTTTGTTTGCTTGCTTCTGAGTTGTAGGAGTTCCTTGTATATTTTGGATGTTAGCAGCTTATTAGATATGGTTCACAAATATTTTCTCCCATTCTGTAGATTGCCTTTTCACTGTGTAGACTGTAGAAACTTCTTAGTGTACCGTAGTCCCACTTGTCTATTTTTGCTTTGTTGCCTGTGCTTTTGGTATCAAATCCAAGAAATCACTGCCAAGACTCTATGACTTCTTAATAATATGAAGAGTAAATGTATTATATTTCCCAAGAAGCTGCGCTCCTCCAAAAATTATATTTATATTTTCCCTGCAGAAACAAATTTTACTTTTAATGGTGACCTCTTAAACTGAGTCTACAGTAGATTTAGCAATCACATCAGATGTTTCACCTTTAATAGAATGAACTCCATGTCATGGTGATTCCATTAATGAAACAACCACAGCAACCCCCAAAAATCCATTATTGACCTAAGCTTTTAAATATTTATGTTTTTATTTGTTTATCTTTTAGGGGTGGGGGGGGGAGGGGGGGGGGCGGGCCACTTCTATTGGTCTTTCATTTCTCTATTTTCATCCGTCTTTGTTCTTTGGCTCCTGTGGGCCTCCCATCGCGGTGGCGTCTGTCGCTGCAGAGCGGGGGCTCTGGGCGCATGCGCTCCAGAGCTCCGGCTTGGTGATTGGACACATCGGTCCAGCTGCACGTGGGATCTTCCCAGGCCAGGGATCGAACCGGCGCCCCTTGCACTGCAAGGCAGTGTCCTTACCCACTGGACCACCAGGGAAGCCCGTGACCTAAGGTTTTGAAACTGTATGAAAGCATCATCATTAACCATTTGCAAAATTTTGCTCTGCTGATGGAGCCAGCAAGAACAGAGCTTGCCTCATTTCTCCTATCTACAAGAAAAATTGAGATAAAAAGGGAGTGAAAATTAACTTAGGAGAACAGTTATTTGATGTAACCGAACAGTTGTGCTTCCCAGAGATGCAGATGACAGTTGCACACATCATACTGTTGTTTGGGGGAAAATAACTAATCAAAATCACTTCTGAAATACTAGTTTGAAAGAGACGCTGGTATTTCTGCAGCAGGTTTGCGCCTTCTGGTGTTTGCGTGGTCAGCGAGAGAGCAACGGCTTCCATGGTGGATGACACACGTCAGCAACCATTTGACCAAGCCGTTTAAGGGGCTCCGTCCCAGGGCTGCTGTAGAGACCTGCTGGTTTTCTCGGAAAGGTTTTCAGATTTTTTTCTTTTTAAAGACACTGCTGTCTTAAATTTTGTAGTGCTGAGGTTCCTTGTGAATTTTTGCCCGTCGCTCAGCTGTGTGTGACTCTTGTGGCCCGCGTGAACTGTAGCCTGCCATGTTTATTTCTGAAGTCTATCTACATTGCTCATTGCCTACCTAATAAGTCTTTCCTTCTTTCTTACTAGTAGAATATCTATACACAGGATGGCGACATGCCTAATTAGAGAGTCCCAGCCTCTCTTGTTGGTGGATGCAGTGTTGTGACACGGTTCTGTCCAGGGAGATGGAAGTCAGCTAGCTGACCTGAATGACTTTGTCCCTCTTCTGAAACTGTTGAAAAGCCTGAGATGGGAAGAGTGCAGCAGAAGCGAAGCAGCATCCCCATGGACACCTCACTGCACAGCTCCAGGGAGCTCTGCTCACATTGTCTGTGGCAGGATGGTTCTCTAGTGTCTGCAAGGCAGTGACCCTCTAGTGAAAGCTGGGCACCAGGGCACTGTCCCGGGGGTAGCGAGGACTGGCCTGTCTGATACGGCTTGCAGGAGTCTTGCTCTCTTCACTATGGCCCTTCTGTGCTTCCTGACCCCTGGATCAGAGTGTCTCTGGTTCAGCCTCTTCAGAGAACAAATCTCTCCTGTTGGTAGAAGGAGGGCAAGAGAGAGAATCTGGGGGCCTGGTCCTTCTGATGAGTGAATCCTCTTGCTTGCAGCCCCATCCCAACCCCTGGATTCAGACATGTGTGCTGCTTTCAGATCCTCAACCTTTAAGAATTCATGATAAATTCCATTTATGATTTGTTGGCTTCTCCAGCCATAGACACTTATTAGAAGGGAGAAAGCTAAAGCTTTAAAATAGCATTATTATCTTTACATATTTTGTTGGCAGTTGGTTTTTTGTTTTGTTTTGTTTTTCCCTTTCGCCTCCTCTTCTCTTATTTCTTTATGGCTGTCTTAGTGGGTTTGGAGGAGGAGTAGAGTTAAAGGCATGCAGGGTTAACCTGAGGATGACAGCGGCTGGTCCGAAGGCAAGCCTGGGGTGAGTTCTCATCAGTGTCTATGCTGAGAAGCCTTGGGCCTTTAGTCCACACCATAGGCATGTGGACTGGAAAAAAAAGAATAGCAAATGGAAAGAAAAACCTTAATTCAGAGTTTTAGCTAGCGATGCCTAAGCCTAAAGAAACAAAAATCTAGACTAGTTCCCAAGTTTCCTCTTGAATGACCAATAAAGCCACTGCATAGAGTTATAATAATAAGAACAAGCAACTCAATACTAAGAAAAACAAGGAGAACAATCAACTCTACTCGGCACCATTGGGCTCCCGGCCTGTTGTCTTTCCCTTAGACCTACTGTGCCTCTGACAGATGCTCCCGCTGCTGCTGTTGCTGCCGGTAAAGATGGTAAGGATGAAAGCTGACACTTCTGGAGCACTCAGTGTGTGCCAGCACTTTAGTATTTCAACCCTCACCACCATCGTTTCCAACCGTTCCTGTCATTATACCCAACACCATAACGCGGCAGAGAGCAAGCAGTTAAGTACCTTGTACAAGTTCACATAACTAGGATGGTTCAATTAGAATAAAGGTTAATATTTCAAATAGAGTGGTTCAAAGCCAGGTGGTAAACCAAGGAAGTCCTTGCTTGTACAAATGCACTACAGATAAAAATACTTGAATGCATGTATCGCTTGACAACTTCAAAAGCAATTTCACTTCATCTTATTTGATCACCAGAGCTTCCTTAGTGGCTCAGTGGTAAAGAATCTACCTCCCAAGCTGGACATGTGGGTTCAATCCCTGGGTCTGGAAGATCCCCTGGGAGAGGGAAACGGTAACCCACTCCAGTATTCTTGCCTGGGAAACCCCACGGACAGAAGAGCCTGGTGGGCTACAGTCCGTGGGGTCGCAAAGAGGAGGACACGACCGAGAGACTGAGCAACAATGAAAACAACAGTGTTTGATCCCTGAGGTTCTGTTGTGCAGTTGAGAAAACTGAAGCCCATCTGACTCCAGACTGTGCTCGCAAGGTTGCTTAACTGTTTTTATCTACAGACACACTGATGTATGGTGTTTTTAAGATTCTCAGAGCCTTATAACCCTAAGCTCAGCTCTTCCACTGTTCATTTTGATGATTATAAACATTCATTTACACAGAATTCCAAGAAGAGACATTCTAAAGACAATATAACTACTCGAGTGCAAGTTGTGAATTATTGGTTTTAAGCCTCAGAAAGGATTTTCCCATAGATACTACATGAGTCATGGTAAGTAGGCGTGTCAGCTGTCCCACAAATGCCAGAATGCAACTTCTGTTAGCACCTTCACCACAGCTCTTTGGGGACCCAGGGGAGGAGGAACCCAGACAGGAAGAGGAGGGCCAGGTGGTGGTGGCAGCGCCCTCCGCTGGTGGCATGAGGCGTGGGAAGGCCAGTTACAATCCGAGAGTAACGTAGGGCCAGCCGGGCTTACTTCACACCTGCTGTGCCTGCATGCAGAGGCTCTTCAGTGCTGCCGGTAAAGATGGTAAGGATGAAAGCTGACACTTCTGGAGCACTCAGTGTGTGCCAGCACTTTAGTATTTCAACCCTCACCACCATCGTTTCCAACCGTTCCTGTCATTATACCCAACACCATAACGCGGCAGAGAGCAAGCAGTTAAGTACCTTGTACAAGTTCACATAACTAGGATGGTTCAATTAGAATAAAGGTTAATATTTCAAATAGAGTGGTTCAAAGCCAGGTGGTAAACCAAGGAAGTCCTTGCTTGTACAAATGCACTACAGATAAAAATACTTGAATGCATGTATCGCTTGACAACTTCAAAAGCAATTTCACTTCATCTTATTTGATCACCAGAGCTTCCTTAGTGGCTCAGTGGTAAAGAATCTACCTCCCAAGCTGGACATGTGGGTTCAATCCCTGGGTCTGGAAGATCCTGGGAGAGGAAGCAGTAACCCACTCCAGTATTCTTGCCTGGGAAACCCCACGGACAGAAGAGCCTGGTGGGCTACAGTCCGTGGGGTCGCAAAGAGGAGGACACGACCGAGAGACTGAGCAACAATGAAAACAACAGTGTTTGATCCCTGAGGTTCTGTTGTGCAGTTGAGAAAACTGAAGCCCATCTGACTCCAGACTGTGCTCGCAAGGTTGCTTAACTGTTTTTATCTACAGACACACTGATGTATGGTGTTTTTAAGATTCTCAGAGCCTTATAACCCTAAGCTCAGCTCTTCCACTGTTCATTTTGATGATTATAAACATTCATTTACACAGAATTCCAAGAAGAGACATTCTAAAGACAATATAACTACTCGAGTGCAAGTTGTGAATTATTGGTTTTAAGCCTCAGAAAGGATTTTCCCATAGATACTACATGAGTCATGGTAAGTAGGCGTGTCAGCTGTCCCACAAATGCCAGAATGCAACTTCTGTTAGCACCTTCACCACAGCTCTTTGGGGACCCAGGGGAGGAGGAACCCAGACAGGAAGAGGAGGGCCAGGTGGTGGTGGCAGCGCCCTCCGCTGGTGGCATGAGGCGTGGGAAGGCCAGTTACAATCCGAGAGTAACGTAGGGCCAGCCGGGCTTACTTCACACCTGCTGTGCCTGCATGCAGAGGCTCTTCAGTCCTGCCCACCTCTTTTCAACGCTGTGGACTGTAGCCCACCAGGCTCTTCTGACAGTGGGATTCTCCAGGCAACAGTACCGGAGGAGGTTGCCATGCCTTTCTCCAGGGGATCTTCCCAACTCAGGGATTGAACCCGTGTCTCCTCCACTGGCAGGCAAGTTCTTTACCACTAGTGCCACCTGGAAAGCCCTTACCCATAAAGGCCCCACACAAACCCATGCCACTGATGCAGAAGGGAATAAAACTTGCTTTTTTATATAATCAAACTTTTTAAAATTGAAATATAGTTCATTGACAATGTCGTGTTAGTTTCTAGTGTGCAGTAAAGTGATTCAGTTATATATACATATGTATGATAGACTCTTTTCCATTATAATTTATTACAAGATGTTGAATATAGTTTCCCATGCTTTATGGTAGGACCGTATTGTTTATCTATCTTATGTATAGAGTTTGGTGTTTAATCAAAGAGAGTTCCTGGAATAACGCACACTCCCCATCTGTTGATACTGGAACCCATGTTTCTATGCTGAAAAAAAAACAAGACTGGGGGATATCGATGGCAGACCAGCTGAGGGCCCTTTGTAGAAGGAACACTTGGTCCAAATAAGGCTGATTTCCCGAAAAAATTATGCTTCCTTCTGTATAGTTGTTGGACCCCTCATTTTACTGTTAACCACCAGATCGTGTATAATTAGAGGCTCTGCTGTTCCAGAGGGACGTTAGGAGAATCTGATATTCTGAGCTAATGTAATCAGTCATGTTAAGTAAAGACTTCTGTGTTTTACAGGCTTCTGAACTAGGGATCTCTTGGGGATAAAGCACTTGCCATCCTGACCCAGGATAGGAGCTGGGCATAATCGTGCTTTAACTGATTAATTCTAATAATTAGAACCTGAATAATCCTTCACTCAGTTGTTGTCTCCTCTGGTGGCTCAGACGGTAAGGAATCTGCCAGCAGTGCAGGAGAGCTGGTTCGACCCCTGGGTCTGGAAGATCCCCTGGAGAAGGGAATAGCCACCCACTCCTGTCTTCTTGCCTGGAGAATCCCTTGGCCAGAGGACCCTGGTAGCCTGCAGTCCGTGGCGTTGCCAGGAGTCTTGACTAATACACACTTTCACTCCTACTCAGAATCATGTGAGGTGAGCAAACCTGAGACAGATGGTGGTGGCCATCTGAGTCCTTGGGGTCTGTGGACCTTCTGCAGTCATGGAAGACTAAACATGTCTGTGCACAGGGCTGGATTTTCCTGTTGCCAGGGCTCTGAGGTTATGTCACTTAGCATTTTTTTCCTGAGAGAGATGATCACTCCTAGCCACATGGCATCTCCACTGTTTTTTATCAGAGGGGATCTGATAAGAGATCAGCCATCTTAAATTCTGGAAGCTGGGACTTCCCTGGTGGTCCAGTGGCTAAGAGGCTGCCTTTGCAATGCAGGGGACGTGGGTTTGATCCCTGGTTGGGACGCTGAGACCCTGGATGCCCGGCAGCAACGAAACCCGCATGCCACCTCTAGGGAGCTCGCGGCTCTAGTACTGATGGTTTTCCCTCCTCCCCCGGGAATCTTCCTCCTGTACCTCGTCTCCCCAGGCTTTGGGTCTATTTACTGCTGGCCTGATCCTCTGTCCTGTGCCCCAGGTGTCTGTAAGCTGTTACGTCTTTACATGCTTTTGCCATGTCTATGAGGCTACTCACCCACCTGTCAGATTTTGATCCATCCCCTCATTTGTCTGAGCTCTCTCAATATTTCCCACTCTTCGTGCAGATGACACATGATCCTAGTCTTACCATCTGAAAAGAAAGGGCATCTGTCCAATGTCTCTCCTCTCTGAAGAGCTACCTGCATATTCTCTCCTCTTCAATGCCTCATTTCCCCACAAACCCCTGCACATGGGATCGTCCTGGGCCAGGGATTGAACTGGAGTTCCTTGAATTGTGAGGCGGACTCCCTACCCAATGGACCGCCAGGGAAGCCCCAGGTGTCACTTTGAAGTCTTTCTTGCCCTTCATCAGCAGCACCCAGATGATCACTTAGTTCTGCCCAGCCTCCTGGGGGTGGTCAGGTTTGCCCAGTTTTCTCCATCCTCGTTTCCAATGTCTTAATCCAGGCCTAAGTCATTCTCTCTAAGTGGACCCCGGAGTCAACATGTCTTGCTCAGTCCCATCATTCCCTAACTCCTTCCCTCAGCTGCCAGAGAGATAAGCTTTACACGTGAGCATGCGCACATCCTTTCTGCTTTTGATTCTGTGGTGGCTGCCTGTCACCTTCGGCTTCTTCATGGATCAGATCCCTATACACCTCATCTGTTTAGGGATCACCTCTTGTCTCTATGTTGCAGCATCTCTTGGCTGTGGCTGTTCCGCAGCCTTTGCCATGCCTTCCTTCACCTCCGTGCCTTCCCTTGGCTCCTACGGCACCATCCTGGAAGGCTTAGTTGGCCCCATCCTCAAGGTCCCTGCGCTGAGGTCTTGGAACCACATGGCTGTGGTGGCATCCTGATCCGATTCTGGACTGATCTGTCTCTGTGTCTTTTGCCTCGTTTGGAAGCTCTTTATATACCCATCACTTGACTCCATTCCTACCGCTTTGCTGATCCTCAGAGTTAAAGGCATGAATGCATGGATAATGACATACCCATCCACCCTCCCCCACCTTTCTATGGGAAAGGACTGGGAGAAAACGAATCAGAAGCAATAACTAGAAATGATTATAAGAAATATTTCGAATAGAAAACATGACACTGCTCGTTAGTTTAATCTTTATGACAGTATTAAAATATTTTTAAGTATTTAAAATATTAAAAGTATTTGAAGTATTTATAAAAATCTTTTTCCCTTTATGGAATTCTAAATTTGGGAGGGGTTATCAGAGGTCATCAGTTTCATCCTTTGGTTTTTAAAGTACAGTCACTTTCTTTAGACAGTCATTTTTTAAAAATGCCTTTAAAAATAGTTTTGTATGTCTTACACTACCACTGGACACTGAGCTTTCCAATATCTGACCTGCTGAACTGTAACTGTTGCACTCCAGCACTAAAATGAGCTCAAAGGGAAGGCTGTGGACGCCTTGGTGTGGCAAAGCACTGTTGCCTGGTAACCCAGAGGCAGCATCGGCCGTAGGCTTGCCCCTGCGGCCCGACCGCCGAGGAGCCTTACTTTGAGAGGTGCTCACATCTCTGCCACCAGAAGGGCATCCATTTTACTTGCCTTCCTTGCTTCTGCTGTTTAACAGATCAGTGAATAATGATTTTTAACTTTTTTTAAAGATTTTTTAATGTGCGGACCATGTTTAAAGGCTTTATTACAATATTGCTTACAATATTACAATATTGCTTCTGTTACAATATTGCTACAATATTTGCTAAAAAATTGTTACAATATTGCTTCTGTTTTATATTTTGGTTTTCTGGCCGTGAGACATGTGGGATCTTAGTTCCCCCACCAGGGATTGAACCCTCACCCTCTGTATTGGAAGGTGAAGTCTTAACCACTGGACCGTGAGGGAAGTCCCAATGATGATTTTTTTTTTTTCCAATGATGATTTTTAAATGTCCAAGATTGGTAAATACTATCCAATGTCTAACACGTGGCAAGAGCTTTCACTTTATATGAAGACACAGAGGGGACAGAAGAAGAGGGAGATTAGAGACAAACAAAACAAATAAACAATCATTTGACTCCCTGGTCCGGTGAAAGGAGCAGAAAGAGTCATGTCTAATCCTCCATGGCTGGCGAAGAAGAAAGAGCAAGGATGCAACAACAGGTGGAACGTCACGTGACTCGATGCGCTGGGAATGAAATCCTGACAAACAAATAGCATCGTCCGTCACGTCCCAAACTTGACACCAGAATCAGGCCGCTGAGCAGAGCAGAGCAGTCTCCATCGTCGCCACCACCGTCAGAATGAGTACTGGGCCAAGGCTGCCTCGCTGGCCAGAAAGCCGTCTCCACTCTAGCTAGAGTTAGCCAAGGAAGGCACGACAGCAGAGCTGCAATTGTGGTGATAGGACTAAAACAGTCCAAAGAGTGGATATAAATTTAAACAATTGAAGAGGGTTGAAAGGTCAGTATAAGGCGGGAATTCTTAACCCGGAGCGATTTTGCCACCAGAGGGACATTTGGCCATGTCCGGAGAGATTTTTGGTTGTCACAGCTGGGTGGGGAGACGGAGCTACCGGGATCTGGAGGGAGAGCCCAGGAATGCTGCGGAACATCGTGTAACAGTCGGAGAATCATCCAATATGCCAGCAGTGCCAAGGCTGAGGAAGCCTGAGGTAAGGGAATTTCTCAACCTGATAAACAAACCCAGGGAGAGTGACTGGATTTACCAGGGGCCACAGCACAAGCTGTTTTCTTAACCTGCCCACATAGTAAAGCCTACGCATGCCTGCTTCTAAAATCCCCAGTCTGTGTCGTGCGACCTCATGTTGGTAGCTTGAAATAGGCGAGTTCCACCATGGACCACAGAAACTTGTCTTTTTAAGTTTGACTTTTTATTTTCTATTGGAGGATAGCCGGTTAACACTGTGATCATTTCAGGTGGACCGCGGAGTGACTCAGCCATGCCGACACGTGGATCCTTTCTCTCCCAGCTCCCTTCCCATCCAGGCTGCCGCGTAACATCGCGCCGAGTTTCCCACGCTCTACCGTAGCTCCTCATTGGCGATCCGTTTGAATTACAGCATTGTGTGCCTGTCACTTCAAGCTCCCCAGCTGCCCCTTGTCCGCCCTCTGCTGAAACCAGAAGTTCATTCTCTAAGTCTATGAGTCTATTTCTGTTTTGTGTAGAAGTTTATTTGTATTATCTATTTTTAGATTCCACATGTAAGGGATGTTATATGATCATTCTTCATTCTTCTTTGACACTTCACTCAGTATGACACAGACACATGTTGAGAAGAAAATTTTCTAAAAAATATGGGAAGAGGCTCTAAACGTGGAATACCTAAAAAAATGAAGCACAAAGAAAATACTGACACAGAGAAGACGGTAAAACTATGAGTTTTCAACGTGCTGATGGGAAGCCTCGCGGATGTCATGGTCAAAGGCGTTCGGGTGCCACACGCCCTGGGTACGGTGGTCTTCAGGCTCCAAACCAGCTTCAAAGCGGGGCCCTGCTTTCCCCCTGCCCCTGGGGAGAAGATGCCAGCCCCAGGCAGGAGCGGGCCACGGGAAGTGTGCAGACCGCGGAAGGATTTCCTGCACTTGTCCCTCAGCAGGTCGCTCCCCACGCTTCTCCTTCATCATCAACTTCCCAGTTTCTCCGCTCTCGGGACCCTCTCGCCTGCAGCCAAGTGGAAATCAAGGCTGTTCTTTTCTTTGTGATGCTAAACAGTTTAGCTGCTCTCAGCTCCCTCGAGCCCTGCCACCAGCTGGCCCCGGCTCCCAGCAGACCCGGGGGAAAGCGCATCACCAGGGCCGGCCACTTAGAGAGGGATTTTATCCTGAAGGTCCTGGCGGGAACAGATGGAGCAGTTCACAAAGGTCATTTGAGGCGAATTTAATTGAGGGACCATTTGCAAAGGCTCAGGCAGGATTTCTGGGAAGTAAGTCCAGGTAGGAAGAGCAGGCTGGCTTTCTACCCCGTGGCAGGCAGGATTCTCAGACGACCTTCAGTGAGTGACAACCATGTTGAAGGCCCTGCCCTTGAATGTGGTTGTTGTTCAGTCCGTAAGTCATGTCTGACGCTTTGCGACCCCGTGGACAGCACGCCAGGCTTCCCTGCCCTCCACTGTCTCCTGGAGCTTGCTCCAACTCGTGTGCGTTGAATCGAGGATGCCATCCAACCGTCTCATCCTCTGTCACCCTTTCTCCTCCTGCTCTCAGTCTTTCCCAGCATCAGCCTCTTATCCAGTGAGTCATCTCTCCACATCAGGTGGCCAAAGTAATTGAGCTTCAGCATTAGTCCTTCCAAGGAATATTCAGGGTTAATTTTCTTTAGGATTCACTGGTCCAAGGAACTCTTTCAAGAGTCTCCTCCTGCACCAAGCATCAAAAGCATCAGTTCTTTGGCTTTCAGCCTTCGTTAGTCCTTGAATGTGGCTGGACCCTGCGATGTACTTACAGCCAACAGAATGTGGCAAAAGTGAAGGACGTCACTGCCGTGGGTCAGTGGTGTGGTAAGAGGCATGGTCTGGCTGATAGGGGAAGAGGTTCTCCTGCTGGCCTAGAAGAAGTGGGAAGGGACTGCATAGCAAGGACGTACAGGTGACCACTATGAGCTGAGAGCAGCCCTCGGCTGACAGGCAGCAAGAAAGCAGGGACTTCAGTCCTTTAACCACAAGAAGCGCAATTTTGGCCATAACCACCTGAGCTTAGAAGAAGCCCTTAAGCTCCAGGGACGAGCAGTCTGGGCGCTCCTAAGTTGTTGCCTTGGGAGACCTGGAGGAGGGGCGCCAGCCAAGCCGGGCCCAGACTCTGACTTATGTGTTATGAACTTAATGTGTGTGCTCCCATTGTCCCCCAAATGCATATGGTGACGTCCTCACCCCAGTGTGGAGGTGTTGGAAAGTGGGGCCTTTTTGAGGGGAGGGGCTCACAAGGGCGGATGGGTTAGTGCCCTCCTAACAGAGACCCAGAGAGTGCTCGCCCTTTTCTGCCATAGGAGGACACAAGGAGAATACACGGCTGTATTTAAAATGGATCAGCAACAAGGCCCTACTGTATAGGCACTCTGCTCAGTGCTATCTAGTAGCCTGAACAGGAGAGGAATTTGGGAGAGAATGGATACACGTATAGGTATGGCTGATGCCTTTGCTGTCCACCTGACACCATCACAACACCGTTAATAGGCTGTGAAAAGTAGTCAAAATGTGAATTAGATCAGTCAGGTCTGACTCTGCCATTTCATGGACTGTAGCCCTGCCGGCCTCCTCTGTTCATGGAATTCTCCAGGCAAGAATACTGGAGTAGGTAGCCATGCCCTTCTCCATGCAATAGACTATATATGCTCGAGTATAAAGTAAAAAGTTCATACACCTGCACACACAAAAGAACGTGGCCATCTGCAAGTGGAAGAGGGCCCTGAGCAGAATCCAAGGGTACTGGTACCCTGACCTGACTTTCCAGCCTGCAGAACTATGAGCAATAAACATCTGTGGTTTGTAAGCCAACCCCTGTGGTCCTTTGTTACAGCAGCCAAATTGGCCTGAGACAATACTGCCTGTATGTTGTTTTAAGCCACTGTGTTTATGCTAATTTGTTACGCAGCAGTAACTAGCTGTTAGCATCCTTCTCAGGCCCCAGAGGCAAGGGGAAGGAGCAGTCGCTGGAACCCAAAGCGGGGGCAGCCGGATCAGAGCCGTGGTCTCTGTAGGTGAGACCAGCCTGCGGCGGCCTGGGAGGGAGGGAGCTGCGGGATGCGGGCTCTGATCTCACATCCCCCCCCCTGCACTGGGGGCACGCCCTTTGGTGGACCCAGCCAGAGGCAGCGGGGTAGGGCTGACAGCATAGATCAGCTTCCTGGGGCGCAAAGCACAGCTGAGAAGTGTGGATTGCAGACTTAGAGGGGCAAAGGGAATATGTATCTGGCACCCAGGGATCCTCAGACCTAGCGTGGGAAGAAGAGGAGCTCTCCTTCACCTCGTTACCTCTATGGGTGGACAGTCAAAGCCAAGGCAGAACGGAAACAGCAAACAAAACAAAACCAACTGAAAACACAGTGGGAGTTAAGGGTTTGGTTCCATGGTGAATCAATAAGTAAAAGTATGTTAAAATCACTTACACCTTGATTGTAAGTGGGCTAATCAAGCCATTATCTTTACGTAACTTGCTTTTACTCAAGAGGCCCCTATCCTCTGATGGCACTTCAGACCCTAGCATTGTTTAAAGTCTGCAAAGAGACAGCTGATGGAATAAGGCTGGCTGTGAATCCGACAGCTTTGTAGTTACTGGGTAAATGAGCTGGTCTCTAGAGAACAGTTTCACTGTTATTTTGTCCCCTAGTTATTCCCTAGAAGACACAGTTTATTCACTGCTCTGATAAGAAGGGGTTTGTTGAAACACATTGTATCTTGGTGTACAGCCAGTGAGTTGTAGGCTTGTAGAATCTGCCCACCAGTGTAGGAGATGCAAGAGACACGGGTTCAATCCCTGGGTGGGGAAGATCCTCTGGAGGAGGAAATAGCAACTCACTCCAGTGTTCTTGCCTGGGAAATCCCATGGGCAGAGGAGCCTGGTTGGACACGACCGAGCACCTGGGCACCGCGGCCACCACTGTTTCCCAGGGCTACCGTGACCAAGTACCACCCGCCGAATGTCTTAACAACAGTAAACTGTCTTGTACTCCTAGGCACCCCAAGTCCAAGGTCAAGGGGCAGGGTTGGTTCCTTGAAGATGTGTGTCAAGGGAAGGAGCAGTCGCTGGAACCCAAAGCGGGGGCAGCCGGATCAGAGCCGTGGTCTCTGTAGGTGAGACCAGCCTGCGGCGGCCTGGGAGGGAGGGAGCTGCGGGATGCGGGCTCTGATCTCACATCCCCCCCCCTGCACTGGGGGCACGCCCTTTGGTGGACCCAGCCAGAGGCAGCGGGTAGGGCTGACAGCATAGATCAGCTTCCTGGGGCGCAAAGCACAGCTGAGAAGTGTGGATTGCAGACTTAGAGGGGCAAAGGGAATATGTATCTGGCACCCAGGGATCCTCAGACCTAGCGTGGGAAGAAGAGGAGCTCTCCTTCACCTCGTTACCTCTATGGGTGGACAGTCAAAGCCAAGGCAGAACGGAAACAGCAAACAAAACAAAACCAACTGAAAACACAGTGGGAGTTAAGGGTTTGGTTCCATGGTGAATCAATAAGTAAAAGTATGTTAAAATCACTTACACCTTGATTGTAAGTGGGCTAATCAAGCCATTATCTTTACGTAACTTGCTTTTACTCAAGAGGCCCCTATCCTCTGATGGCACTTCAGACCCTAGCATTGTTTAAAGTCTGCAAAGAGACAGCTGATGGAATAAGGCTGGCTGTGAATCCGACAGCTTTGTAGTTACTGGGTAAATGAGCTGGTCTCTAGAGAACAGTTTCACTGTTATTTTGTCCCCTAGTTATTCCCTAGAAGACACAGTTTATTCACTGCTCTGATAAGAAGGGGTTTGTTGAAACACATTGTATCTTGGTGTACAGCCAGTGAGTTGTAGGCTTGTAGAATCTGCCCACCAGTGTAGGAGATGCAAGAGACACGGGTTCAATCCCTGGGTGGGGAAGATCCTCTGGAGGAGGAAATAGCAACTCACTCCAGTGTTCTTGCCTGGGAAATCCCATGGGCAGAGGAGCCTGGTTGGACACGACCGAGCACCTGGGCACCGCGGCCACCACTGTTTCCCAGGGCTACCGTGACCAAGTACCACCCGCCGAATGTCTTAACAACAGTAAACTGTCTTGTACTCCTAGGCACCCCAAGTCCAAGGTCAAGGCAGGGTTGGTTCCTTTTGAAGACTGTGAGTAGGGGGTCTGCTCCACGTCTCCCTCCAAGTTTCTGGAGGCCTGAAGCATTCCTTGGCCTGTAGGTGTTATTTGCCTGTCTTCACATTGCTTTCCCTCTATGTGTCTGTCTCTGTGTCTAAATTTGCGTTTTTTTAAAAAGAACACTTTTAATTATTTATTTTTTAGTTATGTATTTATTTGGCTGCACTGGGTCTTAGTTGTAGCATGTGGGATCCAGTTCCCTGACCAGGGATCGAACCTGGGTCCCCTGCATTGGGAACACAGGGTCTTAACCACTGGACCACCAGGGAAATCCCTAAATTTCCATTTTTTGTGAGGACAGGTATATAGGATTAGTGCTCCGTCTGATGACCTCATTTTAATCATCCACAAAGACTCCAATTCCAAATAAGGGCACAGTCACAAGTACTGGAGATTAGGATTTGAGTATCTTTGGAGGGTGGTGGATACACGATCCAATCCTGAAGAGGATGTAATACCAACCTGCAGTTTAAAGGTAAAGTCATATTCAGGGTCAGAGATTCATGTCTTTCTGGCCTGCCCTACCCAGTTTATCTGGGGAAACTGGGAAGTGTCCTTTCATGTACACTGTTTCAGAGAAAGCTTCTGCATAAACATTCAATCATTAAATAACAAATGTGATTGGGAGCTGGGCGGGAGGCCCTACTTATATGTTTGCAGTCTTTTTAAAAATTATTTTTAGCCCTGGCAGGGTCAAAGTTAAAAGGGGAAATAACATATGACACTATTTACCTCTTACCAATGCTGACTACAGTAGAGGACACTTACATTATTATGTATTAATCTCTCTTTATTCCCTCTTTCTTACTGAGCAATAATAAGAATTTTTATTCTTGTTCTAGGAATAAGAACAGGATAGAGGGTTCTTTTCCCCCAAGTGTATGAGAGCATCCTAGAAGAGATTTCTATACAGAAGCCGTTAGGGTTGCCTTTTTTTTTTTTTAAGACGAGAGAGGCTAAACTGATCATTCTTAAAATACCCTGAAGACCCCAAACCCGTCAGCCATTGACTCTTCGCCATCCTTCCGCTGGGCTGTGTGGTCCTGGCTCCTGTGGGCTCTGTACAGAATGGGTTCTTTGTAGTCAGGCTCGCTTGCTGAAATAATACCCTGTAATTGCTCAGTCCTCTGCGGCCTGAGAAAACTCAGCAGCGGCATATTTGGGAATCTGCCTTGCCTCATCCAGCTCTTCGTCGTATCTGGCCCGTCAGGCAGCCAGACAGACAATCAAAAGGCATTCAGGTCTCTGTGTGGAGCCGCCACAGTGCACTCATAGAGATTTTTCTGGGTTGACGTGGGAGGGGGGTATGAAAAGGGGGGGGTGATTATTTTCTGCATAACGTGTTTCTTTAGATTCACTGCTTTTAAAAATGATATTTTTATTCAAATTAGTTGTGGTCAAAGGAAAGCAAGTACAGAGATGCGTTCGTTAAGGACAAGGCCTCCTGCTGGCCTCCAACAAGCCTATTTCTAAAGCAGGCAGCACCAGCGTCGACCCAGCCTGCATGTGTCCCAGTTACGTTTATGGGGACATTATTAATTTGCGTAATGATGTGCTGTCGCACAGTGCTTACGTGCAGCCACTAGAAAGCAAGGATGCTGCAACGTCTGGTCTGTGGTTTCTATTTCAGTTCAGGGAATATAGACACGTTTAATCCAAGTGGAACCCACGATTCCTATTTAAGAGGCTTTCAACCTCTTTGAATCTATGCTAACACTAAATGTTCCTCTGAATGAATAGATGTATCTGAATTTATACATGTGACGTGTGTGAACTTAAATCATCTTTGTTGTTCGTTCACTCAGGCGTGTCTGATTCTTTACAGTCCTGTGGGCTGCAGCGCTGCAGGTGCCCCTGTCTCTCCCCATCTTCCGCAGTTGGTCCAAACTCATGTCCATCTAGTCGGTGATGTCATCCAACTGTCTCATCCTCGGTCACCTCCTCCTCCTGCCCTCCATCTTTCCCAGCATCAGGTCTTTTCCAGCAAGTCAGCTCTTTCCATCAGGTGGCCAAAGTCTTGGAGCGTTGGCTTCAGCATCAGTCCTTCCAGTGAATATTCAGGGTTGATTTCCTTCAGGGCCGACTGGTTTGGTCTCCTTGCTGTCCCAAGGACTCTCAGGAGCCTTTCCCAGTGGTACTTTTCATCAGCTTTGCTATAAAACAGAACATCTTGGTAACTTTCATTACCTACTGAAATAACCCAGTGAAATTGTTCTAAATTCCTCCCCAAGTTTTTTCCCCAGTGCTTTCTACTCTAAGTATATTTGGTTACTGGTGTCTGGTCCTCATCAAAGAACAGATAGCCATTAGCAGCACCAACATTAGAATGGGGAGCGGGGTACCAGCTCAGTCAGAGGTGTCCTTAGATGTACATCTAGCCTTTCTCGCCTCCCTTTGAAACCCAGAGTCACGTGGCACAGGAATGTAGGGGCTGAGGTTCTAACTGGCCATCTTGCACGTGACTCATTCACTTGACCACTGTGTTCTAGGCATCAGCACGGCTCCTTCTGGCCCCTTACTCACTCTGAGATTACTCAAATTTCCTTTAGATGGCTAAATGGCCTCCAACCAGCCTATTTCTAAAGCAGGCAGCACCAGCGTCGACCCAGCCTGCATGTGTCCCAGTTACGTTTATGGGGACATTATTAATTTGCGTAATGATGTGCTGTCGCACAGTGCTTACGTGCAGCCACTAGAAAGCAAGGATGCTGCAACGTCTGGTCTGTGGTTTCTATTTCAGTTCAGGGAATATAGACACGTTTAATCCAAGTGGAACCCACGATTCCTATTTAAGAGGCTTTCAACCTCTTTGAATCTATGCTAACACTAAATGTTCCTCTGAATGAATAGATGTATCTGAATTTATACATGTGACGTGTGTGAACTTAAATCATCTTTGTTGTTCGTTCACTCAGGCGTGTCTGATTCTTTACAGTCCTGTGGGCTGCAGCGCTGCAGGTGCCCCTGTCTCTCCCCATCTTCCGCAGTTGGTCCAAACTCATGTCCATCTAGTCGGTGATGTCATCCAACTGTCTCATCCTCGGTCACCTCCTCCTCCTGCCCTCCATCTTTCCCAGCATCAGGTCTTTTCCAGCAAGTCAGCTCTTTCCATCAGGTGGCCAAAGTCTTGGAGCGTTGGCTTCAGCATCAGTCCTTCCAGTGAATATTCAGGGTTGATTTCCTTCAGGGCCGACTGGTTTGGTCTCCTTGCTGTCCCAAGGACTCTCAGGAGCCTTTCCCAGTGGTACTTTTCATCAGCTTTGCTATAAAACAGAACATCTTGGTAACTTTCATTACCTACTGAAATAACCCAGTGAAATTGTTCTAAATTCCTCCCCAAGTTTTTTCCCCAGTGCTTTCTACTCTAAGTATATTTGGTTACTGGTGTCTGGTCCTCATCAAAGAACAGATAGCCATTAGCAGCACCAACATTAGAATGGGGAGCGGGGTACCAGCTCAGTCAGAGGTGTCCTTAGATGTACATCTAGCCTTTCTCGCTCTCCCTTTCGAAACCCAGAGTCACGTGGCACAGGAATGTAGGGGCTGAGGTTCTAACTGGCCATCTTGCACGTGACTCATTCACTTGACCACTGTGTTCTAGGCATCAGCACGGCTCCTTCTGGCCCCCCTTACTCACTCTGAGATTATTCTGCCAAACTTTTGCCAAGCTGTGTGAGATGGCATGAGAATGGTGCCAAATAAGCTTTAAAAGCATTTTCTGGACTTGCCCAGCAATAGAGTGGTTAAGACTCAGCTCCCAATGCAGGAGGCGTGATTTCAATCGCTGGGCTGGTCAGGAAACTAGGATCCTACCAGCCAGCGCTGCATGGTCAGAAACAGATAAATTAAAGATCTTGAGGTCTTACTTGGAATATACACAGCACTAAATGTGTTCATAAAATATAACAGAAACAAAATTTTTAAGTGATCCCTTTCCAGCGAGGACATTGGAACTGCAAAATTATTTCCCAGTTTCACCTTCTGACAAGGACTTCTCTCCCTCAATATTTTGCATGCTGGTTACTTATAACTGTATTCCCAGTGGAGTCAACTCACTGGAAAAGACTGTGATATTGAGAAAGACTGAGGGCAGGAGGAGAAGGGGGCGACAGAGGATGAGATGGTTGGATGGCATCCCTGACTCAATGTACTTGAGTTTGGCAGATTTTGGGAGATGGCGAAGGACAGGGAAGCCTCGTGTACTATAGTCCATGGGGTCACAAAGAGTCAGACATGACTGAGTGACGGAACAAGAGTACATGAGGAAGTGTTGCTTCTCTCCCACCCAGCTACCTTGCTGTCTCTGCTCTCAGACAGCACATTCAGAAATCTCTCCCTCTGGGCTGAATTTGATTGAATCCTCCAACCGAGAAGTCTTTCCTACCTATCCAGTCACCTGATAAGGGATCTGATGTTTTTTCCATTGCTGAAGGGACTTGTATCAGGTGAAGTTCATCACAAAAGCATTCATAAGGAGGAGCACCTGCTGAGCCAGGATTCCTGCAGACCAAGCTTACACCTTCCTATCCCGCAGAACAAGGAGGCTGCTGGGGTTGGAAATCAACTTGGTGTTTTAGGGTCTGTGCTCACCCCCAGTCATCTCTGAAGTCTCCGCACACCTTGGAGAGGAGCATGGCTAGATTCTAGAAGCCTCTCTGAGGCTTTTTACTTCCAGAGGGGCTCTGTGATTGATCAATGAACCTCAAATGTTTACCTGTCCTTTAAAACCCATCTCACTGTTGTGCTTTTTGTTTGAAAAACATTTGAATGAGTGAAAGGGGTAGAAGATGATGTTATGTATGAATGTATTGCCCACAAATGAGTCTTTATTCTATCTTTAGGCTCATCTATCAAGCATTGTAAACATTTGCAATTTCTTAGTCATGTACGTCAAGTTCATCACTCTCCTCCCTTCTGTTCAGTACATGTATTGAGGGGTGATGATTTACCGCTTCGTAGAATTTCCTATGATGTGTTTGGAGAAATAGGCTTGTACGGTGGTATTAGGAGGCATTCTAATGCTTCACTTACGAAACTCTGGGGCTTGCCTTGTGGCTCAGTGGATAAGAACCCATCTGCCAATGCAGGAGACACAGGTCTGAGCCCTGATCCGGGAAGATCCCACGTACCGCAGAACAGCTAAACCCACACATCAACAAAGACCCAGCACAGCCAAAAATAAATAAATAAAAGTTAAAAAGAAGAAAGAAAGAAACTCTGACCCTGGAGACTCAGAAAAACCTGCTTTCCCTAACCCCACCCTGAAAGGTTATTCATTTGCTCGACACCTCAGGGAAGAAACTGGTCAATATACCAGCACAAAAATGTTTGTTAACCAGGCTATGCAGGGTGTCGCCAGTGAACCTGGCAAGAAAGAGGAAGTCATTTGTGGAGCAATTAGCAACCATTTGCTACCAATTATGTGTTTCGCCCTGAAGCCAAGCCTTGAATTGGACTCAGCAAAAATGAAATATGAACCCTTTCATCATATTTTATTTCGTCTTAAGATGAGATTGAATGTAACATTTGGTATTTTGAATGTAGCCTTTGACGCACCAACAAGGAAAAACGGCCTCAGTTGGTGAGTTTTCTGTCTTGTGCTTCACATGGCAGCCTCAGATAGGCAGCCGATCACCAGGGAAAGGCGGCCAGGAGGAAGAGCCCAGCCAAGCCATGAACTTCAGTTCAACTGCTCGTCTGTGACACAGACAATGCCGTCCCTTGTGTGGGAAACAAAGCAGGCACGGGGCTTTGTATGGGATTGAATAATGACAGTATGCCCTGAGATTCACTTTCTTATTAAAGAAAGTGAACTGCCCCATGAAAGACAGCTGTGTACTTACCAAAAACAGGTCACACTCATTGTGTGGTGTCCTGGAAAACCACAAGCTCCTTCCCACACCCCAAACCTTTTAAAATGTAAGGCTCACTAAAAGGTGTGAACATAATCCTTAGATTAGAGTACCCTCTTTAGAAATTTGTCATTGTTTATTCCAATAGTCTGGGCTTCGCTGACTCCCTGAGCGCTTGACCTTGATCACACCTCCCTCACCCCTTGTTGAAACGTCTATTTTCTTTGGTTTTCTTGGCTGTCCTTTTAATGGAGGTCCTTTCTCCACTGCCTCTCTAAATGACATTTATAAAATGTTTGTCTTCAGGCCATTTCTCTTTTTTTTTCTCAACACTGTGTGCCTGTGGAGCGCATTCTCTTCCAGTCTTGTCGGTGTTCAGTCCCTAAGTCGTGTGCGCCTCTTTGGGAGCCTGTGGACTGCAGCACGCCAGGCTTCCCTGTCCTTCACCATCTCCCTGAGTTTGCTCAAATTCATGTCCATTGTCATGTCCCTCTCTTTTCCTTCCTTCCACCATTTCTTTCTTTCTTTCTTCTTTCTTTCTTTTTTTTTTAAAATTTATTTATTTTTGAGGTGGGGGGCAGGTTGGGGAGGGAGGGGAGTGGGCGGGCCTCTTCTGTTTATCTTTTATCATCCATCTTTGTTCTTTGGCCCATGTGGGCCTCCCGTCACAGTGGCCCCTGTTGTCGCATCGGCTCCAGGTGCATGTGCTCCAGAGCTCCGGCTCGGCAATTGAACACATCGGTCCAGCCGCTCTGTGGTACACGGGACCTTCTCAGGCCAGGGATCGACCCGGTGGCCCTTGCACTGCAAGGCGGTATCCTTACCCACTGGACCACCAGGGAAGCCCTCTTTCTTCTTTCTTTACTTCCTTCCATCTCTTTATCACTTGAAACTCCACTACCATTCTTGTGGGAATGCTTGAGAGATCAGAGTTCCATGAATTCTGATTTCAGATTTCAGAATTCAATTTCAGTCTTTCTTTAGCCAGAAATTGGCCTTGTTATTAATAGAGCCTGTGTATAATATGATTTTATGAATGCTTTCTCCCACTAGTTTCTTCTGTATATTCATCCTTTGCCATCCCTCCTTGATCTTTTCCTGGACATTGTCCAGATTTAGGATACTGAGGACCAGTTTCTGGGGTGAACGTACACGTGCCTGGATTGTTAGACAGTTGCGCTATTCTGCTGAATCAGGCTGTATGCATTTAGTGTGGACGATGTGTTTTTCTTGCACATATGCACTCCTGGGCCAGGTTTTGTTCTGTCCTGGATTGACTAGGACTTCATTATTCTCTGAGATGGGCCTCAAGCAAACATTGCACTTCTGTGTTAGCAAATTTCAAAGAGAAGACATGAAGACATATCTTCCTACCAATGGATCATGCAAAAGTGCCTTATGTTTGCAATGAGAAGCACAGAAGAACACTGTGTGCCTGTGGAGCGCATTCTCTTCCAGTCTTGTCGGTGTTCAGTCCCTAAGTCGTGTGCGCCTCTTTGGGAGCCTGTGGACTGCAGCACGCCAGGCTTCCCTGTCCTTCACCATCTCCCTGAGTTTGCTCAAATTCATGTCCATTGTCATGTCCCTCTCTTTTCCTTCCTTCCACCATTTCTTTCTTTCTTTTCTTTCTTTTTTTTTAAAATTTTTTTTTTTTTGGGGGGGGGGGGCGGGTGGGGGGGGGGGGGGGGTGGGCGGGCCTCTTCTGTTTATCTTTTATCATCCATCTTTGTTCTTTGGCCCATGTGGGCCTCCCGTCACAGTGGCCCCTGTTGTCGCATCGGCTCCAGGTGCATGTGCTCCAGAGCTCCGGCTCGGCAATTGAACACATCGGTCCAGCCGCTCTGTGGTACAGGGGACCTTCTCTGGCCAGGGATCGACCCCGTGCCCCTTGCACTGCAAGGCGGGATCCTTACCCACTGGACCACCAGGGAAGCCCTCTTTCTTCTTTCTTTACTTCCTTCCATCTCTTTATCACTTGAAACTCCACTACCATTCTTGTGGGAATGCTTGAGAGATCAGAGTTCCATGAATTCTGATTTCAGATTTCAGAATTCAATTTCAGTCTTTCTTTAGCCAGAAATTGGCCTTGTTATTAATAGAGCCTGTGTATAATATGATTTTATGAATGCTTTCTCCCACTAGTTTCTTCTGTATATTCATCCTTTGCCATCCCTCCTTGATCTTTTCCTGGACATTGTCCAGATTTAGGATACTGAGGACCAGTTTCTGGGGTGAACGTACACGTGCCTGGATTGTTAGACAGTTGCGCTATTCTGCTGAATCAGGCTGTATGCATTTAGTGTGGACGATGTGTTTTTCTTGCACATATGCACTCCTGGGCCAGGTTTTGTTCTGTCCTGGATTGACTAGGACTTCATTATTCTCTGAGATGGGCCTCAAGCAAACATTGCACTTCTGTGTTAGCAAATTTCAAAGAGAAGACATGAAGACATATCTTCCTACCAATGGATAAACATGCACAGAAGTGCCTTTAATGGTTTTTGCTGAATGAGAAGCCACAAGGAACTGAACTTTATGTTGGCCACAACAGGATGATTTCTAATTTCTTATTGGTGCACTTGGTCACCCAGCATGGAAAACAGAGTCAAGGAGTCATAGACTTCTGTAGATGAGAAAGTGGAATCCAGAGAGATAAAGCACATGGTAACTTAGCTGTGTGTTCTCCTGGGGCCCTTGACGTGGCTGACTTCTCAGCCCCAGGACCCAGTTCCGCCTCACCACTTGTAGGAAGACTTCTTTTCACAGCCAGTCCATCCTTCTAAGTTGATTTGAGGATATTTTTAAAAATATTTATATATTTGGCTGCATCAGGTCTTAGTTGCATCATGTGGGATCTTGTGTTGTGACTTCAGGGTGCTTAGTTGCACAGGCTTAGTTGCTTCATGGCATGTGGGACATTAAGTCTCCAACCAGGGATCAAACCCATGTCCCATGCATTGCATGGTGGATTCTTCATCACTGGACCATCAAGGAAGTCCCTGATTTGAGGATCTTTACCGATGCTCCCAAAACAATGTGTGCTTACTCCCACTGTTGAGGAGAACATCTTTTTCCTAGACAATATGGGTCAATTTTTACTTGTTGGTTCCCCTTTAAATTATAACAGTCCTTCTCCTAAAAAATCCTTCTTTCAGGTGGCAAGGTTGCTGTACCCTATAATCACTTTGATTGAACTTGGAGAGTCTTCATGTCTCTGTGGCAATATATTTACCTCTTAGTATGAGCTATTTCTACACATATCTACTTCAAGTAATTTTTCATTTTGGAGATTTTGTCTTCAAATTCTGTGACTGGGAGCGCCTAGTCAGAACTGCCTGTATCCTGACGATGTTAGCATTCTAGCTGAATCAGGCTGTATGCATTTAGTGTGGACGATGTGTTTTTCTTGCACATATGCACTCCTGGGCCAGGTTTTGTTCTGTCCTGGATTGACTAGGACTTCATTATTCTCTGAGATGGGCCTCAAGCAAACATTGCACTTCTGTGTTAGCAAATTTCAAAGAGAAGACATGAAGACATATCTTCCTACCAATGGATAAACATGCACAGAAGTGCCTTTAATGGTTTTTGCTGAATGAGAAGCCACAAGGAACTGAACTTTATGTTGGCCACAACAGGATGATTTCTAATTTCTTATTGGTGCACTTGGTCACCCAGCATGGAAAACAGAGTCAAGGAGTCATAGACTTCTGTAGATGAGAAAGTGGAATCCAGAGAGATAAAGCACATGGTAACTTAGCTGTGTGTTCTCCTGGGGCCCTTGACGTGGCTGACTTCTCAGCCCCAGGACCCAGTTCCGCCTCACCACTTGTAGGAAGACTTCTTTTCACAGCCAGTCCATCCTTCTAAGTTGATTTGAGGATATTTTTAAAAATATTTATATATTTGGCTGCATCAGGTCTTAGTTGCATCATGTGGGATCTTGTGTTGTGACTTCAGGGTGCTTAGTTGCACAGGCTTAGTTGCTTCATGGCATGTGGGACATTAAGTCTCCAACCAGGGATCAAACCCATGTCCCATGCATTGCATGGTGGATTCTTCATCACTGGACCATCAAGGAAGTCCCTGATTTGAGGATCTTTACCGATGCTCCCAAAACAATGTGTGCTTACTCCCACTGTTGAGGAGAACATCTTTTTCCTAGACAATATGGGTCAATTTTTACTTGTTGGTTCCCTTCAAATTATAACAGTCCTTCTCCTAAAAAATCCTTCTTTCAGGTGGCAAGGTTGCTGTACCCTATAATCACTTTGATTGAACTTGGAGAGTCTTCATGTCTCTGTGGCAATATATTTACCTCTTAGTATGAGCTATTTCTACACATATCTACTTCAAGTAATTTTTTCATTTTGGAGATTTTGTCTTCAAATTCTGTGACTGGGAGCGCCTAGTCAGAACTGCCTGTATCCTGACGATGCTCATCACTATCTATCTCCCAGACTTCCTGGGAGAGGTGAGTGAAGTGATGTGCATGGAAACACTTTGTCAATAAAAATGTGCCAGAGAGATATGAGGTATGGTTTTTGCAACACGCATCCTATTATTTGTTGATAGTCCAACTTGAAAAAAAGTTTGGATTAGAACATGACCTTTAATCTGGGGAAAAATCAATAATGTAGTAGACCTACATATATGTATTTAATGCGAGCCTGTCTTCTGTATCTAAAAGTACAATGACTAGAGTTTTATCAGTTTTTGTTTCCTTCTCTTTTTTTTTTTATACAATGGGTTTAAGATTTTACCCTTTGAAACTGCCTACTTCACCTACCCTGCACAATATTAAAAAATAAATCAACTTATGTGTGTTCAGTCCTATATAAAAATTAGGATCATTTTGCAACTATAATTAATTTAAAATAGAATGGAAATAGACTGACTTCCCTGATGGCTTAGTCTTTAAAAAATCTGCCTGCCAATGCAGGAGACGCAGGTTCAGTTCTTGGGTTGGGAAGATCCCCTGGAAAAGGAAATGGTCACCTACTGCACTATTCTTGCTTGGGAAATCCCATGGATAGAGAAGCCTGGTGGGCTACAGTCCATGGGTCACAAGAGAGTCGGACATAGGTTAGTGACTACACAATAACAGACTGCAAATATCCCCAAATAGTATACATTATTAATGTTTATTATGGAAATTCTGTATAGTTTCCTGTGTCTTTCGTTTGTGGACTATGAGTCTCCAGTTTTAGAAAAGTTTAAATACATTAACCACAGCTTGTTTTTTCCTTACTTCTTTGGTGTTGATAGTCACTATAAACCTTATCAGTCAACTTTGACTATAACTCTATTCATGTGCTTATGTTTGAGTAGACAAGAGATAAATATGAGCTTTCCTACTCTGTTATCCTTTAGCACCTTTGCCTGACTTAAATCTAACATGCATCAATTTCACAGTTACGTTTTTATACTGTTAAGTACTAGAAGTAGGTTACTAGAAAACATGTGTTAATATTAGTATCAATCTTTAGAGTACAAAAAAGGTATAATGCGAAGATGTTCATTCTTTGAAATATTATGGAAGCAAAAACCAGCTATTGTCAGATTCTGAGTTTTTCCTATTTTTTAAAAAAAATTTGGCCTTTTTATTGGTTTTTTATTTATTTATTTTCATCCATCTTTATTCTTTGGCCTATGTAGGCTTCCAATTGCAGTGGCCTCTCTCGTTGCAGAGCATTGACTCTGGGCGCATGCGCTCCAGGGCGATGGCTCCTAATTGGACACACTGGTCCAGCCACTCTGCAGCACGTGCGATCTTCCTGGGCCAGGGATCCAGCCAGTGCCCTTTGCACTGCAAGGTGGACTCTCTATCCAGTGGACCATCAGGGAAGTCCTGGTTTTTCCTATTTCCAATTTTAAAAATGTATGTCTTATATTCCAATTCAATGGACTAGTCCGCTTCTTTCTCTCTTTCTTGCTGCCTTCACAACCGCTATCCTTGCCATTCTCAGATTATATCATTTGAAAGAAGAGAAGAAACTCAAGTTGGAGAAGCTGATTCCTGATGAAGAATTGAGAGTCCTACTTTTATAAGGGCAACACTGGCTGGCAGGTGGACATTTCCTCTTCCAAAGCTTTAGGTCCCAGCATGGACTGTCTACAGATGATATGTCTGTCCCTGTATTGCCTGTATTTAGCAAAGAGCCTGGCACATAGCAGATGATCAGTCAGACTTTCTTGAATGAGTTCATCTATGTAACTGGACCATCACGATTCAGATCATATCACCGCGTGGTCCAGAGTCAATGAAGACAACTCAGATTAAGTCTAGATCAGCAAGTTCACACTAGGGCTCAAACTAGGAGACACAGGTTCTGGTCCATGTGCTTTCACACAGAACATTAACCTTACAGGGGAGATTAAGACTCACAGACACAGATGGAAAGTGTGACTCCTTTTTCAGATTTTGCTGCCAGTTTTCAAGTTATCTCCATATACTCACCCCAGCTTTCTCCTTCCTTTCTAGCCATATGAGTCTAAAAAAGACACCAGACCTTTCCAAGCTCTTCTTTACAGTGAGAATCATACAGAAGTCTTACAGAGGTCAAAGGGAGTCAAAGTAGAAAACTATGTGATAGACATGGCAGTGATTTGGTATAGGGCTGGCAGATAAACCAGAGGCCATGAGGTTAAATTCAAATCTCAGATAGTGACGTTTTCCCCACACAAATATGTCCAAATATTGCAATTACTGGGTGTCCTGTATTTTATTTGCTAAATCCAGTCACTCTATCATGGCAAGTTGTACGACGTTTCCTCATGTAGCATGGTATATGTTTGGTAAATGTTTCCTTGTTAAGTGTTTCCTCATTTCCACTTCCTCACAAGCTCATCTAACAAGGGCGTCAGATGCTGCCTGATTTAAATGTGGCTAAATTGTGGTGAAGGACAGGGAGATAAAGATGATTGTAGCAAAATCACCTATAACCATACTTTTATTTCTACAAATAGAATAGAAAAAAAAAAACATAAAAATATTGAGGCCAGCATAGTGTCCTACCTGACTCACACATAGAAAAAAAACAATAGATTTTTATTTCATTTGAAAGAAGAGAAGAAACTCAAGTTGGAGAAGCTGATTCCTGATGAAGAATTGAGAGTCCTACTTTTATAAGGGCAACACTGGCTGGCAGGTGGACATTTCCTCTTCCAAAGCTTTAGGTCCCAGCATGGACTGTCTACAGATGATATGTCTGTCCCTGTATTGCCTGTATTTAGCAAAGAGCCTGGCACATAGCAGATGATCAGTCAGACTTTCTTGAATGAGTTCATCTATGTAACTGGACCATCACGATTCAGATCATATCACCGCGTGGTCCAGAGTCAATGAAGACAACTCAGATTAAGTCTAGATCAGCAAGTTCACACTAGGGCTCAAACTAGGAGACACAGGTTCTGGTCCATGTGCTTTCACACAGAACATTAACCTTACAGGGGAGATTAAGACTCACAGACACAGATGGAAAGTGTGACTCCTTTTTCAGATTTTGCTGCCAGTTTTCAAGTTATCTCCATATACTCACCCCAGCTTTCTCCTTCCTTTCTAGCCATATGAGTCTAAAAAAGACACCAGACCTTTCCAAGCTCTTCTTTACAGTGAGAATCATACAGAAGTCTGACAGAGGTCGAAGCGAGTCAAAGTAGAAAACTATGTGATAGACATGGCAGTGATTTGGTATAGGGCTGGCAGATAAACCAGAGGCCATGAGGTTAAATTCAAATCTCAGATAGTGACGTTTTCCCCACACAAATATGTCCAAATATTGCAATTACTGGGTGTCCTGTATTTTATTTGCTAAATCCAGTCACTCTATCATGGCAAGTTGTACGACGTTTCCTCATGTAGCATGGTATATGTTTGGTAAATGTTTCCTTGTTAAGTGTTTCCTCATTTCCACTTCCTCACAAGCTCATCTAACAAGGGCGTCAGATGCTGCCTGATTTAAATGTGGCTAAATTGTGGTGAAGGACAGGGAGATAAAGATGATTGTAGCAAAATCACCTATAACCATACTTTTATTTCTACAAATAGAATAGAAAAAAAAAAACATAAAAATATTGAGGCCAGCATAGTGTCCTACCTGACTCACACTTTATAGAGTGCTTAAATAAATCATGGTTCTCCAAAATAATGCGTTTTTATTCAGAAATTTAGATTATGTTTATAGTGAATGTTTTCATGTTTCTAGCATTGTTTTGAGTGAGGAAAGTGGGATAGGAAATTGTAACATCATTATGATCTCTCCCTATAGGAAAAATCTAAAGGAAATATGTGAAAATAACTCTGGGTCACTGAATTTTTTTTTTTTTTCTCATCTTTGTATCTTTATAGTTTTCCATATGGACCAAACTTTCTATAATGAACCGATTACTCTTAGGATAAGTATTTAACGTTCTCTCTTAAATTACTTTAGATTTTTAATTTTCCAATTATTCAGTTCAATCGCTCTGTTGTGCCAACTGTGTAAACCCAGTGAACTGCAGCATGCTAGACTTCCCTGTCCTTCACCATCTCCTGGAGCTTGTAAATTATAAATAAAATTTTAATGAATTAAGTGGTAGGAAACAACTTTAAACTTTTAATTATGAATAACATGTAGAAATTCAACTTGTAACAAAACTGTGCAGTTGATCTTAAAATAACAAAACCAAAGCCTTTGTTCCGAAGTAGAACACAAACAGGGAAGTGTATAAAGCACAAATGCATGGCTGAACACGTTTTCTTAAGACAGGAATCCAAGTACCCACCTAGATCAATGCACAGGACACTGTCCCAGATGCCCCCTCCCCCTGCCATGTGCCCTGTTTCCAGGCACTGACTTCCACCTGGTTGGTTTGTGTTGATTATTTACCATCTTTTCCTTTCATTTCAGTTTAATCGTCTAAATTGTATTCCTCAGACATGCAGATTAGCGTAGCTTGTTTTTGAACTCGACGTAAGTGTGATCCTTTGCCATATATTTTGCCACACCTGACTTCTTTCATCAACGTGCTTTTAAGGTGCATTCATATTACCTAGCATTGTGATAACGTATTCATTGTTGTGTTGGGATTTCAGCGTCGGACTCTGAGTGAGTGAAAGTCTCTCCATCTGACTCTTTGTGACCCATGGACGAGCCATGGAATTCTCGAGGCAAGAATACTGGAGTGGGTAGCCTCTCCCTTCTCCAGGGGATCTTCCCAACCCAGGGATCAAACCGAGGTCTCCCGGATTGCAGACGGATTCTTTACTGTATGAGCCCCCAGGGAAGCCCCGTTGATGGACATTTGGGCCGATCCCCAGCGTTGGCTTGTGCACTGTGGTTGCTATCAGGATTCTTTTTAATTGTTTTGGTTTTTTTTTTAATGGTTTCTTTTGGTGGGGGGAGGGTTAGGGAGGGAGGGGGGTGGGCGGGCCACTTCTATTGGTCTTTGACTTATTTATTTTTCATCCATCTTTGTTCTTCGGCCCGTTTGGGCCTCCCATCGCAGTGGCCTCTGTTGTCGCAGAGCACTGGCTCTGGGCGCATGCGCTCCAGAGCTCCGACTCAGTAATTGGACACATGGGTCCAGCCGCTTCGCGGCACGTGGGATTTTCCCAGGCCAGGGATCGAACCGGCGCCCCTTGCACTGCAAGGCGGTGTCCTTGCCCACTGGACCACCAGGGAAGCCCGCTATCAGGATTCTTGCCCTTGTCTTCCAGTGCACATGCGCTCACTAGGCTGAGATTCTGGCTTCTGTAAGCTGAACTTATTTTGTGCTAATGAGATTTCTACCCACCCATGACCATAAAGGGGGAAGCTGATAAAGACTCTGGAGTCTGGAAATCTGAAGCTGTGGATCTTATTATCATGGATTGGCTCCTATTCATGACAAATTTGTATTTTAAAGGACTGAACACCCAGCAGTTTCCTTAAATGTCAGAATAAACCTGCTGTTATTTTAAATTGGTTTGTGTTGATTATTTACCATCTTTTCCTTTCATTTCAGTTTAATCGTCTAAATTGTATTCCTCAGACATGCAGATTAGCGTAGCTTGTTTTGAACTCGCGTAAGTGTGATCCTTTGCCATATATTTTGCCACACCTGACTTCTTTCATCAACGTGCTTTTAAGGTGCATTCATATTACCTAGCATTGTGATAACGTATTCATTGTTGTGTTGGGATTTCAGCGTCGGACTCTGAGTGAGTGAAAGTCTCTCCATCTGACTCTTTGTGACCCATGGACGAGCCATGGAATTCTCGAGGCAAGAATACTGGAGTGGGTAGCCTCTCCCTTCTCCAGGGGATCTTCCCAACCCAGGGATCAAACCGAGGTCTCCCGGATTGCAGACGGATTCTTTACTGTATGAGCCCCCAGGGAAGCCCCGTTGATGGACATTTGGGCCGATCCCCAGCGTTGGCTTGTGCACTGTGGTTGCTATCAGGATTCTTTTTAATTGTTTTGGTTTTTTTTTTAATGGTTTCTTTTGGTGGGGGGAGGGTTAGGGAGGGAGGGGGGTGGGCGGGCCACTTCTATTGGTCTTTGACTTATTTATTTTTCATCCATCTTTGTTCTTCGGCCCGTTTGGGCCTCCCATCGCAGTGGCCTCTGTTGTCGCAGAGCACTGGCTCTGGGCGCATGCGCTCCAGAGCTCCGACTCAGTAATTGGACACATGGGTCCAGCCGCTTCGTGGCACGTGGGATTTTCCCAGGCCAGGGATCGAACCGGCGCCCCTTGCACTGCAAGGCGGTGTCCTTGCCCACTGGACCACCAGGGAAGCCCGCTATCAGGATTCTTGCCCTTGTCTTCCAGTGCACATGCGCTCACTAGGCTGAGATTCTGGCTTCTGTAAGCTGAACTTATTTTGTGCTAATGAGATTTCTACCCACCCATGACCATAAAGGGGGAAGCTGATAAAGACTCTGGAGTCTGGAAATCTGAAGCTGTGGATCTTATTATCATGGATTGGCTCCTATTCATGACAAATTTGTATTTTAAAGGACTGAACACCCAGCAGTTTCCTTAAATGTCAGAATAAACCTGCTGTTATTTTAAATGCATTACAAATTCTTTTAAATGGCAAGAATCAGCCTTAAGAGCCTCTTTATTTCAAATTAATGTCATCTAAATGTGAAAACCTCTCCTTGGTGACTAACAAAAACCTTTGCCAATATTCCAATTTAGACAATTTTGCCTTCAGCCGAAAATCGGAAATTGTTTGAGCGGAGAGAGAGTTTTAGAGATGCTTTCTCTTTCAACTCCTTCGTTTCATAAATCAGTAACTGAAACCTCCTTGAGGTCAAATGCTTTCCACGTTCCTAGTTCAGTAGTTAGTATGAACCAGGACCCGGATGAGGACTTTCTGACTTCCAGCCTTATCTATTATTAAATGTTACATGGAGCCACCTTTCACACTAAGGAATGCGTAGATGACAGAATCTTCTGCTGCTGTGGTCACCATCATATCAGACTCTTACTATTCCTACCTAAGCATGATCCCCTCTGCCTGCTTTTCCTGGCATCTTCGTTTTACCAGAGATACATAGTAAGATTACATCTTCTATGGCATTGGCGTACCGATCTCTTTTTTTTGTAATATTTTGATTCATCTGACAACAGAGGGTTATAAACTGTAAAATTCCTGACAATCACAGCTCTGTATTTTCCAGAACCATCCATGACTGGCTACAGACCGGAGGAGCACTAGAGATAGTATCTCTGTGCAAGCACTGCCCCTGTGATCCCCAGTGCCACGTTTGAGACCTGGCTTGTGATGGCATTTTTCTTGATCTGCAGTAACACGAGTAAAAATAAAGAAGACGGTAAAAATTTTTTCATAAAATTAGCTTCAATTTAAAAGGAACCTTTAACGTTGAGATTTTTCTTTCCTGCTTTTTCTGTGTTAAATGTATTTTTACATAAATACACATGGTATTTCTAGTTTAAAAATGTTTTTGAGGGAATACTTAAAACTGTTTTATTCACTATCATATGCTCAGTTCCTAGCAGAGTGCCTGACATAAAACAGAGACTCAAAAAACTATTGAAACGAGGGCTTCCCTGATGGTCCAGCAGGTGAAGAGTCTGCCTTGCAGTGCAAGGGGCACCGGTTCGATACGTGACCCGGGAAGATCCCACGTGCTGCAGAGCAGCTGGACCAGTGTGTCCAATTATGAGCCAGTGCTCTGGAGCACATGTGCCCAGAGCTGGTGCTCTGCAGTGAGAGAGGCCACTCCAATGGGAGGTCCACACAGGCCAGAGAATAAAAAGATAAATGAAAATAAATATAAATAAAAGAGATATTATGGGGAAAAAAAAGAAATAAAAAAATTTTTTGGAGAAGGAAATGGCAACCCATTCCAGTATTCTTGCCTGGAGAATCCCATGGACAGAGACTAGAGTCCATAGTGTCACAAAGTGGGACACAGCTAAGCAACTAACACTATTAACACTGTGTATAAATAGATAAACAACAAGGACCTACTATATAGCATGGAGAACTATATTAAATATCTTATAATAACCTATAATAGAAAAGAATCTAGAAAAGTATATATATGTGTAACTGAGTAACTGCTGTACATCTGAAACATCGTAAGTCAACTGTAATAAAATTTTGAAATAAAAAAAATTTTTTTTAAAGATATTGAAATGAGGAAGTGAAAAGTATATAATCCTAGTTTGGTCACCAGTGTGGAGTCTGGGGGTGGGGAGCAGGACGTGGGAGGGGGAGGATTTTACTCCTCCCTGACAACTGGAAGTCTGATCAGTTTCAGTTCATTACTGTTAAGCAGTAACACAAACCACCTGGTGTGCTGGAGTGTCCCCTCGAAACTGCCATCGACCTGGTACCTCAGAATGTGGCCTTACTTAGAAATAGGGTATTTGCTGATGCAATCAAGGTGAGATTGCAATGGATTAGCGTGGGCCCTGATCCAAAGACCTGGTGCTTATTAGAAGAGGGATACGTGGACACAGAGACAGAGGGCAAAGGCCGTGTGATCACGTTCACCAGCTGTTGTTGTTTAGTTGCTAAGTCCTGTCTGACTCTTTGTTTCCCCATGAACTGCAGCACGTCAGGCTCCCCTGTCTTTCACTGTTTCCTGGAGTTTGCTCAAAGTCATGTCCATTGAGTTGGTGATGCTATCTAACCATCTCATCCTCTGTCACCCCCTTCTCCTTCTGCCCTCAATCGTTCCCAGCACCAGGGGCTTTTCCAATGAGTTGGCTCTTTGTATCAGGTGGCCAAAAGCATCAGTCCTTCCACTGAGTGTTCAGGGTTGATTTCCTGTAGGAAATTCCTGGTTTAATCTTCTTGTGGTCCAAGGCCTCTCTAGAGTCTTCTCTGGCACCACAATCTCTGTCCAGCTCTCACATCCATACACGACTACTGGAAAAACCATGGCTCTGAGTATGTGGAACTTGTTTGGCAAAGTGATGTCTCTGCTTTTTAATATGCTGTCAGATGCCAGAAAGAAGAGGCTGCTATAATGCAGCTCAAAGATAAGGAAGGCTGGCAACTACCAGAAGTGGGACCAGGCAAGAAAGACTTCCTCATCCAACCCCCAGCCTTCAGAGGGAGCATGGGCCTGTCGACACCTGGATTTTGGACTTCAGCCTCCAGAATGTGAGAGAATAAATTTCTGTGGTTTGAGCCATCCAGTTCATAGTACTTTTTATCTGTAAGAAACAGGTCTATCTAGGAGTCCAGCCCAGGGGATTTGGTGAGAAACAGAGGGGGAAAAGAACAAGATTTCTAAGGACCAAGAATGTCTCCTATAACCTATTTTGTGGCAAAAAAGAGAATTTTCACGCGAGTTCTTTAGGGCATAATTAACAACTCCTGGAGAATCATCTGGAGGATGTGTGTGTGCATACTAAGTCGTTGCGTTGTGTCCGACTCTTTGTGACCCCATGAACTGTAGCCTGCCGGGCTCCTCTGTCCATGGAATTTTCCAGGCAAGAATACTGGAGTGGGTTGCTGGTTCCTTTTCCAGGCGGTCTTCCTGACCCAGGAATCAAATTTGCACCTCTTAAGTCACCTGAGTTTGCAGACAGGCTCTTTACCACTAGTGCCGCCTGGGAAGGCCCTGCCCCTGGAGGATACTTTTCTATTTTTAGCCACGGAAGATTCAGGGGAAAAAGCTTTAGGATGATGTTGGAAGGAAATTTGTTAGATAAGAATCTTCACTGAAAGAAGTATTAGGCTCTTGTTGGAACCCAACATGAGATTCTAAAAGCTGGGCATAAATCAATTTTTACGAGGAGTGTATTTAAATATATTAATATTATAGGGCCCCAGTATTTAAAACAATTGTCTGATGAAGTCATATAAGAGAAAGAATAAAGAATACTTTGGGAAGAAATATCTGTAGCCTAATATAGAATTTATATACCTAGATTTTTATATATCCCACTTGCTTGAAATAAGAGCCATCTCCACAAAAGATGAAAGTAGGTCAGTTTTAACTAAAGCTTAAAAAAATGACAGTGCCTGCATGTAAACTTTCTTAGGGCAGGTATTTCTGTCTATGCCATTGCTGGGGGTAAATGATACCTGGGTTTCCAAGTTAGCTCAGTGGTAAAGAATCCCCCTGCCCATGCAGGTGACTTAAGAGAGGAGGGTTCAGGGCTTCCTTGGTGGTCCAGTGGGTAAGACACCGCCTTGCAGTGCAAGGGGTGCCAGTTCGATCCCTGACCTGGGAAGATCCCACGTGCCGTGGAGCGGCTGGACTAATTGTGTCCAACTACTGAGCCAGAGCTCTGGAGCGCATGCGCCTGGAGCCAGTGCTCTGCGACAACAGAGGCCGCCGCGATGGGAGGCCCACACGGGCCAAAGAACAAAGATGGATGAAAACAGAGAAATGAAAGACCAATGGAAGTGGCCCACCTGCTCCCCTCCCTCCCCAACCCACCCCCCACCAAAATAAATAAATAAATCTTAAAAAAAAAAAAAAAAAAAAAAGAGGAGGGTTCAATCCCTGGGTCCCGGAAGATCCCCTGGAGGAGGAAATGGCAACCCACTCCAGTATTCCTGCTCGTAGAATCCCACAGACAGAGGGAGCCTGATCGGCTGCAGTCCATGGGGTCACAAAGAGTCAGACACGATGGAGTGTGAGTATGATGCCTGCTTCATACTTCATATAAAAGCTTACTAAATATTGGTTGAATGAATGTCCCAGGTAATGTATATTGTTACCGGAAGTGGTAGGATTACTTGGCCTCTATTTTTTTTTTGTCTAGTACTTCATTGTTATAATAACAAACACATCGCCTTTATACATCTATGAAGCGCGATGTGAGGAATGAGAGACAGAATTATGGGACAAAAAACTGTGCAGTAAAATCTGAGAAGTCATCCAGCCACATCTATAAAGTAGACTACCTAAGATTATACTGGCAATCTTGATGATAAGCTTGTGAGGGCTGGGTGAAGCATTAAGACAGCTGAGAAGGTGTCACCCTGCCGGTAAGCAAGGAACGTAAGAATTCAGTGTGGCCACCTGGGGCCTATTTAGTGCACTAGAGCAGTAATTTGCTATCGTAGTGAAAAAAGAATGAGTAAATAGTGAGCAATTTAGGGATGGTCAACCACTAGTAGCTCAAAGGATATAAAAATGTGAAACTATAATTAGATTCCTTGTTCATAGTGTATTAACTAAACGTGTTACATTGTGTGCTGCATCTTTCGGAGCTGATTTCTGAACATAGCTGAGACCTTAACAATTCAGACTGAAACATCCTCGCTATCAATTCATGCCTCTATTACCATTCTAATTGCTTAGTTTAGAAAAATCCCAAGGATTACTTCTTTTATTTATTTATTTATTTATTTATTTTTGGCCAGTTCTATTGGTCTTTCATTTATTTATTTCCATCCATCTTTGTTCATTTAGCCTGTGTGGGCCTCCCATCGCAGTGGCCTCTCTCACTGCAGAGCACCAGCTCTGGGCTCATGCGCTCCAGAGCTCCGGCTCGGTAATTGGACACATCGGTTCAGCCACTCATGGCACGTGGGATCTTCCCAGGCCAGGGATTGAACCAGCGTCCCTTGCACTGCAAGGCAGTGTCCTTACCCACTGGGGAAGACCATGACTTCTTTTTATCTTGAATCTAAGGACACAAACAGGATTAACCTAGGCGCAGAGCACAGCAAGTCTGTTACCAATCACATGGCATAAAATAAACTATGGCATTCAATTGAAAATTACGGTCTCTTGTATTCTTGGCTGTGAAAATATTTTAACAAGTTGGCATCAGGGTTTGCAGCTTTTACATCTGTTGTTTCTGTGTGTGCTCAGTCACTCAGTGGTGTCCGACTCGTTGCAGCCCCATGTGCTGCAGCCCACTGGGCTCCTCTGTACATGGGATTTTCCAGGCCAGAGTACTGGAGTGGGTTGCCATTTGGGGGATTATATTTTCACATTGGAAGATGTGATTCCTTGAAAAGTGAGGCCATTAGAACTGTGGTATTAGAGTGTACATTTGGAACGTTTTAAAGGGTGGGGAGCATTTGTGAGTTACATGGTTTCAAGATACCAGCCTGTTCCCCATTCTACTTGTAAGTAGGAGAAGCTGCAGTTTCATGGGCGTCTGGAAACATTCGTTCTTAACTGAAGTCTTCTTCTTATTCAGAGGTGGTACAGCGTGGCCTGGCCTGGAAGGCCTGGATGATGTTCCGTGATCCTGGCAAACTCCAGGTTTCCTTGTCATTACTGCTGTCTTATTAGAACTCTGGGGTTCCAGTCTGCGGTTCTGGGTACCATCTATGCTTTATGAATTCCGATTTCTTTCTCTCTCTCCTCTCACCCGCAAGGTTTAGTCTCTTTATTGAAGGTTTCAAAGTGGAACCAGGCAGCGGTGCGCAAGCTTTCTGGGATGAGAAACGGGTTTCATGGAAGACAGTTTTTTCACAGAAAAACTGAGGCGGGGTTTGTTGATTTGGGAGGATTCAAGCACATTGCATTCGTTGTGCACTGTTCTGTGCTTAGCCGCTCAGTCGCATCTGACTCTTTGCAACCCTAAGGACTGTGGCTTACCAGGCTCCTCTGTCCGTGGGGTTCTCGAGGCAAGAATCCTGGAGTGGGCAGCCATGCTTTTCTCCAGCGGATCTTTGCAACCCAGGGGTTCAGCCCAGGTCTCCCACGTTTCAGGTGGATTCTTTACCAACTGAGCCACCAGGGAAGCCCAAGGATACTGGGTAGCATATCCCTTCCCCAAGGGACCTTATTATTACCCCAGCTCCACCTCAGATCATTGGGCATGAGATCCTGGAGGCTAGGGACCCCCAGAACTGTGGACCCTGCTCTTCCGATCTCCCCCCTGATTTTTATGATTTTGGATATACTGGAACACGGTGCCTTATAGACTATAGACACTATGCCTGGTATAGTTTCTCTACATAAAAATGATATTCTTCATTCTCCGCCCTTCATTAAAACAACCCCCCAATGGTTTTATGAGGCTGAAATGTACTTCCTTTTTCTTTACATTGAGATACTTGCCCATGATTCATTATTCCCTTTCTCTTCTCAATTTTAGTAGCCCCTCATACCAGGTCTGGCAGGGATGTATGAAGTCTCTCCAGCCTCTCCCTCGTCCAGTGCTTTGGATATTAAACTCTCTGGCCAATGCCTTTTCTTTAAATTTTTCCCCCTTGGAGGAGGTTTTGGGTTACAGATGCCTTCAAGAGGTAAATACAATTCCTAGAGAATGAAAAGGCAAAGTTGTGGGTCAACAGCAGAACCCAGAGCTGGTTAAGAGCAGCTCCGGCTTCTTAGGATGCCGGTCTTTCACAGCGTGGCCTGGCCTGGAAGGCCTGGATGATGTTCCGTGATCCTGGCAAACTCAGGTTTCCTTGTCATTACCGCTGTCTTATTAGAACTCTGGGGTTCCAGTCTGCGGTTCTGGGTACCATCTATGCTTTATGAATTCGATTTCTTTCTCTCTCTCCTCTCACCCGCAAGGTTTAGTCTCTTTATTGAAGGTTTCAAAGTGGAACCAGGCAGCGGTCAAGCTTTCTGGGATGTGAAACCGGTTTCATGGAAGACGGTTTTTTCACAGAAAAACTGAGGCGGGGTTTGTTGATTTGGGAGGATTCAAGCACATTGCATTCGTTGTGCACTGTTCTGTGCTTAGCCGCTCAGTCGCATCTGACTCTTTGCAACCCTAAGGACTGTGGCTTACCAGGCTCCTCTGTCCGTGGGGTTCTCGAGGCAAGAATCCTGGAGTGGGCAGCCATGCTTTTCTCCAGCGGATCTTTGCAACCCAGGGGTTCAGCCCAGGTCTCCCACGTTTCAGGTGGATTCTTTACCAACTGAGCCACCAGGGAAGCCCAAGGATACTGGGTAGCATATCCCTTCCCCAAGGGACCTTATTATTACCCCAGCTCCACCTCAGATCATTGGGCATGAGATCCTGGAGGCTAGGGACCCCCAGAACTGTGGACCCTGCTCTTCCGATCTCCCCCCTGATTTTTATGATTTTGGATATACTGGAACACGGTGCCTTATAGACTATAGACACTATGCCTGGTATAGTTTCTCTACATAAAAATGATATTCTTCATTCTCCGCCCTTCATTAAAACAACCCCCCAATGGTTTTATGAGGCTGAAATGTACTTCCTTTTTCTTTACATTGAGATACTTGCCCATGATTCATTATTCCCTTTCTCTTCTCAATTTTAGTAGCCCCTCATACCAGGTCTGGCAGGGATGTATGAAGTCTCTCCAGCCTCTCCCTCGTCCAGTGCTTTGGATATTAAACTCTCTGGCCAATGCCTTTTCTTTAAATTTTTCCCCCTTGGAGGAGGTTTTGGGTTACAGATGCCTTCAAGAGGTAAATACAATTCCTAGAGAATGAAAAGGCAAAGTTGTGGGTCAACAGCAGAACCCAGAGCTGGTTAAGAGCAGCGCTCCGGCTTCTTAGGATGCCGGTGGACATTGGGCCAATGGTGACAGGATGTGCGATAGGAACAAACTTCCCTTGGGTTTGTTACATAAGCTAAATAAAAATAATTCTAGAAAGCCAATATATGAAAGTTAATATATATTTCTTAATGTACGAAAACTGAAAGAGTTTATAAGAATCAACGAAGGAATTAAAAAAACATTAAGACATGTAAATAGTCCATGTTTTAGTATTGAAATTAACATGCTGTTTGTTTTTGAACATTAAAGAAAGTTTAAATTAAAATACTGTTCATTTCTAGAATAGTGTGTGTTAGGCAGTCTGCAAGATACACATGGATTAGTTGAAATTCATCTTCAAGGTCGTTACCTCTTTCTCTGCTTCTTTACTTTCTCTCAGAGACTTATTCTTAAGCAATACTCAGTTTCACTTGTTCCTGAAAATTTCATCCAAAGTGAGATCTCCATTGTTGGACTCCCTCGACGAGGCTTTATTTTGATTTCTTCCCATGGCACCTGGCATTTTCCCCTCCACATCTCTCTCACTTGATGAATCTCATTCTTTCTAGTCTATAAGCAAGGATAGTGTGTGATTCCTTCAGTTGCTGTAACAGAGAGCTTGGTATATAACATGTTTATAACTGTTTGTTAAATGACTGACTGTATCTTATGTCTCTTGGAAAAATGTGCATGCTCCCTAATTTAAAAAATGTAACTCTGTTCTGTCGATTGAATTGACAAGAAATAAACATGTTTCATTAGGCCAACAGGTAATACATAATTCAAAAGAAAAATATAAAATCTACAGGAATTTCAAGAATCAAGATAATTTTTCCGTCCTATAACTTCTTCTATTCCTCTCTAGTGAAACTGTGTAGATAACCAAGTACAACTTTCTCTGCCCTTATTAGTTTTTATTATTTCAGCTACAAGTTCCAGTTTCTCTCTTTCTCTTTCCCCGTTTCTCTCTCCTTCCTCTTTCCTCAAGTCCCCCATCTCCAGTTCACCAATAACTTTATTGCTGTTAGGCAGACAGACCTTGGATTGTATGCAGCTGCAAAAGTCTTACATGTAGAAATCCCGATTTATAAAACAATACCGAGGAATGGTAATTCAATTAAAAAGGTTTACTCAGTTCTTTTAAATAGTAAGCTACTCTAATGTAGACTACAATACTGGTGTTGTTGTTTTTTTTTTTTTTTGCTTGTTTGTTTTGCTTTTTTTCTTTTACAGAGTTTTGTTGTTTACAGATATGTAGATATGTATAATCCCAGATTACAATACTGTTTTCATTGACAAGAAAGTACAACTTTTCAGGCCACGACTAACATTGCAGTCGCACGATATAATTTTTTCTGAAGGTTGAAAAAAAAAAAAGGGAAGACGTGAACACGAGAACACAAGGGAAGAGAGAACACAAGACCCACATCTCATATCCCATCGTGTCTGCAAGTCTGCAATTCCAGCGTTTCCTCTACTTTCCACCACTTTCTGTCATTAAGTTACTTCAAACCTTAATACCAACAGGGAAAAAGGAGATCCCAGTTCTTTGCCTTTTTCCTTCTCAGACACATGAATTGAAGAGGATCGGATCGGGGTTGCATGATTTCCACCGAGCACGTTCAATGGGTGGTGAAGGTGAAGACCAAAACCGAGGACCTTTGTACTGTTTGGAGTCTGTTAAAGCTCTCTGTTTCAATTAGCAGGGAAAATGAAAGCCTTCTGGGGAGCAGGAGTGGGCGGGTTAACTACAAGTTAATGAACACGAACATTCCCGGGCACGGAGTTCAACAGCAGAGGGCACAATATCCACTGTCCAAGGCACTCTGCCGGCTGCAAGGAGGAGCATGTCTTGAGGACTTCTGGGGCTTGTAGTTCACCCCGGTTCCCTCAGGCATGTCCGGCCGCGCCCTAGAACTACAACTCCCAAGATGCACCGCGCGCCCGTGTCTTCTCTGCCTCCTGCGCGGGCCTCGCAGGAAACTCCCGGGAAACTGCCCCCCCAGCCCCGCCCTCTTACGCCGTCACGTTTGTTTACCCTGAAGCCCCGCCCCGCCGCCGTCCTGCTCACCCTTCTACCCGCTGGAATGCCGTCATGCAGGTGATGCATATTCATGAGGCCCCGGAGGAGCGCCCGGCCGGCCCGTCTCCCGCCTTCGCGTTCTCGGCGCGTGATGAATATTCAATGACCCAGCTCCGCGGCTGGTTCGCCGGGGTGAGGCGGGGGAGCGGGCGGGGCCTGCGCGCGGGCGCCCGGGACCCGGGCGGGGAGGGCGTGTGTGGGGGGGCGGGGGCGCGCGGGATGGAGCCCCGAGACACCGACGGAACGCTCCGAATTGCCACATAATCCCCTGGAGCGGCCGCGCCGAACGCCATTGGCTTCGCCCGTCGCCCCGCGCGCCGCCGCCGCCGCCGTCTCCCACCGGCGCCTCCCCGCCTCGTTCTCCTCCCGCCGCCTCGCGAGCTGGGGGGGAAGCGCGAAGCCCCACTGCAATGGAGCCCGCCGCCGCGGCTGCGGCGCAGCGACTCCCGGAGCCCCGCGGGGAGGACCGCGCTCCGGCTCCGGCGGCGGCGGCCGCGGGCGGCGGGGCGCGCGAAGAGGCCCCCGGCGAGGCGCTGCCGGGCCGGGCGGGGGGCACGGCTCGCCGGAGGCGGCGCGGCGCGCCCCAGCCCGCCGCCGGCGGGGCAGCCCTGGGGCCCGGGGCCGGCGGCGGCGCCAGCTCCCTGCTCGTGAGGAGAGGGCGGCTCAAGAGGCATCTGTCCGCCGCCGCCGCCGCCTCCTCGTCCTCGTCGTCGTCCTCGTCGTCCGCGGCGGCCGCCGGCCTCTCCGCCTCCTGCTCGGCCTCGGCGTCGCTGTGCACCCGGAGCCTGGACAGGAAGACGCTGCTCCTGAAGCAGCGGCAGACGCTGCAGCTGCAGCCGTCGGACCGGGACTGGGTGCGGCACCAGCTGCAGCGGGGCTGCGTGCACGTCTTCGACCGCCACCTGGCCTCGACCTACCTGCGCCCGGTGCTCTGCACGCTGGACACCACGGCCGGCGAGGTGGCCGCCCGCCTGCTGCAGGTGGGCCACAAAGGCGGCGGCGCGGTGAAGGTGCTGGGCAAGGGGCCCCCCGACGCCGGGGCCCGGCTCGCGCCCGCCGCCGCCGCGGCGCGGGACTCGGGGCCGCCGCCCGGGAGGAGCGGGCCGGCCGCCGTCGGGGGGCTGCCGCGCGCACCTCCCGCCGATCTGCCGCTGCCCGGCCTCCCGGGCGGGCGGGCGCCCCGCGCCTCCCGCGCCAGCCCCGCGCCCTCGGACTGCAGCCTGGGCGACCCGGGAGCCCCGCGGCCCCCGGACGGCGCGGCCCCCGGCCTGGCCTCCGACACCGAGAGCTTCAGCCTGAGTCCCAGCGCCGAGAGTGTGTCGGACCGGCTGGATCCCTACAGCAGCGGCGGCAGCTGCTCGTCGTCGTCCGAGGAGCTGGAGGCTGACCCTGCCCAGGCCTCGACCCCGACGGGGGCTCCGGGCCAGCCCCGCCCGTCCGGCCGCTCCTCGGGCGCCCGGCCGCTTTCCCCGACGGCCGCCCTGCCTCCGTCGCAGCCCAGAGCCCCGAGGGGCGTCGAGGGCCTGGGCGGCGCCGCCCGCGATCTGCCGGGGGAGGAGAAGACCGCGGCCCCCGGCCGCCCCCCGTCGACCCCGAGCGGGCACGGGGCGACCGCGGAGAAGGCGCCTCCGCCGCCCACCCTGTACGTGCAGCTCCACGGGGAGGCCACCCGGCGCCTGGAGGCGGACGAGAAGCCGTTGCAGATCCAAAATGACTACCTCTTCCAGCTGGGCTTCGGGGAGTTGTGGAGGGTGCAGGAGGAAGGCATGGACTCGGAGGTCGGCTGCCTCATCCGCTTCTACGCAGGTAAGGCCGGCACCTGCGCGCCGGCGGGTGGGCCGTGAGCGCTTCCAGGTCCCGAGCGCTGTCGGCGCGACCCGAGTCGGCGCGGGCCCTCGGGAGTCCTTGTTGTTCTTGCCCGCCTTCGCGGAAGGTCTGCGGGATCCTGAACCTAGCGGCTGTAACAGCGCCGAGCTTTTGTCGTTCCCGCGGGCTCGGAGGTTGGGCAGCAGCGTGGGACAGGTGGCGCGGCCACCGGGGAGCCCCGGGGGCAGACGCTTCTAAAGAGGCAGTGGTGCCTTTAACGTGGAGGGGCTGTTTTCGGGCCTCTGTCCACCGGCTCGCAGGGTCTGAGGCAGTTGGGGATTTCAGGTAAACATCACGTGCACGTGATACCTGCGGAGGAACCTGACCGTGAGAAACGCTCGGGAGCTCCCTCCCTCCGTCCGACTGCGCGCCTGGCGGTTCCCGGCCCGGAGCTCAGTCCGGGTCAGCGGGCGCCCTCCTCCTGCTCGCTGGCCTGCTCCTTTGCCCTCCTCGTCCTCGGTAGAACCCAGCGGCCAAGATCCTCTTTAGTGATACTTTCCACAGCGCTTCTGGGCTTTATTTCAGTTTCCTCTGCAAGTTTGCTTCTTGCATCAGAAGGGTTTTGCCTATTTCTGTCAGTTTCTTGCTTCTAACCTTTATAGCCAGAAGCGACCATTGCAATATATAGGGATCCCAGGAGGGCTTTAAAGTGGCTACTGTCTCTTGAGTGTGATCTAAAATCCTCCGTATTCTTTTTTTCATTTCCAAATGAAAGATCTTAATTTTTTCCCTGTTGTTTCGGCTTTATTGAGATAGAATTGATACATTAAGTCAAGTTCTTGACTGAGCGTGACTAGTGTTTCTCTTTTGGTTAAAGACTTGGCCGGTGCTCAGGGAGCTATAGATCCTGGTTATATATTTGAGCTTAATGAGTTTTTTGTGTCCTTTTCCTCTGCTGATTTGAAGAATTATGTCTTAGTGATAAGGAATTTTATTTAAAACAAGGTTAGTGGAACACACTTAAATCAGGAGAGCTTCATCTTCCCCAGATTTACTGAAGTAGTAAATTACTTCCCCACTTAGGTGTTAGGTGGTGGTGGAAAGATATTCACACTTGTAGCTTCATTCATCTGTAGCCATTCTTTCTAACTTAATATGTTTCGGGTTCACACCCCTGTTCCAGTCGCGATTTAGTGAGTTTAAATGAAGAACTCTTTACTCCTGCATTGAGATATGCGGCACCTGTAGCATTCCTGGTGCGATGTTCCTTTATGTTTAACTGAGGTTTTTCTGTAATTCATGTGGATTTCTGATGAGTTTTGGCCTCATAAAGAAAACGTATTTTCACATTTCGATCTGAGATCATGTTTTCGGGCCTCTGTCCACCGGCTCGCAGGGTCTGAGGCAGTTGGGGATTTCAGGTAAACATCACGTGCACGTGATACCTGCGGAGGAACCTGACCGTGAGAAACGCTCGGGAGCTCCCTCCCTCCGTCCGACTGCGCGCCTGGCGGTTCCCGGCCCGGAGCTCAGTCCGGGTCAGCGGGCGCCCTCCTCCTGCTCGCTGGCCTGCTCCTTTGCCCTCCTCGTCCTCGGTAGAACCCAGCGGCCAAGATCCTCTTTAGTGATACTTTCCACAGCGCTTCTGGGCTTTATTTCAGTTTCCTCTGCAAGTTTGCTTCTTGCATCAGAAGGGTTTTGCCTATTTCTGTCAGTTTCTTGCTTCTAACCTTTATAGCCAGAAGCGACCATTGCAATATATAGGGATCCCAGGAGGGCTTTAAAGTGGCTACTGTCTCTTGAGTGTGATCTAAAATCCTCCGTATTCTTTTTTTCATTTCCAAATGAAAGATCTTAATTTTTTCCCTGTTGTTTCGGCTTTATTGAGATAGAATTGATACATTAAGTCAAGTTCTTGACTGAGCGTGACTAGTGTTTCTCTTTTGGTTAAAGACTTGGCCGGTGCTCAGGGAGCTATAGATCCTGGTTATATATTTGAGCTTAATGAGTTTTTTGTGTCCTTTTCCTCTGCTGATTTGAAGAATTATGTCTTAGTGATAAGGAATTTTATTTAAAACAAGGTTAGTGGAACACACTTAAATCAGGAGAGCTTCATCTTCCCCAGATTTACTGAAGTAGTAAATTACTTCCCCACTTAGGTGTTAGGTGGTGGTGGAAAGATATTCACACTTGTAGCTTCATTCATCTGTAGCCATTCTTTCTAACTTAATATGTTTCGGGTTCACACCCCTGTTCCAGTCGCGATTTAGTGAGTTTAAATGAAGAACTCTTTACTCCTGCATTGAGATATGCGGCACCTGTAGCATTCCTGGTGCGATGTTCCTTTATGTTTAACTGAGGTTTTTCTGTAATTCATGTGGATTTCTGATGAGTTTTGGCCTCATAAAGAAAAACGTATTATAATACAACAGCATTTCCAGTATCTGAAGATCATGTTCCTGACCGGATGACAGGTCTTTTAAAGTTTATGGCCTAAAAAACAGATTATTATTATTATTTTTTTTTTAATGTAGGAGCAACAACTATATCCTCCTCTCTGGTGGCTCATGTGATTTCTAAACTACTGTTATTTTACAAAAGCATTAAATGATAATCATACTCTGAATGAGAGTATTTTGTTAACATGGAATGATAAATGCCCTTGTATATATATATATAAAGCATGGGATAGGTTAAATGAGCATGCTTTGAACATATTTTGCATGAAAAGAGCACTGCATGCCTTCTTTTCCTCATGATTGAATTGTTGATCATGATAAATGTCCATGGGAAGGGCTTTAGGTGTTCCACTGATGACATTTAAATCTTTGGTTCCCCTTGATAGTCTCTTCCAGTGTGTCTAAAATGTTTTAAGTGGATGAGATACAGTTTTTTTTAACTTATCTCAATATAAAGGTGACAGATTATCTTTCTGGCTAAATCTCAAACTTCTGGTGTGAGCATTGCAATCTTTTTGTTTCATTCTTTATGAAAAGCAGTAACTGTTACTTCATTCTACTTCTGTATGTAGAGCACAAATACATACATCCCTCTGTGTATACACTTGTAAAAGTAACTAACAAAATGGAGAAGCCACACACAGCATCCAACTTGTTCTTGAACATTAAGCCTGCATGCAGGTGCCCTAGAAGGAAGATGCCTCATTGATATAAAGATGTTTAATTGCTTATTTTGAAGCTGAGCTTCTTTTAAGCCACAGTTAAAGCAGACATCAGTGTCAATGTGCATTTGCCATAGAACAAAATTTACTGTATAGTGAGTCCACTTGAACTTTTGCAAGGAAGTTTAGCTATTGATGAACGAATGGGCCTTGCTATAAGGTGGTCTCCCGTATTGCGGGGACATGATCAAGACATCACTTGTAGTGGAGGTTTGCACCAAGCTGGGAGGAGATTCTTAGAAATTACCCCTGTGGAATGTACGGCACTCAAAAGGAAAGTAACATGTAGTAATTCTTTTCCTTAAGAAGAAGAGTGAACGTTTACATGAGACTCCTTGAGCCCATGTTTAGTACTACATTCATTTTTAGAATTTTACATATAACTTACTCTTAAATTTGCTGCAGTATCTCTTTATGTGTAGTTGGAGGTAAAGGATAGATTAGGAACTTGCCTTTGAAGGCTTTTGAATGTTTTCCTGCGTTCAAATTGTGCTCTTTATCTGTTGTTTCTCTAATTTGCCTTTTTATCAGTTTTTTTTTTTTTTTCTGAGAAGTTCTTGTCCAGGGGAGAACTTTCAGTCTACTGATGTTGCTGTTCAGTTAAAGTTTAGTGTTTATAACCTGGCCCTAGTGAGTCTCAAAAGGCTTTGAAAACCATTTGTGGTTGCTTTGAATATTTAAATATTTATTTAGTCAAAGTAAAATGAACATCTTTAATGAGCTAAAGGCTTTGGACTAAGGGTACTATCTAATTACCACGTTGTGATGAAAACTTTAGTTTGAAAATGGTTAATTGCTTCTTTCAAGCAACCAAGCTCTTAGCTGACTTAAAAATAAGAAAAAAAAATTACGACTTTATTCGAAGTAACTTGTGTTAGGTCAGTTAGGTACACTAACATTTAATTTCCCTGTAGGATCATCCATCTTAAATTTTACCTGAAAGAGAGTAAATTTAGGTGGAAAAAAAAATTCAAGAATTTATGTGGCTCGACATAGGTGATGTCTACTTAAAACTGCTCATGGGGCAACCATTTGGGCTCCCACGTCATTGATCAAGGGAAGTGTTACATGGTATTTTATGTATTTTTGACTCTCTTATGCCTTTTAGATTTAGTTGTCTCGCTGTTTCAGTTCAAACTGTAACAGAGGGAAAGGATGTTGACAGAGCGGAGAGAACACCCGCTGTGCCTCCTGGACCTTGGACGAGATATTTTTATGTGTGACTTTCTGGGATCACTCTGAAAAAGACTCCTTACCCGCTCTTTATTTTTCCTTTTCTCTTCTGGGAATGGTCAAACCTTACCAAGCTGGGAGGAGATTCTTAGAAATTACCCCTGTGGAATGTACGGCACTCAAAAGGAAAGTAACATGTAGTAATTCTTTTCCTTAAGAAGAAGAGTGAACGTTTACATGAGACTCCTTGAGCCCATGTTTAGTACTACATTCATTTTTAGAATTTTACATATAACTTACTCTTAAATTTGCTGCAGTATCTCTTTATGTGTAGTTGGAGGTAAAGGATAGATTAGGAACTTGCCTTTGAAGGCTTTTGAATGTTTTCCTGCGTTCAAATTGTGCTCTTTATCTGTTGTTTCTCTACTTTCCCTTTTTATCAGTTTTTTTTTTTTTTTCTGAGAAGTTCTTGTCCAGGGGAGAACTTTCAGTCTACTGATGTTGCTGTTCAGTTAAAGTTTAGTGTTTATAACCTGGCCCTAGTGAGTCTCAAAAGGCTTTGAAAACCATTTGTGGTTGCTTTGAATATTTAAATATTTATTTAGTCAAAGTAAAATGAACATCTTTAATGAGCTAAAGGCTTTGGACTAAGGGTACTATCTAATTACCACGTTGTGATGAAAACTTTAGTTTGAAAATGGTTAATTGCTTCTTTCAAGCAACCAAGCTCTTAGCTGACTTAAAAATAAGAAAAAAAAATTACGACTTTATTCGAAGTAACTTGTGTTAGGTCAGTTAGGTACACTAACATTTAATTTCCCTGTAGGATCATCCATCTTAAATTTTACCTGAAAGAGAGTAAATTTAGGTGGAAAAAAAAATTCAAGAATTTATGTGGCTCGACATAGGTGATGTCTACTTAAAACTGCTCATGGGGCAACCATTTGGGCTCCCACGTCATTGATCAAGGGAAGTGTTACATGGTATTTTATGTATTTTTGACTCTCTTATGCCTTTTAGATTTAGTTGTCTCGCTGTTTCAGTTCAAACTGTAACAGAGGGAAAGGATGTTGACAGAGCGGAGAGAACACCCGCTGTGCCTCCTGGACCTTGGACGAGATATTTTTATGTGTGACTTTCTGGGATCACTCTGAAAAAGACTCCTTACCCGCTCTTTATTTTTCTTCCTTTTCTCTTCTGGGAATGGTCAAACCTTACATGGTTTCCTACATGAAACCAAGAAGGGGAGGTTCCGTCTTCAGCTGTAATATTGACGAGCAGTGTCTTATTACTGTAATTACAGCAGTATTGAGTAACGTGGTATGAACACGTGATGCCCGTGTGTGCTTAAGCACTGCTTTCAAGAACAAAGGGTTTAACTTTATTTTTTTTTTTTACAGTGACACTTTATCTTTGTTTTTGATGTAAAGTGCATACTGTCTTGTCCTTTCTTAACTGTGGTTTGATATCGTCTGTTAATATGTTGGGTTTATTATCTTGAAAAATCTTAAAGAGCTTTCCCATAAATTATCTCACGTGTCCATTCAGAAACATTATTAGGGAGGAGTCGGTGCCAGTCCTCTTTTCAGACAGAGAAGCTGATGCGTAAAGAGTTCTCATTCTCCCTGTGGTTTTCCACTTCTTGGCAGAGCTGAGAAAAGAGAGCATACTTATTCTGTTTTGCAATTCATATCACTTTCCATGAATCAATGCTGAATTTCCTTTATGCTTGCATTTTTCACTTGGTTAAAAGCATTCAGGAAAGGGCACAATTTTTGCTGGTAATGAGGTGACATTATCCTCTTGTCCCAAGTGGTATTTCTTGTGAAAAATATCTGTTTTTATCATGTTGCCTTTCGCATAAAGAAGCAAGACAAATCAGTGTCCAAATCAGTGGACAAGAGAGGAAGAGTATGAAAGTGTCCAAAGCACTGTCGTTGGAAAGAGTCAGGCATACGTTTCAGCTCCTGTGAAAGAAAGCCTACCTGATGATTGTTTGGTCTCTTACTCAAGCATGCGTCACCTGCTCACTGTGAAATCGTCACTGGGTAGAGCATTAGCACTTTATCTGAAAAGTGGGTAACTTTAGAGGGTGGAGTATGACATTTCAGTTCCTTTAAAACATTACTTGTAAAGTATAAATGTAACTTTTTACTTGTGAAACAGCTATCATGAAAGGTTTATGGAAATCTTTTGAAGTAAACTTCTTTGTACTTAAGTGATCAATAGTGCTTTATTGATGTCACTGTGCTGTTCAGCGTTTGTCATTTCTGTATTATATAAGAGAATCCTCTTCCTGAATTTCATAGTTATTCTTAAAATGGTGTCATTTTTTATGTTCATTGAAATAATTGTAGGGAGAGGAGATGAGTGTAAATGAGCTTATGAAGTTTCTGTTTTGTGGCTGTAAAGTTGTTAAAACAGCCACCTTAAATTGATTGGTTATCCCAAGATTCCTCTTATTTTTTCAAGTGTAAGGTGTTTTGTTATTTTTTAAATTCTATTTATTTATGAACTGCTGAATTTGATTTCTTGATAACATAGCGTTCATTGAGGTTGTATATGACCCAAGGCTGGTATAATGCTTGGCATGTTAGTTGAAACATTTGTTGAGTTGAATTTGTGGAATTTCTGAGCAGCAGCTGGTGGTGTGGGTCCTGAATCTTCAGGCGTCCTTCCTGTTCAGGTCCCCAGGGTTGTGTTCAGCACACATGCACGTGCACACACACACAGGCATCTCTCCCAGGGCAGGAGACAGTAGGTGTGCTTTACTCTGTTAGTATCTTCTGTTTCAGGTGAATGAAGCTCTATGCAGATTTTGAACAATTTTATCTGTTTTCACTTGGTTAAAAGCATTCAGGAAAGGGTACAATTTTTGCTGGTAATGAGGTGACATTATCCTCTTGTCCCAAGTGGTATTTCTTGTGAAAAATATCTGTTTTTATCATGTTGCCTTTCGCATAAAGAAGCAAGACAAATCAGTGTCCAAATCAGTGGACAAGAGAGGAAGAGTATGAAAGTGTCCAAAGCACTGTCGTTGGAAAGAGTCAGGCATACGTTTCAGCTCCTGTGAAAGAAAGCCTACCTGATGATTGTTTGGTCTCTTACTCAAGCATGTCACCTGCTCACTGTGAAATCGTCACTGGGTAGAGCATTAGCACTTTATCTGAAAAGTGGGTAACTTTAGAGGGTGGAGTATGACATTTCAGTTCCTTTAAAACATTACTTGTAAAGTATAAATGTAACTTTTTACTTGTGAAACAGCTATCATGAAAGGTTTATGGAAATCTTTTGAAGTAAACTTCTTTGTACTTAAGTGATCAATAGTGCTTTATTGATGTCACTGTGCTGTTCAGCGTTTGTCATTTCTGTATTATATAAGAGAATCCTCTTCCTGAATTTCATAGTTATTCTTAAAATGGTGTCATTTTTTATGTTCATTGAAATAATTGTAGGGAGAGGAGATGAGTGTAAATGAGCTTATGAAGTTTCTGTTTTGTGGCTGTAAAGTTGTTAAAACAGCCACCTTAAATTGATTGGTTATCCCAAGATTCCTCTTATTTTTTCAAGTGTAAGGTGTTTTGTTATTTTTTAAATTCTATTTATTTATGAACTGCTGAATTTGATTTCTTGATAACATAGCGTTCATTGAGGTTGTATATGACCCAAGGCTGGTATAATGCTTGGCATGTTAGTTGAAACATTTGTTGAGTTGAATTTGTGGAATTTCTGAGCAGCAGCTGGTGGTGTGGGTCCTGAATCTTCAGGCGTCCTTCCTGTTCAGGTCCCCAGGGTTGTGTTCAGCACACATGCACGTGCACACACACACAGGCATCTCTCCCAGGGCAGGAGACAGTAGGTGTGCTTTACTCTGTTAGTATCTTCTGTTTCAGGTGAATGAAGCTCTATGCAGATTTTGAGAGAATTCTCCCTCAAAGTTTTCTTAAGAGTTAACAGGTGTTCCTCCCCCCCATTCAAAGGCATCTCTTACCTCAATTTTGAGATGAATTTAATGAGACATCTGTCAAATGAGGCGTCTTAGATTTAATGATTTTATTATGTGCCAGGGTTGAACACGGTTCAGTCTCTCTGGGCAGGAGAAGGGTTTAATTGTGCTGTGAAAGTTGAGAGATCCTGAAGCCTCTCAATAGAAAAGCTTTTCCTTTAAAGACGCCTGACATTTTGAAAAAGAGAAAGAGATGTTATTAAAATGTCCAAAATAGTCTGGGAAAATGAAGGCTTTGTTGTTGTTGTTGTTTTTTTAAATCCCACTTTCTAAAACCTATTCCACCCCAGGCTTCAGGTACAACGTGGGTAATGAGGGGTTTCTAATCAGGCTTCATGTCCGTCTACTTCTTGGGCAAACTCTTTTTTTAGTTAAAATAAAACCCAACAAAATTGACCATATGGATTCTTTGACTGTATTAGCTACTTACAGCCTAAGTCTGTGTGACTGGTTGTTATGAAACTTCCTCTCTAAGCTTTGGAAAATTTTCGTAAATTGAAACTCAGGAGTCTGGAAAAAATAGACTGGAATGCTAGTTTGATTAAAGCACATAAGGATATTTGGTTAAGTATGAAATAGCAACTCTTTCAAGTTATGTGATAAATGTACTTGAAAATCAAGAATAGGAACAGTTACCAGATTTCTGAAGGGTAATTACACGTCGATTTAGAGGTGAAATGGTTTTGTTACATATGTGTGTATGTGCACGTATATATATATATAGCATATATGCTTGGTATGCCTTTTAGTATGTTACATGAAGCAAAGCATATCCATCGCATAAAGCCAATTCATGCTGAAATGTTTCCCTGTTGCATTTTAATGTTTGAGATTGCTTTAATACATCATAAAATGTATTAATAATAAAGTATCTTACTAAGGTACATGTCCAGTGATTGAGTTTGGGACCTAGAAATTCTATTGGAAATGGAGTGAAATGCTCTGTAGGTTATACATTATACATATTTTGTGAATTTCTAAATGCCAGTACTTTAGCACAAGACAAACCAAAAAAATCCAGAATTAGAAAGAATATTATTTATTTGACTGCATCAGGTCTTAGTTGTGGCAGAAGCCTTCTTTGCTGCATCCTGTGAGATCTTCCAGTGTGGTGCACGAGCTCAGTTGCCCCGTTGCATGTGGGATCTTCGTACCCCACCAAGGGTCAAACCCGTGTGCCCTGCATTGCAAGGTGGATTCATAACCAGTGGACCACCAGGGAGGGCCCCCAAATCCAAAAGTTTTGACATGTGTTTTCTGAAATGAAGCTTGCTAGGAGATTAGTCTCCTTAAGAATTACATGAAAGTATTCAGTTGAAGATTGAATAAAATTTGAAATAATTTTGTTTTGGACCATTTCAATAAGGCATGAAAAAACCTAGAAATTAGAGGTAATTTGAATTAGTTGATTTTGCCCACCCCACCCCGGCCTCCCCTCACCCGGAGGAGTTTTGTGCTGGTTGGTGTCCTACTGACTTGTCCTCTGATGACGAGCAGGTGGAGAGTATCTTTTCGTAGCTCTGCCTCCTTTAGTAACATGTTAGCATGTTTGGGCGTTCTTTTCAAATATGAAGTGTGCTTTTACATTTAGCAGAAAAAAGTATGAACGGTACTTGTTTTCCTTGCCAGTTTAACAATTATCCGGATATTGCAGTCAGCTCAGTCCTTGGCACATGGTCCAAAGAGTGACATTTAATGCACAGAACCAGTGTTTGACCTTCATTGTCATCTGTGAGAAATATATCCCTAAGGAATTCTTTCTTTGCTTCTATCCTTGTATTTGGAGAACCTTTTGGCTATACATTAGCACTTGAATGGGTGGCACATCTTACGGCTTTTGAGTTTGGCTGATGTGACCTGAGGTCAGGTGTAAGTAACTTTGTTCTGGTCTTTAAAGAAATGAGTCTGTGAGTTGGGAATCTTGGTATGACTGTGGGCATTCGTTTTAACCTATCCTGGGTCCTGAGTTACTCAGCAGTAAAATGATGAGGTGGGAGTAGAGTATGTGTTCAATCTCTTCCAGTTTCTACCATTCTGGGGTTCTGGAAGACCTATTCATGGGTTTAAAAACAGCCGATGGCTTCCCTGGTAGCTCAGTAGTAAAGAGTTTGCCTGCCAGTGCAGGAGACACACGTTCGATCCCTGATCTGGGAAGATCCCACATGCTGCGGAGCAACTAAACCCGCGAGCCACAACTATGGAGCCTGTGCTCTAGAGCCTCGGAGCTGCAACTGTTGAGCCCATGTGCCGCAACTGCTGAAGCCCGTGTGCCCTAGAGCCTGAGTTCTACACAAGTGAGGTCACCGCAACAAGAAGCCTGCTCACCTCAACTAGAGTAGCCCCTACCCCCTGCAACTAGAGAAGAGCCTGTAGTAGCAGTGAAAACCCAGAATAGCCAAAAGTAAATAAATAAATCAAAAGTTTTAAAAAACAATAATAACAGCCTAATCCCCTGCTGTTTGTCATAAAAACCCCTGAATTTAAAAGTTTTGATTTGTAAAAAAAGGTAATTTGAATTAGTTGATTTTGCCCACCCCCCCCTCCCCTCACCCGGAGGAGTTTTGTGCTGGTTGGTGTCCTACTGACTTGTCCTCTGATGACGAGCAGGTGGAGAGTATCTTTTCGTAGCTCTGCCTCCTTTAGTAACATGTTAGCATGTTTGGGCGTTCTTTTCAAATATGAAGTGTGCTTTTACATTTAGCAAAAAAAAGTATGAACGGTACTTGTTTTCCTTGCCAGTTTAACAATTATCCGGATATTGCAGTCAGCTCAGTCCTTGGCACATGGTCCAAAGAGTGACATTTAATGCACAGAACCAGTGTTTGACCTTCATTGTCATCTGTGAGAAATATATCCCTAAGGAATTCTTTCTTTGCTTCTATCCTTGTATTTGGAGAACCTTTTGGCTATACATTAGCACTTGAATGGGTGGCACATCTTACGGCTTTTGAGTTTGGCTGATGTGACCTGAGGTCAGGTGTAAGTAACTTTGTTCTGGTCTTTAAAGAAATGAGTCTGTGAGTTGGGAATCTTGGTATGACTGTGGGCATTCGTTTTAACCTATCCTGGGTCCTGAGTTACTCAGCAGTAAAATGATGAGGTGGGAGTAGAGTATGTGTTCAATCTCTTCCAGTTTCTACCATTCTGGGGTTCTGGAAGACCTATTCATGGGTTTAAAAACAGCCGATGGCTTCCCTGGTAGCTCAGTAGTAAAGAGTTTGCCTGCCAGTGCAGGAGACACACGTTCGATCCCTGATCTGGGAAGATCCCACATGCTGCGGAGCAACTAAACCCGCGAGCCACAACTATGGAGCCTGTGCTCTAGAGCCTCGGAGCTGCAACTGTTGAGCCCATGTGCCGCAACTGCTGAAGCCCGTGTGCCCTAGAGCCTGAGTTCTACACAAGTGAGGTCACCGCAACAAGAAGCCTGCTCACCTCAACTAGAGTAGCCCCTACCCCCTGCAACTAGAGAAGAGCCTGTAGTAGCAGTGAAAACCCAGAATAGCCAAAAGTAAATAAATAAATCAAAAGTTTTAAAAAACAATAATAACAGCCTAATCCCCTGCTGTTTGTCATGGAGAAAGGAACATCCTTGGACCTAATGCACACAAGTCAGCCCGAGGTTGCCAACCAAAGCAGAACACCTTTTCTTGGAGTAAGTTAGGACTCAGTGGGCATGCTTGCGCAAGCTCCGGAAGATGGTGGAGGACAGGGAAGCCTGGTGTGCTGCAGTCCATGGTGTTACAAGGAGGGGGATATGACTGAGTGACTCAGCAGTGACAGAATAGATGGCATTTGGGCTTCCCTTGGGGAGCTCAGAAGTGAAGAATCCACCTTTCAATGCAGAAGACATGGGCTCAGTCCCTGATCTAGGAAGATCCCATATGCTGAGGAAGAGCGACTAAGCCCAGGTTCCACAATGACTAAGCCCAGGCCCATACCACTGAGCCTCTGCTCTAGAGCCTGGAAGCCACAACTACTGAGCCCACATGCTGCAGCTGCTGAAGCCCGGGTGCCCTAGAGCCCAGGCTTTGCAATAAGAGAAGCCACCACAACGAGATGTCTGCGCACCGCAACTATAGAAAGTAGCCCCCACTTGCCACAACTAGAGAAAAGCCTGTGTAGCAACTAAGACCCAGTACAGCCAAAAAAAGAAAAAAAGAATAGATGGCATTTGAGTCCCCTCTCCCTGCCAGCCCTAGTGGAATTTGGCACACTAGATAATCATTTACCATAAGTCAAACTTTTATATGGAAATCAATCTATGGAATTGGTTAATTCCTCAAAGATGACTGTTCCATGTTTTGCTATGAGGAAGGAAAGTATGTAAAGGACAGAAGTACAGACGGGTAAAGATCCTTTTCCTCTGGCATATGCAATACGTTTGAGATGCTGAAGCAGAGAAGAAATTCCTCTGGATGGTCTCTGAGGAGGTTATCTAGCAGCTTAACACTTAGCAGTGTGTAGCAGCTTGATGTGCTGCATGTGAATAACTTGTCCTTAATGGCCAGTTTGGGCCGAACAGCCTTTGGGAACTGTGGACTCTGGAGTCGTCGAGGCTGAGGCCTGTCCTCTGGCTGTACCCCTGACCCCAGATCTCTGCCTCCCTCTTTCCTGTCCTGTGCTTGTGCTTAGTCGCTCAGTCTTGTCCTGCTCGTCATGAGTCCACTCTTTGTGAGTCCCACCAGGCTGCTCTGTCCATGTGGACTCTCCAGGCAAGAGTACTGGAGTGGGTTGCCATGCCCTCCTCCAGGGGATCTTCCCAACTCTGGGATCGAACCCAGGTCTCCCGCATTGCGGGCGGATTCTCTACCATCTGAGCCACCAGGGAAGCCCTCTGTCCCGTGGAGACAGGCAACAACCGGGAGCCAGACAGGGTCCTTGAGATGAACAGATGAAGGCCAGTGCCGGCGGGGGCTGGTATCAGCCGGGCCCTGGGTCTGGGGATGGAAGGAGCAGGGTGGAGGAGCTAAGACCTGGATTTGACTGCTGGCTTCTTTACTTGATGCGAGACCTATAATGAACCCTGTAATCTCCTTAAGCCTCGTTTATTAGAGAGAGAGAAAAGGTGACAGAAAAATCTGCCTCAGAGAACTTTGTGAGGTTGAGATTTGATGTTATACGTGGAAGTGCTTTGTAAACTGTGAGATGCTATACAAATGTTGTGTGGGGTTGTTATTTTTAGCATGGGTAGATGGCCACAAATGTTAATTAGAGGTAATCAGGGCTCATTAAGGCCAATGGGCTGTGCTGCCGCTCAGTGACGCTGGCAGGCTGTGCACTTTCACTCAGTCAGTGAGTGCTTACTATGTCAAAAGTAGCTTTGATTCACAGATGACTAATTTTAATTTTCTAGGATCCCTTGATGTACTTACAGGTCAGAGGACATGTTTGGGGAAACAAGTGAGCCAATGTTTAGAAAACAAAGGTGGAAAATGTTCCCAGAGGGGCAGTGGGATTCACAGATGACCGTAGCCACAGTAAAGGAGGCCTCCTGAGCCCCTGACCCCACTGTGTGTCCCCAGAAGGCCCTTGCGCTGTCTTGAAGGACTGGAGGAGACCGACGCTTTGCCGTAACTCTGGAATCCTGAACTGTTTGTAGAATAACCGTCAAATTACCAGTAGATCGGTATGCATTCGGACTGAATTCAGGATTAGTGATTCCAGATGGATCCTTTAAGACTTCCCAACCCTTTCTGTCTAGGCCTGTTACACATCTGCATCGTTTGGGTGTCCTTTGGTATCATAGTTTGTGAGGATCTAAGTTCTGGATAAAGCAAATATTAATTTTCCTTTCTTGAAAAGGCAAATGTACACATGCTCAGGGTTGCCCTGAAGCCTTGCAGGGGCCTCCAGTCCTCTTGAAAGGCCTTCTCTCATTTTTTTTTCGGAAGGCCTGCGAGGGTTTTGCATTCCTCGTATCTATGAGATTTATGCGAGATGCTGTGTTTATCTTCTGGAGGCAGAGACTTTCTTTTATTTTAATGTCATGTAGACCAACCACATCCATGTCCAGTTTGGAAGATGAGGAATTGGTTATAATACCCATCACCTGAGGGTATTATCTTTCATTTTGGCCATATACTGTCAAAATTGTCATTGGTGAAGGAATTTTGTTTTTTAAAGATTTATTTATTTATTTATTTTGGTGAGGGTGGGATGGGGAGGGAGGGGAGCAGGCGGGTCACTTCCATTGGTCTTTCATTTGTTCATTTTCATCCAGTTTTGTTCTTTGGCTCCTGTGGGCCTCCCATCGTGGTGGCCTCTGTTGTCAGAGCATCGGCTCTGGGCGCATGCGCCAGAGCTCCGGCTTGGAATTGGACACATCGGTCCAGCCTCTCTGCACGTGGGATCCTCCCAGGCCAGGGATCGAACCTGCGCTCCTTGCACTGGGTGCCTCCCCGGATTCACAGATGACTAATTTTAATTTTCTAGGATCCCTTGATGTACTTACAGGTCAGAGGACATGTTTGGGGAAACAAGTGAGCCAATGTTTAGAAAACAAAGGTGGAAAATGTTCCCAGAGGGGCAGTGGGATTCACAGATGACCGTAGCCACAGTAAAGGAGGCCTCCTGAGCCCCTGACCCCACTGTGTGTCCCCAGAAGGCCCTTGCGCTGTCTTGAAGGACTGGAGGAGACCGACGCTTTGCCGTAACTCTGGAATCCTGAACTGTTTGTAGAATAACCGTCAAATTACCAGTAGATCGGTATGCATTCGGACTGAATTCAGGATTAGTGATTCCAGATGGATCCTTTAAGACTTCCCAACCCTTTCTGTCTAGGCCTGTTACACATCTGCATCGTTTGGGTGTCCTTTGGTATCATAGTTTGTGAGGATCTAAGTTCTGGATAAAGCAAATATTAATTTTCCTTTCTTGAAAAGGCAAATGTACACATGCTCAGGGTTGCCCTGAAGCCTTGCAGGGGCCTCCAGTCCTCTTGAAAGGCCTTCTCTCATTTTTTCGGAAGGCCTGCGAGGGTTTTGCATTCCTCGTATCTATGAGATTTATGCGAGATGCTGTGTTTATCTTCTGGAGGCAGAGACTTTCTTTTATTTTAATGTCATGTAGACCAACCACATCCATGTCCAGTTTGGAAGATGAGGAATTGGTTATAATACCCATCACCTGAGGGTATTATCTTTCATTTTGGCCATATACTGTCAAAATTGTCATTGGTGAAGGAATTTTGTTTTTTAAAGATTTATTTATTTATTTATTTTGGTGAGGGTGGGATGGGGAGGGAGGGGAGCAGGCGGGTCACTTCCATTGGTCTTTCATTTGTTCATTTTCATCCAGTTTTGTTCTTTGGCTCCTGTGGGCCTCCCATCGTGGTGGCCTCTGTTGTCGCAGAGCATCGGCTCTGGGCGCATGCGCTCCAGAGCTCCGGCTTGGTAATTGGACACATCGGTCCAGCCTCTCTGCGGCACGTGGGATCCTCCCAGGCCAGGGATCGAACCTGCGCTCCTTGCACTGCAAGGCGGTGTCCTTACCCACTGGACCACCAGGGAAGCCCAGGAATTTTTTTTTTTTTGGAAGACCTTTTATGTGAACTAGGAGGAAGCACAACTCTTAAGTGTTCATAGGCAAAAATAACTACTTTATCCATGGCTGTAAAATCATTACCACACTATGGCAGGTTAAATCTTTACCAATGGCCTGTTACAAATGTGTCTTCAGTGGAAGACAGACGTCTCTGTGAAACATGGTCTCTTGTAGCAATGTGAATGACTTTTATGTGAGTTTTAAAAGTATGATAAACATGCTGGTTTTTTGAAAATTCATGCAGATCCTGTCTGGCTAAAACAAGTCATGCTTCAAATGAAAATTCAAATGAAAATGCTTCTAGTTCAGACTAATCAACATTCAGGCTAATTACCTGCCAGTGTGTATTTTCCACTGTCAACTGCACCTTTCTGCCCTCTTTGACAAAGTTTTAGAGACCTGTGTTAGCTCGTTCGAAGAGTATCAATGCCCGCCAACCTGATTTTCATGGGGGATATTAACAGAAATGTTGACATCACTGTAATTATAGGGAGAATAGTTCTTAGTCTTTGTGATTATGGCCACTGAAAATCTCTTGCAACTAAGTCCTAAGAAGAACTTGATATATATATTTTTAAAAATATATTTAATTTATATTTATTTGGCTGCACTGGGTCTCAGTTGTAGCATGTGGGCTCTAGTTCCCTGATCAGGGATCGGACCTGGGCCCCTTGCATTGGGAGCACAGAGTCTTAGCCACTGGGCCACCAGGGAATTCCCCAACTTGATATTTTTAACCAAAGTCTGAGCAGTATTGTGTCATTGATAAATTGTTGCTGTTGTTTAGTTGGTCAGGCGGTCACTTCCATTGGTCTTTCATTTGTTCATTTTCATCCAGTTTTGTTCTTTGGCTCCTGTGGGCCTCCCATCGTGGTGGCCTCTGTTGTCGCAGAGCATCGGCTCTGGGCGCATGCGCTCCAGAGCTCCGGCTTGGTAATTGGACACATCGGTCCAGCCTCTCTGCGGCACGTGGGATCCTCCCAGGCCAGGGATCGAACCTGCGCTCCTTGCACTGCAAGGCGGTGTCCTTACCCACTGGACCACCAGGGAAGCCCAGGAATTTTTTTTTTTTTGGAAGACCTTTTATGTGAACTAGGAGGAAGCACAACTCTTAAGTGTTCATAGGCAAAAATAACTACTTTATCCATGGCTGTAAAATCATTACCACACTATGGCAGGTTAAATCTTTACCAATGGCCTGTTACAAATGTGTCTTCAGTGGAAGACAGACGTCTCTGTGAAACATGGTCTCTTGTAGCAATGTGAATGACTTTTATGTGAGTTTTAAAAGTATGATAAACATGCTGGTTTTTTGAAAATTCATGCAGATCCTGTCTGGCTAAAACAAGTCATGCTTCAAATGAAAATTCAAATGAAAATGCTTCTAGTTCAGACTAATCAACATTCAGGCTAATTACCTGCCAGTGTGTATTTTCCACTGTCAACTGCACCTTTCTGCCCTCTTTGACAAAGTTTTAGAGACCTGTGTTAGCTCGTTCGAAGAGTATCAATGCCCGCCAACCTGATTTTCATGGGGGATATTAACAGAAATGTTGACATCACTGTAATTATAGGGAGAATAGTTCTTAGTCTTTGTGATTATGGCCACTGAAAATCTCTTGCAACTAAGTCCTAAGAAGAACTTGATATATATATTTTTAAAAATATATTTAATTTATATTTATTTGGCTGCACTGGGTCTCAGTTGTAGCATGTGGGCTCTAGTTCCCTGATCAGGGATCGGACCTGGGCCCCTTGCATTGGGAGCACAGAGTCTTAGCCACTGGGCCACCAGGGAATTCCCCAACTTGATATTTTTAACCAAAGTCTGAGCAGTATTGTGTCATTGATAAATTGTTGCTGTTGTTTAGTTGGTGAATCGTGTCTTTTGTGACCCTATGAACTGTAGCCCTCCAGGCTCCTCTGTCCACGGGATTCTCCAGGCAAGAATGATGAAGCGCTTAGTCATTTCCTTCTCCAGGGAATCTTCCTGACCCAGGGATCCAACCTACATCTCCTACATTGGCAGGTGGATTCTTTGCGATACATATGCAAGTACACATTTCCAAGACAAACCATTCAATATTACAGTGATCCAAGTCTATGCCCCAAATGCTGATGCTTAAGAAGCTGAAGTTAAACCATTCTGTGAAGACCTACAAGATCTTCTAGAACTAACACATTGATAAATACACAATAGCAAAAGTCCTATAAACCCTTATCTTGGAAGTGCTGAAGCAGATAACAGTCACTGTGAAAACACCACGCCCAAGTCCATCTCTGACAGTAGGGATCTTCTTGTAGTCAGTACACTTGGGGTGCTTTTTTTTTTTTTTAATCTCAGACTTACTTGCAGCTTCTAATAGAGAATTGGGAACTGTCATTTCTCCCTGCTTCTGTAGGTGCTCGTGAGTTGCCCCACCGACCCGCCCAGCCCGACTAAACAGTTGATAGCCCCTGGTTCTGAGAAACTGACAGATGGATGCCAGTGGTGGTGACCCCTGGGCAGTACCGATGGATACAGGGAAGCGGTGGGGATCCTGAGCACAACTGTGTGTGCCCCCCTGCACGGCATCTTCTTTATCTTGTGAACGGAGGGGTGGGGCTGACTGGTTCAGCTGATTTTCATGGGGATATTAACAGAAATGTTGACATCACTGTAATTATAGGGAGAATAGTTCTTAGTCTTTGTGATTATGGCCACTGAAAATCTCTTGCAACTAAGTCCTAAGAAGAACTTGATATATATATTTTTAAAAATATATTTAATTTATATTTATTTGGCTGCACTGGGTCTCAGTTGTAGCATGTGGGCTCTAGTTCCCTGATCAGGGATCGGACCTGGGCCCCTTGCATTGGGAGCACAGAGTCTTAGCCACTGGGCCACCAGGGAATTCCCCAACTTGATATTTTTAACCAAAGTCTGAGCAGTATTGTGTCATTGATAAATTGTTGCTGTTGTTTAGTTGGTGAATCGTGTCTTTTGTGACCCTATGAACTGTAGCCCTCCAGGCTCCTCTGTCCACGGGATTCTCCAGGCAAGAATGATGAAGCGCTTAGTCATTTCCTTCTCCAGGGAATCTTCCTGACCCAGGGATCCAACCTACATCTCCTACATTGGCAGGTGGATTCTTTGCGATACATATGCAAGTACACATTTCCAAGACAAACCATTCAATATTACAGTGATCCAAGTCTATGCCCCAAATGCTGATGCTTAAGAAGCTGAAGTTAAACCATTCTGTGAAGACCTACAAGATCTTCTAGAACTAACACATTGATAAATACACAATAGCAAAAGTCCTATAAACCCTTATCTTGGAAGTGCTGAAGCAGATAACAGTCACTGTGAAAACACCACGCCCAAGTCCATCTCTGACAGTAGGGATCTTCTTGTAGTCAGTACACTTGGGGTGCTTTTTTTTTTTTTTAATCTCAGACTTACTTGCAGCTTCTAATAGAGAATTGGGAACTGTCATTTCTCCCTGCTTCTGTAGGTGCTCGTGAGTTGCCCCACCGTACCCGCCCCAGCCCGACTAAACAGTTGATAGCCCCTGGTTCTGAGAAACTGACAGATGGATGCCAGTGGTGGTGACCCCTGGGCAGTACCGATGGATACAGGGAAGCGGTGGGGATCCTGAGCACAACTGTGTGTGCCCCCCTGCACGGCATCTTCTTTATCTTGTAGAAACGTGAGCGGGTGTGCGGGGTGGGGGTGGGGGCACTGACTGGTTCAGCCAGGCTGGAGGGCCAGGACGCTTGTTAGGAGCTGGGGGTGGGAGAGTAAATGCTGCTGTGTCTCCTCTTGATATTTAGAAATGTTTTCTAGAGGAGGATGGATTTTACGGAGGATGTGTTTGAAATGGTAACGTGTTTTTTTTTTTTTTTAATTTTTAAAAAATTTTGGCCTCTTTTTACTAATTTTGTATGTATTTATTTTTCATCCATCTTTTTATTCTTTGGCCTGTGTGGGCCTCCCGTTACAGCGGCCTCTCTCATTGCAGAGCACCAGCTCTGGGTGCATGCGCTCCAGAGCCCTGGCATGTCATTGGACACACTGGTGCAGCTGCTCCTGCACGCGGGATCTTCCCGGGCCAGGGGTTGAACCGGTGCGCCTTGCAGTGCATCAAGGCAGACTCTTTACCCACTGTACCACCAGGGAAGCCATGGTAATGTGCTTTTTAAGCTGACAGGGATCATTTGTCCTGCTGACAAATGGACCTAGCTCAACCACCCAGATTCCAGATCTCAGTGGGCCCTTTTGCTTTCTACTGTTTATCGTATCTATAGTAACTCTCAGGAAGATGATATAAACCCTTTTTATTTACTTGGTTTTCTTGTAAGCGCTCTTTTTCCACACATAAATAAATGCAAGTGGTGTTGTAGGCCTGGATAGACATGAAGAGCTCGAAAGCGTTTAGACTGAACTTTGAAGCTTTCAGGATGAATGCCTTCTGAATGTTGAGACTGGAACTTAAACAACTTGCATAAGATCTTCTTGTAGTCAGTACACTTGGGGTGCTTTTTTTTTTTTTTTAATCTCAGACTTACTTGCAGCTTCTAATAGAGAATTGGGAACTGTCATTTCTCCCTGCTTCTGTAGGTGCTCGTGAGTTGCCCCACCGTACCCGCCCCAGCCCGACTAAACAGTTGATAGCCCCTGGTTCTGAGAAACTGACAGATGGATGCCAGTGGTGGTGACCCCTGGGCAGTACCGATGGATACAGGGAAGCGGTGGGGATCCTGAGCACAACTGTGTGTGCCCCCCTGCACGGCATCTTCTTTATCTTGTAGAAACGTGAGCGGGTGTGCGGGGTGGGGGTGGGGGCACTGACTGGTTCAGCCAGGCTGGAGGGCCAGGACGCTTGTTAGGAGCTGGGGGTGGGAGAGTAAATGCTGCTGTGTCTCCTCTTGATATTTAGAAATGTTTTCTAGAGGAGGATGGATTTTACGGAGGATGTGTTTGAAATGGTAACGTGTTTTTTTTTTTTTTTAATTTTTAAAAAATTTTGGCCTCTTTTTACTAATTTTGTATGTATTTATTTTTCATCCATCTTTTTATTCTTTGGCCTGTGTGGGCCTCCCGTTACAGCGGCCTCTCTCATTGCAGAGCACCAGCTCTGGGTGCATGCGCTCCAGAGCCCTGGCATGTCATTGGACACACTGGTGCAGCTGCTCCGCGGCACGCGGGATCTTCCCGGGCCAGGGGTTGAACCGGTGCGCCTTGCAGTGCATCAAGGCAGACTCTTTACCCACTGTACCACCAGGGAAGCCATGGTAATGTGCTTTTTAAGCTGACAGGGATCATTTGTCCTGCTGACAAATGGACCTAGCTCAACCACCCAGATTCCAGATCTCAGTGGGCCCTTTTGCTTTCTACTGTTTATCGTATCTATAGTAACTCTCAGGAAGATGATATAAACCCTTTTTATTTACTTGGTTTTCTTGTAAGCGCTCTTTTTCCACACATAAATAAATGCAAGTGGTGTTGTAGGCCTGGATAGACATGAAGAGCTCGAAAAAGCGTTTAGACTGAACTTTTGAAGCTTTCAGGATGAATGCCTTCTGAATGTTGAGGCTTTCCTATCTGGGATATATGTGGGGGGCTTAAACAACTTGCATAAAAAACTATGTAATTTGGACAGACTATGCCAGTAAAGCTTGACATGCTTTAATGAAGACATTTACAGAGTGCCAAGGGAACCAGAAACCTGACTAACCAACTCCCCCTGGAATGCTCCTTCCTGAGAAGGACCCCCTTCTCAGGGGGATGAATGGGGGATGAGCACCACAGGAAAGGGGCCTGTGAGGAGCACAGCAGAGGGGCCTGTGAGGAGCACAGCAAGGGGGCATGGCAGCAGCAAAGCGAGAGGAAAGGGCAGGATGGGGGGAACAGGGAGTAGCAGGAAGCGAAAGGCGATGAGGCTAGAAAGGAGACTGGGGCCGGATGGTGCGAGACCTCACGCGTGAAGGGCTGATGGCACAGGCAGTGGGAGCTGCGGAGCGTGTCAGTGGGGAGCGCCGCGGTTAGGTCTGTGTCGCGGGCATTCGCTGGCAGCCGCTGGAGGAAGGTGTGCAGAGAGACTAGAGACTGGGAGGCGGCCTTAGTGGGGCGTTCCGTGTGTGTTAGGATGACTTGGAGGTTTCTCGTTTGGTTGATCTCCAGGCCTGTCAACCAACATGCAGAAGACAGGAGCAGGAGTTGGCTGTAGGGTGAAGGAGGGAGGGGATGAATTCGATTTTTGATATGTTAAATTTAAGGTGCCTGAAAGACGTCTGGATGTGTGGGAAGAGCTCAGGGATTATCCAGGATTAGGTCATTGTTAAAGTCTTTGGAGCAAATGAAATCACTCGATCAGAAGAGCAGAGTGAGGTGAGAGCTGAGGAAGCAGCTGTGAGGGATGTTTAAAAAGTGGAGGTAGTAGGTTATGAGAGGGAAACTCAGAGACGAGCGGCAGATACTCTGGCACTTCCCTGCAGGCCAGTTCACAGGCGAAACGGGATTTTGGTGGGAGGTTATGCTAGTTGTCGCCTTTCAGGGGCCACTGACGGGAGGGGCCGGTGCTGCTGCTGGTGATAATGTCGTTTGCCTTCTCCTGGGTTTTGTGTTCCTAGACACATGCGTGCACACAAATGAGTACCTGTGCGCTGTGGTGTGTGTGCTTGACTGGACGGAAGTCACACCTCCATAGGAAGAAGGGATGTGGTTCTGACGGAGGAAACCCGGGCAGTGCTTCTCGTATCCTGCAGAGGGAGGGGACAGGCGAAGGGCGATGGCTGGCTGGAGAGGAAGCAAGGGGAAGTCCTGGAAGGAAGGGACCGTGAGGAAGCTGTGGGCGTGCAGGAGGGCCGCCTGCTTCTTTGCAACTGTTAGGAAGGACGGGTAAAGATAAAGATTCGTGTCAGTGACATTCAGGAAGCTGGGCGTCTTGTTTTCTTAGTGAGAAGATGAAGGAGAAGCCAAGTCTCGATAGTCACTGTAATGCGCTTTTTCTTGGGTGGATCAGCCAGCTGATCATCGTTTATAACCCTCTTTGGGGAAGCTCCTGACTGACGGTTCAGTCTGCACTGGCTCTTCGGTAGGGTGATCCTCTCTTACCTGTAGAAACACATCTGCGTCTTCCTACACGGCACGGGAGGGGCGACGGCAAGCCAGAGGTGGAGGAGCTCGTAGCCTAACTCAGGCTTGCGGGTTCGGCGGTGCTTGCACCAGGCTGGTGTCTTTTGATGGCACAGCCTGAGTTCCCTCCATCCAGTCTTCTTCTTCTTCTTTTTTTTTTTTAAATTTTTATTTTGCTTTTTACTTTTATAGAGTTTTGTTGTTTACAGATATATATGATCCCAGATTAGTCATATGTATATCCCCCCCCATCCCACCCCTCCAGGCCGTCGCACAGCGCCCCTACAGGATCCCCTTTTCTCACAGCTCAATGGCAGTAACTATTTGTTTCACAGATGATGCCATCCAGTCTTCTCAGAGTGTGTTTGGGGCAGGGCTGGGGCTGGGGATGGAGGGATGTGGAGACAGGACCATCAGAAACCCTCAGGAAAGTGGCAGCTTTGATGAAGCTGGGATTCTTGCCTTTCATTAGGTTCTGTTTCCTTTTTGCTTAAAAATCACTTACAGAGTACTGAAACTCCTGAGAGAGTTTTCTTTTTTTCCCTTGTGATCTACCAGTGATACTTGGAGACATGAAGGCTCGTTCTCAAAAGGGTGCTTTCCATTTCTAGATTGTCAGAGTGACTTGTGGCTTGAATCTGTTTGTCAGATAAGTGTGAAGACATGACAAATTTATGTTTAGATAGATATAAATCAGATTGTATAGGAGACATTTCTTAAAGAAGAGATACTATTAAGAAACCATGTTAAACCTATCATTGTCGCTCTTGTGAGCTGTAGTCAGTGCTGAATTTGTGTTTTGTGCTCAGTGCTGGCCTGGATGCTGAGATTTCAGTGTGGTTAATGAAAAGCGCAGTGAGGTGGTTCTTGAGAATATAATTGCCCCAGTATTTACTGAAATGACTAGATCGTCTAGTTATGCTATATTCTGGGTGTGAAGTTTGTTTCTGTCACTTTTTAGTAAAGACGTTTTGGGGAATGGGATAGAAAATCGTGAGAAATCAGTGTAATTATTAACTCTTCGTGTCAAACATGGGAAGTTGCCATGTGGACTCCCAGAGGCGGGGAGCCCGGCATGTTTAGTAAAGAGCTGGAGGAAGGGCTGCTGTGAGCAGAGCGGAGGGCGTGTGAGTGTCGCCGGGCGAGGTGGAGCAGGAGCAGGTCAGGCTCTGGCCAGCTCAGAGGGCTCCGGTCTTCCTGCCTTCTCCCCACCTTACCTGTAAATGAAATACAGGATCGGTAGATACGCTGTCTTCGTTGTACCTGGCTGCAAGGGTGTGACAGACCACAGGTAGTGTCTTGGAATTGGTTTTAGAATAACAGGAAACCATTCCACTGAATTATCAAGCTCCGTTCAGATGCGTCTCCTTCAGGACAGGTGCCGTGACTGTCGTCTTATGACTTCCTTTCATCTCAGTGTTAAGAAGGGTCGAGTCAGGATAAAAGTAACCCCGTCTGCTCTGCATTCGCTAAGCCATCGGCTCCGGGCACCCAGCCGGCGGTGTTCTGTTCCACCTGCCGACGCTGCCCATGGGGCTTTCTCATCTCCATCTCTCCCCTCTCTCACGCAGGGCTACGCCGACTCTGCACTGGGAACCTGAGATGCTCCCACATTACACGGGCTATGGCCTGAGAATAGAGGGCATGGCCTTTCTCTTCTGTTTTTTGAACTGGCCTCGCATTCATTTTACAGGAAGCTTAGCTGACCCTCTTTTGTCCCGCCCTAGCTCTCTTCTCTTCCCTGACTTAAGACAAGTTCGTATCTCTCCGTGAATGAGTATCTAAACATTCCCTGTTGTACACTCTGATTTCCCCAAATTCACCCCAGCAGTTAAGCTGTGCTGAACACCAGGCGTGTTTGATGGGGAAAATTAAAAAACAGCAATTCAGTGTGCTCTCTTGGCATTTTGGCAACTGACTTCCATTTTAATGAAAGTGGGATACACTGTTAAAATTTTTATACCATGTTAGGGAGACATTTAGTGACGGTATACCTGCTTCGTATTTCTTTTTCCTACATTTTTTTATCCTTAAACGAGAGAGATCCCAAGGTCATTTGTGCACAGAGTCAGTCACTCTTCAGTGAAAGGCAGGTTAATTAGGTTCTTGGTAGTTCTTACTGAAGCTATTATTCTTTGTTCTCTCCTTCCCCTCTCTCGGTTGTCATCTTCTGAGCCCTTTTCCTACTTTTTTATGAGATCAAGTGACAGAACATAGGAAAGAGATCAAAACAGCTCTTTATTTTAGAATTTTGTTATTATGGAAAGTATAAAAAGTGTTTTGAAAAGTAGGCAAAAGAATGTTAGGGCCTCCTGCACACTGACTGCCCAGCGCTGATGGTCACCTGCTCATGGCCCTTCTCGTAGCTCTTCCTCCCAGACGACTTTGAAGCACACCCGAGACTTAATATCATTTCATCTCTACGTTTCTCTAAACTTAAGTATCTGTAAAACATAATGCCTCTTTGACCACAATCATGATCTGGTTATTTTGTTTAAAAAATTAACACTAATTCCTATTTTCAATAGTCAGTATTCTGATTTCCAGTTGTCAAAATTTTTTGTGTGAATTATGATCCAAATGTGGTCATTACCTTTGTGCCTTTTTTTTTTTTTTTTTTTGGTCTTCTCAGTGTCTGTTAATTGTAACTTTCCCTTCTCTCCTTCCACCCCTCCCGATCCCCTTTCCCTCATACTTTATGTGTTGAAAAAAAGACAAATAATTTGTTCTGTAGTTTTTCCCATAGTCTGGATTTTTGTGACTATATCCTTGTGTTTACAGGAGTTCATTGAGAATTTGAGTATATATTTTTGATTTTTTTCCCTCCTGTTGAGTCTTGCTTAACTTTTATTGTCTTGATCAGCTGAGTTAGGCTGGAACATTTTCTGGAGGACTTAAAACAGAGGTTTAAACTAGTGCCACGTGTCACATGTGGCTCACGGGCCTGTCACGTTTGTTGACATCGTTTGAGATATTTTCCAATTAACTGCCGTCGTTTCAAGATTGTAAAGTTTCCCACAGAAGTCTAGGTTTTTGTTTTCCTTTTTTTTCAATCAGGAGATCCATGTGCCCTGGGCTCGGTGGCGATGCCCACAGGTGTAGCAGGGAGAGGTGACAGCGCCCTCCAGAGGGGGCCTGTCTCTCCAAGGCAGCCGGAGCGCCTCATCCTCCTAAGTCTCCCGAGAGGGCTGGTAGGATTGTGAACCCTGCCACAGAGCAGCAGGAATTACTTTTATCTGCTTGGTCTCCCTTAAAGGTTACACATGATGGTCTAATTCTACGTTTTCGCTACGTGTTTTACTCCAGGCTGGTGCTGGGGCTGTTTCACTGTGTAACAGTTGATGTTTATTCAGAAGAAGGCAGCGTGCCCGCCTGTGTTCCACTAGTATAAAAGTGTTTTGAAAAGTAGGCAAAAGAATGTTAGGGCCTCCTGCACACTGACTGCCCAGCTGATGGTCACCTGCTCATGGCCCTTCTCGTAGCTCTTCCTCCCAGACGACTTTGAAGCACACCCGAGACTTAATATCATTTCATCTCTACGTTTCTCTAAACTTAAGTATCTGTAAAACATAATGCCTCTTTGACCACAATCATGATCTGGTTATTTTGTTTAAAAAATTAACACTAATTCCTATTTTCAATAGTCAGTATTCTGATTTCCAGTTGTCAAAATTTTTTGTGTGAATTATGATCCAAATGTGGTCATTACCTTTGTGCCTTTTTTTTTTTTTTTTTTTGGTCTTCTCAGTGTCTGTTAATTGTAACTTTCCCTTCTCTCCTTCCACCCCTCCCGATCCCCTTTCCCTCATACTTTATGTGTTGAAAAAAAGACAAATAATTTGTTCTGTAGTTTTTCCCATAGTCTGGATTTTTGTGACTATATCCTTGTGTTTACAGGAGTTCATTGAGAATTTGAGTATATATTTTTGATTTTTTTCCCTCCTGTTGAGTCTTGCTTAACTTTTATTGTCTTGATCAGCTGAGTTAGGCTGGAACATTTTCTGGAGGACTTAAAACAGAGGTTTAAACTAGTGCCACGTGTCACATGTGGCTCACGGGCCTGTCACGTTTGTTGACATCGTTTGAGATATTTTCCAATTAACTGCCGTCGTTTCAAGATTGTAAAGTTTCCCACAGAAGTCTAGGTTTTTGTTTTCCTTTTTTTTCAATCAGGAGATCCATGTGCCCTGGGCTCGGTGGCGATGCCCACAGGTGTAGCAGGGAGAGGTGACAGCGCCCTCCAGAGGGGGCCTGTCTCTCCAAGGCAGCCGGAGCGCCTCATCCTCCTAAGTCTCCCGAGAGGGCTGGTAGGATTGTGAACCCTGCCACAGAGCAGCAGGAATTACTTTTATCTGCTTGGTCTCCCTTAAAGGTTACACATGATGGTCTAATTCTACGTTTTCGCTACGTGTTTTACTCCAGGCTGGTGCTGGGGCTGTTTCACTGTGTAACAGTTGATGTTTATTCAGAAGAAGGCAGCGTGCCCGCCTGTGTTCCCACTGTACCATGAATATCGATCATAAGACAGTCAGTGCATCGTATTTTCATGCCCTGTAGAAACTGGCATTGATGCTTTTAGAACCCAACAGAATGCTTGGCACATTGTAGGCCCTAAATGAATTCTTGCTGAATGAGTGAAGGAAACAAACTACCAGCTAAAACACAGGAAGAGAAAAGCTATCATGTAATGCATATCCGAGTTTGAATTTCAGCGGTGCTTGTGCCTCTGGGTTTTTCATTAGCATGTATGATCAGAAGACGGCTGTGATTACCGTGTGTTACAGTGCACTGTGGGCTTCCTGAGTGGCTCAGTGATAAAGAATCTGCCTGCCAACGCAAGAGAAGTGGGTTCAGTCGCTGGGTTGGGGAGATCCGCTGGAGGAGGAAATGGAAGCCCACTCTAGCATTCTAGCTTGGAAAATTGCATGGACAGAGGAGCCTGGTGGGCTACAGTCCATCGGGTTGCAAAGAGTCAGACACAACTGAATACATACACACATACTACTCTATATAATTTAGAAGTAACTTCTGTGTAGGTTTGTGCATGTTTATCTCATATATCAATAACAGGTAAATTGGGGATAGATTTCCTAAGAAGAGATTTTAGTTTATCTGTGCTTTGGAGAACAGACTGACTGGGCTTTCCTATTTTGCCTGAAGAACTTGGAGTTGAATTGCCTCCTTTGGTTCATATCCACTTGTTGCATGTCCATGTTGTTGGACATGCAGCAAGTGTGAAAAAGGAAAGGAGTTCAGCATGGACAGAGGGCTGAAACTTGAGGCTCCTTTAGGAGGTGTATCTGGCATATTTCAGTAAGGCTTTTAAACTTGGCATTTGGGTATTACTGAAAATAATAATTAAAAACATACTGTTGCATTTTAGGGTTTAATAATCTTATGTTCTACTTACACATCCTTTAAAAATTATAACTGAGGTTTCGGTCTCTTTTTTGGTATGTAGTGAGCCTGCCTGGGTTTCCCTTGTAGCTCGGCTGGTAAAGAATCCACCTGCATGCAGGAGACCCCGGTTCAGTTTCTGGGTTGGGAAGGTCCCCTGGAGAAGGGAAAGGCTGCCCACTCCAGTATTCCTGCCTGGAGAATCCCATGGCTCATCTATGGACTGCAAAGAGTTGGACCCAGCTGAGCGACTTCACTTTCCCTTCAGGCCTGCCTGAACTTTTCCTTGCTTACTGACAGACTACTTTCATAAAAAGTGAGTGAGGTTAAGTTCTGTACACTTGGATTCTAAGAGGATATTTAACTTATTAGGGATAAAAGAACAGAAAAAATAAATACCAGTGAGCGTACTCTCATTTAGCACCATCTAAATTCCTACTGCCTAGTGCTAACGTGTGAAGTGGAGTTTGAACGACCCTAACGCCATCAATACACTGACTTTCATTGAGAAATCTAGCTCATTTTTCACATCTTCAACTGTGAACTGAATGGAGCAACAGCTACTATTAAGAGTCAGGAGTTTCAATTTGAAAAGAGGCCTTCAGTGGCGTCTGTGGGTGGTGAAAAGTGATAAACTCTTGCTGGAAGTGTGAGGTATCTTCATGTCTTGAGATTGGGTATTCCAGGGAAGTGCTGGTAGTGAAGGAAATAAGAGGCTTTTTCCTATTAGACGGTTTTAGTAAGAACACGGGCTTCCCAGGTGGCACCAGTGGCCAAGAACTTGCCTGCCAAATGCAGGAGACAAGAGACACAGATGCCATCCCTGAGTTGGGAAGATCCCCTGGAGGAGGGCATGGCCACCCGCTCGGGTGTTCTTGCCTGCAGCGTCCCATGGACAGAGGAGCCGGGTGGGCTACAGCCCATAGCGTTGCAAAGAGTTGGACACGACTGAAGCAACTCAGAGCAATAGTAACGATATCACCATCTTGTATGTACAAATGCGTTTCGTTTTTCAAAGCACTTTCACTATTGAAATAAGAATCATTGAATCACATCTCAGAGACTTTCCTAATTAAAAGAAAAATCCTTAATGTTAACTGTTGTCCCTTTCATACCCTTTCCTTTTTTTTTTTAAATTAGTTACTGGTAGTAAATGTTAGCCAGTGTTTCTCTTTTTTTAAATTTAATTTTGGCCTCTTTTATTGGTCATTTATTTATTTAGTTTTATCCATCTTCATTCTTTTGGCCTGTGTGGGCCTCCCATCGCAGTGGCCTCTCCTGCTGCAGAGCACAGTCTCCCAGCGCATGTGCTCCAGAGCGCTGGCTCGTAAGTGGACACATCTGCCCAGCCGCTCCTCTGCACATGGGATCTTCCCAGGCCAGTTATCGAACCGGCGCCCCTTGCACTGCAAGGTGGACTCTTCACCCACTGGACCACCAGGGAAGCCCCGCAATGTTTCTTTTTTGCATAAAGAAGACTCTTTTCAGTTTGGAGGAAACCTGGTTTAAACGGAAGATTTGAAACCGAAATCCTATACTAATTTCAAATGGATTGAGTCAGAGACAGACTGTGTCAGGGTGTTAACTCTCGATGGTTGACCACAGGATTTATTTTCAGACCCCCAGGGAAGATTGTCACGTGTGCCTAATAGACTGCTTCATTTATCAATAATTGGAGAAGGGTAGTTGGAAGAAAAACTAGATTTTTTTATAATGAAGCCTCAGGTGTTAGCACTTTCCTGCTGTTAAATAGTTACTTTAAAAAGCAACTTGGTTTTCTTCTTCTTTTTCTATATATATCCTATCTTGGCCTTTGAAAATTGATTCAATAACAATTTAGTTTGATTTTGCCTGAGGAATTTTAGCTTTGCAGTATTTTTGGCTTTAAAAATTTTTTTTCTTGTAAGCTCTTTCAAACCTGAAGGTGAGAACCCTATAAAGAACACCTGTGTCACTGTGCCCAACCTGGTGAAATTTCATGTTCTGCTTTATTTGCTCTGTTTGGGATTCTTTGAAAGCGTGAACCCATGTCCACCTCATGATGGCAGCAACTTGGCATGTGCTTTGTGAGATTCATTCCTGTCTATCATAAATTAAAAAAAATTATTTGAAATTATTGTAAGCGGTGGGTTCAAGTTTTTAAACATTGTTTGGTGGTACAGAGCAACACAGTTTCTTTGTACATTTCAGTCTTAATCTAGCAACCTTGCTGAGATATTGTTAGTTTAAATCATTTGTATTTTTTTGTGGATTATTTTGTATAGTCACCCAGATCTCTTGCAAATCGATGGTGACATTGTTTTTAGTCTTTGAGATGTAATTTCTTTTTCTTGTCGCACCAGGTAGAACTTTTAATCCAGTGCTGCAAGAAAGTGGTGACAGGAAACTTTGACTGTTATTATTTAAGTGAATATGTTTTGCCGTTTTAATTCTGTTTGTTTCTAGTTGATAACCTTTATAAGGGTTAAGAGTGTCATGAGAAGCTTGTCTTTAAAATCTTGAAAGGAGTATTGGTTTTCCTGATTACTTTCCTATAACCTAGAGATCTTAGGGTGTTGCGCTTTCCCTCCTTCAGTCTGTAGAATGTGATAAATGATACATTTATGGTTTTTCTTAGGTTAAGGGATCCATGCGTTCCTGAGATTTAAAAAATTACCTCGCTGAATTCTATGAGCTAATACATTTTTTAGTAGTGTTTTATTTATGTGACACAAGTAGAATTGGCTTAAACATCCTTTCTTGAGCTGTTCTTTCCTGTTTTAGTTTCACTCAGAAGGTGAATGTTCCCACTTTTTATTTTTTTCTGGCACAGGTTTATAAGATAGGAGTTAGTTCCTTGTAGGATTGGAAGAATTTGTTTAAACTTTCTGGACCTGGGGCTTCCCTGGTGGTCCAGTGGGTAAGGAAACCGCCTTGCAGTGCAAGGGGCGCCGGTTCGAGCCCTGGCCTGGGAAGATCCCACGTGCCGCGGAGCGGCTGGACTCATGTGTCCAATTACTGAGCCAGAGCTCTGGAGCGTATGCACCCAGAGCCGGTGCTCTGTAACAACAGAGGCCACTGCGATGGGAGGCCCACACGGGCCAAAGAACAAAGATGGATGAAAATAAATGAATGAAAGACCAATAGAAGTGGCCCCCCCCAAAAAAATCCTTTCTGGACCTGGCGGTTTTTATAGTGTAATTTCCCTTTGCTAAGATGCTTCAGTTGTGTTCGACTCTGTAACTCCCTGGACTGGAGCCCACCCGGCTCCTCTGTCCATGGGATTCTCCAGGCGAGAACACTGGGGCGGGCTGCTGCGTCCCCTTCCAGGGGATCTTCTGGAGCCAGGGATCGAACCCTTGGTGTCTCTTAGGTCCCCTGTGTTGGCAGGTGGGGTCTTCACCACTAGCGCCTCCTGTTTCCCTTCATCTGATGGTTATAGATATATGGAGGTTTTCTGATTCTTCCGTAGCAAGTTTTTGAAAGATGCATTTTTCTAGAAACATTTAACATCTGTTTTTCAACATTATTGGAATCTCTATCACATTTTGCAATGTGCCTTCTCTTTACTGTTGGTCTTACCGTGGATTTGTGACTATTATTATTCCGGTTTTAGAAGAACCAGCATTAGGTTTTATTGAAACCTTCATCGCTCCCTTCCCCCCATATTTAATTTGTTTTTAATTCTTTCAGTGTTTTTAGAAGTTCTCTTGTATTTTATTCCTAACTAAAGTCAGATGCTCTGCTTATTCATTTTCAGCCCTTTTCTAAGACCATATCCAGGCAGTCTAGGCTGCTACGACAAAGTACCAAGGACTGGGTAGGTTATACATGACAGAAATTTATGTCTCAGGGGTTCTAGAGGCTGGAAGTGTCCGGTCCGGGTGCCGGCATGGTTGGCTCTGGTGGGAAGCCTCTTCCAGGCTGTGGACCCCTGACGTCTTTGTAACCTCTGAAGGGGAGGGGGAGCTGTTTGGGCCTCTTTCTATGTGTTTAAGGGCTGATCCCATCCAGCAGAGCTCTAGCCTCATGACCTCATCATTTCTCAAAGGCCTCTGCTCCTGATACCATCTCACTGGGGATTAGGTTTCCACGAATTTGGGGAGAACCCATACGTGTCCATGGCAGATCATAAATATGTCTAATACCATTTCACTGGCATCCCACCTGTTTTAATATGAGGCGCATTCGTTCTCTTCTTTTTAAAATGTGTTCTTTAGTTGGAGGAACATTGCTTTACAATGTTGTGTTGGTTTCTGCCCTCCACAAGCAGGATTCCCTCTCTTCTGAGCCTCCTCCCCTCCCTCACCCGCCCTCCAGGTCCCCGCTGAGCTCCAGGCTGAGCGGCTCCCTGTGTTCCAGCACCGCTCACCACCAGCTATGGCTTTCATTTGATGTACAGTTAAGTTCTAAGTGTTTTGTAATTTCATTGTGCTTTTTTCTTTATTTTGTCAATCACCTTGAAGGGCATTTCAGTGTTTTCAAATGCATTAGAATTTAAAAAGTCTAAAATGTATCATTTGTTTCTAATTCTTTGGCGTCGTTGGCAGCCTGTATGATACTAAGTCTTTAGTATTTGTTGAAGTTGGCTTTGTGCCCTTAACATCTGTTTTTCAACATTATTGGAATCTCTATCACATTTTGCAATGTGCCTTCTCTTTACTGTTGGTCTTACCGTGGATTTGTGACTATTATTATTCCGGTTTTAGAAGAACCAGCATTAGGTTTTATTGAAACCTTCATCGCTCCCTTCCCCCCATATTTAATTTGTTTTTAATTCTTTCAGTGTTTTTAGAAGTTCTCTTGTATTTTATTCCTAACTAAAGTCAGATGCTCTGCTTATTCATTTTCAGCCCTTTTCTAAGACCATATCCAGGCAGTCTAGGCTGCTACGACAAAGTACCAAGGACTGGGTAGGTTATACATGACAGAAATTTATGTCTCAGGGGTTCTAGAGGCTGGAAGTGTCCGGTCCGGGTGCCGGCATGGTTGGCTCTGGTGGGAAGCCTCTTCCAGGCTGTGGACCCCTGACGTCTTTGTAACCTCTGAAGGGGAGGGGGAGCTGTTTGGGCCTCTTTCTATGTGTTTAAGGGCTGATCCCATCCAGCAGAGCTCTAGCCTCATGACCTCATCATTTCTCAAAGGCCTCTGCTCCTGATACCATCTCACTGGGGATTAGGTTTCCACGAATTTGGGGAGAACCCATACGTGTCCATGGCAGATCATAAATATGTCTAATACCATTTCACTGGCATCCCACCTGTTTTAATATGAGGCGCATTCGTTCTCTTCTTTTTAAAATGTGTTCTTTAGTTGGAGGAACATTGCTTTACAATGTTGTGTTGGTTTCTGCCCTCCACAAGCAGGATTCCCTATCTTCTGAGCCTCCTCCCCTCCCTCACCCGCCCTCCAGGTCCCCGCTGAGCTCCAGGCTGAGCGGCTCCCTGTGTTCCAGCACCGCTCACCACCAGCTATGGCTTTCATTTGATGTACAGTTAAGTTCTAAGTGTTTTGTAATTTCATTGTGCTTTTTTCTTTATTTTGTCAATCACCTTGAAGGGCATTTCAGTGTTTTCAAATGCATTAGAATTTAAAAAGTCTAAAATGTATCATTTGTTTCTAATTCTTTGGCGTCGTTGGCAGCCTGTATGATACTAAGTCTTTAGTATTTGTTGAAGTTGGCTTTGTGCCCTGGAGTGCCTTTATAAGTGTTTCATGTCAGTTTGAAAAGATGTACAGTATCTGCTGGGTGTTGGACTATCATATGGGCTTCACTGGTGACTCAGACAGTAAAGAATCTGCCTGCAACACAGGAGACCCAGGTTCGATCCTTGGGTCAGGAAGATATGTTGATAGGTCACGCTTGTTGGTTATATCATTCAAATTCTCTGTAACCTTACTAATTTTTGGCTGCTCAGTCTATTGAGAGTATGTTAAAATCCTTCTCATTGGTTGTGAATTCATTAAATTTCCCCTTTAATTGATTTCGTATTTGCTTTACTTAGTTTGAGGCAATGTTGATAAACTGCAGGTGAAATCAGAATTTTAATCTTGTGACTGCATTTTTTTCCTCATTGTTATATAATGAGTGTTTTTCTTTCTAAATGTGGCTTTTTTGTTACTGATTATTTTTTAATATTAATGCAATTATATTAGCTTTCTTTGGTTAATATTTACTTGACAATTTCTTTTATGGTCTTTCTGCATTGTTATTGTTGCCCATCTAAACAGCAGATAGCAGGCTAAAAATTTAATCTGAGAGCCTGAAAAGTCAATCTGTTTATTTATATGTCTGTCTCTTTATTTACTTTCAGTTTTGTGTTCTCACCTTTTTAGGCTTTGATTTTTCTTGATTGGTTTTTCTCGAGTTCTCACTTATTGTTCATCTGAAAAGGTTTATAACTTGCTTTATTATTTTAGTGATTATCTTAAAATACTTACCTTGAATATGTGACCTAAAAAGCTATAGTCATCATTTCTTCAGCATCCTTACCTTAAAAGCAAACAACAAAAAAGGCTTTAGACTAACTTTTGTAAACTTTTTCCTTTCACACATGTTATTTTCACTAGTGATTTTGTTCTTTCTTAACTTTTTACCTCTAAAATTAGATGTTGTTACTTTTACTTTGTCAGCACATACGTAGATGTACCCATAGGCTTACTGGTAGTCTAAACATGTAAATACACAAGAATTTTTTTTTTTAATGCTTTCTTTTTTTTTTTTTTTAATTTAGGCCTTTTATTGGTTTTTTATTTATTGATTTTCATTCATCTTTATTTTTTGGCCTATGTGGACCTCCCATCGTGGTGGCCTCTCTCACCGCAGGGCACTGGCTCTGGGCGCATGTGCTCCAGAGCGCTGGCTTGCAATTGGACACAGCGGCCCAACTGCTCCGTGGCACATGGGATCTTCCCAGGCCAGGGATCGAACCAGTGTCCCTGGCACTGCAAGGCGGACTCCCTACACACTGGACCACCAGGGAAGCCCCAGGAATTTGTTTTAAGAATGCAAGTTGTACAGCCTCATATTATCAAATCTCCAGACCCCCTGAGATTTTGGGAAAAAGGACAAATTTCACTCCCCCCATTATAAAACAAGATACATACGTATCAAAAAACATTGGTTACGTTATGAAAAATCATATAGGAGAAATTGATATGTTCTGGAAGATTAAAGATAACATTTTTGCTACTAGCTAATTTCTTCCTTTCCCAGGTTTTCTCTTTGCCATTGTATTAGTTTCCTCGTGCCTCATAACAATACCACAGACTGGATGGCTTAAGCTAGAGAAGGGTTTTTTCCTCAGGATTCTGTAGGTTAGAAGTCCAAGTTCAAGGGCAGGTTTTTTTTTTTTAGGGTTCTCCTTGGCTCATGGATGGCTGTCTTCTCACTGTGTTCTCACAGAAGCCTTTTCTCTGCACTTGCAACCCTGGGGTTCCTTTGTGTACCCAAATTTCCTCTTGTAAAGACACCGATCAGACTGGATTAGGTACCCAAATTTTTCATTGAAAAGGTTAACTTGATTATTTTAGTGATTATCTTAAAATACTTACCTTGAATATGTGACCTAAAAAGCTATAGTCATCATTTCTTCAGCATCCTTACCTTAAAAGCAAACAACAAAAAAGGCTTTAGACTAACTTTTGTAAACTTTTTCCTTTCACACATGTTATTTTCACTAGTGATTTTGTTCTTTCTTAACTTTTTACCTCTAAAATTAGATGTTGTTACTTTTACTTTGTCAGCACATACGTAGATGTACCCATAGGCTTACTGGTAGTCTAAACATGTAAATACACAAGAATTTTTTTTTTTAATGCTTTCTTTTTTTTTTTTTTTAATTTAGGCCTTTTATTGGTTTTTTATTTATTGATTTTCATTCATCTTTATTTTTTGGCCTATGTGGACCTCCCATCGTGGTGGCCTCTCTCACCGCAGGGCACTGGCTCTGGGCGCATGTGCTCCAGAGCGCTGGCTTGCAATTGGACACAGCGGCCCAACTGCTCCGTGGCACATGGGATCTTCCCAGGCCAGGGATCGAACCAGTGTCCCTGGCACTGCAAGGCGGACTCCCTACACACTGGACCACCAGGGAAGCCCCAGGAATTTGTTTTAAGAATGCAAGTTGTACAGCCTCATATTATCAAATCTCCAGACCCCCTGAGATTTTGGGAAAAAGGACAAATTTCACTCCCCCCATTATAAAACAAGATACATACGTATCAAAAAACATTGGTTACGTTATGAAAAATCATATAGGAGAAATTGATATGTTCTGGAAGATTAAAGATAACATTTTTGCTACTAGCTAATTTCTTCCTTTCCCAGGTTTTCTCTTTGCCATTGTATTAGTTTCCTCGTGCCTCATAACAATACCACAGACTGGATGGCTTAAGCTAGAGAAGGGTTTTTTCCTCAGGATTCTGTAGGTTAGAAGTCCAAGTTCAAGGGCAGGTTTTTTTTTTTTAGGGTTCTCCTTGGCTCATGGATGGCTGTCTTCTCACTGTGTTCTCACAGAAGCCTTTTCTCTGCACTTGCAACCCTGGGGTTCCTTTGTGTACCCAAATTTCCTCTTGTAAAGACACCGATCAGACTGGATTAGGCCCACTCTAATGGACCCATTTTAATTCAGTCACCTCTTCAAAGGCCTTGTCTCCAGATACGGTCCCATTCTTGGAGATAGGAGTTAAGCCTTCAACATGTGAATTACGTTCATATGAGTGAATCTTGGATTGAGTCTTTGAACGCCTCTGACTGAGCTGTGTGATAAGTCTTCCGGCTACTTATCATAAATCTATAGGCAGAACTGGTCTAGAAACACTCTCCAATATCATTATCATGGTTTTAGAAGTAAACGTGAGGCGTATGGGTGTTTGTGGGAGGAAGAAGGTAGTCTTCTCCCCTTTTTGAACACTGTCTCTCAAATAATGTATCTGTATGGGAATCTATGAAGGAGTAAGACTCAAGGGTACCTCAGGATTTGACCTCTTAGGTAAGACAGAGTTTGTACTTCCTACGGGTGGATTAAATCATTTTATCTAGCCAACTTCCGGGTGAAATGTTTGTCTAAGAGTAAGAACAACATCTACTCCGGGAGAAACGGGCAGCCTGTGAGGGAGCCTCATCTGGCCTTGTGAGAGCAGTCCCGGGGAAAGGCTTTCATTTGTGTGCTGCCTAATTATTCTGCAGAAGAAAAGACCGAATCCATTAAATAGCCAGGCCCTTTGTGTAGCTCCTGAATTCCTTTAATTTAGTGGCTGCATAGAAGCTTTATTCAGGGTATTCATCCTCCTGTACTATCTTTGCTGTCTAGATGCCAGGTCCTATTCATGGTGTTCTCGCTGCAGGAAGTTCTCACATTCATTTGGGGCTGGACGCAGGGGAGGAGGGAAAGGGCGGGAGGAGGCGCAGGACTCTGTGGCTCTGTTCTTCCCGGTCCGTTTCCTGCTCTGCTGCTTAAAAGCCAAACAAAACAAAACCCCAAACAAAAAGCAAACTCAAGAAGATAGCTATAAAGGAATTCTCAAGTGACTCAATGGATTGATAACTCCTGGTGAATCACAGAAAAGTTGTGTCTGCTTCTGGCCTCTATTTACAAATAGTACTAGAACACCCAGAGAAAGCCTTTCGGGTCAGATGAGGGTAGGAGGCCCTGGAAGAATAGATCGCAGTGTGTTCCAGAGGATTTATTTCCTTCAACTGAATGTATTTTAAAAGACCTTTTTTCCCCCCTCTCTGGGGAAAGAATAGCTCTAAGGTTGTATCAGCAGTCGAGTTGGGAGCTGACACGGAGAAACAAGAAAGGAGTTCAAGTGAACATCTGAAGATGTAAAGGAGGGAACAGAAAGAGGCCAGGGAATGTCTTTTATTGCCTCCTTCTGGAGATTTTTCTAAAAAGTATTATTTTAGATTTGGTTTTGAATATGTGACCTTTGGTTAATAGGTGCTCACTGGCTGCTTATGTTTCCAGGTTTTGAAGTAGGTATGCACTTCCGGAGGAGAGCTGGAATTGTTTGGATTTTGTTTTGTTCTGAGAGGCGGGTGGGGGTGAAAAATACAGGAGTGATGAGTGTAGGTGGACTCCTGAGAGTAAATAAATAGCGTCCCCATTTTTAATTGCCCGGATGTTATCTTGGTTAATGGGTGGTTCTGTAAACCAAGGGAAGTTTGGTTTCATTGAGGTTTTTTCCCTAGAAATCTTGATTAATGAATTGGGGAAACTGTCAGAGGGTGATCCATGTTAGAGCCTGTTCCTGTTACATACTTAGCGTCTCTTCGAGGACTTTTATTAGGTAGGTGGGATTATTTCCAGTTTCTGAGTAGATCCTTATTGTAGCTGACCATGCAGCTGACAAACCGCCCCTCCTCTCTGTAAAGCCTTCAGTGAAAAACAAGGGCTGAACAATTAGATGAACACGCAAGGAAAGGGAAGAATGTCCCTGCATGCTGTGCCGTGTTTTGTACTGTGTAATGAAATTTTAAAACGCTCTCTAATGTGGCTCTGTTCTTCCCGGTCCGTTTCCTGCTCTGCTGCTTAAAAGCCAAACAAAACAAAACCCCAAACAAAAAGCAAACTCAAGAAGATAGCTATAAAGGAATTCTCAAGTGACTCAATGGATTGATAACTCCTGGTGAATCACAGAAAAGTTGTGTCTGCTTCTGGCCTCTATTTACAAATAGTACTAGAACACCCAGAGAAAGCCTTTCGGGTCAGATGAGGGTAGGAGGCCCTGGAAGAATAGATCGCAGTGTGTTCCAGAGGATTTATTTCCTTCAACTGAATGTATTTTAAAAGACCTTTTTTCCCCCCTCTCTGGGGAAAGAATAGCTCTAAGGTTGTATCAGCAGTCGAGTTGGGAGCTGACACGGAGAAACAAGAAAGGAGTTCAAGTGAACATCTGAAGATGTAAAGGAGGGAACAGAAAGAGGCCAGGGAATGTCTTTTATTGCCTCCTTCTGGAGATTTTTCTAAAAAGTATTATTTTAGATTTGGTTTTGAATATGTGACCTTTGGTTAATAGGTGCTCACTGGCTGCTTATGTTTCCAGGTTTTGAAGTAGGTATGCACTTCCGGAGGAGAGCTGGAATTGTTTGGATTTTGTTTTGTTCTGAGAGGCGGGTGGGGGTGAAAAATACAGGAGTGATGAGTGTAGGTGGACTCCTGAGAGTAAATAAATAGCGTCCCCATTTTTAATTGCCCGGATGTTATCTTGGTTAATGGGTGGTTCTGTAAACCAAGGGAAGTTTGGTTTCATTGAGGTTTTTTTTTTTCCCCTAGAAATCTTGATTAATGAATTGGGGAAACTGTCAGAGGGTGATCCATGTTAGAGCCTGTTCCTGTTACATACTTAGCGTCTCTTCGAGGACTTTTATTAGGTAGGTGGGATTATTTCCAGTTTCTGAGTAGATCCTTATTGTAGCTGACCATGCAGCTGACAAACCGCCCCTCCTCTCTGTAAAGCCTTCAGTGAAAAACAAGGGCTGAACAATTAGATGAACACGCAAGGAAAGGGAAGAATGTCCCTGCATGCTGTGCCGTGTTTTGTACTGTGTAATGAAATTTTAAAACATGAACTCAGAAAAAACGGTTACTAAAGGGGTTTGGTAAGAATTTCTGACACATGGAGGCCTTGCCTGGATGCCTAGGAAAGCAGATAGTAGTAGGTGCAAGACAGAGAACTGAATAGTCAGTCGTTTTCATTGAGAGAAATCATGCAGAAGTTTTGTTTTCATTTCCCAGTGAGGTAGGAATGGAACGTGTTGCAGTGTTGTGTTATTTGTATTACATTTAAGCATATAGTTAGGTCGCACTGTCTTCCCTGCTATGGGAAGCAGAGAAACGTATTTGTAGTTGATTTTGAAGTAAATGTTGCCCCAGTGATTGTCCCATATACTAATGACTAGAAAGTAAAATAGTTTATAAAAGAGAAACAGGTCATACTTCTCTCAAGCAGTTTTATTGCCATGCCTTGGAAAAGTAATTTCTCAGATAGAACCATGATATTTAAATTTACTTTCTTCCTTTCCTGCATTTTGCTTTCTTTGTCATTTGTTGTATTTGTCAACAGATGCGATTTTTGAGAAACTAGATCTCAGCTTTATAGTGATAGCTTTATTTCACTAGTTATGCCTGGTGTGATGTTTGTCTTTTAGAATATGTGCCTGGATAAATGACGTGCTTAAGTTTTAGCTGAATCAAGGCCAGGGGTGTGGCTAAACATCCTAAAAAGCACAGGACAGCACCCCCGCCCAACAAAGAATTATCTGGCTCTGTTAATAGTGCTGAAGTTCAAAAAAGTTTGGTTTCATTGAGGTTTTTTCCCTAGAAATCTTGATTAATGAATTGGGGAAACTGTCAGAGGGTGATCCATGTTAGAGCCTGTTCCTGTTACATACTTAGCGTCTCTTCGAGGACTTTTATTAGGTAGGTGGGATTATTTCCAGTTTCTGAGTAGATCCTTATTGTAGCTGACCATGCAGCTGACAAACCGCCCCTCCTCTCTGTAAAGCCTTCAGTGAAAAACAAGGGCTGAACAATTAGATGAACACGCAAGGAAAGGGAAGAATGTCCCTGCATGCTGTGCCGTGTTTTGTACTGTGTAATGAAATTTTAAAACATGAACTCAGAAAAAACGGTTACTAAAGGGGTTTGGTAAGAATTTCTGACACATGGAGGCCTTGCCTGGATGCCTAGGAAAGCAGATAGTAGTAGGTGCAAGACAGAGAACTGAATAGTCAGTCGTTTTCATTGAGAGAAATCATGCAGAAGTTTTGTTTTCATTTCCCAGTGAGGTAGGAATGGAACGTGTTGCAGTGTTGTGTTATTTGTATTACATTTAAGCATATAGTTAGGTCGCACTGTCTTCCCTGCTATGGGAAGCAGAGAAACGTATTTGTAGTTGATTTTGAAGTAAATGTTGCCCCAGTGATTGTCCCATATACTAATGACTAGAAAGTAAAATAGTTTATAAAAGAGAAACAGGTCATACTTCTCTCAAGCAGTTTTATTGCCATGCCTTGGAAAAGTAATTTCTCAGATAGAACCATGATATTTAAATTTACTTTCTTCCTTTCCTGCATTTTGCTTTCTTTGTCATTTGTTGTATTTGTCAACAGATGCGATTTTTGAGAAACTAGATCTCAGCTTTATAGTGATAGCTTTATTTCACTAGTTATGCCTGGTGTGATGTTTGTCTTTTAGAATATGTGCCTGGATAAATGACGTGCTTAAGTTTTAGCTGAATCAAGGCCAGGGGTGTGGCTAAACATCCTAAAAAGCACAGGACAGCACCCCCCGCCGCCCAACAAAGAATTATCTGGCTCTGTTAATAGTGCTGAAGTTCAAAAGCCTTGATCTAGAAAATATAGCCTAAAGAAAGAAAATGGAAGTCTTTGATTTAATCCCATAGGATGCATCTGCCCACCAAGAACTTTAAAGGCAGAGGCAGGCTTTTATGGGAAGAACACTGTGATTCCCAAGACTGAAAAGCAAACAAACCAATGAATAGAAAGCCCATGCCATGTGAGGCATTTAATTAAACTGAAAGAACCTGCAGAGTTGGAACCTGTTTTTTTGTTTGTTTGTTTCTCATGCAGGTATGTACCTTCCGCAGTGTTTCCGGCATTTGTTAGGCACAGGAGAGAGGATGCAGGCATGTGAGAGGTGGGCCCTTGCTGCCCATAGCCCGCCCCCCACCCACCGTGGGGAGCATCTCCTACAGGTGCCCTTGTGGTGGGTGCCAGCTGCTGCGGAGGGAGGGGTCACTCAGGCAGGGGGGAGCAGAGGGCCCTCTTCATAGAAGACATGGAATGAAATAAGGCAAAGATGTGAACTTCAACTCACAGAGGATGTCTAGAAGATGTCCGATTTTTCCCGGTGAAGATGCTTGGGATGCCAGCATCATTTTAGACAGAGGGGGAAACTCAGACAAAGGCGCCGAGATGCTGAGAGGGTGTGCGAGGTTTGGGGAAGCGGAGTGGAGGCTGTGTTGGGGGATGGGAGGAGACGGCGGGGGGTCAGCTTGGTGGAAGCCCGGTGTGAAGGACCCCGTCTGCCGTGGTGTGTTGAGTGCGGATGCTTTATTGTAGGCGTCGGGGGTCTGTTCACTTCTAGAAGGCTTACCGGGGTGCCATGCCTTGGAAAAGTAATTTCTCAGATAGAACCATGATATTTAAATTTACTTTCTTCCTTTCCTGCATTTTGCTTTCTTTGTCATTTGTTGTATTTGTCAACAGATGCGATTTTGAGAAGCTAGATCTCAGCTTTATAGTGATAGCTTTATTTCACTAGTTATGCCTGGTGTGATGTTTGTCTTTTAGAATATGTGCCTGGATAAATGACGTGCTTAAGTTTTAGCTGAATCAAGGCCAGGGGTGTGGCTAAACATCCTAAAAAGCACAGGACAGCACCCCCCGCCGCCCAACAAAGAATTATCTGGCTCTGTTAATAGTGCTGAAGTTCAAAAGCCTTGATCTAGAAAATATAGCCTAAAGAAAGAAAATGGAAGTCTTTGATTTAATCCCATAGGATGCATCTGCCCACCAAGAACTTTAAAGGCAGAGGCAGGCTTTTATGGGAAGAACACTGTGATTCCCAAGACTGAAAAGCAAACAAACCAATGAATAGAAAGCCCATGCCATGTGAGGCATTTAATTAAACTGAAAGAACCTGCAGAGTTGGAACCTGTTTTTTTGTTTGTTTGTTTCTCATGCAGGTATGTACCTTCCGCAGTGTTTCCGGCATTTGTTAGGCACAGGAGAGAGGATGCAGGCATGTGAGAGGTGGGCCCTTGCTGCCCATAGCCCGCCCCCCACCCACCGTGGGGAGCATCTCCTACAGGTGCCCTTGTGGTGGGTGCCAGCTGCTGCGGAGGGAGGGGTCACTCAGGCAGGGGGGAGCAGAGGGCCCTCTTCATAGAAGACATGGAATGAAATAAGGCAAAGATGTGAACTTCAACTCACAGAGGATGTCTAGAAGATGTCCGATTTTTCCCGGTGAAGATGCTTGGGATGCCAGCATCATTTTAGACAGAGGGGGAAACTCAGACAAAGGCGCCGAGATGCTGAGAGGGTGTGCGAGGTTTGGGGAAGCGGAGTGGAGGCTGTGTTGGGGGATGGGAGGAGACGGCGGGGGGTCAGCTTGGTGGAAGCCCGGTGTGAAGGACCCCGTCTGCCGTGGTGTGTTGAGTGCGGATGCTTTATTGTAGGCGTGGGGAAAACGGAGAGGGGAGTGACAGAGCGTGTTCACTTCTAGAAGGCTTACCTTCGGGCAGAATAAGACGGGCAGAAGCAAGGAGACCAGTGAGAAGCATTCATTCGACGGCAAACAAAGCAGTGGGAGCGGAAAAGGGGATCGAGGAGATCAAGTTCAGAGATGCTTAGAAAAGGAGCCTTCCGGTTTGGTGGAGATAGGATGAGAACTTAAGAGGACAACCATGAGATTGAATCCTGGCTCCTGTGGAAATGGAGAAATAAGAGAGACAGGCTTGAGGAGGCGCGAGGGGAGTGTCTGGTGGTGAGGCCCTCCTTACGCTCAGGCCCAGACAGGCCAGGATCTCACTTAAGTTCATGTGGGTAGTACCAGGGCGGGAATGGTCTCTGCCCAGGATGGGGGCGCCATGGGCTTCTGAGCTGTGTACTGCATGAGTGCAGGCGTGCCCGTGATGTGGACCAGGATGTAAGTCCCAGGAGTGGGGTGCTCCTCAGAGCTCCCCTCCTTAGGCCTGAAACAGAAGAGGCAGGGGCTCTTTCAGTAAAGATTCAACAAAATGCACATTTTTAAAAAAAACAATCTGAGCCACCAGGGAAGCCCTAAAATGCACTTTTATTGAATCCTTATAATAATGTATTTAGATGGGTATAATTATTTTGAAGAACTTGAGATGTCAGGAAGTCCATACGTTCCCTTTGGGGTGTGTTGAGCTCGTTGCCCACAGTAGTCTCTTTGGAGTCAGTCTTTCACTGAAGAGGAGCAAATACATCATTAAGGACTAGACTGCCTGTTCTGGGCTTCCCTGGTGACTCAGTGGTGAAGAATACACCTGCCAGCGCAGGAGACGCAGGTTCGGTCACTGGGTTGGGAGGACCCCTTGGAGAAGGGACTGGCAGTCGGCTCCAGCATTCTTGCTTGGGAAATCCTGTGGAGAGAGGAGGCTGCGGGCTCCAGGCCGTGGGTCGCAGAAGAGTCGAACGTGACTTGTCAGCTAAACGATGATGACAAGACTACATATTTGATCACTTGGACGGGCTCAGATAGGTGGTGGACGGGCTCAGATAGGTGGTGTTGGAGGATTAAAGGAACCGTTCCATAGATTTATTCTCGATGTGGCAGGGCTTGTTTGACGCAGACACTCTCAGAAGCCCTCTGTCCACTCTCTGTAGCATTGTCTCGAGGCTGGGGGGCTGTTTTCTGCTGTGCTTGTCTGGTTCTCCCCCGCAACTGAGTTGAGCCCTCGCTTGGCTTTTTCTTCAGAATATACCCAAGATTGACTTACCTCTGCCACATTCTCCTCAGTTCAAGACCCACCGTATCTCCCTGGATTTATTATAATAGCTGCTTCCTGTCTTGTCTCCCTGCTTCCCAACCAGATGAACGTGGCAGAGTTCAAGTCAGATCCTGACACTGTTCTCAAAACGAACGGTCTCTCTCTCAGAGTAAAGGCCAAAGTCCTTAGCAGTTCCTAGAACAGGGCTTGGCTTGAGTGGGGCCCTCAACGTTTGTGGCTCCCACTTTAAAGAAACAGAAACTGCATGTTTTAGATAATGCGTTATGAGTTTGTACTTGGCTCTGCATCAGAAGATTGATACATGAGTACACATGTGTGTTTTATGTTAAAGCACAGTTGTTGATGATATTGGTGTCCCAGCATTCTAAATGTTTTAAAACATTTTATCATTTCAAACAGAAAATGGCTCTGTTGTGATCATCAGCGGGGTCTGTATGAGTCATGTAAGAAGACGTACGATACATATGGGGAGTTCGATTAGAGGAAAATAACTGAGGGCTTATCAGTGCTTCTCGTGGTAACTACCAGGCCCTGAGCCTGCAGTGCCCCACAGGCGGATAGACGCCACGTGAGTCGTGCTGGCATCTGCTTTTGTTCTCTGGCTGACGTTTGGACCTCTGTTACTGCCACTGAGAATTTGATCAGCTTCGTTTCAGGAAATAAGTGTAGACACATTCAGGTGCCTTGCTCAGTTGTGGGACTTTTGACGTTTGGTAGTTACTGGTTGCAGCATAAATATTGAAATGGGACAGCCACGCCCACGTTCCTGGCTCTGGATGAGCTTCCCCTTGCTCGGGGGGTAGGGCATGCCTGGTGGGACTGATGTTGAGGTACCTTCCAAACAGACACGTAAGGCTGGTTTCCTGGAGTTAATGATTTTAAAAGTTTGACATTTCCCCTCCTCTCTTCCCAATGACTTTGCTTAGAGAAATGGACAGTTTTGAAAGTTCTTATCATGGGTCCAAGGAAAAGATACCGCCGTGTTGTTCTGATGCCCTGGGATTGCGGCTTTTGCTTTCTCTTGGCTCTTGGGGTTGAGCGGTTTCCTTGAGGGGTCCTCTGGTTCTGACTCCTCGTGAGGGCCACGCGCTGGAAGCCGGTCTCAGCCGTGTTTGTCCTGCTGGCCCGGCCCCTCCTGTCCCTGTCCTGCAGCTGTTCTTCAGAAGGGCTTTCCCAGCTCGCCTTCTGGGGTGGGGGGCGGGGAGTGTACCCTTTGTGCTTAGCCGCACACAGGCCTTTCCCTGTGCCCGAGCCGCCAGCGCAGCTGTTCCTGCTCTGCTCTGGAATTCCTTGCGTCCTGGGCAGCAGGCGTTCCCTGTCACCTGTCCTCTGGCTCTGGCCGCGTTTGCTTGGGGCCAGGGCCAGGCAGCTGTGTGTGTAGATGCTGTGGGGTGGCAGCAGGGTGTGTCCATGCACACAGCCATACGTGCGGGGTCCAGTCTGTGAGTTTGGCCACCCCTAGAGGTGTGGATAGAGCAGGAAATGGAAAGCCACTTCGGTATTCTTGCCTGGAGAATTCCATGGATGGAGAAGCCTGGCTAACTACAGTCCATGGGGTCGCAAATATATACAGATGTATGTGTGTATATATATATGTATATATATATATATATATCACACACACACATATATATAGGGTTTCCGTGGTGGCTCAGTGGTGCGGAATTTGCCTGCAACGCAGGAGATCTGGGTTCCATCCCTGGGTTGGGAAGATGCCCCTGGAGGAGGCAGAATTCTCGCCTGGAGAAGCCCGTGGACAGAGCACCAGGCGGGCTGCAGTCCACAGAGTCACACAGAGTCACACAGAGTCACACAGAGTCAGCCACGTCTGCAGTGACTAAGCAGCAGCTTCTTTTCTGAAATGCATTGCCTACCCGATGTCTGTTGTAAAATGTGTTTGGCTGTCAAAGAAAGCTTTCTGATGAGAAGGATGAATTTTGCAGTCATGCTCCGGGAGGGGAGAGTGCTTTGGGGCTTGCGGTGGAAGAGACTGAGAGGTGCCTTGGAAACTTAGCGGACTGACCCAGCTGACAGGGTCAGCCGCAGGGAAACGACAGGAGGCTGGGCTGCTCAGCTGTTGGGTCGAAGGCTGACAGGCTTGTCTTCTCTCCTATAAGTTGCTGGAAGCGTCACTTGATGACACACTCCCCAGCCGTGTTTGTTCCTGCTGGGCCCGGGCCCCTCTCTCGTGAGGGCCACGCTGGAAGCCGGTCTCAGCCGTGTTTGTCCTGCTGGCCCGGCCCCTCCTGTCCCTGTCCTGCAGCTGTTCTTCAGAAGGGCTTTCCCAGCTCGCCTTCTGGGGTGGGGGGCGGGGAGTGTACCCTTTGTGCTTAGCCGCACACAGGCCTTTCCCTGTGCCCGAGCCGCCAGCGCAGCTGTTCCTGCTCTGCTCTGGAATTCCTTGCGTCCTGGGCAGCAGGCGTTCCCTGTCACCTGTCCTCTGGCTCTGGCCGCGTTTGCTTGGGGCCAGGGCCAGGCAGCTGTGTGTGTAGATGCTGTGGGGTGGCAGCAGGGTGTGTCCATGCACACAGCCATACGTGCGGGGTCCAGTCTGTGAGTTTGGCCACCCCTAGAGGTGTGGATAGAGCAGGAAATGGAAAGCCACTTCGGTATTCTTGCCTGGAGAATTCCATGGATGGAGAAGCCTGGCTAACTACAGTCCATGGGGTCGCAAATATATACAGATGTATGTGTGTATATATATATGTATATATATATATATATATCACACACACACATATATATAGGGTTTCCGTGGTGGCTCAGTGGTGCGGAATTTGCCTGCAACGCAGGAGATCTGGGTTCCATCCCTGGGTTGGGAAGATGCCCTGGAGGAGGCAGAATTCTCGCCTGGAGAAGCCCGTGGACAGAGCACCAGGCGGGCTGCAGTCCACAGAGTCACACAGAGTCACACAGAGTCACACAGAGTCAGCCACGTCTGCAGTGACTAAGCAGCAGCTTCTTTTCTGAAATGCATTGCCTACCCGATGTCTGTTGTAAAATGTGTTTGGCTGTCAAAGAAAGCTTTCTGATGAGAAGGATGAATTTTGCAGTCATGCTCCGGGAGGGGAGAGTGCTTTGGGGCTTGCGGTGGAAGAGACTGAGAGGTGCCTTGGAAACTTAGCGGACTGACCCAGCTGACAGGGTCAGCCGCAGGGAAACGACAGGAGGCTGGGCTGCTCAGCTGTTGGGTCGAAGGCTGACAGGCTTGTCTTCTCTCCTATAAGTTGCTGGAAGCGTCACTTGATGACACACTCCGTGCACCAAATTCCACACGTAAATCACGAGAGGGAAAGAACGCAGGTGGCGGTGGCCATTGCTGTGCCGTGTGATAGAAAGCATCCGGCATCAGTCATCTTTCCGGGATCCCTAGGTTTATCTCTGGAACTCAAATAGGCTTCTTGCAGTCAGCCACTCACGGGTTCTTGTTTTTGACTTAGCCAGGGAGCACTTGGACATAACTCACTATTCCAGCGAGCCAATACTTGTTTTTTGTAGGCTCTAGAAGGTTTAGACATTTGCTCCTCCTCTCTGTGCTGTCCTTTGGGTAGACCATCATTGTACTCCTTTCATTCTGGGTAGATGTGGAAGAGTCGAAAAGCACTTTACTTTTGTAACTGGCCGGAATGTCCACAACCTGATCCCGCCACGCTCTGTCAGCCCACTGGCCCTTTCTTCTCTTTTCTTCAGGTTCTTCCCCATCCGCCAGTCTAATCCATAAGTAACTCCTTTCCCTGGAATGAAGAGGGAAACGTTTAGCTAGAAGGTTGCTTTCATATTGCCCTGGTAAGATAGTGTGTAACTATTTCAGTTTTGATGAACTGCTTATTTGCTTCTAGGGGGTTCTTAGAAGCCTTATTCTCTCTTCAGGTGCAGTTCTCTCTCATTTTCCCGTAGCCAGCTCTTCCTGCCATTTCTTCTCATGTGGGTAAACAGAAAACACAGTTTGTGAGACTGTTTTTTGTCTTCCTTTTTATGTGTGCTAAATGGGAACTCAGGTTACTGTTTCTTTCATTTGCTTTGTTTCTATTTTAAAATAGACTAGTTTGTCTGTGAGTGTTTAGTCTCACTCTTGTCTGACTCTTCACACCTCCATGGACTGTAGTCTGCCAGGCTTCTCTGTCCATGGGATTTTCCAGGCAAGAATACTGCAGTGGGTAGGCATTCTCTCCTCCAAGGGGATCTTCTTGACCCAGGGATCGAGCCCGGTTCTCCTGCATTGCAGGCGGATTCTTTACCATACCCCGGGGCAGTCTCTCCTTCCACCCATCTTGATGAATTGGCCACCGTTGAGCGCCTGGAAGCCCTCGATTGTCTTATTGTAGAGTTGAACTTCACTCTTCTACTGAGCCTCTGAGATACCCAGGATGGGTGCGATCCCTGAAACAGGCCGTGCAGCACACCCAGGGGAGGAGATCTGTATCTCCTTTAGCTTTCTCTGTGTTGCTTTCCTTTCATTCTTCAGCAGGACGCCAGCGGCCAGCCCTGCAGTTCTCCGCTGGGGGAGGTTGCCTGACTGCCTTGGTGCACTTGATCTGGGCCACCCCGTGCTGCTTCCCAGCCTCGCCTTTTAGCTTTCAGCCGTCCTCCCTGGCTTGCTCTTTCCCCTGGTTGCAGACTTGTATGAACACATCAACCTGTGAATCGGACTTCTTGCAAATACCTTTTCATCTCGCCTGTTTGGCTCGAGACTCTTAAGGTATCCGTTTTTATGTGCAAGGCCTTTTTCATTTGTGTATTTAGAGAAGTGTATTGAGTGTATTTGTGTATTGAGAGAAGTATGTTCAATTAGTTTTCAGCTGTGGAAAGTTCTCCCTGGCCCTTTCTTCTCTTTTCTTCAGGTTCTTCCCCATCCGCCAGTCTAATCCATAAGTAACTCCTTTCCCTGGAATGAAGAGGAAACGTTTAGCTAGAAGGTTGCTTTCATATTGCCCTGGTAAGATAGTGTGTAACTATTTCAGTTTTGATGAACTGCTTATTTGCTTCTAGGGGGTTCTTAGAAGCCTTATTCTCTCTTCAGGTGCAGTTCTCTCTCATTTTCCCGTAGCCAGCTCTTCCTGCCATTTCTTCTCATGTGGGTAAACAGAAAACACAGTTTGTGAGACTGTTTTTTGTCTTCCTTTTTATGTGTGCTAAATGGGAACTCAGGTTACTGTTTCTTTCATTTGCTTTGTTTCTATTTTAAAATAGACTAGTTTGTCTGTGAGTGTTTAGTCTCACTCTTGTCTGACTCTTCACACCTCCATGGACTGTAGTCTGCCAGGCTTCTCTGTCCATGGGATTTTCCAGGCAAGAATACTGCAGTGGGTAGGCATTCTCTCCTCCAAGGGGATCTTCTTGACCCAGGGATCGAGCCCGGTTCTCCTGCATTGCAGGCGGATTCTTTACCATACACCGGGGCAGCCCCTCCTTCCACCCATTTTGATGAAGTGGCCACAGTTGAGCTCCTTGAAGCCCTCGATTGTCTTATTGTAGAGTTGAACTTCACTCTTCTACTGAGCCTCTGAGATACCCAGGATGGGTGCGATCCCTGAAACAGGCCGTGCAGCACACCCAGGGGAGGAGATCTGTATCTCCTTTAGCTTTCTCTGTGTTGCTTTCCTTTCATTCTTCAGCAGGACGCCAGCGGCCAGCCCTGCAGTTCTCCGCTGGGGGAGGTTGCCTGACTGCCTTGGTGCACTTGATCTGGGCCACCCCGTGCTGCTTCCCAGCCTCGCCTTTTAGCTTTCAGCCGTCCTCCCTGGCTTGCTCTTTCCCCTGGTTGCAGACTTGTATGAACACATCAACCTGTGAATCGGACTTCTTGCAAATACCTTTTCATCTCGCCTGTTTGGCTCGAGACTCTTAAGGTATCCGTTTTTATGTGCAAGGCCTTTTTCATTTGTGTATTTAGAGAAGTGTATTGAGTGTATTTGTGTATTGAGAGAAGTATGTTCAATTAGTTTTCAGCTGTGGAAAGTTCTAGATTATGGGCACTGCTAAATACATGCTTCTAGATTAGAGAAGGGTGAAGGCAGTTTGCAGTTGGAGCCCATGAACAGGTTTCCATCCGTGCAAAAGGCCTTTCTTCTCCAAGTACTTGAAAACTATTCTGTGAATATAAAGTCCATTATTATCAGAAAGCTGTTACCTTTTTCCCAATTATAAGAGAATTTGTTGCGTGGATGGCAAAACTGCTTGATTGTAGTGGTGAACTCTCTTTTGTTTTTAACCTTTTAGGGTATATTTATCAAAGTAAATCATACCCCTGTCACCCAGGAATGGAGTTTTTTATTTTTTTGAAAGATGAAATTGAGCACCTCATTTCGGGCCAGTAAACTGACATTTCCAAGATGAGAACACCAGCAAAGAGAAGTTGAGTAACTTGATGAAAAATATACGTCTCATAGGGCTTCCTAGGTGGCATTGGTGGTAAAGAACTTGCCTGCCAGTGCAGGAGGTGCCTGAGCTGTGGGTGTGGTCCCTGGGTTGGAAAGATCGCTAGGCAACCCACTCAATGTTCTTGCCAGGAGAATCCCATGGACAGAGGAGCCAGGTCACAAAGAGAGACACAACTGAAGCAACTTAGCAACACATACACACACACACAGGCGCACACACACACGTATGAGTCTTAAAAGGCAGAACTCTCTGTACTCAACCATGCTGTTATACCGTTCATCTTTTCCTTTAGCTTTTTTTATTTCCTTTTTGTTATTTTTTTTCTTTTGGTATAGTTCATATCTTGCTTAGAAAAAAGTAAGAAGGAGGTCAGAAATAATATTTCTTCCACCCTTTTCTTTTTGGCTGGTGACCCTTAGAACTTTTTTTTTATGGAAAAAAACCAGAAAGAAGCAAAACCTTTATTAGTCTTCTGAATTTTTTGTGTAATTACAGAAACCCATAATGACTCAACAACAACAAAATCAAGTTTCTTTTTGCTAAAGTAAAGAGCCACTGGTGTCTTAACAAGAGTTTTAAAAAAGAAAAAAACCTTTTTTTCCCCCCCAACTCTGAAAATTCTTCTCTTCTGATGATGATGAATGCAAATTAACTTCTTTTCATATGGTGATTTTGTGATGGGAGAGTTGTAAGGTTAAAATCTCTGCCAAGGGCTTCCCCTGGTGGTCCAGTGGGTAAGGACACCGCCTTGCAGTGCAAGGGGCGCCGGTTCGAGCCCTGGCCTGGGAAGATCCCACGTGCCGCGGAGCGGCTGGACCAATGTGTCCAATCACCGAGCCGGAGCTCTGGAGCGCATGCGCCCAGAGCCGGCGTTCTGCAGCGACAGACGCCACTGCGATGGGAGGCCCACAGGAGCCAAAAAACAAAGACGGATGAAAATAGAGAAAGACCAATAGAAGTGGCCCACCCACTCCCCTCCCTCCCCAACCCGACCCCCGCCCAAAATAAATAAATAAATAAATCTTTAAAAAAAAGAAAAATCTCTGCCGAATGGAGGCTGTTGAATCCACTTCTTCATAAACCTAGGAAAAAGGAAAGTCTTGTGTCTGATACCAAGGTAATGCTTATAAGCACCAACTGTGATGTTTGTGATTCAACTCAGGATGTATATGAAAATTTGGTTGGTTGAATTTTTGGATGCACTTTATTTGGGATACACTGCGGATGAGAACAATAGTCCTTAGGATAACTTAAGCTGAATTTTAGACGTCATCTACATATAATGACAGAAAGTGCTTTAGTTGGCGCGGTGGGGCCTCCAGTGCTCGTAGGCCTGAGTGTGTGTCCGAGTGGAGGGTGTCGGATGGTCCTGCTGTTGATGGGTCTAGAGAGATGGTGCTGATAAACACACAGGCAGAGCAGCAGTGGAGAGACAGACAGAGGGAACAGACTTACAGACACTGGGGGACAGAGGAGTGGGTGAGACGTATGGAAAGAGTCGCATGGACACTTACATCACCATCTGTGCAACAGACAACCAACAGGAATATGGCGCACGACTAAGGGGACTTGCACAGGGGCTCTGCAGCCACCCAGAGGGGCGGGGTGGGGAAGGGGATGGGAGGGGCGTGCAAGTGGGAGGCGACCTGTGTGTACCTGTGGCTGATTCCAGTTTATGTGTGGAGGTAAATAACAAAACTCTGTAAAAGTGAAAAAAAATAAAAAAATGAAAAAAGGACTTCTCTTGAGGCTCAAATAAAGCTTGGGACAATGTTTTCTTTGTAAGCTTAAAAAGTCAGTTCCATTTGCGGTCAAATGGAAACACTTTGTAGTGCTTGGGCCACTTTATACTTGCTGAGATTCTGCCCTGTTTACAGCAGAAATGGTCTGGATGTCTTCACAAACCTGTGTCTTTGAAACTGCGGCAGATCTGGAATGCCCTGGGAGACAGGAAGAATTAACTGTGCTGGACTTGTGCTCCGTTGGGTCATTCGTATCAGTAATACTAGGTAAAATCTCCCGAACACTCAAAATATTTGTGTGTTGCATTTCAAGATCTTGCTTGAAATGTCACACACTGATAGGCTTACTTTCCCTTGGCTGTGCCACATTGGCTCAGATCAAGAGCTCATGGAAAATGACTAATTCTATACTCAGTGAGCAAACCCACAGCGTAGGATGCTGGTTTAGGAGACCAGTTTCTATCACCTTTATGTGAGGAGCCCACTGATATTTTTCATCTTGTCTTAGTCCATGTATTTGTTTTTCTAAGGCCCAATCTCCCTTCCTTTTCAGATCTGCTGGAAGGATGGGTGGAACTAGGGCTCTTCTCATTTTAGTTTTTTTTAAAAACCCAAATCGGGCTTCCCTGATGGTCCAGTGGGTAGGGAGTCCGTCTTGCAGTGTAGGGGGCACCAGTTCGATCCCTGACTCGGAGAGATCCCACATGCCTTGGAGCAGCTGGAGGGTGTCGGATGGTCCTGCTGTTGATGGGTCTAGAGAGATGGTGCTGATAAACACACAGGCAGAGCAGCAGTGGAGAGACAGACAGAGGGAACAGACTTACAGACACTGGGGGACAGAGGAGTGGGTGAGACGTATGGAAAGAGTCGCATGGACACTTACATCACCATCTGTGCAACAGACAACCAACAGGAATATGGCGCACGACTAAGGGGACTTGCACAGGGGCTCTGCAGCCACCCAGAGGGGCGGGTGGGGAAGGGGATGGGAGGGGCGTGCAAGTGGGAGGCGACCTGTGTGTACCTGTGGCTGATTCCAGTTTATGTGTGGAGGTAAATAACAAAACTCTGTAAAAGTGAAAAAAAATAAAAAAATGAAAAAAGGACTTCTCTTGAGGCTCAAATAAAGCTTGGGACAATGTTTTCTTTGTAAGCTTAAAAAGTCAGTTCCATTTGCGGTCAAATGGAAACACTTTGTAGTGCTTGGGCCACTTTATACTTGCTGAGATTCTGCCCTGTTTACAGCAGAAATGGTCTGGATGTCTTCACAAACCTGTGTCTTTGAAACTGCGGCAGATCTGGAATGCCCTGGGAGACAGGAAGAATTAACTGTGCTGGACTTGTGCTCCGTTGGGTCATTCGTATCAGTAATACTAGGTAAAATCTCCCGAACACTCAAAATATTTGTGTGTTGCATTTCAAGATCTTGCTTGAAATGTCACACACTGATAGGCTTACTTTCCCTTGGCTGTGCCACATTGGCTCAGATCAAGAGCTCATGGAAAATGACTAATTCTATACTCAGTGAGCAAACCCACAGCGTAGGATGCTGGTTTAGGAGACCAGTTTCTATCACCTTTATGTGAGGAGCCCACTGATATTTTTCATCTTGTCTTAGTCCATGTATTTGTTTTTCTAAGGCCCAATCTCCCTTCCTTTTCAGATCTGCTGGAAGGATGGGTGGAACTAGGGCTCTTCTCATTTTAGTTTTTTTTAAAAACCCAAATCGGGCTTCCCTGATGGTCCAGTGGGTAGGGAGTCCGTCTTGCAGTGTAGGGGGCACCAGTTCGATCCCTGACTCGGAGAGATCCCACATGCCTTGGAGCAGCTGGACCGGTGTGTACAATTACGAGCCAGTGCTCTGGAGCACATGCGCCCGGAGCTGGTGCTCTGGAGCGAGAGAGGCCACTGCAATAGGAGGCCCTCACAGGCCAAAGAATAAAGATGGATGAAAATAGATAAACAAAACACCAATAAAAGAGGCAAATTTTTTTTAAAAAAGCACTTCAAATAGGTGTGTTCACAGTGGACAACCATGAGTATTTCAGAATACTGAAATAATTGGGGAAAATATAAATTTAATCGTTCAAAATTTTCTCTTAACATTTTTACCCTGTCTAGTAATTAGATTCTTCAACTGTTAACATCCGCACCTTTTCTCTCCCAAACATCTAAATGTAAATTACAAGATAAAATTATTTTTCACGTATTGGCAGTTTCTGCTTCATGTTTCTGTTCAATTGCATTTTTTATCTTGCTTTGAAACTATTACGTGTATTCTTGTCTGTATCCTTTCAGGAAGCTCAGTGTACTTCTGAACCATTAGAAACTTACCGAGCAGGCAATATAAGCCTGGGATTTCCCACCACTTCCCTAGTGAATGTTAAGTGATTCAGAATTGGTGATAGTGTCAGATTTCTCTCGACTGGTGGCTTTTCTGGCTGGAGAGTGGACTGTGCCTGGGCATTAACATGGTCACCGTATCATTGCTCTGTCCTTTCTCCCTCACTGTCTTTCTTTTGCTCTCTTTCTTTTTATAACTTAATTCAAAACTGAAAAAATTGAGAATGAGGCATATTGCTAATAACTAATCTCAGTTTAGGTGAAACAGCCATGTGCTTAATCCCAGTTCCTAGGCTCCAGCTGGCCCCCGTGGGCTGTGAGCTGTGAGCTGGGCTGCCTGGCGCTTCGGGCGCTGTACTTGCCCCTTTCTATTTCTGGCAGAAAGGATAGTGGTGCCTCCAGACAGGAGTTGCCACCCAGCAGTTTCCGGGGCTGGATGCCCCTGAAATGGTCCACAGATTTATTTTGTTGGAGCAGGACGTATTTAAATTATTTTAGTCTGTAGCAGGCGCTTTTAAAACCCAAATCGGGCTTCCCTGATGGTCCAGTGGGTAGGAGTCCGCCCACCAGTTCGATCCCTGACTCGGAGAGATCCCACATGCCTTGGAGCAGCTGGACCGGTGTGTACAATTACGAGCCAGTGCTCTGGAGCACATGCGCCCGGAGCTGGTGCTCTGGAGCGAGAGAGGCCACTGCAATAGGAGGCCCTCACAGGCCAAAGAATAAAGATGGATGAAAATAGATAAACAAAACACCAATAAAAGAGGCAAATTTTTTTTAAAAAAGCACTTCAAATAGGTGTGTTCACAGTGGACAACCATGAGTATTTCAGAATACTGAAATAATTGGGGAAAATATAAATTTAATCGTTCAAAATTTTCTCTTAACATTTTTACCCTGTCTAGTAATTAGATTCTTCAACTGTTAACATCCGCACCTTTTCTCTCCAAGCATCTAAATGTAAATTACAAGATAAAATTATTTTTCACGTATTGGCAGTTTCTGCTTCATGTTTCTGTTCAATTGCATTTTTTATCTTGCTTTGAAACTATTACGTGTATTCTTGTCTGTATCCTTTCAGGAAGCTCAGTGTACTTCTGAACCATTAGAAACTTACCGAGCAGGCAATATAAGCCTGGGATTTCCCACCACTTCCCTAGTGAATGTTAAGTGATTCAGAATTGGTGATAGTGTCAGATTTCTCTCGACTGGTGGCTTTTCTGGCTGGAGAGTGGACTGTGCCTGGGCATTAACATGGTCACCGTATCATTGCTCTGTCCTTTCTCCCTCACTGTCTTTCTTTTGCTCTCTTTCTTTTTATAACTTAATTCAAAACTGAAAAAATTGAGAATGAGGCATATTGCTAATAACTAATCTCAGTTTAGGTGAAACAGCCATGTGCTTAATCCCAGTTCCTAGGCTCCAGCTGGCCCCCGTGGGCTGTGAGCTGTGAGCTGGGCTGCCTGGCGCTTCGGGCGCTGTACTTGCCCCTTTCTATTTCTGGCAGAAAGGATAGTGGTGCCTCCAGACAGGAGTTGCCACCCAGCAGTTTCTGGGGCTGGATGCCCCTGAAATGGTCCACAGATTTATTTTGTTGGAGCAGGACGTATTTAAAAAAACTGTCATTATTTCCAGTATCTCTCGAGAATAAGCAGAAAGTCTAACAGCTCCTTCTTAGGATGGTGTACACACACTCTGCTCGTCCCCACTCCCTGAATTCCCCTCATTTTCTGTTTCTCGCCTGGCCCCCTGTAGGGCACCTGCAGCTTACCGTCCTTCTCTAGAAGAATTCTTGCTGCAGGGACTTCTCTGTGTTTATGGCGTTAGAGAGCCTAATACTAGGTTCATTTGTAACAGGTGATCGAAGGCCAAGAAAGAGCTAATGGTTTCTGCTTAGTAGACGTCAACTTAAGTGATAGCATTTACTATCTGTAGTAACAGTGAATATTGATTCTTTCTGTACCGGGGGGCAGATATACTTGGTTTTGAATCCTAGTTTCACGGTTTTCTTAGCTGGGCGTCTTGGGATGAGTTTGATACTGCACACCAGATTCCCGCTAGGTGCCACGGTTGTTGGAGCATCTTTTCTCTCTGTGACGCCGGCTGCTTCTGAAATAATTAGAGTGGAGTGGCCTGTAAGCACGCTGTCTGACCGCTTTTGGAATTCAGGAGGAAGCAGGGTTCCAGCAAGGGGAGGAGGAAGAGGACGAGAGGTTTCTGTGTAGGCTGGCGCCCTGACCACCCGTGGCCCTCAGCCTCCACCTCCGTCCTTTGGTCCGTCCTAGTGTCTCACCTGCTGGAAGCCTCGGGCACGCCTCGGTCGGCCTCGTGCGGTCTGTACGGGACCAAGGCTGCCCACCCTGCCCACGGGCTAGAGCAGAAGGAAGACAGATGCCTACACAGCTGCTGTTTCAGTCCCATCCCCTCTCAGACCTCACTGTCCCTCAGGCGCTCGGTGTCTCTGTTTGCAGCCAGCCCTGACTCTCTTGTTTGGAGGCTCTGTGCCAGCCTCTCCTGCGTGTCCTTCCCTGCCGGCCCCCTGGACTCTGCAGAGCGTCCCCCGTCCTCTCTAAATGTGACGGCTGCCAGGGGCCTAGGATAGTTTTCCTATTGGGCACACCTCGATTCTGTCGCTTCAGCTGATAAACGCTTAGAGGTTCAAGTAGCTCCATCTTGACACAAAACCCCTTTCCACCTCCAGCGACTGTTCTACCCTTTGTCCCTCTTTTCGTGTCTAAGCAAACCTTTTTAAACTCTTCTTTCTCCACTCTGGTTGGTTCTCAACCCCATCCAATCTGAACTCAGCCTTTATTATGGAAGCAGTCTTGTCAATGGGGATGGTAATAATTCTTACTTGGTTGGATTCTTGCAAGAGTTACATGAGTTAATACTCATAAAACTCTTGAAACACTGCATCTGACAAGTGGCACTCACTCCCTAGATACGGGCCGTCCGTATTATTGGTTATTTCATGTGTCCACTCATGTCGTTGTCCCTCGTCTCCTTTCATTATTGCCAGTGTTTGTCACAGGAGATCATCTCATCCTTTTAAAATGCTTTTCCTTCCCTTGGCTTCTAAGACACTTTCCTGTTCCCTCCTGTTCTTGTATATCAAATTGACCATTTTCACTTCCTTCATTAGCTTCTGTTCCACAGGTCCTTTTTGTTTCCCCACTTGTCCTTTTAATGTAAGTATTTCTCAAGGATCTCTCCATCTAAGCGTCTTGCCTTCAAATTGCTGTTTGTGCATTTTTCTTTTTGGTTAATGCTGTTACATTCCCTCAGTCACTCAGACTGTTACCCTGAAATCATCTGAAGATCAAGGGTCTTCTCCTAAAGGAGAAGGTCTTTCTCCAGGCCCTCCAGTCTGGCCTTTAGACAAATGCTGTTGACGGCAGCTCTGTCAGCAGATGTGTCGCCTTGTCATGTTTGGCACCGCCATCCTGTTGTGGGTCTCGGGTCTTTCAGCTTTTCCCTCTCCACACTTCCACCAGTTGTTCACATTTTCCTTTAAGCTCAACTTCAGTGTCACTCCCTATGGCTTGAGGCATGTGGACACGTGCGTGCTAAGTCACTTCAGTTGTGTCCAACTCTTTGTGACCCTGTAGCTCCCCAGGCTCCTCTGTCTGTGAGATTCTCCAGGCAAGAATGCTGGGGTAGGGGCTTCCCTGGTGATCCAGTAGGTAGAGTCTGCCTGGGGTGGCCAGGATTCTGTCGCTTCAGCTGATAAACGCTTAGAGGTTCAAGTAGCTCCATCTTGACACAAAACCCCTTTCCACCTCCAGCGACTGTTCTACCCTTTGTCCCTCTTTTCGTGTCTAAGCAAACCTTTTTAAACTCTTCTTTCTCCACTCTGGTTGGTTCTCAACCCCATCCAATCTGAACTCAGCCTTTATTATGGAAGCAGTCTTGTCAATGGGGATGGTAATAATTCTTACTTGGTTGGATTCTTGCAAGAGTTACATGAGTTAATACTCATAAAACTCTTGAAACACTGCATCTGACAAGTGGCACTCCCCCCCTAGATACGGGCCGTCCGTATTATTGGTTATTTCATGTGTCCACTCATGTCGTTGTCCCTCGTCTCCTTTCATTATTGCCAGTGTTTGTCACAGGAGATCATCTCATCCTTTTAAAATGCTTTTCCTTCCCTTGGCTTCTAAGACACTTTCCTGTTCCCTCCTGTTCTTGTATATCAAATTGACCATTTTCACTTCCTTCATTAGCTTCTGTTCCACAGGTCCTTTTTGTTTCCCCACTTGTCCTTTTAATGTAAGTATTTCTCAAGGATCTCTCCATCTAAGCGTCTTGCCTTCAAATTGCTGTTTGTGCATTTTTCTTTTTGGTTAATGCTGTTACATTCCCTCAGTCACTCAGACTGTTACCCTGAAATCATCTGAAGATCAAGGGTCTTCTCCTAAAGGAGAAGGTCTTTCTCCAGGCCCTCCAGTCTGGCCTTTAGACAAATGCTGTTGACGGCAGCTCTGTCAGCAGATGTGTCGCCTTGTCATGTTTGGCACCGCCATCCTGTTGTGGGTCTCGGGTCTTTCAGCTTTTCCCTCTCCACACTTCCACCAGTTGTTCACATTTTCCTTTAAGCTCAACTTCAGTGTCACTCCCTATGGCTTGAGGCATGTGGACACGTGCGTGCTAAGTCACTTCAGTTGTGTCCAACTCTTTGTGACCCTGTAGCTCCCCAGGCTCCTCTGTCTGTGAGATTCTCCAGGCAAGAATGCTGGGGTAGGGGCTTCCCTGGTGATCCAGTAGGTAGAGAGTCTGCCTTGCTGTGCAAGGGGCGCCGGTTCGATCCCTGGCCCAGGGAAGATCCCACGTGCTGTGGAGTGGCTGGACCACTGAGCCGGAGCTCTGGAGCGCATGCACCCAGAGCCAGTGCTCTGCAGCGACAGAGGCCACTGCTACGGGAGGTCCACACAGGCTAAAGAATAAAGATGGATGAAAATAAATAAATAAAACACCAGTGAAAGAGGCCAGAATTTAAAAAAAGAAAAAAAGAATGCTGGGGTGGGTAACCATGCCCTTCTCCAGGGGATCTTCCCAACCCAGGGATTGAACCTGAATCTCCTATGTCTTCTGCGTTGGCAGGAGGCTTCTTTACTACTAGGGCCACAAGGGAAGCCCTATCACTTAGTTTTTAATAAGCAAAGATTTCTGCAGAATAGGAGGACTGAAGATAGTATGAATAATGTACAGTGAACCGGTTTTGGATGGAGGGGAGAGGAAAAGCATTTCAGCCAGAGAGAACAGTGTGGGGGAACTTGGGGACTTCCTTCTGGCTTTAAGGGCCTGGCCCTTTGGAGCTGTGTGTGGTTCTGTGGTGGCTGATGGGGGATTGGCGTTTCTTAGAGAAGCACTCTGGTCTTGCCAGGAGCCTCCACTTCCTCTACCCTCGGGCAGGAGATGTGACTCTTCTGGAGTTGTCTAGTTCAGCTCATCTCCGGCAGAAAGCCTGCATTTTGCCCCGCCCGGTCATGCTCTCAGTCTTATAGGGCAGGCCTCTGCAGGTAGGTGACTGGGTGGATAAATTGGCCTCATTTCTGGACTGAAAAAGCAGCAAGACCATTTGGCTAACTGAGTTTGGCTAACTGACCTACGCTACCTTGTCCAGCCAAGGCTTTATTAGTAATAAAGCTGATGTTTTTATCTTCATCTGTTTGGCTTCCTGTCTGTTTCTGACTAGTTCCAAACTTTGCTGGGGTGAAGGGTGGGCGGAGAGGTGTGCTAAGTACTGAATCTCTTTCACCTCAGCTCCAAAGCCTCCGTTCTAAATCAAGTCACCCATCACTAACTCCGAGGGTTGTTTTCTGAGGGTAAGAGAACCATTTGTGAAAGCTGAACTGTTTACAAATGTATAGATATATGAGTATTCTTGGGAGTGGAAAGTGGAAACAAGTTAGCACCTGTTACTTTTATAATCCACTGCCATCGACAGATAAAATCCTAGCTCCTGCAGCCACCCCCTCTGCCCTCTCGTCCCCAATCTCTGGATTACTGGGTGCGATGGTGGTGGTGATGGTGGGGAAGGTGAGTGGAAATGGCAAATGAAAAAGATCTCTCTTCAAGTAAAACTTGGGTTTTAGGCTTTAAATTACAGTGTCATGGGATCATGGAATATTGAAATAAGGCAATACCAGATGAAAAAAATTAATTTACCAATAGGAATAGAGAAAGTTAAAATGAGTAATTTCTAAGGGAGTCCCTAGCAGAGTTTTCCCCAGCTTCCCCAAAGCACCCCCATGTTTCTGGCCTTCTCTCTCACAGTGGGAAATGGGCTGGCATTGGACTGGGGGGCAAAACCTCCGTGGCTCCCACGTGAGAAAGTCCTGGAAGTTGAGTGAATACACTTGCTACTACCTAAGGCTGGAAAGAAAATCATATGCAGTTTCTGTTGGATTGGTTCCTTTCCTCCTTACGTGAAAGATGCAGTCCATACACAGCAAAACCCGATTCGGTTTTTGAGAGTTTGAAATGCGGCAGTTTCATGGGTTGGAGCATGACTCATCTGTGGTGTAGGCACGAGATCCTCAGTCATGACTCATGAGAGTTACTGCTGCCGCAGAGGTTTAGAGCATAGGGACGGAGCCCTCTGGAAATATTTATGTTTATTGCATTTCTGACCAGGGAAGTAGGTAGCAGCTATTTGAACCGGGCGGTAGCTCGTGGCTGGGGACATAGAGGAGACAGGGCGTCTGCTTGTACAGCAGAGAAATTGTCCCCCCTCTCCCCAGATCTGGTTTGGTAGAGCACAATAGCAGAAAGCTCATCACTTCAAGAAGTGGCCCATTTAAAACCTGGCGCCTTTATCCAAGTGGTTTGGAATAAAAGATGCTAAGACGCACTGTTTGTCAGCACTCATTGACCACAGAGAATGAGGGGAGGAGCGCCAGGTGAGGGCCGAGGCGTCCCAGGGCTCGGAGGAGGATGAGAACCGCGAGCCCTTCCGTGTGTGGGGAGAGCAGCGCTGCCGAGAAGCCCCGTTCTGTAAATTTATTTAATGTCTATTTTAGAAAGAAACTACGCAGAGAAGCCTAAAATGGAAAGTTTAAGAACTGCAGTGTGGTAGTTAAAGAAGCCACAGCTTGGATGTAAGATTTCAGTGGCTGTGATGGAAGAAAAACAAAAATGAAAAAATATGACACAGGTAACTTTCTCTCCTGCTCGTCAAGCCCCACATCAGTGAGGAGGCACCTTGAGAAGCCGAGCTTGAATGCGATGGACAAGATCCAGCAGCGGAACCAGACCGGACCTGCACGGCAGGAAGGACGGCCTCATTGAGCCTCCACTGAAAACAGCCCAAGAATGGCAGCCTGGCTGGGGCTGGAGAGGGCTGTTGTATAACACGCTTGCAATTTGAGTATGAAAACGGCATTCCTCTGTCAACAGCAGAAACAACAACAAAAGACCTGTCACAGCCTCGTGGAGCGTCGAGTATCTAGACTATGGGCAAAACAGGAAAATAGGCAGAAAACATGCTCTGATTATTCCAGCTTAATGCCAGGAGCCCGTACTGAGCTCAGATTTCATTATCTTTAATAAAATTCTGCTAAGCTTGGTTCTGTGGTTAGATTAGAAATACGCAGTTGGGGGGCACGAGATCCTCAGTCATGACTCATGAGCCCAGAGGTTTAGAGCATAGGGACGGAGCCCTCTGGAAATATTTATGTTTATTGCATTTCTGACCAGGGAAGTAGGTAGCAGCTATTTGAACCGGGCGGTAGCTCGTGGCTGGGGACATAGAGGAGACAGGGCGTCTGCTTGTACAGCAGAGAAATTGTCCCCCCTCTCCCCAGATCTGGTTTGGTAGAGCACAATAGCAGAAAGCTCATCACTTCAAGAAGTGGCCCATTTAAAACCTGGCGCCTTTATCCAAGTGGTTTGGAATAAAAGATGCTAAGACGCACTGTTTGTCAGCACTCATTGACCACAGAGAATGAGGGGAGGAGCGCCAGGTGAGGGCCGAGGCGTCCCAGGGCTCGGAGGAGGATGAGAACCGCGAGCCCTTCCGTGTGGGGGGAGAGCAGCGCTGCCGAGAAGCCCCGTTCTGTAAATTTATTTAATGTCTATTTTAGAAAGAAACTACGCAGAGAAGCCTAAAATGGAAAGTTTAAGAACTGCAGTGTGGTAGTTAAAGAAGCCACAGCTTGGATGTAAGATTTCAGTGGCTGTGATGGAAGAAAAACAAAAATGAAAAAATATGACACAGGTAACTTTCTCTCCTGCTCGTCAAGCCCCACATCAGTGAGGAGGCACCTTGAGAAGCCGAGCTTGAATGCGATGGACAAGATCCAGCAGCGGAACCAGACCGGACCTGCACGGCAGGAAGGACGGCCTCATTGAGCCTCCACTGAAAACAGCCCAAGAATGGCAGCCTGGCTGGGGCTGGAGAGGGCTGTTGTATAACACGCTTGCAATTTGAGTATGAAAACGGCATTCCTCTGTCAACAGCAGAAACAACAACAAAAGACCTGTCACAGCCTCGTGGAGCGTCGAGTATCTAGACTATGGGCAAAACAGGAAAATAGGCAGAAAACATGCTCTGATTATTCCAGCTTAATGCCAGGAGCCCGTACTGAGCTCAGATTTCATTATCTTTAATAAAATTCTGCTAAGCTTGGTTCTGTGGTTAGATTAGAAATACGCAGTTGGGAAATAGGCCGCTGTAGACTTTCAGAGTGATAGTATGAAGCAAGTATGTGGGTGGAGATGAAAAATTATATGATTACCTAATCTTGAAAAAGGAGATGAAAAATTGTGATCGAAGCAAACACAAGGATTTAAAAACATCTCAGAAGCAAGGTCTGTGGGGATAAACTATCTCAGTGCGCCTGTAAGGACGAGAGCCACAGCCACTGACAGACCTTGAGGCCGGGTTTCACATGCTGCACCTTCTAGACTGGGTCGGCGGAGATGGCAGTCTGGTAGTGGTGTCGGCTACACTCACTAGTGATCACTGATGAGCAGAAGACCTGGAGATATGTTTTTGAGTTTAATTCATCCTGTATAAAATGATTGCCAGCACTGATAAAGATAATGGTAAAGGGCAAAAGAGCTTCCCTGGTGCTCTGGTGGTTAAGGTTGTGATCTTCCAAGGAAGGAGTGCCCTGAAAGTGTTGGTTGCTCAGTCGTGTCCGACGCTGTGTGACCCCATGGACTGTGGCCCCTGAGGCTCCTCTGTCCATGGCATTCTCCAGAGAAGAATACTGGAGTAGGTAGCCATTTCCCTCTCCGAGGGGTCTTCCCAGCCCAGGGGTTGAACCCAGGTTTCCTGCACCGCAGGCAGATTCTTTACTGTCTTAGCCACCAGGGAGGCCCTTCCAGTGAGGGAGACCTGTCTGTTCTCTGGCCAGGGAGCTCAGGTCTCACATACTGCACGGTGCCGCCAGAAAATTAAAAGGGGAAAAACAGACTTGATGTTTAGAAAATCATTAGGAATTGAGCCTCCACTAAAAAGTCACTGGCTGGGGCTGAGAGGGCTGTTGTATAACACGCTTGCAATTTGAGTATGAAAACGGCATTCCTCTGTCAACAGCAGAAACAACAACAAAAGACCTGTCACAGCCTCGTGGAGCGTCAGTATCTAGACTATGGGCAAAACAGGAAAATAGGCAGAAAACATGCTCTGATTATTCCAGCTTAATGCCAGGAGCCCGTACTGAGCTCAGATTTCATTATCTTTAATAAAATTCTGCTAAGCTTGGTTCTGTGGTTAGATTAGAAATACGCAGTTGGGAAATAGGCCGCTGTAGACTTTCAGAGTGATAGTATGAAGCAAGTATGTGGGTGGAGATGAAAAATTATATGATTACCTAATCTTGAAAAAGGAGATGAAAAATTGTGATCGAAGCAAACACAAGGATTTAAAAACATCTCAGAAGCAAGGTCTGTGGGGATAAACTATCTCAGTGCGCCTGTAAGGACGAGAGCCACAGCCACTGACAGACCTTGAGGCCGGGTTTCACATGCTGCACCTTCTAGACTGGGTCGGCGGAGATGGCAGTCTGGTAGTGGTGTCGGCTACACTCACTAGTGATCACTGATGAGCAGAAGACCTGGAGATATGTTTTTGAGTTTAATTCATCCTGTATAAAATGATTGCCAGCACTGATAAAGATAATGGTAAAGGGCAAAAGAGCTTCCCTGGTGCTCTGGTGGTTAAGGTTGTGATCTTCCAAGGAAGGAGTGCCCTGAAAGTGTTGGTTGCTCAGTCGTGTCCGACGCTGTGTGACCCCATGGACTGTGGCCCCTGAGGCTCCTCTGTCCATGGCATTCTCCAGAGAAGAATACTGGAGTAGGTAGCCATTTCCCTCTCCGAGGGGTCTTCCCAGCCCAGGGGTTGAACCCAGGTTTCCTGCACCGCAGGCAGATTCTTTACTGTCTTAGCCACCAGGGAGGCCCTTCCAGTGAGGGAGACCTGTCTGTTCTCTGGCCAGGGAGCTCAGGTCTCACATACTGCACGGTGCCGCCAGAAAATTAAAAGGGGAAAAAAAAAACAGACTTGATGTTTAGAAAATCATTAGGAACTGCCTGTTTGGTTAGCATCCTATATACAAAGTTTCAACAATGATCCGTTTAGGAAAACAAAGTAGTCAGTGAGATTTGAAGTTGTAGATTAACATATATTTGAATTTTTAATAGGCTGCTGGATGTAAGTCTTGATTAAACTTTTCAGTACTGTGAAATCAGAAGTCTAGAGACAGGAAGGGTCTTGAAGATTTCGTGTGATCCCTGGTTTCCAGGCTGTTGTACGGAGTTTTGAAGCTTATCATAAAAATTATTGACCAGCTGGGGAAAAAAAAAAAGATTTCTGATTTTGAAATGAGTCGTTAGCTTTGATTGCTATGGAGCGGGAAGATAAGCAACCATAATTTTCAACAAACTCTTGTTTAATCATGCTCAGATTCAAAAGTACATTTTTGATCTTTGCAAAAGGCATCTTTTAAGCTTTCACACAGCTTCAAGCTGACTCAAAAGCTGCTTTATTGTCCATATATCAGGAAAAATAATCCGCTACCATTTACTCTCTGGGTTAAACGATTCCTTTAAAATTTTGTCTCTTTAAGCCACTTTACAAATAATTTACAGAACAATATAAGAATGGTGAGAAACAGCTTTCTTAAGACTTTTAAAGAAGAATTTAAGCATAGCAAACCAAAATTCTTATTCCGTGTTTTCTAGGTTTTTAAGGTGTGTACATTCAAAGTGGATAACAGGGCTTCCCCTGGTGGTCTAGTGGGTAAGGACACCGCCTTGCAGTGCAAGGGGCACCGGTTCGATCCCTGGCCTGGGAAGATCCCACGTGCCGCGGAGCGGCTGGACCAATGTGTCCAATTACCGAGCCGGAGCTCTGGAGCGCATGCGCCCAGAGCCGGCGCTCTGCAACGATAGATGCCACCGCGATGAGAGGCCCACAGGAGCCAAAGAACAAAGATGGATGAAAATAGAGAAATGAAAGACCAATAGAAGTGGCCTGCCCACCCCCCTCCCTCCTCACCCCACTTCCCAAAAGATTAAAAAAAAAAAAAACCAAAGTGGGTAACATTCTCTGTGGATACAATTAAGTACTGACCATCTGTTATGCATGAGTGTAGGAGTGAGTAACTTACCTTGTCAACAGGGATTCCGTGTTTCAAATGTTAACTCTAACGGTGCATCATTGCTTCTTGTTCTTTCTGCACCTGCATCATTAAGGCCATGCGGCAGGGATTTTTTGAAGTTGTGGACAACACAATTCTGTTGACCAGAAGGCCACCATCATCTGTGGTCCACAAGTAGAAAAGTAGAAAACATTTTTTTTTTTTTTAAGTGCAAAACATTTCATTGCTAGGCTTGTACATACCAGTTAGCATGACCCATCTCATGAATATTTTCACGTCCAGATACCTAGTGTGTGTTGCCTTTCAGTCCTCTGTCTCCACCGTGTCCACTCGCAGTTTACTGACAAACCATCCGAAGTAAATTTTGACGTATGAACATCAGCATAGATGAAGAAATACAGTCGCAGAGCTTTTTAGCAAAATAATATGGTTTAAGTTCCTGTTGCCACATACTGCATGATGTCATGTTTTCTTGTTGTTTGTTTATTGGTGTTTTCCCTTTGTTTATGCTGTGTCACCACAAGGTGCCAGATTTGGGGAAAGCACTATTAAATATTTTTTGGAGGGTGGGGAGGGGAAGAGATATTCTGTTTGTTTGTTCTGCATGAAAATTTAAAATATTTTAACTATGAGGAAGCTCAAAAAAATGAAAAGGTGCTCTTTTTTTCTTTTATTTTTTACAGAGTTGTGTTGTTTACTGGCAACCGTCAAACCTGAATTGAAAAGGTGTTCTTGATGTTGCTCTCAATCTAGTAGAAAATGACACAACCTTCTTGTGACATTCGATCCCTGGCCTGGGAAGATCCCACGTGCCGCGGAGCGGCTGGACCAATGTGTCCAATTACCGAGCCGGAGCTCTGGAGCGCATGCGCCCAGAGCCGGCGCTCTGCAACGATAGATGCCACCGCGATGAGAGGCCCACAGGAGCCAAAGAACAAAGATGGATGAAAATAGAGAAATGAAAGACCAATAGAAGTGGCCTGCCCACCCCCCTCCCTCCTCACCCCACTTCCCAAAAGATTAAAAAAAAAAAAAACCAAAGTGGGTAACATTCTCTGTGGATACAATTAAGTACTGACCATCTGTTATGCATGAGTGTAGGAGTGAGTAACTTACCTTGTCAACAGGGATTCCGTGTTTCAAATGTTAACTCTAACGGTGCATCATTGCTTCTTGTTCTTTCTGCACCTGCATCATTAAGGCCATGCGGCAGGGATTTTTTGAAGTTGTGGACAACACAATTCTGTTGACCAGAAGGCCACCATCATCTGTGGTCCACAAGTAGAAAAGTAGAAAACTTTTTTTTTTTTTTTAAGTGCAAAACATTTCATTGCTAGGCTTGTACATACCAGTTAGCATGACCCATCTCATGAATATTTTCACGTCCAGATACCTAGTGTGTGTTGCCTTTCAGTCCTCTGTCTCCACCGTGTCCACTCGCAGTTTACTGACAAACCATCCGAAGTAAATTTTGACGTATGAACATCAGCATAGATGAAGAAATACAGTCGAGAGCTTTTAGCAAAATAATATGGTTTAAGTTCCTGTTGCCACATACTGCATGATGTCATGTTTTCTTGTTGTTTGTTTATTGGTGTTTTCCCTTTGTTTATGCTGTGTCACCACAAGGTGCCAGATTTGGGGAAAGCACTATTAAATATTTTTTGGAGGGTGGGGAGGGGAAGAGATATTCTGTTTGTTTGTTCTGCATGAAAATTTAAAATATTTTAACTATGAGGAAGCTCAAAAAAATGAAAAGGTGCTCTTTTTTTCTTTTATTTTTTACAGAGTTGTGTTGTTTACTGGCAACCGTCAAACCTGAATTGAAAAGGTGTTCTTGATGTTGCTCTCAATCTAGTAGAAAATGACACAACCTTCTTGTGACATTGGCTCACTCTGCCTATTGTCCAGAGTCTGATTAGCTGGTCTAGGTTCGTGGCTATGCAAGATGTGGTCCTAGGCCATCTTCCTTCTCTTGCCACCTATTACTCACTGCAGCTGAATGAAACTGGCCTTTCTCTCCTGAGGTGCTTCCACACTGGTGGGCGTACAGCCGGGTGTGGGGAAAGGCAAGGGCGCGGGAGTCAGATCAACTTCACTTCAGGCCTTACTCTGCTGCCAACTGAATTTTTGACCTTAGAAAGTCACTTCACTTCTCTGAGCCTCTCATCCTTCATCTTCAAATGGATTGCAAACTTGTGATGTTTAAATCGATGATAAATGTGAAAGCCTTTGACGTAAAGGTCACTTAGTATCTTCTTAGAAGAAATCAACCCTGACTCCTCTGTGGAAGGACGGGTGCTGAAGCTCTGGTACGGGGCCACCTGATGGGAACAGCCGACTCATCAGAAAAGACGCTGATGCCGAAGAGATTGAAGGCAGAAGGAGAGGAGGGCAACAGAGGATGAGATGGTTGGATGGCGTCACCGATTTGATGGTCATGAACTTGGGCAAAGTCCAGGAGATGGTGAGGGACAGGGAAGCCTGGCGTGCTGCACTCTGTGGGGTTGCAAAGAGTCAGACACCGTTTGGGGACTGAATAACAATAACCAGTACCAATAAATCCTCTCTTCCCTTATCATTGACCAAGCTAATATCATGATGATCCTTATCCTTTCTTTTAAAAGAGGCACCACATACACACACACTTAAAAGTGCAGTGAACTTGAAAGTTGTCTTAACTACTTGAGATGATGATTAAAGTAACAATTCCACCTGTGTTCTTGATCTCCTATTCACAAACATTATCCTTCCCTCATTTTTTTTCCCTTGTCTTTCTCTGTTGTATCACCAGTCTACCAACATTGTAAGCTAATTCTCTCAGGCTATAAGAGCATTCACTTTTTTTCCTATGTACAAGTCAAAGAAAATAATATGTAAAATCAAATAAATAGTAAAAGCAAAGTCCACGCGAACAAAAATACCTCTTCAAAAAACAAAACAAAATGCTTCTTGGCTCTCAGTCCTATTTACCAACTTCTTTTTCACTCCCTGTGGTAAGTAGCTTCTTCAAAAATAACCTGGTCTAGGTTCGTGGCTATGCAAGATGTGGTCCTAGGCCATCTTCCTTCTCTTGCCACCTATTACTCACTGCAGCTGAATGAAACTGGCCTTTCTCTCCTGAGGTGCTTCCACACTGGTGGGCGTACAGCCGGGTGTGGGGAAAGGCAAGGGCGCGGGAGTCAGATCAACTTCACTTCAGGCCTTACTCTGCTGCCAACTGAATTTTTGACCTTAGAAAGTCACTTCACTTCTCTGAGCCTCTCATCCTTCATCTTCAAATGGATTGCAAACTTGTGATGTTTAAATCGATGATAAATGTGAAAGCCTTTGACGTAAAGGTCACTTAGTATCTTCTTAGAAGAAATCAACCCTGACTCCTCTGTGGAAGGACGGGTGCTGAAGCTCTGGTACGGGGCCACCTGATGGGAACAGCCGACTCATCAGAAAAGACGCTGATGCCCGAAGAGATTGAAGGCAGAAGGAGAGGAGGGCAACAGAGGATGAGATGGTTGGATGGCGTCACCGATTTGATGGTCATGAACTTGGGCAAAGTCCAGGAGATGGTGAGGGACAGGGAAGCCTGGCGTGCTGCACTCTGTGGGGTTGCAAAGAGTCAGACACCGTTTGGGGACTGAATAACAATAACCAGTACCAATAAATCCTCTCTTCCCTTATCATTGACCAAGCTAATATCATGATGATCCTTATCCTTTCTTTTAAAAGAGGCACCACATACACACACACTTAAAAGTGCAGTGAACTTGAAAGTTGTCTTAACTACTTGAGATGATGATTAAAGTAACAATTCCACCTGTGTTCTTGATCTCCTATTCACAAACATTATCCTTCCCTCATTTTTTTTCCCTTGTCTTTCTCTGTTGTATCACCAGTCTACCAACATTGTAAGCTAATTCTCTCAGGCTATAAGAGCATTCACTTTTTTTCCTATGTACAAGTCAAAGAAAATAATATGTAAAATCAAATAAATAGTAAAAGCAAAGTCCACGCGAACAAAAATACCTCTTCAAAAAACAAAACAAAATGCTTCTTGGCTCTCAGTCCTATTTACCAACTTCTTTTTCACTCCCTGTGGTAAGTAGCTTCTTCAAAAAATAACCATAAGGCTATGTGTGTGTGCAGAATCACTTCAGTGGTATCTGACTCTTTGCGACCCTATGGACGGTAGCCCACTAGGCTCCTCGGTCTATGGGATTCTCCAGGCAAGAATACCGGAGGGGAATGCCATGCCCTCCTCCAGGGGGTCTTCCCAACCCAGGGATTGAACCCGGGTCTCCTGCAGCTCCTACACTGCAGACAGATTCTTTACCACTGAGCCACTGGGGAAGCTCCAACCGTAAGACTGTCGTTGCTTTGTTTTTCCTTTGCAAAGCTGACTTCCATGCAGCTGTTGCTATATCGAAACTGCTTTCCCTAAGGTTATGAATGACTGAGTGGCATAATCCATGGCATAGAGGCATGTGTTCATCCTGAGTTTATTCTTTGGAGGATTTTAAAATAGAGGTGGTGTTAAGAGTCCCAGCATGTATCTCCCTAAGTTGTTTGATGACTGATTTTCTAGACAGTACACAGGCTGAGTATCCAAGGAAATCAACTAATTTAACCTGTCGAGTAGCTATGTGTTAATGTATTGTAATGTTTATAGCTTGATGATATGGTATAGGTTTCGAATCATTCCTTAGCATGTTTGCTCAAACTGTGCTATGGAAATATTTTAAATTAAGCCTTCTTCACATGACCTCCTTGTGGTCCCTTGAGGTTAGCTGTGGGCCTCTACAGCTTTCTTTAGGGGATAGTGAACTTGAATTTCTTAAAAGAGATCACCCCTTAAAAGTGCAGTGAACTTGAAAGTTGTCTTAACTACTTGAGATGTTTCCACCTGTGTTCTTGATCTCCTATTCACAAACATTATCCTTCCCTCATTTTTTCCCTTGTCTTTCTCTGTTGTATCACCAGTCTACCAACATTGTAAGCTAATTCTCTCAGGCTATAAGAGCATTCACTTTTTCCTATGTACAAGTCAAAGAAAATAATATGTAAAATCAAATAAATAGTAAAAGCAAAGTCCACGCGAACAAAAATACCTCTTCAAAAAACAAAACAAAATGCTTCTTGGCTCTCAGTCCTATTTACCAACTTCTTTTTCACTCCCTGTGGTAAGTAGCTTCTTCAAAAAATAACCATAAGGCTATGTGTGTGTGCAGAATCACTTCAGTGGTATCTGACTCTTTGCGACCCTATGGACGGTAGCCCACTAGGCTCCTCGGTCTATGGGATTCTCCAGGCAAGAATACCGGAGGGGAATGCCATGCCCTCCTCCAGGGGGTCTTCCCAACCCAGGGATTGAACCCGGGTCTCCTGCAGCTCCTACACTGCAGACAGATTCTTTACCACTGAGCCACTGGGGAAGCTCCAACCGTAAGACTGTCGTTGCTTTGTTTTTCCTTTGCAAAGCTGACTTCCATGCAGCTGTTGCTATATCGAAACTGCTTTCCCTAAGGTTATGAATGACTGAGTGGCATAATCCATGGCATAGAGGCATGTGTTCATCCTGAGTTTATTCTTTGGAGGATTTTTAAAATAGAGGTGGTGTTAAGAGTCCCAGCATGTATCTCCCTAAGTTGTTTGATGACTGATTTTCTAGACAGTACACAGGCTGAGTATCCAAGGAAATCAACTAATTTAACCTGTCGAGTAGCTATGTGTTAATGTATTGTAATGTTTATAGCTTGATGATATGGTATAGGTTTCGAATCATTCCTTAGCATGTTTGCTCAAACTGTGCTATGGAAATATTTTAAATTAAGCCTTCTTCACATGACCTCCTTGTGGTCCCTTGAGGTTAGCTGTGGGCCTCTACAGCCTTTAGTTCAGGTAATGAGAGTTACTGGCGGGTGATACACTCGCAGGTGTGTTTAGAATTTGTAATGACTGTGTTGTATTCATAAGTCATCAGATCCTGTGGTGCTCCAATTAAAACCCTTCCAGGGGTTTCCCGTTGCACAGAGAATGAAATCCAAGCACTCTACTATGCCTGCAAGCTCCCGCCTGCCTCTCAACCCCTCTGCCTTCCTCTCCCCCGTGAGCCAGCCTGGCCCCCGCCCCCGCTGCCCTCTGAGCACCCTGGTTGGCTCCCTCCTCAGCCTTTGTACTTGCAGTCACCTCTACCTGTAATCCTCTCCCTTCAGACCTTCAGATGCCTTTTCCAGGTCTCAGATCAAATGTCACCTCCTCAGAGAGGTCTTCAGCCGTGTCTTCTCCTCCCCCGGCACCCTACTCCGTCACAGGGCTGTGACTGGCTCCACGGTGCCCGTCACTGTCCCTCGTCCTCCAGAGAGCCCGGGCCTCGCGGCTTGTCGTGTCCCTCGCTGCTGTGTCCCTGTGCCTGGAGGTTCCTCGTGGGCACTGTGTAAGTGTTCACAGAGCTGAAGGGACCTCTTATAATTGTCCTCACAGAATCAAAGTGATAAAAACAACATGTGGCTAAACAGGTACTAATTCATATGGTTGTCTGTTTAAATTACTCAATAATTGATTCACCGTTTCATTACACAGTACGGAATTCAATTAGGGTAGAAACAGATCCTGTCTCTTGGGGCTGGAGCTGGTACGCAGATACAGGCATCTATCTTTTGTTCAATTTGTCTGGTCATGATTTCTGTCAGGTCTTTAAGACAGATAGCTGAAGAATATATGTGTGTGTATATATATATATATATATATATTTAAAGTTTATGTTCTAGAGGTTTTTTGGAAATAGCTAAAATGCCATTAGATGTTTTTTTCTTCTTCTTCTTATTATTGAAGTTAAATCATGGCCGAGGCAGAGTGATAGACTGAGAGCGTCCTGGACTGGAGGTCAGAAGGCCCAGACTCTCATTTTAGTTCTGTTAGTAGCAATTCGCCACGTGAGTCTTTTGGTCCTCACTTCCCTAATTTATAAAATAATAGTGTTGAATGAAACAATCTTAAATGTCCATTCCCTTTTAACATTGTGTAATTATCTAATTTTAAACATGGACCAGTCATTTTTTTTCACTTTTGGAAATTTTTGTAAGTTGTGGGGATATGGGTTCATTGTCCAGATATCATTAACCTTTTGGAAGAATGGAAGGTCAAAGTTGTCTATTTAATAGAACGTTAGAATATCTGAAAGACTGAAAAGTGGTCTGCGTTGTTGCAATTTTTCATTTTTGGTAGCACTTGTGGTAAGAAACACGATGTATGATTGGAGCTATTGAACTTAAAATTGACAGTGTTATTTAAGTGGATAATAAGGTTTGTCTTTGGGATGCTCTTTTTGGCTTTATCCCTGTTTTGAAAACTTGCAAAACTTTTGTGTTTCTTTGGAGGTCAACTAAGACTTCACAATGATTTGGCTTAATGTGTCTACTTTAGCATATCAGTTTTAAAGTTTGTATAACTTTTCATTGACATAAGGCACGTGTCAGTTTTAGTGAATACCATGGAGTCCTATGTCCCATTGTGTGCCTAGCTCAGTGGTCATCAAACTTCAGTAGGGACATCGAAACTGCCTCTGAACGTGAAAACAGTCAAGATACTGTCTGCCTAGTTGTGTCTGACTCTCTGGGACCCCCGAACTACAGCTCATCAGGTGCCTTTCTTCATGGAGTTTTCCAGGCAAGGATACTGAAGTGGGTAGCCATTCCCTTCTCTAGGAGACCTTCCCGATCCAGGGTTTGAACCCAGGTCTCCTGCATTGCAGACAGATTCTTTACCATCTGAGCCACCAGGGAAGCCCAAAGTTGACTTGTTAAATTTGTTAAAACGCAGATTTCTTAAAACACAGATTGCTGCCCCGCACTGAGTTTCTCATTTCGTAGGTCTGGGCTGAGGCCTGAGAGCTCACGTTTGTGAGTTCTCAGATGCTGTTGATGCTACTGAGCGGGAGACCAGCCCTTTGGGAGCCACTGCTGCAGTTTGTCCAGCTCTTTATTTCTACCTGCTGCGGGCACCTCGGTCCAGAGGAGTCCAGGTCCCTCCGTATGGTGTGGCGATGCCTCTCAGCAGCAGTGGCCCCCTTTCCCTCTCGACCTTGTGGTCGTTGGATTTCTGGTATTATGAAGTGTCTCAGGTCCTTCCAGGCTCCTGGAGAGGGTGACACATAACAGATGGTTAAGTGCGACTGGAGCCGAAGGCAGCGTACTGCCAGGAGCCTAAGCTTTTGGATTATGTGTTTAAATGGGGAAAGTGTGCATTTAGAGGAGACAGGCAATTTATTCTTGTCAGTTTGACAACACTGGCTTTAGAATCAGAAATAGCCTTGGCTTAGAGGTTACCTCTGCCCACTTACTGGCTCTTCGAATTTGGGAAAATTACATAACTTTTCCAAATCTTAGTTTCCTTCTTTCTGAGATGGGTTGATTATATCTACCTTCTGGGGGTTTTGGAAGGACTTAAATAAGGTACATACAGTACTTTGTAGGTACTCAGTAATTGGTGATTTTATAAAAAGTCATGTTAGGCTGAATACTCCTAACTTCCATGCAGTTTTCTGTGAGAGTTCTGCAGGAAAGTTAGGAGTCGTCAGCCTAACATGTCATCTGACCTCCTGTGGGCGGCTTCCCAAGCCGGCTTCGAGGAGGTTGCCTGGGAGCAGTAGACGGTAGCCATCTGCTCTGTCCTCTTGTCTGGAGGAGTTTGTCTTATTCCTGTCTAACCTGGCCGTGTCTCTGGGACCCCGAACTTATTTTCATGGAGTTTTCCAGGCAAGGATACTGAAGTGGGTAGCCATTCCCTTCTCTAGGAGACCTTCCCGATCCAGGGTTTGAACCCAGGTCTCCTGCATTGCAGACAGATTCTTTACCATCTGAGCCACCAGGGAAGCCCAAAGTTGACTTGTTAAATTTGTTAAAGCAGATTTCTTAAAACACAGATTGCTGCCCGCACTGAGTTTCTCATTTCGTAGGTCTGGGCTGAGGCCTGAGAGCTCACGTTTGTGAGTTCTCAGATGCTGTTGATGCTACTGAGCGGAGACCAGCCCTTTGGGAGCCACTGCTGCAGTTTGTCCAGCTCTTTATTTCTACCTGCTGCGGGCACCTCGGTCCAGAGGAGTCCAGGTCCCTCCGTATGGTGTGGCGATGCCTCTCAGCAGCAGTGGCCCCCTTTCCCTCTCGACCTTGTGGTCGTTGGATTTCTGGTATTATGAAGTGTCTCAGGTCCTTCCAGGCTCCTGGAGAGGGTGACACATAACAGATGGTTAAGTGCGACTGGAGCCGAAGGCAGCGTACTGCCAGGAGCCTAAGCTTTTGGATTATGTGTTTAAATGGGGAAAGTGTGCATTTAGAGGAGACAGGCAATTTATTCTTGTCAGTTTGACAACACTGGCTTTAGAATCAGAAATAGCCTTGGCTTAGAGGTTACCTCTGCCCACTTACTGGCTCTTCGAATTTGGGAAAATTACATAACTTTTCCAAATCTTAGTTTCCTTCTTTCTGAGATGGGTTGATTATATCTACCTTCTGGGGGTTTTGGAAGGACTTAAATAAGGTACATACAGTACTTTGTAGGTACTCAGTAATTGGTGATTTTATAAAAAGTCATGTTAGGCTGAATACTCCTAACTTCCATGCAGTTTTCTGTGAGAGTTCTGCAGGAAAGTTAGGAGTCGTCAGCCTAACATGTCATCTGACCCTCCTGTGGGCGGCTTCCCAAGCCGGCTTCGAGGAGGTTGCCTGGGAGCAGTAGACGGTAGCCATCTGCTCTGTCCTCTTGTCTGGAGGAGTTTGTCTTATTCCTGTCTAACCTGGCCGTGTCTCCCTGGACGCTTCGCTCTGGCTTCTGGTCCCGAGTCAGGCCCTTCTTGCTCCGAGGACCTGTCCCGGCCTGTTCTTCGCCTCTGCTCCTCTCTGTGTTCTGAGGTGATGTCAAGGCTCCTCGTGTGGGCTCCACATGGAAACCAGTGTATTTGGAGGTCGTCGTCTCTTCCCCAGTGCTTCTCAGGTGGCTTCGCGGGTCGAGAGTCCACCTGCACTGCCCGAGACGCAGGATATACGAGTTCAGTCCCTGGGTCGGGAAGATCCTCTGCAGAAAGGAATGGAACGCACTCCACTATTCTTTCCCGAAAATGCTGTGGACAGAGGAGCCTGGGTGGGCCCCAGTCTGGGTTCACAAAGAGCCAGGACGTGAAGGGTCACATGGGAACGCGACAGAAGCGACTGCACACACACACGCAGCGCCTCCCTCACCTGGGATGAGATGACTTTTTTAGTTGCAGAATTTACCATCCTCATCTTTAAATGGGCTTCCCTGGTGGCTCAGATGATAAAGAATCCACCTGCAGTGCGGGAGACCTGGGTTCCATCCCTGGGTGGGAAAGATCCCCTGGAGAAGGGGAAGGCCACCCACTCTAATGTTCTTCCCTGGAGAATTCCACACAGAGAGGAGCCTGGCAGGTTATATAAGTCCATGGGGTTGCAAAGAGTCGGACATGACTGAGCAACTTTCACAGACAAGACACCTTTAAATATGCCCTTCAGAAGGCGAGATTTTACTGGATTTAGAGAGCAAGTGTTTGTTGTGTCTTTAAAGCTCCAGTTTTCATCCTGGGTGTTCTGTAGACACACAGCTCAAAGGAAAGAACTCTGATTTACTTGCGTGTTGTCTTAAAAAGTACCTCTATTCACTGGATTTTAGTTAGGGAGGCATTGGGGAACTGTTGAACTGTGGTTTCTGTTGTTTCGGTCGGAGAACCCCCTAAGAAACTGTTTTGGCCACTCATGAATATTTTGTAGGAAGTGCCAGTCGCTCCCATCACAGACTGTGCCTGGGGGCAGTGTCAGGGCCTCAGAGGCTTTTCATTGTTGTTCGCAATTTTTTTTGGATGTGATCATGAATCCTCCGTTGTCCTAAGGCCTATTGTGATGATGTATTGTCGGCCATATTTATGATTTCATGCTTTTCAGAAACAGAAGAGGTTTGTCTTCGTTGCATACTTATACCAGCACTTTGCCTCCTATTTCCTTTTCAGTGTGCTAATGCTTATCTAATTCACTGGGGCAGGAGGGCATCTGAGCAAATACACACATGCTGGCTGAACAGTGGTCTCCTAAGCATGACTTCTGCTTGCATTTGCAATACGTGTAGAGAGAACGGAAGGATCAGATAGGCTACCATTTATTTACATAATTACAAAACATAGTTAATGGATGTAAGGAACAAGACCGAGTTTTCCTTGATTGAATTTAGATATTTAAAACTGGTAGAATACTTCAGGATTGGGGCGCAGTATAGAGGAAATCGACCCTGAGTATTCATTGGAGGGGCCTATGCTAGGCTCTAGTCCTTTGGCTCCCTGATGGGAAGAGCAGACTCACTGGAAAAGACCCTGGCGCTGGGAAGGATTGAAGGCAGGAGAAGGGGACAAGGGAGGCTGAGATGGCTGTCTGGCATCAGCAATGCAGTGGACGTAAACTCGGACAAACTCCAGGAAGCTGGGAAGGACAGTGGAACTCGGTGCACTGCGGTGGATGGGTCATAACAGTCAGACTTGATTTAGCAACTGAATGACAATAACGTTTCTGCCTAAAATGTTATCACTTTTCAGAGTCATAGCTCTATGATACTAAAAGATATGATTCCATAGCATGAAGGGCTCAATAATACATAATAACACTCTACCTGCCATTTATGAATTCTTGCTCAGAACTGTTTCATTATAGCATAGGCATATCATGTACAAATTGAACTTACATGAATTCAGCCATCTATACATATATACTCCATCTTTTGGATATACTTTTGTATGTGTCAAAAATTTATAGATAAAGGAATTTACAAGGATAATTTCAAGTAATTTACAAGTAATGTATGTGATTTTTATCCCATTCTTCACTGACTTGAATATCTATTCCTAAGTAAGATGCAACCAAGAGGAGAAAAGGTAACACTGATAAAAGTTTTCAGTGCTAGAGATTGTATAGCCAAGAGCAGTACCGTAAGTTTTTAACAGATGAAGATCAGATGTTTTTGGAGCAAAGCACTGTTTCTTGGCATCTGTTTGTGTTGGCGTAAAATGAATTTGTTTGCTTCTATAACCTTCTGAACACTTACCATGATTTGGGTTGACTTCAGCTCTCATAAGTAAATAGGTTTGGTGAGAGCTTACAAGGCTCTCTAAAATCGTTTAGGGATCAACACAACATCATTCTTGCTAGAACACGGGAGTGGCACCCGTGGTAAATAAAACTCGACGGGTTAGAACATTTGGAGTTAAAACATATGAAGGAAAGGTGAGTCACCTGCATAGTGGCTCACTTTGGATGCTCTTCCTCAGAAGCCTTTAGAAAAACGCCGTCTTGTCCGGGTCGCTGCAACAGGAAGCTCTCGTGCTGCTCTCGCGAGATGAGCATCTTTCCCGGCTCATGGATACCACCGTTATCATGGAGATACTTGAAGCCTCGAAAAAAAGCTTTCCCTTCGCCCTTTCTTCTTCTTCTTTTTTTTTTTTTTTTTAAAGTTTTTTTTTTTTTTTTATTTGGGGGGGGGTGTGGGTGGGGGAGGGAGGGGAGCAGGTGGGCCACTTCTATTGGTCTTTCATTTCTCCATTTTCATCCGTCTTTGTTCTTTGGCTCCTGTGGGCCTTCCATCGCGGTGGCCTCTGTCGCCGCAGAGCGCCGGCTCTGGGCGCATGCACTCCAGAGCTCCGGCTCGGTAATTGGACACATTGGTCCAGCCGCTCCGTGGCACGTGGGATCTTCCCAGGCCAGGGATCGAACCGGCGCCCCTTGCACTGCAAAGCGGTGTCCTTACCCACTGGACCACCAGGGAAGCCCCTCGCCCTTTCTTCTTCATGCACTTTTTCTGCCTTCAGAACAGCTACCAGTTGTATCTTAACCTCATCATAAAGGGTAACATGACTGACTGTAGGCATGACAGTCCCCTTAATGGAAAAGGAATATTTATACTTTTAGGAAACACGTGCTTCTCAAAGCCTAGAAATGATTTCTCCTCCAGGGACCTGCGGAGGAGAAGGGAGTCGGCGGGGCAGGGCCTCGGGTCTGCCAGCCCGCCCGTCAGCGCCGCGGCAGCCGGGGCTCTCCCAGGGCCAGGCCCAGCATCGTGGTCATCTCCGTCTTTGAGGTCTGAGACAGTGGGGAAGAATCTTGAAGGCATTCTCATCCTCTGACCACACGGTCCTTATCCCCGACTCTTGGGTTGACTTCAGCTCTCATAAGTAAATAGGTTTGGTGAGAGCTTACAAGGCTCTCTAAAATCGTTTAGGGATCAACACAACATCATTCTTGCTAGAACACGGGAGTGGCACCCGTGGTAAATAAAACTCGACGGGTTAGAACATTTGGAGTTAAAACATATGAAGGAAAGGTGAGTCACCTGCATAGTGGCTCACTTTGGATGCTCTTCCTCAGAAGCCTTTAGAAAAACGCCGTCTTGTCCGGGTCGCTGCAACAGGAAGCTCTCGTGCTGCTCTCGCGAGATGAGCATCTTTCCCGGCTCATGGATACCACCGTTATCATGGAGATACTTGAAGCCTCGAAAAAAAGCTTTCCCTTCGCCCTTTCTTCTTCTTCTTTTTTTTTTTTTTTTTAAAGATTTGTTTATTTATTTATTTTGGTGGGGGTGGAGTGGGGAGGGAGGGGAGCAGGTGGGCCACTTCTATTGGTCTTTCATTTGTCTGTTTTCATCCGTCTTTGTTCTTTGGCTCCTGTGGGCCTCCCATCGCGGTGGCGTCTGTAGCTGCAGAGCGCTGGCTCTGGGCGCATGCGCTCCAGAGCTCCGGCTCGGTAATTGGACACATCGGTCCAGCCGCTCCGCGGCACGTGGGATCTTCCCAGGCCAGGGATCGAACCGGCGCCCCTTGCACTGCAAAGCGGTGTCCTTACCCACTGGACCACCAGGGAAGCCCCTCGCCCTTTCTTCTTCATGCACTTTTTCTGCCTTCAGAACAGCTACCAGTTGTATCTTAACCTCATCATAAAGGGTAACATGACTGACTGTAGGCATGACAGTCCCCTTAATGGAAAAGGAATATTTATACTTTTAGGAAACACGTGCTTCTCAAAGCCTAGAAATGATTTCTCCTCCAGGGACCTGCGGAGGAGAAGGGAGTCGGCGGGGCAGGGCCTCGGGTCTGCCAGCCCGCCCGTCAGCGCCGCGGCAGCCGGGGCTCTCCCAGGGCCAGGCCCAGCATCGTGGTCATCTCCGTCTTTGAGGTCTGAGACAGTGGGGAAGAATCTTGAAGGCATTCTCATCCTCTGACCACACGGTCCTTATCCCCGACTCTGTGTAGAGGCAGGCAGACGGTGGAACATCTCTGAGGCAGTCGCTCCCGTTTGGGACAGTTCTGCCTCCCAGGAGACGTTTTGTGGTTCTCACCCTAGATGACGGCTCTTGGCTCAGGACGGCTGAATGCCCTCTACTGCACAGGTGGTGCCCCAGGAAAGAATCCAAGAGCCCCACATGTCGGTCGTTCTGTGGTCGAGGAACCTACTGCTGAAGCAGCATTTCAAAGAGAGAACAGAGATTTCCAGTGTAATTAATATTCTCACCCTGAAGGGCAGTTGTGGGGGCGGGGGGTGAGGTGGGGAATGGGACAGGAACAGGTTCTGATTTTAGCGCCTCCCTTAGAGTGATGGAACAGAAATTGGTGGATTAGGAAAAAGTCATGACCCAGGTTTTGTGGCCTCGTCCACGAACCCGCATCTTTAGAGTAAAGGCGTGTACGGGTCTCCGCTGCAGGGCAGGCCCTTGTGCGTTTAAGTGAGTGGAGCAAATTCAGAAGCTACCAAAGCCACAACATATGTCTGTGTGCTGGAGAAATGAGGAAATGAGCCCCAGAAATCTCTCACTTGACTTGCAAAATAGGGTAGAGCCTGCATCAGTCCGTTGGAGATGGACATGGCAACCCACTCCAGGATGCTCACCAGGGAAATCCCGTGGACAGAGAGGCCTGGTGGGCTGTGCAGTCCTTGGGATCCGGAGTCGGACAGGACTGATGGATCGGCTCAACAGCACCAGTGTGTGTTGCATCACTGCATCTGCATTTTCCTGTCTTTTCCCTCGGTCTTAGTTTGACTTTCTCAGAGTGAATTACCACAGAGCACAAGTCTATCTTCACGGACATGTAAATCAACAGAAAGTTACGGGGATCTCTTTCTGGACTTTAGTAATTGTGGCTTCTTTCTTGACGCAGTTGCCATAACCAAGAAACTTCAGCATGGTCTGCTCAGGACAAAATGAGTCATGAAGTCAGAAACTATATAGATACTTGTGGAAGAAGATTAATATGACCTCAGGGCTAGAGGAGGGGAGAATAATTTGAAAACTCCTTATTTATAACATGGAGTAGATAAATCATAGTTCCAAAATTATGTTGTTCTGAAACATGGAAAACCAGATAATTGGTATGTTTTTCTGTTCGACTCTCCCTTTTTCCAAGGACTCTAATTGATGTATTGTTCATATTGTTCACTAAATACAGTGTGTGGATGATGGGAGGGAGTGGAGGGCGCCTGTGATAGCAGCTCAGATGTGCAGCGCTTCTCCTCCAAACAATAAGAGCGCGGCGGCTGCCAGCGGTGACGTCACAGCAGATAAAGAGCCGCTGGAGACGGTCTCACCATCGTCGGGAGGATGGACAGACTTCGGGCAGGAGCTGCAGCAGTATTGCGGTTCCCGTGTGATCCTCGGTTTTGTGGCCTTCAATGATCCTGTTTCCAGCATTTAATTACATATATAAGTAACAAGTGATATTTAACATCATCCAGGAAAAGAGAGAGTATTACTTCTAGGGGGCCGAGCAGCTGTTTTTTGTTAGAACCAAAGCAGAAAGTCAGAGCCATACTCTGGAACCGAGATGGAGACAAGAGTGCTGACTTCTAACTGAGTAATGTGACTTCTAGAGGTGACTCTGAGCAAGGCTGACCTAGCTGGATGGTAAAATTTACTCCTGTTTATCGTAGACATGTAACATCACCTTACAGAGAGGAAAATGACGTTAACATAGACTTCAGTGGCATATGAGGTGAAAAAGGCTTCCTTACAGGCAGAAAGAGCCTAGCCTAAAATGAAGTTTCCAAATGCTGAAAGGCCTTCACCATTAGCTGTACACAGGCTTTTTTGGCCAAGTTTTTGGCACGTCTTTTTCCTTGATTATTACCCCTCTTGTCGGAGCTTCTGGTAGAAAGGAATATGCTGTCCAGCATTTCTGTTTTTCAGATGAGGAAATCATGCCTTGTTGGGCATGGCAGACGTGCTGCAGCATGGGGCAAGAGTGGTGAGTCTTGAGAACTAGGTTAGTTGAATTTTATCTGTTTTGGTGATTCAGATGATAAGAGTCTGCCTGCAATGCAGGAGACGCGGGTTCAGTCCCTTGGTCGGGAAGATCCCCTGGAGAAGGAAATGGCACCCACTCCAGTGTTCTTGTCTGGAGAGTTCCATGGACAGAGGAGCCTGGCGGGTTGCAGTCCGTGGGGTTGCAAAGAGTCAGACACGACTGAGTGGCTAACACTTCACTTTTATTTTCGATCAGTAGGTTACTACCTGACCCATACTAAGTACGTGATTAGTGACTATAATTGTGTATAGGTAACAGCAGGTGAATATGAGATTGCTACTTTCTAAATACATGTTTCATCACCCTTTTCTCTCTTTTCACCCTTGCTATAGACCATCAGTTTGAGAGACACAGAAAGAAAATGAATATCAGTTCAGCACACTAAAGCATACTGAACTAGGCTTCATAAAGTTTTATGTTGCTTCAGCCTCACAACTACCCTGTGATTAAGTAGTATTCACCTTTTATGGGTAAGAAAACCGGGATTTAGAGATGTTACTCAGTTTCTAATAAATAACAGATCTGGAATTTGATCCTAAGCCTGGCGGGTTCCAAAGCAAGCCTTCCCCCCCTACCCCCCCGCCTTTACAGTTTTCTGTATTTTGGGGCTCTCAGAAATTCTAAGGATAGGGACTGGCACTTATATCTGTATCTCCATCATTTAGCAGGTTTGGTAATCAAGAAATGCCAAAAACAAAAATGTGTCTTGTTAAAGGATCAGTTTCAGTCTAGAAACTTGAATCTTCTTGGGAAGAAGAGATGAGAAAAGGGACGAGTTAGGGCCAGACTTAGAGATTAGAGGGAAGCAGAGAGATGGTTCACACAGTCGTGTCTGGCAGGGCCCCCTCCCCACAAGGGAAACACAGAGCAGTCGGGTAGCCCCTGAACCATGAGGCGAAGCTGCTGCTCGTGGGGGGTCAGCGCTGCACCCACCCGCCTGGGGTGCCAGTCACAGGGCAGTCTGGGCTGGGCAGGGTGTGGCCGACTGCGGTGGCTTGCCTGCAGACATCGCGTGTGTGCCCTGAGGGGTTCCTCTTTATGAAAAAAGAAGGAAAGGTACCTGGAAGTTTAAAAGTCAGATTTACTAAGCAGAGACAAAAACAACTCCGTGAGAAATGAGCAAAGGAACTGAACACGTCTCCAAAGAAGATGTATGAATATAAATGGCCAACAACGATGTCAAAAATGCTCAACATCACTAGTTATTAGGGCAATACAAATCCAAATACAATGAGATACCACCTCACGCTCATCAGTAGGGCGGCTATTAAAAAACACTGTTGCAGAGGATGTGGAAAAATTAGAACCCTGTGTGTACTGTTGATGAGAATGTATTCATAAAATGGTCCAGTTGCTGTGGAAAATAATATGATAGTTATTAAAAAAAATACTTTATAATACAGCAGTTCCACTTCTGCACATATATATTCCCCCAAAGAATTGAAAGCAGTATCTGAAAGAGAAATTTATATACCCATGTTCATAACAAATTATTCCCCATAGTCAAAAAGCAGAAGCATCCCAAGTGTCCACTGACAGATAGATGGGTAAACAGAATGTGCTTCAGCCCCTTTAAAAGGAAGAAAATTCTGACATATGCTGCAGCACAGATGAACCTTGAGAACATTATGTTTAATGAAGTGAGCCAGTTGCATTTAGTAAGGCTGGGACTGGTGTTCAGTCAGTTAATTGAAAAAGTTGGTTGAAGCAGACCATGAAATGATTTCAGGTAGTTTTTCATACTTTCCTTATCATAGACTTTTTGTGGTGGCCTGGAGGTGATTGAAGAAAGCGGCTGAAGGGGGAGCAAAGAACAAATAGCGTCTAGGGTCGTATTCCTAGACTGACGGGTAGTTCCAAGAACTAACTCAGTAGCAATGAACCCGCATCTCTGGCCTTGGAAGGCGGACTCCTAACCTCTGGATCATCAGAGAAGTCTCTCAGTTTAGTTTTTATGGAAATAACTTTTGCTTTTATATTCACATCTCCCCGTTTATATGAAAGTTAATATTATGACAAATAGAACCAGCATTGCAACTCAGCAGGTACGAGCAGAAACGGGTGTTGGTGTTGTGGGGACCGTAGAGTGCTGTGGACTCTCCCGGCGTGTGTTTACTGCAGGAATGGAGGTGGGGTTGGTCTGGCGGGTTGGGTGAGAGGAGGCTGGTTAGGAGTGTTTCCTCTGTACAGAATCTTTAGTCTCTTGACTTTGGGAGAATGTTTCTTGTTTTATCAGACCTCAGTGGCAGAGTATTCATTCAGTGCCCTCCTAACATAAATGTTTCATGTCTGTTTCATGCCATTTGGTGTTTTCCAGTGGTCTGTCATTGAAGACATTGTGCCAGTAGCATTTTCTGTCTGTTTTAAGGCTGTGTCTCCCGAGCCAGGTGAGAGGCCCTAGTATGTTTCTTTGAATTGCTTTGAATACGTGTTACGGAGAACTCTGGGTGGTATTTCTGAGAGATGCATGTCTCACGCTGTCTGAGCATTCATATTTTGGCACACTTGCATCTTTCTGTGGAAGCTGGACGCCGGGGGTGTAGGAGGCGGTAAAACAGGGAGGGGGTGGGGCCAGGAGGGCCGGCTGCCTCCGAGTGACTGTGATCACCCTGGGATGAGCCTCGCGTGAAGTCAGCCCCTTCCCTCCTCGCTTCATACTGGAATTGTGCCTTCTGGCAAAAAGTAAGAGCTTTCCCCTTTCGGATGCTATTTATAACAGAGCATCATTTTATGTGGTTCAAGTGAACCTTCAAAAATAGATGGATAAGTGGGAAGTTCTTATTTTTCTACTAAGCCTAGGGGCTGTTCTCATTCAGTGTACTGGGACGTGTCACTATAAATTGTAGTTGAAAACTTGCTACATCTTACATGTTGAAAAACACCGATCTTGAGTTTAAAATCACCATACCAAGCCTTGAGAAGGCACAGCTTCTGTTTTTGACACTGGATGGTAAACCTCAGATGAGTTTATGTGAAAATATATTCTGGCGGACTCCTAACCTCTGGATCATCAGAGAAGTCTCTCAGTTTAGTTTTTATGGAAATAACTTTTGCTTTTATATTCACATCTCCCCGTTTATATGAAAGTTAATATTATGACAAATAGAACCAGCATTGCAACTCAGCAGGTACGAGCAGAAACGGGTGTTGGTGTTGTGGGGACCGTAGAGTGCTGTGGACTCTCCCGGCGTGTGTTTACTGCAGGAATGGAGGTGGGGTTGGTCTGGCGGGTTGGGTGAGAGGAGGCTGGTTAGGAGTGTTTCCTCTGTACAGAATCTTTAGTCTCTTGACTTTGGGAGAATGTTTCTTGTTTTATCAGACCTCAGTGGCAGAGTATTCATTCAGTGCCCTCCTAACATAAATGTTTCATGTCTGTTTCATGCCATTTGGTGTTTTCCAGTGGTCTGTCATTGAAGACATTGTGCCAGTAGCATTTTCTGTCTGTTTTAAGGCTGTGTCTCCCGAGCCAGGTGAGAGGCCCTAGTATGTTTCTTTGAATTGCTTTGAATACGTGTTACGGAGAACTCTGGGTGGTATTTCTGAGAGATGCATGTCTCACGCTGTCTGAGCATTCATATTTTGGCACACTTGCATCTTTCTGTGGAAGCTGGACGCCGGGGGTGTAGGAGGCGGTAAAACAGGGAGGGGGTGGGGCCAGGAGGGCCGGCTGCCTCCGAGTGACTGTGATCACCCTGGGATGAGCCTCGCGTGAAGTCAGCCCCTTCCCTCCTCGCTTCATACTGGAATTGTGCCTTCTGGCAAAAAGTAAGAGCTTTCCCCTTTCGGATGCTATTTATAACAGAGCATCATTTTATGTGGTTCAAGTGAACCTTCAAAAATAGATGGATAAGTGGGAAGTTCTTATTTTTCTACTAAGCCTAGGGGCTGTTCTCATTCAGTGTACTGGGACGTGTCACTATAAATTGTAGTTGAAAACTTGCTACATCTTACATGTTGAAAAACACCGATCTTGAGTTTAAAATCACCATACCAAGCCTTGAGAAGGCACAGCTTCTGTTTTTGACACTGGATGGTAAACCTCAGATGAGTTTATGTGAAAATATATTCTGGATTCCAAAGAAAAGATGATTTACTCAGGGTGCCTTTTTCTCCTTTAACTTTTTTCTTTCTTTTTTTTTTTGGTTTAGACAGTTGCTCTCGATTTTTGAAATATGGTTAACTCCAATTATTTTTATGTGGACTGGAGGCAAGTAGAAACTTCCAGAATTTTTTGGCCACTCCCACCCATTCTTTCTTTACTGTCTTTTCTCTTGCAGTCTTTGTTCTGTGTTCACAGAATACAAACTAATACTACGTTTGGCCCAAACCTCAGAAAAATCACATGAAAGAATGATTTTGGGGGGACTAACTGAAATTTTACATTCCATTCTTTTCTTCTGTTAGCATGCTTCATTGGATGCAGTGACTTCCTGAATCCTATCTGCCTTGGTTCCTACTGTCTTCTTATGTCTGTTTCTGTGTTATGCAAAGGGAACCCGTTCTTCCAGGCCTTCGATCTCGGCGTTAGGAAATCAGGAGAGAGAGAAAAAACGGCTTTCACCTGCCGTTGGAGGTGCTGGTTTTATTTCCCATCACTGGAGATGTTGACGTTGTGGCAGGGAAGCCCATAAAGCTACATTAAACAAAGCCACATCAAGGCTTGTGTCAAGGTAATAGGCCAGACGGGGCCGGCAGCTCCGACACTGTGTCAGGTAAACACACGTGGGAATGTGGGAGAGGAAGGTGGACTAGAAATGATAGTCTCAGAGTCTGAACCACACTGTGTAACTTCTTTCCTGGAGCATGTGTGAATATATGTGAGACTTCTTGTTTTCACATAAGCAAACGTTAGTGGCAAGCATTTCATAGTCACAAGAAGCGTTGTATCATGAGCAATCCATTGCTTAAAATAATCCAGGATGGGTTTCTTTGTGTGTGTATGTGTAGCTGTGTGCCAATCAAATAATAAATTTAGTTGTGTTTGAGGAAAAGCCAAACAGTGCCTTGGTTTCTAATATGTACACACACAAGTGTGTCTCACGAAGTCTGTAAAATCCTGAACTTCGATCCCAATTTTCTAGGCTGTTTTAGGAATGGTTTTGTGTAGCAGGAATTCCGAGCCTGGTCCCTGCCTGAGTTTTGACACTGGATGGTAAACCTCAGATGAGTTTATGTGAAAATATATTCTGGATTCCAAAGAAAAGATGATTTACTCAGGGTGCCTTTTTCTCCTTTAACTTTTTTCTTTCTTTTTTTTTTTGGTTTAGACAGTTGCTCTCGATTTTTGAAATATGGTTAACTCCAATTATTTTTATGTGGACTGGAGGCAAGTAGAAACTTCCAGAATTTTTTGGCCACTCCCACCCATTCTTTCTTTACTGTCTTTTCTCTTGCAGTCTTTGTTCTGTGTTCACAGAATACAAACTAATACTACGTTTGGCCCAAACCTCAGAAAAATCACATGAAAGAATGATTTTGGGGGGACTAACTGAAATTTTACATTCCATTCTTTTCTTCTGTTAGCATGCTTCATTGGATGCAGTGACTTCCTGAATCCTATCTGCCTTGGTTCCTACTGTCTTCTTATGTCTGTTTCTGTGTTATGCAAAGGGAACCCGTTCTTCCAGGCCTTCGATCTCGGCGTTAGGAAATCAGGAGAGAGAGAAAAAACGGCTTTCACCTGCCGTTGGAGGTGCTGGTTTTATTTCCCATCACTGGAGATGTTGACGTTGTGGCAGGGAAGCCCATAAAGCTACATTAAACAAAGCCACATCAAGGCTTGTGTCAAGGTAATAGGCCAGAAGGGGCCGGCAGCTCCGACACTGTGTCAGGTAAACACACGTGGGAATGTGGGAGAGGAAGGTGGACTAGAAATGATAGTCTCAGAGTCTGAACCACACTGTGTAACTTCTTTCCTGGAGCATGTGTGAATATATGTGAGACTTCTTGTTTTCACATAAGCAAACGTTAGTGGCAAGCATTTCATAGTCACAAGAAGCGTTGTATCATGAGCAATCCATTGCTTAAAATAATCCAGGATGGGTTTCTTTGTGTGTGTATGTGTAGCTGTGTGCCAATCAAATAATAAATTTAGTTGTGTTTGAGGAAAAGCCAAACAGTGCCTTGGTTTCTAATATGTACACACACAAGTGTGTCTCACGAAGTCTGTAAAATCCTGAACTTCGATCCCAATTTTCTAGGCTGTTTTAGGAATGGTTTTGTGTAGCAGGGAATTCCCGAGCCTGGTCCCTGCCGCGAGCTTGCAGGTGGTAGGAAAGCCCAGTGGTGGTGGGGGTGGGGGCAGCACCCTCCGCTCTCTGGCATCTCCTACTCAGCCTCGCTCCTGCTGCGCCTCTGCTCTGCCGTCTCCAGGTTCCGCAGCCCGGCTGTCTGGCTTCTGTTTTCCTCAGGCTGCAGTTGCCTGATGTGCATTTGGGAGGCAGCCTTTATCTGTGCCTGCAGAAGTTCTGACTCATGAAGGTCAATACTTGCAGCTGCACTCGAGACCAGTTATTTTGTATCAAGTGCATGTATCCATGCAGACATAAATATAAGAAAAGTACACACCCTTAAGGCTTTCATGGCAACAACTTAAATTCTTTGCCATTTTCTCTTCTGTAGCACACTCCATATGTCATTTACTGTGGTTATAGTCCTGTGTGAGGTACACGTGCCTGTAGGCTAAGTCGCTTCAGTCGTGTCCAACTCTGTGCGACTCCGTCAACTGTAGCCCGCCAGGCTCCCCTGTCCACGGCATTCTCCGGGCAAGCGTACTGGAGTGGGCTGCCGTGACCTTCTCCCGGGGATCTTCCTGACCCAGGGATCAGACCTGTGTCTCTTGCGTCTACCCGCGTCCGCAGGGAGGTTCTTTACCACGAGCACCACCCGGGCAGCCCATGAGTGCACTTATTTCCCAGCAAATTGTAAAGTAAATTCTGTGTGAGTCTAGTGATTTGATGATGAAACGGTAAATAGAAATAATAGGAAACATAGATTGTAGATAGAGTCACTGCCTTCACAACGTTTCAGAGAATTTGGAAAGTCAACACTTTATGAATAAGTTAAATATAGGTAAGATCTCAAGAAGAAAATATTGGTATCATGAGCAATCCATTGCTTAAAATAATCCAGGATGGGTTTCTTTGTGTGTGTATGTGTAGCTGTGTGCCAATCAAATAATAAATTTAGTTGTGTTTGAGGAAAAGCCAAACAGTGCCTTGGTTTCTAATATGTACACACACAAGTGTGTCTCACGAAGTCTGTAAAATCCTGAACTTCGATCCCAATTTTCTAGGCTGTTTTAGGAATGGTTTTGTGTAGCAGGGAATTCCCGAGCCTGGTCCCTGCCGCGAGCTTGCAGGTGGTAGGAAAGCCCAGTGGTGGTGGGGGTGGGGGCAGCACCCTCCGCTCTCTGGCATCTCCTACTCAGCCTCGCTCCTGCTGCGCCTCTGCTCTGCCGTCTCCAGGTTCCGCAGCCCGGCTGTCTGGCTTCTGTTTTCCTCAGGCTGCAGTTGCCTGATGTGCATTTGGGAGGCAGCCTTTATCTGTGCCTGCAGAAGTTCTGACTCATGAAGGTCAATACTTGCAGCTGCACTCGAGACCAGTTATTTTGTATCAAGTGCATGTATCCATGCAGACATAAATATAAGAAAAGTACACACCCTTAAGGCTTTCATGGCAACAACTTAAATTCTTTGCCATTTTCTCTTCTGTAGCACACTCCATATGTCATTTACTGTGGTTATAGTCCTGTGTGAGGTACACGTGCCTGTAGGCTAAGTCGCTTCAGTCGTGTCCAACTCTGTGCGACTCCGTCAACTGTAGCCCGCCAGGCTCCCCTGTCCACGGCATTCTCCGGGCAAGCGTACTGGAGTGGGCTGCCGTGACCTTCTCCCGGGGATCTTCCTGACCCAGGGATCAGACCTGTGTCTCTTGCGTCTACCCGCGTCCGCAGGGAGGTTCTTTACCACGAGCACCACCCGGGCAGCCCATGAGTGCACTTATTTCCCAGCAAATTGTAAAGTAAATTCTGTGTGAGTCTAGTGATTTGATGATGAAACGGTAAATAGAAATAATAGGAAACATAGATTGTAGATAGAGTCACTGCCTTCACAACGTTTCAGAGAATTTGGAAAGTCAACACTTTATGAATAAGTTAAATATAGGTAAGATCTCAAGAAGAAAATATTGGTACATCTCACTGTTTTGGTTATCAGGCAGTGTGGTCAATTGTGGACGCCATCTGGGGCCAGGAGGCTAGTGAAGAAGCCGCTGAGCAGCCCAAGTAGACCCTACAGAATGTGAGTGTAAGCACGCGGGCTGTCAGTAGCAGTCGTCAAGTGGGAGCCAGCCAGCCAGGGCCCTTAGAACTCCCCAAGGACATTTCCATGAATGTCATGTATTAAACTCTTACATATCCTTTAATAATGATGACTCAAGCAATCAAAAGAAAGTATTCACCATTTATTTGAGTTTTGACACAGCAGGACAGGTAGTGGTATATTCAGAAGTCCTGGCATAAAACTTATGACCAAAGGATGAATTCTTCAGCGTCTGTAAAAGCTTGGCCATCTACAACAGCACATGGTCCCTAGGTTTAAGGAAGCCAAGACGTTACTGTGACAACCACTACATGGATGTAGAATATTCCAGAGTAAGTCACAGCCTTTAAGGAAGAGGGAGGCACAGTCACTCCTGAGAGTGTGCAGAGGGGAGGAACCAGGGGCAGGAAGGGTGGGTAGATGGCTGTCCATAGTTGAAAGGTCAAGACGATCAAGGTCAAGAACTTGAGCCTGGGTGGCGGTTCTGGGGAAGGGGGAGGCGGATGGATGCAGGAAAGCCTGTCCAGGCTGCAAGGGGCTTGGTAAGTGGATGTGGATGACCAGGGGAAACAAGGTTTAAAGGTGACCCAGGTTTTGCAGTTCCCGAGTCTGAGCAATGTTGTTTACTAACTGCAGAAATGGGGCTGGCTGCCGACCCTGCAGTGAGGGGGAGTGCTTTGTGTTCAGGTGGGGAGGTAAGGAGCAGACCGGAGACCTGGCAGGCCCTCTGGACTTGGGCTCGAGGTCTTAGAGGCGCTTTTCAGCTGTTCCCAGGACAAAGACAGGCATGCCTTCCTTGTTGCCGTGGTGAGTGCTTAGTAATTATTGGTTGGTTTGTACTTCTTTGGAGTTTTGTGGGATGATTGAATTTGCTTGAAAACAAATTTTGTTCAGTTACATAGTTCTTACTTACAAGTAAAAAGTCAGTAATTAGGCCTGCTCACGTGCTTGGAGAAGAGATACAGAAGCCAAGGCGGCAAGCTAGCCTGACTTTGCTGTGAAGCCTCAAGTTTTCCTTTGAAATGTTACAGAAAATCTCCATTCTACTCCAAATTTGGGTTCTTATAATTCAAAGAAGCATTAATAAAGACCATTGCTTTAAAATGAAGCTGTCAATGCCAAATAATCCCAAGGACATTTCCATGAATGTCATGTATTAAACTCTTACATATCCTTTAATAATGATGACTCAAGCAATCAAAAGAAAGTATTCACCATTTATTTGAGTTTTGACACAGCAGGACAGGTAGTGGTATATTCAGAAGTCCTGGCATAAAACTTATGACCAAAGGATGAATTCTTCAGCGTCTGTAAAAGCTTGGCCATCTACAACAGCACATGGTCCCTAGGTTTAAGGAAGCCAAGACGTTACTGTGACAACCACTACATGGATGTAGAATATTCCAGAGTAAGTCACAGCCTTTAAGGAAGAGGGAGGCACAGTCACTCCTGAGAGTGTGCAGAGGGGAGGAACCAGGGGCAGGAAGGGTGGGTAGATGGCTGTCCATAGTTGAAAGGTCAAGACGATCAAGGTCAAGAACTTGAGCCTGGGTGGCGGTTCTGGGGAAGGGGGAGGCGGATGGATGCAGGAAAGCCTGTCCAGGCTGCAAGGGGCTTGGTAAGTGGATGTGGATGACCAGGGGAAACAAGGTTTAAAGGTGACCCAGGTTTTGCAGTTCCGAGTCTGAGCAATGTTGTTTACTAACTGCAGAAATGGGGCTGGCTGCCGACCCTGCAGTGAGGGGGAGTGCTTTGTGTTCAGGTGGGGAGGTAAGGAGCAGACCGGAGACCTGGCAGGCCCTCTGGACTTGGGCTCGAGGTCTTAGAGGCGCTTTTCAGCTGTTCCCAGGACAAAGACAGGCATGCCTTCCTTGTTGCCGTGGTGAGTGCTTAGTAATTATTGGTTGGTTTGTACTTCTTTGGAGTTTTGTGGGATGATTGAATTTGCTTGAAAACAAATTTTGTTCAGTTACATAGTTCTTACTTACAAGTAAAAAGTCAGTAATTAGGCCTGCTCACGTGCTTGGAGAAGAGATACAGAAGCCAAGGGCGGCAAGCTAGCCTGACTTTGCTGTGAAGCCTCAAGTTTTCCTTTGAAATGTTACAGAAAATCTCCATTCTACTCCATGATATTGGTTTCTTATAATTCAAAGAAGCATTAATAAAGACCATTGCTTTAAAATGAAGTTTTCCAACATGTTTCTCTGTGGTTTTGCTTGGTTCTTCATGGTTCTGCAGAGGTGTGTTTTATTTGAGCTACAAAGGGAAATGGCATTTCCTGTCAGAAATCTGTCAACCCCTTAGTACATCATTGTCCATTCTTGCTGTATTATTTCCATGATCTTTGGACAAACGATCTAAATTAGCGGAACATTATGAAATTCTGTTAGGAAAGCAGGATATTACAGCTTACATGATTGAAACTTTTTTTGCAGCAGGATTTATAAGAGGGTTATAGGCAATGACTTAACTGAAGTGTGACAGGTTAAGACTTTTTATTGAAAAGGGTGTTTTTTGTGGAAATGGATAATCAGTAATTGTACATATTGTCATGAATGGTTAAGAATCCAAAGAGATAAATAAGGGGATGTGAGGGAAGTCAGGCCTTAGGTGGCTTGATTTAATACCTTTCTAAAAGATCACTACACTGCCAGTGTAGCACTCTACTTTTTCCTGCAGTGAGACCCTTTCTCTGTTAGTGAATAAAGAAATCATAAAAGATCTTTTTTTCTCTCGGCCTGAGTGTAATCAGCTTGGATTCCTGTAACAAGGAGAAGATTCTTGTATGACAAACGTTAGCACTCATCTTTCTGTTCATGATGATTAAATCAAACTCATCCTTGCATCCTACAACCTCATTTCAGGTGACTGTTATAGAAATAGGAAACTCAACTCAATGGCAGTATATAGTATTGACTGAGCTTTATTTCTTGACTTTGAGAGTTTCCCAGGAGCCTTACAGAGTGCTGGGGCCCAAAGGCAGTTTAGAAAAGAAGCATTGTCTCAGGCATAGCTTATTGAGTCTCTGATGATTGTTTTTCAGTGTTAGGATGAAACTGTGATTTGCTATCATATATGTGTTCCATGCGCCCAATATGAAACAGTTGATTTTATTGCTGATGTTCTTTTAAGAAACATGATCTTTATAATTGTTTTAAATGGCATCATTTTTTTTTCCCTTGGGAAAATAAATTCTGGTATTCCTACCCCTTTCTGACTAAAAGCTTGCTCTTGCTCTCTTCTCACTATCTCTTGCCTTTTTGTTTTGTTTTTCTGCACTGCACTGCTTGCAGAATCTTAGTTTCCTAAGCTTTACCCCAGGGCCGCTGGCATGAAAGGGCCAGTTCCTAACCCCTGGGGCATCTGGGGACTCCCCTTCTCGCCTTTTTGAATCAGCGTGTTCCAATGACTTTTCTAAAAATGGGCTTCCCCAGATCTAATGCAAAGGAGCCTCCATTGATAAGTAAGTTTAAAAACATGTCTTTTTTTATTACTAAGCTCTGAGTTTGAGTTTTTTTTTTTTTTATTTTTATAATTCAACAACCAGTTAAGATTTTCTTGTTAAATTCTCCCTTTTTTTCCTTACCTCTGTTTTGAAAAATGTGGGTTTTCCCCTAAATTTGATGCTTTATAAATATCACAGAAAAAATTTCCCCTGTAACTAAGAATAAAATCTACCCACTGAAATAGAGATGAGAGCGTAATTCCATTAAAAGCTCTGTATACAGATTTACCCAGTGAAGGTAGATGACAAGCGGGGTGTCTGGGGATACTGCCGGTGGGGCTGGTGGGATTGAGTGGAGGGGCGCAAGGTTAGAACAGAACTTGCAGAGAGGTGAGCCAGCCAGGGGGAAGAGCTTTCCTCAGTGGGCTAGGAGCTTCAGTGGCGCAGTATTATACAGTGGTTGGTTCTGGGTTGGATCCTGACTTGGCCACCTCCTAATCTACTGTTACAACCTGAGACAGTGCCTTTGATCTCTGTCGCCTCCTCAGGACATTGGAGCTGATAACCGTGCCCAGCACATAGGAGAGGGGTGAGAGTGAAGTGCTCCGTGTCGGTTCCTGTTGTTGGTGTTGGTGATGATGTAGTTATTGTTACTGTCATCTAAAGGTTGGGGAGGAATCACTAAAGGATCTCTCACAGGGGAGTAATTAATGACGTGAGCATTTTAGTGAACTCTTCTTGGCAAGCAGGATAGAAGGATGAGATGCATTGAATTAAGTAAGATGGATAGGCATATTACTGCAGTAGTCGTCTGGGTAAGACCCATGAGGGCCTGAATTAAATTGGTCGCCAGGGGACTTGAGGGAGGAGAGGATGCATTAGAGAGATTGAGAATGGAGATTTGGCTGCTGATAAATTGGGTATGGAGCAGGGGGAAAACCTCAGTGTGTCCAAGATAACGAGGAGGGTTTAGATTTGAGTTAACAGGAGGGAAGCCAGAGAAAAAAGATATGAGGAGGAGAAACTTGAGGGAGGGAGAAGATGGTGAGGTTAATTTGGATTTAGATTTCATCTTTGTGGGTCTTCCTAGAGGACAGGTCCAGCAGCCAGTGGGTACCAGTAGAAAGTTCAGGAAGGAGATCTGAGCTGCCCTTCTGAGGTCAAAGAGTGAAGTCACAGGAGTGAGGAGAGGCGAGGAGCCTGAGAGGCTGAAGCCACCCATATTTGTAGAAACGCACCAGTAGAAACATGATGATGGGGCTTCGTGAAAAGCGACCCCATTTAAAAAGATGAAGAAGAACCTAGAGAAGTTGAAGAAGCTGGAGAATGGGAAGGGTATAGGAGTCAGGATGGGCTGGGGCTGGGGAGAGTGGTCCAGCGTGAGCACGTGCATGGAGCAGCGGGGACCGGAATGTGGGCAGTAAAGGCTGGACTTGGGTCCTTTCCAAAGAAACTTGGCTCTAGAGGAAGGAGGGGTTCCTGTACATGAACAGAGCTCCTTCCTTCAGTATGTCGCTAATCTGGGGCCAAGGTTCTTCACGGTCTCCCTTCTGTCAGAGCCTCTCTGTAGCTTCACCTCCACTTGCTATGTTGAGACCAGATTGGCCAAGATCCAGGCAGCATGGTTACCGGGTGCCGCCACGCCCGCGCTACCCCTTTCTCATAACTAAACTCGTGCCTCGCTTTGGGAACTCTTTTCCTCCCCCTCAGGCTCCACTGCTCTCTCCCCCTTCCCTCCCTTCCTTTCTTGCCCTCCTCCCCCATCCCATGCTGAGCCCCTTCGCTGGTTGCAGCCCAGCTCTTCGACTGCGGGGAGACTGAGCTGCTGCCTCACCTCCCAGTCCCTCTGACTCTTACAAATGTATCTTCAAAGCTGGTCTCTTACCCCTTACTGCGGATTCAGCCTTGTGTCAGCTCGCCTGCCTGTTTGAAGTGCCAGATTCCCCGATGATGGAGCTGGGTCGGTCCGTTGTTTGGTCGTGGCCATTCCTAACACCGGCTGGTCCTTCGTCCTGCCTCCTGCAGCCCGCTCCGCAGCGCTCCCATACCAGTGAGCGTAGCTGGTATTCATTGAACACGGAGCTCTGTATACATGGTCACAGCAGTTAACACTGATGGACTGTTTTCTGTGTATCAGGCACTGTGCCAAATACGACAGGTATCTGATTTTAATCTGTTTTTCAGACGAATAAACTGCGGCTTGGTTTAGTCATTTGTCCAAGTTCACGCCGAAAGAGGTGAGCCAGCACACAGAACCAGGTTCCTCAGAGCACTCCGCCTCCGCTCTGAGCTATCATACCATTTGACAGTTTCCTGCTCTCCCAGCCTGCTTTGACCAGTCAAATGTTTCTCAAACTGGGGTTCATTGGCTTCTGGTTTGGGTGTTGATTTCCACTGCGTGCAGTCACACTTCACACCTAAGTTTGTTGCTGTCCACATGTACGGTGGCTGTTTACTATAGCTAATGTGCTTTCCTGAAAGCTAAGTTTTATTTAAGAAATTTAAAATTAGCGTTTTTATTCCAGGGTAAGGGGTTCTCTGCAAGATTGTGATAAGCCTTCTTTAAAAACTTAAGAGAAATGGCATTCATTGACACATACACACACACATAATATATATTTCATGTATGTTTTTTTTTTTTTTTTTCCCAAACATTTATTTATTTATTTTGGGGAGGTGGGGTGGGGCGGGAGGCGGGGTGGGCGGGCCACTTCCACTGGTCTTTCATTTGTCTAGTTTCATCCATCCTTGTTCTCTGGCCCGTGTGGGCCTCCCATCGCTGTGGCCTCTGTTGTCGCAGAGCACCGGCTCTGGGCGCATGCGCTCCAGAGCTCCAGCTCGGTAATTGGACACATGGATCCAGCCGCTCCGTGGCACGTGGGATCTTCCCAGGCCAGGGATCGAACCGGCGCCCCTTGCACTGCAAGGCGGTGTCCTTACCCACTGGACCACCAGGGGAACCCCTATTTCATGTATGTTAAAGTGCCTTTTTTTTTCTTTTTTTTGGTGTGTGTGAGGTGTGAGGTGAGGTGAGGAGGAAACCTGAAGTCCATGCCTAGAACTTTTGATAAGTTAGTGTACTGGTTTGATTTTGCAGATCAATAAGAAATGACTTTCATTCTACAAGTATATATTTTTGTAGATAGTTTGTTACTGTTTTCATCTGCATCTTACAGTTTCAAATACTGACTTTTTTAAACACAAATCACTTGGCTTTTCATTTGTAGATTTATTGTTCATGACAAAAAGAGATGAAGGACTCAAAGCTGGCCCTTGTTATGTGAATATTCAGAATGGACGAATAAACTGCGGCTTGGTTTAGTCATTTGTCCAAGTTCACGCCGAAAGAGGTGAGCCAGCACACAGAACCAGGTTCCTCAGAGCACTCCGCCTCCGCTCTGAGCTATCATACCATTTGACAGTTTCCTGCTCTCCCAGCCTGCTTTGACCAGTCAAATGTTTCTCAAACTGGGGTTCATTGGCTTCTGGTTTGGGTGTTGATTTCCACTGCGTGCAGTCACACTTCACACCTAAGTTTGTTGCTGTCCACATGTACGGTGGCTGTTTACTATAGCTAATGTGCTTTCCTGAAAGCTAAGTTTTATTTAAGAAATTTAAAATTAGCGTTTTTATTCCAGGGTAAGGGGTTCTCTGCAAGATTGTGATAAGCCTTCTTTAAAAACTTAAGAGAAATGGCATTCATTGACACATACACACACACATAATATATATTTCATGTATGTTTTTTTTTTCCCAAACATTTATTTATTTATTTTGGGGAGGTGGGGTGGGGCGGGAGGCGGGGTGGGCGGGCCACTTCCACTGGTCTTTCATTTGTCTAGTTTCATCCATCCTTGTTCTCTGGCCCGTGTGGGCCTCCCATCGCTGTGGCCTCTGTTGTCGCAGAGCACCGGCTCTGGGCGCATGCGCTCCAGAGCTCCAGCTCGGTAATTGGACACATGGATCCAGCCGCTCCGTGGCACGTGGGATCTTCCCAGGCCAGGGATCGAACCGGCGCCCCTTGCACTGCAAGGCGGTGTCCTTACCCACTGGACCACCAGGGGAACCCCTATTTCATGTATGTTAAAGTGCCTTTTTTTTTCTTTTTTTTGGTGTGTGTGAGGTGTGAGGTGAGGTGAGGAGGAAACCTGAAGTCCATGCCTAGAACTTTTGATAAGTTAGTGTACTGGTTTGATTTTGCAGATCAATAAGAAATGACTTTCATTCTACAAGTATATATTTTTGTAGATAGTTTGTTACTGTTTTCATCTGCATCTTACAGTTTCAAATACTGACTTTTTTAAACACAAATCACTTGGCTTTTCATTTGTAGATTTATTGTTCATGACAAAAAGAGATGAAGGACTCAAAGCTGGCCCTTGTTATGTGAATATTCAGAATGGACTCTGTAGGCCTGGGGTTGGCAGTGCTGGGGGGTGGTATTTTTCATGAATATTATGGTTTTACTTCCAGAATCATGTTCAGGATTATTGCGTAAATGGAATAGAAAACAAAACTCTCTGGCAGCAGCAGAGAAGACAGTAGAGACAGTGGGAATCGTGGGCCTTACCCTGTGCAGCCTCTAACCTCTTTGTTATCCTTCAGTTCTAGCTTGGTTTGGAATCTGCCTTAATAGTGCTTTGGGGCAGGAGTTGGCAGATCTTTTCTGTCGAGAGCTGGATAGGAAGTATTTTAGGCTTTCCAGATCTTATAAGTCTGCTCTGTTGCATATTCCTAATGCTTTGTTACTGTGTGTTTACGTTTTAAAATCTTACTTTAAAAATCTAAGTCATTCTCAGCTCACCGGCTGGACTTGGCCCCAGGCAGTAGTTTGCTGATGCCTGCTCTTTTCATTTGGGCCCTGTGATCACCTGAAAGCAATGTAAGCTCACCTTCCAGTCCATCCTCCAGAAAGTGTGGAATTCCTCTCCCAGTATTGGCCTTTAGAATGGCCGTCTCCCCTTTCGTTCCAGGTTTACCCTGTGATCTAAACCCCTCTGGCCCTGTTTTGCTGTGCAAGTGTCTTTGTTCTCAGCCTTCTACTGGTTTAAGCTGTCCTTACATAGTTCTTGCGGTAAAGCTCTAGCAGGAGCAGTGATACTGTATCGTCTCTTTACTCAAGGTGCATTAATTGCTTGCTATATGGCACTCTTCTGAATCTCTCTTCGAAAGGTTACGGAACTTCCCATACTTAGAACATTTTTCTTCGTCGTTTCCTACATGAGCCCACAGTTCATAAAGCAGGTTATATCCTCTCATTACTTTTTGAACACATCTAAAATCGTTGGTCATAGTGGATTTTGTTGAAGTAATGTATTAAATGTAAACTTTTAAGTTTGTAAGACTTCATGTTTCACAGGTGGTTAACAATGGCAAATGCAAAGCATCAGCCACTGGGTTTTACACGTGTATTAGCCTCTTTAGCCTTCACAGCACACTATTGAGGAAGGTCCCGTTTCACAGGCGGGGCACTGAGACATAATGGAAGTGAGGGCTAATACTAGGATTCAAACCTAGGCTGTCTGGTACCAGAATTCGTGTTTTTGAACCACTCTTCTATATTGCTTCCACAATGAATTAATAGTTAAAAGACTTTGAACCTAGTAGAGGAAAGGAAGGAATTGTTCAAACATAGCTTTAACCTTCATCCTTTCCCCTGCCAGGGTCCCAGCTCTCTTTGTGTGTTGTTGTTTTGCCAGATAGTTTGTGAACTTGGCTGAACTTCATCGATGGAAGTGTTTGAATGTTTGACATAGGGAAGAGTTGAAGGTTATCAGAACACAAAAAGTACAGCTCTTTTCCTGAAGCGCAGTCAGGTGCATTTAGATAGAATGTGCCAGAGACTGACTCTGTAGGCAGAGAGAAGAGAAAGCAGTTGAACATGATTATTCATTGTGAAAATTTGTTAAAAACATCAACAAAGCTCTGTTTTGGTCAGCCATCTGCTAGAAGACAGAAATGAACTTGTAAAGAATTTGCAGTTATTTCAGAAAACTGTTGATTACTGTTTTGTTTGAGGATTGCATATTGTCATGTGGATTGTTAATTGCTTGGGAAGAGAAATTCTATTTTCTCTTTCTTTTGCAGTTTAAGCCCAAATTGCCATTTCTTAGAATTCTCTATATAAGTGAGATACAGATATGCAGTCTTATTGCACAATAGTTAACTTTGATCTTTACCCATTTGTTTCAGTTAAATCCTCAGATACTTAAGATTTAAATAAAAGGAAAACTGATAAATAAAATTCTATTTTTCAACCTATTTGGTTAAGAGTAGATGATTCTTCTGTACCTGAAACATTTTTTCTCATAATAAAAAAGTGAAAGTGTTAGTCATTCGTGTCTGACTGTTTGTGACAGCCATGAACTGGAACCTGCCCAGCTCCTCTGTCCATGGAATTCTCCAGGCAGGAGTCCTGGAGTGGGTAGCCATTTCCTTCTTCAGAGTTATCTTCCCAACTCAGGGATCGAACTTGAGTCTCCCGCATTGCAGGCAGATTCTTTACCGCCTGAGCCTATCATAATAAAACACATCTTAAATATTAGCCAGCCATTCATTGTGTGGCTTTTTCTTGAGGCCACTATGTGTTAGGCATTGAAGACTACTGTCGGCACTGTTGTAGGTGCTCAGGCTACAGCCGAGAAACACTACGTTCTAGTGGAGGGAAGAGAGCGTAAACATAATACAAAGGAACTTATATATTAAATAATAGATGCTAGGCAGAAAAAGAAAAAAGTAGGGCGGAGTAAACTTGGCGGAGGCAGGCTGTGATGTTATAAACACACAATGGTCAGAGTAACCTCGCTGTGTTGTGAGCAAAGACTTGAAGGGAATGCAGGAATACGCCAAGTGGCTCATTAACTGTAATTCCTGTTACCTCTTACTGCACTCTTCAGCTTGCTGTGGACTGACCATGATTAATTTGTATCCTTATTCTATTCCACCAGCATAATCTTTGAGGGCTTATTCAGCATACGTGTGAAACGTTTTGTCACCATCATCAGAGCAACTAAATTCAGGCTTTAGAGTTTGTGTTACGTAAATGTAATTTATTTGGGCTCACTCTATGGTTCTTGTAGTTGGATTATTTTAGCAAGTGCAGTCTTCATATTCTGGAACTTGCTCAGTGGTTATTAATACCAGCAGGTAACAGGGTACAGTGGTGGCCTCAACACTTTGACTTTTTATTTTTTGCCTCTAGATTGATTACACGTAGTGCATACAAGTTCTCATCTTTAACATCTTTCATTGTGGGTGATGGTGGTTTAGTCATTAAGTCATGTCTGACGCTTGTGACCCCATGGACTATAGCCATTAGGCTCTTCTGTCCATGAGATTTCCCAGGTGAGAATACTGGAGTGGGCTGCCGCTTCCTTCCCCAGGATCTTTCATTGTATGTAGTTAAAGTTGCTGTCATGGGGAGGGGATGTGAGGATGGCTGGAGACGGGAGCGTTCCTGTCGGGGACCAGGTGAAAAGAAGGCAGGGTCTCTGCTGTGAAAGACCCTGCCAGTTTTGATACCTGCCTTGGTTGCAGGTTTTTTGTTTCGTTGTTTTGAGTTTGTCTTATTTGTTAAGGATCCTAATACTAACTGATTGGCCTTATTTTGTAGAAAATAGTGGGTACTAGGCTGGCTTCTCTAGATGTCTTAGTAGTGGGTCTTTGTGAACCCTGATAACATTAATCCTTAGGAGGAAGGATCTCGTCACTGCTGGGAGGAGGTGTGCCAAGAGAGAGAGACTGAGCTGAAGTTTTTTTTTTTTATGGAGTCTTTATATTATCTGCCTTCACTTAACCTAGAATTTCCCTATTTGTGCACATTGAGAGTTGAATTAAAGCTAATTTCAAATATAATTATCCAGAGCAATTAATTCTTAACCGTGGATTTGCCCAGGTGACATATTTTGCATGCCAGGTTTGGTTGGCACGGAAGAGCTGCATCAGATGGGAAGTGTTCATATAATACACACCTTCACTATGAAAATTATTCATCTGGGCAAGCAAGACGAGTGCATCAAAAAGCAATTATTAAGTACCTAGGTAATTTAGTCATGTGGGATGAGCTGTTGGGGTGAGTGTGCCAACGTTTATCTTAAAATGGGTCTCTGGAGTCAGCTGACTTGTGTAGTCAGTTGTGAAATTGCTGAATGAGCCTAAGGATTATGTTTTAGTTCTCATTTTTCCTAGAACAATTAGTGAAATAAATATGGTATTAATGGTGATTGTATTTACTAAGCCTGTGAACTTAGTAAATTTCAAAATATCCATGAAAGTTTTTTACCCAGAGTTTTTAAATTGTCTGTGCTGTACCTCGTGTGGGCTTCCCCCAGTGGCTCAGTGGTAGGGAATCTGCCTGCTGTGTGAGGGGTGCAGGTTTGATCCCTGGTTCAGGAAGATCCCCTAGAAGAGTGGCAACCCACTCCAGTAATCTTGCCTGAAAAATCTCATCAACAGCAGGACTGAGTGGCTAAACAACAACAACATACCTTGTAAAATAAATTATTTTTGAATTATCTTGTTGCTCACTTTGCTTATGATAGGCAGTTAGAGCGAGGAGTACTTCTCTGTAGGTATGCTCAAATTTCCTTATATATGTACCTGCTGTCTAATAAAAAACTCACTTTATTGAATGCTTTCTGTGATGTCTGACATCGTGAAGACTTTATACATGTCTTATTTCACCCTCATATCAATCTGATTTGATGTAATCTTCATATTATAGCTAAGGAAACTTGATTCAGAGAGGTTAAGTGTTTTCATTTGTTGGTTCCCTTGTTTAGTTTATACTATGTGCCAGCATTGTCCTAGGAACTGTATGGCCAAAAACACTGAAACAGAGAACAACAGCAAAATTTCTGCATGAGAGCAGCATGGAGCCTGAGCGATAGGGATGAACTCCCTCCCAGATGGAACATGGTTTTGCTAATTTGGTGATTGAAACTGTTCTTAGTACTGCAGTTATAGTATTTGTGACTCTAGAACATCATGTGTGCTAAGGCCCTTCAGTCATATCTGACTCTTTGTGACCCCATAGACTTTAGCCTGCCCGGCTCCTCTGTCCATGGGACTCTCCAGGCAAGAATACTGGAGTGGGTTGCCATTTCCTTCCTCAGGGGATCTTCCCTATCCAGGAATTGAACCTGGGTCTCATGCATTGCAGGGAGATTCTTTACTGTCTGAGCCACCAGGGAAGCCCCCTAGAACATCATACAACTAATCAAACTAGGTAAGAAGAGGTAGCAAGACATGAACTACAAATTGCAGCTGAAATAAAGTAACTTCATTTCTAACCTCCTATAAAATAAGCACTTAAATACTGCTTAAACTGAAAGTAATTGGCCTTTTTCTTTTTTACATATGTGCATGTGGCTTGCTTTCTTCACTCTCTTAACGTGACTTTTGATGGTGATCGTTCTTTGGAGATCCTGGATCATCTTCACTATTGTTATTCTGAATTCTTTTTCTGGAAGATAGCCCATCTCCATTTAATTTTGGGGGGGAGATTTATCTTGTTCCTTCATCGAGGATATTATCCTATGCCTTTTCATTTAGATTAGCTTTCTGTGAGTGTGGTTTCTGCTCTGCAGGCTGAGGGCTTGTAGTTCTTGCTGCTTCTGTCTGCCCTCTCCAGACGTTCTTAATTTTAATGGGTTGTAATATGTTCACCTATCTCCTATGATGATTTGTTTTGTATCCTACTTAAGAAATTTTTATGTTAAAGTTGTATAAATATTCTCTTATGTTATAATGTCTACTTATGTTGTGAGGTAAAGGCTAGTTCTTTTTTTCTTCTTCATATGGATAGCCAGAACTGATTTTTTTTTTTTTAAGTCTCAAATCATAGGGAATAAAAGATTTCAAAATGTTTTCTCTAATTCAGTCTCCTCCACCAATAATTCTAAATGACTTAAAATGCTCTCTGTATTGCAATAATGATTGTTCTGTTTCTGGTATAGTATCTAAAATTATAGACAGAATAGTTTTTCTGCATGCTCATCTACTTTTTCATCCATTTATAGAGAACAATACAGAAACTCAAGCTCAAGAGTTTTATGTGCTGTCTTTCTCTTTAGATATCATGTGTTTGTATTTTTGTTGGAAACAAGAAATATCCTCTGACTTTGAGGTCGTCATTGGGTATGTGTATATAAACAAATGGAGAATTGGTAAATAAAATTTTAAGTAAGTCTATTAGGAATTAACGGATTCCATTCTATTTCATTCGTTTAGACTGATTCACTGTGATTCCAAAAAGAATTTATTGATAGATTCAGAAGGAAAGGAAGCTTTATGTATTACTCTTTCTAGTATTTATTGTTCACAGTCTCTCTTTTCTCCTGCTGTCTCTATTTTTACACATAAGACCAAAAATAGTTATAAGAGAGGCACTGGCGAAGAGGTATGTCACACTTTCATATTGTTGGTTATGTTGAGCCTTTTCATTGCTGTTGCTACTTGTATTAATCCTTAGATTTTGAGAAAACCTTTTTCTTCTGAAAGGTAGCTAATACTTCCTCAGTCAGTTAGTCCAGTCGCTCAGTCGTGTCCGGCTCCTTGTGACCCATGGATGGCAGCACACCAGGCTTCCCTGTCCTTCACCGTCTCCTGGAACTTGCTCCAACTCATGTCCATTGACTCAGTGATGCCATCCAACTGTCTCATCCTCTGACGTCCCCTTCTCCTTTTGCCTTCTATTTTTCCCAACATCAGTCTCTTTTCCAGTGAGTCATCTGTTCCTGTCAGGTGGCTAAAGTATTGGAGCTTCAGGTTCAGTTTTTCCAGTGAGTATTCAGGATCGATTTCTTTTAGGACTGACTGGTTTGATCTCTTTGCTATCCAAGAGGCTCTCAAGAGTCTTGTCCAGCACTGCTTCAAAGGCATCACTTCTTTGGCGCTCAGCCTTCTTTTCCATTTTCCCAAGGATTTTGTAGGAAAATGTAACGGTGGTAAGTGAGAATTTGGTAATGCAGTGTTGTACATATTGTGTATACACTACTTCTGTCAGTAGTTGGGCTGTCTAAATATTGCTTGCATTGTTGAAATGTTACCTTTTAGGATCAGTTTAACATCTGTTTTCAAATCCATAATTCCCTATTTATCTAAACAGAACTTTGCCCTCAGATCTTAGTATGAGATTAAATTCTTTAAGTCTAAAGCTCTTAAGTATAGTTTTATTTTCCCCATAAATTTGTTTGGGATTATATGAACTGAAGTGTTGCCTAAAGGGGAGACAAGGGAGTCAGAAGCTGTTTGAGGATACCCCTCAAAATAAAAATCTTGAGGTGAATACTTAATTTATCAGGAATTTAAATTTGTATGTTATTTACCCTAAAGTTGTCAGCTTCTAGTTTTAATCTACTTTACGAATAAAGTTGTTCTTATTCCTTTTCATAATAAAATCTTCAGGTTTAGCGCATGGTTAAAATATTAATTATGTTTTCTTATTTCAAATTAAGAGTCACTAGGGATTATTGTAGTATCTAGTCATAAAAATTTTCTTCTTTATCATATGAAAAAGAAACTCTCATCTTTGTAGCATAGTTATTGGTAAAACATATAGGACTTCCCCAATGACTGAGCATGTAAAGAATCTGATTGCTATGCAATCACAGGAGCTGAGGGTTCTGTCCCTGGGTCAGGAAGATTTCTGGAAGAAGGAAATGGCAACTCACTCCAGTATTCTTGCCAGGAAAGTCCTATGGACAAAGGAGCCTGGTAGGCTACAGTTGCAAAGAGTCAGACCTAACTGAGGACACACACACATGCTCAGGAGATAGTGGCAGTAAAGGAGAGTTCTTACAAACATCGATCTCAGATTGTCTACAAACTTCTGTTTTCCATTCTATTTACTCTAAAACTCAAGGACATAAAATTAAAATTTTAAGTAAATTTTAAGAACTGTATGTATTGAGCATTTCCTCTAAGGCTTGTGGTTTTGGGAGCAGAAGTAGCATAAACAAGACATCAGTATTGGACTCACATCGTTTGTAAACTAAGCTAGAACTAAGGTAATTGTATACGTGGGTTATTCTAAGGTGAACATTTGGAAATAATTGGTTCAGGATGTGTTCCAGAATTATTCTGCAGAGTGGGAGGAAGGGAGTGTGTGAGTCCAGTGTGGTGGAGAGAGTCCAGCTGTGTAGGATGACACGTGAGGACGAATGCAGCGTTCACTCACTTCAGAAGTGAGCAGCCTTTTGTCCTCATGCCAGGATGGGAGAAGGGTCCTCTCTAGGTGGCTCAGACGGTAAAGAATCTGCCTGCAATGCAGGAGACCTGGGTTCAATCCCTGGGTTGGGAAGATCCCCTGGAGAAGGGAACAGCCGCCCACTCTAGTATTCTTGCCTGGAGACTCCATGGCTCGTCCTTACGGGTTGCAAAGAGTCAGACATGACTGAGCGACTTTCATACACCTCTCTAGTTGAACCTGCGAGCTGAATGGCTCAAGTAAAACTGAAGATACAGATCAGCAGAGGCTGATAATCCAGCACTGAGTGAAGGAAAAACATTCATTCTTCTCATCTTGGTATAGAAAAGCTAGTCATGTGACTATAAGTGACTAATGCTACCATAGAGGAGTTTGTCACCATTAACAATGATAACTTTGGAGAATGAAAGATTTATTTATTTAGTATAAGAAGCGGGTGAATTTTGTCATATTCACAGTCTCTTAGAAAGTTTTATGCTTGATTTTCATTGTTCACTGTAGTATATAATTTTATATCCATAGCTAGTAATTAGTTTTTTTTTTTACTCATAAAAATGCAAAGGTTTTAAATTTAGTATTTTATTTGTGTGAAGGATAAGCTTTGTAATAGACTTGGTTAATTGTAAATCTGTGCTTTTTTCTGGATAGTGTGTTAGCTAAATTGTTCTCCATAAGCTTATTTTGCCTTTATAGCTTAAGTAATTGAAGCAGTTTTTTTTGTATCTGGCTTATTATTAGAAAATACCATTTATAAATTGATTTTTTTTCTCATTGATAGAAGTGTTTTCATATTTTCTGTCTCCAGTGAGTTCGGTTAATTTTGTTTAGACTTTTATTGAATGTCTATTGTGTGTGTGCCACTGGTCCAGGTCATCTGAGAATAGAACAGTGAATGGCATGATTCTTGCTCCTGAACTAACAGAAGACAGAAAGGTTAATACTTATAATGTTATTAGAATCATGAAGACAGATGAAGGAGAAATTAATTCAGTAGACAGAGAGGCACAGATATAGGGTATTTAAGTAGTGCCATGACAGATGGGTAAGAATCACTTCTCTGACTTAAATACAGACTAAGAGAAAATGTGGTATATTATAGAATTATATAAGGTATAGTCCACTGTAGCGAGTATAACAAATTCCAATAATTCCTCCCCTGAACTTTCCAAATTCCTGTCAGCATTTTCCTTAGATTAAAAAGAAAAAGAACTCTTTAAACAGAAAAGTTCGAATACGTCTCAGTAAGGTTTCCATAAGAGATTTGAGCAGTCTTGAGACATGTAGTTATATGTAGTTACAGTAGTGATACATACTTTTGATGTAATAATAAAAAAAAATCTATGTTTTTCCTGAAAATAATTTGTTCATTTTCAGATCTTTGTCTGATTTGTATGTGTACGTATGTGTGTTCTCTTGCTATTCTCTTGACTGAGGACGTTTTTGTCCTAGTTGTCAAATTTTATCTGAGCCGATAAAACATAATATGTAGATTCATCCCACTACAGGATGGAATTTAACTTTTTTGCTCATTGGTGGTTAGTGACATCATTATGTTAGTGTTAAGTACCCATAAGCAAGAATAAATTCAGTTTAAAACTTCTTGTCGGGCTTCCCCTGGTGGTCCAGTGGGTAAGGACACCACCTTGCAGTGCAAGGGGCGCCGGTTCGAGCCCTGGCCTGGGAAGATCCCACGTGCCGCGGAGCGGCTGGACCGATGTGTCCAATTACCGAGCTGGAGCTCTGGAGCACATGCACCCAGAGCCAGTGCTCTGCAACGACAGAGGCCACCGCGATGGGAGGCCCACAGGAGCCAAAGACCAAAGACGGATGAAAATAGAGAAATGAGAGACCAATAGAAGTGGCCTGCCTGCTCCCCTCCCCCGCAACCCAACCCCCACCCAAAAATAAATAAATAAATAAATCTTAAAAAAAAAAACAAAAAACTTCTTGTCATTATTAATATGGAAGATTCCCAATTCCAACATGAAGCCCCCAAATTAAAGAGAAGTCTTTGGGTGGTTAGCCTCAGCAGTTAGTGATTTGCTGTAGAGAGCTGATGGGGAATAGCCAGCTATAATACTTGAGGATAAGAATGTGTACAACTGGTTCACACACCTTGAACCAAGGAGGCCTGTGTGGCTGGGAGGCCGTGGGCCAGGGCGAGTGCGGTAGGACAGTGGGTCTGAGAGTCGGTGAAGGGCCAGGTGGAGTGAACCTTCGAGCTGTTGCATACTTCAGCTTCCACTCTGAGCGGGGAGGCCACAGAAGGCTTTGGAGCAGCACAGCGCGCACAAGCTGGTCTGGTTTTAAAAGTGTGGTTCTGGGAACCGCGACGAGTGCAGACCGGTGCCAGGCAGTGACTGTGGAAGGAAGGCGAGAACTGCCTTTTCCAAAGATGGGTTACTGCTAGAGGAGTTGGAGGAGACATTCAGGTAGGCAGACAGACTGGACTGGTGAGACAGCTTTGGGAAGTTGGAAGCTCTGATGTCATGAATCCACGCGTTGGATTCCATTCATGCATGGAATCCTGTAGTTATCACACTAATTGTGTGCAAACAGATACTTATTCATCGCTTATGCTGAGTGCTTATCTGCAGCAATTGCTTTCGTTTGGAATCCATATCTAATGTCATCTCCTAGTACACTGTACTTTTTCTATCACGGTTTCTATCAAATTATACTCTAATTGCCTGGTTATCTGATTGGAGACTGGGAGGTTTAAAGGATTTGAATCTGTCTTCTAGCCAGGTATACACACGCTTATGGAGATCTCTATACCTATACATAGAACTCTCTATACATAGAACTCAATTTAATATGTAAAGATTGGAGTCCTAAGTGTTACTACATTTGACTTTTTCTTTTTTAAAATTTTTATTTTACATTGGAGTATCATTGACTAAGTTTTTAATTTTTAAGAATATATATCTTAGGGGAAGCCCCTGGTGGTCCCGTGCTTAGGCTTCTTACGCTCTCGCTACTCAGGGCCCAAGTTTAGTCCCTGGTTGAGGAACTAAAATTCCGTAAGCCATGCGACCAGGGGAAACATAAAACATATATCTATATGAAAATTAGAAACCACAATTTTTCCATGTATACAATACTTTGTTGTTGCAAACAGACAAAAAGAACCTGCATTTTTTTGAACTTTCTTTTCTCCCCGAAGGGATTACCTTTGAGGAGACAGCCTCTTTGGTATCATAATGATACCTTTTAAAGGTTTAAAGTCACAACCATGTAACCTTTTAAAGGACTCCAAGTCATTAATTTGAGAAAAGCTCAAAACGGCTGTACTGAGACTGTCTTATTCTCTCTAAAGCTGAGTATTTCTGAAGACGTACATAGGATAAGCCTTGGAAAGATTATGAAGGTGAAAACATCCTGTTTTTCCTTTTAGCATTAACTTTGACTCTTCACCATTATCTTTAGTTATAACCCCAACGCAGGGTGAGTGGAGAGGCACATCCTTCTGATCTTTAAGAACTTGATTTTACCAGTTTGCCCACAGGAATGATGAATACATTACACAGACACAGCAACTGAAGGAACTATTGCCATTATTTATAAAAGTCAGGAACATGAGGGAGCCACTCTAAGCACAGATGATTAAAAGAGTATCTTAAGACTAGTTCATGTGTTAATCATAAAAAGCTGCAACTGCGTACCAAGAGGACCCCTGATAATCTCTGGTGTACATGTTCCCCTGAGAGTCATCTTAAAGGAACTAGTACTCAGGCGACTCCCTTTCGAATAGGTAACTGCTTTATTGTCACCCACAAACAGCATACAGCCTCTGAGGCCACAGGCAGGCACACAGATAAGATTCAGCCAGAACCCAAACTGTATTTCCGTTCATGTCATGGGTGTTGATATTTGGTTTCTCTCCTGGATTTAGAAAGGAGAAAATGTCTTTAACTTTATCTATAGAACTTCATCTATAGTTTTGAATAATGGCTAGTAATAAATATGTTACTGTTACTTTGAATACAGTATTACTAGTTCATTCTAAAGTGAGAATGAAGAAGGCTGAGACTGGATTGAGAGTTAGGAAGCCTGAAGTCCAGAGCAGACTTGGCCACTGACTGGCTCTGTGACTTCCGCGAAGTCTCGTCCTTCTCTAGACCTTTATTCTCTCAAATGAGCATAGACAGTGGGAAAATCAGATTAGATCCCTGGCTACCAACCTGTGTCCTCAGTGGTCTTAAGTTCTTTCTCTCCCTTGCAGGCTCTGAGGGAGCACTCCTCCCTGCTTGTCTTAGCTTCTGGGGGTTTCTGGCCGTCCTTGGTGTTCCTTGGCTTTGCAGCTGCATCACTCCAGCCTCTGCCTCGGTTGTCACAGGGCTGTTTTTCCTGCGCGTGTCTGTGTCCAAACCTCTCTCTTCTTAGGAGGACCCTCGTCACTGGACCAGGGCTTATTCTAAGCCAACACGGCCTTATCCTAACTTGATTGCATCTGCAAAGACCCTGTTTCCGTATAAGGTGGTATTCAGAGCTACCAGGGGTTAGGACCTGAACATTTCAACTCACAGCAGGGGCCGTGCATGGCTCCCACCATGACTGAGAAAGTGGAGTTTGTTATTCTTTTGGCCAAAGATGACAGCTGTTAATTCAGCAGTGTTTGGGGGACAGGGTGGTGAGCTTAATCCCCTGTTGAAGGGGGAGGACATTGGGGAAGGAGGACTTATTTACTTTTATGTATATACAATTGCTGATCCAAGGAAGTGGGAATGTTAGATTTCTAGTGATGACTTGGACTCTACATTTAAGCAATTAAAAATTTTATTGGCATTTCTCAACGTATTGTACAATTAATTAAATGTTGGGAACAATTTGTTGTTGATTTTTTAAAAACCCAGTTGTTGTTTAGTTGCTCAGCCATGTTCGACTCTTTTGCGACCCCATGGCCTGTATATAGCCTCCCCCCTGCCCCCCCAGGCTCCTCTGCCCATGGAGTTCTCCAGGCAAGAATACTGGAGTGGGTTGCCATTTCCTTCTCCAGAAGATCTGCTTGACTCAGGGATTGAACCTGGGATCTCCTGCTTGGCAAGCAAGTTCTTTACTACTGGGCCTTGGTTAAATGAGTATGTATGCTGAATACGTGTGTTCTTTTTTACTGTTTTACAACTGATTTGCCCAACATCTGTACCTTTGTTGACATTTCAGTGTACCCTTTGGTTGGTTTATTTGATTAGTGGATGCTGGGTTTATTTGGAGTTGTGAATAGGCAGCAAAAATACGTAAAATTGCTGAAAAAAATATGTAAGACTCTGATAGTCTTCAGAGTTAATGTTCATGGTTTTTAAGTCCTCTTCAAGCACTGAGAGCTTTCCCTAAAGACAGTTAAATAAACAATGAGGTTTGTTTAACTTAGAGGAAGTGAAGCACTAACACCATCAGTCTACAAATGTCCTGATTATTGGGCTTTAGCCAAGCCCCCTCAGCCTCCTGGAGACAAAAATCATGGAGAGCTTCATGTATCTTCAGTAGTTGAATTGGCTCATATAGTACTTAGCGCCATGATACTTTTTGGGAGCTGCGCATTTTTGCCTTTAACATTTAAAAGTCAAAATGTTCCATTGTGCCTCGCATTCTTTTTGGAGCTCTGCTAATAAGAATTGCTTGATCTTTGGTGACACTTCATGATTAAATGAGTTTTCTGTGTAAACTGAATATATTGAAAATACAGTTTGGAGATACTAAAATAAGCTAGTACTATCTGTTTCATTCTCAAGTTGAAAAAGCTCTAAAGTCAAAAAAAATTAGATTTGTTTTGATCAGATATCAAAAGTGTAGTAGTGGGCTTCCCTGGTGGTCCAGTGGGTAAGGACACCGCCTTGCAGTGCAAGGGGCACTGGTTCAATCCCTGGCCTGGGAAGATCCCATGTGCCGTGGAGTAGCTGGACCCATGTGTCCAAACTACTGAGCAGGAGCTCTGGAGCGCATGCGCCCGGAGCCGGTGCTCTGCGACGAGAGAGAGGCCACTGCGATGGGAGGCCCACATAGGCCAAAGAACAAAGATAAATGAATGAAAGACCAATAGAAGTGGCCAAAAATAAATAAATAAAAATTTTAAAAAGTGTAGTAGGTGTCCTTCCAAAGTTCATTACCACCCAGAACCTCAGAAGGTGACCCTTAGGGGTGTTGCAGGTTTAATTAGTTAAGATGAGGTCAGACTGAATTGAAGTGGGCCCTCAATCCAGTGACTGGTGCCTTCTAGAGAAGAGGATGCACAGAGATGCAGAGAAGGTGAGGGGAAGATGAGGGGGTTAAGGTTGGAATTACGGCGCACAAGTTAAAACTTCTCTTTGATAATTTAAGATTGAGAAGTATAGCCTGAAATTGAAATATAATTGTAAATAAATCCATTACAATAATATATTGCTTCTGTCAATCATGGTGAGAAGGAAGAACTGACTTTAGCATTTCTGATATAAGGTTCCATGGTACCTAGAGATTCATATTTCTCAAAAGTTTTTGTTCTTCTGACTACTTTATTTATAATTGGAGAATGAGATAGCAAATACTTCTTCCCTATTATCAGCAAGTTTTTGAGGCAAATATAGCTCTCTAATTTTCAGGGACGCTAAAAGTGGTAGATGAATGAGATAAATGGACATTATTTCTGTTGTAAATGCAAGCCTTCATTTATCCTCTGTTCTGATTCTTCTTCTCTTTTTTTTTGTTCTGATTCTTCTTGGTGTGATCCCTGTTACTCATCCTTTTGTCAGAGCGATTTGTTTGAATGTCCCTATGTGTATGGGTTTATTGTCATACTCCTAACACACTTTATGATGACGATGACAGGCTGTTTTTTCACATCATCATATATATAGTGACTGATTCAGCTGAATGACTCGTGTTTGCCCATTGCTATTATCTCCTTTCCTTAAAGAGAAATCCCTTACGTTTCTAGAGGAGAACCTTGCAATATTTGACTGACGATTCTAGGCAAGTGTGTTCCTTTATAATATAAAGATTCTTTGAGCCTGCAAAGTTGATTTTCAACCACCTCTTTTCTCTCCCATCCTTTCTTTGCCCCCAAACACATAGCAATTAATTGTATAGTTTTATAATTTGCCATGTATGTTGAGAACTGGCTGTTTTCTTTTGCCCATGCATCAGAGTGATTTCATTTATGCAGCAGGTGCTTGTTGAACACTTGGGTTATTCCACATACTATGCTGGGCTTTGGACCTGCACTCGGTAAAGAGCCACACCCAGTAGACTATGGGTGATGTGTTTGCTCTGTACTGAAATCTACAAGCCAAGAGATGTGGTAGTTAAGGGAGCTCTGAATCCCAGGACGACTGAAGTTCTGGGGCTTCTGATTGTTTTGAAAATCAAAAGACTTGTGAATAACTTATTTGGTTACCAAGGAATTAAATCAGTATCTTGGATCTGAAAGACTTAGTAAATAGCTTTTACCATAGCAAGCACTGTAAAATTCATGCTAGTCAATCACAACTATTTCTTTTTCATTGTAGTTGCCTAGAAATGCTTTTTGTTTTTTAACCCATTGCTAGGTATTTTGCTGCTTGTTTAGAGTCTGAATCAGTGAGTGACTTATGGCGGAGTAACTTCTCTCTCTAAATTTTCCTGTTTAATGAAAAGCTATTCTTTTATGGGGTTGAGAGCAGAGAGGGAAAACAGTATGGCATCCAAGTAAAATTAGAATCCTATGTGATTTGTCTATATACACATACAAGTTAGGTTTTTTTCCCCAATAAAGTATCGTTTTTATTTTAAATTTTAAAGTCAGTTTTCTTTTAAGCATTCTTTGAAAAGTAGTGACTTTGCGTGTCTTAGTCAAACACAACTACTGGTATTAACAATGTGAAACCCGCTTTCGTTGTGAGTGGTGGATGTGGGTTCACTTTTATTAATAATATGGCTTAGTGTGCTATTTCCTTCCCACATATTCTTAGGATGTCTAGAAAAGTTACTCATTTCTTTGGGGAACATAGTAGAGACATGCTTATTTTTGGCTTATTTTGATTTATTGCTGATTTCTACTTTTTGGCTGGGAAGAATTGGTAAAATTGAAGAGGGGTTAGGAGTCATAAAAAACAAAAGTCATGAACTTTGATTTAGCAGTTCATAGAATGAAATGAAATGAATTTCATAGAGTGAAAATTCAGAAACAATCAATAATGAAGAAATGAGTAAACACGTGTTAGCATATGCAATACCTTGCAAGTCTTTTAGACAGAGAGGCTGAGAACTTGGGAGAGTATGTGATACAACTTGAGGAGGCTCAATAAAGCAGGACATAGCATGCTGTGCATGTTATAAGTATGTAAATGATTCACAAATACAGAAGGGAACTGAAAAAACTCACCAAAATCTTTATACTGCTGTGGAAAGTGGGATTGTCTTTTTTTTTTTTTTCTTGTTTTTAACTCCCCTTTCTTTTAAACTTTTCATGATAGAGTTGTGCTTAAATAATAATTGAAAAAATTTAAGCGGAAGCATAGTGGATTGTGTGTGTGATTCTAAGTCTAAAAATAAAAATCTTGAAGTTTCCTATAAGGAAGTCATAGAAATGAGCTAATTGTGGGAAGTTCTGTAATTTTTTCTAAAAATATTTCTAATAAGTTGAAGAATAGTCATTTGTTTGGAATATAGGGGAGTTTTAGACATTTCTGATGTTTGTTGTTGTTTAAGGACAGTGTCAGAACGCCTGAATCTAGGGCTCAGCATCTTTGATGTAATCAGCCTTGTAGGGAAAGGGGCGGATAGTCAAATGAATGTTACCTAACACGGTAGAGAGGAATGGAAAAGAAGGTTTTTACTGAAGCCTTTGTTTTGTTTATAAAAATCAAGTTATGCATTGTCAGTATATTGTAAAGGGGAAAGTGACCTCTGAGAGAGAACCACTGTGGAAAAGACTTTTGAATCACCTTGTGTGTGAATGTGCTTGTGTTGACGTTGTTCCTGGCTGACATCTATTCTTCTAATAAGCAAAGGAAACAGAAAGATAATTTTTGCTTTGTTTTTCACTGTGTCTTAGAGAGGAATAATCCTGTGGATTATCCAAAACATTGTTCGTGCTTGATTTGAGAATTTTTGTTTTAGTATTTGCTTATGTGTGTGCGCCTGCTGGAATGTTCTAGCACTCCTAATAAAGCATCTTTCAGTGAAGGCTTGGCTCAGCTGGAGCTGTGGAGCTGTCTAGCTGCATCATCCTGATTTCCACACCCGCAGCAGTGTGCGTCACCTCTGACACAAGTCACAATTTGTATCTCCAGGAGATAGTAACGGTGGTGTTTATTCTCTGGAGAGTTGGGCGGTGGGGTGGGGGTGTATACTGGATCTTAGGCATTCTCAGATTTGAGATCTGGTTATTCCTGAGGGCTCTACAACCTCACGATACATAGTAATTTGTAGTTTTTCAGAGACACAAATTTGAGTCAAGTCTACCCTGAGGCCCGCTGTCCAGTGAAGCTCAGCTGTTTCTCTTCACAAATGGTGTTTTATTCTTTAATGCTTGTGCCTTAATGCTGTTATTCTTTGCAGAGAAGCACCACAAAAATGAAACCAGCTGAGAAAGCAGCTGATTAAAAATTCTGAAGCCTACCAAAGTGATCTTTTTTTTTTTTTTTCTTTTTAGCCAGAAAATAGAAATTGTAGGTAATTTAAGAATGGTGAATGTGGTGAAAGCTTAACAAGCCTATGGACCCAAACAAGTCTACCATCCACAATGGAGGAAATTACACCAGAAAGTTAGTGAAACTGTTTCAGCAAATGTTCTGATCAAGGTGGGCAAGAGGATGTGCTCACCAAATGAGAAAGAAAACTCAGAATTGTGAAAAGGCTCTTAGGGTATGGTGGTATGGTCTGGTCATCACAGGAAAGATGAGACTGCCATTTCTGGGAAGTAGCAGATGGTGAAGACGTTGAACTGACTGGTGCAGGTTGATTTGATGAAGTTTTTCAAGTGTGGATTTTTGCCAGATATGAAGTTAATGAGGGGGCGGCCGCTCCAGCTAGTTATAGAGGGCTCCTGAAACGGAGCTGAAGACACTCATAAAGCAGCAAAGGATTAGAGTCTCTAGGAATGCAAAACTGTAATGAAACCTACGTTTGAAATAAATAGCTTCTCTAAATATACATCCCATGAAGAGCCTTGAGCATCAGATAATCAGACATCTGAGGAAGAATTTTGATGACGGAGTGGAGGGAACTTTAAAGATGCCAAAGAAATGAATCTAGTTCTGTGTGAAGAGAGAAGGTGCGGGAAAGAAGGGAAATGGCAGCACCTGCTCACTACCAGCTGCCTGTCTCGTCTTCTCCCCAAATTCATTCACCTGCTTCTTTGGTCAGTTGTTAATCAAGCACATGCTGATGATCTTCCAGGTTAAAAAGACATTGCTGGGCTTCCCTGGTGGTTTTGTGGGTGGAGAGTCTGCCTTGCAGTGCCAGGGGCACGCAGAGTGGCTGGACCGGTGTGTCCACTTACCAACCAGTGCTCTGGAGCACATGTGCCCAGAGCTGGTGCTCTGCAGCGAGAAAGGCCACTGTGACGGGAGGCCCACACAGGCCAAAGAATAAAGATGGATGAAAACAAATTAAAAAAACGATAAAAGAGGCCAAAATTTAGAAAAAAGAAAAGACATTGTGAACCTGTAACTATAACTCAGTGGGTCTGAAATCGTGGTCCTCAGACCTACAGCATCAGCAGAATCTCGTGCTCCCTCCAGAATTGCTGAGTCAGGAGTTCTGGTGCGGAAGCCTCACAGCCGGTCGATAGCAAGGCCTTCCTGTACAGGGTTTGGGGTGTGCTGAACTCTGAGGCTCTCGGCTGTCGCTTGTCTTCATGTAGCATTTACTTTTGACATTCCATTCATATCATTTGTTATATATTACACCATCCATCTCATCTGACTCTACGGACGTGCAATAGAGCAAACTCCAGGCTGTCGTGGAAGACAGAGGAGCCCGGTGTGCTGTAGTCCGTGGGGCTGCAGAGACTCAGACACAACTTAGTGATCGAGTAACACCTTATATACCCATGATGTATAGCCCTAGTTCCTTCCTTTGTTTTTATAGTCCATTACATTGATCTGTCAGATTTTAATTATGGCTCGTTTTACTAGCTAATTTTGTAGTTTATGTTAGAGTTTGCTTTTGTCTCGCTGTATCATCCAGCCGACGACGCCATTTGTCTCACTATATCTCACTGTCTTCACTGTTTGCTGAAGCCGTGGTAGAAAAGACACAAGCCAGGAGGCGGGAAGAAAACTCAAGGAGCTGTAGGGACTGCAAATGCATTTATTCTCTCTATGGCTGTGTTATTCTGTCCATAGCAGCAGACATAACATAACCTCCTGCAAGGGCATTCCAAGTGGAACTTACATATGCTTACAGAACCAAAGTAGCCCATGGCCACGCAAGGACCTCATGACCTGCATGTGCAGTGCTACTGGTACATAATTGTTATTTTCAAAGCGTGAGGTGAGGTGAGGGGTGGAGTGAGAGCCTGACCATGCCATCTTAGCTAATTTGCCCTTTCCTACAGTGCCAGGGGCACGCAGAGTGGCTGGACCGGTGTGTCCACTTACCAACCAGTGCTCTGGAGCACATGTGCCCAGAGCTGGTGCTCTGCAGCGAGAAAGGCCACTGTGACGGAGGCCCACACAGGCCAAAAAGTAAAAATGGATGAAAATAAATTAATAAAAAACCAATAAAAGAGGCCAAAATTTAGAAAAAAGAAAAGACATTGTGAACCTGTAACTATAACTCAGTGGGTCTGAAATCGTGGTCCTCAGACCTACAGCATCAGCAGAATCTCGTGCTCCCTCCAGAATTGCTGAGTCAGGAGTTCTGGTGCGGAAGCCTCACAGCCGGTCGATAGCAAGGCCTTCCTGTACAGGGTTTGGGGTGTGCTGAACTCTGAGGCTCTCGGCTGTCGCTTGTCTTCATGTAGCATTTACTTTTGACATTCCATTCATATCATTTGTTATATATTACACCATCCATCTCATCTGACTCTCGGACGTGCAATAGAGCAAACTCCAGGCTGTCGTGGAAGACAGAGGAGCCCGGTGTGCTGTAGTCCGTGGGGCTGCAGAGACTCAGACACAACTTAGTGATCGAGTAACACCTTATATACCCATGATGTATAGCCCTAGTTCCTTCCTTTGTTTTTATAGTCCATTACATTGATCTGTCAGATTTTAATTATGGCTCGTTTTACTAGCTAATTTTGTAGTTTATGTTAGAGTTTGCTTTTGTCTCGCTGTATCATCCAGCCGACGACGCCATTTGTCTCACTATATCTCACTGTCTTCACTGTTTGCTGAAGCCGTGGTAGAAAAGACACAAGCCAGGAGGCGGGAAGAAAACTCAAGGAGCTGTAGGGACTGCAAATGCATTTATTCTCTCTATGGCTGTGTTATTCTGTCCATAGCAGCAGACATAACATAACCTCCTGCAAGGGCATTCCAAGTGGAACTTACATATGCTTACAGAACCAAAGTAGCCCATGGCCACGCAAGGACCTCATGACCTGCATGTGCAGTGCTACTGGTACATAATTGTTATTTTCAAAGCGTGGGGTGAGAGCGAGAGAGGGTGGAGTGAGAGCCTGACCATGCCATCTTAGCTAATTTGCCCTTTCCCTACAGCTCTGATGGACGTTTTTTACCCCCAGTTATTTCGGTCCTGTGTTAACACAATCTATGAGAATGTTAAGAGGTAACTCACGCTTTCCAGGCACTGTTTTCTGACTGTTATGGGGGAAAAGATAAACTCTAGTGGTATTCAAGAACCTAGAGATTAGAGAAAGGTTCAGGGCATGCCATTTCTCAGGAATAAGAGTCCATACTAATTTGGGAGATAAAAATAAACCTAATCAGATTGAGTAGCTGTCAGTAGAAAGCAAGATTTACTAGGCCCTTGACTTTATATATTTTCGTATGATGCATAAATTAACCCTCCTTGACTCTATTTAGCAGCTGGTTGTCATTTCCATTAGCTAAAAGCAGCTAGTCTTAAGTCTCTTTCAAAGCTCCTGCTAGCTGAACTTGCTTAGACTTTCAGCTCTGAGACAAAATTCCCAGCTGCCAGTTCAGTGCTCAGGTCTCTAGACCTTGTTACGGTGTCATCTAAGTCCTTCTGCCCGCTCTTGAAATGAGCCTGGGCAGATAATTGAGTTCACTCTTTCTGACATTGCTGGTGGTCAAGCAGGATTCAAGGATTTACATGCAATAAGAAACATGCTTTAGAATCTCATCAGTCTGAGATCTAAAGGTAGAGAAGATGAGGTGACAGTTGAATGTTCTCACTCATTCCTGACCATTTTCAGCTCCAGGGACATGGTGAATTCTTCCACCAATGCTTACTTCTTGGTGCTGTATTATCATGCCAGTGCAGGAGACTCAGGTTCAACCCCTGGGTCAGGAAGATCTTCTGGAGAAGGGAATGACCAGAGGTGAAAAGTACACTGAATGGAATTAACAGGTTAAACACTGCAAAAGAAAAGATTAGTGAACTGGAAGCTAATCTTGTCAGAACTTGTGGGATGCAACTAAAGCAGTACTTTGAAGGAAGTTGATAGCATTTAAATGCCTTTATTAGGAAAAAGAAAAGCCTCAAGTTAGTGACCTTAGCTTCCACATTAAGAAAATAGGAAAAATAAGTAAAATTTAATCCTAAAATTAGTAAGAGAAACAAAAATGGTAAGAACAGAAATAAATGAAACCATAAACAAAAACAATAGAGAATGAAAGCAAAACTTGCTTCTTTGGGGTGTTTAATAAAATTGGGAATCTTCTAATCAGACTGATAAATAAAAGTTAGGAATTCATCTCCTAGCGTAAGGGAAATAAAAATAAAAAATAAATAAATGGGACCTAATTAATCACAGAAGCTTTTGCATAGTGAAGGAAACCAGAAACAAAGTGGCAGTCTACAGAATGGGAGAAAATATTTGCAAACAACATGGACTGAAAGAGATTAATTTCCAAAATTTACACACAGCTCATACCACTCAATATGGGCAGAAGATCTAAATGGATATTTCTCCAAAAAGAGACATACAGGAGATCAAGAAGCACATGAAAGAACAGTCTACATCACTAATTGTTAAGGAAGAAAGTGCAAAGCAAAGCCACAATGAGGTCTCATCTCACTCCTGTCAGAATGGCCATCATCAAAAAGTTTACAAATAATAAAGGCTGGAAAGGCTGTAGAGAAGAAGGGACCCTTCTGTACTTTTGATGGAAAGGTAAATTGGTAGAGCCCCTATAGAGAATAGTATGGAGGTTCTTTAAAAAGAACTAGAGTTACCATATAATCTTGCAATCCCATTCCTGGACATATATCCAGAGAAAACCATAATTTAATTTGAAAAAATATATACACCCCAGTGTTCATTCCAGCACTGTTTACATTAGCCAAGACATGTAAGCAACCTAGATATCCATCAACAGAGAATGGATAAAGAAGATGTCAGGGGTGTGTGTGTGTGTGTGTGTGGAGAGAGAGAGAGAGACAGACGAAGAATATTACTCAACCATAAAAAGACTGAAATAATACCATTTAAAGCAACATGGATGGACCTAGAGATTATCATACTAAGTAAGCCAAAGACAAATATCATATCACTTATATGTGGAAGCTTAAGAAAAAAATACAAATGAACTTACTTACAAAAGGGGGAGCAAAAGTCACATGACCAGTATCAGGAATGAGAGAGGTGATAAACACTATAATTTTTATTGATAGTAAAAGTATAATAAGTAACTGGGCTTTATTAAAAGAGAAACTTTTGCTTTCCCAAAGTACTATCAAGAAAATGAAAAAGCTGGACTGAAAGAAAATAATTATAAGTTACACATTGAACAATGGACTTGTATTCAGAATATGTGAGAAACTATATTCAATTAAAATGGGACACAAGATTTGAATTCGTCACCTCAGCAGAGAAAGTATGTGAATTGCAGACAAGCTCTTGAGACGATGCTCAGCCTCATGAGGAGAATGCAGACTTTACCGAAACACCACGACTGAGCCCTGGAGCAGCTGGATGTGTTGACAAGCAGGTGGAGCTGCTGGAATTGCTGCACGGGTGACAGGCTTGCGAACCGGTCCGGCCCAGCCGTCCAGCCCACAGTGTACCCACGGTGGAGAAGAGGACATAGCCATACAAGGATGTTTGTACCAGTGTTCTCAGTCAAAAGAGGCAGAGCATGAGGAAACAGCTCTAGTGTCCATCAGCGGGTGAATGGTTAAGCAGAATGTGGTCTATTCATGCAATGGAATGCTACTCAGCAATGAAAAGGAATGAACTCTTAGCCACTCAACAACATGGATAACAAGTGACAAAAAGCAGGGAATTCCCCGGCAGTCCAGTGGGTAAGGATCCACAGTTCCTCTGCAAGGGGCACAGGTTCGATCCCTTGTCAGGGAAATAAGATCCTGCTAACTACATAATATAGCCAAAAATGTAAGGAATTAAAGGTTGAATTCTTTTTTTTTTAAAGAGTCCTTGTTGGGACTTCTCTGGCAGTCCAGTGGTTAAGACTTTGCTCTCAATGCAGGTTCAGTCCCTAGAGTAAGATCCAACATGCCACATGGTGCAGAGTTAAAAAAAATTTTTTTTAAGAAAAAAAAAGGAAAGCAGGTAAGCAGTTGCCTGAACATGGAAGACCTTAAATAGGGGTGGGAGGGAGAGGGAAGGATCACAGTCAGTAATGAGGAAACTGTCTCGATGGTCATTTATAGGTGTATATATGTCACATCTAATCAGATTGCCACGTGCCGAGTGATCAGAGGGAAGAGATGTTTTAAATCATTCTGTGTTGTGGTCAGGTTTCTTGCTCAGCTTGAGACATTCAGTCTTGCTGTCCATCTGTCCTCCCTTAAACCTGTAGGATGTTTCTAAAGAAAGGGTTACAACAATGGATCCAACTTTATATCAGTATCACCTTTCCTGGGTGAGGCCATATTTATTAGAGCACAGGATAATTCGAATTCCTCTGAACTGAGAAAGCTTTGGAATTGACAGAGCTACAACGGTTTCTTGCGTCATAGAATAAGGAAGTCTGACACGCAGGAGTGTGCCCTAGGGTGACTCCCTAGCTCAGTAATGCTCATCCAGCTCTGTGCTCTCTGAGCGTGTGTCTGAGCTGGGAATACCTGGCGGGGGTGAGGGGTGGAGAGTGGACCACAGGGATATTTAGATTCACTCAGAGCAAGATAAGAGGGATTTGGTTCAGACCAGGGTGGTTAGGCCTTTCCTGAGACAAACTGATGTGGTTAGCTCCAGGGCTACTCAAGCCCATAGGGAATTTTTCTAGTGAGGGAATAAAAAGCCAGTCTCTGTTCACGTCTCCATACTGTTCTCACATGAAGAACAGCCTTAGTCCTCTCTGTCTGGGTCTTTCTCGTCCTCTCTGTTGGCTCCAGAGCTTCTCCAGGATTTTTGTGGAGTTGGAGAACTGAAGGACTGCTCCTTATGGACCCCTGCTGTCTTTTTCTTCAGTCCCTATTTACTCACAGGTCTGTACACCTGAGAGAGGTTAACAAGTGCCCTTGAAGCCACACTCTAGTGGGGCTGAACAAAATGTGTGTGTGTGTGTAAGTATTTAAGATCAGATCCCTTGTTAGAGAAGGTTAATGTATTACAGTCCTGGGAATTGGATTTTGGAAATTGAATTGCTGGTTGTCTATTATTTTTAGCCTTGCACATAGCTTTCCATTTGCTTCTGAATCTCTTCTGTCCCACTTCTAACATGGAAGGCCTTAAATAGGGGTGGGAGGGAGAGGGAAGGATCACAGTCAGTAATGAGGAAACTGTCTCGATGGTCATTTATAGGTGTATATATGTCACATCTAATCAGATTGCCACGTGCCGAGTGATCAGAGGGAAGAGATGTTTTAAATCATTCTGTGTTGTGGTCAGGTTTCTTGCTCAGCTTGAGACATTCAGTCTTGCTGTCCATCTGTCCTCCCTTAAACCTGTAGGATGTTTCTAAAGAAAGGGTTACAACAATGGATCCAACTTTATATCAGTATCACCTTTCCTGGGTGAGGCCATATTTATTAGAGCACAGGATAATTCGAATTCCTCTGAACTGAGAAAGCTTTGGAATTGACAGAGCTACAACGGTTTCTTGCGTCATAGAATAAGGAAGTCTGACACGCAGGAGTGTGCCCTAGGGTGACTCCCTAGCTCAGTAATGCTCATCCAGCTCTGTGCTCTCTGAGCGTGTGTCTGAGCTGGGAATACCTGGCGGGGGTGAGGGGTGGAGAGTGGACCACAGGGATATTTAGATTCACTCAGAGCAAGATAAGAGGGATTTGGTTCAGACCAGGGTGGTTAGGCCTTTCCTGAGACAAACTGATGTGGTTAGCTCCAGGGCTACTCAAGCCCATAGGGAATTTTTCTAGTGAGGGAATAAAAAGCCAGTCTCTGTTCACGTCTCCATACTGTTCTCACATGAAGAACAGCCTTAGTCCTCTCTGTCTGGGTCTTTCTCGTCCTCTCTGTTGGCTCCAGAGCTTCTCCAGGATTTTTGTGGAGTTGGAGAACTGAAGGACTGCTCCTTATGGACCCCTGCTGTCTTTTTCTTCAGTCCCTATTTACTCACAGGTCTGTACACCTGAGAGAGGTTAACAAGTGCCCTTGAAGCCACACTCTAGTGGGGCTGAACAAAATGTGTGTGTGTGTGTGTAAGTATTTAAGATCAGATCCCTTGTTAGAGAAGGTTAATGTATTACAGTCCTGGGAATTGGATTTTGGAAATTGAATTGCTGGTTGTCTATTATTTTTAGCCTTGCACATAGCTTTCCATTTGCTTCTGAATCTCTTCTGTCCCACTTCTCGTTAGGAAGAGAGACTCCAAAGGAGTCCTTTAGGAAAGGAGCACTTTGACTGGGAGCCTGGAGCTCTTTCTGTCTGGGTGTGCATGAGCTTGTGCAGAAGGGGACAAGTAGGTGAGTGTGGTCTGACCCATCACTGGCAGCCTTCGTCAAGTCACAGCTAGTCTGAAGTCTCCCGGGCTTCCTATCCCACTGTGGAAATGCTACACTGGGTAGACTGGCAGCTCCGTGGAGCTCTCTGTGGAGGATGCTAGCTGTAGTTGCTTGCTGGGCCTGAGTTCAAACAGCTGAACCGGGCTTCCCTGGTGGTCCAGTGGGTAAGGAATCCGCCTTGAAGTGCAAGGGGCACCAGTTTGATCCCTGGCCCGGGAAGATCCCATGTGCTGCAGAGTGGCTGGGCTGGCGTGTCCAATTAGGAGCCAGCACTCTGGAGCGCATGAGTCCAGAGCTGGAGCTCTGCGACAAGAGAGGCCACTGCGATGGGAGGTCCACACAGGCCAAAGAATAAAGGTGGATGAAAACAAATAAATAAAAGAGGCCAAAATTTAAAAAAACTCAGCTAAACCCCTTTTAGACTTCATTCTAGCCTAGTGCCAGCAAATTCATGTAGTTTACAGTATTTTATACAACACTCTGATATACTGGAAGAAAGAGGAAGTGAAATTCCAACCTGCTGGTTTTCTTATTTGTAAGCATTTCAGCCCAAAGGTATGCATCAAACAGTCGTTGGATCTTCTTGATGTCTATCTTTGGCACTGCTTCTCTTCCTGTGTGCTTCTCCAGTAGCTATTACACATCACGCAGAACGACTTGGCATTTATGTTAGTTTTTAATGGTCATAAAAATATGGTTTCTGTTGAATCTGTTTCTTCTGCTAGTCCTTGGCAACTGAGGCACACTTCCAAAGAAATAGAACACTTTTGCCTTGGGACCTCTTCAGGGACACATGCCGCTCATTAATTTATTTGTGACCATGGGCTTCAGTACTCTTTGATAAATAGCGTCTAATACTGGGAAATACTTTCCTTCTCATTTATACAGTCCATTACTTGGGAGTCACTGTCGTTCTGCCATTCAGTTGATGGGGCTTGTCTGAATGTCATTCTTCCAAATTCATTTCCATCTGGGAAGTGAAGCCTCTTCAGATCTTTCTCGACTGTCTGCCTGTGCGTCTCAGTGCGTCTTTGTCCACGTCCCTCCCTGACTCACATGCACTACAGCGCACCATCCTGCCTAGATGGGTATGAAGCTTATGTTTGAGGACTTAGCTTGTTTATAGAGGAGCATTTTCTTACTAGTTAAGTCATTCCTTTTTGTCTCCTTAATAGTAAATGTACATTGGATGTCTATAGGAAGAAGAATATTAGGAACTAAGTGCATTGAAACTGATCAGTTTCATTGAATGCTAGCTCTTGAATGCTGTCTTTCTATATCAGTGAGTAATATTTTCTTCTTAGTGTACTTAACTCTTCATTCATGAAAACTTTAAGTCATTTCTTTCTGAAGTGTAAAATGGTGAAGGAGAGAGCAGAAAATGAAACTTGGGTTACAGCAGAGGATTAAAATGGCTTCTTTTTTTAGGGTTTTAAGGAAAAAGTTCTCCGCTTACATTAAAAAGAGCACATGGAGTAGATATAGTCGCTTTTACCATGGTTGCACTACTGCAGGCTTCTGATTCTCGGCTGTAAATTAGACTGCTTCCTTATAATTCTTCTCTGTGGTTCACATAATGTATCTCACTTGCTGATGAGTAGCCAAATGCCCATTTCTTTAAGACTAAAATGTTTGCCTGTGTTTGTTGTAGGAAAACCTCACAGCACCGGTAGCTCTGAACGGATTCAGCTCTCAGGAATGTATAATGTCCGTAAAGGCAAAATGCAGTTGCCCGTGAATCGGTGGACCAGGCGCCAAGTCATCCTGTGTGGGACCTGCCTCATAGTGTCATCTGTGAAGGACAGCTTGACAGGAAAGATGCACGTTCTGCCACTAATTGGTGGGAAAGTAAGTTGAACACAAACCAAAGACTGACAGATTTTCCAGCGTCGTTAAAGAGCTTCCTTTGAGCCGTGTCTGTGGTGAGGGGGAGGTGGTTATTGACTCATCGGGAAATACTTTCCTTCTCATTTATACAGTCCATTACTTGGGAGTCACTGTCGTTCTGCCATTCAGTTGATGGGGCTTGTCTGAATGTCATTCTTCCAAATTCATTTCCATCTGGGAAGTGAAGCCTCTTCAGATCTTTCTCGACTGTCTGCCTGTGCGTCTCAGTGCGTCTTTGTCCACGTCCCTCCCTGACTCACATGCACTACAGCGCACCATCCTGCCTAGATGGGTATGAAGCTTATGTTTGAGGACTTAGCTTGTTTATAGAGGAGCATTTTCTTACTAGTTAAGTCATTCCTTTTTGTCTCCTTAATAGTAAATGTACATTGGATGTCTATAGGAAGAAGAATATTAGGAACTAAGTGCATTGAAACTGATCAGTTTCATTGAATGCTAGCTCTTGAATGCTGTCTTTCTATATCAGTGAGTAATATTTTCTTCTTAGTGTACTTAACTCTTCATTCATGAAAACTTTAAGTCATTTCTTTCTGAAGTGTAAAATGGTGAAGGAGAGAGCAGAAAATGAAACTTGGGTTACAGCAGAGGATTAAAATGGCTTCTTTTTTTAGGGTTTTAAGGAAAAAGTTCTCCGCTTACATTAAAAAGAGCACATGGAGTAGATATAGTCGCTTTTACCATGGTTGCACTACTGCAGGCTTCTGATTCTCGGCTGTAAATTAGACTGCTTCCTTATAATTCTTCTCTGTGGTTCACATAATGTATCTCACTTGCTGATGAGTAGCCAAATGCCCATTTCTTTAAGACTAAAATGTTTGCCTGTGTTTGTTGTAGGAAAACCTCACAGCACCGGTAGCTCTGAACGGATTCAGCTCTCAGGAATGTATAATGTCCGTAAAGGCAAAATGCAGTTGCCCGTGAATCGGTGGACCAGGCGCCAAGTCATCCTGTGTGGGACCTGCCTCATAGTGTCATCTGTGAAGGACAGCTTGACAGGAAAGATGCACGTTCTGCCACTAATTGGTGGGAAAGTAAGTTGAACACAAACCAAAGACTGACAGATTTTCCAGCGTCGTTAAAGAGCTTCCTTTGAGCCGTGTCTGTGGTGAGGGGGAGGTGGTTATTGACTCATCCCTCCTGTTGTGCCTCTGCCAGTGGGCATTTTCGGTTGGTGGATTCTGGAAGATACCGATGCCATCGGCTCACATGAGGCCTTGGTGATATTTACCTCACTAGTACTTGCATCTGAGTTATGGGACTGAAAGTATAGCAACCGGATTTTCACTATTGTATTGCAGACTGTAGGTGATAAATTATCATTTATGAGAAGGCATCTTTTGATACCATGACAATGTGTTTTATAGTGTAGTACAGTGACCCCCCAGGTCCACGATTTTAGGATCAGTCAGCTGTGCGTATCGGACATTAAACTCTTCAGTGAGAATCTCTGATCCTTCTTTGCCTTACCTCTCTGTTGGTGTTTAGTGATCAGTAGGGTTAGCACTTTCAGTTATCACTATAACTAGTCATGATTTTTGAACCTGAAATGACTCTCATTTCAGAGAAAACCTCTGGTACAGCTGATAGGTATTTCAAACATACTGATTGCTTTTCTCTGGGCATATTAGTTATTTTAATCCTATCATTTGCAAAATAGAAAGAATGAGATTGCTTACAAAGATGTTCTATTCTATTCTTGTCTTTGCCAGATTTATTTATAAACCCCAAGCACTGCTAGGGGTATCATTACCATAATTATATGTCAGTATTTCCTGGTTTGTAAATTATATGATAACCTGTTAATAAAGAGGAAGTCAAATTTGGATGAAGAAATGGACTTTTGAAAGTTGGGGGCCTATTAAAAATTTTTTTCTTGGGCTTCCCTGGTGGCTTAGTGGTAAAGAATTTGCTTGCCAATACAGGAGACATGAATTCAGTCCCTGGTCCAGGAAGATCTCACGTGCCACAGAGCAATGAAGCCCGTGCACCACAACTGTTGAGCCTGCGCTCTAGAGCCTGGGAACCACAACTACCAAAGTGTGGCACCCACTTGCCAAAGCTACTGAAGCCCGCAAGCCCTAGAGCCTGTTCACCACCATAGGAGTAGCCACTGCAGTGTGAAGCCTGGCACTCCAGTAAGAGTAGTCCCTACTCTCTGCAGCTAGAGAAAAGCCTACACAGCAGCAAAGACCCAGCACAGCCAAAAAAAAAAAAATTGTTTTAACACTGAATTTTTTTTCTTTACCATTTTTCCCTGAATGGGCATGGGAAAGGAGACAGGGCGTGGAAAATACACAGAGAGGAATGTAAAGTAAATATAAAGTAATTTACTCTTTTAATTTTTTTAAATTGGCAAACGTTTGATGTGTTGATTCCAGGGATTAAAAATCAAGAAGGAATGAAAGACCAGATGTGTACAGTTATAAATGTTTTTTTGGTTCAACTGCTAGGTAGCAAGTTCATTCATAAGTTTAACCTATCTTTCCTCCTGAGTAAACATCTCATGTCAGGTTTTCCCCTTCTATTATTATCTGTTCTATACTTTTTTTTTTTTTAAAGATTTATTTATTTATTTATTTTGGGCGGGGTCCTGTTGGGGAGGGAGGGGAGCGGGCGGGTCACTTCTATTGGTCTTTCATTTCTCTATTTTCATCCATCTTTGTTCTTCGGCTCCTGTGGGCCTCCCATCATGGTGGTGTCTGTCGTTGCAGAGCGCCGGCTCTGGGCGCATGCGCTCCAGAGCTCCAGCGCTCTGGCTCAGTAATTGGACACATCGGTCCAGCTGCTCCGCGGTACGTGGGATCTTCCTAGGCCAGGGATCGAACCGGTGCCCCTTGCACTGCAAGGCGGTGTCCTTACCCACTGCGCCACCAGGGGAAGCCCTGTTCTACTCTTAATACTAATTCTTGATATGGTTTTTGTTGTTGTTGTTGTTGCTGTTGTTTTAAATACATTGGCTAGTCTGTGAGGTGTGTTTAGGTCTATTTCATTCATCCATTTTGGAACCGTCGCTGCTTCCGCCTGAACACTGAAGAAATTTAGTGATAGTTCAGTACTGAAGAGCTCATCCTTTGGATGGATTACTGAAAATGTATCATTATTACATGCATAGCTCATCATTAAAAGTGCATATTTAGGGGGTTGCCCTGGTGGTCCTGTGAGTGGAGAGTCCGCCTTGTGGTGCAGGAGCACCAGTTCTGTCCCTGGCCCGGGAAGATCCCACGTGCCACTTGCAGCTGGACCGGTGTGTTCAGTTATGAGCCAGCACTCTGGAGCGCATGCGCCTAGAGCCGGTGCTCTGCAACGAGAGAGGCCACTGCAATGGGAGGCCCACACAGGCCGAAGAATAAACATGGATGAAAAATAAATAAAAAAATAAGTAAAAAGAGGCCAAATTTTTTTAAAAAAGTGCATATTTAATGTTTGATGCCCTGACAGATCAGTCCTTTTCTCTTGTCTCTGTGGTGTTAGGCATTAGCAGAGACCAGTTTAACATAACTATTTGTTTAATATGCCCTGTGGGGAAGCCATTTTGCTTGGTGTCCCAGAAATACCAAGACGGGTAGGTCACCATCTCTGCCTGTGAGTAGCTTTTAATCACTATCTGGAAATGGAGGATGGACATGACAATATGTGTTCCACCAGAGGTGTGAGAAAGTGGCATGGGAGAGAAGTGGAAGGAGAGATTACGTTCTTTTGGGGGTGGGGAGGAAATCAGGGGATCTTGTGATGAAGGAGGTAGCAATTATAGTAGAACTCGAAGAGTGAAAAATCTGTTGGCATTGGAGGAAATGGTCAAAAGGATTATTGTGCTCAGAGAAGCAGCAGCAGGAGCCCAGTGGAATGTTCAGATAAGGACAGAGGATCCAGTTGCAATTAGCATTTTCATTCAGAGCTAGAGACTTGTTCTGTTTCCCAGGCCTATTATTGGATGCACTTCTACCATTGAGTGAATTGAAAGTTAATAGCTTCTTTTTCCTCACAGACAAACCTTGTAAAACCTGTTCTGTGCTGTGTCTTTAAAAATAATGGAATATGTTAACCAAGTTAGGGAAAAATAATTCACTCTTTGCAATCTGAGTTTTCTTTAATGTGTGCTCCTTTTCTCATTGTGTTCTGTTGCTAAAGGAAGAACTGAAAGTAAATAGAAGGATTTTGTTTTGTTTGATTTATATAAAAGAACTAGAAATGAGGTGTGAGATAGAGGGTCATAACCCAGCTGTAATTGTTGTCAAAAATTTAAGGGGTTGCCCTGGTGGTCCTGTGAGTGGAGAGTCCGCCTTGTGGTGCAGGAGCACCAGTTCTGTCCCTGGCCCGGAAGATCCCACGTGCCACTTGCAGCTGGACCGGTGTGTTCAGTTATGAGCCAGCACTCTGGAGCGCATGCGCCTAGAGCCGGTGCTCTGCAACGAGAGAGGCCACTGCAATGGGAGGCCCACACAGGCCGAAGAATAAACATGGATGAAAAATAAATAAAAAAATAAGTAAAAAGAGGCCAAATTTTTTTAAAAAAGTGCATATTTAATGTTTGATGCCCTGACAGATCAGTCCTTTTCTCTTGTCTCTGTGGTGTTAGGCATTAGCAGAGACCAGTTTAACATAACTATTTGTTTAATATGCCCTGTGGGGAAGCCATTTTGCTTGGTGTCCCAGAAATACCAAGACGGGTAGGTCACCATCTCTGCCTGTGAGTAGCTTTTAATCACTATCTGGAAATGGAGGATGGACATGACAATATGTGTTCCACCAGAGGTGTGAGAAAGTGGCATGGGAGAGAAGTGGAAGGAGAGATTACGTTCTTTTGGGGGTGGGGAGGAAATCAGGGGATCTTGTGATGAAGGAGGTAGCAATTATAGTAGAACTCGAAGAGTGAAAAATCTGTTGGCATTGGAGGAAATGGTCAAAAGGATTATTGTGCTCAGAGAAGCAGCAGCAGGAGCCCAGTGGAATGTTCAGATAAGGACAGAGGATCCAGTTGCAATTAGCATTTTCATTCAGAGCTAGAGACTTGTTCTGTTTCCCAGGCCTATTATTGGATGCACTTCTACCATTGAGTGAATTGAAAGTTAATAGCTTCTTTTTCCTCACAGACAAACCTTGTAAAACCTGTTCTGTGCTGTGTCTTTAAAAATAATGGAATATGTTAACCAAGTTAGGGAAAAATAATTCACTCTTTGCAATCTGAGTTTTCTTTAATGTGTGCTCCTTTTCTCATTGTGTTCTGTTGCTAAAGGAAGAACTGAAAGTAAATAGAAGGATTTTGTTTTGTTTGATTTATATAAAAGAACTAGAAATGAGGGGTGAGATAGAGGGGTCATAACCCAGCTGTAATTGTTGTCATAATCAAACTTGACACACTACTTGAGTATGATTGTAGGTTTACATTCTCAAATGTAGACTTCAAATAGGAAATTAAATAAAACCTATTAAAACTTAATTGCTGAAAAACATTTAATAAGTAAGTTTTTATTCACTGTGCAGTTATTTAATTTCCCCTTTAGAATTTAACATAAAATTTTAGATAACTTATTTACATTAATACTTGAGGTAGTATTTGTTGACTCATGAAGCATAGTAAGTTGAGTAATTGTAACTTACTGCTTTTGCTCAGAGGTGGACACAACTGAAGCGACTTAGCACTCATGCTCACACACGCACCCCGTCTAGGAATCACAGCAACATCGCTGTCCTTGACTGTCATATGACTTTGTTTTGATCTTAATAAAAATGGCACCGTCCTCTGGGTAGATTTCTGTGACTGAAATTTTTCACTCATTGTCTCGTTGTAAGCTTATGTGTTACTTGCTCTATATGGTTTTCATTTCTGTACGTTGTTCCACTCTGTAGGTGTTCCAGATTTCCAACATTTCTCAAGTAATATTTTTGTGTTTTTTTTGTTTTGTTTTGTTTTTTAAAGATTTATTTATTTATTTTGGGCGGGGGTCAGGTTGGGGAGGGAGGGGAGCAGGCGGGCCACTTCCATTGGTCTTTCATTTCTCTATGTTCATCCGTCTTTGTTCTTTGGCTCCTGTGGGCCTCCCATCGCAGCGGCCTCTGTCATTGCAGAGCACTGGCTCTGGGCGCATGCACTCCAGAGCTCCGGCTCGGTAATTGGACACATCAGTCCAGCTGCTCCGCGGCACGTGGGATCTTCCCAGGCCAGGGATCGAACCGGCACCCCTTGCACTGCAAGGCGGTGTCCTTACCCACTGGACCACCAGGGGAAGCCCTAATATTTTTGTTGATGGACATTGGGGGATGTTCTAATTTGTTAGACTCTCTCTCTTGAGAGAGTCTTATTTTGACTTGCCTCCTGGTAGACAAGTAGATTTTCTAGAGCAGCAGTTCCCTACTCTTGTTGCATGCCTGAAGGGGACATCTGGCAATATGTACAAGTGTTTTGATTGTCAAATGATTGGATAGTCAGTTGACATTAGCTTTGTTACGCTATGGTTACAAAACCCTCAGATCTCAACAACTTATCCTAACAGTTATTTCTCACTCACATTATTTGCCCAGTGGGGGTCGGTGGAGGTTTCCTTTTTCAATAATGATGTAGGAACTCAGCCCCATGGAGGCTCTGTCTCTTATAATATTGTAACATGTGCCTTCCTTTGCCGCTTAGGCAGGGGATGAGGTAACTGGAGAGTCATTAGCTGGCTCTGGTATATTTGGTTGTAAAAGTGACACACGGCACTTCTTCCTGTGGTTCACTGGCCAGAACTAGTCACTTGATTCCACCCTAATTGCAAAGGTTCTGGGGAAAGTCGATAGTGTGTTTGGTTAATACTAGTATCTTTCAAGGGGGCACTATTGGCATTAAAGGGCAGGGGCTCAGGAAGTAGTGTCATGCAGCAATGTTAGTCTTGCACAGTGTACACAGAGTATTCAACTCAAAATTTCTATGATGACCTCCTTGAGAAATACTGCTCTTAAGAGTGTAGTCTCCGGGTGATCGGGCATGTATGCACATCTGCCAGATGGTGTCCAGTTGTTTCCCAGGTTGTTGCACCATTTCATGCTCACCTCACTGCACAAGTGCTCCTGTTTCTTCTCCTACCTCTTTAAACTGTATTAAGGTATAATTGAGGGCTGCCCTGGTGGTCCAGTGGGTAAGGACACCACCTTGCAGTGCAAGGGGTGCCGGTTCGATCCCTGGCCTAGGAAGATCCCACGTGCTGCGGAGCAGCTGGACCGATGTGTCCAATTACCGAGCTGGAGCTCTGGAGTGCATGTGCCCAGGGCCGGTGCTCTGTGACAACAGAGGCCACTGTGATGGGAGGCCCATAGGAGCCAAAGAACAAAGATGGATGAAAATAGATAAATGAAAGACCAATAGAAGTGGCCCTCCCACTCCCCTCCCTCCCCAACCCGACCCCCAAAAAAATAAATTAGAAAAACATAGTTATTTAAAAAAAAAAAAGGTATAATTGATAAACAACATAGTGTACATTTTGGTAACAAAAAAACGTCCTCCTGTCCCCACTTTTCTGCTCACCTCTGCTCATTCCCTAAACCCCACCCTGATTTCTGTCAATATGGATTAGTTCAAATAGCATTTTTTTTCATTGGATTTTCTTCTTGATGTATAGAAATGTGGTTGGTTTTTGAGTATTCATCTTATATTCAGCCACCTTGCTCAATTTTCTTATTCTAACATCTCTGGGTTCTTTTGTGTTTGCTATGTAGCTAATCATTTCATATTCAAATAATGGCAGTTTTCTTTCCTCCTGAATACATTTCTTTGTCTTATTGTAGCTGGCTCTGGTATATTTGGTTGTAAAAGTGACACACGGCACTTCTTCCTGTGGTTCACTGGCCAGAACTAGTCACTTGATTCCACCCTAATTGCAAAGGTTCTGGGGAAAGTCGATAGTGTGTTTGGTTAATACTAGTATCTTTCAAGGGGGCACTATTGGCATTAAAGGGCAGGGGCTCAGGAAGTAGTGTCATGCAGCAATGTTAGTCTTGCACAGTGTACACAGAGTATTCAACTCAAAATTTCTATGATGACCTCCTTGAGAAATACTGCTCTTAAGAGTGTAGTCTCCGGGTGATCGGGCATGTATGCACATCTGCCAGATGGTGTCCAGTTGTTTCCCAGGTTGTTGCACCATTTCATGCTCACCTCACTGCACAAGTGCTCCTGTTTCTTCTCCTACCTCTTTAAACTGTATTAAGGTATAATTGAGGGCTGCCCTGGTGGTCCAGTGGGTAAGGACACCACCTTGCAGTGCAAGGGGTGCCGGTTCGATCCCTGGCCTAGGAAGATCCCACGTGCTGCGGAGCAGCTGGACCGATGTGTCCAATTACCGAGCTGGAGCTCTGGAGTGCATGTGCCCAGGGCCGGTGCTCTGTGACAACAGAGGCCACTGTGATGGGAGGCCCATAGGAGCCAAAGAACAAAGATGGATGAAAATAGATAAATGAAAGACCAATAGAAGTGGCCCGCCCCCCCCCCCTCCCCCCCCACCCCCCCCCCCAAAAAAAAAAATTAGAAAAACATAGTTATTTAAAAAAAAAAAAGGTATAATTGATAAACAACATAGTGTACATTTTGGTAACAAAAAAACGTCCTCCTGTCCCCACTTTTCTGCTCACCTCTGCTCATTCCCTAAAACCCACCCTGATTTCTGTCAATATGGATTAGTTCAAATAGCATTTTTTTTCATTGGATTTTCTTCTTGATGTATAGAAATGTGGTTGGTTTTTGAGTATTCATCTTATATTCAGCCACCTTGCTCAATTTTCTTATTCTAACATCTCTGGGTTCTTTTGTGTTTGCTATGTAGCTAATCATTTCATATTCAAATAATGGCAGTTTTCTTTCCTCCTGAATACATTTCTTTGTCTTATTGTAATGGCCAGGACTCTAGTACAGTATTGAGCAAAGAAAGTAAGATAAGAGAGTGATACCACATCATAAACACCGAAGTTTGCCGTAGATAAATACCCTTTGTTGGCTTAAGTGAGTTATTTGTGTTCTCAGTTTGCTAAGAGTTGATCATGACTGATGAAGGGTGGGGTGTGTTACCAGGGCTTTTTCTGCTGTTGTGGGGGTAATCATATGACTTTCTTCTTTAATCTGTTAATGTGATTAATGATTTTATAGTACCAATAACATTAAACCATCTTTCCTGTGGTAAATCCAACTTTTGTTCTTGATGTATATATTTTCTTTCTGTATTGCTGAATTCTGATGCAACATTTTGTTCAAGATAAGTATTCATGACGAAGGTTGGCCTTTAATTTTCCTTTCTGTTACTGTTCTGATCTCTTCGGGGTTGTACTGGCCTCAGAATAGGTTGGGGTCTTTTTTCTTCCTTTCTTGTTTGGTGAATGAGTTTGCACAAGTTTGCAATGATCTATTTCCTGGAATTTAAAAAAAACTAACCTGTAGAACCATAAGGGCCTGATATTTATCAGAAAGTTTAAGAAAAGTGTTAGTCACTCAGTCTTGTCCAACTCTTTGCAACCCCGTAGATAGTAGTCCTCTAGGTGCCTCGGTCCATGGGATTCTTCAGGTAAGAATACTGGAGTGGGTTGCCTTGCTCTTCTCCAAGGGATCTTCCTGCAGTTTCAATCCCTGGGTCTCCCGCGTTGTAGGCAGACTCTTTACTGTCTGAGCTTCCAGGGAATCCCCAACAGGACTTTGTAAATCTGGTTTTTTCTTAGTTTATTATTGGACTTCCCAGGTGGCACTGTTGGTAAAAAACCTTCATATCCTATGGAACGAGGAGTTAGCAGGCTACCATCTGTAGGGTTACAAGGAGTCAAACATGACTGACGTGACTTAGCACGTACAAAATATATTTTTCAAAAAATTTACCACAAAATTATTTATAATAATACCTCTTTAATCCCTGCTTAGTCTCCCTTTTCATTATTAATATGTCTTCAATAACAATTTCTATTGATTTGTTCATATTCTCTGTTATATATTTGATTTTTATTTTATTAATTTCTGTTTTTTATTATCACCTTCCTTCTACTTGAGTTGTTAATCTTTGTTTTAAATATTTTTCCCCTAAGTTCTTGAGATACACGCCAATTAAATTTACTGCACTCTCTTCTAATATTTAAAATAAAGTTCCCTCTGTGTACCCCCTTTTGTTACAGCCCATAAATTTAAACATGTAATATTTTTAGAAGTTTAGTTTAGAGACTTTCTAAATTTTGAGCGCAGTTTCTTTTTTTTTTTTTTAACCTCTGAGTTGTCTAGAAGTGTATTAACTTTCTAAATGTAGATTTTTAACTGATTTATTACTGATTTTTTAGCTTGACTTTATTTTGGTCCCAGAGTCTGTGTGCTATTGATCTCTTAGAATCTTTTTACATTTTCTTTGAGACTTGACTTGTGGTCATTTTTGTAAATGAAACATAGGAAAACATTGATTCAGTAAGTAAAACATAGGCGTTTATGTAATATCATGTTACTTTATTATTTGAATTATTTCTCCTTATGAAGAATTTACTGGGAGTGAAAATTTGATTTGACTTTATCACTGCATTATTGGGGACTTGAAATTTCTCATGGTAGGGTTTTACTTTGGGTTAATCTCAATTTCACAATAAACTAAAAAAAAAAAAAACAACAACTTATTTCACGTTTGCTTAGTTCAGGTGCCTCGGTCCATGGGATTCTTCAGGTAAGAATACTGGAGTGGGTTGCCTTGCTCTTCTCCAAGGGATCTTCCTGCAGTTTCAATCCCTGGGTCTCCCGCGTTGTAGGCAGACTCTTTACTGTCTGAGCTTCCAGGGAATCCCCAACAGGACTTTGTAAATCTGGTTTTTTCTTAGTTTATTATTGGACTTCCCAGGTGGCACTGTTGGTAAAAAACCTTCATATCCTATGGAACGAGGAGTTAGCAGGCTACCATCTGTAGGGTTACAAGGAGTCAAACATGACTGACGTGACTTAGCACGTACAAAATATATTTTTCAAAAAATTTACCACAAAATTATTTATAATAATACCTCTTTAATCCCTGCTTAGTCTCCCTTTTCATTATTAATATGTCTTCAATAACAATTTCTATTGATTTGTTCATATTCTCTGTTATATATTTGATTTTTATTTTATTAATTTCTGTTTTTTATTATCACCTTCCTTCTACTTGAGTTGTTAATCTTTGTTTTAAATATTTTTTCCCCTAAGTTCTTGAGATACACGCCAATTAAATTTACTGCACTCTCTTCTAATATTTAAAATAAAGTTCCCTCTGTGTACCCCCTTTTGTTACAGCCCATAAATTTAAACATGTAATATTTTTAGAAGTTTAGTTTAGAGACTTTCTAAATTTTGAGCGCAGTTTCTTTTTTTTTTTTTTAACCTCTGAGTTGTCTAGAAGTGTATTAACTTTCTAAATGTAGATTTTTAACTGATTTATTACTGATTTTTTAGCTTGACTTTATTTTGGTCCCAGAGTCTGTGTGCTATTGATCTCTTAGAATCTTTTTACATTTTCTTTGAGACTTGACTTGTGGTCATTTTTGTAAATGAAACATAGGAAAACATTGATTCAGTAAGTAAAACATAGGCGTTTATGTAATATCATGTTACTTTATTATTTGAATTATTTCTCCTTATGAAGAATTTACTGGGAGTGAAAATTTGATTTGACTTTATCACTGCATTATTGGGGACTTGAAATTTCTCATGGTAGGGTTTTACTTTGGGTTAATCTCAATTTCACAATAAACTAAAAAAAAAAAAAACAACAACTTATTTCACGTGCTTGAAGACCTCTTTTTAAAAAGGCTAGTAGTTCAGAGTAATACAAAAGTCCCCTAAGTGAAAATCCACCTGCAGTAAAAATTCTTAAGTAAAATCTGAAGGACAAGGCTTCCTAAGAGGAAGAACCTCAGTGCCCTAGTTTGAAGGTCAAGAAGAATAAGAAAGGAAGTCTATTCCAATTTTAAACAGGAAATGAGAATTTCACTATTTGAAGGGAAATGTCATGAAACCCTTTCTGATTTCCTTGTAATTCACATTGGCTAGTCAGACTTAGGAACTGAGGTGTTTTAAGGACTAAGAGGCACGCAGAGGGATAGATCCAAAGCCGTGCAGGCTCACTGGTCTAAGAAAGAGGTGATGAGCTATGTAAATGTCCTGCTTTCTGACTTGTTTTTCCCACGGTTTGTTTTTATAGGTAGAAGAAGTGAAAAAGCACCAGCACTGTTTAGCATTTAGCTCCTCTGGACCCCAAAGCCAGACGTACTACATATGTTTTGATACATTCACGGAGTATTTAAGGTGGCTTCGACAAGTCTCCAAGGTAAGCAGGAGTTTTGTTCAGCTTCTGGCTAGCTCAAGAGTTGCTTTTTGAGTTATACACTCTTTGTCCCCCCACCAAATATTGCCAATAGTTTGCAATGTTTCATCTTTTTAAAAGCACATTTTGGCAGAAAGTAGCTTTGTTAAAACTTCATTTGCCTGTTTATCCTTTGAAAAGAATTCAGTGGCCAGACTGTCATTATTATCTTAGTGTTATAGAGAAAGGACATGAGATTGAGACAATTAAGGGACTGGCCCAGGGTAGGACACCTAGCAAACCGCAAAATACCCAGAAAATTGTCACAAATTTCCCCTTTTCCTCTGACTGTCTCTTCTTAAAAGCAGTCTAAACTTGTACCATTTCCCTTTTTACCTTTTCAATGCATACCTTTTGAATGACTTAATTTCTTTTTTTGTCTCAATTAGGTTTACCACTTTATAGTCCTCTGTTTAAATAAGATCACCTTGACTGATGAAACAAAATGTCTCTATGTGTGTGTGTATATACCAGACCCACGATAAAGTGATAAATAAGTAAAGAAATGCTGGCATTTCAGGTGCAGTATGAGGATGTTTGTACATCACCTTTGTAGAATTATGTACACAGGGTTAGACGGCAGTACTTTGTGCCTTAGTTTTTGGGTGTGTTTATGAAATGATGAAGCCTTTCTAGGGCGCAGAAGCGGTAGGATGGAACATGCTTTCATCGTTTTGAATTCATAACCCAGTTTGTGACTCAAGTTCAGTACTGTGATTCAGACTGCTGCATGATGTAATTATTTGTCAAGTGAATGAGTAAGGAGTAACTTTGTGAAGCAGTTAAGAGAAAATTGAGAGAATGATGTCTAGTAAGTCATTTTGAAATCCTGGTCGCACTTGAATTCCCAGGGGAAATCTGTTCTCTGATGATACAGCAGACTTAGGAATGTTCGATTCTCCTTTTAGAGAAGGTGCGATGGACAGAGTTTGGTTGATCAGGCTTAGATGAGTCCCCCGATCCCATAGGCAGATGAAGGTTTTAAATGTACAGGACCGCACCCCTAATAGAGAAAACGGGAAAGACGACACTTCTGCAGAGGTGCGCGTGGAATGAGTGTGATGTTGGAGGCAACCAGTACATCTGTCTCCATGTTTTGAAATTGCTCTTGTGGTTGCCAGTGTGAGGAAATACGTATGATATAATACTGTGCTTTTAACGTGGTTGTATGGGTTCAAAGCAGTAAGTCAGTGGTCCACGGTCTGTTCAGAATAAAATGCCAAACTGTGGTCAACGTGCAGTTTAAATTTCTTTCTACATGGAACTGTAGGGTTTTTTTTAAAGTAAACTCTTTGTGTTGGAATCATCTTCTATTTACTGAAAAGTTGCAAACACAGTATATGGAGTCTCTCTATACTCCTCATTCGGTTTCCCAAGCATCTGATATTACCATGATTCATTTGTCAGAACTAAGTTACGTGCTAACATTGGTACCTTCCTCTGAATTTACTTGGATTTGACCAGTCTTTCCATTCATGTCATTTTTCTGGTCCAGAATCTAACCCAGGGCACTACAGTGCACTTGATTGTCATGTCTTCTTTGTTTTCCCCGGTCTCTGACAGTTTTTCAGGGTTTTTGTGTTCTTCGCGACTTTGACAGTTTAGAAAAAGTACCGGTCACGCCTTTTATAGAATGTCCTGTCTGGAGATGTTTTGATTTTTGATACTAAATGTGGTGTGATGCTGCTTTATATTCTTTCTCGAACAAGTCAGAGTTATAAATCCTTAAACATGGATAAGGGTGTACATTAAAGGTCATGCAAATGATCAAGCCTATCAATAACAGATTGTTTTGACTGAAACAATAGTCATGGAAAGATGAGTAAGTATTGACTTTAATGGTCTTGTATGTTCAACATCCTCACAAGTTGATAAGCCACTGTTCTAAAGCCAGCAAGCATTTATTAAGCATCTTCTGTATGTCAGGTTTCTATCTTGTGTGCTGGGATACAGCAAAGAACAGGTTCTGTTTCCTTCTCTGGGCAGGGCTTATGCTGGAGAGACAGGTGAGAAATATGGAAGCAGAGAAGAAAGAAACCATCAGGTCATCACCAGCCTGTACTACAAAGTAAACGAAGTATATTAGATTACTAGCATCAACAAGTACTCAACTAGTGGTTCACTGGTACTAACCAGAACAAACGTGACTTAAAACCTTAACTTCCTTTCCCTTCTGAAAGGCTGTGAATGCTTGGAGAAGCCAAATGATGTGGGAGTGAAGAGTATGAGGTTCAAATAAGGCAGATATGGGCTAGACACTCGGCAGTGCGACTGTACCTAGGTTTCTAAAGTTTAACCCTTTTCATTTGAGGAAGGGAGTAGTAATAGTACTTACCTCTTAGAGTTTACATGAAATATGCATGTAAGAGATTTATACTGGGGCCAAAGAACAAAGATAGATGAAAAATGGATAAATGAAAGACCAATAGAAGTGGCCCGCCTGCCCCCCACTCCCCAGACCCCTCCCCCCCCAAAAAAAGAGATTTACACTGACACATAGGAAGTGTATGACTGATGACAGAAATAAAAAAATAATTTTATGACCATCATTCCTCCCATCATCACTAACTGGCTATGTGGCATTTTTTTGTCTTTTGAGTATTATCAGATCATAAGTTTATTTTAAGCATAAGATATACATATACTAAATTCATCTGAGTATAAAACCTTCTGGTGCTCTTAACAAGGACAGCAGCCTTTTGGGGTGAACTACTTAAGAATGACAGACAGTGGGGAGAAAGATTTCTTCCTGAAAAGTCAGGGTAAGGGACAGAAGGCAAACATTTTTAAGTGCAGATTTTAGGTATAGTAACTTCCTTTTCTCCAACCTTAAAAACCAGATACACATTTCAAAACTTTTTAGAAGTTATTATGGTTAGTGAATTAAAAGGGAAAGGAGTTGTAAGGGGCTGATTAAGGAGGTTAGGTATTAAAGAAGGAAAAAGTGTGAGGACTCCCTACTTGGGTATAAAACCCGTGTAAAATATGGCCACACGCTTTAAACTTTCTGTGTTGAGGATAATTCTATGAGAGTGTCTTTTCCTTTAACCCAGCATCCTGGGAGCATCGCTGCTGGAATGAGGGTGAACGCTCAGTCCCTTTGGGACGATGTGGGTATGGGGAACGTGGAGTGGCAGGAGCTGACGGTCACAAGTCACCTCTGACCTCTGGCTTCCCCTTTCTGCTGTCTCTTCTTCCTCCTGTGTAGGTCTTAGGAAGTTATACAGTTTAGTCACACTCAGGGTCACCATGGAAACAGTTTCTTTTTCTTTTCTTCTTACTGAGAAACAAAACATTCACAGAATGAATTGTCCATATTTTGATGTTTAAATGAAGATTCATTTTAATAGATGTCTGAAAGAAAGACAAACCAGTAACAGAAAGAAATATCAGTTTCTATTTCTTAATGACCATCTTCACTCCAGTCAGGGTGGGAGAACAGAGAAAAGCAAATTCCAGTGATTTTTGAATTAAAATGAATTAGATCATTAACTTAAAATGACAGTTCTTTATTTTCAGTTTATACTTCTGGATCTTAGCTACAAGAAAAATGTTAATCTTTGTTGCAGTTTTTTTATTTGATTCTGTAAACATTTATAGAAGATTATTAATTAGCTGTGTTCTACCAAGATAGGCTCTTAGGTACATATTGTTTTTTAAACTTCATCGTAGCACTTAGTGTTGCTTGCCAAAGCAACATCCAAGGCTGTCCCTAGTTTTTAATATGGGTTGAGTGTTAGTGGTAGATGCTGTGGAGGAAATAGCTCCTTAGGGAGGATTATTTAATCTAATATTGATTGTAAAGTCATCCTTGAAATATTAACGCCGGCATGCTTTAAGAATTCAGTCAACTTTCTATTGTATGCAGTGTGAAAGGACTCTTGTTTGCTCAACATGGGTATGTGTCCAGCATTTTTTTAATATTGAAAATAACTTTTTTGATTATGAAAGTATAATAGCCCATCTATAGGAGACTTGGAAAACACAGAAAAAAAGTTACATATAGTTCCAATATATAATTTTTTTAAGTAGGTAAATTAAGATATTTAGTTGGAGTTTCAATATCAAACTCTGAAAAATTAACAGAATGAATAGACAGAAAAGTAGAAGGATATAGTAGACCTGAAAAGCTCTGTCAACCAATTCAACATAATTAAGATATACGCACTTACGTTTTCACACAACAGAAGGATACAAATTCTGTGGAAGTTCCCATAGACTTTAAACCAGGAGACATTGGAACATAGCCAGGAGCATAAAACAAGGCACAAAAATTTCATGGCCTTAAGGTTTTGAAATCATATAGAGTCTGTTCTCTTATCACTGTGGAATTAGGTTAGAAATCCATATCAAAAGATATTTGAAAATAACCCACGTATTTTACAGTGCCACATGACATTTACCACGACCGTGTCTGGCGTGGCTTCAGAGTGTCTGGAGGGGCAGAGGTGCGGGGCGAGGGTGGCAGCTGCAGGAGGAAAGGGAATGGCAGAGGACCTCCAGGCAGGTGTACAAGTAGCTCTCTAGACACGCTGACCCAGCTCTCCATCTCTGCGGCCCACTTTGTGGCGTGCATTCATTTTAGACATGTTGGCTGCTCCTGCGAATTCTTTCCAAAGGGAGTCTTCATGTAGCCTGTTGTTGTCCAGTTGCCTGGTCATGTCAATTCTTGGGGACCCCACGGACGGCCATGTGCCAGGCTTCCCTGTCCTTCCCTGTCTCCCGGAGTTTGCCCAAGTTCATTGAATTGGCGATGCCGTCCAACCATTTCATCCTCTGTCACTTTCTTCTCCTTCTGCCCTCCATCTGTCCCAGCACTGGGGTCTTTTCCAGTGAGTCGGCCCTTCACGTCAAGTGGCCCAAGTATTAGCACTTGTGCTTCAGCATTAATCCTTCCAATGCGTTTCGGGGTTGATTTCCTTTAGGATTGTCTGGTTTGGTCTCCTTGCTGTCCAGGGGACTCTCAAGGGTCTCCTCCAGCACCAGAGTTCCAAAGCATCAGTTCTTTGGCACTCAGCCTTCTGTGTGGTCCAACTGTCCCATGATTACTGGATTACATGATTACCAGAAAGACCGTAGCCTTGACTATTCATACCTTTGCCAGCAAAGTGAGGTCTTTGCTTTCTAATGCACTGTCCAGGTTTGTCATAGCTTTCCTGCCAAGATACAATCTATAGCCTAAGTGTACTTATTTTTAAAATCCTAGTCACTTCTGTGACAATGTGCTGTCCCAGTTGAAAATTTGTTTCTTGATTTCAAGGAAGATTCAAAGGGGATTCAGACCACTGATTTAATGTCATGCATAAATGTGGGAATTTTTGCTTGTTTTTGGTGTTCTTTTTAGCCCCTGTGCGATAAGCATTCAGTTAATTAATTCAGTCAGTTGAAGTGTACATCAGTGTGTTTCGAACTTTTCATTATGGAAAATGTCAAATATTCAGAAGTAGAAATAATTACCCACATACCTATGACTCAGCTTCCACAAAGATTAGCTTGTAGAAAAAAAAAAAAAAAAGATCAGCTTGTGGCCAGTTGTGTTATATGTATGTGGCCCAGGGGTGTAACGCACGCATCCTAAGACCACCTCGTTGGTCCACACGTCTCTTTTGTGTTGATCCGTGGTAGACACTGTGACCGTGGCTGTCACAGTGCCTCTCTCTCTCTCTCTTTCTTTTAGTATCGATTGTATTATTTTAGTTCTAGGGGTTTTCTTTGTTTTGATGAGATGAAAAGGTGACCACATTGAAGTTGCCATGATATTTTGGTTCACCCTGAATATGCATAGTGCAGGAAAGCCCGAGCCCCATCTCATGCTGAATTAAAGATCATGGGAAATGATGAGTAAACATCACCCTTTACATAAGAATAAGATATAAGGTGAATCACAACCGAACTTTTGCCTTCACATGCTTAAAAAGAGTATTGTCTAGATTTTACTCAAAGACTAGATCACTCACCATGGAGTCAAATCTTTCTAGTGTAATAGGATTGTTTCTAGCATATAGATTTGCGTCATTTGATGTAGTTGCAAGGAATCCTTGAAGGTCACTTAGTCATCTCTTACACGTATTTAGACATATTTTGCCTCTTAATTTGAAGTGTCATTTAGGGAGGGATGCCTTTTTCTTTCTGTCCCATGATTACTGGATTACATGATTACCAGAAAGACCGTAGCCTTGACTATTCATACCTTTGCCAGCAAAGTGAGGTCTTTGCTTTCTAATGCACTGTCCAGGTTTGTCATAGCTTTCCTGCCAAGATACAATCTATAGCCTAAGTGTACTTATTTTTAAAATCCTAGTCACTTCTGTGACAATGTGCTGTCCCAGTTGAAAATTTGTTTCTTGATTTCAAGGAAGATTCAAAGGGGATTCAGACCACTGATTTAATGTCATGCATAAATGTGGGAATTTTTGCTTGTTTTTGGTGTTCTTTTTAGCCCCTGTGCGATAAGCATTCAGTTAATTAATTCAGTCAGTTGAAGTGTACATCAGTGTGTTTCGAACTTTTCATTATGGAAAATGTCAAATATTCAGAAGTAGAAATAATTACCCACATACCTATGACTCAGCTTCCACAAAGATTAGCTTGTAGAAAAAAAAAAAAAAAAGATCAGCTTGTGGCCAGTTGTGTTATATGTATGTGGCCCAGGGGTGTAACGCACGCATCCTAAGACCACCTCGTTGGTCCACACGTCTCTTTTGTGTTGATCCGTGGTAGACACTGTGACCGTGGCTGTCACAGTGCCTCTCTCTCTCTTTCTTTTAGTATCGATTGTATTATTTTAGTTCTAGGGGTTTTCTTTGTTTTGATGAGATGAAAAGGTGACCACATTGAAGTTGCCATGATATTTTGGTTCACCCTGAATATGCATAGTGCAGGAAAGCCCGAGCCCCATCTCATGCTGAATTAAAGATCATGGGAAATGATGAGTAAACATCACCCTTTACATAAGAATAAGATATAAGGTGAATCACAACCGAACTTTTGCCTTCACATGCTTAAAAAGAGTATTGTCTAGATTTTACTCAAAGACTAGATCACTCACCATGGAGTCAAATCTTTCTAGTGTAATAGGATTGTTTCTAGCATATAGATTTGCGTCATTTGATGTAGTTGCAAGGAATCCTTGAAGGTCACTTAGTCATCTCTTACACGTATTTAGACATATTTTGCCTCTTAATTTGAAGTGTCATTTAGGGAGTATGCTGCTTTCTGTCAGCATGGCTGGCCACTTTTGAGGTTGTGCTGTTGCTAGTTACATTGGGGTAATAAGGGTAAGAGGTTGTATTCTCCATTCTGTTCTGCTAAGAAGCCCAGGGCTCTACAAGGGCTTTCATGGGAAACCCTTCCTTCATATTCTGTTATCCATCCTTTAGGTAAAGGATCAAGGACCATTTGATCATGACAGTCTAGCCAAGTGCATGGTAGAATCTGAAGTTAGAATCGAAGGTCTGAGTTATTTACATGGATTTTAGTTTATACAATGTCATCCCTATCTAAAAGGCTTTTGTACCAATTCTGCAGTGAAGATATGAGGGAAGTTTGGAAATTCAGTATATGAAATATTTAGGGACAGCAAGGAGATCAAACCAGTCCATCCTAAAGGAAATCAAGCCTAAATATTCATTGGAAGGACAGATGCTGAAGCTGAAGCTCCAGTACTTTGGCCACCTGATGAGAAGAGCTGACTCACTGCAAGAGACCCCAGTACTGGGAAGGATTGAGGGCAAGGGGAGCAGGAGGCAACAGAGGATGAGATGGTTGGGTGGCATCATCAACGCAATGGGCATGAGTTTGAGCAAACTCCAGGAGATGGTGAAGGACAGGGACACCTGGCGTGCTGCAGTCCATGGGGTTGCAAAAGTTGGACACGACTGAGTGACTGAACAACAGTAGGAGGGACAGGAAGCGCTGAGGAGGTAATGATCAGGCTGAGTCTTGAAGAGCGAATAGGAGTTTACCTCCAAGGCTAGAAGGGAAGAGCATTTCACGGAGAGGTAGAATACCTACCAAGGCACACCTGTGTGAAGCGTAGAAGTGCCATCACCTCACAAATGCCTGAGCAGTGTGACGAAGAAAACCCTGGAAGCTAAAGTGAAAAAGTGCTGCCCGTCTGGATCGTTTCCTGCTCATTCCATTCTCTTTTCCTGGGAAAGTTTGACTACGTTACCAAATAGTATAACTAAATTTTCCAGTATAGTAATGGATTTGTTCCACAAAAATTCGTAGTGTGGAATCTTTCCTTACGATAGATGTAAATAGCAGTTTGTGAAATTAAGGAACTTAGAAATTCTGCTTTGAATTTAAACTAATGATAAAGTATTTTGGATTACATTAGATTTTGTTTTTGTAATACATAAGACTGACTCAGTTAGTGAAAATACTAGAATGGGCTGTTTGCAGTTATAATGATGCTTCATCTTATGTCTACCTTGCTGGTCTGTGCTATGCTTTTTGTTCCCGCCTATGGTAACTGTTGGTTCTGAAATCCTAGTTGATATATCCCTAAAGAAGGGGTTTTTCGTTCGTTCCAAGTCATTCCATTTAAAATTATTTTCTTCAACGTTTTCAGTCCACTTGTGTGCTGGTGAAAAGATGCCTAGTTTGCTTAGCAGATTTATTTACATGGATTTTAGTTTATACAATGTCATCCCTATCTAAAAGGCTTTTGTACCAATTCTGCAGTGAAGATATGAGGGAAGTTTGGAAATTCAGTATATGAAATATTTAGGGACAGCAAGGAGATCAAACCAGTCCATCCTAAAGGAAATCAAGCCTAAATATTCATTGGAAGGACAGATGCTGAAGCTGAAGCTCCAGTACTTTGGCCACCTGATGAGAAGAGCTGACTCACTGCAAGAGACCCCAGTACTGGGAAGGATTGAGGGCAAGGGGAGCAGGAGGCAACAGAGGATGAGATGGTTGGGTGGCATCATCAACGCAATGGGCATGAGTTTGAGCAAACTCCAGGAGATGGTGAAGGACAGGGACACCTGGCGTGCTGCAGTCCATGGGGTTGCAAAAAGTTGGACACGACTGAGTGACTGAACAACAGTAGGAGGGACAGGAAGCGCTGAGGAGGTAATGATCAGGCTGAGTCTTGAAGAGCGAATAGGAGTTTACCTCCAAGGCTAGAAGGGAAGAGCATTTCACGGAGAGGTAGAATACCTACCAAGGCACACCTGTGTGAAGCGTAGAAGTGCCATCACCTCACAAATGCCTGAGCAGTGTGACGAAGAAAACCCTGGAAGCTAAAGTGAAAAAGTGCTGCCCGTCTGGATCGTTTCCTGCTCATTCCATTCTCTTTTCCTGGGAAAGTTTGACTACGTTACCAAATAGTATAACTAAATTTTCCAGTATAGTAATGGATTTGTTCCACAAAAATTCGTAGTGTGGAATCTTTCCTTCGATAGATGTAAATAGCAGTTTGTGAAATTAAGGAACTTAGAAATTCTGCTTTGAATTTAAACTAATGATAAAGTATTTTGGATTACATTAGATTTTGTTTTTGTAATACATAAGACTGACTCAGTTAGTGAAAATACTAGAATGGGCTGTTTGCAGTTATAATGATGCTTCATCTTATGTCTACCTTGCTGGTCTGTGCTATGCTTTTTGTTCCCGCCTATGGTAACTGTTGGTTCTGAAATCCTAGTTGATATATCCCTAAAGAAGGGGTTTTTCGTTCGTTCCAAGTCATTCCATTTAAAATTATTTTCTTCAACGTTTTTCAGTCCACTTGTGTGCTGGTGAAAAAGATGCCTAGTTTGCTTAGCAGATCCTGACAGAAACCCCATGCCTGGTGAAGCAGGACCGGCTTGGGTACTTCCCATGTTAAACTCATCCCAGGTCTCCCTCCTCCCTCCTCCCGCCCTCGTTCCTGTCCCTGCCCTGGTCTTCCAGCTGCTCTGTTTTGGGGGTAGAGGGGGAGGGTAGCAGGGAGGAGTATACTTGCCCACCCTTCCTCTGTGCTAGGCATTCTTCCAGGCTCCACTTCAGCCATTGGAAGAAAAGCATTCCTCATGTATATTTTATCTGTATGTTGTTGTTAATCTTTAATACAGTGCATTTTAGGTTTCAAGAAAGGAACTTACAGGCATGTTTTAAAGTTACAGCATGTGACATTTTAGGTTTCAAGAAAGGCACTTACTGGCATGTTTTAAAGTTGCAGCATGTGATTTTAAGATTTGGGGAAGAGTTGCCAAAAACTTAATATTACTTGTAGTTTCCTGGAATAATTGCCTTAACAATTATTTGGCATTTTCTTTAGAAGTGTTCTTTGGGGCTTTCCTGGTGGTCCAGTGGGTAAAGAGTCTGCCTTGCAGTGCAAGGGGCAGTGGTTCAATCCCTGGCCCAGGAGGATCCCACGTGCCGTGGAGCGACTGGATCGGTGTGTCCAATTGTGAGTCAGCGCTCTGCGACGAGAGAGGCCACTGTGAAGAGGGGCCCACACATGCCAAAGAATAAAGATGGATGAACAATAAACAATGACTTAGAGGCAAAAAAAAAAAAAAAGTGTTAAAAAAAAAAAAGTGTTCTTGGAACTTCCCTTGCTGTCCAGTGGTTGAGACTCCTTGTTTGCACTGTAGGGGCACGGGTTCAGTCCCTGGTCAAGGAACTTTTTTAAAATGATAATAAAAAAAAACTTCAAAACGAATGGGCTGTTTGCAGTTATAATGATGCTTCATCTTATGTCTACCTTGCTGGTCTGTGCTATGCTTTTTGTTCCCGCCTATGGTAACTGTTGGTTCTGAAATCCTAGTTGATATATCCCTAAAGAAGGGTTTTCGTTCGTTCCAAGTCATTCCATTTAAAATTATTTTCTTCAACGTTTTTCAGTCCACTTGTGTGCTGGTGAAAAAGATGCCTAGTTTGCTTAGCAGATCCTGACAGAAACCCCATGCCTGGTGAAGCAGGACCGGCTTGGGTACTTCCCATGTTAAACTCATCCCAGGTCTCCCTCCTCCCTCCTCCCGCCCTCGTTCCTGTCCCTGCCCTGGTCTTCCAGCTGCTCTGTTTTGGGGGTAGAGGGGGAGGGTAGCAGGGAGGAGTATACTTGCCCACCCTTCCTCTGTGCTAGGCATTCTTCCAGGCTCCACTTCAGCCATTGGAAGAAAAGCATTCCTCATGTATATTTTATCTGTATGTTGTTGTTAATCTTTAATACAGTGCATTTTAGGTTTCAAGAAAGGAACTTACAGGCATGTTTTAAAGTTACAGCATGTGACATTTTAGGTTTCAAGAAAGGCACTTACTGGCATGTTTTAAAGTTGCAGCATGTGATTTTAAGATTTGGGGAAGAGTTGCCAAAAACTTAATATTACTTGTAGTTTCCTGGAATAATTGCCTTAACAATTATTTGGCATTTTCTTTAGAAGTGTTCTTTGGGGCTTTCCTGGTGGTCCAGTGGGTAAAGAGTCTGCCTTGCAGTGCAAGGGGCAGTGGTTCAATCCCTGGCCCAGGAGGATCCCACGTGCCGTGGAGCGACTGGATCGGTGTGTCCAATTGTGAGTCAGCGCTCTGCGACGAGAGAGGCCACTGTGAAGAGGGGCCCACACATGCCAAAGAATAAAGATGGATGAACAATAAACAATGACTTAGAGGCAAAAAAAAAAAAAAAGTGTTAAAAAAAAAAAAGTGTTCTTGGAACTTCCCTTGCTGTCCAGTGGTTGAGACTCCTTGTTTGCACTGTAGGGGCACGGGTTCAGTCCCTGGTCAAGGAACTAAGATTCTGCATGCCTTGCAGTGCAGCCAGTAGACAAACAAAGAAATAAATAAAATGATCTCTTGCCACTTTATTCTTTTAAGTTTTCTTTACCCTTAAATTCTAGACATTATTAAATGACTCTTAGTAGAGAGACTTAGCATTTAAGATTTGAGAAGGACCTTGTGGATTCCCTGAAGAAGAAAGTGGCAACCCACTCCAGTATTCTTACCTGGGGAATTCTGTGGACAGAGGAGCCTGGCGGGCTATAGCCCATGGTGTTGCAAAGAGTCAGACATGACTGGGCGACTATCACTCACTTATAGACTTCCAGACTGACTTCCCTCTATAGCCTTTCTGATATCTGCAGTGTTCAACAAGACAGTTCTTCCTTAGAACGGGGTCTTTATCCCTGTACCTTTGACTCACTGATCCTAGTTTTGCTCTCTGGTGTAACCCAAGGTCATCATTGTTCTCCGTCTCCGATTTGATGACCTCTAACTCGTGGGGTTTCTATGCCTTCCCCCACCCCTTGGCAGTCTACTTTTAGCAGAAACATCCCTAGTAATTCCAACGGTTCTCTCATCATTTGGTCCCCTGATTCCTTCTCTCACTTTTCCTTTTGTGCTCTGCAGTTTCTTGATATACTTGCTGGACCATATGATGAGCAAAGAGGATGTTTTCCTTGATTTAGACACTATGTCCAAAATGAGGGAGTTATTCATTCATGAGGTTGACACTGAAATCAGAAGACACTTTGTTCCTCTCCCAAATTGTTCATAGATTTTGATAAATAATACAATCATTTAGCTGACTGAATTGATGCCCATAGTATCGATAGTGATAACTAACATGTTGGTAACAATTTTCTGTGTGCCAGTGGCTATTCTAGATGCTTTATCGTATCCCTGTGAAGTAGGGGCTCATAACGGTGTGTGTGGTGTGGGGGGGGGGGTTCATTAAAGGAAATAACTCTTGTGGAGATATTACCATCTCCATTTTGCAGATGAGGGAATGGAGGTACAAGGTACCCACCGTTGCTTAATACAGGGTATTCTGCTGCCTTGCTCTTTTTCTTTCATTTTGGCCTGAAGGGACAAAACAAACCAACATTCAAAAATAAGTGAGATTTACTTACTGAAAATATCAAAGGGAAGTACTAGGACTTCATATACACAGCTGTCGGTGGAATCCAGGCAGCTCTGTACCAACTAGTAGAATGTAGGGTGGTTTACCAGGGTCTGTTGAATGCAGTGTGCTGTGGAGGACACTTGTGCATCGCCACTGCACAGGTCACTGATCTTCTTAAATGATGACCAAGGGGTACTGAGGAAGTCTGCAATGCCTTCTGAGTCACCCAGTGCAGAGTAAATTGGTTTCAGTGTTGTCTAACTTTTCAGAAACTGGTCAAGTATTGCTATATCGGGAACTTAGCACGCATGATCATGTGGCCAGAGTATTGGAGCTTCAGCTTCAGCATCAGTCCTTCCAATGAATATTCAGGGTTGATTTCCTTTAAGACTGACTGGCTTGATCTCCTTGTTGTCCACGGGGCTCTCAGGAGTCTTCTCCAGCACCGCAATTTAAAAGCGACAATTCTTCGGTGCTCTGCCTTCTTTACGGTCCAGCTCTCACTGACTATGATCTATGTTATTTCTTATACTAGAAAGCTAGAATGTGAGTTTTTTGTGGTTAGTGTTCCTCACCCCTCTCCTTTGTGGAGGAGCTGCCCTCTTTGGGGAAATGCTGCGTGTTAGGGCTCAGAGGCACTCTCAGGTGGTCCCAGTGTAAGGAGCTTGTTTACACGTGTTTTGCCAAGAAGGAAATGAGGAAGGAACTCTGAGTTCAGATTTGATCTCCACCCAAGCAAGTCTAGTTTTCTGTTCTTATAGAGAACACAGTGGGATCTCCATGTGTGGCGGGAGGCAACTGTTAGCAGAGGGACTGGTCAGTGATACTGGAGGCCTTGGGGACCATCTTCCCCGAGCCCCTCACAGTTACTTTGACTCCAAGAGGGTGAGGCTGCAGGTCTGCGTGTCTGGTTTCAGCCGTGCCATGAGCTCGTGGCCACGTCCCCAGCTCTCCATTTTGGGGAATCAGGTCCACCTTGTAAATCAGGGTATTCTGCTGCCTTGCTCTTTCTTTCATTTTGGCCTGAAGGGACAAAACAAACCAACATTCAAAATAAGTGACATCTACATACTGAAAATATCAAAGGGAAGTACTAGGACTTCATATACACAGCTGTCGGTGGAATCCAGGCAGCTCTGTACCAACTAGTAGAATGTAGGGTGGTTTACCAGGGTCTGTTGAATGCAGTGTGCTGTGGAGGACACTTGTGCATCGCCACTGCACAGGTCACTGATCTTCTTAAATGATGACCAAGGGGTACTGAGGAAGTCTGCAATGCCTTCTGAGTCACCCAGTGCAGAGTAAATTGGTTTCAGTGTTGTCTAACTTTTCAGAAACTGGTCAAGTATTGCTATATCGGAACTTAGCACGCATGATCATGTGGCCAGAGTATTGGAGCTTCAGCTTCAGCATCAGTCCTTCCAATGAATATTCAGGGTTGATTTCCTTTAAGACTGACTGGCTTGATCTCCTTGTTGTCCACGGGGCTCTCAGGAGTCTTCTCCAGCACCGCAATTTAAAAGCGACAATTCTTCGGTGCTCTGCCTTCTTTACGGTCCAGCTCTCACTGACTATGATCTATGTTATTTCTTATACTAGAAAGCTAGAATGTGAGTTTTTTGTGGTTAGTGTTCCTCACCCCTCTCCTTTGTGGAGGAGCTGCCCTCTTTGGGGAAATGCTGCGTGTTAGGGCTCAGAGGCACTCTCAGGTGGTCCCAGTGTAAGGAGCTTGTTTACACGTGTTTTGCCAAGAAGGAAATGAGGAAGGAACTCTGAGTTCAGATTTGATCTCCACCCAAGCAAGTCTAGTTTTCTGTTCTTATAGAGAACACAGTGGGATCTCCATGTGTGGCGGGAGGCAACTGTTAGCAGAGGGACTGGTCAGTGATACTGGAGGCCTTGGGGACCATCTTCCCCGAGCCCCTCACAGTTACTTTGACTCCAAGAGGGTGAGGCTGCAGGTCTGCGTGTCTGGTTTCAGCCGTGCCATGAGCTCGTGGCCCACACGTCCCCAGCTCTCCCTTTTCGTGGTGGTGGGTGTCCGTCTCTGCACAGCTGCTTGAGGGGACCGTCAAGCGGGCCGCCTGGGGAGCTCTGGGGTTTGTGTTCCCTGCTCTGTGCTCCTGCTGCACCATTGCACATGTGTTTTGTTATCATTTTGGCCCTTTTATTGTCTTATTTATGCATTTATTTTCATCTATCTTTATTCTTTGGTCTTTGTGGGCCTCCCATTGTAGTGGCCTCTCTCCTTGTAGAGCACTGGCTCTGGGCACATGCGCTCCAGAGTGCCGGCTCGTCATTGGACGCACCGGCCCAGCCGTTCCTCAGCACGTGGGATCTTCCCGGGCCAGGGATTGAACCAGTGCCTCTTGAACTACAAGGCAGACTCTTTACCCATGAACCACCAGGGAAGCCCTAAAGTGGGAAACATATTGATATCAAGTATTGTAAAACTTTATTGATGAGGGTGAAATTGAAAATAAGTTGTTAAAGTGCTTGCTAATAAAGATGAATAAACTTTATTCCAAATTTATATTTTGCTACACGTTCATGCCTTCCCAAAACATTTGGGGGGGGATGGGGGGTAAGACTTACAACTCATTGAGGTTAGGAATTTTTATAGAAGTTTAGTAAACTCCCCAGAGACCCTCCCTGTAGCAGGGCACGATCTCCCAAACCACGGAAGGCTAGACCAGAGCAATTAATGACTCATCAAGCCAGTTTGCAACACTGTTTTACTTTGCTCAAGTGAAATTATTTGTGCTATTTCAGCGGCTTTGACCAAGCCTTTCAGAATCACGTTCAATTTTGATGCTGCTTTGCACATAATAAGGATATATACTACTTCACTGAAGTATAGTGGGGGAAAGATTCATGTAGTTGTTTTTCTGATATTTGCCTTTGCTTATGAGAACACAGTGGGATCTCCATGTGTGGCGGGAGGCAACTGTTAGCAGAGGGACTGGTCAGTGATACTGGAGGCCTTGGGGACCATCTTCCCCGAGCCCCTCACAGTTACTTTGACTCCAAGAGGGTGAGGCTGCAGGTCTGCGTGTCTGGTTTCAGCCGTGCCATGAGCTCGTGGCCCACACGTCCCCAGCTCTCCCTTTTCGTGGTGGTGGGTGTCCGTCTCTGCACAGCTGCTTGAGGGGACCGTCAAGCGGGCCGCCTGGGGAGCTCTGGGGTTTGTGTTCCCTGCTCTGTGCTCCTGCTGCACCATTGCACATGTGTTTTGTTATCATTTTGGCCCTTTTATTGTCTTATTTATGCATTTATTTTCATCTATCTTTATTCTTTGGTCTTTGTGGGCCTCCCATTGTAGTGGCCTCTCTCCTTGTAGAGCACTGGCTCTGGGCACATGCGCTCCAGAGTGCCGGCTCGTCATTGGACGCACCGGCCCAGCCGTTCCTCAGCACGTGGGATCTTCCCGGGCCAGGGATTGAACCAGTGCCTCTTGAACTACAAGGCAGACTCTTTACCCATGAACCACCAGGGAAGCCCTAAAGTGGGAAACATATTGATATCAAGTATTGTAAAACTTTATTGATGAGGGTGAAATTGAAAATGTCATTAAAGTGCTTGCTAATAAAGATGAATAAACTTTATTCCAAATTTATATTTTGCTACACGTTCATGCCTTCCCAAAACATTTGGGGGGGGATGGGGGGTAAGACTTACAACTCATTGAGGTTAGGAATTTTTATAGAAGTTTAGTAAACTCCCCAGAGACCCTCCCTGTAGCAGGGCACGATCTCCCAAACCACGGAAGGCTAGACCAGAGCAATTAATGACTCATCAAGCCAGTTTGCAACACTGTTTTACTTTGCTCAAGTGAAATTATTTGTGCTATTTCAGCGGCTTTGACCAAGCCTTTCAGAATCACGTTCAATTTTGATGCTGCTTTGCACATAATAAGGATATATACTACTTCACTGAAGTATAGTGGGGGAAAGATTCATGTAGTTGTTTTTCTGATATTTGCCTTTGCTTATGAAAGATGACTGTTCACTAAGGGAACACTAAAAATACTGTGAGGGGTGCCGAGTGTGGTCCTGTTGCAAAGGGAGATGGTACTTTTGGAAGCACAGAGGGGATAGTTTAGCGCTGGGGTCGGTACATGAGTTTAGAAAATGCCACCCACCTAGACTCAGAGCTGAGACAGTTGATACTAGTGTCCCAGTGGTAAAGAGACCACTGAGCAAAGCGCCCAGCTGCGTGGGATGTTAGAAATGTGTAGAAGCCCCATAGGTAATCTAGAGAGTTTTTGTTCACATGACCTTTATTTATGGTTAATCTGCGGTGTTCTTTGGGGGAAATACTTTGAGGGCCTCATGAGCTTTTTGTTCACATGTGTTTACACGTCATCTAGAAGAGGAGACAGCCTGAGCCAGTGCTTGGGCTGTGGATGTGTGCCCGGTCACGTCCGACTCTGCAGTGCCCTGGACTGTAGCCCGCCAGGCTCCTCTGGCCACGGGATTCTCCAGGCAGGAATACTGGAGTGGGCTGCCATTTCCTTCTCCACCCCAAAGACTGAACCGCATCTCCTGCGCTAGCAGGTGGATTCTTTTTAACATTAAGCTATCAGTGAAGCCCATCTGCAGTCTACTTCAGTTCTGTTTTAAACGAATTATAATTACCAAATGATCATAGGCACTTTCAAATGATAAAATCTTAAGCCCATTGCAAAAAAAAAAAAAAAAAAAATAAGGCAAGATAAAACTGATAAAACCTTAGCTATTGTACTCAGGAGGGATCAAACCCACATCCCTTGCGTCCACTGCATTGGCAGATGGGTTCTTTTACCACTGCGACACCTGAGAAACTGTGGTTGGGATTCATGTGCATTTTAGTATATGTCTCAAAGTGTGTAGGCTCATGGTGGGGGGGAATATCTCATTTGATTACTGACTCTAAATTGTTAAACTCAAAATGTGTCGTTGTTAATACAAATTAGCACTGATTTCCCAAGCAACAGTGACTTGACCTGACCTTATGAAAGCTGACCTTCAATTTACTGATAGGCTGAAAAATCACTAATAAGTTTTTATAGTGGGGAAAGATTCATGTAGTTGTTTTTCTGATATTTGCCTTTGCTTATGAAAGATGACTGTTCACTAAGGGAACACTAAAAATACTGTGAGGGGTGCCGAGTGTGGTCCTGTTGCAAAGGGAGATGGTACTTTTGGAAGCACAGAGGGGATAGTTTAGCGCTGGGGTCGGTACATGAGTTTAGAAAATGCCACCCACCTAGACTCAGAGCTGAGACAGTTGATACTAGTGTCCCAGTGGTAAAGAGACCACTGAGCAAAGCGCCCAGCTGCGTGGGATGTTAGAAATGTGTAGAAGCCCCATAGGTAATCTAGAGAGTTTTTGTTCACATGACCTTTATTTATGGTTAATCTGCGGTGTTCTTTGGGGGAAATACTTTGAGGGCCTCATGAGCTTTTTGTTCACATGTGTTTACCGTCATCTAGAAGAGGAGACAGCCTGAGCCAGTGCTTGGGCTGTGGATGTGTGCCCGGTCACGTCCGACTCTGCAGTGCCCTGGACTGTAGCCCGCCAGGCTCCTCTGGCCACGGGATTCTCCAGGCAGGAATACTGGAGTGGGCTGCCATTTCCTTCTCCACCCCAAAGACTGAACCGCATCTCCTGCGCTTAGCAGGTGGATTCTTTAACATTAAGCTATCAGTGAAGCCCATCTGCAGTCTACTTCAGTTCTGTTTTAAAGCGAATTATAATTACCAAATGATCATAGGCACTTTCAAATGATAAAATCTTAAGCCCATTGCAAAAAAAAAAATAATAATAAGGCAAGATAAAACTGATAAAACCTTAGCTATTGTACTCAGGAGGGATCAAACCCACATCCCTTGCGTCCACTGCATTGGCAGATGGGTTCTTTTACCACTGCGACACCTGAGAAACTGTGGTTGGGATTCATGTGCATTTTAGTATATGTCTCAAAGTGTGTAGGCTCATGGTGGGGGGGAATATCTCATTTGATTACTGACTCTAAATTGTTAAACTCAAAATGTGTCGTTGTTAATACAAATTAGCACTGATTTCCCAAGCAACAGTGACTTGACCTGACCTTATGAAAGCTGACTTCATTCACATTTGGTTCACTGATGGTCTGCGAGGGATGATATCAGACCGTCTTTGCTCTGGGCAGAGGGCTCTGTTAGAAATGATTTGACCTACCTCGGGGTAGGATTTGAACTGTACTGGGACCCTGACTTGAAGGCAGAGGCTGTCATTCAAACTCTGCCTGGCTTGGCTTTCACCATGTGACCTTGGGCACCTGCTTTTAACTTTCATCTTTTTAATGGAGATAAGTTCTTAGTGTGCTGAATCATTGTAAAGACAAAATTAAAACACGCTTGCTCCTGGGAAGAAAAGCTATGGCAAAACTAGACAGTGTATTAAAAAACGGAGACATCACTTTGCGAGCAAAACTCCTCGTCGTCAAAGCTATGATTTTTCCGATAGTCATTTGCAGATGTGAGAGTTGGACCATGAAGTCTGAACGCTCAGGAACTGATGCTTTGGAATTGTGGTGCTGGAGAAGACTCTTGAGAGTACCTCGGACAGCAAAGAGAGCAAACCAGTCAGTCCTAAAGGAAATCAGCCCTGAATACTCATCGGAAGGACTGAAGCTGAAGCTCCAGTACTTTGTCCGCCCGATGGGAAGAGCTGACTCACTGGAAAAGACCCTGATGCTGAGAAAGATGGAGGGCAGGCGGAGAAGCGAGTGACAGAGCATGAGGTGGTTGGATGGCATCACTGACTCATTGGCCTGAATTTGAACAAACTCCAGGAGGCGGTGAGGGACGGGGAAGCCTGTGTGCTGCAGTTCACGAGGCTGCCGAGTCAGACCCGACTGAGCCACTGAAAGAAAGCATTCTTCTGTCTAAGGAAGAGCCCCCCCTAAATGCTAGCTGCTCTTACGGCTACAATAGTAAAAGGGCACTTGCTCTGAGATGCATAGAAGTGGCTCCCTCATTTCTTTTATTTCTTAGCTGAGCAGGATCTTAGACGTAATAGGTGCTACGTCGGTGGGTCACAGCCTCTTTGGGTTGAGCGAAACCTCTTTGTGGTGGCAACCTTACCTGCCCAAGCTGATGGGGGCGGGGGGCAGTGCTCAAATCTCTTTGTGGCAGGCTGTGGGACAGGGCAGAGGTGCCGCTCACGGTGCAGCCCTTGGGGTCACCTTGGCCGCTCACTGCCCCACTGCCGTCAGGACACGTCTGATTTCTGTTCTGGCCGTCCCTGCCCCGTTCTGCGGAGGCTCCCACAGACCTCCTCGCTGTCCTGTGCCGTCCCCTCCTTGGTTTCCAGCGGAAACAGCTTGCCGTCCAGAACGAGGAAAGGAATCAATCCGACCTGACATTTAATCATCATCTGTGACTGGCCAAGGAGTGTTTGTTCAGCCTGATGCTTCAGCCGCAGTGGAATGTGTCCTCCACTGAGTGTCCCCTCGTGGAGGGATGCACCAGATGCGCCAGCGGCAACCGGTGAGACAGGCAGAGCTGGAACGCTGCCCTGAGTCAGTCTCCGGGAATTACTTTCGGAGGGTCCTACTGAGTGTGTGCGCAGGGCATACTGTTCACAGGACGGGCTCGGATCCCCGCCCTCATGAGCTTAACAGCCGGAGACAGCAAGTCTTCCTGGAACCTTCCCATGACGGCCCCTTTTGGTCACGTGAGAAGCCAGAGTCTTTACAGTGACCTGAAAGGCGCTGCAGGGTCGGCTTACCCTCTCCTCCCGTCCCCATCGCCCCTGCTTACCTTTCTGACCTCCTCACGGGTCACTTGCCCCTTGTCTTGAGTCAGTGTCTCCCTGCAACTCTTTGGACCTACCGGACTCACTCCGGTTTTAGGGCTTTTACACTGGCTCCCTCCTCTCCCTGGAGTGTTTGTTTAGATCCATCATTTCAGCTCGCTTCCTCATGCCCCTCTGTCTAAATGTCACCTTCTAGGCGAGGCCTGGGTTTCCCTGTGGCTCAGAAGTAAGGCATCTGCCTGCAGCGCAGAAGCCAGGGGTTCAGTCCTTGGGTTGGGACGATTTCCCTGGAGGGGAGGACATGTCAGCCCACTCCAGTCTCCTTGCCGGGGCACGGGCAGGAGCCTGGTGGGCTACAGCCCATAGCATTACAAAAAGTTGGACAGGACTGAGCGACTGACACTTTCACTTTCGCCATATGAACTCTTGTTCCCATATTCCAAAGACGGGTCTGTGGATGTGCCTTCTGAGGGGCTGGCCGTCAGCCCACTACAGAGGGTCAGAGGATCCTTCAGGTTCAGGGGGAGGAGTCATCCCTGGTGCACTTCCGGGTAGAACTCTTGAATGCAGGGAAAGCCAGGAGACTGCTCTCAGCCGTTGACCCCCTTTTTCCTAAAGTTTTTATGTTGAGATTATATAACTTTTTACCAGTTAAACAGATACACACAGAAGATAAGATTATATTACAATTGCCCAGCTGATTAACCTTCTGACATAGTTCCTTCCTATCTTCCATTCTTATTATAAGTGAATAAATGTTATAGGTAAATTCCCAGTCTCCTATCTTCCCCATCCTATTTCCATTTCCCTCCCTGCTTACCTAGAGACAATCACTATCATTAACTTGACATGTGACCAATGTATAGCATGTAACTTTATTGCCCATATACCTATTCATACATAATATATGGAATCATTGTATGTGTTTGTATTAAAAATGTGTTTTATATATGGCATTATACTGTATGTACCATTTTACAACTTGCAATTTTTTTTAATTTTGGCTTGCGTGTTTTTCATCAATACAGGTTGCTGCATGCACATCTAGTCCAGTCATTTTAACTGCAGCTTTCAGTGGCAGGCTCGCTCTTGCTCTCTTGTGCGTGGCTCTCGCTCAGGGTCAGAATATATATCACAGAGAAGCCCTTGGATTAGCTTAGCTCGGGTCACATACCGGTACCTGTTGGATCAGTTTGTGGGTTCAGCATTGTGGTTCTGATGTCTCGAGCTGAGGATACATGTCTCCCCACCCCTGGAGCCGGAGGGTCAGCACACTCTGCAGCTCCCTCAGGATCACGTGCGGGGTTGGGGAAGGGACAAAACCTCTAGGCGAGGCCTGGGTTTCCTGTGGCTCAGAAGTAAGGCATCTGCCTGCAGCGCAGAGCCAGGGGTTCAGTCCTTGGTTGGGACGATTTCCCTGGAGGGAGGACATGTCAGCCCACTCCAGTCTCCTTGCCGGGCACGGGCAGGAGCCTGGTGGGCTACAGCCCATAGCATTACAAAAGTTGGACAGGACTGAGCGACTGACACTTTCACTTTCGCCATATGAACTCTTGTTCCCATATTCCAAAGACGGGTCTGTGGATGTGCCTTCTGAGGGGCTGGCCGTCAGCCCACTACAGAGGGTCAGAGGATCCTTCAGGTTCAGGGGGAGGAGTCATCCCTGGTGCACTTCCGGGTAGAACTCTTGAATGCAGGGAAAGCCAGGAGACTGCTCTCAGCCGTTGACCCCCTTTTTCCTAAAGTTTTTATGTTGAGATTATATAACTTTTTACCAGTTAAACAGATACACACAGAAGATAAGATTATATTACAATTGCCCAGCTGATTAACCTTCTGACATAGTTCCTTCCTATCTTCCATTCTTATTATAAGTGAATAAATGTTATAGGTAAATTCCCAGTCTCCTATCTTCCCCATCCTATTTCCATTTCCCTCCCTGCTTACCTAGAGACAATCACTATCATTAACTTGACATGTGACCAATGTATAGCATGTAACTTTATTGCCCATATACCTATTCATACATAATATATGGAATCATTGTATGTGTTTGTATTAAAAATGTGTTTTATATATGGCATTATACTGTATGTACCATTTTACAACTTGCAATTTTTTTTAATTTTGGCTTGCGTGTTTTTCATCAATACAGGTTGCTGCATGCACATCTAGTCCAGTCATTTTAACTGCAGCTTTTAGTGGCAGGCTCGCTCTTGCTCTCTTGTGCGTGGCTCTCGCTCAGGGTCAGAATATATATCACAGAGAAGCCCTTGGATTAGCTTAGCTCGGGTCACATACCGGTACCTGTTGGATCAGTTTGTGGGTTCAGCATTGTGGTTCTGATGTCTCGAGCTGAGGATACATGTCTCCCCACCCCTGGAGCCGGAGGGTCAGCACACTCTGCAGCTCCCCTCAGGATCACGTGCGTTTGAAGGATTGTTATGGGAAGAAGTGGGCAAGGATTAGGGCAGACAAAACCACAGATTGCCACATGAGTTTCAGCCTTGAGCTTGGACCTCAGATCCTCTGGAAGGCCTTCCCTGAGTCCTTAGAGGAGTCCGGGAAGGGCACGTGCTGGGTGCCTTGCCCTTAATCATCGGTGAAACCATTGTCCTAGAGTGTATTAATGGGGAAGGTCCCCTGGAGGAGGAAGTGGGCTCCTACTCCAGTATTCTTGCCCGCCGAATCCCATGGGCAGAGGAGCCTGGCAGGATTCAGTCCATCCCTAGGATCGCCATGAGTCAAACAACAGAGTGACTGGACGCCCGCAGAACCCATGTGAACTGTGCTCTCTTGTGGCGCGCTCGTCTAGGGCAGACTGCATGTTGTTTTACACCTGTACCTCAGGAAATGGACGGCTGACGCACTGTGGCCTCTCACCACGTGTTTTTGCCGGCATGGTTCCACCGAGTAATACTTGCAGCCTGACTTCTCATAAGTGAGTTCGTGCCAGGGCATCTTGTGTGGCTGTGGCATGTTTGCACCTGCCTTTCCGGCTCATTCACTTCTGGCCTTTTCTCACATCATTCGATTTGCGTGGGTGACTTGGCCCTGTTTTGGATTTTCGATTGCTTACTTAATGGTGAAAATTCAAGGAAAGATGAAATTGCCACCGTGTAAACTCAGACTCTTTCTCAAAGCTTGTGAGTGGAGCCCTACCAGGCTGTTTCCACCCACTGTCCCCTTAGCGTTCACATGTGCGCAGCAGTTCCTTTCCAGCCTCAGGCACGTCAGCAGAATGTTTCATGCAGATTTGCTTTTGAGTACCTTCTTCCAGCCTCAGGAGAACGTGGGTCCCCGTGAGTGTGAGATGCATTTCGGAGGCGCCATAGCGATCTGAATGGTCAAATCTGTCACCACTCATTGAGTGCTGTTTCTTTTTTTTTTTTAAGATTTATTTATTTATTTATTTTGGTGGGGGTGGGGTGGGGAGGGAGGGGAGCAGGCGGGCCAACTTCTATAGGTCTTTCATTTGTCCATTTTCATCCATCTTTGTTCTTCGGCTCCTGGGGGCCTCCCATCGCGGTAGCCCCTCTTGTCGCAGAGCACCGGCTCTGGGTGCATGCACTCCAGAGCTCGGGCTCGGTAATTGGACACATCGGTCCAGCCGCTCCGTGGCATGTGGGATCTTCCCAGGTCAGGGATTGAACCGGCACCCCTTGCACTGCAAGGCGGTGTCCTTACCCACTGGACCACCAGGGAAGCCCATTGAGTGCTGTTTCTGAGCCAGCTTTGTAAACATAGCTGTCGTCTTCAGCCTGTCACACAGGTGAGGACACAAGAGTTTGGAGAACTCGGGGATGCCCTCAGGTTCGCTCAGCTCCTGAGTGGTGGAGCCGGGATGTGAATCTGGACACAGACACTGGAGCCACACTCCTGAGGACCGTGCTCTGGTTCCCTTTGTCATCACGGAAGAGTGATGCTGGGGTTGTGATAGAAAAGGGCATCAGAGTGATCACAGAGAAGGCCTGGCGTTGTTGCCGTAACGCTTTGGCGAAATAAGGAGCATGAGGAGGAATCAGCCCAGGTCTTAGAGCACTCACCTCACAGCCTTTGGGAGGTGAGGCACCGGGGGGTGGGGGGTGTCCATGGCCTGAAGCCATGTCCATGGTGTAAGCTGGCACCATGCTTCCCAGAATACGAGAGAGTGAGCAGTACCTGTTGCCCAGTGTGGTTTCTGCCTCCAGCTTGCCCTGGGGCCCTGGGACTCTGGCGCTTGTAGGAGTTTCCCCGTGTAAACTCAGACTCTTTCTCAAAGCTTGTGAGTGGAGCCCTACCAGGCTGTTTCCACCCACTGTCCCCTTAGCGTTCACATGTCGCAGCAGTTCCTTTCCAGCCTCAGGCACGTCAGCAGAATGTTTCATGCAGATTTGCTTTTGAGTACCTTCTTCCAGCCTCAGGAGAACGTGGGTCCCCGTGAGTGTGAGATGCATTTCGGAGGCGCCATAGCGATCTGAATGGTCAAATCTGTCACCACTCATTGAGTGCTGTTTCTTTTTTTTTTTTAAGATTTATTTATTTATTTATTTTGGTGGGGGTGGGGTGGGGAGGGAGGGGAGCAGGCGGGCCAACTTCTATAGGTCTTTCATTTGTCCATTTTCATCCATCTTTGTTCTTCGGCTCCTGGGGGCCTCCCATCGCGGTAGCCCCTCTTGTCGCAGAGCACCGGCTCTGGGTGCATGCACTCCAGAGCTCGGGCTCGGTAATTGGACACATCGGTCCAGCCGCTCCGTGGCATGTGGGATCTTCCCAGGTCAGGGATTGAACCGGCACCCCTTGCACTGCAAGGCGGTGTCCTTACCCACTGGACCACCAGGGAAGCCCATTGAGTGCTGTTTCTGAGCCAGCTTTGTAAACATAGCTGTCGTCTTCAGCCTGTCACACAGGTGAGGACACAAGAGTTTGGAGAACTCGGGGATGCCCTCAGGTTCGCTCAGCTCCTGAGTGGTGGAGCCGGGATGTGAATCTGGACACAGACACTGGAGCCACACTCCTGAGGACCGTGCTCTGGTTCCCTTTGTCATCACGGAAGAGTGATGCTGGGGTTGTGATAGAAAAGGGCATCAGAGTGATCACAGAGAAGGCCTGGCGTTGTTGCCGTAACGCTTTGGCGAAATAAGGAGCATGAGGAGGAATCAGCCCAGGTCTTAGAGCACTCACCTCACAGCCTTTGGGAGGTGAGGCACCGGGGGGTGGGGGGTGTCCATGGCCTGAAGCCATGTCCATGGTGTAAGCTGGCACCATGCTTCCCAGAATACGAGAGAGTGAGCAGTACCTGTTGCCCAGTGTGGTTTCTGCCTCCAGCTTGCCCTGGGGCCCTGGGACTCTGGCGCTTGTAGGAGTCCTTTAAGTGGGGAGACTATGACTATGTGGATAAACATTGAGACACACAAGACATTTCACTTAGAATACCTACATGACCTGAGAGAGACACGGAGACATGACCTGAGAAATTGACAGCAGGCCAGTAGTGGACTCTAGTGATATGTACGATTATTATGAAGGATGAATTCAGTGGAGCAATACAGGTAAGGCCACGGGTCCTACTTTTTTTTGTGCTGTTTTAAAATCAATATATACAAGGGCTTTTGTAAGTTCAGTCTAGGTCTTCGTGTCTGTCTTCCAACCCTGTATTTACTCTAAAGTCTTGTATTACTTAGCTGTGAGTTCTCTGACCACAAATGTTTTCAGGAACATAACCGCTCTAGTCGAGGGGAATGACGGACGTCCCTGATGGGAGACCCTGTGCTCTTTGTAACCCGTCTCCTGTACTAGGTTACTCTAAGTAGCTTCCAGGGAGGGACACTGTCTCCTGCCTTGGTAATACTTTGCTCAGCTCTATCTAAGTAGATACACTTGGTTTCAATTTGAGTCGTGGTACTAATGGCATAGGAGTCTGTGTTCCCACATGGGTTACCTCGTTTCTGTCTGTGGAAAGCTGTTACAGGGTGAAGGAGGCCATGGAAGTAGAGCTGTGTGTTTTATTCCCCTCCAGGTAGCATCCCAGCGCATCAGCTCAGTGGACCTCTCCTGTTGTAGCCTGGAGCATCTGCCCGCCAACCTCTTCTACAGCCAAGACCTCACTCACCTCAACTTAAAGCAGAACTTTCTGAGGCAGAGTGCCAGTCTACCCACGGCACGGGGGCTCAGCGAGCTGCCAAGGTGAGCAGGCTGAACAGGTCTGTCATTAGGAAGGGACGGAGGGGCTGTCTCCCTCTGGCTGTTCTTGAATATTCTGACTTAAAAAGCTACAGTGGGTAACCTTTCTCTTTCACAGAGCAGGGTCATGGGACTATAGTAGTGAAGACACTATCAGTTCTCATTCTGGATTTTCTCAAGGCCTCTGCCTTTGAAATGAATGGTTTAGGTATTTATTAAGTGGCTAGATTTGTATAAGAACACTTCTCTTAAACCAGTTTTATTTCTTAACCGGTCTATACATGCATCTGTGAAAAGTTAATGATAGTTGATGTGTTACTTCTAAACTACATGGCTTTGGTCAGAATACTTCTTTCACAATTTACAAAAGAAGTCAGTTTTTTCCATGAAAAGATGTTTCCTTCGAAATCTAAGAGCTAAGGTTTAAATCCATTAATACCACATCGTCTGAGTGATTGTGTATAGGTTTCAAGTGCCTCATGTTAAATGAAAAGGGTCTGTGTCTGTCTTCCAACCCTGTATTTACTCTAAAGTCTTGTATTACTTAGCTGTGAGTTCTCTGACCACAAATGTTTTCAGGAACATAACCGCTCTAGTCGAGGGGAATGACGGACGTCCCTGATGGGAGACCCTGTGCTCTTTGTAACCCGTCTCCTGTACTAGGTTACTCTAAGTAGCTTCCAGGGAGGGACACTGTCTCCTGCCTTGGTAATACTTTGCTCAGCTCTATCTAAGTAGATACACTTGGTTTCAATTTGAGTCGTGGTACTAATGGCATAGGAGTCTGTGTTCCCACATGGGTTACCTCGTTTCTGTCTGTGGAAAGCTGTTACAGGGTGAAGGAGGCCATGGAAGTAGAGCTGTGTGTTTTATTCCCCTCCAGGTAGCATCCCAGCGCATCAGCTCAGTGGACCTCTCCTGTTGTAGCCTGGAGCATCTGCCCGCCAACCTCTTCTACAGCCAAGACCTCACTCACCTCAACTTAAAGCAGAACTTTCTGAGGCAGAGTGCCAGTCTACCCACGGCACGGGGGCTCAGCGAGCTGCCAAGGTGAGCAGGCTGAACAGGTCTGTCATTAGGAAGGGACGGAGGGGCTGTCTCCCTCTGGCTGTTCTTGAATATTCTGACTTAAAAAGCTACAGTGGGTAACCTTTCTCTTTCACAGAGCAGGGTCATGGGACTATAGTAGTGAAGACACTATCAGTTCTCATTCTGGATTTTCTCAAGGCCTCTGCCTTTGAAATGAATGGTTTAGGTATTTATTAAGTGGCTAGATTTGTATAAGAACACTTCTCTTAAACCAGTTTTATTTCTTAACCGGTCTATACATGCATCTGTGAAAAGTTAATGATAGTTGATGTGTTACTTCTAAACTACATGGCTTTGGTCAGAATACTTCTTTCACAATTTACAAAAGAAGTCAGTTTTTTCCATGAAAAGATGTTTCCTTCGAAATCTAAGAGCTAAGGTTTAAATCCATTAATACCACATCGTCTGAGTGATTGTGTATAGGTTTCAAGTGCCTCATGTTAAATGAAAAGGGTCTGTGTCTTCAAAACTGGAAGGCAGGGTCTTAACTCCTTTTATCTGAAACAAATTGAGAGATTTACCATATTTTGTTTTCTTTTTTTTTTTTTGGAGCAGTGATCAGTCTTGATTCTGTGGTAAATGAAGCCTGTGATACTTAAATATTTGTTGCAAATATATGAGCCATGAACTATAGAAGGATGTAACTTTTAAAGAAATAACGACTAGTTCATTTGTTTGTAAATGAGTGTTAATGATCAAAGATTAACCTATGATAATTTACCATGATGATTATATGTTTATGGTTTTTAACATCTGAAAGAATAACGCAATAGAGATTTATATAAAATTTGTGTCGATATATAGGAACGGGGAAGAGTATTTCAGTTGTCTTTTCAGATGACTGTGAATCTTCTTCTCTGATACTTCATCAGAATTTGACAAGTAAAAATTTCTTAGATATGGGTTTCCATGTGGAATGTAGAACCCTTTTGGGGGACTTTTAAAATCCTTTTTTTTTTTTTGTAAACAGCCCTCTTTTATTTGTTAATTTTTTAAAGATTTATTTATTTGTTTATTGTTGGCTGTGGTGGGGTTCTTGTTGGTGCACTGAGGCTTCCTCTTGTTGAGGTGAGTGGGGGGATATTCTCTGTTGTTGTGTGCAGGCTTCTCATTGCAGTGGCTTCTCTTGTTGCAGAGCACAGGCTCTAGGCACTCAGGGCTTCACTGGTGGCAGCTCACGGGCTCTGGAGCACTGGCTCAGTGATTGAGATCCACGGGCTTAGTTGCTCTGTGGCATGTGGGATCTTCCCGGATTAGGGATCAAACCAGTGTCCCTTGCATTACAAGGCAGATTCTTAATCACTGGACCACCACGGAAGCCCTTAAAATTCTTTTACATTAGGATCACCTCTGCTCTTTCTTGCACTTTGAAAAGATCTGTGTACTTCTTTCACAATTTACAAAAGAAGTCAAAGTTTTTCCATGAAAAGATGTTTCCTTCGAAATCTAAGAGCTAAGGTTTAAATCCATTAATACCACATCGTCTGAGTGATTGTGTATAGGTTTCAAGTGCCTCATGTTAAATGAAAAGGGTCTGTGTCTTCAAAACTGGAAGGCAGGGTCTTAACTCCTTTTATCTGAAACAAATTGAGAGATTTACCATATTTTGTTTTCTTTTTTTTTTTTTGGAGCAGTGATCAGTCTTGATTCTGTGGTAAATGAAGCCTGTGATACTTAAATATTTGTTGCAAATATATGAGCCATGAACTATAGAAGGATGTAACTTTTAAAGAAATAACGACTAGTTCATTTGTTTGTAAATGAGTGTTAATGATCAAAGATTAACCTATGATAATTTACCATGATGATTATATGTTTATGGTTTTTAACATCTGAAAGAATAACGCAATAGAGATTTATATAAAATTTGTGTCGATATATAGGAACGGGGAAGAGTATTTCAGTTGTCTTTTCAGATGACTGTGAATCTTCTTCTCTGATACTTCATCAGAATTTGACAAGTAAAAATTTCTTAGATATGGGTTTCCATGTGGAATGTAGAACCCTTTTGGGGGACTTTTAAAATCCTTTTTTTTTTTTTGTAAACAGCCCTCTTTTATTTGTTAATTTTTTAAAGATTTATTTATTTGTTTATTGTTGGCTGTGGTGGGGTTCTTGTTGCTGCACTGAGGCTTCCTCTTGTTGAGGTGAGTGGGGGGATATTCTCTGTTGTTGTGTGCAGGCTTCTCATTGCAGTGGCTTCTCTTGTTGCAGAGCACAGGCTCTAGGCACTCAGGGCTTCACTGGTGGCAGCTCACGGGCTCTGGAGCACTGGCTCAGTGATTGAGATCCACGGGCTTAGTTGCTCTGTGGCATGTGGGATCTTCCCGGATTAGGGATCAAACCAGTGTCCCTTGCATTACAAGGCAGATTCTTAATCACTGGACCACCAGGGAAGCCCCTTAAAATTCTTTTACATTAGGATCACCTCTGCTCTTTCTTGCACTTTGAAAAGACCTTTGTCCATACATCATTTCATTGCATTACGTATTGGTCATTGGGAAAATGCTGGTATGTTGGATAATACAGGTATTCCAAATGTTAACATACTTTGTGACTCAATTTTGAGGCATGACAATTGTTGCTATCACCAGTGACCTCACCAGAAAAAAAAAAAAATCTTTTACGTATTCGAAAGTTGTTAGGCTTACTGTGGAAATAACTTTTCCAACATTTTAAATTTCAGTTGAAAGCTCGAAGGCTACCCTTGGCAATAAATACTGTCAGTTGTTTTTCCTGAAGTGACCTTTTCACTTCATTGTAGAGAAAATGTCTGCCAAACACCCAAGCCCGAATCCTGAGTTTGTCAGTTCTTTTGAGTGAAAGTGGTGTTCCATGAACATTGTGACCAGTTTGGCTCCCAATTCAAGTGATCGTACAAGTGTTTCCCTTCAGTGCACTGTATATGGCAGGAGTGCCTTATGTGGGCTTCCCATTTTATCACCCAGAAAATGAAAAATATATATTCACAGGTCAAAATGTAATACAAATGTGTTTCTTGCCCCCTCAGAGCAATTTTAAACTAACACTGGCATTATGCATTTTTGAAAGAATGTTTTTGCTACAATTGCCTGGCAGAGAAGTGTATTGTGACCGTGGGGTCAGTTTGGTGCCTTGCTGAATGACTCTCTCGGCAGTAAGAACTGCAGAAAGACATTGTGCTTGAGCACTTCCTTATTCTTCCTGGAGCTTGTGGATACGTGAAAGGGAACCACAGGAAATTTCTCGAACTTAGGTCTTTATTTGCCTTTTGTTTTTTTGCCCGTAATAAAGTTACCATGATTTCTGGTAATAAAAAGCCATTTCAGGCACTCAGGGCTTCACTGGTGGCAGCTCACGGGCTCTGGAGCACTGGCTCAGTGATTGAGATCCACGGGCTTAGTTGCTCTGTGGCATGTGGGATCTTCCCGGATTAGGGATCAAACCAGTGTCCCTTGCATTACAAGGCAGATTCTTAATCACTGGACCACCAGGGAAGCCACTTAAAATTCTTTTACATTAGGATCACCTCTGCTCTTTCTTGCACTTTGAAAAGACCTTTGTCCATACATCATTTCATTGCATTACGTATTGGTCATTGGGAAAATGCTGGTATGTTGGATAATACAGGTATTCCAAATGTTAACATACTTTGTGACTCAATTTTGAGGCATGACAATTGTTGCTATCACCAGTGACCTCACCAGAAAAAAAAAAAAATCTTTTACGTATTCGAAAGTTGTTAGGCTTACTGTGGAAATAACTTTTCCAACATTTTAAATTTCAGTTGAAAGCTCGAAGGCTACCCTTGGCAATAAATACTGTCAGTTGTTTTTCCTGAAGTGACCTTTTCACTTCATTGTAGAGAAAATGTCTGCCAAACACCCAAGCCCGAATCCTGAGTTTGTCAGTTCTTTTGAGTGAAAGTGGTGTTCCATGAACATTGTGACCAGTTTGGCTCCCAATTCAAGTGATCGTACAAGTGTTTCCCTTCAGTGCACTGTATATGGCAGGAGTGCCTTATGTGGGCTTCCCATTTTATCACCCAGAAAATGAAAAATATATACTCACAGGTCAAAATGTAATACAAATGTGTTTCTTGCCCCCTCAGAGCAATTTTAAACTAACACTGGCATTATGCATTTTTGAAAGAATGTTTTTGCTACAATTGCCTGGCAGAGAAGTGTATTGTGACCGTGGGGTCAGTTTGGTGCCTTGCTGAATGACCTCTCTCGGCAGTAAGAACTGCAGAAAGACATTGTGCTTGAGCACTTCCTTATTCTTCCCTGGAGCTTGTGGATACGTGAAAGGGAACCACAGGAAATTTCTCGAACTTAGGTCTTTATTTGCCTTGTGTGCTGATAAATACTGTTTTTACTGACTCTTCTGTAATAAAGTTACCATGATTTTTTGCTGAAGGGTAATAGGAAAGGGAAGCCCATTCCAGGATTCTTGCCTGGAGAATCCCATGGACAGGGGAGCCTGGTGGGCTATGGATCGTGGGGTCACAAAGAGTCGGACACGACTGAATCGACTCAGCGCGCACAGTGATCTTTTTTGCTCTCTGTTCCTATTTAATGGTCAGCCGCTGAGAAGCAGATCAGGTCCTGTGGTCTGTGGACAGGGCTTCTCCTCCTCAAAAGCTTCACGGCAGGGCTGTTGGAATTGAACCTTGTGGTTTTGTTGGGGAACTTCCAGAGACAGTGTCAGTGGATCTTCTCCCTGGGGTGGGTCAGCAGTATTTGAGGGGACTCCTTTGGTCTTTTGCCTGGGCAGTGCGTCCTGGGATTCAGGGAGTAGAGCAGGGAGAGCTGGAATCTCAGAGTCTAGTGTGGGGGGTTTATTTGACCCCCTGTCTTCAGAACTGTTTCTAACCATCCTCGATGTCTTTGAGCCAGGGTTTCTTGGGTTCGGTTTCTTCCAGGGAATAAGCTGTCTCCTGCTGCAATTGGGGAGAGGATCTGGGATCTCACATTATTCCTTCTATTTTGAAAATCTTTTGTAGAAGTGTCAGAAGTGTTCTATTCGATGGGTTTCCACAAAGTGAACACCAGTGCTCGTACTGAGAAATAGAAATTACTAGAACCTGGAAACCCTCCCTGTTCGTCATCTAAAGACAAGCACTGTCTCCACTTCTAACACTGTAGGTTTGCCTATTTTTGTTCATAATATAAATGAGTCACATGTACTTGTGTCCAGCATCTTTCATTTACATTTTTAAGGCAAAACAGAGCGTATCAAATACATATTATCAGTTTCCCCTATATAGTGTAATATTAATATAAAGCGATGACTTTGATGTGTTGTAGAATGAACACATTTGAGTTTGCACTGCTAAATTTTAAAGCGGGATAGGACCTGGTCTGTGGGAGCACTTCCTTATTCTTCCTGGAGCTTGTGGATACGTGAAAGGGAACCACAGGAAATTTCTCGAACTTAGTTTTATTTGCCTTGTGTGCTGATAAATACTGTTTTTACTGACTCTTCTGTAATAAAGTTACCATGATTTTTTGCTGAAGGGTAATAGGAAAGGGAAGCCCATTCCAGGATTCTTGCCTGGAGAATCCCATGGACAGGGGAGCCTGGTGGGCTATGGATCGTGGGGTCACAAAGAGTCGGACACGACTGAATCGACTCAGCGCGCACAGTGATCTTTTTTGCTCTCTGTTCCTATTTAATGGTCAGCCGCTGAGAAGCAGATCAGGTCCTGTGGTCTGTGGACAGGGCTTCTCCTCCTCAAAAGCTTCACGGCAGGGCTGTTGGAATTGAACCTTGTGGTTTTGTTGGGGAACTTCCAGAGACAGTGTCAGTGGATCTTCTCCCTGGGGTGGGTCAGCAGTATTTGAGGGGACTCCTTTGGTCTTTTGCCTGGGCAGTGCGTCCTGGGATTCAGGGAGTAGAGCAGGGAGAGCTGGAATCTCAGAGTCTAGTGTGGGGGGTTTATTTGACCCCCTGTCTTCAGAACTGTTTCTAACCATCCTCGATGTCTTTGAGCCAGGGTTTCTTGGGTTCGGTTTCTTCCAGGGAATAAGCTGTCTCCTGCTGCAATTGGGGAGAGGATCTGGGATCTCACATTATTCCTTCTATTTTGAAAATCTTTTGTAGAAGTGTCAGAAGTGTTCTATTCGATGGGTTTCCACAAAGTGAACACCAGTGCTCGTACTGAGAAATAGAAATTACTAGAACCTGGAAACCCTCCCTGTTCGTCATCTAAAGACAAGCACTGTCTCCACTTCTAACACTGTAGGTTTGCCTATTTTTGTTCATAATATAAATGAGTCACATGTACTTGTGTCCAGCATCTTTCATTTACATTTTTAAGGCAAAACAGAGCGTATCAAATACATATTATCAGCTTCCCCTATATAGTGCGTAATATTAATATAAAGCGATGACTTTGATGTGTTGTAGAATGAACACATTTGAGTTTGCACTGCTTCCAAAGATTTGTTAAGTTTCTGTGGCATTAAGCGTTGGGGAGATAGGCTGAGGGTACCTGGTCTGTGGGGTCTGAGCAGCTGGTAATGATGTTGCCCTTTGTTTAAGAAAACAAAATCCAGGTTTTAAACTAGTGAGTTTTTCCACCACTTACTAATAGGAGATTTTTGTGTCCCATTCCCATTAGCCATGAAGAATTTTATTGGTAAGTTTTCAAAGTAGGAAGTCTGTAAGTTTATATGCACATGCACACAGATGTTTAGTGCTAGAAATTGATATTATATATATATATATATATTTAAAACTCAATTATACTTCAAAAAGCACTAATGTAGTTTATTTAGGGTCATCCAGTTAATATGGTATTTTTGAGATATGCTATATATTTAATGTCTTGTTTTCAGTTGAATGTTTAAGGAATTTTTGTTTATCTCCAGTGTAGGTTTCACAGGGACTATGTTCAAGAAGTACCAAAGGATAATTTATTTTTCAGTTTCTACCAATGTCTCAAGGGATGAATTTTTTGATTGCAATGTTAGGGCAGATATCCAGAGAAAAAATTTGCATATAATGCATTTATAACAGATGGGCATTCTGAGCCTTCTTCCTTTAGCCATGTATTCCACTAACTATTCTTCCTGTTGTAGATTCTCACCTTAAACAAGCAAGCACTTTTCACAGAGCATCTCCAGTGGCATTTGCAGCAGCATTCTAATTCTGGCAAGATGGCCTGCTCATGTCCACACACAGGCCAGCGGTTTCAAAGGGAAAACATTGTTCTTGGAACTCCCAGTGTTTGTTTTTCCTTTATTGGCATTGGAGCTCTTCAGTTAGTTTTCAAAAATAGAGGAGAGGCAAAATCAGAGGAACTTTTGGTAGTTTTAGTGGTTTCTTCTGAATTCTGTATGTTACCAATAATTACGACGCATTCTTTACCTCTATTTTATTAGTATATACTATTTCCCTTAACTGTATTCTACTTAGATAATACAGGTGGTATTCATCCTAAGATGATTATTATTTGCAATGGAGAATTGTTGTAATAAAATTTATTAAGTTTCTTTGTAAAGTCAGTGAAAAGGACAACTTTTGCCGGCTTAAATTTGAGGAATATAATTTTCCATGTCTTCATTTTTATTATTTTGTATATGCGTTGGGGAGATAGGCTGAGGGTACCTGGTCTGTGGGGTCTGAGCAGCTGGTAATGATGTTGCCCTTTGTTTAAGAAAACAAAATCCAGGTTTTAAACTAGTGAGTTTTTCCACCACTTACTAATAGGAGATTTTTGTGTCCCATTCCCATTAGCCATGAAGAATTTTATTGGTAAGTTTTCAAAGTAGGAAGTCTGTAAGTTTATATGCACATGCACACAGATGTTTAGTGCTAGAAATTGATATTATATATATATATATATATTTAAAACTCAATTATACTTCAAAAAGCACTAATGTAGTTTATTTAGGGTCATCCAGTTAATATGGTATTTTTGAGATATGCTATATATTTAATGTCTTGTTTTCAGTTGAATGTTTAAGGAATTTTTGTTTATCTCCAGTGTAGGTTTCACAGGGACTATGTTCAAGAAGTACCAAAGGATAATTTATTTTTCAGTTTCTACCAATGTCTCAAGGGATGAATTTTTAGATTGCAATGTTAGGGCAGATATCCAGAGAAAAACTTTGCATATAATGCATTTATAACAGATGGGCATTCTGAGCCTTCTTCCTTTAGCCATGTATTCCACTAACTATTCTTCCTGTTGTAGATTCTCACCTTAAACAAGCAAGCACTTTTCACAGAGCATCTCCAGTGGCATTTGCAGCAGCATTCTAATTCTGGCAAGATGGCCTGCTCATGTCCACACACAGGCCAGCGGTTTCAAAGGGAAAACATTGTTCTTGGAACTCCCAGTGTTTGTTTTTCCTTTATTGGCATTGGAGCTCTTCAGTTAGTTTTCAAAAATAGAGGAGAGGCAAAATCAGAGGAACTTTTGGTAGTTTTAGTGGTTTCTTCTGAATTCTGTATGTTACCAATAATTACGACGCATTCTTTACCTCTATTTTATTAGTATATACTATTTCCCTTAACTGTATTCTACTTAGATAATACAGGTGGTATTCATCCTAAGATGATTATTATTTGCAATGGAGAATTGTTGTAATAAAATTTATTAAGTTTCTTTGTAAAGTCAGTGAAAAGGACAACTTTTTGCCGGCTTAAATTTGAGGAATATAATTTCCCTCCCATGTCTTCATTTTTTATTATTTGAATATGGTATCGAAACAGTGTGACCGGGGCCTCCCTGGTGGTCCAGTGGGTAAGGACACCGCCTTGCAGTGCAAGGGGCTCCCATTCAATCCCTGGCCTGGGAAGATCCCATGTGCCACGGAGCGGCTGGACCGATGTGTCCAGCTACTGAGCCGGAGCTCTGGAGCGCATGTGCCCAGAGCCAGAGAGGCCACGGCAATGGGAGGCCCACACAGGCCAAAGAGCAAAGATGGATAAAAATACATACATGAAAGACCAATAAAAGTTGCCAATAAATAAATAAGTAAACTGGTAAGAAAGACAGTAAATAAGACATGTCAAATTAAAAAAAAAGAAAAGTAAACAGTGTGACCTTATTTGTACTAAACTATATTGGTGTTCAAACATTTCAAATGTACTTTTATGTTAATAGAGCTAAATTTATTAAAATTTCACGAGTCGTCACATTGCATAGACAGATCTAAAGTTTGTAACCTTCTGTGGTGATAATCCGGTGCCGTGTTTGCAAAGAGTAATGTCAGAGGAAACTCACTAGCCAAGTTTGATAGAAATAATTTGTATGTTTTTGGTAGCTTTGTCCATGGTACTGGGAAGGTTCTCTGATTAGATGTGAAATTTCCTTCAGCTGAAAAGAGTGAGAGAAATGGGAGGGGTGGGACTTCTTCAGATGGGAGTGAAGGAATGAAGTTGGGTTGGGCGTGCAAGTATGTGGTGGTATAAGACTCATTATTATGCCTGGCATTTATCAAGTACCTTTCTTCTTAGTACCTTTCCATTTTCTATGTTTTAAGTCTCCATGAGATGGACCACAAGGGACATTATTTCCTACCCTGTTCTTTTTGAGGATCTTGGCATTTTAGAGCTACAAACGTATTCGTTTTGATTACGTATCCTTACCAAAAATTCCAGGTTTTTATAGAAAGAGTGATTTTAATTTTTATTTTTCATCAGTGATCCCTGAAAACTCTTTTTTTTTTTTTTTTAATTTTGGTCTCTTTTATTGGTTTTTATTATTTTCATCCATCTTTATTCTTTGGTCTGTGTGGGCCTCCAACTAAAGTGGCCTCTCTTGCCACACGTGGGCACGTGTGCTCCAGAGCGCTGGCTCGCGGTTGGACACACCGGTCCGGCCGCTCCGTGGCACGTGGGATCTTCCTGGACGAGGGATCGAACCAGCCCCTTGCACTGCAAGGCGGACTCTTTACCCACAGGACCACCAGGGGAAGCCCCGAAAACTTTTTAGTGAAAATAATGATAATTTGTGAACACAATGGGATCGGGAGAGGCCCACCAAAAGGGTTTTTCAGCTTATTGGCTAAACATAGACTGCAGTGCTCAGAATAGTGTCAGCTTCTCTGAAGATGCGCCAGCCTATAAAAAATATTATAAGCAAACAGGAGCATCTCGTTGCTGAAGAAAGGGCATCGCTGACAAAACAGCTAGAGACAAAGCACAGCACGGCTGCAGCTCCAGAAGAAAACCTCAGGAAGGAATTTCCACTACAGGGTCTGGAGGGCGGCTTGCCAAACGTCTAAGGCATCTCGGAGACGGTATGGAACGCCCTTCCTCCGGTTAACTCTTCCCACCACGAGAGGTTCCTTTCTCACCCAGCTTTGCTTCTCAGATGGAATTTTGATCCTCTTGGGAAGTTTTCCATCTCACACAATTCCCCTTTTCCTTCTCTGAGCTTCTGATCAAAGGGAAGCCTGTGCTTAACGCTTGGGGCGCTGAGATTGTGTCGCCTTTGGTGCCGTCCTTGGCAACAGCTCCTAGCCTCATTTCTGGCCATAATAGCCCATTTTCTTCTTCTCTCGTACTGTGCGTTTACAAGAGAGAGAGCTCAGAAAGAAACAAAAGATTTACTTGTCAACCAGACTCTATTAAATTCAGTTTGCCCCCTTGACTTCTTGGGATCCTTTAAGATGTTCTTTAACTTTTTTTTTTGTTTCCTCTCCATTTAAGTAAAAAGTGGGCAGGGATCTCCACAGTCCTTGGCTTGAATCCAGAGAGGCTATTGTATTCTGGCCAGTTCTGTTCTGTTTATTTTCCTGGAGCTCTTTGCTGGACTGTGGAAGTTTCAACTGTAAGAGTTTAATGTTAAACATAATATTTGCAGAAATTTGCTATTCTGTGTGGGCCTCCAACTAAAGTGGCCTCTCTTGCCACACGTGGGCACGTGTGCTCCAGAGCGCTGGCTCGCGGTTGGACACACCGGTCCGGCCGCTCCGTGGCACGTGGGATCTTCCTGGACGAGGGATCGAACCAGCCCCTTGCACTGCAAGGCGGACTCTTTACCCACAGGACCACCAGGGGAAGCCCCGAAAACTTTTTAGTGAAAATAATGATAATTTGTGAACACAATGGGATCGGGAGAGGCCCACCAAAAGGGTTTTTCAGCTTATTGGCTAAACATAGACTGCAGTGCTCAGAATAGTGTCAGCTTCTCTGAAGATGCGCCAGCCTATAAAAAATATTATAAGCAAACAGGAGCATCTCGTTGCTGAAGAAAGGGCATCGCTGACAAAACAGCTAGAGACAAAGCACAGCACGGCTGCAGCTCCAGAAGAGAAAACCTCAGGAAGGAATTTCCACTACAGGGTCTGGAGGGCGGCTTGCCAAACGTCTAAGGCATCTCGGAGACGGTATGGAACGCCCTTCCTCCGGTTAACTCTTCCCACCACGAGAGGTTCCTTTCTCACCCAGCTTTGCTTCTCAGATGGAATTTTGATCCTCTTGGGAAGTTTTCCATCTCACACAATTCCCCTTTTCCTTCTCTGAGCTTCTGATCAAAGGGAAGCCTGTGCTTAACGCTTGGGGCGCTGAGATTGTGTCGCCTTTGGTGCCCTCCTTGGCAACAGCTCCTAGCCTCATTTCTGGCCATAATAGCCCATTTTCTTCTTCTCTCGTACTGTGCGTTTACAAGAGAGAGAGCTCAGAAAGAAACAAAAGATTTACTTGTCAACCAGACTCTATTAAATTCAGTTTGCCCCCTTGACTTCTTGGGATCCTTTAAGATGTTCTTTAACTTTTTTTTTTGTTTCCTCTCCATTTAAGTAAAAAGTGGGCAGGGATCTCCACAGTCCTTGGCTTGAATCCAGAGAGGCTATTGTATTCTGGCCAGTTCTGTTCTGTTTATTTTCCTGGAGCTCTTTGCTGGACTGTGGAAGTTTCAACTGTAAGAGTTTAATGTTAAACATAATATTTGCAGAAATTTGCTATTCTGCGTGGTAACCAACTTTCCCCCCTGGCTGGCTCTTAGGGGACAGGATAAGCATGCGGCGAGGGGGCCAAGTCTGTGGTTTAGGATCATCGTTAACGGGGCACTTGGAGTCGTGATTAACATCATTACTGGGGACCTCTGGAATAACGTTTCGGTCGCCAGCGTGAGGCTGATGATGGAAACCAGTAATACTCCTCTTTCTCCCTCTCCCCCGCCTCCTGTCAGACAGACTCGGGTAACTCTGGGGCGTCCCCGTCCCCGACAACACACAGGCGGAACCCGAACGCCCAGGACTGGGGAGGGCTGCTGTTTGTCCTCAGAGGTGATGGGCTGGCTTTGCTGCTCCTGGGGCCTCTCTGGAGCAGTGGAGCTTTGAAGGGGAGGAGTCAGACCCCTGCTGTCAGTTCCCACAGCGGGATAATGAGGCTGGAGCTGGCAGGGGATTTGACAGGGGCCTCTCAAAGCAGGGCACGCCCGTCCCTCCCTGGTGATGTCTTTGGGACTCCTAATTAACATGAAACCTAAGGGAAAGTCTGACTTTGCAAATAGTTGTTCTTTCCTCCAATTAAAAAATTTCTACCAGAAGGCTCACTTTCACCCCACATTGAGAACGAGTGTGTGTGTGTGTGTGTGTGAAGCAGAAGAAGGAAGAGGGAGGTGTTCCTTCGTATATGTGGTACATAGATCCATGCATTCTAGACAGGTTATTTTATTTCCCTCTTCAGAAATTTTCCCAAGGTAAATAGCAGTGTCTTTACCTGCAATCCAGGAGGCGCTCTGCAAACAGTCATTAAGCCTTCTCTACACCCACTGGAGTCCTTTCTGCTTAACAGTGTGTTTGCTTAATATTTCCCAGAAATACTCTGGAACTTTTGCCCTCCAAATCAGTGTTTCTCATTTGTGAAATGCCTACATCAGAATCAGCTGGGTTGGGCTTCCCTGGTGGTCCAGTGGGTCAGACTCCGTCTTGCAGGGCAAGGGCCACCAGTTTGATCCCTGACCTGGGAAGATCCCACAAGCCGCGGAGCGGCTGAACCAGTGTGTCCAGTTACGAGCCAGCACTCTGGAGCGCCTGCGCCCAGAGCCGGTGCTCTGAAATTAGGGAGGCCACTTCAGTTGGAGGCCCACACCATGCCAAAGAATAAAGATGGATAAACAATGAAACAAAGCAAAAAACCCCGTTGACTTAGAGGCAAAAACAAAACAAAAAAAGAATCAACTGGACATTTTCTTGAAACAGAGATACCTAGTTTTCATCCCAGACCTGCTGAATCTGAACCTGAGGCAGTGGGCACAGGAATCTGCATTTGAACAGTGCTTACTGAAGTCTGAGAAAGTCCCACCAGCCTGTTCTTTCTGAGTATTCTCTTTTCAATCCCCCATCTGCCTGTTCATGTCCCTTGGATACAAGTGAATTTTCTCTTCCGCAGGCACTCAGGGTTTTTTTTTTTTTTTTTTTTTCAATACGTTTTCGTCTTCTGCTTTTTTTTTTTTTATATATATAGCAGCTTTGTTCCCAAATGGTTTCAGGTTGCTAAAAGGGTGAAAGCCGTGCCTAACTCACATGTGTATGCTTCACACACCTTTGTACCTAAGAAGAACTCAGAAAATGTTTAGTGAATGAACGGTTCAGTCCTAGGATAGGATTTTTATTATACTCAGTAAACTTTGGGTATGGGATTTTTTTTCTGTTTAAATATCAAATATGCCTGGTCTGTTTATGATGTGAGCTTTTAAGCTTTTCACGTCTAAGCATGTTTTCATGACATACTTATTCTTTCCAGCTTTCGCTCCTGATCACCTTCTCCTTTGGTAATCCAATATCCTTGATGGAGACGTTACCTGGTTTTCATTTGTACATATCCTTGGATGACTCACCTGGGAGTTTGTCCAAGTACATCGTGGGGGTCTTCTTTGCTTTGAGAAGGAAATAGCAGTCTGTTTTCTGCCTATTGCAGAAATCTTTTTGCAGTTGTCCTCCTAGTGTGGTACTTGTGTGATTAGTTGCTCAGTCGTGTCCAATTCTTTGCGACCCCAAGACCTGTAGCCCACCAGAGTCCTCTGTCCATGGGGCTCTGCAGGCAAGAATACTGGAGTGGGCTGCCATGCCCTTTCCCTGGATTACTGTGGTGGTTAGTGATAAACATCTTTTGAATAGTACCATGATGCAATTGGCTAACCAGGGGCAGATCTGTTGTTGAGAAAATGAAAAACTAAATGGATAAAGTGAGAACTCTGATAAGAGAGATGTTTAACTATAACTGAACATGCTTTTTTGTTTTTTTTTTTATTATAGTTTTGCTGATTTATAAAAGAAACAGAAAATGACAGCTTTATGCTACTTATGACTGACTGTTTTCATGAATATAGTTAAGGCAGAGCTCCTGTAATCTAGTGATTGCTGTTTCCACATGCTTACTGTCTTGTGGTTTGGAATGATTTTCAATATAATGTAATTACTGGATTCACGGAAGCCTGCTCCTGCACGCTGCTGCGTCTCTTGCTATGGACAGGAGCTCTGTCTTGTTGGCTGTTGTATCCATAGGGTTAAGTGAGTCTACGATCTGGCACAGAGTAAGTAACCAATAAGTGCCTCTTGTTTGAATTATTTTTAAAAGGGAGGATTAAAGTAAAAATCTCTTTAGGGAATGCTTTAATTTGCCTTACAGCAGCGTGTCCATTGTAATTATTGCCAGCACTGAGTGTTCTCCGTTTCCTTGATCGTTATTTTGGAAAAATTATGTCTGTGAGTTGTAGCTTTGGTATACTTATTCTGTTTTTTTAACATCTGCAGCAATTCTTAAGAAAATTTTGCTTCAATCCTTGTGTGGCCATCAATTTTACATCTTATGCAAGTCAAACTATGCACATGTTTATTTTTGTGTTCTAGTCCTATGAGAAGGTGATATGCTAGTTTTGCTAATACTGACAGTCATTTATGGGGATGAGGACTCGGGTGGGGTGGTTTCTGTTTATCTTGCTCAAATGTTGAGAAGCCGGGAGTGGACTCCATCAGCGTTTGGGTGTGTGGAACTTCTCGGAAGACCCTGGCAGGCACTCAGTGGGAGCAAAGCCAGGGGGCTGCTCAGACCTTGGAACAGAATGGCATATGTACGTTCACGTGGATTCAATTCAGAAGTCGTAAAGGGGCAACAGGTAAACAGTGGTGCACCAAGAAACAGAGAAGTCGCCCATGAGAGTTCAGCTCCAGGGCAGTGCAGTCTGGGACTGTGGAGCGCAGTGTGAGAGCTCAAAGGCGTTGAGTCATGCTTTCTGGAGGTAGGTGTTCCCAGCGACTTCTGTAGCAGGCCCAAAATGAGAGAACCAGGGGCAGATCTGTTGTTGAGAAAATGAAAAACTAAATGGATAAAGTGAGAACTCTGATAAGAGAGATGTTTAACTATAACTGAACATGCTTTTTTGTTTTTTTTTTTATTATAGTTTTGCTGATTTATAAAAGAAACAGAAAATGACAGCTTTATGCTACTTATGACTGACTGTTTTCATGAATATAGTTAAGGCAGAGCTCCTGTAATCTAGTGATTGCTGTTTCCACATGCTTACTGTCTTGTGGTTTGGAATGATTTTCAATATAATGTAATTACTGGATTCACGGAAGCCTGCTCCTGCACGCTGCTGCGTCTCTTGCTATGGACAGGAGCTCTGTCTTGTTGGCTGTTGTATCCATAGGGTTAAGTGAGTCTACGATCTGGCACAGAGTAAGTAACCAATAAGTGCCTCTTGTTTGAATTATTTTTAAAAGGGAGGATTAAAGTAAAAATCTCTTTAGGGAATGCTTTAATTTGCCTTACAGCAGCGTGTCCATTGTAATTATTGCCAGCACTGAGTGTTCTCCGTTTCCTTGATCGTTATTTTGGAAAAATTATGTCTGTGAGTTGTAGCTTTGGTATACTTATTCTGTTTTTTTAACATCTGCAGCAATTCTTAAGAAAATTTTGCTTCAATCCTTGTGTGGCCATCAATTTTACCTCTTATGCAAGTCAAACTATGCACATGTTTATTTTTGTGTTCTAGTCCTATGAGAAGGTGATATGCTAGTTTTGCTAATACTGACAGTCATTTATGGGGATGAGGACTCGGGTGGGGTGGTTTCTGTTTATCTTGCTCAAATGTTGAGAAGCCGGGAGTGGACTCCATCAGCGTTTGGGTGTGTGGAACTTCTCGGAAGACCCTGGCAGGCACTCAGTGGGAGCAAAGCCAGGGGGCTGCTCAGACCTTGGAACAGAATGGCATATGTACGTTCACGTGGATTCAATTCAGAAGTCGTAAAGGGGCAACAGGGAAACAGTGGTGCACCAAGAAACAGAGAAGTCGCCCATGAGAGTTCAGCTCCAGGGCAGTGCAGTCTGGGACTGTGGAGCGCAGTGTGAGAGCTCAAAGGCGTTGAGTCATGCTTTCTGAAGGTAGGTGTTCCCAGCGACTTCTGTAGCAGGCCCAAAGATTGAGATGTTTTCCTTGCCACATAACTGCGGGTGAGTTCAGGAAGAAGATGGAGGAAAATGTGTTCTTCCTTTTCTCCTGTATCCAGGAGAAGAGAGCCTCTAACATGTCTGGCAAATTATTTTTCTTTCTCATAAAATAATTATAGCATGTTCAGGTTGCCCTGTATTATCATGGACTGGGGCCAAAATGTTAAAACAGGGTATAGAACTAAGTTCATAAGACAGTAAAGTTGCCCACTGGAGGAACTGGAGTTTGAGGAGTCCATGGAAGACGATCAGAAAGCTTCTGGCTGACACCTCTTTCATTCGTTGACTTAAATAATGTTTCTTGAGAAGAGGGGCATTCAGCACATATTTTATACCCTCCATAAAACTTTCTTTCTAAAGCTAAAGAGAAAAGTTACTCTGTCAGCCTAATAATTTTATTAAAGCGTTTTGCTGACTCAAGGCCACAAGGCGAGCTGTTAGAAAGAACAAAAAATAGAGACACTTGATTTTTTAAATTCTCTTGGGAAAAAAAGAAAAGTGAAACAAAAAATAAATGCAACTTCTTTTTACCCAAGCGTTTTCCTTTGTCTGTTTTAATGGAACAGCACTACACTTTTCTCTTCTTATTGTCTTACGCCTGGTGTATGAAATGTGTTTAAAGAGAATAGAAATTCCAGTGGATAGCGGATTTAATAAATGATATTGGCATATTTATAGGAAAAATCCCAGGGCAACTTAGACCACCACCAAACATAAATGTCAGGTAAAATAAAAATCTAAATGTAGAAAATATAGAGCTCTTAGAAGGGAACATAGGAGAACATTTGTACCAGTTTTGGGTAAGAGGACCTACTCAAGCAAAGTGAAACATACAGACTCCATAAAGGAAATGATTGCCAAATTTGAACAAATAAAATTAGCGTGTGGCCAAAGTCAGCATTAACAGAATAGAAAAAAACGAAACTGTAGGCCAGAGTATCATATGACCTGCATGCAGCATATGATACCAAATGGCTTGTAGTACTCAGGGAGCTCCTACAAATTAATATGTAGAAGATGAACAAGCCAGGAGAAAAAGGAGCAAAGAATACGACTGTGTGTTTCAAGGAAGGTGAACTTCACAAAAAGATGAAGAAATAGCAGTTGGAATGACCTGGTACAACTTTGTTGCTTAGCCCATCAGAATATCAATTGATGTTTTCTAAAGGGAAAATGGGGCCCCACCGGAGAAGAGAGCCTCTAACATGTCTGGCAAATTATTTTTCTTTCTCATAAAATAATTATAGCATGTTCAGGTTGCCCTGTATTATCATGGACTGGGGCCAAAATGTTAAAACAGGGTATAGAACTAAGTTCATAAGACAGTAAAGTTGCCCACTGGAGGAACTGGAGTTTGAGGAGTCCATGGAAGACGATCAGAAAGCTTCTGGCTGACACCTCTTTCATTCGTTGACTTAAATAATGTTTCTTGAGAAGAGGGGCATTCAGCACATATTTTATACCCTCCGCAAGACTTTCTTTCTAAAGCTAAAAGAGAAAAGTTACTCTGTCAGCCTAATAATTTTATTAAAGCGTTTTGCTGACTCAAGGCCACAAGGCGAGCTGTTAGAAAGAACAAAAAATAGAGACACTTGATTTTTTAAATTCTCTTGGGAAAAAAAGAAAAGTGAAACAAAAAATAAATGCAACTTCTTTTTACCCAAGCGTTTTCCTTTGTCTGTTTTAATGGAACAGCACTACACTTTTCTCTTTTTATTGTCTTCGCCTGGTGTATGAAATGTGTTTAAAGAGAATAGAAATTCCAGTGGATAGCGGATTTAATAAATGATATTGGCATATTTATAGGAAAAATCCCAGGGCAACTTAGACCACCACCAAACATAAATGTCAGGTAAAATAAAAATCTAAATGTAGAAAATATAGAGCTCTTAGAAGGGAACATAGGAGAACATTTGTACCAGTTTTGGGTAAGAGGACCTACTCAAGCAAAGTGAAACATACAGACTCCATAAAGGAAATGATTGCCAAATTTGAACAAATAAAATTAGCGTGTGGCCAAAGTCAGCATTAACAGAATAGAAAAAAACGAAACTGTAGGCCAGAGTATCATATGACCTGCATGCAGCATATGATACCAAATGGCTTGTAGTACTCAGGGAGCTCCTACAAATTAATATGTAGAAGATGAACAAGCCAGGAGAAAAAGGAGCAAAGAATACGACTGTGTGTTTCAAGGAAGGTGAACTTCACAAAAAGATGAAGAAATAGCAGTTGGAATGACCTGGTACAACTTTGTTGCTTAGCCCATCAGAATATCAACAAAGCTAATGTTAGCCAAGGATGCTGACATTAAAAGGTAGTGAAAACCCTTTCCGGTTGGGAATATCAGTTTCTACAACTTTGGGTATTTTTTGCTGTATATCTATTAAAAAATATGTATGGGGTGGGAGATGCAAACTCTTCAGTATATGATAGTTCAAGGGTGTGTTGTACAACACGAGAAATACAGGCAATACTTTGTAATAAACATAATTGGAAAGTAACCTTTAAAAGTTGTATAAAAATGAGAAAATTTCAAATTATGTTTAATTGTACATACTCTTAAACCCATCAGTTGTACTTTAAAAATACAGGTTCACAATCTCTCATCCAAAACTCTTGCGGCCGTTTGTGTTTCAGAAATTTTCAGGTTATTAAAGAGAATATGGTACATAGACTGTATAATTTATAACACCTCACTCAAGGCTTGGGAAAGCACTGCACAAGCAAACACATTTGTATTTCTAAAGAGAACAGATGAATATTCACATCCATTTAGATCGTTTTTGCCCCACCCCGCCATGAATCAAAGAAAAATCTCTGAATTTTTAGGGCTTGTTGGGTTTCAGAAATATGCATGGTACTGGGCACCCATAAACACTGCGAAATAAAGATCATCGATGCACAGGCCAACAGACTCAATTCTTTCTGTCAGCAAGCAGCTGGAAGTGTTCCCTGTTGATCGGTGGAGACATGGAGTAAAAGGCGGTGCGTTTGTACTCTGTATTATGCAGCTGTCGAAAGAGTGAGTTAGTGTTAAGGTACTGACGCAGAAAGATGACTTGTTTGTATTTGGTGAGAAAACAAGTGGGGGAAGAGACGTGTGTGGTATAAACCCACTCAAAAAGTAGGGAGGGAGCTTGTCTCCAGTGTATTCATCTGTGTGTTTTATAAGAAAGAAAAGCTGTGGAGGGAGGTAGACCAAGCACTCCATACTGGTTGCAGTGTAGGAGATCCAGGATCCACCCCTGGCTTGGGAAGATTGCCTAGAGAAGGGAATGGTAACCCACTCCAGTATGCTTACCTGGAAAATTCCATGGATAGAGGAACCTGGCGGGCTACAGTCCACAGGGTCACAAAGAGTCAGACACAATCGAGCAACTAAGCACACACGAAGAGACTGTGGACATTTTGTTTACATGCTTCTAGAGCTGGTTAAAATGAGTGTGTATTATTTTGGTGACCAAATAAAAGCTGTTCTTCTCTTAAAAGCGGATACAGTTTGTATTACAGAGCACTGGCAGCTCGCCCTCTTCACTAAGATGCAGCCTGTCCGGACCAGGGGGAGCCTGTTTTTCATAATTAATAATTAGTGGAAAGCAGGGGGCTAAGCCTGGGGCTAGGCTTACAGCTTGAGCCCTCAAGCAGGGCCTTCATTACTTAATACCAAAGCCTAATAATTTCCAACGTGTATTAGCCTGTTCCCCTACAGGGAAAAAAAACCATGTTAAACTCAGTCTGTTACTATGAAACGGAAATCTAGTCACCTAGGGAGCGTTTTTATAATTGACCCACTTGTGGGGAATAATAACTCCAGAAAGTAACATTGATTTTTCTTTGACTTGTTGAGGAAGACAAATGCAGTTTCCTCTTCATGAGTGCTGAGTGTGACACTCATTTTAAACACAAAAGAAAAATCTCTGAATTTTTAGGGCTTGTTGGGTTTCAGAAATATGCATGGTACTGGGCACCCATAAACACTGCGAAATAAAGATCATCGATGCACAGGCCAACAGACTCAATTCTTTCTGTCAGCAAGCAGCTGGAAGTGTTCCCTGTTGATCGGTGGAGACATGGAGTAAAAGGCGGTGCGTTTGTACTCTGTATTATGCAGCTGTCGAAAGAGTGAGTTAGTGTTAAGGTACTGACGCAGAAAGATGACTTGTTTGTATTTGGTGAGAAAACAAGTGGGGGAAGAGACGTGTGTGGTATAAACCCACTCAAAAAGTAGGGAGGGAGCTTGTCTCCAGTGTATTCATCTGTGTGTTTTATAAGAAAGAAAAGCTGTGGAGGGAGGTAGACCAAGCACTCCATACTGGTTGCAGTGTAGGAGATCCAGGATCCACCCCTGGCTTGGGAAGATTGCCTAGAGAAGGGAATGGTAACCCACTCCAGTATGCTTACCTGGAAAATTCCATGGATAGAGGAACCTGGCGGGCTACAGTCCACAGGGTCACAAAGAGTCAGACACAATCGAGCAACTAAGCACACACGAAGAGACTGTGGACATTTTGTTTACATGCTTCTAGAGCTGGTTAAAATGAGTGTGTATTATTTTGGTGACCAAATAAAAGCTGTTCTTCTCTTAAAAGCGGATACAGTTTGTATTACAGAGCACTGGCAGCTCGCCCTCTTCACTAAGATGCAGCCTGTCCGGACCAGGGGGAGCCTGTTTTTCATAATTAATAATTAGTGGAAAGCAGGGGGCTAAGCCTGGGGCTAGGCTTACAGCTTGAGCCCTCAAGCAGGGCCTTCATTACTTAATACCAAAGCCTAATAATTTCCAACGTGTATTAGCCTGTTCCCCTACAGGGAAAAAAAACCATGTTAAACTCAGTCTGTTACTATGAAACGGAAATCTAGTCACCTAGGGAGCGTTTTTATAATTGACCCACTTGTGGGGAATAATAACTCCAGAAAGTAACATTGATTTTTCTTTGACTTGTTGAGTAAGACAAATGCAGTTTCCTCTTCATGAGTGCTGAGTGTGACACTCATTTTAAACACATTTAGAATATGTTTAAAAATAGAACTGTTTCCACCATACTGTCATGTTATTTTACAGTCAAGTTTTCCTAGAACCGTAGTTTTTCCTTTCCTTGTACACTTAGTCTCTAGAAGGGAATTTGCTAAAGATTTAGATGAATCTAAAGCTAGCTAGTGTTATGCCCACAGGTAGTCATCATGTTATTTATTTGGCTTTATTTCCTAAATAAATATAGACTGTGTACAGCCCTTAGTTTAACTTAGACACAGAAACAACCTTATACACACATTTCTGAGTATGGGCAGATTGAATGGACGAATGCTGAGAAAGGAGAAAAGATTAAGCAAGTCTATGATCGTAATAAAACCAGCCCAGGCCAGGGAGGTATATGAGAATTCAGAGCATGTGTGTATTTGTTCTTCTCAACTGTGATATCTTAGAATATTTATTTACCTTTTATTTTCTGCCCTTGGAAAACATGACTTCTCTTTATTTTCTAAGGAATACTTCCTCCCAGGCAGTTTTTCTAGATGCCAGAATGAAATCAGCTGGTAGATCTGTTTTTTGTTTGTTTGAATTTTGGCCTCCTTTATTGGCCCTTTATCCATTTATTTTCATCCATCTTTATTCTCTGGCCTGCGTGGGCCTCCCATCACAGCGGCCCCTCTTGTTGCAGAGCACCAGCTCTGGGTGCATGTGCTCCAGAGCGCTGGCTCGTAATTGGACGCACCGGTCCAGCCACTCCACAGCCTGTTGAATCTTCCTGGGCCAGGGATCGAACCGGTGCCCCTTGCACTGCAAGGCAGACTCGTTACCCACTGGACCACCAGGAAAGCCTGGTAGACCTGTTTTTAAAACCTGTTGTTGCAATTCAGTCACTAAGTTGTGTCTGACTCTTTGTTGACCTCATGGACTGTAGCATGACAGGCTTCCCTGTCCTTGACCGTCAAATTTGCTCAAATTCATGTCCACTGAGTTGATGATGCTCTCCAACCTGGTCATCCTATGTTGCCCCCTTCTCCTTTTGCCCTCAGTCTCTCCCAGTATCAGGGTCTTTTCCAGTGAGTTGGCTCTTTGCATCAGGTGGCCAAAGTATTAGAGCTTCAGCTTCAGTCCTTCCAGTGAATATTCAGGGTTGATTTCATTTAGGATTGACTGGTTTGATCTCCTTGCTGTCCAAGGGAATCTCAAGACTCCAGCACCACAGTTTGCAAGCATCAGTTCTTTGGTGCTCAGCCTTCTTTATGGTCCAACTCTCACATCCATATATGACTACTGGAATAACCATAGCTTTGACTATATGGGCCTTTGTTAGTAAAGTGGTGTCTTGGCTTTTTAATATGCTGTGTCTGTCATAGCTTTTCTTCCAAGGAGGAAGCATCTTTTGGTTCCATAGCTACAGTCACCATCTGCAGTGATTTTGGAGCCCAAGAAAATAAAACATTTCACTGTTTCTGCTTTTTCTCATTACATTCATATTTGCCATGAAGTGATGGAACCAGATGCCATGGCCTTAATTTTTTGAATGTTGAGTTTTAAGCCAACTTTTTCACTCTCCTCTTTTACTCTCATCAAGAGGCTCTTTAGTTCCTCTTCACTTACTGCTATTATAGTCTATCATCTGCATATTTGAGGTTGTTTTTCCCAGCAGTCTTGATTCCAGCTTGTGATGCATCCAGCCTGGCACTTTGCATGATGTACTCTATATATAAGTTGAACAAACAGAGTGACAGTGTACAACCTCGTCATACTGCTGGCCCAGTTTGGGACCAGTCCGTTGTTCACAGCTGGTTCTGACTGTTGCTTCTTGTCCTGCATGCAGGTTTCTCAGGAGGTAGGTAAGGTGGCCTGGTATTCCCATCTCTTTACGAATTTTCCAGTTTGTTGTGATCCACACAGTCAGAAGCTTTAGTGTAGTCAGGGAAGCAGAAGCAGATGTTTTTTCTGGAATTTCCCTTTCTCTACGATCCAACAAATACGCATAACAGAGAAAGAAGGAGTTGGGTGCACGAATGTAGCATCCAGGTGCATAACCTTCAGGCTTAAATGTAGGAAACTAAGCACTCTTCCCTTTTGGAGAGTTGAATGATTTGTTGGAGAGAGGAGCTTGGAAGACGGTGCCTGGGAATGTAGGGACCGAGGGGAAGAAATCCATGTAGACCACAGTATGGCAACATGCTGTCCAGCTGTCTAGACTCCCAGGGAGGCGAGGCCAGCGCAGGGACGGAACTCACGACTGTGGTTCCTCAGCAGCAGCTTCGAGTGTGTGCCCTTCCCGCTCTGCCGCTGGTTAGTCCTGGCTGTGAAGCTGGAGAAGGGAAGGAAGGGCAGGAAAGCTCCTGGGTGGCGCCCCTGGAGAGCTGAACACGTGTGTCTGCAGACAGTATCGCTGCTCCTGTACTTTCGTTTCACATGCCTGCAAATACAGGGGGAGAGGCAGATGGGAGAAACGCCACGACGTTGGCAGCAGTGACAGTATCCGTTCTGTCCCCTCAATTCTTGCTGTCTCCACTTCTTACCTCCTCTCATCCACCCTTCGCAAATCATCCCGCACTCCGTTCTGTGGCTTTTAGGATACCTGGTTTGCGAGGGACTTGGGTGATTTCTTTCTCAAAAAAACACAGTTAGAGGCTTTTGTCGCTGTAGGTGATCAGATGTGTTTGGTAATTTGCTCTATGTGATACCCAGTTTAGAAGACAGAAGCATGCCTGGAAACTTCCGATTAAGTCAGATGCGACTTCTGCACACTCACACTGCCACCGCCATTCGCTCAGTGCAGTCCTGGCCCATATAACGTCATTGTGAGAACTAAGATTGCTCTTCGTTAGGTTGGATGCATGTTGACTTGATTTCTTTCCCCTATTCTGAACTCTGTTATAAAATAAATGAACATGAGTTATATCTTGTTTTTCCTTAAAGCATTTTATTTGCTCTGGAAAAGTAAAGTCTGTCTCTTCAGGTTGTTGGGAAGTTTAGGAACATGGGCTGTGTCTGATTTGGGGTACCAATAAATGTACATGGTATTCAAAGTATTCATTGTCCTCCAGGGCTGATGATCCCACCCTCTGTGGGGGAAGGGAGGGAGAAAAAGGAGTGCTTTCCACTCACTACTCTGAGGTCATTCTTCAATCTGTGACTTAGAATTATTAGTAATTGACATCTATTTACATATGACTCTTTAATAAGATATAATAAAAGAGCAGGAGAGATGAGAAATAGTACTGATGTTGAAAGGCAGTAGATTCAAATGATCTGTGACAGTCACACAGTTTCTCTGAGCCTGGTTTCTTTGTCTCTGAGCTTGGGAAATGAAAGGCCTCTTTTGTTCTCACTTTAGAAGCCCTGAGAAATAAGGAAGATATATCTACTGTGAATAACATTTTTTAACCTTGGCACTGTTTGTGTGCCTGTGTGTGTATATCCCGGCGAAAATACTGGAGTGGGTAGCCTTTCCCTTCTGCAGGGGATCTTCCCAACCCAGGGATGGAGCCCAGGTCTCCCACGTTGCAGTCAGATTCTTTACCATCTGAGCCACCAGGAAAACCCATACATATAACAGATGTTTAAAAAAAAAAAAAAGCACAGTTTCTTGTCCTTTTAATTTCTAATGTATCAAAAAGGATCATATCTTTTTATTGATCAACTGATATGTGTAATTCTTACAATCATCCTTAAAATAATTTTTGTTGATCATCAGTCTTCTGATGCATGGATTTGCCTCTACTTTCCCATATTGAAGAAGAATGAAGTTACTGTAACTTCGTTTCAAGGAATTAACGTTATGGTTTGAGAACCATAATGTTAGTTGGTTGTTGTTTTTTTTTAATGTTGCCTCTTTTATTGGTTTTTTATTTATTTATTTTCATCCATCTTTATTCTTTGGCCTGTGTGGGGCTCCTGTAACAGTGGCCTCTCTCGTTGCAGAGCACCAGCTCTGGGCGCATGCACTCCAGAGTGCTGGCTCATAATTGGACACATGGGTCCAGCCACTTCACGGCACATGGGATCTTCCCAGGCTAGGGATCGAACCAGCATCCCTTGCAGGGCAAGGCAGACTCTGCCCACTGGACCACCAGGGAAGCCCCTACTGATTTTTTAATTAATTAATTGTTTTTATTTGAAGGATAATTGCTTTACAGAATTTTGTTGGTTTCTGCCAGACATTTCCGTTCTTTTTTTTTAGAGAGAGGAAAGGGCGTCCACCCCTCACTTTGATCTCTCATCTCTCTCTAATTGAAATATCACCTTGAGGTATCTATTTCACTCATTTGAAGGCCAGAGGGAGGTGGGTTCTAGATGGTTTTCTTATTTTTGTAGGAAGAGGTTTTTAAATTGGCAGACACCTATAATCGTACTGCTTTCCATAGACATAATGAACCTCTGAGAAGGCTAAAGGCTCGAGTTTCCAGAACAGTTGAGTTTTACTGTGATCTGATCAAGAACTTGAGTTTGCAGAGACAATCTATGCTTTGTTTGCTAAACAAGTCTGCTGAACACTGTTCTTTTCTGGGAAGCAGTTGCGGGATGGGCTATGCGGGCCAGCTGGGAAGGAGATGGAGCAGGAGGGAGATGAATTCCAGGTACTTGTAAACCATACTCAGCCCTCGAATATCTAGGTTCTAGGATAAGCTTGCAAATGGAGGCCTTAGACCACGTATCTAAATATTTAATTTATACTGAAGTGAACAAACTGTTAACTAAAACAGATTCTCTTATCCTACCTTCACAGATAAACGTTCGTGATGACCTTTAGAGTTTAGAATCCCCAGGCTCCTTGGGATTCTGTTGCAGGAAGGGGGATCCCTCCCAGGGCCTGAGCTGGGCTCTTACTAACACTCAGAAATGAACTGTCTGAAGACCATTTATTGGAAAGGGGCCCCGGGAGGAGAGAAGGAAGGTAAGGGAACCCAGGAGAATGGCTCTCCATGTGGCTTGCAGCCTGTGGTTTTATGGTGATGGCGTTTGTTTCTGGATTGTCTTTGGCTGATCATTCTGACTCAGGGACCTTCCTGGACCATGCGTTGCTCAGCCAAGACGGATGCCAGCAAGAAGGATTCTGGGAAGTGGTAGGACACGTGGCATCTCCATCTCCTTTTGACTTTTCCTAACTCCTCTGGTTGGTGGTGGCTTATAAGTTCCAAGTTTCTTACCAGGACTTCTGTTGTAAAATAGCTCATGCACACGGTGACTCTGGTGCCTGGCCAGGGTAGGCAGTTTCTGTCATTGTGCTTCCCCTAACACCTCTGCATTGAATACGGCAGCACGGGGAGCACTGGCTCAGCAGCCCATGTCTTCTTGTTTCCCACCTCCAGCTCTGTCCCTCATCCTGCAGGGATGTGACCACCCTCCAATCTCTCTCTAATTGAAATATCACCTTGAGGTATCTATTTCACTCATTTGAAGGCCAGAGGGAGGTGGGTTCTAGATGGTTTTCTTATTTTTGTAGGAAGAGGTTTTTAAATTGGCAGACACCTATAATCGTACTGCTTTCCATAGACATAATGAACCTCTGAGAAGGCTAAAGGCTCGAGTTTCCAGAACAGTTGAGTTTTACTGTGATCTGATCAAGAACTTGAGTTTGCAGAGACAATCTATGCTTTGTTTGCTAAACAAGTCTGCTGAACACTGTTCTTTTCTGGGAAGCAGTTGCGGGATGGGCTATGCGGGCCAGCTGGGAAGGAGATGGAGCAGGAGGGAGATGAATTCCAGGTACTTGTAAACCATACTCAGCCCTCGAATATCTAGGTTCTAGGATAAGCTTGCAAATGGAGGCCTTAGACCACGTATCTAAATATTTAATTTATACTGAAGTGAACAAACTGTTAACTAAAACAGATTCTCTTATCCTACCTTCACAGATAAACGTTCGTGATGACCTTTAGAGTTTAGAATCCCCAGGCTCCTTGGGATTCTGTTGCAGGAAGGATCCCTCCCAGGGCCTGAGCTGGGCTCTTACTAACACTCAGAAATGAACTGTCTGAAGACCATTTATTGGAAAGGGGCCCCGGGAGGAGAGAAGGAAGGTAAGGGAACCCAGGAGAATGGCTCTCCATGTGGCTTGCAGCCTGTGGTTTTATGGTGATGGCGTTTGTTTCTGGATTGTCTTTGGCTGATCATTCTGACTCAGGGACCTTCCTGGACCATGCGTTGCTCAGCCAAGACGGATGCCAGCAAGAAGGATTCTGGGAAGTGGTAGGACACGTGGCATCTCCATCTCCTTTTGACTTTTCCTAACTCCTCTGGTTGGTGGTGGCTTATAAGTTCCAAGTTTCTTACCAGGACTTCTGTTGTAAAATAGCTCATGCACACGGTGACTCTGGTGCCTGGCCAGGGTAGGCAGTTTCTGTCATTGTGCTTCCCCTAACACCTCTGCATTGAATACGGCAGCACGGGGAGCACTGGCTCAGCAGCCCATGTCTTCTTGTTTCCCACCTCCAGCTCTGTCCCTCATCCTGCAGGGATGTGAACACACTGCCCACGTGTCCAAGCTCTGTCCGCTCCGAGGGCCAGTGGGTACCCAGTCTCATGGGCCCATAGGCCCAGAGAAGATACCCACATGAGCACTGAAAAGAGGCTTAGAATTAATTGGGTGACGAATTTCAGGATCCTACTTCTTTGTACAAAGAGAATGCTTCTCTAGCCTAAGTATAATACAAGGCATGTGAATAATCTTAAATTTTTGGTAGCCACAGTAGAAAACATAAGAAGAAACACATGAAATCAATTTTAGTAATGTAGCTTATTTGATTCAATATATCAAAATGATTTAATTTAATATATAGCAGTGGAAGCAGTGACAGATTTTATTTTCTTGGGCTCCAAAAACACTGCAGACTTTGACTGCAGCCATGAAATTAAAAAACACTTGCTCCTTGGAAGGAAAATGATGACAAACCTAGACAGCATATTGGAAAGCAGAGACATCACTTTGCCGACAAAAGTCCATATAGTCAAAGCTATGGTATTCCCAGTAGTCATGAATGGATGTGAGAACTGGACCATAAAGAAGACTGGGTGCCAAAGAATTGATACTTTCAAACTGTGGTGCTGGAGTCTTGAGAGTCCCTTAGACAGCAAGGAGATCAAACTAGTCAGTCTTGAAGGAAATCAACCCTGAATACTCATTGGAAGGACTGATGCTGAAGCTGAAGCTTAAATACTTTGGTCACCTGATACAGCCGACTGATTGGAAAAGACCCTCATACTTGGAAAGGTTGAAAGCAAGAGGAAAAGGGGGCAACAGAGGGTGAGATGGTTGAATGGTATCACTGACTCAGTGGACATGAATTTGAGCCAACTCCAGCAGATAGTGAAGGACAGGGAAGCCTGGCGCAGTTCATGAGGTCACAGAGAGTTGGCCATGACTTAGCAACTGAACAAAATCAAAATGGTTAGTTCTGAAAAATTAATGGAACTGATAAGTACTAAGTCTTCAAAAGCCAGTGTGTGTTTTGTAATTAGGGAAACGTCTTTTTTCACTGGCCCCATCAGGGCCTCTGGAACCACCTCCGTCTTGTGGTATTTTGCCAGACGGCACAGCTCTAGGGAAAGGGAACCTGGGCTCCTTGTTCTTTAGGGACACTTGGCCTGTACTTATTATTTATTTTTTCCTCTTTCATTTAAGCTTGTCAATTGCCTTTTGCTCGTTCAGCTCACTACTATTTTCCTTTCTTCTCAGGAATGGTGTGGTCCTAGTAAATTTCTCAGCATAGATGAATAAACCTTTTCCCACCGTTATTGACAAAGGCTTTTCTAAAAGCTAATGCTTCCATTTTCCATTCTGAGTAATTACTGGAATTGTAATCCTTCTGTTTTCCACTTTCTGAAGTCTTTGTGCTATATTGCATTGGATAACGTTTAGGGTCTTCTTCTTTCCTAGAGGAACTCTTTAAAAAACAGTTCAGTTGAATTACATGCATATTTTAAAACCATGACCAGTTCTGCCAAATGAGGAAGCAGATCTAGAAGGTAGGGTACTGTTTTTCTTTGGACAAGAACAGTAGTTTTATCTATTTCAGGACAGAGTTTCCAGAATTAGAAGGACCAAAAAAAAAAAAAAAAATTTAGTTAAATATGAATTTCAGAAAGACAAAGAATATATATATATATATTTTAGCATAAGTGTATCTCATGCAGCATTTGAGAAATACTTAATAGCAAAGAATCTGCCTGCAATGCAGGAGACCCAGGTTAGATCCTTGGAGAAGGGAATGGCAACCCACTCCAGTGTTCTTGCCTGGAAAATCCCATGGACAGGGAAGCCTGGCAGGCTACAGTCCATAGAGTTGTAAAGAGTTAGACGTGACTGAACACAGTGTAGTAAGGGAAAATTTGTTGTTTATCTGAAATACAGATTTAACTGGATGCCACTTATTTTATCTGGCAACTTTGTTTCAGGACTCTTTTATTATCTGAAAAATTGAGAACCCTAAGCAGCTTTCATTTCTACAAATTAAACTATTGGTAGTTACTGTTGTAAAAATTTAAGCTGAAAAATCCTTTAATAGGTAGTAATTCATTTAGAAAATGAATAAACCCCATTCTGGTTAACATATATATTTTTATGAAGAGTAACTACCTTCTAAAACAAACAAAAAAACTAGGGAGAAGAATGTCATTATTTTATGTTGTTCCAAATCTCTTTTAACTCCTGACTTAGTAGAATATAGTTGAATTGTCAGGTCTGTTTCTGCTTCTAGTCAGGTCAGAAAGACATGTACCATCTTGAAATCTCCACTGGACACTTGGGAGAAAATGAGGATGACAGCAAGCAAATGACATCTCAGTATCGTCAGAAAATAGTTTTGACTTTAACAGTCTCCTGAAAGGGTCTCAGGAAGCTCTTCTACTAACCCTCTCCTCCACCAACTTTGCTTTGAGAGCTCCTGGGCTGGGAATACTAGAGCTTGGAATTCCAGCTTGTGTTAGAAAGATCATAGTCAGGATAGAGGATAAACATTCTGTCTTAAGAAGGATGAATGAATCAAATGACAAATACAAATTTTTTACTGATTATTCAGGTTTAACAGTAATTCTTAAGCTTTGTTTTGTTTTTTATTTTAAAATTACTCCATCATCTAAGAAAACTACTATCCGTCTATCAAATAGGTAATAGGTATGTTGTCAGCTTTCTGTCTAGAATAAAATTGATATAGCTATTTAGAACAAAAGTGAAAATTGCTTAGTTGTGTCTGACTCTTTGTGACCCCATGGACAGTGTCCTGCCAGGCTCCTCTGTCCATGAGATTTCCCAGGCAAGAATACTGGAGTGGGTAGCTATTCCCATCTCCAGGAGATCTTCTCAACCCAGGGATTGAACACAGGTCTCCTGCATTGCAGGAAGATTCTTTATCATCTGAATTCAATAAAGAGGTCACACGACGGTTTCTTACAAATGCCGACTGGATCAAATTGGGTTTATTTTTTACGGTGTGGGTTTCTGTTTTAGGCATCATGTATCTTGCCTAGAATTCAGACTTGGCCAGTTTTTAAAATAATCAGCATAGTGCAATTACTGATCAGATTCTCATCTCAAATAGAAAACATTTAGAGGTTGGCAAAGAGCCAGATGTGAGTGCAGACAGGCGTACCCTTAAAGTTAGAAATGCCTTCTTAAATTGATTCAGTTGTTGGACAACTGAGAAATCGAGCCAAAAATAATTTTTAGTAATTCAAATTTAGAAAATGAATAAACCCCATTCTGGTTAACATATATATTTATGAAGAGTAACTACCTTCTAAAACAAACAAAAAAACTAGGGAGAAGAATGTCATTATTTTATGTTGTTCCAAATCTCTTTTAACTCCTGACTTAGTAGAATATAGTTGAATTGTCAGGTCTGTTTCTGCTTCTAGTCAGGTCAGAAAGACATGTACCATCTTGAAATCTCCACTGGACACTTGGGAGAAAATGAGGATGACAGCAAGCAAATGACATCTCAGTATCGTCAGAAAATAGTTTTGACTTTAACAGTCTCCTGAAAGGGTCTCAGGAAGCTCTTCTACTAACCCTCTCCTCCACCAACTTTGCTTTGAGAGCTCCTGGGCTGGGAATACTAGAGCTTGGAATTCCAGCTTGTGTTAGAAAGATCATAGTCAGGATAGAGGATAAACATTCTGTCTTAAGAAGGATGAATGAATCAAATGACAAATACAAATTTTTTACTGATTATTCAGGTTTAACAGTAATTCTTAAGCTTTGTTTTGTTTTTTATTTTAAAATTACTCCATCATCTAAGAAAACTACTATCCGTCTATCAAATAGGTAATAGGTATGTTGTCAGCTTTCTGTCTAGAATAAAATTGATATAGCTATTTAGAACAAAAGTGAAAATTGCTTAGTTGTGTCTGACTCTTTGTGACCCCATGGACAGTGTCCTGCCAGGCTCCTCTGTCCATGAGATTTCCCAGGCAAGAATACTGGAGTGGGTAGCTATTCCCATCTCCAGGAGATCTTCTCAACCCAGGGATTGAACACAGGTCTCCTGCATTGCAGGAAGATTCTTTATCATCTGAATTCAATAAAGAGGTCACACGACGGTTTCTTACAAATGCCGACTGGATCAAATTGGGTTTATTTTTTACGGTGTGGGTTTCTGTTTTAGGCATCATGTATCTTGCCTAGAATTCAGACTTGGCCAGTTTTTAAAATAATCAGCATAGTGCAATTACTGATCAGATTCTCATCTCAAATAGAAAACATTTAGAGGTTGGCAAAGAGCCAGATGTGAGTGCAGACAGACGTACCCTTAAAGTTAGAAATGCCTTCTTAAATTGATTCAGTTGTTGGACAACTGAGGAAATGAACGAGCCATTAACAAAAATAGAATAGGAGGAAGTGCTGGTCTTGGATAAAGATGGTGAGTTCAGTTTGGACTAGAAATGTTGTCAGTAGGTCAGGAGAGAGGAGAGTGAGGTACAATGACCTACAGAGAGTTGTCCATGGAGCCCTGAAGCAGTTCCAAGGAAGACGATGTAAAGAGAAGAAACTGACCAAGGACAGCTCTGTGAGATTCCCTGACTGTGCAGTAGGTAAGAGGAGGTGGGGAAGAAAAAAGAAGGAAGGGGGGAAAGCTTTGGAGAGAGCTATGGGCTTCCCTGGTGGCTCATCAGTAAAGAACCCGCCTGCCAAGGCAGGAGAGGCAGGTTCCTCCGTGGGTTGGGAAGATCCCCTGGAGAAGGAAATGGCAGCGCCCTCCAGTAGTCTGGCCTGGGAAATTCCATCGACAGAGGAGCCTGGCGGGCTACAGTCCATGAGGTCATGCAGGGTTGGCCATGATTGAGCGACTGAACAACAGGAAGAGGCCAGATGGGGAAAGTGTCCTTAGAGTGAGATGAGAGGAGGTCTTCCAGGAAGGATGTGTATTCCTCAGGATCAAGGGGTAGGACTGAGATGGAGGAACGGTGGTTGGCTTTTCAGTTTGGAACCACAAAACCAGTCACCTTAGAGAGAGCGGCATTTTGATAAGTGGGACCTTTTAATTGTTTCAGGTTTGGATTGAAGAGAAGTGAAACAGAAAAGTGTGACATGTCTGGGATAACGGAGAAATCCTGAAGAACCACCTCGCCGCCCTTTTCCTTCCTCTCTGTTATTCACACAGGTGTTAATTAAGCCAGCCAAGGTGAAGCTGAAAAACTCACTCCAGCAAACTCATCTCCTCAGATATAAGTGACGCTTGTTCTTTTATGTCAGTTTTTTTTTTTTAACTTCATGCCATGAGTTTTTTCTTAGTTATTTATTATTTTCCTCCATCTTTGTTCTTTGCCCTGTGTAGGCCTCACATCACAGTGGCCTCTCCTGTTGCAGAGCACTGGCGCATGTGCTCCAGAGCGCTGGCTGGTGATTGGACACACCGGTCCAGCCGCTCCACAGCACGTGGGATCTTCCTGGGCCAGGGATCCAACTGGTGGCCCTTGCACTGTGAGGCGGACTCTTTACCCACTGAACCACCAGGGAAACCCATGCTTGTTCTTGAGTATTATCTTGATGTTTTAGGTCAAGCACTGGCCTTGGAGTCTGAAGACATGCGCTGTAGCTCTGCTCCTCCCTTGCCCTCTGGGGCAGAATTAGAGTTGCATCAGATTCTCTCTCAGGCTGTGCCCAAAGCATGTGATATACGCGTGTATGACATTATCCTTCTGTTTTGTTTTCTTTTTTTTTTTGTAATAGGTTTACCAAGTTGAAGAGTCTTAACCTTTCCAATAACCATTTAGGAGACTTCCCATTAGCCGTCTGCAATATTCCCACCCTGGCTGAGCTGAACGTGTCCTGCAATGCCCTCCGAACGATCCCGGCCGCCGTTGGAGTGATGCACAAGTACGTCCTTCATGTGCCACTGCAGGTCTCCCCCAGGGACCCCGCCTGGGAGGCTGCACTGGGCAGTAGCGTGGGGAGATGAGTTAACCTATTACGCTGGGGGTACATGTCTTGGCCCCAAATCAAGAGAGAATGTTCTTGTGTAGAGTTCATTTGTTAGCTTCTTTCTGAATCTTGTAAAAAATGAAAATATCCTTGTTTACAGCTGAAGGTCCCTACAGATGAATGCATCTAAATATGGGAGGAGGGGTTATTTTTCATTTCCTAAGTTATCCTGAATTCTAAGACATAGAAGTTAATTCTTTTGTATGTGTATATTTGCTTCCAGTTTTATTTTTGAACTAAAATGACTTAAAACCTTATACATGCTTATTATGAAAGTCACAGTGTTAATCACTCAATCATGCCTGACTCTTTGCAACCCCATGAACTAGCCTAGCCCACTAGGCTTCTCAGTCTGTAGAATCCTCCAGGCAAGAACACTGGAGTGGGCAGCCATTCCCTTCTCCAGTGGAGCTTTCCAACCCAGGGACTGAACCCGGGTCTCCTGCATTGCAGGTAGATTCTTTACCAGGAATACAAATACTATAGCAAATACAATAATATTAGAAAAATATTATTATATACAGTTTCCTTTGCGTTTCTACAGAGAGGAGAAGGAGGATGGCCTGTGAAAAGTGATATCTCAGTACCGTTTTCCTTTGTGTTTTTGTAGGAAAACCAGAATTTTCCTTTGTGTTTTTGTAAAAGATTGGGGAGGCGGACTCTTTACCCACTGAACCACCAGGGAAACCCATGCTTGTTCTTGAGTATTATCTTGATGTTTTAGGTCAAGCACTGGCCTTGGAGTCTGAAGACATGCGCTGTAGCTCTGCTCCTCCCTTGCCCTCTGGGGCAGAATTAGAGTTGCATCAGATTCTCTCTCAGGCTGTGCCCAAAGCATGTGATATACGCGTGTATGACATTATCCTTCTGTTTTGTTTTCTTTTTTTTTTTGTAATAGGTTTACCAAGTTGAAGAGTCTTAACCTTTCCAATAACCATTTAGGAGACTTCCCATTAGCCGTCTGCAATATTCCCACCCTGGCTGAGCTGAACGTGTCCTGCAATGCCCTCCGAACGATCCCGGCCGCCGTTGGAGTGATGCACAAGTACGTCCTTCATGTGCCACTGCAGGTCTCCCCCAGGGACCCCGCCTGGGAGGCTGCACTGGGCAGTAGCGTGGGGAGATGAGTTAACCTATTACGCTGGGGGTACATGTCTTGGCCCCAAATCAAGAGAGAATGTTCTTGTGTAGAGTTCATTTGTTAGCTTCTTTCTGAATCTTGTAAAAAATGAAAATATCCTTGTTTACAGCTGAAGGTCCCTACAGATGAATGCATCTAAATATGGGAGGAGGGGTTATTTTTCATTTCCTAAGTTATCCTGAATTCTAAGACATAGAAGTTAATTCTTTTGTATGTGTATATTTGCTTCCAGTTTTATTTTTGAACTAAAATGACTTAAAACCTTATACATGCTTATTATGAAAGTCACAGTGTTAATCACTCAATCATGCCTGACTCTTTGCAACCCCATGAACTAGCCTAGCCCACTAGGCTTCTCAGTCTGTAGAATCCTCCAGGCAAGAACACTGGAGTGGGCAGCCATTCCCTTCTCCAGTGGAGCTTTCCAACCCAGGGACTGAACCCGGGTCTCCTGCATTGCAGGTAGATTCTTTACCAGGAATACAAATACTATAGCAAATACAATAATATTAGAAAAATATTATTATATACAGTTTCCTTTGCGTTTCTACAGAGAGGAGAAGGAGGATGGCCTGTGAAAAGTGATATCTCAGTACCGTTTTCCTTTGTGTTTTTTGTAGGAGAGAAGCACAGAATCTTCTCTTGTGTTTCAAAGTCAGACTTAGCAGCTGATTTTTTAAAATAACAGTGAAAGATGAGTATTTGCGCTGATGCACATTGCAGTCAGCTTGTGGTCTTCCCATTTATGCCTATCCAAGTTGGGAGAATTGGTCATAATTTTCATTTTCAATAAAAGATTAAGATGCTTATCTCGGGCCTTTTCGCTCTGTTGGATTATTATCGCCTCAGGCCCTGTCCTTCACATTTTGCAAAAGACAGCACAATGTATTTCCTTTCTCTAGTAAGAGGATCTCTACTATGGAACTCTATGTTAATAATAAAGATGTAAAGTGTGTACATTCTCTTTATAGTTCTTACTGTTTTCTTTAATAGCTTACAGACATTTTTGTTGGATGGAAACTTTCTCCAGACCCTTCCTGCTGAGCTGGAGAACATGCATCAGCTTAGTTATCTTGGTCTTTCTTTCAATGAGTTCACCGACATTCCAGAGGTCCTGGAGAAACTGATGGCCGTGGAGAAGCTGTGTATGTCTGGAAACTGCCTGGAGACTCTTCAGCTACAGGCTCTAAGAAAAATGCCTCACATTAAACATGTGGATCTAAGGTAACCACTTGAAAGAAATGTACCCCATTAGAGTGGTTAGTTGGTGGTTGGTACATAGGTTATAACCCTTCTAGTGGCGTTCTTCTGTCCAGGCGAGCAGGCTGCTTAGTTACAGTTGGGACCCGCTTTGTTCTTCCCTAGAGGGAACCCTGAAACTTGTTAAAAAGTATTTGTTTCTCATCAACGAGTGACCATATATCTTGAAGGTCTTAACTGGTATTGCAAGTTTGGGCCCAGTTCTGATTAGTAGGGCCATCAAGTCAGAGAGAGCTGTTTATGGTGAATGAAAACTGTGTCACTGATACCCAAGTGGGTATTTGGCAGAAGTTGACATCAACAAAAAGAGAAGAAAAAAGAACAAAAAAAGAAAAGAAAGTAAAAGAAAAAAAAAAAAAAGTTGACATCATTGAGCATCTCTCCTTTCTTAATTTTTTTTCCTTCTCTGGCTTCCTTAATAGAATATATTCATTTTGTTTATTACTTCTTTATTTTCATTTCTTCTCTCTCCATCCAGATGGCTCTTCCCTTAGCTGACTGCTCGAAGAATGTAAAATTCTTGATCTCTTGTTAACAGACCTGAGTTTGGAGCCTTGTTAGAGCCTCCGTTCTCTGTCACCCCTTTGTAAGAGCAAGGAACCTGTATTTTGAATGCTGGTCACACTAAACTGTACCTGAAAACACCAACACAGCCCTTGCTACAGCACAGGTGTATTTTTGTGCATACTTTACATACGTATAGCCTTTGAGTTCCTGCAAAGCAATATATTGGGTTTAGGGCTTAATATTAACTTACTCAATTTGATATTTTTTCAATGAAACTAATTTCCCCTTTGGAGCTCTAGCTCCAACACTTTGGCTACCTGATGCAAAGAGCCAGCTCATTGGAAAGACCCTGATGCTGGGAATGATTGAGGGCAGGAGGAAACGGGGGCAGCGGAGGATGAGCTGATCGGATGGCATCACCAACTTACCGCACATGAATCTGAGCAAACTCCAGGAGACAGTGAAGGACCGAACCAGCCTGGTGTAGTGCTGTCCATGGCTTTGCAAAGAGATGGACACAACTTAGCGACTGAACAACAAACTTTCGCATTAGTTAGTACAGAGAAGAAGACATAGTTTTTCTTGATCCGGATTAGCTTACAAATAAGATCAATCTAATGTTTGGAAGTAACTGTTCTTATTAAGAGTGTTATAAATTCTTCAGATTTCTAGTTCAAATTAGGTCTTTGAGATCAGTTACAGAATAGACTTTTGTACACTGTAAATGTTAAATGATCTTGAGTAACTGCTTCCTTCTAAACTACTGAGCTGAGGGGTTGGAAATCTGGTCAGATTTGCTTATTAATTCTGCCTTAATATTTTAAATTGAAGCTAGTGGAATGATTTAAGAGGAATTTCACTTAGTTTCTGTAAGCAGGGTGCTAACTTTATTGATTCAGTTTCTGTTCCTTCAGATGGAAATAGTACATCAAATTAAAAGTAATCCTTTTTCTTTTAATCTGATTCTTTTTCTCACACTGACATTTTAAGTCTGATACTATTTTTCTATGGCAGTGCTAACTTAATCTCTCCTCCTCTTCTCTAAAATGTGGATGTTACATTTTTCTCCTTGATCATTTCTCTCTTTGTTTCTGCCTTGCTGATTGGCTGCCTGTACTCACAGTCCTGCATTCCGTAGCTCTCATCTCCATGGTAAATGCCCCTTGGTCTTTCTCTAGCCCTTATTTCTCTTCTTGGGGTTAACTCCACTTCAGCTGCCCAAGGGATATTTTGACCTTGCTTTCTCCTATTGACAAACTCAACACAACTGCATATGAAACAGAGTTTAATTTCTTTTTTATTAATCTTTTTTATTTTTTCAAATTATGAAAATACAATAACACATGTATAGGAAACTTGAAAAATATAGAGCCAAGTTACATTTAGTTTCACTTAATTTCTTTTTTTAATTTATTTTTAAATTGGAGTATAGTTGCTTTACCATGTTGTGGTAACATGAGTCCACTGTATATATGTATCTATATCTGTATGATTATAATTATATGTATGCTTTTTCTCGTGTGCCTCCTTCCCGGTCTCATCCCAGCCCTCTGAGTCATCCCGGAGTGCGGAGCTGAACTCCTTGTGCTATGCAGCATCTCGCCACTAGCTAGGTGTTTTTCACATGGTAGCGTGTGATATGTCAAAGCTACTCTCTCAGTTCGTCCTGCTTTCTCCTTCCCATGCCTGTGCCCACAAGTTCGTTCTCTGTGTGGGTCACTATGCCTGCCCAGCAAATAGGTTCCTCAGTACCATCTTTCTAGTTTCCATATATATGCGTTAATATATAATATGTATTTTTCTCTTTCTGACTTACTTCGCTCTGCATGACAGTCTCTGAGTTCATCCCCATTTCTACAAATGACTAATTTCTTTCTTTATTCAGCAAATTCTTTCCCCTGGATTCCTGTTTTTGCTGATAGCAACACCACTTTCTTGGTTATCCAAGCACAGACTTTTCGACTCTGTTTTCTAGTCTGCCACCGACCTCCATCAGTTCTTACACACTTGTCTCACTCTCTGGCCCTTCTTTTTTTCTTCTCACGGTTGCTCTTGCCTCCTCGCTCCTTGCCATTGGACAGCCTGTCAGGCACAGCAATGCTCAGAACCTTCAGTTCTCTAATTCAAGATATTCAAGCTCGTATCTAGTTTCAGCCCACTAGCCTATGACTCCCTTGAGGATGGGGCTCTTAAGTGTGGGTCGGCTGAGAGTGTAGGCCTCCAGCGTATGCTGGCAAACCACGTCTTTGTGACTTTTTTGCAAGGAGATATGTTTTTTATTAAATGAGCCCTTATTTCTCTTCTTGGGGTTAACTCCACTTCAGCTGCCCAAGGGATATTTTGACCTTGCTTTCTCCTATTGACAAACTCAACACAACTGCATATGAAACAGAGTTTAATTTCTTTTTTATTAATCTTTTTTATTTTTTCAAATTATGAAAATACAATAACACATGTATAGGAAACTTGAAAAATATAGAGCCAAGTTACATTTAGTTTCACTTAATTTCTTTTTTTAATTTATTTTTAAATTGGAGTATAGTTGCTTTACCATGTTGTGGTAACATGAGTCCACTGTATATATGTATCTATATCTGTATGATTATAATTATATGTATGCTTTTTCTCGTGTGCCTCCTTCCCGGTCTCATCCCAGCCCTCTGAGTCATCCCGGAGTGCGGAGCTGAACTCCTTGTGCTATGCAGCATCTCGCCACTAGCTAGGTGTTTTTCACATGGTAGCGTGTGATATGTCAAAGCTACTCTCTCAGTTCGTCCTGCTTTCTCCTTCCCATGCCTGTGCCCACAAGTTCGTTCTCTGTGTGGGTCACTATGCCTGCCCAGCAAATAGGTTCCTCAGTACCATCTTTCTAGTTTCCATATATATGCGTTAATATATAATATGTATTTTTCTCTTTCTGACTTACTTCGCTCTGCATGACAGTCTCTGAGTTCATCCCCATTTCTACAAATGACTAATTTCTTTCTTTATTCAGCAAATTCTTTCCCCTGGATTCCTGTTTTTGCTGATAGCAACACCACTTTCTTGGTTATCCAAGCACAGACTTTTCGACTCTGTTTTCTAGTCTGCCACCGACCTCCATCAGTTCTTACACACTTGTCTCACTCTCTGGCCCTTCTTTTTTTCTTCTCACGGTTGCTCTTGCCTCCTCGCTCCTTGCCATTGGACAGCCTGTCAGGCACAGCAATGCTCAGAACCTTCAGTTCTCTAATTCAAGATATTCAAGCTCTCGTATCTAGTTTCAGCCCACTAGCCTATGACTCCCTTGAGGATGGGGCTCTTAAGTGTGGGTCGGCTGAGAGTGTAGGCCTCCAGCGTATGCTGGCAAACCACGTCTTTGTGACTTTTTTTCGCAAGGAGATATGTATATATATTGAGACTTACTATCTTAGAAATGTAGTGACCGTTGCTGCAGTGGTCAAGTGGACCCATATAGGCAGACTCGCCTCATTGTCCTGGGAATAGACTGGGTGAGGTGCTGGGGAACTCAGCGTGCTGAGCCACTTGCAGAGCTGTACCCTGGTTGTATGCATGGCAGTCTGTGAGATTTGAGGTTTAGAAAATAGATCCTTTCTCCCAGGTGACTTGAGAAGCCTTGCCTTTGTACGTGTATCCTTCACCTCTGGGTGAAAATATGTTAGTTGCTCAGTCGTGTCCGAGTATTTGCCACCCCGTGGACTGTTGCCCGCCAGGCTCCTCTGTCCATGGGGTTCTCCAGGCAGGAATACTGGAGTGGGTTGCCATTCCCTTCTGCAGGGGATCTTCCCGACACAGGGATGGAACCCAGGTCTCCTGCATTACAGACAGATTATTGACCATCTGAGCCCCGAGGGACGCATGTAGCCTTGAGCCCCTAGTCTCAGCTCTCAGTAGGCACAGTGCCTGATCAGTGTTAGTGGACTCCCCCACCTTTGTAGCTGTGCTCTCAGCCCTCTCACATACCATGCACTGCTGAGGGACCCCTGCTCCCATGCATAAACCTCACCCTGTGCTCCTCTCTTAGTCCAAAGGCCATTCACCTCTTCCTCATGGACTACTTTCTTCTCCCATTTATATCTGGTGGATTCTGCCTGCCCTGGGGGTTCAGATGAGATTCTTCCTCTTCCATGGCATCTTTTTTTGACCATTCTCTATATCTTACACATCCTTCATGACACTGATCAGGCCTCCCTGGTAACTCTGTTGGTATAGAATACACCTGCCCAATGCAGGAGATAGGAGACACAGGTTCAGTCCCTGGGTCTAGAAGATCCCCTGGAGAAGGAAATGGCAACCCATTCCTGTATTCTTGCCTGGGAAATCTCATGAACAGAGGAGCCTGGCAGGCTACAGTCCATGGGGTCATAAAAGAGTAGGACACAGTTTAGTGACTAGACCACCACCATGACAGTGATCACAGACTTATATCCTTATACTTTGTATGTTAAAACATACGTGATTTAAATCACTAAGTTACTACATCTGTTGACAAGCACCTGGTTTTATTCATCTCTTATTGACACAAAGCTTGAGGTCATCATCATCACCATCACCATGACCTTTTTCTTATTTTCAAAGCACCGGCATGTACATTCAGTTCCTTTTCTTGGCTGCCTTGTAGGACAAGGAAGGTGTCTTCCCCATTTTACAGGTTAGACTTAATGGAGACTTAGGGGACTTGTTCAGGGTCATATATGCAAAGTGTTGAGCGACAGACTGGAACTAGAACATTTTCGTACTGCCGATCTATACACAGTAAATGCTTAGTGTTGATGAAATAAATAAAATGCCTCTGTTAACTGAGGCGATTATGGGAAGGAAATTTTCACCACAATTTTCCTCTTTGAAAGTTCATTCTAAGTAGTTGTATTATTGTGTGAGCCTGAAAACTTTTGGTATTTGTATCCTGAGAAGACGGGGCAATTTAAAGTGACTAGTGGGAATAACCTCCCTGTCATTACAAATTTTCTTCTGTCTCATTAAACCAACCCTGTAACATTGGGAAGGTCACGTACACACTGCCATGTTGAGAATGGATAACCAGCGAGTCTACTGTATGGCACATGGAACTCTGTTCGGTGCTTTGTGTTGTCCTGGATGGGAGGAAGGTTTGGAGGAGAATGGATGCATGTATTTGGATGGCTGAGTCCCTTCACTGCTCACTTGAAACTATCACAACATTGTTAATTGGCCGTACCCCAATACAAAATGGTTTTGGTGTTTAACAACAAACAAAAAAAAACTATTTATGAACAAAAATAATAAACAGCCCTATAATTGTGTTAGTGTTAATACAGTGGTGAGGGGATGGAGGCAGTAGTGCCCCGTGAAGGTAATGTAAAGTGTAGACGAGGGAGAGCGTGGGGCTCTTTTTCAATTCCTGCAGTCTCTTGTATCCAAAATTAGATTTGGACTTTATTCTTTTTCCTTTTATTCTGTATAAATAATCTAGTAATGGAGTGAGCATTTGGAGATGGCAGATTGCTGAACCGAGGCCGGTTTTCTCATCTTAGAAAAAAAAAGGAGAAGAAAAGAAAAATGAACAGTCTTCTTGGGGACATTTGAAGAAGCCACAAGCGATTCTCAAAGGCCGATAAATCCTAGCTGTTGGCTGTCTTGTCCCTCATCCTCGTGTTCCAATGGCTTTATGATGCTGCTATTAAAATTTTAGCTGCTTTCATTATATTTCTTCAGAGGCCTGAGAAGCATCGCAGAGAACACTTGACTTTTTTCTGAGCTCCTGCCTTCATAACAAAGCTCTTGTAGCCAAGTGCAGAATCTCAGCACTCTGTTGGCTTTGTAATGAGAAGTAGGAGGTTCTGTTGTTTGTTTGCTTGTACAGGAGCTGGGCGTAGCCTAGCAGACTTGGACTGGAGAGGTTCATCTGTTTTTCTCCACTTTGAAGCTAGAGAAAAATGTTCTGGTATTGAGTGCCAGTCCCCCTCACTGCTTACGTATCTTCTTGGCAGCTCATCCACAGCTTTGGTCAATGAGATGCTTAAACCAACCCTGAGAAGCGGGCAATTTAAAGTGACTAGTGGGAATAACCTCCTGTCATTACAAATTTTCTTCTGTCTCATTAAACCAACCCTGTAACATTGGGAAGGTCACGTACACTGCCATGTTGAGAATGGATAACCAGCGAGTCTACTGTATGGCACATGGAACTCTGTTCGGTGCTTTGTGTTGTCCTGGATGGGAGGAAGGTTTGGAGGAGAATGGATGCATGTATTTGGATGGCTGAGTCCCTTCACTGCTCACTTGAAACTATCACAACATTGTTAATTGGCCGTACCCCAATACAAAATGGTTTTGGTGTTTAACAACAAACAAAAAAAAACTATTTATGAACAAAAATAATAAACAGCCCTATAATTGTGTTAGTGTTAATACAGTGGTGAGGGGATGGAGGCAGTAGTGCCCCGTGAAGGTAATGTAAAGTGTAGACGAGGGAGAGCGTGGGGCTCTTTTTCAATTCCTGCAGTCTCTTGTATCCAAAATTAGATTTGGACTTTATTCTTTTTCCTTTTATTCTGTATAAATAATCTAGTAATGGAGTGAGCATTTGGAGATGGCAGATTGCTGAACCGAGGCCGGTTTTCTCATCTTAGAAAAAAAAAGGAGAAGAAAAGAAAAATGAACAGTCTTCTTGGGGACATTTGAAGAAGCCACAAGCGATTCTCAAAGGCCGATAAATCCTAGCTGTTGGCTGTCTTGTCCCTCATCCTCGTGTTCCAATGGCTTTATGATGCTGCTATTAAAATTTTAGCTGCTTTCATTATATTTTTTCAGAGGGCTGAGAAGCATCGCAGAGAACACTTGACTTTTTTCTGAGCTCCTGCCTTCATAACAAAGCTCTTGTAGCCAAGTGCAGAATCTCAGCACTCTGTTGGCTTTGTAATGAGAAGTAGGAGGTTCTGTTGTTTGTTTGCTTGTACAGGAGCTGGGCGTAGCCTAGCAGACTTGGACTGGAGAGGTTCATCTGTTTTTCTCCACTTTGAAGCTAGAGAAAAATGTTCTGGTATTGAGTGCCAGTCCCCCTCACTGCTTACGTATCTTCTTGGCAGCTCATCCACAGCAACGTTAGTCTGTGGGCTAACAAGTTGTGATGATGGGGCTCTGCCAGTCTTTTCCCGCACCCTAAACTCATTGATCCCCGTCGCTGATGTCCCTTGTTTTATGATTTCTCAGTGAATCCGACATGCCACGTTTCAATATTTCCTGTGCTCTACTCTTTCAAGCCATATTTTAAAGATGGAGATAGTTTGGGTAATTAATTTTTGGTCTGGAACCAGCTGTGAAAATTCAGATATATTTGCATGTCTATTTCTGGTGCATAGGTGACTCCCATTCATTTTTTATGTTCCAAGTTCAGCTGTTAATTCTGTCCTTTTGGGCTGCTCATCTGCCTGCTCACTCATCCTATCTTCTTCTGAAATATTCAGTATAGCTGTAATGTGCTTAACAGGGATTCTGGGTTTTGTGTCTTATATTCTGTCAGCAGATTCTTCAGAGATGCGTGTTTAAATGATTTTTTTCCCCTTGACATGAACTCAGGTAAAATCCATATGCATACCTCTCTGCCAGCCTTAGTGATCTAAATTGTGTTTCAGAATATATTGTCAAAGTTGAGACATCATGGAATTGTAGCTAGAAACAGCCAAGGCCTATCTAGTGAAGAAAGGCCAGATACTGAGAGTAAAAAAATCATGGAGGCCTCTAATAGAGACTCAAGTCCTTCTAGATGATCACCGTATTAGGGTATGGCTTTTCTTTTCTTTTTTAATATATACATTTCTTTGTTTTGGCCTCTTTTATTGTTTTTTTTATTTATTTATTTTTCATCCATCTTTATTCTTTTGGCCTGTGTGGGCCTCCCATTGCAGTGGCCTCTCTCATTGCAGAGCACTGGCTCTGGGCACAAACACTCCAGAGCACTGGCTCCTAATTGGACACACCAGTCCAGCCACTCCAGGGCATGTGGGATCTTCCCAGGCCAGGGATCAAAGCAATGCCCCTTGCCCTGCAAGGTGAACTCTTTACCCACTGGACCACCAGGGAAGCCCAAGGTGTGGCTTTTCTTGATAGCATTGCCGTTGATTATCCTCTGTTTATGTCCTTTTCTTCCCAAGACTGAACCTAATTAGGAAACTAATGGCAGATGAAGTGGACTTCCTCTCTCATGTCACCCAGCTCGATCTGCGGGACAATAAGCTTGGGGATCTCGATGCTGTGGTTTTCAACAACCTTGAAGTTTTACACTGTGAAAGGAATCAGCTGGTGACATTGAACATTTGTGGCTACTTCCTAAAAGCACTGTACGCCTCTTCTAATGGTATGTAACAAAGACCGCACCAAAGTTCCTCTCTTGGTTCCAGGAATTTACTCGGTGCCATCCTCTCCACCTGGTTTTGATTTTTCTTTCCTCACTTAATCCCCATTTCGGCTAAGACAAAAATTGTCAACGAAGAATGCTGGTTTGTTTTTAAAGGAACCAACAAGAAAGGTTTTATAGTTCCTAACTTGTTTTCCTCATATGGTGATATTTAGGTAAGTTATTTCCACTGGCTCTTCTGTTGCAGGGCGGGCGAGGGGAAGGTGGGGGATGCCTTGTGAAGATAGTCAATCTGGAGAGTGAAAGTGGAAGACAGGTCTTTGATGGATTCCATCTAGGGTCTCAGAGTTCCTGCTCCACCCACCAGAGGAGTTCACACCACGAAAGACGTCCATCATATACCGTCGGGCCATCACAAAGCAAGAGTTGTGCTTGTTTCATAAGATCATCTCCTCAGAATTTGGAAACATGGCAGTTCTAAAAAGGAAAAGATCATATGGGCCTATGTTTACTGAAGAGACAATTTTCAGTCCCTCCTGTCAGACAGCTGAATGGAAGCAAGTATTTGCTCCTGCACACTGAACAAACGTTTACCAAGCATTTGTGTTCTGTGTAGTGTAATGCAGGAGTGCTAAAGGATGGGGATTCTTCTTGTTTTCTTTTCTTTTGTTTTAATGAGTTTACTGTCTTCTCACTGGAGAAATAAACCAAACCTCAGATACCTGCAGGTCACCAAAGGGTTATGGGGTTTGGATGATCAGAGACATGAAGTGGGTGTGGAAGAGGAAAGAATCTGAATAGAGATGGTAGATGGGAGAAGACAGGGAATTCTGCACTCATAGGCACCTGCTGGAAAGTAATAAGATGTACTTATGGAATGCCCGGTTTGGCATCAGAGGGTGAAACTTTGAAGGTAGTCCAGTAAGCTGCAGAGATCCAGTAGAAATTCTTAGTGGGAGGAGGCAAGTGAGGAAAATGATGCTGTGAGACTGCCTACATGAAAGCAGAGTGGGGTCACCTGCCTTTCTAGTAATCCAGGTCAGCACAGGAGCTTTTGCGTAAGCTGGGAGGAATTTGCAGTTGAGACGACAGACGTCGATTGAAGACATCTGCTCAGAGGTGCGACCTGAAACTGTGGAAGTGAGGCAACTAGAAAAGAGAAGACCAAAAGGAGACTTCCAGAACCATCCCAGTTAGCTGGGGCCAGAGTAGGAAGCCAGAGAGAAGTGAACCTCTGAAACGTAAGGGAAGCCGAAGGACATCTAAGAACTACTGCCTCTGAGAAACAGCCCTAGGGGTCACTTGCCACACAACTTTGAGGAAAGGCATCCAGATTTGAGTTCAGGAAATCCTTTCTGATCCTTAGGAGTGCTGTTCCAGAAGAGTCAAAAAGGCAAAGCCAGGGTGCATTTGGTTTTGTGGAAGGAACCCTGAATGTTCAAAAAAAACCACCGTATTCATACAGTTAATCTTCTAGATGAAATTTAGGCTGTGTAACAAGAAGAATGTCACAGCGAATAGATGGGAAAGCAGTAGGAGAGAATGAGGGATTCATTTCAGTCTTTGAATAAGACCTTGTGATTAAAGTAGAAGATCTCTGTACTTTCCTGTAGTTTCAGCGTGAAACAAATGGATGTATTGTGCTTCCCAACCTAAACAAACAATGGAGAATGCAGCACAGGAAAGATACTCTACATATAAAGAGCCTCTGTGTCTCTTGAATGGTAACGTGTGTGTGTGTGTGTTTTCTTTCCTGTCTCCTAGAACTTGTCCAGCTTGACGTTTACCCAGTTCCGAATTATCTGTCCTACATGGATGTTTCAAGGTAAGAAGCCCGATCCTGTAGCTTCTTCTAGGGTCTGCTTGAAAATGATCTAGATAATTCTGTCTGAACCTAAGCATAAGAACTTTTTGTATAAAGTAGAACCTACTGTCTAGCACAGGGAAGTCTACTCACTGCTCTGTGGTGAGCTGTATGGGAAGGAAATCCAGAAAAGAGGAGACACCTGAGTACATGTGGCTGAGTCACTTTGCTGCACGGTGGAAGCACATTGCAAAGCAACCATACTCCAACAATAGATAATTTTAAAAAAGAACTTACGTATCTCAAGGGTAAATAATACAAGCTAACATTCAATAGTGTTGAATACTTACCCTCATGAAATGACCAGGAGACTTCCGAGAACCGACAGGCGTCGATTGAAGACATCTGCTCAGAGGTGCGACCTGAAACTGTGGAAGTGAGGCAACTAGAAAAGAGAAGACCAAAAGGAGACTTCCAGAACCATCCCAGTTAGCTGGGGCCAGAGTAGGAAGCCAGAGAGAAGTGAACCTCTGAAACGTAAGGGAAGCCGAAGGACATCTAAGAACTACTGCCTCTGAGAAACAGCCCTAGGGGTCACTTGCCACACAACTTTGAGGAAAGGCATCCAGATTTGAGTTCAGGAAATCCTTTCTGATCCTTAGGAGTGCTGTTCCAGAAGAGTCAAAAAGGCAAAGCCAGGGTGCATTTGGTTTTGTGGAAGGAACCCTGAATGTTCAAAAAAAACCACCGTATTCATACAGTTAATCTTCTAGATGAAATTTAGGCTGTGTAACAAGAAGAATGTCACAGCGAATAGATGGGAAAGCAGTAGGAGAGAATGAGGGATTCATTTCAGTCTTTGAATAAGACCTTGTGATTAAAGTAGAAGATCTCTGTACTTTCCTGTAGTTTCAGCGTGAAACAAATGGATGTATTGTGCTTCCCAACCTAAACAAACAATGGAGAATGCAGCACAGGAAAGATACTCTACATATAAAGAGCCTCTGTGTCTCTTGAATGGTAACGTGTGTGTGTGTGTGTTTTCTTTCCTGTCTCCTAGAACTTGTCCAGCTTGACGTTTACCCAGTTCCGAATTATCTGTCCTACATGGATGTTTCAAGGTAAGAAGCCCGATCCTGTAGCTTCTTCTAGGGTCTGCTTGAAAATGATCTAGATAATTCTGTCTGAACCTAAGCATAAGAACTTTTTGTATAAAGTAGAACCTACTGTCTAGCACAGGGAAGTCTACTCACTGCTCTGTGGTGAGCTGTATGGGAAGGAAATCCAGAAAAGAGGAGACACCTGAGTACATGTGGCTGAGTCACTTTGCTGCACGGTGGAAGCACATTGCAAAGCAACCATACTCCAACAATAGATAATTTTAAAAAAGAACTTACGTATCTCAAGGGTAAATAATACAAGCTAACATTCAATAGTGTTGAATACTTACCCTCTGAAAATGTATGTACCTATCTCTGAGTTTATAGACTATGGATTACACCAGATAAATCAAGGTGTTCATGTGCACACTGGTGTGAATGCCAGGTGTGCACTTAAAAGAGTGGTCCGTTGAGGGTTATATGGCTGGGAGGTCCAGTACTTCTTAAATTATATGAACTGTACTTTCATGTCCTTCCCTAAAATGATGTTAAGTTCATTACAGATACATGCTGTGCTATATTTCTTTGACTTTGTGACCTAATTGACTGTAGCCCACCAGGCTTCTCTGCCCATGCAATTTTTCCAGGTAAGAATACTGGAGTCGGTTGCCATTTCCTTCTCCAGGGGATCTTCCCAACCCAGGATCAAACTTGTGTCTCCTGCTTTGGCAGGCAGATCCTTTATCACTGAGCCACCTGGGCAGCCCCCCATCTCTTTATTAAGAGCCCTTAAGAAGTGGTGACTGAGGCTGCCGGAGCAGGATTTCCATACAGCCTGCTCACTTTTCTCAGCTCACTTGTGCACAGGCTGTCTCACCTTTTATACAAATTCACTACTGCCATAGGTCACATTTACTTTGATTTCCACAAATACTGTAGCAGACTTTTCCCTGGAGGCCCAAAGCGTGTATTTGAGCAAAGTAAACTTTCCTAATCTCTACACACTTAACTGAAACTCACTGCTAATGTAATTACAAAGGTAATAACCTCAACTTTTCTGAATGACCACAGGCCATGGGAGCATGTGACTCTCTCAGTGTAACAGTTACTCATTTAGGCTTCTTCTAGGGTCTGCTTGAAAATGATCTAGATAATTCTGTCTGAACCTAAGCATAAGAACTTTTTGTATAAAGTAGAACCTACTGTCTAGCACAGGGAAGTCTACTCACTGCTCTGTGGTGAGCTGTATGGGAAGGAAATCCAGAAAAGAGGAGACACCTGAGTACATGTGGCTGAGTCACTTTGCTGCACGGTGGAAGCACATTGCAAAGCAACCATACTCCAACAATAGATAATTTTAAAAAAGAACTTACGTATCTCAAGGGTAAATAATACAAGCTAACATTCAATAGTGTTGAATACTTACCCTCTGAAAATGTATGTACCTATCTCTGAGTTTATAGACTATGGATTACACCAGATAAATCAAGGTGTTCATGTGCACACTGGTGTGAATGCCAGGTGTGCACTTAAAAGAGTGGTCCGTTGAGGGTTATATGGCTGGGAGGTCCAGTACTTCTTAAATTATATGAACTGTACTTTCATGTCCTTCCCTAAAATGATGTTAAGTTCATTACAGATACATGCTGTGCTATATTTCTTTGACTTTGTGACCTAATTGACTGTAGCCCACCAGGCTTCTCTGCCCATGCAATTTTTCCAGGTAAGAATACTGGAGTCGGTTGCCATTTCCTTCTCCAGGGGATCTTCCCAACCCAGGATCAAACTTGTGTCTCCTGCTTTGGCAGGCAGATCCTTTATCACTGAGCCACCTGGGCAGCCCCCCATCTCTTTATTAAGAGCCCTTAAGAAGTGGTGACTGAGGCTGCCGGAGCAGGATTTCCATACAGCCTGCTCACTTTTCTCAGCTCACTTGTGCACAGGCTGTCTCACCTTTTATACAAATTCACTACTGCCATAGGTCACATTTACTTTGATTTCCACAAATACTGTAGCAGACTTTTCCCTGGAGGCCCAAAGCGTGTATTTGAGCAAAGTAAACTTTCCTAATCTCTACACACTTAACTGAAACTCACTGCTAATGTAATTACAAAGGTAATAACCTCAACTTTTCTGAATGACCACAGGCCATGGGAGCATGTGACTCTCTCAGTGTAACAGTTACTCATTCCAGTGTGTAAAATCTCTCTGATACAGCTGCTGCGTAATCTATCGAGTGCAGAAGTTTCCGTTTGTCATGAAAGTACACAAACCTAAATATTTTAATCACATCCTCAATTGTAATTAGGTAAGACGTGTCAGAACTGAACTGATAGGGAAGTGATTACAATTACAGCTTTTTTAGAAATTTATAATTATAAAATCCTTTCTGAGTGGTGCTTCATACACTTCATGCTAAAGTCATGTCACACAGTTTTGTTTAATGAACTTTAAGTCAGATACCATCCAAGTTCTTTTTTTGTTTGTTAATCAACCTTGAATATTGTTATCTTCAGCATTTAAATAAGAATACAGGAGTGAGACTTATATATCTGGGTGCATATAAATATCGTGAATGGATTTATTCTAGAAAGTTGGCCATAGGGTGAATCTATTTTTCTTTTATTTAAAGGATGGCACTGCTAATAGGTTCCCATGAAGACCCCTACACAAGACTGAATTGAAAACCCTTGTATTGTGCTGGTCCCTGAATTCCACACTTAAATGCTGTTCATCTTAAAAAAAAAAAAAAAATTCCTTATGTCCAGAATCTTTACTGTAACATGCTCTGCCTAATCCACCTCCCAAACTGTAGGCTCTTTCTCTTAGAAAAACCTGTGATCTCCTTACATAGCCCTGGGTGGTTCACCCACCTCTGTGTGAGGATTCGCGTTGTCTAAAAAAACTGAGCAGTTACTCATTATGGTGTTTATTAGGTTCTTAGAATTCCTCAGTGTCAAAGTTCTGGCTCTTTTATCACTTATAGGAGTTTTATTACTAGACTGAAGGGTCCTTTCATTTTCCTATCTTATCGAGATGTTTTAGGAGTTAACTACTATATCATAAAGTAATTCAGTGCGTCGGTCTGTAGAGCTTCAAAGCCAGAATGGTGTGCACCTATACACACACCAAACAGAAAATAATGCCTTCTTTACTGTATTGTAATTGACAAGTTGATATCATAGCAAACACTTTTCCTCTACTATACTCCTTGTTCCAAGCATGGTACTTCTCAGAGACTTGATCATCTGTTTTTAATGAATTGTAGTCATACCATACATACCATTTAAATGTTTTTGTGTGAAAGCAAACCATCTGTGACTAAGGAGACATTCAAATCTAGTAATAGATTTATCCAAAAACTGGTCAATTCATTTAGCCATTAAAGTTACCATTAGATTAGTTTGTTTCCAGTAATTGTAATTACTGTCTAATGCCCCAAGTGAATGTTTTCAGATCATCACTTTTGAGTCTAAAGGGTCAAGGTATCCTTTCATCTCATTGCCACCGTTTGTTTCCCTTGATCTGTGGCTGTGCTTTCAGGGTGTCTACTGGAGTTGGGGAAAGTTTTCATGTTAAGGGTAAAAATGCAGATTGGAAAATAAAGCTATTTTATGCCATCTGACTGTTTACCTTAACTGAAAGTGTGTAAATATGTGTTTGTTTGTTTTTCAATAAAAAATATCTTCTGCCTAAACTTACATGAGTTTATAGACATTTGGGGATTGTAATTCTGGAGTGAGACTTTTTTTTTTTTCAGAATTGAGAGATGATGCAAATGATGTGACTGTGTTCTTTGCTACTTTCTCTTTATTTCTTATTCCTTATGACAGTTCATCTTGCTTCAAGTTAGTGACTCCACATGTCTTTTTGATTTATAGTCCCTTAATTGGGTATTTCATCTGAAATTTTATTTATTCTGTGTAATTATTTTGACATTTATTTTAAGCCAAATTCCAACCCCCAAAATTGTGTTTTCTTCCGTTTAGGAACTGTTTAGAAAATGTGCCTGAGTGGGCCTGTGAAAGCCGAAAGCTGGAAGTTCTGGATATTGGCCAGTGTCAAAGTTCTGGCTCTTTTATCACTTATAGGAGTTTTATTACTAGACTGAAGGGTCCTTTCATTTTCCTATCTTATCGAGATGTTTTAGGAGTTAACTACTATATCATAAAGTAATTCAGTGCGTCGGTCTGTAGAGCTTCAAAGCCAGAATGGTGTGCACCTATACACACACAAACAGAAAATAATGCCTTCTTTACTGTATTGTAATTGACAAGTTGATATCATAGCAAACACTTTTCCTCTACTATACTCCTTGTTCCAAGCATGGTACTTCTCAGAGACTTGATCATCTGTTTTTAATGAATTGTAGTCATACCATACATACCATTTAAATGTTTTTGTGTGAAAGCAAACCATCTGTGACTAAGGAGACATTCAAATCTAGTAATAGATTTATCCAAAAACTGGTCAATTCATTTAGCCATTAAAGTTACCATTAGATTAGTTTGTTTCCAGTAATTGTAATTACTGTCTAATGCCTAAGTGAATGTTTTCAGATCATCACTTTTGAGTCTAAAGGGTCAAGGTATCCTTTCATCTCATTGCCACCGTTTGTTTCCCTTGATCTGTGGCTGTGCTTTCAGGGTGTCTACTGGAGTTGGGGAAAGTTTTCATGTTAAGGGTAAAAATGCAGATTGGAAAATAAAGCTATTTTATGCCATCTGACTGTTTACCTTAACTGAAAGTGTGTAAATATGTGTTTGTTTGTTTTTCAATAAAAAATATCTTCTGCCTAAACTTACATGAGTTTATAGACATTTGGGGATTGTAATTCTGGAGTGAGACTTTTTTTTTTTTCAGAATTGAGAGATGATGCAAATGATGTGACTGTGTTCTTTGCTACTTTCTCTTTATTTCTTATTCCTTATGACAGTTCATCTTGCTTCAAGTTAGTGACTCCACATGTCTTTTTGATTTATAGTCCCTTAATTGGGTATTTCATCTGAAATTTTATTTATTCTGTGTAATTATTTTGACATTTATTTTAAGCCAAATTCCAACCCCCAAAATTGTGTTTTCTTCCGTTTAGGAACTGTTTAGAAAATGTGCCTGAGTGGGCCTGTGAAAGCCGAAAGCTGGAAGTTCTGGATATTGGCCATAATCAAATCTGTGAGCTTCCTGCACGGTGAGTATTAGAGATTAAATTGGAGACTCTCAAAGTCCAGGAGCAATGGAAAGCATGGCTGACTCAGTGTTTAATCTTTTGTTACGAACCCCTGAACAAGTTTTGTTTAAAACCTTATGTAGTGTCGCTCATCTCTTGTGGTAGCTTCACAGTCTTCTGTGACGTAGAGACAGGTAGACCGAGGCTCTGACCCCAACTGGACTTGGCCAAGCCCCGTGGAGGCTGATGCTTGGTGGAACTTTTCAAGTGAGCTGAAAGAGATGTTCAGAGACAAACGATATGAATGGTTCACCTGTGTGATCTTAATTCTTTCAGAATCTTCACTTTCTGTCCATTGTCTTACTATGTCTGTCTTACCCACAAATAATTTTTGCCTTTGTTTGACCTTAACCCTGATTTAAAAAAAAAAAAAAGATGATTAGATCATTAAACCAGAAAAAGCAAACTAGATTCTGTTTTATAGATGCAAAATTGGGAGTAGAAGGTTGACAGGTTTCTCTTTCCTTCTGTTTCTTGGCGTATTTTTTTTTTTAAGTTTGTAATTTTCCCTTTAATGGCAAGATTCGTAGAACAGCCACCTGATAATGCCTGGTGTCTCAGATCTAGACAGATGTCTTCAAGTTGACTAGTGGTGTAAGATATTATTGAACTGTTAGATACTAGCCATGCAATTAATGACCAGAAGAGTAGTGCATCCCACTGTAGTCTTTAGAACTTTCTGTGATGACGGAAATGGTCTTCCCTACAGTATCCACCAGCAACGGGCGACTGCTGAGCACTTAAAATGTGGATGGTGTGCCTAGGAGCTAAATTTAAAATTTAATTAAGTGTGTATAGCCACTTGTGCCTAGTGGCTGCCACCACTGAGGTCTAGGTATTTCCCCTGTTCTCAGCCAATCGCCAAACAGAGTAAGTCACTTATTATTTTAACAATATATGGTAAAAGATATTAATGAAAAGTTGTAGAAATATTGGAGTAAACTCAGCTGCATGATCTCTAAAGGTTTATGGTGATATGCCTCTGTTCTCTTGTAAAGGATGAGGATCATGAAATACACCTGCTAAGTAAGCTCTGTCATTGTGTCAGAGTTAAGCTGTCCACCATGACAACCATTAGCTATTAGCCAGGGGGCCACTGAGCCCTTAATATGTGACACATCCTAACAGAACTGCTGGGGTAAAAAATATACACTGGATGCAAAATATCTCCATCGTATTATAGATTAATTACATGTTCAAGTAGTATTTTGGATATGCTGGGTCAAATGAAAAGTGTACGCTGAGAACAAAATTATCTGTTTCTTTTCACTTTTTACAATGTGGCTACTAAAAAGGTTTGGATTACATATGTGACTTGCATGCTATTTCTGATGCATAACACTGTGTTAGAGTCTAGCTCTCCTAGAAGAAATCTGAGTTACATTTCTAATCCCTGGAAACTTAGTGTTACTTTGTTTTTCAGTCATATGGTATACCTGTAAGTTCAGTCCATTTGAAAATGCTTTTTCTGCTAGAGTTTTATGCTGAGTGAGCATTTAGGTGACCCAGTGCAGCCCATCACCATTATCAAAAGGCCTTTGGACAGCAGTATGTGTGTGGGGGGGGTGTGTGAGGGGGAGAGAGAGACCCTTTTAAAAGATAGATGGCAAAAATGGCAACAAATTCCTACTAATGAGGAAAAATAATTTATTGAAAAGAATCTTGGACTTTTATCTTTCCACCTATTTTTTCTCTTCCCTGCTCTGATCTCCCCAGTTTAACACACACAGCTTGTTGGAGTTCACAGCCCCTGTGTCACGGTAGGCTGCAACAAAGATACTATATATATCAGTAAATAAATACAAGGTAATCGACTTCTTATCCAGTTTTCCGGAGGAATTAGTTAATCTTTGATTTGCTCTGCATTAGCATCAGCTTATGGGGAGATCTAAACAAATGCTTATTCAAAACCAATCCAGGGACTTCCCTGGTGGTCCAGTGGTTAAGACTCTGTGCTTCTAATGCAGGGGGCCCAGGTTTGATCCCTGGTCAGAGAACTAGATCCTGCATGCCACAGCTAAGACCCAGTGCAGCCAAATTAAGATAAATAAAGCAATAATTAAAAAAAAAACAAACCAAACAATCCAGAGGCTCTGTTGTCAAAAAATGTAAACTGCGTTTGCTTTTGTGTGAGGATGTTGACACGGGACAGAAACAATACGTGTCGTTTGCTCATTGAACAGGGGTGTTTAGTTGCAGACTTTGCATCAGGCCTGTTGTGGATCTAATATCCAAGCCAAGGCAGAGACTCCTTAGAGCCTGATTTCATATTCAGCCTTTGTGTGTCTAAGGCTTTATGTGATGCATGTGAAGGGTTGATAAAACAGAAATTAATATTTAGAACCAGAGCTGTATTGAAAGGGAAAGAAGCTACGTGTTAGTCTTAGTCTCCTGCATTGCAGGCAGACTCTTGACCGTTTGAGCCAGCGGGGAGACCCTTAGTATCCAAAAGAATCCCAGCCAGTTCTGCCGCAAGTGTATGTACTCATGAAATCCACTTTCTTATCTGGAAAAATGAAGATAAAGATTTAGTTACCTTCTTTCTGTTACCCATCTAGTTAAGGGAAGAGAGTGGTGGGGAGGTGGGGGGAGAGAGAAATAATCCCATTGCACTGTGGACCAGATCCTGAATTATTAGGTTAAGATGAGCATTCCAGAGACTGGCCCCTGAAATAACAGTGACCGAGGGTCAGTCCTGAACAGAGTGTCTTGTCTCCTTCGTGTCTAGACCTGCAGAGTCAGGCCTATCTTTCTTGGTGGCCCATGGTGTCACACTGTTGAGATAGGTCACTAGCATCTTTGTGAGCAAAGGTTCTAGTTTTGAGACTTCCGATAAATAAAGTCATGGCTATAATTTAGAGTGATTTTAAGAAGTTTTCAGTGAGTGAAGTCAAATGCTGGGAAGCCAGAGGTAAGTGGGGCAGCCTCATTCTTTCTCGGCCATGTGAAGGAACTCTGATTCCAAGCTGACTCCCATGCAGATTTTAACCTCGCTTTCCCACAGTCCCCAGGGTTCTCTGTTTAACCCAGGACCTGCTTTATTCTCTACAGCTGTGGAGGCCTCAGGTGATTCTAAGGCAGGTTTAGCTTAGACGGACACATATTCATCATTTGTTGCAGTTTTGATAAGCCATAGGAGAAACACTGTCACACTTCCCAACAGCTCATTTAAGGCTCAGAAGAAAATATTTCACTGAGTGCCTTCTCTTCTCTTTAGGAGGGAGTCTCTACTTTGATCTAGGGTGAAACCAAAGAGAGAATGAAAATAATCAGATTCAGGAAAGTGAGGCAAGGAAGAAAGACCTTTTCTCAGTGGGCACTGGTAGACGTTTATTTGGACAAAGGAATCCTTATAGCATGTTGATCCTGTAGGTAGAAATGGCTCACTTGTATTTGTTCAGAATCTATTGTGAGTAAAATACCCTGTATTCCTGGGCAATGCTAGGTACACGCCTTGCCAGGGGAAGCTTCCAGCCTTTCCCAATTTGCCTGGTGAGTCTGTCAAGGCTAGGTTGCTGCCTTCAGTGTCTTCTATTAAACTTGTTTTTCTTCGTGACTAAGAAGAGCTGCTTTGTTAAATATTCGTTTTCATAGTTTTTCCCACCCTCTTTTCTTTTCTGAAGTATGAAAAGCATTGAAATGTGAACAGTTCCAACCTTGCGCTTATGTTAAAATGAGCTTGCAGTCGCTCTGAATGATTTTAGGTTTCTTGGCAAGATCACTTGAAGTCTTTTCCTATGCCTGTGCATTTTTAAACCTTCATCCCAAATGATGTCTCAGTAAGTTGCCTTCTCTCTTTTCCCTATTCCCACAGCTTATTTTGTAACAGCAGTCTCCGGAAGCTGCTGGCCGGGCACAACCAGCTGAGCAGGCTCCCTGAAAGGCTGGAGAGGACCTCCGTGGAGGTCTTGGATGTACAGCACAACCAGCTGCTGGAGCTGCCGCCCCACCTCCTCATGAAGGCCGACAGGTACAGCTGCTCGCGCTTTCATCGACTGGTGAAATGCCCCCTCGTGGACAGTCTTGTCTTAGGAGCTCTCAGACCGTGTCAAGTGGACTTTGTGACTGTCTGGGGCTTTCCTAGTGGCACAGATGGTGAAGAATCTGCCTCCAAGGCAGGTGACCTGGGTTCGATCCCTGGGTCAGGAAGATCCCCTGGAGAAGGGAATAGCCACCCACTGTTTGTGACTATCTATCTGTCCTGGATTTTATGAAGAAAATGGTATTGCCAACCACTTCCTCACCATGTTGTAGGGGTAGAGACAGAGTGTCCTAGAGTGTCTCCCTTCAGTTCTCTGCTTCCTTAATTGCGATTCTTTAGGCAGGTCAAGGTGCGCGTGAGCAAGCCTATGCTGTGGGGAACTGGAGGAGATCTGTATACAAGACACGGATGAGAGGTTTGCAGACCTGGTCAGGCCTCATGCAGGCCGCCCCAGGCTTAGAATAACCATCACTGGATTCTGTCTCCTTGCTTTCACATATTCATGACTTTGGGTGACACGGGTAGATTTTTCTAGAGTTTTGACTTTGTCTTTAAAGATACAGTTCTTGTCTTTACTGCAGTCTTCTCCTCACCTTAGAGCTATTTTCTTTTTTGATTAAATTTTTAAAAATCATTTGTTCACTAAGGATTAGAAGAAATTCTTTTGATCTGAGGGGGAAGTTGGTTTCAACATTAAGTGAAATCTCTCTTCTGTGAAGAGTTGTCACAGGCAGAACTTTCTTTCAAGAAAGCTGTAAGCTACAGTGAATGTTAAAGTACTTTGCAACATTTTGTTTGCTTCGGAGCTCTTATGCATTATACCAAAATGCTCCAGAGCCTGGTGGCCTGAATTATGTTGATCTCTGAGGATGTTTATTTTAGTGAGTGACCAGAACTTTAGTGACAAAATGAAGGATCTGACTTTTCCTGTGCCTCATGATAAAGACAAAAGAGTTATGTTCAATTTTGTGCTTCTTTAAGAGAAAGACATCATGATGTATCTTTTGGCTTTAAAAAATAAAATTGAGGTATATTTCAGCATATATAGTTTGTTTGGGTTTCTGTATCTATTTTGTTTTTATGGGTCACATAGCGATCTAGGAACTCTGGCTCTCCTAAACTGAATTAGATACAGTCCCCAAAGCCACGAGTCCCCAGGCTCCAGGGCTCACTCATGTCGTCATGCTCAGCTCATACATATTATCTGTAATTTCTTGCTTGTCTAGCCCCACTCATGGAATATAAACATTTTGGTTGTTTCCACCTCTTGTTATTGTTCAGTCACTAAGTTGTGTCTAGCTCTTTTTGACTCCATGGACTAGATATAGCCCGCCAGGCTCCTCTGTCCATGGGATTTCCCAGCAAGAATACTGGCGTGTGTTGCCATTTCCTTCTCCAGAGGATCTTTCCAGACCAGGGATCAAGCCCATGTTTCCTGTATTGGCAGGTGGGTTCTCTATCACAGAGCCCTCAGGGACACCCTTCCATCTCTGGGCTGTTGTTAAGTGCTATCAGCACTGGGTTACATGTTTCTTTTCGAACTAGTTTTTAAAATTTGGCAGGTGGGATACATCGGGTAGATTTCTACTGGATTCTGTCTCCTTGCTTTCACATATTCATGACTTTGGGTGACACGGGTAGATTTTTCTAGAGTTTTGACTTTGTCTTTAAAGATACAGTTCTTGTCTTTACTGCAGTCTTCTCCTCACCTTAGAGCTATTTTCTTTTTTGATTAAATTTTTAAAAATCATTTGTTCACTAAGGATTAGAAGAAATTCTTTTGATCTGAGGGGGAAGTTGGTTTCAACATTAAGTGAAATCTCTCTTCTGTGAAGAGTTGTCACAGGCAGAACTTTCTTTCAAGAAAGCTGTAAGCTACAGTGAATGTTAAAGTACTTTGCAACATTTTGTTTGCTTCGGAGCTCTTATGCATTATACCAAAATGCTCCAGAGCCTGGTGGCCTGAATTATGTTGATCTCTGAGGATGTTTATTTTAGTGAGTGACCAGAACTTTAGTGACAAAATGAAGGATCTGACTTTTCCTGTGCCTCATGATAAAGACAAAAGAGTTATGTTCAATTTTGTGCTTCTTTAAGAGAAAGACATCATGATGTATCTTTTGGCTTTAAAAAATAAAATTGAGGTATATTTCAGCATATATAGTTTGTTTGGGTTTCTGTATCTATTTTGTTTTTATGGGTCACATAGCGATCTAGGAACTCTGGCTCTCCTAAACTGAATTAGATACAGTCCCCAAAGCCACGAGTCCCCAGGCTCCAGGGCTCACTCATGTCGTCATGCTCAGCTCATACATATTATCTGTAATTTCTTGCTTGTCTAGCCCCACTCATGGAATATAAACATTTTGGTTGTTTCCACCTCTTGTTATTGTTCAGTCACTAAGTTGTGTCTAGCTCTTTTTGACTCCATGGACTAGATATAGCCCGCCAGGCTCCTCTGTCCATGGGATTTCCCAGCAAGAATACTGGCGTGTGTTGCCATTTCCTTCTCCAGAGGATCTTTCCAGACCAGGGATCAAGCCCATGTTTCCTGTATTGGCAGGTGGGTTCTCTATCACAGAGCCCTCAGGGACACCCTTCCATCTCTGGGCTGTTGTTAAGTGCTATCAGCACTGGGTTACATGTTTCTTTTCGAACTAGAGTTTATTCCTAATATATGCCCAGGAGCAGAACTGCATGGTAACTCTGTTTTCAGTTTTGGGTTTTTTTCTTTCTTTTTTTGGCCAGATCTATTGTTCTTTCATTTATTTCCATCTTTGTTCTTTGACCTGTGTGGACCTCCCATCTCAGTGGCTTCTCTCGCTGCAGAGCACCAGCCCTGGGCGCATGCGCTCCAGAGCTCTGGCTTGGTAGTTGGACACATTGGTCCAGCCGTTCCACGGCACGTGGGATCTTCCTGGGCCAGGGTTCAAACCGGTGCCCCTTGCACTGCAGGGCGAACTCTTTACCCACTGGACCACCAGGGAAGCCCTATTTTCAGTTTTTTAAGGAACCTCCATACTGTTCTCCATAGGGGCTGTACCAGTTCATGTTCCCACCAACAGGGTAGGAGCCTTTTTAAGACGTTCAGTAAATATTTGTTTAAGAAAATTTAAGGAATTTTAAATATTACCCATGAGCTTGAATTTGCATTTTTTATTCTTCCTCTTAAAAAAAAAAATCTTTTTGTCCAGATGTAATTCCTAATCAAAAATGTGTACAATTCTTAAGCCTGCTGCTCAGTGGGCTTGTACATAAGTATATACCCCATAACCATCACCCAGATCAAAATAGAGAATATCTCTAGCATTTCTTTTCTTTTTCTTTTCTTCTGTTTTCCTCATTAAAAAATTATCCTCTGTACTTAATGTAAGTGATAGTAAATTCCTACTGGAATAATTATGGAGAAATAATGGAGTTATAAATAAATAATAACTCCATTATAAATAATGGAGTTAAAAAATGGGATTGCTACATTCTAATTGACTGGTGCTATGTCAGTCTCCTGACAAAAAGAACAGTATTTCAAGATCATTTAAAGCATTGTTCTTGTCTTTTAATCCATAAGAAAGAATAATGCACAGCCTATGGGTACCTCTAGAAGTATTTCTTATTGTTATAAACTACTATGGGATTTGGTTCCTTTCCCTACAGAGAATTCTATGTCATCTTGTAGCCTTGTATTTTCTTTCCTCAGGCTAACTTGGCAAGATCTGGGTGATGTTCTATAATGGGAGTCTAGTTATTCTCCCAGGGGATCTGCGCTGAATTGGTAGAAACAAATCAGTAAAAACAAATCGGGTTTTAGGAGTCTTTGAATGAGACAGAACCATGAATCTGAGTCTTGTAAGGTCACGGCTGGCTGAGAAGGTAATAGCCCTGCAACTCTCCAGTAGATGATAACCATTCTTCATTTCTGAGGATTTGACTTTAGAGGGACACTTGTATATATGTTTTTCATCCTCTAGAGCCGCCAGGAAGTAGTCACTGAGTCTCCCTGGTGCAGGCAGATCAGGCAGCATGTGCCTGAGGATGCTCATAAGCGTGGTCCAGGAGGCGATGGGTTTGTGTTCAGATGAGGAGTTCCAAGCGGCAGCTCTCATTAGATTGTTCCTCAGGCGATTCTGCTGACTTCTGGGGTTGAGAACGGCTGAGTGGACTCCTGGCCCTTCACAGGTCTTCCCGTGTCCTGTCCCCAGTGGACTCTGTAAGCTGGAAAGGGGCACACAGCATATATCTGGTCATACAATGTGGAAAATTTAGAACCTGAATTGAGCCTTTGAAGGACATTGCTGTCAAGAAAGGCAAGTGATCAGCTGAACCTGCAGTGACAGCTAAAGGCAGTTAGGCAGAAACACCCTCGTCTGAATAAGCAAGCCTGTCCAGAGCTAGCCTGGTTTTGGAAACTAGAGGTGAGGATGTGAGGGCGATCTAGTTGCGACATCTGTCACCCCATTGATCGCCAGGGTTGATTCGGCTGATCTGGCTGGCTAGGCGGGTGTCCCCTTCCTCCCTCACCGCTCCATGTGCGTCCCTCCCGAGCTGCGCTTGGTGAAGAGGCGACCATCCCGATAGAGGAGGACCGGTCTTGGTCAAGGGTATACGAGTAGCTGCGCTCCCCTGCTAGAACCTCCAAACAAGCTCTCAAGGTTTTGGAAACTAGAGGTGGTTGTGGGGCCGTGTAAACAGCCTCTGTAGGTCTTGGGAGGAGGGCAGGCCATCCTGAATGCATATCTAGTACAGGAACCTTCTGGAGTAAGGGGCTATTTTTTTTTGGGATTTGGTTCCTTTCCAAAATTGTCATCTTGTAGCCTTGTATTTTCTTTCCTCAGGCTAACTTGGCAAGATCTGGGTGATGTTCTATAATGGGAGTCTAGTTATTCTCCCAGGGGATCTGCGCTGAATTGGTAGAAACAAATCAGTAAAAACAAATCGGGTTTTAGGAGTCTTTGAATGAGACAGAACCATGAATCTGAGTCTTGTAAGGTCACGGCTGGCTGAGAAGGTAATAGCCCTGCAACTCTCCAGTAGATGATAACCATTCTTCATTTCTGAGGATTTGACTTTAGAGGGACACTTGTATATATGTTTTTCATCCTCTAGAGCCGCCAGGAAGTAGTCACTGAGTCTCCCTGGTGCAGGCAGATCAGGCAGCATGTGCCTGAGGATGCTCATAGCGTGGTCCAGGAGGCGATGGGTTTGTGTTCAGATGAGGAGTTCCAAGCGGCAGCTCTCATTAGATTGTTCCTCAGGCGATTCTGCTGACTTCTGGGGTTGAGAACGGCTGAGTGGACTCCTGGCCCTTCACAGGTCTTCCCGTGTCCTGTCCCCAGTGGACTCTGTAAGCTGGAAAGGGGCACACAGCATATATCTGGTCATACAATGTGGAAAATTTAGAACCTGAATTGAGCCTTTGAAGGACATTGCTGTCAAGAAAGGCAAGTGATCAGCTGAACCTGCAGTGACAGCTAAAGGCAGTTAGGCAGAAACACCCTCGTCTGAATAAGCAAGCCTGTCCAGAGCTAGCCTGGTTTTGGAAACTAGAGGTGAGGATGTGAGGGCGATCTAGTTGCGACATCTGTCACCCCATTGATCGCCAGGGTTGATTCGGCTGATCTGGCTGGCTAGGCGGGTGTCCCCTTCCTCCCTCACCGCTCCATGTGCGTCCCTCCCGAAGCTGCGCGCTTGGTCGAAGAGGACGACCATCCCCGATAGAGGAGGACCGGTCTTCGGTCAAGGGTATACGAGTAGCTGCGCTCCCCTGCTAGAACCTCCAAACAAGCTCTCAAGGTTTTGGAAACTAGAGGTGGTTGTGGGGCCGTGTAAACAGCCTCTGTAGGTCTTGGGAGGAGGGCAGGCCATCCTGAATGCATATCTAGTACAGGAACCTTCTGGAGTAAGGGGCTGGGTGAATGAGAAAGGGCAGGCATTCTGTCTTTATTCTGTGAGAGAAAAGCAAATGACCAAAAGAGGCTGAAGGAAGAAGCTTTTCCAAGGAGCCATATTCCAGTGCCTTTGTTTTCCAGGCATTGAAATAGCTGCCTCTCCAGGTCTTAGCTGACCCTGTTGTTACCACTCAGTCAGAAAGATTAGGAGGTCTGCTTCTCTCCAGCAGACAGGGTTACAAAGAGGGTGGGGTACAATCGATGAGATCTTTCTTGAACAGTACTCTTGTATTATCTCACTGGTTGGATGACAAGAAAACAGAACTTTTTAGAATTGAAATATAGTTGACTTATGATATTAAGGTGCATAACATAGTGGTTTGATTATTTTTACAGATGACATGCTTTACAAAGTTATGGTAAAAATATTAACTCTATCTCCTCTCCTGTACCATAGGATTTACTGCTTCATAAAGGGTTAATACTTTTGCTACTTATCCATTTTCCAAAACCTAAGTAATTGTAATCCCTAAATTGAGATTTTTAAAAAGTTAAATTGAGGCATAATTGGCATTCAGGACAATGTAGGGGTAATGTACATCTGATTTGATTGGTTTGAGCAGAAGGAATAAACAACTGCTGAGATTTGGGAGTAGGTCAGCCTTGAAGCTGTAAGGCTTAAAATGTTAAAAGAGGGTCTTCAGGAGAGGATCTTCCCAGGCTCCTTGCTGGTGATGTTGCAGCTGTGGTTTGTTTTAATTTACCCGGTGCAGGACGGCCTACGTCTTCCTGACCCTAAGAGCCTCAGTCGCTGTGCGGAATGCTGTAGGGCATTGAAAAACGGCTATCCCTCAAGGAGCTTACAGTCTACTTTAGAGAGTCTAAAGTAACTGTACAATCTACTGTAATAAAGCATGGGGTTAGAGGGCAAAGAAGAAGAAAAATGATAGGGTTGGCTTTAATGTAGGCTGCTGATATAAAAAACAGCCTTTTGTTGCATAATAAAGAGCATAGTCAAAGCCATGGTGTTCCCAGTAGTTAAGCATGGATGTGGAAATTGGACCATAAATACGGCTGAGCACCAAAGACTTGATGCCTTTGAACTGTAGTGCTGGAGAAGACTCTTGAGAGTCCCTTAGACTGCCGGCAGAAACCAGTCAATCCTAAAGGAATCAACCCTGCATATTCGCTGGAAGGACTGATGCTGAAGCTGAAGTTCCAATACTTTGGCCACCTGATGTGAAGAGACGACTCATTGGAAAAGACCCTGATGCTGGGAAAGACTGAAGGCAGAAGAAGGGGATGACAGAGGACGAGAAGGTTGATGGCATCACTGAATCAATGGATGTGAGTTGGAGCAAGCTCTGGGAGATGGTGAAGGACAGGAAAGCCTGGCGTGCTGCAGTCCATGGGCTTGCAAAGAGGCTGAGCTATATTTGGTAGATAGCTCCAGGCAGTAATGAAATTGCTGAAGTTCTCCTTCCATTCAGTTTGCCTCATAGTACAAATCTTAAAAAAGATGCTCACTTTTCCTTTCTTTCTTTCTGGTAATAAATTATTATTACCCGTTCTGTATTTGATTCTATCATTGAGGAAAAGGCCCGAATAACAATTTTTCACAAGTTGAAAGTGGTTTAGTTTCTTCCCTAAGCAGAACTTGTGCTTGGAAGCTTCTTGAGAGGCCAGAAAAATGTGTGTTATTAGACACAGTGAGGATTAGACTCAAACACTCTTTCTAGGGAGCTTTCTTTAGTTCTGCATCTTGCTGCTAAAGCACGATATCATGGTTTTAATTGCACAATATTCTCTATGAGATACGACACTTTGGAAGAGTGTCTTTTAATCTGCTTGACCTGGTAGCAGGTAACCAGAGAAGAAAGGGGAATCGATCTGAAGTTAGATGACCTCTAGTGATACCTTTTAGCTTCCTCTGAAAGCTTCAAACCAATTTTATTAAAATTCTTATGACTTGAGTTAGCAATTGAAGTTTATGAGTGTAGTCTCCATATTTTTCTTTGAACTTTGTGTCTGTGTCAAAAACTACAGACAGATGTGAAATATGTTAGACCATGTTTGCTGATAAGTTGACTGTTATTTTGTATCTTGTGATTAGGGCAAGACTTGGTTCTTTGAGAGGAACTGGCAGATACTCTAACCTGGATCTTAACTGGCTTAGATTTCCCGTCTTAACCCTTTTTTGCTTAGAATTGAGAATTTTCTTAATGGAAACCCCCAATAGAATTTTAGACAATCAGCATTCATCAACAGATGGGCAAGAGCAGGAGCAGATATTCCTGTGGGTCACCAGAGTGGATAGATGAGATACTGCCATCCTTCTGTGTTTTTCTGGAATCTTGGCAATGGCTGGCTCCTGGTCCATTTTTGCATATGCACTCTTACATCATGGCCAGAGAGTTGCTCCTGATGCGGTTTTGTCTAATTAACAAAGTCATCACGGACTCTATAAAGGAGAGTTATTGATTCCTGTTGTGGGTGGAGATTAGGGTCTGTATTTTCCCCTGGTTGGTGAACAAAGTATTTTCCAGGAATGGGAATGAGGAGAGCGTGTAAGTACAAATGAAGTACATGGTAATTATTAAAATATCCCAAGAGTGTTAGTCACATACAGACCATAAGTTTTACTGACTCAGAACATGTGTAAATATCAAGGGGACTAAAAAGGAATAGAAGAGTTGGGAGAGCGTGATCCATTGACCATGGCAACGGATGCCTTTTGGCAAAGAGAGAATGTTTCTGGCATTTTGAAGAGCTAGGTTGCCAGTCAGAGGAGGAAATGGCAACCCACTCCAGTACTCTTGCCTGGAAAATTCCATGGATTGAGCTACAGTCCATGGGTCGCAAATATATATCTGGGGCTTCCCTGATGGCTCAGTGGTGAGGCATCTACCTACAGTGTAGAATACCCAGGTTTCGTCCCTGGGTTGGGAAGATCCCCTGGAGGAGGACATGGAAACCAGCTCCGGTATTGTTGCCTGGAGAATCCCATGGACAGAAGAGCCTGGCGGGCTGCAGTCCATGGGGTCACACAGAGTTGGACACGACTTATGTGATTAAGCGGCAGTAGCAGGTTGCCGGTACTATTTTTCCTAAGGAAAAAGAGCTATCTTGTGAAGTCCTGATGTTTTGAGAGCCATAGTGAAATAAAATAGTTTTCCTCAAAGTGTGTTCAGGATCCTCTAGATTACTTACGAAACATGCAGATTTCTGGCCCTCTTCTCAGTTCTGCTGACTCAAGTTGGCCAATCATCAGAATTCTTAATTCTATAGATTTTTGAAGCCTTACCCTAACCTCATTAATAAGAATATCTGGAAGTCGAAGCTGAGAATCACAGACCTTCTGGAATGAGAGCACAACATCACTTCTGCGTGTTTTTGCCAAAAGTGTAGCATTATTGTAGTAATAATAAAACATCAAACAAATCTACATTGGCAGACATTCCACAAAATGATTGTCAAGTACTTTTTTAAAGTGTCAAGGTGATTTGAGAGAAATAGCACTGATTAGAGGAGAGACATGAGGCACGATAAGGAAATGGAATGTGTAGTTCTAGACTGGATTCTGGACCCGATAGAGGACATTTGTGGGATGGCTGATGGGAATAGGATTAGGCTTAAAACTCAATATTCAAAAACCTAAGATCATGGCATCTGGTCCCATCACTTCATGGCAAATAGATGGAGAAGAAATGGAAACAGTGACACACTTTATTTTCTTGGGATCCAAAATCTCTGCAGGGACTGCAGCCATGAAATTAAAAGATGCTAGCTCCTTGGAAGAAAAATTACGACAAACTTGGCGTATTAAAAAGCAGAGGCATCACTTTGCTGTCAAAGATCTGTATCGTCCAAGCTATGGTTTTTCCAGTAGCCATGTACGGATGTAAATGGACCATAAAGAAGGCTGAGTGCCAAAGAATTGATGCTTTCCAATTACGGTGCTGGAGGAGACTCTCGAGATTCCCTTGGACTGCGAGGATATCAAACCCGTCAATCTTAAAGGAAATCAACCCTGAATATTCACTGGAAGGACTGATGCTAAACGGCCAATACTTTCGCCACCTGATGTGAAGAGCTCATTGGAAAAGACCTTGATGGTGGGAAAGATTGAAAGCAGGGAGGGAAGAGGGTGACAGAGAATGAGATTGGAGAGCATCATGACTCATCATGATAGGACATGAGTTTGAGCAAGCTCCCGGAGATGGTGAAGGCCAGGGAAGCCTGGCATGCCCAGGCCATGAGGTCCCAAAGGGTCAGACACAACTGAGCAACAGAACGACAACAGGAACACGAGGTCTCTAGATTAGCTTATAGTGTTGCATCAATGTTAATTAATTCTTAATTTAATTATACTTAATTTTTAAAGTTAATTCTTCTTGAGTTTTTGTTTAACAGTTCTTCCTTCTGTATAACCTTTGTTCCTTTGCTCTGTAGGCTTATGCGTGTTATTTCCCAAGTCAGGCAGATTTTCAGACCTTTCAAAATAACGTGTGAGTTCCGGTAGGCTGTATGTATGCACTTTTCTCTTCACCTGCCATTCTCATTGTTAGGTGGTGTGCTAGACAATGGCATCCTCATTCCAAACTAAGTGGGATGTAGTGATTTAGGGGGTTTCTACCACCACTTAAAAATTGGGATAGAAAGTATCAGTGTAAGACAGAAGAAGGTTAAGTATTGTTTCAGGAAACTTGTGTTTCGTTGATACATGTGAATATTGCATCTGTACTGAGTGGTCATGTAAAATGGTAAATACTCTGCGTTGCTACTGATGAAAAGTTTGGAAGTCCCTGATTTAGGAGCTGCTGGTCTTTTGAAGATTGCTAAAATGTATTGTGTTGTGTAGACATGGGAGAAGGAAATGAGAGCTTTTCGTTTGACACCTCTCAAGGATTTTGAGGGCCAGAAATCAGGGGTTGTATAAAAGTTGAAGGATTTTGCTGTGCTTGAAGGTCTTAAGCTTTTGCATTTTTAATAGACCACAAGTCCCAGTACCAATCTACAGAAAAATAATTTGGATGCGGAACACCTGGTATGCCTGCAAGTAGGTAGATCTCCCGTGGTACCAAATCCTGTGCTTTGTGTCAGGGACAGAGCTCAGCTGTAAAATTTAAGGGTGTGCTGGGAATTACTAAAAAACAAACAAAAGCAAAACAAACAAAAAACTTAGGGGAGGCAGAACAGACGGACAGAGTGTGCCAGGGAAAACAGAGTAATTGCTCAAGAATCAGGAAGTGGATTTGTCCTGCGGCTGTCGTGGGTAACTTCCCAAATGCTTTAGGACAGGAGGCCTATGTGAGTGTCTTTTCTCTGCCACTGGTGCTTTCTGCTCAGAGAAGTGTTTGAGTGCTGTGCTATCTGTTCAGTTATTTTAGGAATGGAGTTTGAAGGGCTGAGCCCCTGTGGTCTTCACACTACCCAGCGGGTGAGGGAAGATGGCCTGGAAGTGTCCTCAGGAAGATGTTTTATTATTACAGTTTTTATCAGTTGAATTTTGGAGAATTGTGTTAGGTATTAGTGGGCTCTTTGGGAGCTTCCCTGGCGGCTCAGATGGCAAAGATCCCTGGGTCAGGAAGATCCCCTGGAGAAGGACATGGCACCCCACTCCAGTATTCTTGCCTGAAGAATCCCGTGGACAGAGGAGCCTGGCGGGCTACTGTCCATGTGGTCGCAAAGAGTTGGACACGACTGAGTGACTAGCTCTTTATCTTTCACGTAGTGGGCTTTTTAAGATCAATGAGATCTGGGTTTATTTCCTTTTTCTTTTAATTTAATTTAACTTTTTTTTTTGCAGAGTTTCGTTGTTTACACATCAACCTCTGGCTGGGCCACTATTTACTATTGGACAACGGCTGAGTAATTTGACTTTTCTCAGCTTCAGGGTGCCTTCTGTGAAATAGATGCAAGGCATCTCTGGGATGGTGGGAGGATCAGGCGAAACAGGAAATAGCAGAGAGCCGTGGTATCTGTAGAGCCCCTTACCAGTGAAAAGAAGGCACTGATATGTGACTGACTTTCTCTAATCTTTATGAGGGGGTTGAGTGGTGAAGCTGGTTCTATGGATCCGAAAGTCTCGTGGCACATTGAACAAGTCTTTATACAGTTACTGCGAAAATCTACAAGATGCTTGTGTTTCGTTGATACATGTGAATATTGCATCTGTACTGAGTGGTCATGTAAATGAGATGCTTGAGGAAGAGCTCTCATACCCGATGGAGCTGAGACCAAACTCAGAGCTTTAGGAATTTAGCTTTTAGGAAGGCTTTGAAAGCAGAAGGTAAGGGTATATGCACCCTATGCATTGAGTAAAACTGTTACCCAGACTGGAGATGTTTTACAGAGTTAAAGCGGTTGCTCATTCTTAAGGAACGCAACACCCGGATGATTAAGCCAACTTAATGTGCCTCCTGCTGCAGCGTGGGGTTGTGTGACAGGTGTTCTCGTTTTTGAAGGATGGGCATTGAGTTTAATTTCCCTGAGATGATAATCAAGAATATTTTTAGCCCGGTAGTGTGCTCTTTGACTGTTAACTAACATGATGATTCAGTCAGGCCTTACTCAGTTCCGACTCCATCCTTGGGAACCATCCCCTGTAGTTTCAACTTAGTTTCATTTCCTGGATGGCTAGAGTGTGGGATTCCCCCTCCAGCCCACCCAGTTGCCCTTGAAGGGTATCAACTGCAGTACAGGCAGTTTTCTACAAGATGAGAGGACGCGTCTCTTTGGAAGTCACTTTCTGCCCTTGGTCACGTGTTGTAAGAAGTTTTCAGAGTTCTTTTTGTTTTGTTTTCTAGGTGACCATTCTTTTAGTCCATTTTTTTTTTTCTTTGAAAACAAGTTTCCCTCTTTTTCCTGGCCTAAAAATATGCGAATATTCATGAGTTCATTTATTTTCTTTTCATGTGTTTATAACTGCATATTTCCTGGAGAATTGGCTTTTAATGAGATTGTCAGAGTTTCTCAGTCAGCCCCATTCCAAAATGTTTAAGGGCCCTTCATTTTGATTTTTTTCTCATTCTACACTGGAGACATCCTAACTGGGTATTTAAGTCAGGTGATAAAATGAGAGTCATAAAAGGACCATAAAGAGCTATGGTGCTAATTGGGTTTCCTTCCTAGTTCAAAACCATTTCAGAAACTGCATGAATGACCTTTATTTTCTTCTCTGTAGCACACACGACTATAATTTCCCATGACTATTTATGGTCCGCACAGCTCTTTTCTAACTTCCTTTTTATTTTTTTTTTTTATGAAAATGTCAACGGGATACGTGTTTCTTTAATGGAATATGTTCTATTTTGGGGAAGCTGCTTTTCCTTAGCTAGCTAGTGGAGCTGGGGACATGTGTGTGTGCGTGTGTGCGTGTGTGTGTGCGTGTGTGTGTGTGTGCGTGTGCGTGTGTGTGTGTGCGTGTGTGTGTGTGTGTGTGTATGTCCGTGCAGGTGGCAGGACTGGAGCATGTTGAACTAGTAGATTGAGAGCTGGGAATGACAGTCTGGTGGTGTTACCTGAACACAAAGGCTTCTTTTTGTCCTCGATTAAAAATATCTGTACCTGGTATTCCAGAGTCTTTCAAGAAGGATTTTATTCTTTTTAACTAATGCATGGGAAAATAGTCCTGAGTTGAATGCTGACCATTTCACATCTGGGTGGTTTCCAAACAAGACAAAGCCAGTTCATTAACAGGCTAGCTCCAGGTGGGGGGTGGTGGACAAGGCAGCTTTGACCTTGAGGACGTGGCAGGTGCGTCCTGTGGCCTGGACACTGTCTCCGCTCGGGTCACCGCAGCTGCCAGGTGGGGCACCTGTGACGGAGGCCCCCTGGGACGCAGGAGGGCTGCCTGTCTGCCCAGGAGCCACGCACAGTTCCTGCTCCGTCCTCTTCCCTCTTCAGTGACTTGGAGCCTGATCACAGCAAGGATTCTGTTTCAGTCCTCCAACTTTGCATGTTGCATTTATCTGCGTTTCCCAGGGACTGAGGGAGGATTATAGTTTGTTTGTTTGTTTTTTCGAAGATTTATTTATTTATTTGAGGGGGGTGGGGTGGGGAGGGAGGGGAGCAGGCGGGCCACTTCTATTGGTCTTTCATTTCTCTATTTTCATCCGTCTTTGTTCTTTGGCCCGTGTGGGCCTCCCATCGCAGTGGCCTTTGTTGTCGCAGAGCACCGACTCTGAGCGCATGCGCTCCAGAGCTCCGGCTCGGTAATTGGACACATCGGTCCAGCCGCTCCGTGGCCGGTGGGATCTTCCCAGGCCAGGGATCAAACCGGCACCCCTTGCACTGCAAGGTGGTGTCCTTGCCCACTGGACCACCAGGGAAGCCTCAGATTATAGTTTTTGACAGTTTTAGTTACCTCAGATGTAAAAACATTCTTCATGGTTTAGCTGTTGTTCACTCTTATCATTTGGCTAACTGGGTAGCACATCCTAATACATCTTGTTTCAATGTAAATTTTATTGACGTATAATATAAATACAAAAATAGGGCATATCATAAGGTTGAAAGTGTTAGTCGCTTAGTCACGTCCCACTCTTTGAGATCCCATGGACTGTAGCCCGCCAGGCTCCTCTGTCCGTGTAATTCTCCAGGCGAGAATACTGGAGTGAGTAAGGATTCCCTTCTATCATAAATATAGTACTTGTTAGATTTTCTCAAAATGAACACAGTCATATGACGAGCACCCAAATCATGAACTAGAATGATATCCTATGGGACATTTCACATCTGGGTGGTTTCCAAACAAGACAAAGCCAGTTCATTAACAGGCTAGCTCCAGGTGGGGGTGGTGGACAAGGCAGCTTTGACCTTGAGGACGTGGCAGGTGCGTCCTGTGGCCTGGACACTGTCTCCGCTCGGTCACCGCAGCTGCCAGGTGGGGCACCTGTGACGGAGGCCCCCTGGGACGCAGGAGGGCTGCCTGTCTGCCCAGGAGCCACGCACAGTTCCTGCTCCGTCCTCTTCCCTCTTCAGTGACTTGGAGCCTGATCACAGCAAGGATTCTGTTTCAGTCCTCCAACTTTGCATGTTGCATTTATCTGCGTTTCCCAGGGACTGAGGGAGGATTATAGTTTGTTTGTTTGTTTTTTCGAAGATTTATTTATTTATTTGAGGGGGGTGGGGTGGGGAGGGAGGGGAGCAGGCGGGCCACTTCTATTGGTCTTTCATTTCTCTATTTTCATCCGTCTTTGTTCTTTGGCCCGTGTGGGCCTCCCATCGCAGTGGCCTTTGTTGTCGCAGAGCACCGACTCTGAGCGCATGCGCTCCAGAGCTCCGGCTCGGTAATTGGACACATCGGTCCAGCCGCTCCGTGGCCGGTGGGATCTTCCCAGGCCAGGGATCAAACCGGCACCCCTTGCACTGCAAGGTGGTGTCCTTGCCCACTGGACCACCAGGGAAGCCTCAGATTATAGTTTTTGACAGTTTTAGTTACCTCAGATGTAAAAACATTCTTCATGGTTTAGCTGTTGTTCACTCTTATCATTTGGCTAACTGGGTAGCACATCCTAATACATCTTGTTTCAATGTAAATTTTATTGACGTATAATATAAATACAAAAATAGGGCATATCATAAGGTTGAAAGTGTTAGTCGCTTAGTCACGTCCCACTCTTTGAGATCCCATGGACTGTAGCCCGCCAGGCTCCTCTGTCCGTGTAATTCTCCAGGCGAGAATACTGGAGTGAGTAAGGATTCCCTTCTATCATAAATATAGTACTTGTTAGATTTTCTCAAAATGAACACAGTCATATGACGAGCACCCAAATCATGAACTAGAATGATATCCTATGGGAAAAATTAGAACCTGTCTCCTAGATACTATGCCTCCCTTCCCTGACTTTTAATATAGTAGATTAGTTTTGCCTGGTTTTGAACTCTGTAATTATGGAATCATGCAGTATGTCCTGTTATCCAGCTTCTCTTATCAAAATTATATTGGTGAGGGCTTCCCTGGTAGTCCAGTGGGTAAGGACACCGCCTTGCAGTGCAAGGGGCGCCGGTTCGATCCCTGGCCTGGGAAGATCCCACGTGCCGCGGAGCGGCTGGACCGATGTGTCCAATAACCGAGCCGGAGCTCTGGAGCGCATGCGCCCAGAGCCGGTGCTCTGTGACAACAGAGGCCACTGCGATGGGAGGCCCACACGGGCCAAAGAACAAAGATGGATGAAAAACAGACAAATGAAAGACCAATAGAAGTGGCCCTCCTGCCCTCTCTGTCCCCAATCCGCCCCTCCCCGGCCAAAATTATATTGGTGAGATTAATCCTCTTGATACATGTTGATACATGTTGGTTCATTCTCACTACTATATAGTTTTCTGTTATTTTACTGCAGAACGAATCATCTCTTGCAGTTGCGAATGTATGTCAGTAAAATATGGTTTAGACATCATACTGGAAAGGAGCCACTGTGTGATTTAGTTGTATTGTGATCTAATGCCAAGTTGTTTTTTACTATGAGAGCTTTTATTTTAAAACAGGCAGTAATTTTTCTTAAAACAGAATATTACCTTATCACTCTCCCCTCTACTCGCCACCAGCTATAAAATGTCACTTGCTTTTACTTTTGTACGTCCGTAAAAATTTATAATTTCTAGGGACTTCCCTGGCAGTCCAGTGGTTTGGACTCCATGCTTCTCCTACCTAGGGAAAGGTTCAATCCCTGATCAGGGAACTAAGATCCCAAATGTAGTCCTAATACATCTTGTTTCAATGTAAATTTTATTGACATAATATAAATACAAAAATAGGGCATATCATAAGGTTGAAAGTGTTAGTCGCTTAGTCACGTCCCACTCTTTGAGATCCCATGGACTGTAGCCCGCCAGGCTCCTCTGTCCGTGTAATTCTCCAGGCGAGAATACTGGAGTGAGTAAGGATTCCCTTCTATCATAAATATAGTACTTGTTAGATTTTCTCAAAATGAACACAGTCATATGACGAGCACCCAAATCATGAACTAGAATGATATCCTATGGGAAAAATTAGAACCTGTCTCCTAGATACTATGCCTCCCTTCCCTGACTTTTAATATAGTAGATTAGTTTTGCCTGGTTTTGAACTCTGTAATTATGGAATCATGCAGTATGTCCTGTTATCCAGCTTCTCTTATCAAAATTATATTGGTGAGGGCTTCCCTGGTAGTCCAGTGGGTAAGGACACCGCCTTGCAGTGCAAGGGGCGCCGGTTCGATCCCTGGCCTGGGAAGATCCCACGTGCCGCGGAGCGGCTGGACCGATGTGTCCAATAACCGAGCCGGAGCTCTGGAGCGCATGCGCCCAGAGCCGGTGCTCTGCGACAACAGAGGCCACTGCGATGGGAGGCCCACACGGGCCAAAGAACAAAGATGGATGAAAAACAGACAAATGAAAGACCAATAGAAGTGGCCCTCCTGCCCTCTCTGTCCCCAATCCGCCCCTCCCCGGCCAAAATTATATTGGTGAGATTAATCCTCTTGATACATGTTGATACATGTTGGTTCATTCTCACTACTATATAGTTTTCTGTTATTTTACTGCAGAACGAATCATCTCTTGCAGTTGCGAATGTATGTCAGTAAAATATGGTTTAGACATCATACTGGAAAGGAGCCACTGTGTGATTTAGTTGTATTGTGATCTAATGCCAAGTTGTTTTTTACTATGAGAGCTTTTATTTTAAAACAGGCAGTAATTTTTCTTAAAACAGAATATTACCTTATCACTCTCCCCTCTACTCGCCACCAGCTATAAAATGTCACTTGCTTTTACTTTTGTACGTCCGTAAAAATTTATAATTTCTAGGGACTTCCCTGGCAGTCCAGTGGTTTGGACTCCATGCTTCTCCTACCTAGGGAAAGGTTCAATCCCTGATCAGGGAACTAAGATCCAGCAAGCCACAAGGTGTGGCCAAAAAAGCAACAAAAATGGGTGTCTCTCTTTGTAGCTAACACACAGAGATAACTGTTGGGTTCAGTGTACACGGTGGAGTCCCATATCTGTATGCTGGCCAAAGCCAAGATCTCTCTTTAAATTTGTGTTTCTTCACCCAGTTTCTAATATGCCCAGTGTCCATCACAAGCACCTGATGAGAATTCTGCAGTAGAGTTCTGGCTGACTGGTGTGATTTTGTTGTGTTTTGTCCTTGTAGCCTGAGATTCTTGAATGCATCTGCAAACAAACTGGAAAGCCTTCCTCCAGCCACACTTTCAGAAGAGACAAGCAGCATCCTACAGGAGTTGTATTTGACGAATAACAACCTCACAGAGAAATGCGTGCCCTTGTTAACCGGACACCCCCACCTGAAGATTCTGCACATGGCCTACAACCGACTTCAGAGTTTTCCAGCAAGGTAAAAGAAGACGACAGGATGGCATCCTTCCTTGCATGTTTGAAAATGGATTCATAGAGGGAAAAGGAAAAGCTAAAATGCCTGTTTTCCAGATAGTGTAAAGCTTGTTCCCCCAAGTCTTGTTCACATGTCTTTTCTCTAAACCATCATCAGCATTCTGCTAAAGAGAAATGGGTTCGTTTTTATAATATGACTGTATCCAAGGACCCAGTTGCTAGAATGTTCTTATCATTCTGAAACAAAGTATGTCATTTAGCCGGTATATGGTTTTTTTGTTTTTGTTTTGCTTCCTTTTAACTAGTCAGCATAATCTTTTAAAAACACTAAACTAGGCGCTTCCCTGGTGGTCCAGTGGGTAAGGACACTGCCTTGCAGTGCAAGGGGCACCAGTTCGATCCCTGGCCTGGGAAGATCCCACGTGCCACGAAGCGACTGGACTGATGTGTCAAACTACCAAGTGGGAGCTCTGGGGCACATGCACCCAGAGCCAGTGCTCCACAGTGAGAGAGGCCACTGCGATGGCAGACCCACACAGGCCAAAGAACAAAGATGGAAATAAATGAAAGACCAATAGAAGTGGCCAAAAAAACCCAAAACAACCACTAACCTAGTATATGGTGAGTGAGAAAATAGAATGTAAACTAGGAACCTGAAGGTCCTTAACTAGTTATAAAGCTTTTCTGTTTGTGTTTATAGTATATAGGGCAGCAGTGGCTTATTTGATTCTAGAAACTATGACATTACAAATAATTAATGACTCTCAGAAAATTCCACTTTTAAGTCTATTTTAATTTTAATTTCTAACTTTGGAGAGCAGTAGCACTGTCCCTTGCTTTGAGTGAATCTCTACACTGAGCCACCAGGAAGGACTTACTCTGCTTCCATGGCATTGGCGTTTATCCATTTGACAGTTTTGGTCATAGAACTCACACCCACACATCAATGAGGGAAACCCTAACCCCTCTGGTCCTCTGCTGTTAACTGCAGCTTAGCATTGAGCCGAGGCAAACTACTGGCACGGCCTCCTTCTGTGGCCATCAAGGATACCATTCTGCTGAAACCTTTACTAAAGCTGGGAGGCCCAAGTAGGCACTGACTTCAAGTATTACTCTATTTTGTAGTATACATTTATTTTTTCCCCACTCATTTGATGTTAATGATTAAGCTTTTCTTTCTTTTTTCTTTTTAAATTGTTATTTATTATTATTTTTATTTTTTTACTATGGAATGAGATATTTTTAGAAGAAAACACAGTGGTCACATAAGAATAATCTCCCTGGAAGGGCTCATCACCCTCTTTGAGATGGTTAATGACTGAACCCAGCAGAGAAATGACCATCAGCTTAGATTTTGAGGGTATCCCCCAGTGACCCAAGCCATTGGTCATCTCCCTAAATACAGAGGATTTTTTTTTTTCACCCTTCTATATTGAGGGATGGAAATTTCTTTAACGTTTTCTTTCTTGGGCCTCATTTCCATACTTTCAGTCTTTTTTTCATGCCTGTTACTTATTGACTTCTTCACATTTCTTCCCAAAATACGATGAAAACATGTTCATATTAACCATCTCTTACAAATTCATACCATCCTAGATGGATGATTTACTATCTATACGTACAGTGTGGTTTGCAGAATATCCTAATGCCATGCTGAATGTTTATGCTATTAAAAGATCTGATTTCATAAGGTTAAAACGCACTTCCTGGATCTTTGGTAAATATTTTCAAGTAAGCAAATAGAGTAGCCTTGATTTTTGAGAGAGAACAGAAAAGCACTAAAGGCTTTCTTGCTAAATTGTTTAGAAGGTTTATTGTGACAAGTGAAGCCACAGCAAGAAGAGAAGACACCAGTAACTGTAAACTGAACGATGCAGGTTGTAGGTGGCAGGTCTGAGTCGCACTCGCTGGGGATCCTGTGCTTGTCAGACTCCAACATCACCAGTAGTGGAGAAAGGGGCCTGTGGAGTGGTAGAGGCGTCAGAGAACTGTAGAGGCTGGGCACTTTTTCCCTCCAGATTTACAGAAAACACAAGAAACCCCTAACTCTGGCATTTTTCTCTATTTGACTAAAGTAATTATTAATCTGTGCTTAGTCACTCAGTCATGTTTGACTCTTTGTGACTCCATGGACTGTAGCCCATCAGGCTCCTCTGTCCATGGGATTCTCCAGGCCACAATGCTGGAGTGGGTTACCATGCTCTCCTCCAAGGGATCTTCCCAACCCAGGGATCGAATCCAGGTCTTCCGTGTTACAGGTGGATTCTTTACCATCTGAGCCACCAAGGAAGCCCAAGAATACTAGAGTGTGTAGCCTGTTCCTTCTCCAGGGGACTTCCCAATCCAGGAATTGAACCGGGGTCTCCGGCATTGAAGATGGGTTCTTCACCAGCTGAGCTACCAGGGAAGATGATAGGTTCAGATGGAACAATAAAAGACAAAACAAAATGTTAAATTATATTAGGGTGTGTTGTTAAGGTAAAGTCAGAAAGATGCCTTCTTTGAAGATGTTTATCAGGAGTTGAGAGAAATTTCTTTTCAGTACAGATTGAATTTGTACTCAGCCAGAAGGTCGTGAGGTGATCCAGAGGACCTGTCAGCATCCTACACCTCACGATGAAAACATTCTTCCCAAAATACGATGAAAACATGTTCATATTAACCATCTCTTACAAATTCATACCATCCTAGATGGATGATTTACTATCTATACGTACAGTGTGGTTTGCAGAATATCCTAATGCCATGCTGAATGTTTATGCTATTAAAAGATCTGATTTCATAAGGTTAAAACGCACTTCCTGGATCTTTGGTAAATATTTTCAAGTAAGCAAATAGAGTAGCCTTGATTTTTGAGAGAGAACAGAAAAGCACTAAAGGCTTTCTTGCTAAATTGTTTAGAAGGTTTATTGTGACAAGTGAAGCCACAGCAAGAAGAGAAGACACCAGTAACTGTAAACTGAACGATGCAGGTTGTAGGTGGCAGGTCTGAGTCGCACTCGCTGGGGATCCTGTGCTTGTCAGACTCCAACATCACCAGTAGTGGAGAAAGGGGCCTGTGGAGTGGTAGAGGCGTCAGAGAACTGTAGAGGCTGGGCACTTTTTCCCTCCAGATTTACAGAAAACACAAGAAACCCCTAACTCTGGCACTTTTCTCTATTTGACTAAAGTAATTATTAATCTGTGCTTAGTCACTCAGTCATGTTTGACTCTTTGTGACTCCATGGACTGTAGCCCATCAGGCTCCTCTGTCCATGGGATTCTCCAGGCCACAATGCTGGAGTGGGTTACCATGCTCTCCTCCAAGGGATCTTCCCAACCCAGGGATCGAATCCAGGTCTTCCGTGTTACAGGTGGATTCTTTACCATCTGAGCCACCAAGGAAGCCCAAGAATACTAGAGTGTGTAGCCTGTTCCTTCTCCAGGGGACTTCCCAATCCAGGAATTGAACCGGGGTCTCCGGCATTGAAGATGGGTTCTTCACCAGCTGAGCTACCAGGGAAGATGATAGGTTCAGATGGAACAATAAAAGACAAAACAAAAATGTTAAATTATATTAGGGTGTGTTGTTAAGGTAAAGTCAGAAAGATGCCTTCTTTGAAGATGTTTATCAGGAGTTGAGAGAAATTTCTTTTCAGTACAGATTGAATTTGTACTCAGCCAGAAGGTCGTGAGGTGATCCAGAGGACCTGTCAGCATCCTACACCTCACTGCCGCTCTGTTATCAAACATGATGTCAGGAGAACTTGGGCAGTGGGGCTTCAGGAGAAAGTGTATCTTCTCATAAACCCTTCCCCTTTCTCCTCTGTTGAGATTTGCATGCCAATACAGAGAAGTCACACTCTTAGGCTAAGCTCTTCTCAAACACATACATTGGATTAAAGCTAACTTTTGACCCATGTGAGTAGGGTTTTCGTTGGAGTTCAGCCGAAGCCACATAGTAAAGTGATTGTTGTCAAGATAACTTAATTCACACACAGAGTTTTAATAGGAAAAGCACACCCATTTTTCTTCTTGTTGCCAATGTAAAGAGCTGAAGTCAAGACTTTTTGGTTTGTAGTAAGAAAAGGAGGGGTTAAAATGACTTCAGTACTCAAAACCAGAAGTGAAACAATGATGTAACAAATCATCATTTGTTGAAAGGATTACAGATGAACCTTGAAAGAATCTTCATAGTAAATTACCCTTTGGTTTCATTACCTGTTATTAATATTTCTTTTTAAATTTCCTTATAATGATTTCGTGACCTGCCCACCTTGGACCTTCTCTTTTTCAGTAAAATGGCAAAGCTGGAGGAACTGGAAGAAATTGACATCAGTGGGAACAAGCTGAAGGCCGTCCCGACGACGATCGTGAACTGCCGGCGCGTGCACACGGTGATCGCCCACTCCAACTGCATCGAAGTCTTCCTGAAGTCCTGCAGCTCCCAGAAATCAAGGTTGGTGGGTCTTCCGTGTTACAGGTGGATTCTTTACCATCTGAGCCACCAAGGAAGCCCAAGAATACTAGAGTGTGTAGCCTGTTCCTTCTCCAGGGGACTTCCCAATCCAGGAATTGAACCGGGGTCTCCGGCATTGAAGATGGGTTCTTCACCAGCTGAGCTACCAGGGAAGATGATAGGTTCAGATGGAACAATAAAAGACAAAACAAAATGTTAAATTATATTAGGGTGTGTTGTTAAGGTAAAGTCAGAAAGATGCCTTCTTTGAAGATGTTTATCAGGAGTTGAGAGAAATTTCTTTTCAGTACAGATTGAATTTGTACTCAGCCAGAAGGTCGTGAGGTGATCCAGAGGACCTGTCAGCATCCTACACCTCACTGCCGCTCTGTTATCAAACATGATGTCAGGAGAACTTGGGCAGTGGGGCTTCAGGAGAAAGTGTATCTTCTCATAAACCCTTCCCCTTTCTCCTCTGTTGAGATTTGCATGCCAATACAGAGAAGTCACACTCTTAGGCTAAGCTCTTCTCAAACACATACATTGGATTAAAGCTAACTTTTGACCCATGTGAGTAGGGTTTTCGTTGGAGTTCAGCCGAAGCCACATAGTAAAGTGATTGTTGTCAAGATAACTTAATTCACACACAGAGTTTTAATAGGAAAAGCACACCCATTTTTCTTCTTGTTGCCAATGTAAAGAGCTGAAGTCAAGACTTTTTGGTTTGTAGTAAGAAAAGGAGGGGTTAAAATGACTTCAGTACTCAAAACCAGAAGTGAAACAATGATGTAACAAATCATCATTTGTTGAAAGGATTACAGATGAACCTTGAAAGAATCTTCATAGTAAATTACCCTTTGGTTTCATTACCTGTTATTAATATTTCTTTTTAAATTTCCTTATAATGATTTCGTGACCTGCCCACCTTGGACCTTCTCTTTTTCAGTAAAATGGCAAAGCTGGAGGAACTGGAAGAAATTGACATCAGTGGGAACAAGCTGAAGGCCGTCCCGACGACGATCGTGAACTGCCGGCGCGTGCACACGGTGATCGCCCACTCCAACTGCATCGAAGTCTTCCCTGAAGTCCTGCAGCTCCCAGAAATCAAGGTTGGTGGGTCGTTTCCATACAGCCCGAGCTCCAGGGCCGCACAGGGACTCGTTCTCTCTCTTTCGTCAGTTCAGGGTGTTCCTGCCCTTCTTGGATTTCCTTCAGATGAAGACTTCTCCATTATCCTTGCTTCACCCTTCGTCATCGTGGGGCCACACTGCTGAGTCAACATCAGGGGAAAGCCGGAAGACAAGAAACCCTGGACTGGGAGTAGGCAAAAGTGTATTCTGGGCTTTGTCCCTAACTAGCCCACTCTGATATCCTTGCCTGGGAAATCCCATGGACAGGGGAGCCTGGCGGGCTACAGTCCATAGGGTCGCAAAGAGATATGATGTGGTGACTAAACAATATTGGCCACGTGGCCACCCAGGTCTCTCCCATCTGTGTAACGGTCCCTGACCTGCTGAGTTCCAGGGTGGCTGTGAGACTCATAAACTGAATCAGGTTTGATAGGCGTTTCAAAGAGTTACCAGTCCCACTGTACCCCGGCCCTGTCTCCCCTAATTACACAGCATCCGTCACCTCAGCACCCTATGTAGATGTGGTCTTCCTGCTGTAACCATTCGCTTCTGTTTAATGACACGGGCAGACAGGTAGCTTTCCCATTTGGTAGCAAGGAATCTGAGGTGCTGAGAAGGTAAGTCGTCTGTGTCCCAGAAAACCGCAGATGGGTGCAGAGCCTTTCTGCAGCTCTTGACTCCTGGCTCGAGCCGTCTCATGGGGCGAAGCCAGTTCACTAGAATGAAAGTCATCTAACAACTTTTTTTTTTTTTGGAGCCAAGAGTAAGAAGTTCTTTCATTTGCATCTTAGCATTTCTGATGGTTAGTTTTGTTTTTAATCAAACCAACAAAAACTCTGGTTATAGATTCAGAGTATATTCTAATCTGAAAAGGAACAAAAGTCATCCCGTTTGAAGACACTTTGAATCACATGAATGACTTTTCATCGCAGGAGTACTTTGACCTGGTTGAGATGTGTACAGGTCTTGTGATGAGTGTGTGTGTGTGTGTACTCTAGGCCGTGAAATAGTTTACTCTGACCACGGTCATCTCATACGTGACCCTGGCGTTTTAGAACACTTACTAAAACCTAGCAGAGTTTTTTTGTTCTTGTCGTGTTGTGTGGCGTGCAGGATCTTAGTTCCCCAACCAGGCATGGAACCCATGCCCCCTGCAGTGGAAGCAGGGCGTCTTAACCACTGGACCACCAAGGAAGTCCTAAACGTATTCTGTGTTTACTTTGTAGTACCTCGTACAGTGGGTAAGAGACAGGCTTCTGATAGGAGGAGATCTAGAGTTGGATTCCAGCTAGAAGTCAGTTCATTGTTCCATTTCCTCCTCTGAAGTATCTGGTTTAAAATACAGATGAATGTTTAAACGTCTCAAGTTTTGACTGGATTTTGCAAACTATGAATGTTACTTTGTGAAACCAAATCTTTTCTGAGACCCTTACTTGGGTTTCTAGATTCTAAAATTGGTGCCTTTGTATTTCCGTCTAATTCCTTCCCTATTGTCTTCTCTCTGGTACCCTGGTTTACCACTCCTTTAAAAATTTTATTTTTGGTATTGCTTTTTTTTTTTAATAGTTTTCATTTTTTTGTTCTTTGATTTTTATTTTAATCCCAGATATTGTATCTCAGCATTTTATTTTAAAAATGTCCAGTCCTTCTGATCCATCTCTTCCATGACCAAGAGATAGTCTGTTGATGGGGTTTTATTTGCAGGGTGGTGATGAGCAGTATCAAGTATCCTTTATGTACAAAACCATAAACTCTGCAACCCTGGACAGATGTGTTGTTTAAAAAGTAATAGTTACATTGTTCTGAATTGATACATTAGTGTTACTTCATATGGGAATATTTTAAGTAGTATGTACCTTCCCTGGTAGCCCAGTGGAAAGGGTTCACCTGCCAATGCAGGAGACACGGGTTCGATCTCAGATCCAGGAAGATCCCACATGCGACAGAGCAACTAAGCCCATGAGCCACAACTATTGAGCCTGGGCTCTGGAGCCTCAGAGCCGCAACTGTTGAGCCCATGTGCTGCAACTGCTGAAGCCCGTGTGCCCAAGAGCCCGAGCTCCACAACAAGAGAAGTCACCACAATAAGAAGCCTGCTCACCTCAACTGGAGAGTAGCCCCGACTGCCTGCAACTAGAGAAGAGCCTGCAGCAGCAGGGAAAACCCAGAATAGCCAAAAAGAAAGAAAGAAAGAAATGATAAAATACCTGTGAGAACCTTCCCTGCAAATGGAGCCCTAAGGCATATGTTTAATGTAAAAGAAATCATTTCTGCCCAAGTTGAAATGCTCTAGCCTATATTAAAATATTATGGTGGCTCAGACAGTAAAGAAACCGCCTACAGTGCAGGAAACCTGGGTCAGGAAGATCCCCTGGAGAAAGGAACGGCAACCCACTCCAGTCTTCTTGCCTGGAGAATTCTGTGGAGAGGAGCCTGGCAGGCTGCCGTCCATGGGGTCACAAGGAGTCAGATGCAACTGAGCAACTAACACTGATAATCCTAGATTACATTCTTACTGCTTCTTGAAGATAAACTGATAATTGTAAAATATTTTATAAAAGTGTTAAAATCATGGCAGTTATAAACATGAACAGATAACATAATTTAAAGAAGGATAAGGTCTCTATGAGCAGTCTCATCTTTTAAGATATTAAAGGGAAGGGATTGTTTGTAGCTTTGTTATCAAAGTTTTAAAACCAAGTATCATTTAAAAGGATAAACTAATTTTCTTACTTAAGTGCATGCTTTTTTAACTTGTGAAATTAGGTCGTTTTATCAAGTATGGGGGCAGGGTGGTGATGAGCAGTATCAAGTATCCTTTATGTACAAAACCATAAACTCTGCAACCCTGGACAGATGTGTTGTTTAAAAAGTAATAGTTACATTGTTCTGAATTGATACATTAGTGTTACTTCATATGGGAATATTTTAAGTAGTATGTACCTTCCCTGGTAGCCCAGTGGAAAGGGTTCACCTGCCAATGCAGGAGACACGGGTTCGATCTCAGATCCAGGAAGATCCCACATGCGACAGAGCAACTAAGCCCATGAGCCACAACTATTGAGCCTGGGCTCTGGAGCCTCAGAGCCGCAACTGTTGAGCCCATGTGCTGCAACTGCTGAAGCCCGTGTGCCCAAGAGCCCGAGCTCCACAACAAGAGAAGTCACCACAATAAGAAGCCTGCTCACCTCAACTGGAGAGTAGCCCCGACTGCCTGCAACTAGAGAAGAGCCTGCAGCAGCAGGGAAAACCCAGAATAGCCAAAAAGAAAGAAAGAAAGAAATGATAAAATACCTGTGAGAACCTTCCCTGCAAATGGAGCCCTAAGGCATATGTTTAATGTAAAAGAAATCATTTCTGCCCAAGTTGAAATGCTCTAGCCTATATTAAAATATTATGGTGGCTCAGACAGTAAAGAAACCGCCTACAGTGCAGGAAACCTGGGTCAGGAAGATCCCCTGGAGAAAGGAACGGCAACCCACTCCAGTCTTCTTGCCTGGAGAATTCTGTGGAGAGGAGCCTGGCAGGCTGCCGTCCATGGGGTCACAAGGAGTCAGATGCAACTGAGCAACTAACACTGATAATCCTAGATTACATTCTTACTGCTTCTTGAAGATAAACTGATAATTGTAAAATATTTTATAAAAGTGTTAAAATCATGGCAGTTATAAACATGAACAGATAACATAATTTAAAGAAGGATAAGGTCTCTATGAGCAGTCTCATCTTTTAAGATATTAAAGGGAAGGGATTGTTTGTAGCTTTGTTATCAAAGTTTTAAAACCAAGTATCATTTAAAAGGATAAACTAATTTTCTTACTTAAGTGCATGCTACAATGTAGTTTTTTAAACTTGTGAAATTAGGTCGTTATTCACATATCCCTAAAACAGACTGTGTGTATCCCCTAATCTTGGATAAACTGTAGGCCTTTCTTTATTTTTGTGCGTTCAGTGAGATCTAGCAAAGTGATCGTCATGCATCATGTTCTGTACTTGAGCAGGAAGGTCTTGTAAGTTAGTAGGAAAGCAGGTATATATTTTTTAGAGTCTTCCACTGAGCTCAACTGCACCCAAAGTCATAGAATTTTTGTTCCTTAGTATTGTCTTCACTGCCCAGCCCCCACCCCCAGTCCTGTGTTCCCGGAGCAGGTCCTCTTCTCTTCTGATTCTAAAATAGACAGACCTCCCTCTAGATACAGATCTGCTCTCAACCAGCTAGAGAGGAAAGCCGAATCCTCGCGACACCATGTAAGCCAGCTGTGGCGTGACTAGCCCCGGGCTGAAGTCCTCACTAAGGCCACTGGTGCCGGTGCACCTGAAGAGCAGAGCTGGCTGTGGGTGTGGCACTCATGGGGTTTTTTTTAAGGTTTTTTTCCCCCTATTCCCCCATCATGCCTCTTTTATTTTTATATTTTATTTTCGTCCATCTTTATTCTTTGGCCTGTGCGGGCCTCCCATTGCCATGGCCTCTCTTGCTGCAGAGCACCGGCTCTGGGTGCACGCACTCCAGAGCGCTGGTTCATCATTGGACACACGGGTCCAGCCACTCCACGGCATGTGGGATCTTCCCGGGCCGGGCATTGAACCGGCGCCCCTTGCACTGGAAGGCAAACTCTGTACCCACTGGACTGCCGGGGAAGCCCAGCACTGAGTGTTTTGCAGTGTGGCTTAAGCAGATGAAATGTGTGAGACATCTAATGAATGAAACTTGAAATTTAAACACCATGTGCTAGCAACTTTTTGTCCAGTTTTCCATTTTTTTGGTGGTGTCCTTATTCTGGGTACTAGGTGAACAGCATCTTTTAAAATGTTTCCAGTTCTCCCCAGAAAGTTACTTCTGTTTGTGCTTTGCAGTAGGAGACCGCTTGGGTGAGTTGCCCGACGTTGTCTCTAGGACTTATTTTCACTGGGAAACGGTGTATGAAGTATTTTCAGTACGCCACACTCTTGAGAACAATGACTACAGGAAGTTGAAGTTCCCTTGAAATCAAGCCATGTTTGTTGTTGTTTCTGAAGTGAGAGGAGAGCCGAGAGAACCAGCTCAGTCATTAAACACAAAGCACAGGGAAACGGTGGGTCAGGGGGATGAAAGACAAGGCATTAATTCTTTGGAAACTACGATAATAGAAATAAAGACTGATCAGGGACCCGTTAGACGGCATTTGGGTAGAGTGGTTGACCCGCTAGAGTTACAAGACATCTAGGAACTGAAATACCCCCGAAGCAGGAAGCAGTTGTCATTATGGTCCTAGAGTCTGGGCAGAAGTCTAACATTTGGGGGATCTCGCATCTGTTCCTGTCTGGGACAAGAGCTGTGGAAAAAGAAATGAAGCGGCGCCCACCAGGGCGCGGCCCTGTAAGCTGCTTGTCCCCCCGCCTCACCAGCAACACGGCCAGTGGGACACTAGGACTGGATGGCCTCTCTGTCACAGTTGGGGTCATGTGTTCACTTAGACAAATCTGTTTGGTTTTTTAAACTTGCGTTTGAAAAATAATTTCAGCAGATCTTTTAAAGCCATACCCTTTCCAACAAAATTCTGCCTGCATCTTGTGAAGTGGGTTATGGGTACACGCTCCTCTGTGAGTTCATGTGTACTGAAAGCATCGCTTCAGAGCTGCCCCAGGAGAAAGGTCCGCTTGTGGCCGTGCATCCTCAGAGAAGCTGGCTGTGAAGTGGTTGGTCACCATCAAGCTCTTCAAAGTCTTCTGTCCATGAGCGGAAACAGAAGTGAGCTCATATGCCCGGAAATCTGCAATACAGCCTGGAATCATCTATAAATTTCTTTGAAGTCTCTTTTTTGATCTAAAATTACATGCTAATTGTATGTTTGATGGTTTTACCAGTTCTTTTAGTTTGCATGTAAAAATAAAGGCCCTTCCTCTCCATAAGCTTTGGGTAATGCTGAAACCCCCAGAAGCATGGGCCAGGTGTCATGTAACGTGATATACCATCGAATCTCCCCAAGGGCACACATAACCAGTTTTAAGAAGTAATGATGAAAAGGAATTGCTTAATTTATATAGGATGCATTTCCTTAAAGTCAGATTTTATACATAATTTTAGGTTAGGTGTTAAAGGGAAGTTACTGTTTGGAGAAATGGATACTAATGGATACTAATACTAAGAATGCTTATTGGTAGATGGAGGATTTTTTAAACCAAAATTTTACCCTGATGGTCTTGTTTGCCAAGTTGCCAATAAGGTTTTCTCAATCGAAAATTCAGTTGAGAAAAATCGGAAATACTGTATGTAAACTTAAAAGGAAGGGTCTTTACAAATTGAAGTTTTTCATTGCTTGTTCAGTCAGCAGGCATATGTTGAGGACTGTTGAAAGGAAAGGAAATAGTGCTTGTAAGCACTCGCCATCTATGTTAACACCGGAGGCTGGCACCGGATATCAGCGTCCTGGAATTTTTAGGAGTACCTCCTTCAGTGTCCAGAACTATAGAAGGGTGTTTCTCTGTTTCTCTGCCCTTAAAGAAGAGTTTCCTTCTCGTGCAGAAAAAAATCACGTTTAAAAATGTATCCGTTGCTTTGCTGTGGTACCTACTCTAGACTAAATTTAACCTAAACATGTATCTCAGTTCCCATCCTGACAGATTTAGTTACCAAAGAACCTTCTTATAAGATCCATTTGTTTATTCACTCAACAAATAATTATCCACGAAGTGCAGAAGGCAAAGACAGCATGAAGAGTTCCCCTCAGAGAACCGTCCGTGCAAAGGCCCAGACCAGTGAGAACCCCACATGAGTGAGCTGCGGCACCGGGAACAGAGTGTGAGGAAGCCGCCGGTGCGGGCGGGCTGGAGGCCGTAGCGGGCACGCTGAGGACGTCGGGGCAGAGTGAAGGGAGCGACGGGAAAACAGGCTGGAGTGTAATGGGGAGAACACACCTCGCCAGAAACCCCCTCTGACAGCCCCGTGGGGAGAGGCTCAGAGGGAAATGAGACCGAAAGCAAAGGCAGGAAGCCCTCCTGGTCCTCCAGGGCCAACGTGACCTCGGCCAGAACAGGACGACCGAGCAAGATGGGCCGGCGCTGACTGCGGTGCATTCCGGCTGGTGGCCTGGTGGGCCTGGCGAGGGTAGTGCCTACGCATTGTCTCTGAGATCTGTACTGCTATGGCCAGCAGCATCTTTAAAAATGAATGCCCTACTGAGCTCACTTTATAATTAGGTAGTTTGAAGAATGAGCAATTTTATGTCTACAGAATTGTGAAAATTTAAATCATTAGAAGTAACATTAAAAAAAAATCGCTAACAAAAAGAAAATCACTAACCAATTTTATAAAAGTCTGTGATGTTCCACAGTGTCTTAATCTTTGCCTGTAACATGTGCTTCGACCTCTGAGTTCGATTGTGTCAACCAGTCAGCGTTCTGTTCCCCACACCTGTCCATCCTTACGCTCACATTCCCTCACCACCAGGAGAGAGCACTGACGCCAGGGGGCGCTTTGTCTGTGCTGACGTACTGGCCCTACTCCCAGAATAGCCCATTACGAACCAGTATGATGGAAACCAAGGGTTCCTTTAAGTCCAGGTGACTATTCTTGCAACCATCATTTATAACTGGAAAAGCAACAAAAAGGAGATGACCGTGCCCCTGTGATTAACATGTAGGTTAAGTGAATGCTCACACTTCTGTTGAGCGTATTAAGGTTGTCAAAGAGGATGAGAGGAAGGACCTACTCTAGACTAAATTTAACCTAAACATGTATCTCAGTTCCCATCCTGACAGATTTAGTTACCAAAGAACCTTCTTATAAGATCCATTTGTTTATTCACTCAACAAATAATTATCCACGAAGTGCAGAAGGCAAAGACAGCATGAAGAGTTCCCCTCAGAGAACCGTCCGTGCAAAGGCCCAGACCAGTGAGAACCCCACATGAGTGAGCTGCGGCACCGGGAACAGAGTGTGAGGAAGCCGCCGGTGCGGGCGGGCTGGAGGCCGTAGCGGGCACGCTGAGGACGTCGGGGCAGAGTGAAGGGAGCGACGGGAAAACAGGCTGGAGTGTAATGGGGAGAACACACCTCGCCAGAAACCCCCTCTGACAGCCCCGTGGGGAGAGGCTCAGAGGGAAGTGAGACCGAAAGCAAAGGCAGGAAGCCCTCCTGGTCCTCCAGGGCCAACGTGACCTCGGCCAGAACAGGACGACCGAGCAAGATGGGCCGGCGCTGACTGCGGTGCATTCCGGCTGGTGGCCTGGTGGGCCTGGCGAGGGTAGTGCCTACGCATTGTCTCTGAGATCTGTACTGCTATGGCCAGCAGCATCTTTAAAAATGAATGCCCTACTGAGCTCACTTTATAATTAGGTAGTTTGAAGAATGAGCAATTTTATGTCTACAGAATTGTGAAAATTTAAATCATTAGAAGTAACATTAAAAAAAAATCGCTAACAAAAAGAAAATCACTAACCAATTTTATAAAAGTCTGTGATGTTCCACAGTGTCTTAATCTTTGCCTGTAACATGTGCTTCGACCTCTGAGTTCGATTGTGTCAACCAGTCAGCGTTCTGTTCCCCACACCTGTCCATCCTTACGCTCACATTCCCTCACCACCAGGAGAGAGCACTGACGCCAGGGGGCGCTTTGTCTGTGCTGACGTACTGGCCCTACTCCCAGAATAGCCCATTACGAACCAGTATGATGGAAACCAAGGGTTCCTTTAAGTCCAGGTGACTATTCTTGCAACCATCATTTATAACTGGAAAAGCAACAAAAAGGAGATGACCGTGCCCCTGTGATTAACATGTAGGTTAAGTGAATGCTCACACTTCTGTTGAACGTATTAAGGTTGTCAAAGAGGATGAGAGGGAAGGTATAGAGTAAGTGAAATGTAATGAAATTGTACTCACATTTATGGTTTTTATTAATCAAGCTAAAGAAAGAGAATTCTAGCACTGGTAAGTTCAGGTGTTAAATTTGAGGAGAGGGGTGGTGGTGGTGATTTAGTCACTAAGTCATGTCAGACTTTTTTGCAGCCACACGGACTGTAGCCCGTCGGGCTCCTTTCTCCAAGGGATTCTCCAGGCAAGAAGACTGGAGTGGGTAGCCATGACCTTCTCCAGGGGATCATTCCAACCCAGGGATCAAACCTGTGTCTCCTGCACTGCATGCTTTGTAATCTTCTCTGTCCAACTTTCCATAACATGGTTATAAATGTTCTCATAATAATAATAATAATAATAAACCAATATAACTATCATTGCTACTGTTTCACAGCAAGAGTATGAAATAATTTGTGTGAAAACATTGTATTATTTGAAGTCAACTGATAATATATTTCTCAAAAAAATACAAGTTTCTATTTCACCCAGTCTCTGCCCCTCCCCAGTCCATAATAAATTTAAATTAAAAAAAAAAAAAGATGCATTTGTCCACTTTTAAGACAAATTCTTGGATACAATTTGCCTTTCAGACTGTCTTAAGATTTTTAATAGGCTCTTTAGGCAATTTTTAAAAATTATGATAACGTACTAGCTCAAGCCTAACAATTGGATGCTTTCACCCCATTCTGCCAAATTGGGTTACATGTTTTCCTATCAGAAAAGCTGCCAGTGGGTCTCTCTTGGGCATGTGATCCTTCTTCCACCTGGTCCCTGCTCCGGGAAGAGGAAGACCCTCATTTTGAGACTTGCCTCTTTTAAGCCTTAACTTTTGTGAGAAAGATCTTTTTCCCACTCACAGATAACACAGAATTTTGTTCTCATCAGTGTGAAGACCTTTTTGTGGCAGTTATCCAAACTGGGGCAGAGGCTGTGGGAGATCTGTCACGGGATGCCTGGAGGCGCAGACTTGCCTCTTCCCTTACATATTCAGGTGACTATTCTTGCAACCATCATTTATAACTGGAAAAGCAACAAAAGGAGATGACCGTGCCCTGTGATTAACATGTAGGTTAAGTGAATGCTCACACTTCTGTTGAACGTATTAAGGTTGTCAAAGAGGATGAGAGGGAAGGTATAGAGTAAGTGAAATGTAATGAAATTGTACTCACATTTATGGTTTTTATTAATCAAGCTAAAGAAAGAGAATTCTAGCACTGGTAAGTTCAGGTGTTAAATTTGAGGAGAGGGTGGTGGTGGTGATTTAGTCACTAAGTCATGTCAGACTTTTTTGCAGCCACACGGACTGTAGCCCGTCGGGCTCCTTTCTCCAAGGGATTCTCCAGGCAAGAAGACTGGAGTGGGTAGCCATGACCTTCTCCAGGGGATCATTCCAACCCAGGGATCAAACCTGTGTCTCCTGCACTGCATGCTTTGTAATCTTCTCTGTCCAACTTTCCATAACATGGTTATAAATGTTCTCATAATAATAATAATAATAATAAACCAATATAACTATCATTGCTACTGTTTCACAGCAAGAGTATGAAATAATTTGTGTGAAAACATTGTATTATTTGAAGTCAACTGATAATATATTTCTCAAAAAAATACAAGTTTCTATTTCACCCAGTCTCTGCCCCTCCCCAGTCCATAATAAATTTAAATTAAAAAAAAAAAAAGATGCATTTGTCCACTTTTAAGACAAATTCTTGGATACAATTTGCCTTTCAGACTGTCTTAAGATTTTTAATAGGCTCTTTAGGCAATTTTTAAAAATTATGATAACGTACTAGCTCAAGCCTAACAATTGGATGCTTTCACCCCATTCTGCCAAATTGCGGGTTACATGTTTTCCTATCAGAAAAGCTGCCAGTGGGTCTCTCTTGGGCATGTGATCCTTCTTCCACCTGGTCCCTGCTCCGGGAAGAGGAAGACCCTCATTTTGAGACTTGCCTCTTTTAAGCCTTAACTTTTGTGAGAAAGATCTTATTCCCACTCACAGATAACACAGAATTTTTGTTCTCATCAGTGTGAAGACCTTTTTTGTGGCAGTTATCCAAACTGGGGCAGAGGCTGTGGGAGATCTGTCTACGGGATGCCTGGAGGGCAGGATCTATATTTGACTCCTGCCTCTTCCCCTTACATATTCAGGAGACGCAGGTTCTTCCCATGGGTCGGGAAGATCTCCATCCCCTGGAGAAGGGAATGGCAACCCACTCCAGTATTCTTTTTTATTTCTTTATTTCTTTATTTTTAATTTTTACAGAGTTTTGTTCACAGACATGTATGTTCCCAGATCAGTCATACGCATATCCCTGGTCCCCTCCCCCCTCCCGACACCCCTCTCCCACCCTCCAGGCTGTCACACTGAGCCCTTGTAGGAACTCCTGTTCCCGCAGGGCAATGACCATAGCTATCTTTTTCACAGATGATAGTATAGGTTTCCGTGTTACTCCCTCTGTGCCTCCCACCCACTGTTCATTCCCTACAATGTCCATATGTCTGTTCGCTATGTCTGTTTTTCCATCAGTTCACTGCGTGTGTTACCATTACCCTCTTACTAGATTCTATATATATGTGTTAGCATACTGTATTTGTCTTTCTCTTTTTGACTTACTTCACGTTTTATGATAGGTTCTAGATCCAGCCACCTCATTAGAACTGATTCTTCTGCATTTCTTTTTACAGCTGCCCACTCCAGTATTTTTGCCTGGGAAATCCCATGGACAGAGGAGCCTGGTTGGGCTACAGTCCATGAGGTTGCAAAATAGTCAGACATAATTAAGTGACAAACACCTTCACTTTTTTCACTTTTCATAGTAGGCAGGCCCACCTGCTAGTCTTTTGCCAATTTCTTATCTAGCTTCTTTTATTTTTTTTTTTCCCTTGTATCTAGCTTCTTTTAAATGATTTTACCCTTTTGAATATAGGTTCCCTGCCTTCTCTGCACTTTGCTTGTTTTTTGACTTGTTTTAAAGCCCTTTGAAGTTCGTAACAGTAACCCTCAACAAGTGCAGAGATAGTGTAAACAATGCGAGAAGCTGTCTTTAGGCTTTTTCAGTTAATGGTTCACTTTTAAATGTAGAGATGAACTTAAAAGGATAAAGCTGGGAAGTACAAGAACAAGGATTTTCTGTTATTGAAAGAAAGTAAAATTTTAACTGCCCTTTGCGGGGCTCTTTAAAATGTTTAGGGCTGAAGAGCAGACAAGTGTAATCCCGGCGTCTGGCCGTCATGGTACCCTGACTGGTCAGGCGGATGCTCCTGCAGCCTGCAGGCGCCTAGGAGTACCTGGACCACTTCTCCAGGCCATCTCTTCTTGTTTCCACTTGTTCCTTCAGTGCGTGGACCTGAGCTGTAACGAGCTGAGCGAAATCACTTTACCAGAAAACCTGCCTCCAAAACTCCAAGAACTAGACCTGACAGGAAACCCCCGACTTGCCCTCGATCACAAAACCCTGGAGCTGCTGAAGTGAGTACCTTGTGAGGCACTATGACCTCATCCCTGTTCACTGAAAATGATGCTGATCACTCAGTGCAGACCTCAAATGGAATATGAAGCCTCTGACAGATTACGTCTCTCTACACAGATTTGAAGGGATTTGTGAGTTTAGTCCACCAAGGTGGACCGACAGCCAAAAAAATTTACAAATAATTGGAAACTCATATGTCCTTTCAGACCGTTTTTGAAAGAGAAAGTGTTCAGATAAAAAGAGATGAAAATAATGAAAACAGAGAGGAAAGGGGGGTTTCAAGACCCAGGAGACCTAAGCTCTCTCCACAGTTTATCAGTGTGCAGAGCCTTGGCCCAGGCCCCTCAGTGTGTCCAGACCTTGGTTTTCTCATCTTGAAGGTAGGATGGGCTACACACTGTCCAAGGGACCTTTTAGAACTAAGAATAAATGGGTTATCAAGACATAGTTCATCTTTCTACAGGTAACTTTTGTGTGTTTACAAATACGGCATGTCATTTTATGTTAAAAATAATTGTATAAAAATTTGTTAATAGGGCTTCCCTGGTGGTCCAGTGGGTAAAGAGTCTGCCTTGCAGTGCAGGGGGCATCAGTTTGATTCCTGGGCAGGGAAGATCCCACATGCTGTGGCGCAGCTGGACCAGTGTGTCCAATGACAAGCCAGTGCTCTGGAGCGCATGTACCCAGAGCCGGTGCTCTGCGATGAGAGAGGCCACTGCGATGGGAGGCTCACACAGGCCAAAAAATAAAGATGGATGAAAATAAATAAACAAAAAAAATCAATAAAAGAGGCCAAAGTTTAAAAAAGTAAGGTGAAATCTTATAAATATATTCACAAACCAGGAAAGGCCATTTTAGGCCAAAAAAGGGAGTGGGGGAATCACAAGATAAGTCAATACATTGAGATTGGTTTTAATATTTATGGTATAAATACTTGCATATAAAATACAGAAATACTCTTTTACATGAACATTTTAAATACCTATTCCAAAAGCAATCAGAGGTAAATCTAAAAGGCAGATGACAAACTAAGAAGAAACATTGGCAAAATATAAAAAAATTAAAGCATTAATATTGCCCTCGATAAACCGGGCTGCTGAAGTGAGTACCTTGTGAGGCACTATGACCTCATCCCTGTTCACTGAAAATGATGCTGATCACTCAGTGCAGACCTCAAATGGAATATGAAGCCTCTGACAGATTACGTCTCTCTACACAGATTTGAAGGGATTTGTGAGTTTAGTCCACCAAGGTGGACCGACAGCCAAAAAAATTTACAAATAATTGGAAACTCATATGTCCTTTCAGACCGTTTTTGAAAGAGAAAGTGTTCAGATAAAAAGAGATGAAAATAATGAAAACAGAGAGGAAAGGGGGGTTTCAAGACCCAGGAGACCTAAGCTCTCTCCACAGTTTATCAGTGTGCAGAGCCTTGGCCCAGGCCCCCTCAGTGTGTCCAGACCTTGGTTTTCTCATCTTGAAGGTAGGATGGGCTACACACTGTCCAAGGGACCTTTAGAACTAAGAATAAATGGGTTATCAAGACATAGTTCATCTTTCTACAGGTAACTTTTGTGTGTTTACAAATACGGCATGTCATTTTATGTTAAAAATAATTGTATAAAAATTTGTTAATAGGGCTTCCCTGGTGGTCCAGTGGGTAAAGAGTCTGCCTTGCAGTGCAGGGGGCATCAGTTTGATTCCTGGGCAGGGAAGATCCCACATGCTGTGGCGCAGCTGGACCAGTGTGTCCAATGACAAGCCAGTGCTCTGGAGCGCATGTACCCAGAGCCGGTGCTCTGCGATGAGAGAGGCCACTGCGATGGGAGGCTCACACAGGCCAAAAAATAAAGATGGATGAAAATAAATAAACAAAAAAAATCAATAAAAGAGGCCAAAGTTTAAAAAAAAAGTAAGGTGAAATCTTATAAATATATTCACAAACCAGGAAAGGCCATTTTAGGCCAAAAAAGGGAGTGGGGGAATCACAAGATAAGTCAATACATTGAGATTGGTTTTAATATTTATGGTATAAATACTTGCATATAAAATACAGAAATACTCTTTTACATGAACATTTTAAATACCTATTCCAAAAGCAATCAGAGGTAAATCTAAAAGGCAGATGACAAACTAAGAAGAAACATTGGCAAAATATAAAAAAATTAAAGCATTAATATTCTTAATAGAAAATGTTCTTATGAGTCAGTAATGCTAAATGCTCACTCAAGCAGAAAAAAAGCAAAGAACATTAACGTTTAATAAACAAAGTACAGAGTTACATGAAAAGATCAGTGTTCAGCCTTATTAGTGTATCAAGGAAATAGTAAAGAAAATATTTAAATGATAGCATTTCCCCCCTCAAATTGGTGCAAATGGAAGTTTGTCAATTTACATAACCTTTTTTCTTTTTTTTAAGATTTATTTATTTATTTATTTTGGGCGGAGGTCGGGATGGGGAGGGAAGGGAGCGGGCGGGCGACTTCTATTGGTCTTTCATTTCTCTATTTTCATCCGTCTTTGTTCTTTGGCTCCTGTGGGCCTCCCATCGCGGTGGCGTCTGTTGTCGCAGAACGCCGGCTCTGGGCGCATGCGCTCCAGAGCTCCGGCTGGGTGATTGGACACATCAGTCCAGCCGCTCCGCGGCACATGGGATCTTCCCAGGCCAGGGTTCGAACCGGCGCCCCTTGCACTGCAAGGCGGTGTCCTTATCCACTGGACCACCAGGGGAAGCCCTTTATATAACTTTTTAAAAAAGCCGTTGGCTCTGTGTGTCACACTTCTGAAAGTATTTGTATACTTAGGCCTACGTTTTCTGTGGTAACAATGTATTCTAAAAAATAATCAGAAATATGGTGTTCATTTAAGGCACAGATAGTCATCAGGATAATTCTAATTCCATGTAGGGTATATATAAAATCACACACAGGGCTTCCCTGGTGGTCCAGTGAGTAAGGACACTGCCTTGCAGTGCAAGGGGCGCCGGTTCAGTCCCTGGCCTGGGAAGATCCCACTTGCCGCGGAGTGGCTGGACCCATGTGTCCAATTACCGAGCTGGAGCTCTGGAGCACGTGTGCCCAGAGCCGGTGCTCTGCAGCGAGAGGCCACTGCAATGGGAGGCTCACACAGGCCAAAGAACAAAGATAAATAAATGAAAGATCAATAGAAGTGGCCACCCCCAAATTTTTTTTTAAAAATCACAGACACATATATATATGTATATATATTAAGGATATATCACCTTGCTGTAAAATGAGGTATTTGATTTCAAAATTTTCTGTTGGCACAATCTATTTTTATGTTTTTTAGGTTTTTAGGATAAAAGGAAAATTGACTGTCTTCTGGTGATTACGAGTAGAAACTTCTGTTTCATGAATTATGTTTAAATTTGAAAGAAGTTGCCACCAAGTGTTTCTAGAGTCAAAGTTAATCCTATAAGATGTTGATTTACTTCTGAGTTGACTGGTTCTTGGGAAGGGTATTCAGTATTTATATTTTGGAGTTAATGAATGCCAACAGATCATTTAAATTCTTGGGCTCGGGACAGAAGCATTTAGGTGGTAAGAGGTTATACATATGCTTTTAAGTAATAGAGGAGGAAACTAGTGGCAGTTTGCAAGTAGAGATGTATGTCACCGTGTGGTAGGTAGCCTTTTAAAAACCTGCTTCATATCTGTATGACTTCCTGTTTGTGGACACCAAATGCTTTCTAGTAGGTTGAATTTTAATGACCCACATTAGAGGGTTTTTACTCTTTTAATGTTTCTGGTTTGGGTACTGTGGGACCAGTTAGAGCATACAACAACCAAGGTGAGACAGGAGTTTGTCTCCCAGTTTGTATATATGTAGTTACCGTGAAATGTATTGGCTTCCCCTCATTTACTTGATGGTACTGGTCTCGCTCAGCATGGTTGGCTGTGCAAATGAGGAGGGAATTGGAAGCTTCAGGGGACAGTCAGTCCCCACTAATAATTGTAAATATTTGAAGGGGTGATGTGGGCAGGTACTGGGTCTGAGGATGAATATTGCAGAATTCTCTCGCCTCATCCAAACATAGAGCGATTGTGGCTTAGGTTTCATTCTTTTCCAATCTGGGCTTAATGTTGTGAGAATACACCTGACGTAGTAGTTAGAGTTTCTTTTCTCATGCCCAAGCGGAGAGCTGCCTCGTGCAGCCATCGAGGGCCGTGGGTGTGAAAGCCCCTGATAACCGCCGTTTGATGCTGGTAAAACTTCCATGCCCTGAATACCTGCCCCTTTTGTTCTCATTACGATGAGTAGCTAGTTCTTGCTGCTGGGAAACCTTTCAGACACATCACACACAGTAAGCAGTGGTAAGTGCAGAGGGCTTTAGGTGGTGTTCCTTTCTCAGGGAACCGTAGCAGTTCGCACATACTCTGTTTTAACGAGTCCCGGCCCCTCTGTTTCTCCGGTCAGTAATATCTGCTGCTTCAAGATCGATCAGCCTTCGGCAGGAGATGCATCTGGAGCTCCAGCCGTGTGGAGCCACGGCTACACCGAAGCTTCGGGGGTGAAAAACAAGTAAGTCGGGGAAGCTTTGGAGCGAGAACGGCTGCCGCCCAGCTCCCTGCTTTCGCGGGGCCAGAAAGAAGCCAGCGCTGGCACACGCTTCCCCGTGTCCCGTTTGTCTCAGCCTGTTCCCTAGAGGGAGGCCACCTCCCGGCTTAGGCTGGAGCGTCCAGCTCAGCCCTGCCTGGCGTCACGTGCTCTCTGGGTGAGAGACGTTGCTAGGAGACAGGGTGACTGACACACGATGCCTGCGAGAGCCTCCAGTGTCTGGAGACAGCGTAAGGATTGAAAGTCTTCCCGGCTCTTTTGAAAAGCCCCTTTTTCTTTCTCTGAAGCCTATTTACCAAGCAAAACACAGATCGTATTAAAGCCGTGGAAGTAGCCTTGATTCTCCTCATCCGAGGTCCCCTGCGTTCCTGACGGTCCGTGTTTCTGCAGCTACTACTCTTACAGTCTAAATCTTTACAGGACTGGTCTCGGCTCAGGGTGGCTGTCAAATAGAGGAATTGATTAGGGACATACCCCTTTGTAAAGGGTGATGTGGGCAGGTACTGGGTCTGAGGATGAATATTGCAGAATTCTCTCGCCTCATCCAAACATAGAGCGATTGTGGCTTAGGTTTCATTCTTTTCCAATCTGGGCTTAATGTTGTGAGAATACACCTGACGTAGTAGTTAGAGTTTCTTTTCTCATGCCCAAGCGGAGAGCTGCCTCGTGCAGCCATCGAGGGCCGTGGGTGTGAAAGCCCCTGATAACCGCCGTTTGATGCTGGTAAAACTTCCATGCCCTGAATACCTGCCCCTTTTGTTCTCATTACGATGAGTAGCTAGTTCTTGCTGCTGGGAAACCTTTCAGACACATCACACACAGTAAGCAGTGGTAAGTGCAGAGGGCTTTAGGTGGTGTTCCTTTCTCAGGGAACCGTAGCAGTTCGCACATACTCTGTTTTAACGAGTCCCGGCCCCTCTGTTTCTCCGGTCAGTAATATCTGCTGCTTCAAGATCGATCAGCCTTCGGCAGGAGATGCATCTGGAGCTCCAGCCGTGTGGAGCCACGGCTACACCGAAGCTTCGGGGGTGAAAAACAAGTAAGTCGGGAAGCTTTGAGCGAGAACGGCTGCCGCCCAGCTCCCTGCTTTCGCGGGGCCAGAAAGAAGCCAGCGCTGGCACACGCTTCCCCGTGTCCCGTTTGTCTCAGCCTGTTCCCTAGAGGGAGGCCACCTCCCGGCTTAGGCTGGAGCGTCCAGCTCAGCCCTGCCTGGCGTCACGTGCTCTCTGGGTGAGAGACGTTGCTAGGAGACAGGGTGACTGACACACGATGCCTGCGAGAGCCTCCAGTGTCTGGAGACAGCGTAAGGATTGAAAGTCTTCCCGGCTCTTTTGAAAAGCCCCTTTTTCTTTCTCTGAAGCCTATTTACCAAGCAAAACACAGATCGTATTAAAGCCGTGGAAGTAGCCTTGATTCTCCTCATCCGAGGTCCCCTGCGTTCCTGACGGTCCGTGTTTCTGCGGAGCTACTACTCTTTACAGTCTAAATAGCTTGACAGGAGCTCGACGTCCATTCCCTGTCATGTCAGCCGCTTGTCTTGCCACTGGGTCCTGTCTGTCTTCATTCCTTTTTCTTCCCTGTTTTCACCAACCTTGTCTCTCTCAGGTGCAGATGTTGATTTCTTGAGAATTGTAATCCCAATCTTCAGACTTCCTTGCTTTTCATGAAGGGGCGCTAATAATCAGTGCAGGAGACACAGGAGACAGGAAGGTCCCCTGAAGGAGGCAATGACAGCCCACTCCAGCCTTCTTGCCTGGAGAATCCCATGGACAGAGGAGCCTGGTGGGCGACACCATGGGGTCACAAAGAGTCAGACACGACTGAGCTGCAGCTAAGTAGCAGCAGCAGAAAAGCCAAGGGCTCTATACATTAGAATGGTCATCGTTTAATTAGCTAAGGTGTAAGAACACAAAATATTGAGAGCAGGGGGAGAACAGGAAGTGAAGGATGATCTCATAATAGCTAAGAGCGCTCAGCCCTAGGTGCACTTTCAAATCAGTCAGGTGAGGAACTTTAAAGAACCTTCTCCAGCTTCAGCCCATTAAATCGGAAGGCTTTAAAGCCTCCCCCAGGTGAGGGAATGCGCATCCAGGATTGAGAACTGCTGACGAGTGTGAATGCCCTTGATGAGCAATAACAGGTGGAATTATGGTTGCCACGCGGGGACCGCTTTTCCTTGGGTCAGAAGAGAGAATGAACGCACACTGTGGGTCTGACACAGCAGTGCTTGCCTCTTTCCCTGGGAGTGCGGTTTGGCACATGAGGGAGGGAGCCACACGCTTCCCGTGTCCCGTTTGTCTCAGCCTGTCCTAGGAGCCCCCGTAGCGGGGTACAGGGGATGCTCTCTGGGTGAGAGACGTTGCTAGGAGACAGGGTGACTGACACACGATGCCTGCGAGAGCCTCCAGTGTCTGGAGACAGCGTAAGGATTGAAAGTCTTCCCGGCTCTTTTGAAAAGCCCCTTTTTCTTTCTCTGAAGCCTATTTACCAAGCAAAACACAGATCGTATTAAAGCCGTGGAAGTAGCCTTGATTCTCCTCATCCGAGGTCCCCTGCGTTCCTGACGGTCCGTGTTTCTGCGGAGCTACTACTCTTTACAGTCTAAATAGCTTGACAGGAGCTCGACGTCCATTCCCTGTCATGTCAGCCGCTTGTCTTGCCACTGGGTCCTGTCTGTCTTCATTCCTTTTTCTTCCCTGTTTTCACCAACCTTGTCTCTCTCAGGTGCAGATGTTGATTTCTTGAGAATTGTAATCCCAATCTTCAGACTTCCTTGCTTTTCATGAAGGGGCGCTAATAATCAGTGCAGGAGACACAGGAGACAGGAAGGTCCCCTGAAGGAGGCAATGACAGCCCACTCCAGCCTTCTTGCCTGGAGAATCCCATGGACAGAGGAGCCTGGTGGGCGACACCATGGGGTCACAAAGAGTCAGACACGACTGAGCTGCAGCTAAGTAGCAGCAGCAGAAAAGCCAAGGGCTCTATACATTAGAATGGTCATCGTTTAATTAGCTAAGGTGTAAGAACACAAAATATTGAGAGCAGGGGGAGAACAGGAAGTGAAGGATGATCTCATAATAGCTAAGAGCGCTCAGCCCTAGGTGCACTTTCAAATCAGTCAGGTGAGGAACTTTAAAGAACCTTCTCCAGCTTCAGCCCATTAAATCGGAAGGCTTTAAAGCCTCCCCCAGGTGAGGGAATGCGCATCCAGGATTGAGAACTGCTGACGAGTGTGAATGCCCTTGATGAGCAATAACAGGTGGAATTATGGTTGCCACGCGGGGACCGCTTTTCCTTGGGTCAGAAGAGAGAATGAACGCACACTGTGGGTCTGACACAGCAGTGCTTGCCTCTTTCCCTGGGAGTGTGATTTGGCACATGAGAGAAGACGTAGCCTTCCTTTATCAACTTAAGAAAATCCACTTCTAGTGCTGGCTGGCTAAGAGTTTTTATAATCGGCATCGGATTTTGTCACAGGCTTTTTCTGCATCAATCGAGATGATATTTTTTCCCTCTCTTAGTCTGTTGAGATAATGAATTATACTGATTTTAAAATGTTGAATTTAAAGTGCCTTGGATTTTCAGAGTAAATTCCATGTGGTCCTGATGTATATTACCATTTTTATATTCTGCTGGGTTCCGTTTTCTGGTAATTTGTTGACCATGTCTGTATTCACAGTTGGTTTTTCTTGTGGTGTCTGTTTTTGGTGTTGGGGTGATGCTGGCCTCATAGAGTTGAGGAACATTTCCTCTTCAGGCTTCTTCAGGCTTCTGGAAGAGTTTCTATCACATTGATGTTTTTTCCTGAATGTTCAGTAATATTTGTCAATAAATTCCATCTTGGCCTGGAGTTTTCTTTGGTTTATAGGTAGACATATAGTTTTCTTTTAATATGGGATTATCTCTTTCTTCTTGAATGAACTTTAGTGATTTATGTCTGTCAAAGAATTTATCCATTTTCATCTAGGTTTCAAACTTATTGGCATAAACCTGGTCCTGGTATATCATTATTGTCCTTTTCACATCTGTACGATCTGTAGTGTTTCCCCTCTCTCGTTCCTGATATATATATATATATCGTTTTTTTTTAAACCTGATCAAATTGGTTTGAGGTTTATCAGTTTTATTGATAGTCTCAAAGAACCAGCTTCTGGGTTCATTGATTTTTCTGTTGGCTTGCTGTTTTCTATTTCATTGACTTCTCTTATTTTTATTATTTTCTGCTTGTTTGGATTTGTTGTGCTCTTAATTTTCTAACTTCTTAAGGTAGAAGTTTGGGTCAGTGATTTCAGCTTAGGTTATTAATATTCTGAGCATTTAGAGGTATAGATTTCCTCCTAAGCAATTTCCCCAATGTGGGTGGAGAACGTACTTTGAATCACTTGAATCCTTTAAAGTTCTTGAGACTTTTTCTGGCCCAGAATATGGTTTATCTTGGTAAATATTTTGTGTGGATTTCGAAAAAAATATTGGGTAGGTTGTTATTTAGATCAGGTTTGTTGATAATGTTGTTCAGGTCTTGAATATCCTTACTGATTTTCTGTCTACCTTTCTGTCAGTGACTGAGAGCCTGTAATTATCGGCTTGTCTATTTCACCTTGTAGCTCTCTCTCAGTTTTTGCTTCATGTATTTGGAAGCTCTGTTATTAAGTGCATAAACATTTAGAATGTTACAGCTTTGGGATGAACTGACCCTCTTCGCACTATAAAATAACTGTGTTTTTCTGTAATAGTCTTCGTGCAGAAATATATTTTGTCTGATATTAACATAGCTACTCTAACTTTCTTTGGATTAATGTCAGCCTAGGATAGTTGACCCTTGACCTCCATGGAGTAAGCGGCACCAACCCATCACTCCATCAAAAGCCCATGCCTCACTCTACAGCCAGCTCTTTAAGGCCGAGGCTCCACATCTGCAGAGATTGTGTAGGATTAGTAGTATCAGAGGGGAAAAACTCAGTATGTAAGTGGACCCATGCAGCTTAAGCCTGTGTGGTTTAGGCGTTCACTGACATATAGTTTTCTTTTAATATGGGATTATCTCTTTCTTCTTGAATGAACTTTAGTGATTTATGTCTGTCAAAGAATTTATCCATTTTCATCTAGGTTTCAAACTTATTGGCATAAACCTGGTCCTGGTATATCATTATTGTCCTTTTCACATCTGTACGATCTGTAGTGTTTCCCCTCTCTCGTTCCTGATATATATATATATATCGTTTTTTTTTAAACCTGATCAAATTGGTTTGAGGTTTATCAGTTTTATTGATAGTCTCAAAGAACCAGCTTCTGGGTTCATTGATTTTTCTGTTGGCTTGCTGTTTTCTATTTCATTGACTTCTCTTATTTTTATTATTTTCTGCTTGTTTGGATTTGTTGTGCTCTTAATTTTCTAACTTCTTAAGGTAGAAGTTTGGGTCAGTGATTTCAGCTTAGGTTATTAATATTCTGAGCATTTAGAGGTATAGATTTCCTCCTAAGCAATTTCCCCAATGTGGGTGGAGAACGTACTTTGAATCACTTGAATCCTTTAAAGTTCTTGAGACTTTTTCTGGCCCAGAATATGGTTTATCTTGGTAAATATTTTGTGTGGATTTCGAAAAAAATATTGGGTAGGTTGTTATTTAGATCAGGTTTGTTGATAATGTTGTTCAGGTCTTGAATATCCTTACTGATTTTCTGTCTACCTTTCTGTCAGTGACTGAGAGCCTGTAATTATCGGCTTGTCTATTTCACCTTGTAGCTCTCTCTCAGTTTTTGCTTCATGTATTTGGAAGCTCTGTTATTAAGTGCATAAACATTTAGAATGTTACAGCTTTGGGATGAACTGACCCTCTTCGCACTATAAAATAACTGTGTTTTTCTGTAATAGTCTTCGTGCAGAAATATATTTTGTCTGATATTAACATAGCTACTCTAACTTTCTTTGGATTAATGTCAGCCTAGGATAGTTGACCCTTGACCTCCATGGAGTAAGCGGCACCAACCCATCACTCCATCAAAAGCCCATGCCTCACTCTACAGCCAGCTCTTTAAGGCCGAGGCTCCACATCTGCAGAGATTGTGTAGGATTAGTAGTATCAGAGGGGAAAAACTCAGTATGTAAGTGGACCCATGCAGCTTAAGCCTGTGTGGTTTAGGGGTTCACTGTATATCATTTTTAATCCTTTTGCTTTTAACCTATTTGTCTCTTTATGTTTAGTGTGTATTTCTTACAAGCAGCATATCTTTTTCTTTTTTTAATTTTGGCCTCTTTTATTGTTTTATTATTTATTTATTTTCATCCATCTTTATTCTTCAGCTGGTGTGGGTCTCCCCTTGCAGTGATCTCTCTCATTGCAGAGCACCGGCTTTGGGCACGTGCACTTCAGTACGCTGGCTTGTCATTGGACACGCCGGCCCAGCCTCTCCACGGCACATGGGATCTTCCTGGGCCAGGGATCGAACCTGTGCCCCTTGCACTGCAAGGTGGACTCTCTACCCACTGGACCACTAGGGAAGCCACAAGCAGCATATCTTTAAGCCTAACTTTTGAATATAATCTCACTCTGTCTTTTTGGGTGGTATTTAGACCATTTTTATATTTAATAAAATATTGATGTAATTAGGTGTAAATCTGCCAGCTTAATAGTATTTGTCTTCTGTCTCATCTATTTTGATTCTCTTTTTCTTCATTCTTTTCGATTTTTTCTTATTCATTTTAGCACTTTTATGTGTTCTTATCAGTTCAACTTTCTGTATATGTGGTTTGTTTAGGGCCTATGGTATAACTTTTATCTTATTAATCACAGTGTACCTTCAAGTAAGTATTATATCTGTTCACATATAAGAAGCTTACGTTGGGGGCTTCCCTGGTGGTCCAGCGGGTAAGGACACTACCTTGCAGTGCAAGGGGCGCCGGTTCAAACCCTGGCCTGGGAAGATCCCACGTGCCGCGGAGCAGCTGAACCAATGTGTCCAATTACCGAGCCGGAGCTCTGCAGTGCACGTGCCTGGAGCCGGTGCTCTGCGACGACAGAGGCCACTGCGATGGGAGGCCCACACGAGCCAGGGAACAAAGATGGATGAAAAATATATAAATGAAAGACCAAGAGAAGTGACCCGCCCGCCCCCCCCCGCAAAAAAAAAAGGAAAAAAAGAAAGAAGCTTACGTTGTGTCTTTCCACCTCCTCTCTCCTCACCTCTGCTATTTCTGTCATGTATTTTACCTCATTTTTGTTATAGACCCCAAAATACATTATTATAATTGTTTTTTTTTAATTTTCTCCTTTTTTTTCTGCTTTTCTTTTTTTCTTTTTTTATTTTTTTTCTACATTGTTATCATTTTTACTTTAAACAGTTATTTCCCGAAATAGTATTTCTCAACTTGAGTATAACTGCCATTTTGAGCCAGATAAATATCTGTCGTTGGAGAGCAGGTGAGGGAAGGGGTGACCTGTGCATTTCAGGATATTTCACAGCACCCCTGGCCTTAACTACTAGATGACAATGACCCACCGCTCCCAGTAATTACAAGCAAAAATATCTCTGGGGGCAGAATTTCCCCTGTCGAGAACCACTGTTTGTTTGCGTGGTTTTGTTTGTTTTGCTTTTGGTTTTGTTGGCTGTGCCACAAAGCATATGGATTGTCGTTCCCCAAGGAGGGATCAAACCTGTGCCCCCCGACACACATGGTGGAAGCATAAAGTCTTGTGCCTGGACCACCAGGAAAGTCCCAAGAACCACTGTCCCGACGTGATGTTTAAAATAAGAACAAGTAAATGTTTGTATTTACTCACCTGTCCGTCATTTCCGATGCCCTTCATTCTTTTGTGTAGAGCCAGGTTTCCATCTGGGAGGGTCATTTTCTCCGTTCTGCGTTTTTCCTTTCCATTTCTTGTATTGCCTTGTATTTTCTTGTATTTTACTTGTGCATCTAGAAACATTGTTTTCCACCTTCGCTTTCGAAAGCTCTTTTCAGTGGTTTAGACACCCAGGATGATAGCTGTCTTCCTCCTGCACTTGGAAGGCAATGCTCCTCTGTCTCCCCTTCGTTGCCGATGAGCGCTGCTGTCAGTGCTCTGTTCTCTGTAGGACGTGCGCTTTTCTCCCCGCTCCCACCCCACCTTCATCCCTGGTTTTCAGCAGTTTGATTTTGCTGGGCCTCCTCAGTTAAGATTCTTTTTACTTGCTTTTGCTTGCTGTTTGTTGCACTTCTTGTTAGCTGTAGGTTTATTGTTTTTATCAGATTTGAACTACTTTCATCTGAGCTGTTCAAAACAGTTTTCTGTCTGTCTTCTCTTCTCTTTTGAAGACTCCCGTTCCCTGTGTATTTAGCTACCTGAGGTCACCTCACCCCTGATTCATGCCCTGGCTTTTCATTGTTCCCTCAAAATTTTATTCATTTTGCTCAGGGTATGGGACACAGTCCCCTTACATGGAAACAGTTTGAGTGGAGAGGCTGCAGGCCTCTCGAGCGCCTTGTGGAGCTCTCCTCCCACCGGTGTATATTTTTCCTTTATTTTCCCAGTGTGTTAGTCAGGAGTCCATGTCTGCTCTTTGTGGAAGGTTTCCTTAATAAATGTTTTGTGAGTGAATGTAGAGATACGTATTCATAATCTGGTCCTATTTCCCATGCCTCCTATGGTCTCTCTTTCAGTCCATTTAAAAATCATCCGAAGAGGGCTTCCCTAGTTGTCCAGTGGGTAGAGAGTCTGCCTTGCCGTGCAAGGGGCACCGGTTTGATCCCTGGCCTGGGAAGATCCCACATGCCACAAAGCGGCTGGCCCAGTGTGTCCAATTACGAGCTGGATCTCTGGAGCACATGCGCCCAGGGCCGGTGCTCTGCAACTAGAGAGGCCACTGCGATGGGAGGCCCACACAGGCCACAGAATGAAAATGGATGAAAATAAATTAATAAAAAAACAATAAAAGAGGCCAAATTTTTTTTTTTAAAAAGATACTTTATAAAAAAAAAATCATCCAAAGAAACGAGTGGAGGAAGCCATGAAACCTAAACATGTGCTTATCATTTTTCTTCACTTTCAGAAAGTAGTTGGCGTAAATTAGCGGGTGTTTAGTGGTGGTGTTGTTCAGTCACCCAGTCGTGCCTGACTCTGCGACCCCATGGACAGCAGCCCACCAGGCCCCTCTTGTGGGATGTCCTAGGCAAGAATGCTAGAGTGGGTTTCCATTTCCTCCTCCAGGGATCTTCCCAACCCAGCGATCAAGCTTAGGGATCCCTGTCTCCGGGGGTTTCCTCACATTCATGTCCGTTGCGTTGGTGATGCTGTCTAACCATCTCATCTTCTGCCACCCCCTTCTCCTTTTGTCTTCAGTCTTTTACAGCCTCAGGGGCTTTTCCAAGGAGTTGGCTCTTCATCTCAAGGGGCCCAAGTATTGGGGTTAGTTTACTTATTCTTAATCTACTCAGAGTCACAAAGAAAGAGACAAGACTGGAGTAAGCAAATCTGAGAAAAGCCACTGGTGGGTTGGGCACGGAGACGAAGGAGGAGCTGACTTAGCACAAAAGCGTTCTTGCTTTGCAGGTTGTGTGTTGCAGCCCTGTCGGTGAATAACTTCTGTGACAACCGGGAGGCGCTCTACGGGGTATTTGACGGGGACCGGAACGTGGAGGTGCCGTACCTTCTGCAGTGCACCATGAGCGACATTTTGGCAGAAGAGCTGCAGAAAAACGAAAACGAAGAAGAATACATGGTCAACACGTTCATTGTCATGCAGAGGTAAAACCTAGAGCGCCTGCCGTGGGGTTTCCTGTTCTTCCCGTGTCTGCCCTCTGATGAGAGAAATAGGTGCCGGGTAATCTCAAAGCCCACTGCTGCACGCAGGTTGTTCAAGATGCGTTCAGGCGATTTGGGTTTGTTGAAGCCTCAGGACTGGGCTGTGTTCCATTTAAGATGACATTGTTGGAGGTGGAGTCAGTGATAGGAATTCAGCATCTCCTAGGACTGGGTTTCGTAGACCTGTTCTCAATCCAGACTTTCACCAGCTTCATTCAGACAGGCCAAATTTTGTTTTGTAAAAAGATACTTTATAAAAAAAAAATCATCCAAAGAAACGAGTGGAGGAAGCCATGAAACCTAAACATGTGCTTATCATTTTTCTTCACTTTCAGAAAGTAGTTGGCGTAAATTAGCGGGTGTTTAGTGGTGGTGTTGTTCAGTCACCCAGTCGTGCCTGACTCTGCGACCCCATGGACAGCAGCCCACCAGGCCCCTCTTGTGGGATGTCCTAGGCAAGAATGCTAGAGTGGGTTTCCATTTCCTCCTCCAGGGATCTTCCCAACCCAGCGATCAAGCTTAGGGATCCCTGTCTCCGGGGGTTTCCTCACATTCATGTCCGTTGCGTTGGTGATGCTGTCTAACCATCTCATCTTCTGCCACCCCCTTCTCCTTTTGTCTTCAGTCTTTTACAGCCTCAGGGGCTTTTCCAAGGAGTTGGCTCTTCATCTCAAGGGGCCCAAGTATTGGGGTTAGTTTACTTATTCTTAATCTACTCAGAGTCACAAAGAAAGAGACAAGACTGGAGTAAGCAAATCTGAGAAAAGCCACTGGTGGGTTGGGCACGGAGACGAAGGGAGGAGCTGACTTAGCACAAAAGCGTTCTTGCTTTGCAGGTTGTGTGTTGCAGCCCTGTCGGTGAATAACTTCTGTGACAACCGGGAGGCGCTCTACGGGGTATTTGACGGGGACCGGAACGTGGAGGTGCCGTACCTTCTGCAGTGCACCATGAGCGACATTTTGGCAGAAGAGCTGCAGAAAACGAAAAACGAAGAAGAATACATGGTCAACACGTTCATTGTCATGCAGAGGTAAAACCTAGAGCGCCTGCCGTGGGGTTTCCTGTTCTTCCCGTGTCTGCCCTCTGATGAGAGAAATAGGTGCCGGGTAATCTCAAAGCCCACTGCTGCACGCAGGTTGTTCAAGATGCGTTCAGGCGATTTGGGTTTGTTGAAGCCTCAGGACTGGGCTGTGTTCCATTTAAGATGACATTGTTGGAGGTGGAGTCAGTGATAGGAATTCAGCATCTCCTAGGACTGGGTTTCGTAGACCTGTTCTCAATCCAGATTTTCACCAGCTCATTTATGACACGTGCCCCTCCCCCCAGATCATGTGCGTTCCAGATATTCTTTAGACCTCCTGGTGTGTGAACTGCCCTTTGACATGGACGGTTTCTGTCTCAGTGTGTTCCCCCCAATGAAGCACTCACTGATTCAAGAGGTGTCAACCTTTGTGAGCTTGAGATGAGCAAATTTTAGGCCAGGAGTTAAATCATCATTCTTCAGACGGGGTGTGTGTGTCTGTGTGTGTGTGTGTGTCTCTGTCTGTGTGTATCTGTGTGTGTGCTCAGTCGTGGCTAACTCTTTGAGACCCCATGGACTGCAGCCCCCCAGGCTCCTCTGTCCATGAAATTTCCCAGGCAGGAATCCTGGAGTGGGTTGCCATTTCCTCCTCCAGGGAATCTTCCCAGTCCATGGATCTAACTCCCATGTGGTGCATCTCCTGCATTGGCAGGTGGATTCTTTACCACTCAGCCACCCAGGAAGGCCTGTTCAAGGCAGTGTTATTTGTAGAATACTAGGCCTTTCCCTAGAGCATTTGGTCACTGTGGAAGTTGTGGAATGTTGTTTCTGAGGGCTGAATGTTATAAGCGTTGCCACATTCAAAGAATCGCTTGCCCCTTTGTCACCTGAAAGGCTTCGGAGGGTGTAAAGGATATGCCTGTCCATACTGGGCCGCAGACACTTGCTCTGGTGGGACCAGGAGGCAGAGAGTGCTTTAACGGTCATGGGAACAATGCCGATCTTTTCTGTTTCTCCTCTTTTTCTCTCCCTTGATAATCGGCCAGAAGAAATAAATGTCTTTGCAGCAGGGGTAGAAAAAGGGTTTGCTGAAGAATGCTGGACCAGAGAAGCCTTGACAGTTCCCCACGTCAGGAGGACTCTTGAAGAGCCCGGTAGAGGCGGGCCCAGTGAGGTTCTTCCCGACAGCGGGCATGTGTAGCTAATAATGAACGTTGATAATAGCTAATGTTTGGGGAGCCCTTCATAGATACCAGTCACCGTTCTAAGTGCCTTAAGGCCATGAGATATAAGACAGGGGCATCTATCTACACAACGATCTACTTTTCTCCTTTGACCACCATCTTGTTTCAGAAAAAGCGTATGTAGACAGACAGACAGACACCACACACACCATATACCCTTCCCACCACCCCCAGAGGTCTGCTTTTTATAGACCCTCCAGCACTGGGTAAGAATTAAGAACCTCGGACCCTGAGCCCTGGCTGTGCGTCTCACCGATGCTGTCCAGATCCCGGCCTTGCTGGGCGGAATCCTCGAGCCTTTGACAGGAAGAAGGCAGGGCTGCCTCAGCGGAGCCCGAAGCCGAGCCTGGCCGTGGACAGGCACGAGCTGGAGCGTGGAGACCCACCTTGTCACCTGACGCTGGGTCGTCGGCTGGCCTCTTACTTTCCCTGTTGGTCAATGGGATGCGGGTGTGGGGCGAGCCTTCGCGAGAACTGTGTGTTCTCTGTGTCTGACCCCCTGATGCCTGTGACCAGGCAGCCCCGTTCCCATCGCCCTGCTGCCCCCGGCCTCACCTAGACAAGGTCTGCCCTTGTGAAGAGGAGTCTGTCCATCTGAACCTTCTGGCTCCTGTCCTGCTCAGCATTGTCTGGGAGGCTTCGCCCCCTGAGGGCCTTGCAGTCGTTGTCCTGAGCTCGTTTTGATCGCTGAAACATGCAGTATCTTGTAGAGTCAATACCTGATGACCTGATGGTGAATAAGAGCACTCTGGAGTCTATCCTTCCTGGACAGTCCCTCCTCTGAATATTCTAGAACAGACCTCATGCTTCCAGAGTCTGCACTGTGTAGGACAAGAACATAAATGATCCAGTGCTTGAAAGCGCATACCAGCAAGCATCCCACAAAAGGGGGTGATCAGGTAGTTCTGAAGGACTGGTGGGTGTTAGGGAGTTTACACCTGCTCCTGTGAAGTGGGTCCCCCAGCCTGTCCCCTCCCGGTAGCAGAAGGGATTTAGAGAGGGGGACGAGGAAAGAAGCAGCCGTCCCTGCTGGCTTTGCAGCGCCCTGATACGGGAGCGGCAGGCTGGACGCGGCAGGATAAGGGCTCCTTTGTTATTCCGCAGCAGCTCCTTGGCTCTTGTGGTCAAGTGGCAGCCATCCCGGGTGTGAGCAGACGCCTCCCTGGGTTCACGTGTGGGCCGGATTCCACAGGCTCCTCTCCTGAGCTGCGCGGCGCCTGTGTTGGGGACAGAGGCTGAGCGGAGCCCCGAGCGCTGTTCGTCCCCCTGGCCCGTCCGTGGCACAGTCTGGCCGAACTGTGCAGGTGGCGGGTGGGTCTCCAGCCCCTCTCTTGGTATTCCAGGAAGCTGGGCACTGCCGGGCAGAAGCTGGGAGGCGCCGCTGTCCTTTGTCACATCAAGCACGACCCCATGGACCCGGGAGGACCCTTCACCTTGACCTCGGCTAACGTGGGCAAGTGCCAGACGGTCCTCTGTCGGAATGGCAAGCCGCTGCCCCTGTCCAGGTCATACGTCATGAGCTGTGAGGAGGAGCGGGAGAGGATCAAGCGGCACAAGGCCATCATCACCGAGGTGAGGGAGAGCGGGCTTCCTCTGGACGGGGGAGGGCACGGCTGGGTCATGGCAGAAGCCAGCCAGGGAGCACGTCCTTCCAGAGGCCATTCTGTAGAGGCTGAAGTTGGTTTAAAATTCCTAATCCAAATCCGGAGCCTCACAGAGCAGGCTCTGCGTGCTGTGTCTGAAGACAGAACGTACAGAGCAGTGAACCAGTGACCGACGGCCTCCGTGTCCGGGGCTGGCTGTCATCCCCTCACCCTCACAGCCGCTCTGAGGTCGGGCCGAGGGCTCGCCCCTGAGGCCATGCTGCTGGTCCTCCCGCCTTCTGAGCTCTGCTGCCTGCAGGCTGTCCCCTTGAAACCTCGAGCCTCAGATTTCCCCTGTCATGTGGGCGTGGCAGTGTACCTGTCTCGTCTCACGAGGCCCGTGCACGAATCGGTGGAAAGTTACTTTGGCTCGTGCCTTCTGCTCCACTGGAAAAAGGCAGTGAGTGGTCCCAGGCAGGAGCCATCCTCCACCCCCGCCCTCCCACCTCCCCCCCGGACACTTGGCCGTGTCCACAGGCATTTCTGTTGTGATGTGCGGGGCGGAGAGTGCCTTTAGCACCGAGCAGGTAGAAGCCTGCGTGGATGCGTGTGTGTGTCAGTTGCTCAGTCGTGTCTGACTCTGACCTCATGGACGATAGCCTGCCAGGCTCCCCTGTCCACGGAGTTCTCCAGGCCAGAATCCTGGAGTGGTTTGCCATTTCCTGCTCCAGGGGCTTTCCTAACCCAGAAATGGAACCTGGTCTCCTGCACTGCCGGCAGGTTCTTTACCCCTGAGTCGCCGGGAACCCCAGACAGAAGCAGGTATACAGGCAGCCCCACAGCCAAGAATTAGTCAGTGAACAGTGTCCAGAGTGCCCCTGCTGAGACACGCCGTCTGGGTTACAGAAGGCTCGCTGCCGCGCGGCGTCCACACAGGCCGGAAGAGTTGGGCTCTGTCCGCTAGTTGATGCTGCCGTGCGGTCACCTCCGTGTGCCTGAAACGCCATGCGAGGTCCAGGCGTGATCCCGCAGACGCACCTCTGCCCACAGCAGGTGTCCAGTCTAGTCCCGCTGAGGGAACCCGCGGACCCACGTGACGCCCAGGGGACCCTGGTGAAGGGCTGCCCTCAGGAGGGACAGACTGCGACCCCAGGAGGGCTCTGACGGGCCGTGAGGAAAAGGAAGACTCGGGGTCCCCGCGCGCCCGGGGAAGGAGTCTGCCTGTCGAGCTAGGGTCTTTCAAGGGCACAAGAGGATTAGAGAGGATTAGACACTATGCAGGAGCGAAGAGAGTCTGCGGTGGGACTGCGTTCAGTTCCTACTGCATAGGAAACGCGGGATCCCCCGGGACACGGTGGGGCGATGAACCGTTCCCGCTGGAGACCTTGAAGCGTAAAGAGGGGCTTCCTGGGGCTCTCCCTCCCTCTCCAGCTTTGGAGAAGAGGCCTGTTCCTGGTCTGACCCTGGCTCGTGGTTCAGGAACTCAGCTGGACGCAGGGGAGGCTTCATCCTCCCCGCTTGCTGCCAGAAGTGCGTCAGGGAGTCAGCGGGAGCCGGCCCTTCTGCTGCAGTCAGTGGCTGCCTCTCCAAAGCCGTTCCATCCCTGCCCCGCCCGTCTCCCGTGATCGCCCCAGCAGTTTACTCCAGTCTTAAGGTTAACACTCTCCTCACTTCCGGACCTTCAGACCTGCTGGCTGACAGGCTTCGGGGAGGGACCTAAGGTGTGGGGGTGTCACCCCGAACCCCGCCTGCCTGAGGGATCCACAGGGCACTGGCGCCTTCCGCAGACTCTTGCTCTCTGGACGCCGGCGGGTTCCCAGAGATGCTGATGAGCCCGGTGGCTGACTCGGGCCTGATGACGTGTCCTTTGGAGACAGCTAGATCCCAACACAGGGAATAAGTCAAATGCTGTATGTTTCTCCCACCTGCTCTGGGCTTCTGGACATGAGCCACTCACAGGAGGTGGACGGTCCCTCCCTCTGTGGGCCTCAGGCAGGAGGCCCCGGGAGGCTGCCGTTTGCCCCCCGCCCCCGCTCTCATGTCTGCTCAGCAGCCCCTCTCTTTCCAGGACGGCAAGGTGAACGGAGTGACCGAGTCCACGCGCATCCTGGGCTACACCTTCCTGCACCCCAGCGTGGTGCCCCGCCCCCACGTGCAGTCCGTGGCCTTGAGCCCGCAGGACGAGTTCTTCATCCTGGGCAGCAAGGGGCTGTGGGACAGCCTGTCGGTGGAGGAGGCCGTGGGCGCCGCGCGCAGCGTGCCTGACGCGCTGGCCGCCGCCAAGAAGCTGTGCACGCTGGCGCAGAGCTACGGCTGCCGCGAGAGCGTCAGCGCGGTGGTGGTGCAGCTCAGCGTGCCCGAGGACAGCTTCTGCTGCTGCGAGCCGACCGCCGGCGCCGCGCTCCCGCCGCCCAGCCCCGGCACCCTGGCGCCCGCGGCCAGCGTGGGCCTCAGGGAGCGGCCGGCCGACGGGCTGGGCGTGCCGTCGTCCAGCAGCGGCCTGGCCTCCGAGATGAGCAGCGAGCTGTCCACGTCGGAGATGAGCAGCGAGGTGGGCTCCACGGCCTCGGACGAGCCGCCGCCGGGCGCGCCCAGCGAGAGCAGCCCCGCCGGCCCCAGCGAGCCCCGCTGCTCGCTGCACCCCGGCGGCCCGGCCGGCTCCTTCCAGCGCCAGCTGTCCAGCGCCACCTTCTCCAGCGCCTTCTCCGACAACGGCCTCGACAGCGACGACGAGGAGCCCATCGCGGGCGTGTTCAGCAACGGCAGCCGCGTGGAGGTGGAGGTGGACATCCACTGCGGCCGCGCCAAGGAGAGTGGGGGGCCGGCGCCCGAGGCCGGCGACGAGGGCATCGTCGTCAGCGCCGGCGAGGACGAGCCGGGCCTGCCCCGGAGGGCGGACGCGGCCGCCGCGGGGACCGTGGGGCGCCGGCGGGCCAACGGCTCCGTGGCGCCCCAGGAGCGGAGCCACAACGTGATCGAGGTGGCCGCGGACGCGCCCCTCCGCAAGCCGGGGGGCTACTTCGCGGCCCCCGCGCAGCCGGACCCCGACGACCAGTTCATCGTCCCCCCGGAGCTGGAGGAGGAGGTGAAGGAGCTCATGAGGCACCGCCAGCCGCCGCCGCCGCCGCGGCCGTGCCCCGTGGAGCCGCCGCCGGACTCCTGCGACACGCCGCTCTGAGCGCCCGCGCTGCTCGCAGTGGCCTCCCGGGAGAGACCGCGGCGGGGCTCCCAGCTCGCGTTAAACCAGGGGTTTGCGCCGCAGCCCTTCCCCGACGCGTCCCGCGCGGTCCCTTCTGTTGGTCATTTTAGACAAAGAAAACCAGTAACCACCACTTTTCTTCTAGTGATGCTTTACCCATATGATTTAAACGTGTTAACTTCTCCCCCTAACATATCAGACGTGTAAAGACAGAGCAAAAGGTTTAATATATTACAGAGAAATGGTGAATGATAATGTCATATTTTTTAAAATGGCTTTTGTTGTTCTGTTTGTGTGGAAGGCAGGGGCAGGTGGCCAGTGCTTAATGATTTAATAATATTGTAATTCTATGTTTCTTGGGGAGGGGGGGAAGACTTTTTTTTTTTGTCTTGAAAATGATAGACATTTGTAGAATATGGAGACTAACTCCTAGGAGTTGTTTTACTCTGTCAAGTGACTGAAGTCACTGGGATTCACTAATTTTCTCTGAGAGAACAGTTGATTGAGAAATTTCTATTGTAAATAACTCCGTGTTGTATAGTGACGTTTCCGATGTTTTGTAGTTGGGCCTAAGGAACACGGACTAAACAACTGACTTCCTTTCCTCCCGTGCACCCCGCCTCACCCCACCTCTTTAGTTCACGGAGTAAGAAGCCTGAGCCTTGCTAAGACCACGGCTCTCGCACTACAGTGGAAACAGACGTGGCCCGGAGGAACCTCCAACCCTTGTCCTCTCCTGGTCCCGCCCGGCCCCTTTTGCAGACACTTTTTGTGTCCCCAAGGCTGCCGCAGCCAGCATGGTTGTATAGCATTGTTAGATCCTTTCCATACCAAGAGTTCTATTAAAGCAGAATGCACAAATGAACATGTCATAATTTTTGTTATAATAAATACAAAATTTACAAGCATTGGACCCATCTGCTTTTGTCTCAGGAGCCAGATGTGTCTTGCAGATTGGATCACACCCAGGCTGGGTTTGGAATGAATGCCTAGAAAGCTGGGGTGATCAGGTACTTCTGCCTTTTTATTTTTTTTTTTTTCTTTTGAAGGGAGAATCACCCCAAAAGGTTAACCTACATTGAATGAAGGTAGTGAAATCCACCCTGTGGTTATCCATAAGTGTAGCTGGTCTTACAGCCTTCCTAGTTCTGGTCGTTACTATGTGGAATAGGTGTTAAAGGGGAAATAGATAAAGTTGCAAAAGCGAGATCCCTGGAAAACTCCCACAAAGCCAGGTTTGTTTGGAGTTCTCTCAGGGACCCCGCAGTCCTGTGAACACGTTAATTGATCTGGTTTTTAATTGGATACAATTGATTTTTTACACTGGAGTGTATTGGGTTAACAGTATACGCCGTGAGAAGCATGAGCCAGTTGCCCCACTCTGCACCCCTAGAAGGCGTCATGTCGGGGCAGGGGGGTCCTCCAGGGAGTCCTGCGTCCTCGCTGGCTCACTGGCCCATGGACACACTGTAGCATCCACCTGCCTCTAGCGTCCGTGTGTTGGAGGTGCTGTGGGTCTTCGCTGCATCTCCCGTCCACCGGCTTTGCACGTAGAATGGTTCCCTTCTTCGAGTCTGCCCTCCAGTGGCACCTGGCTGGTTTCGCGACAGGACACAGCAACTGGTCAGTCAGGCAGACTCAGTAATGGGCTGTCCATCCTCTGGGTGCAGATCAGCGGCCAGTAAATAACTCCGTGTTGTATAGTGAGCGTTTCCGATGTTTTGTAGTTGGGCCTAAGGAACACGGACTAAACAACTGACTTCCTTTCCTCCCGTGCACCCCGCCTCACCCCACCTCTTTAGTTCACGGAGTAAGAAGCCTGAGCCTTGCTAAGACCACGGCTCTCGCACTACAGTGGAAACAGACGTGGCCCGGAGGAACCTCCAACCCTTGTCCTCTCCTGGTCCCGCCCGGCCCCTTTTGCAGACACTTTTTGTGTCCCCAAGGCTGCCGCAGCCAGCATGGTTGTATAGCATTGTTAGATCCTTTCCATACCAAGAGTTCTATTAAAGCAGAATGCACAAATGAACATGTCATAATTTTTGTTATAATAAATACAAAATTTACAAGCATTGGACCCATCTGCTTTTGTCTCAGGAGCCAGATGTGTCTTGCAGATTGGATCACACCCAGGCTGGGTTTGGAATGAATGCCTAGAAAGCTGGGGTGATCAGGTACTTCTGCCTTTTGATTTTTTTTCTTTTTTCTTTTGAAGGGAGAATCACCCCAAAAGGTTAACCTACATTGAATGAAGGTAGTGAAATCCACCCTGTGGTTATCCATAAGTGTAGCTGGTCTTACAGCCTTCCTAGTTCTGGTCGTTACTATGTGGAATAGGTGTTAAAGGGGAAATAGATAAAGTTGCAAAAGCGAGATCCCTGGAAAACTCCCACAAAGCCAGGTTTGTTTGGAGTTCTCTCAGGGACCCCGCAGTCCTGTGAACACGTTAATTGATCTGGTTTTTAATTGGATACAATTGATTTTTTACACTGGAGTGTATTGGGTTAACAGTATACGCCGTGAGAACGCAGAGCCAGTTGCCCCACTCTGCACCCCTAGAAGGCGTCATGTCGGGGCAGGGGGGTCCTCCAGGGAGTCCTGCGTCCTCGCTGGCTCACTGGCCCATGGACACACTGTAGCATCCACCTGCCTCTAGCGTCCGTGTGTTGGAGGTGCTGTGGGTCTTCGCTGCATCTCCCGTCCACCGGCTTTGCACGTAGAATGGTTCCCTTCTTCGAGTCTGCCCTCCAGTGGCACCTGGCTGGTTTCGCGACAGGACACAGCAACTGGTCAGTCAGGCAGACTCAGTAATGGGCTGTCCATCCCCTCTGGGTGGCAGATCAGCGGGCCACCCCTCCTGGTCTTGGAGAGGTCCGTCCTCCAGTCCGTGTTGTGCTGCGTGTACACAGTGGACCGTGACGCCACTGAGACTCCGAAGACCGAGCTCACGTCAGCCCCGCGGGGGAGGCCGTGACCAGGAGACCGGCGTGCCGGAGCCCAGGCAGAGCCCTCTGCTCTGCACCAGGAGCACCGCCATCTCAGGAACCCTGTGCCCGGCCCTGCTCACCAGCGCCAGGCCCCCGGCAGGCTTTCCTCTGCTCCAGGAGGCTCAGAGTAGACGTGAAAGCCCCGGTTTCCACCCCAGTGCCTGAGTCACGACAGACGGTCTGGGTCAGCTTTCTGCCTTCCTCGGAGCTGGAATCCCCTGCAAGCAGGGCTCACGGGTGGCCTTGCCTGGGGCCCATCCAGACGGTCAGTGCGGACCCCATGCCTCCTTGGCTCACTTCCAGAGGGGCCCATACTTCCACCCCGAGCGTGGCCAATAGAAGCAGCAATCATTTGGGGCGTCCACACGGGTCTCCCAGCAACTGCTCGTGCCTGTGGCGGCTGCTGGGACCAGCAAGGGAGTCCATGAGGCTCACTTCCTAACTTCTACGGCTGATGGGGAGAAGGGGCACAGGCTTGGCGTGGCTTGTTTTCCTAAGATCACCAGTTCAGGAGTGCTGGCTTCTCGGTTTATTATCCCATCATACTGGGCACATGCCGCTTATAAGGTACAGTGGAGATAAAGGACAAGACTATGCCGGCGGGAGCTTGGGGTACATAGGCGTGTGGGTGAGAAGAAACAGGAGGTGGAGACCTCCTACTGGGCCTCCTTCCTCTTCCTTGGATCCCCCCGCCCTGTATTTCCTGAGCAGGTGTTTTCACTTCCACTCATTGAGGTGTAAGTGTGAAAATGTTAAGTCGTTCAGTCGTGTCCAACTCATTGCAACCCCAGGGACTGGTGCCTGCCAGGCTCCTCTGTCCATGGAATTCCCAGGGCAAGAATACTGGAGTAGGTAGCCATGACCTTCTCCAGGGGATCTTTCCAACCCAGGGTTGGAACCCCAGTCTCCTGCATGGCAGGCACATTCTTTACCATCTGAGCCACTAGGGAAGCTCACTGAAGCGGCATCTAAATACGTAGAACTGCTTATAAAACTGGAAAGTGCTTCATATTCGAAGATTCCCGAAGTCATGGGATCTCCAGAGTGAATATGAAGAAGAAGGGCTTCCCTTGACTCCATTTCCCCCAACCAACTCCCTTCTACCTGCTGGGAAGACCCGTGAGACCCATGATTTGGGAAGAGGGTTGGCTGAGGCGAAGGGAGGATAAGAGGTTGAAGCAGAAGCTTAGAAGCTCCAGTAAGGCTGAAGCCTTGTTAGTCCACACAGAACTCCCTATGAAGGACCCTGCCAGTTATTGGCTCAGCCACACGCTACCAGGGGTGTGCCCAGGGGGCACAAGGGAGGTCCTGACACCCAGCCCGTCTGAACCCGGTGGGGCCGGTTTCTCCTCATTGCTTTTGTCGCAGCACCACCTACTGGTGAGATTACATTTCCGATGGAAATAGCGTTAACTCTTGTTCATTCTCCATCCACTCTTTTCTTTTCTTTTTTTTTCTTTTTCTTTTTGGCCACTTCTATTGGTCTTTCATTTCCATCTTTGTTCTTTGGCCGGTGTGGGCCTCCCATCGCGGTGGCCTCTCTCCTCGCTGAGCACCGGCTCTGGGCACATGCGCTCCAGAGCTCTGGCTCGGTAATTGGACACATGGGTCCAGCCACTCCGCGGCACGTGGGATCTTCCCAGGCCAGGGATCGAACCGGCACCCCTTGCACTGCAAGGCGGTGTCCTTACCCACTGGACCACCAGGGAAGCCCCTCTCCTTCATTCACTCTTGAGAAACAAAGTTTCAGATACTCTTAGACCAGAGACAGAAAGCAATCCCAAGCACTGTTAAGTAGTCTGAGAAGCCATGTGAAACCAAGTTCCTTTTCCTCCTGCAGTTCTGCTCTGCAAGCTGGGACATTTGATCAGACTGGTTCCTGTGATGGGCAGTTTTTCCCTGGGAAACCAACGTGCAGACATATCAAGAGGTGTAACCCGAATCATAGCATTCATTGATCTGGGAGAGAGGATGTCAGTCTCCAAGATCCACAGAATTCTCCGTTTTCTCATGTTGAAAAATAAATAAAAACCATAATCAGCAGTCACTGAAGCGGCATCTAAATCGTAGAACTGCTTATAAAACTGGAAAGTGCTTCATATTCGAAGATTCCCGAAGTCATGGGATCTCCAGAGTGAATATGAAGAAGAAGGGCTTCCCTTGACTCCATTTCCCCCAACCAACTCCCTTCTACCTGCTGGGAAGACCCGTGAGACCCATGATTTGGGAAGAGGGTTGGCTGAGGCGAAGGGAGGATAAGAGGTTGAAGCAGAAGCTTAGAAGCTCCAGTAAGGCTGAAGCCTTGTTAGTCCACACAGAACTCCCTATGAAGGACCCTGCCAGTTATTGGCTCAGCCACACGCTACCAGGGGTGTGCCCAGGGGGCACAAGGGAGGTCCTGACACCCAGCCCGTCTGAACCCGGTGGGGCCGGTTTCTCCTCATTGCTTTTGTCGCAGCACCACCTACTGGTGAGATTACATTTCCGATGGAAATAGCGTTAACTCTTGTTCATTCTCCATCCACTCTTTTCTTTTCTTTTTTTTTCTTTTTCTTTTTGGCCACTTCTATTGGTCTTTCATTTCCATCTTTGTTCTTTGGCCGGTGTGGGCCTCCCATCGCGGTGGCCTCTCTCCTCGCTGAGCACCGGCTCTGGGCACATGCGCTCCAGAGCTCTGGCTCGGTAATTGGACACATGGGTCCAGCCACTCCGCGGCACGTGGGATCTTCCCAGGCCAGGGATCGAACCGGCACCCCTTGCACTGCAAGGCGGTGTCCTTACCCACTGGACCACCAGGGAAGCCCCTCTCCTTCATTCACTCTTGAGAAACAAAGTTTCAGATACTCTTAGACCAGAGACAGAAAGCAATCCCAAGCACTGTTAAGTAGTCTGAGAAGCCATGTGAAACCAAGTTCCTTTTCCTCCTGCAGTTCTGCTCTGCAAGCTGGGACATTTGATCAGACTGGTTCCTGTGATGGGCAGTTTTTCCCTGGGAAACCAACGTGCAGACATATCAAGAGGTGTAACCCGAATCATAGCATTCATTGATCTGGGAGAGAGGATGTCAGTCTCCAAGATCCACAGAATTCTCCGTTTTCTCATGTTGAAAAATAAATAAAAACCATAATCAGCAGTAACTGGGAGTGTCATCTTGTACACTGAAGAGTAGTCAAACAAAATAATTGGCAATACAGAAAAAATGCTTTATTATTTTTTTATTGCTCTTATCTGCCATAAAAAAAATTTTTTTTAATAAAAGTCTCCTACAGAGAAAAACAAACAAACAACTAGGGAAACCTCTGTTGCAACTGTTACAGAGGAAGGGATGAGGTAATGGTACAAAAAAACCCTACCTTTTCTCATGTCTTGCCATTGAATTTCATTTTCTTTCCATTCATCTCCCAAACTGCATTTTATGCAAATGAATCTACACGTACTTTGCTTCACCGTTGTTGTTCCCCTGCTGGGAACTGATTCCTAGTGCTGCAGATGTGAAAGATGGCTCTGAAGATGGTCCCCCTCAGTCCCATTTTGGCTTACCAAAATGTAGCCATGTTCAGACTTGGTTTAGCAAACCCATTGTCCTGATTGGTAACAAAGCAGGGGCTCCGTGGAGCAGACAAAGCTCTGGACAAGTGACAGGAAGCAAGCTCCCCCAGCACCCCACCCCCACCCGATTCACCACACGCATTCAGGCCGCAGGGAGAGGAAGCACCCGCGCAGGTGCCCTGTGCTCATCTATGGTCCCCTGAAGGGCAGCCGCGAGAGTAGGGGTCCTGGGGTGCCCTGGTGGCTGCGCTGACCCCCTGAGGTGTTGGTTTCAGCTAGTTGAGGGTGACTACCGGCCCTGTGTGTTGTACACTTCTAGAAAGAAGATTGAAGTCTAACCCTTGACAGAGGAAAGGGGCTGAGGGGTCCATGCTCCCTTTTCTGGGCTGTGTGGTAAAGCAGAAAGCCACCCTGTGCCCCGCCCTGAATTTAAACACCGGTACACAAGCGCTGCTTTAGTTGGGCTCCGGTTCATGAGTCCTTTCATTTTCTTCTAAATCTGAAACTCCTGCTCAGAGAGGCCCGGCAGGACGCTGGGAGAACCTTCTCCCATCTGCCTGTGACGCCAACTGCCCTCACTGCCGTTCCTGTCGTTGTCTAAAGCCTGGACGTAAAACTGGCTTCAGACTGAAATTTCAAGGACTTTCTAGTCATTGCTCTGACTTAGGTCTTATTCCAACAAACTGAACTTTCCCCTAATTCCTCGTCTCACCTACTGGAAGAAAGCTGAAAGGGCAGCTAGAGTCACTTTCCCAAATGGAGCGCCTTCAGCTGTTGCCTGTTCCTGAACTCATTTACAGGTCATTTGCTTTTCTGAGTCTTTAGGAAAACTGCTTTGCAGTTAACATTTGGAGGTTCTTAAATCAGCTGTCGATTTAACGTGTGCATATGAAGTGACTTCAGTTGTGTCCAGCTCTTTGCGACTCCATGGACTGTAGCCCGTCGGGCTCCTCTGTCCTTGGGATTCTCCAGGCAAGAATCCTAGAGTGGGTTGCTATGCCCTCCTCCAGAGGATCTTCCTGACCCGGAGATCGAACCCACGTCTCTTCTGTCTCCTGCATTGGCAGACGGGTTCTTTAGTACTAGCGACCTTGCCCTTCCCTGCCGTCCAGCTGCCCTGAATGGCTGCTGCTCAGCACCGTCACGAAGGCGGTTGGGGGGCCACTTCCAGTAACTGGGACCGAGTCTCTGCTGCAGCCGATCTTTTCCTTGTTTTGACTCTCGGTTTTGGCCCCCATCCCTCTTGCTTTGTCTTTGAGCCGCTTAACTGCCACATTTTGCTGGTTCTTCTGTCAGACCCTAAGAGTTGACCTCCCCACTCCTCTCTTCGCCTCCCACCCTGGGCTCCTCGCCAGGGGTGCTCATAGGCACCCCATCTCATTCTACAGCGCCCCCTGGACACCTCCCTCCCAGGACTCAGGCGCCACAAACCCAATGGACCTCACACGTGCACCTCCTGCGAGCCCGACGCTAGGAGAACCTGTCTTGGGTCACCAAGTTCTGACGGTCCTACTTCCTAAACACTCCTGATGGAGGAGATGGACAAAGAATAAACAAGTCTTGAAAAACGATGATGATCGTTTCAGATGGAGGGGAGAAAATCAGTCTAAAGAAAACAGAAGAGGGAATGAAATCAAGAAGGATATTTGACCTACAACTTGATTGAAAACAAGACAATTAGCACCTGAGGGAAAAGTATTTCAAGCAGAGGAAACTTCAAGGTCAAGGTCCTGGGCTGGGGACGATGAGCGCTGGCGTATCAGGGAGCATGGCCCTTCCCAGCTTCCTCCTTTCTGCCTTGCTTCTGAACCAAAGGCGACATCAGACAGAAGCAAGCAGAGAGGTCCCCTTTACTGCCTAAAGGCTGCCAGTGGAGAGCGTGCTTTGTGTCTCCGGGCGAGCGAGCTCTGGCTTAAGGCAGCCCCCTGCGCGGCACCTGTCGCGCCCGCGCCGCGCGCTCTGGGGCAGAGAGCGCCCCCTGGAGGCGGGTCGCTGAGAACGCGGCTCCGCGGACTGCGCATGCTCGGCGTGGCCTCCCAGGCTCCCACCAGCGAGGCTGGGGCCCCGGGGCAAGAGTGCGGGTGCCTCAGCTGCAAGCCGGATGCCCTCCTGGGGACTCCGTGGTTGCTGGTCAGGGACCCAGGCCGGAGGGTGTGAGAGGAGGCCGCAGACGTAGGCCAAGGCCCGGGAACCGGAGAGAAGGTCTTGTCTTCTGGGAGGCTGGCGCAAGGCAAGGGCTTACTTCGCAGGTGTCTTCATGCGCCCGCTAGCCCTCCAGCCCCCGACACGCAGCTGTGTGCTCGCAGCCCCAGCTCGCCTGAGTTCCAGCATTTGGAAACTGTCTCCGTAAGTCCTCTCCCCCTGGCGACGCCGGATGTTTTATCGGGGAATCGGTGGCTGTGGGCGAGGTTGGAGGCGCCCAGTGCTGCGTGCCTAGGTCAGGACCGTCCTGGGCGGCTTTTGAAGGGCGTGAGGATTCTGGGCTTTACCGGACAGGGAGCCACTCTTCCGCAGCCCCGGAGACCGAGGCGCGTGGGGGGCTGGCGGGGGCAGGTCACCGAAAGTTCAGGATCATCTCCCACTCTCCGCAGGCCAGTTCTAGGACGTCAGCTCAGCCCTGGGGGAGCGGGGCAGGTTGAGCCGCCACCTCCTCCTGAGCCCAGGGACTTGAGAGCTGGAGGGAAGAGCTTTGTGAGCCAGGCCCGGAATCCAGCCTTCCTCCGGGTCGCTTTGGACTGGGAAATTCCTGTCGTTTGCTCCTTTGCTTCCAGTTTGCGCAGTTTTACCGAGAGGTTATGACACATGGAGAAATTCAGGAGGGTCACCCGCTGCCTGCCCTGGCAGCCTTTCTGATTGAGTCTGAACCCAATCTAACGTTGAGTTTCAGGATGTCTGCTATTCAACGAAATACTTGTTTCCTCCCTGGATTGATGGCGGCGACTTGGGTTCATTCTTGGCAGGAGCTGCAGGGCCGCAGGGGCAGGACGGTGCCCCTGGTCTGCCGAGGCCCCCTTCCTTTCTGCGGAGAGCCGGTCCCTGAGTCCGGCTGCCAGCACTTCTTCCCGCATCGACACAGGTAGGAGGTGGGGCCGTCTGGAGCTGGTTGTGCGGACTAGGCAGGCAGTGTCCTGCCTTTCGTCTGGTTCAGCTTAACGGATAGAGCTCTGTGCTGGGAGAGGTGTCCGGTGAGCCGGCCACCCACTCCAGGGTCACCTTCTGCCCAGGGTGTGTGTGTTAATGGCCCGGAAACGGAATGACTTTGGCTGCGGCTCGGTATTCCTTGTATCTCGATGTTAAATTGCTTATTTGGTCTAGAACAAGCCATTTCACATCCTTCACGATCAATACGTATCAAGTAAATGACTCCAAAACTGAGCGGAAAGCACTTGGATAATGAGCTGATGTGTACCTTTAATGAATCTCAGCTGCTGTCACTGCAGTGGGCCGCTCACTGCTTTCATGATGGTCTTCACGAGCTGAAGACAAATTGAAACAGGTGCCGTTCGGGGTTTTCTCAGGGAGCAGGACTCCTCCAGCAGCTGAAATGGATGTGGCCTGACTGAATACGATTCCACCAGGCCCTGCCGCCGGGCCCTGGCGGTAGGTGCGTGCGCGGAGCGGGCGCCAGGGGGCAGCAGCACGGCCGGCGTGGGGCCTTGGGAAGAGGCGCGCTTCTCGCCTCTGCGGGCCGGGGAGGAAACAGGAGGATCGTAGGGTCTCCCCGCGGGAGCCTGGTCAGTCCCCAGGTGCACCCTCGGAACCACTGCATGTGGGGAGAAGATTCCAGACTTCCCCTTTTCATGTGTTTGCATTTCTGAAAGCTGTAAGAGTTAACGGCAGATACTGCGGGACTTTCCTGGTGGTCCAGTGCAGGCGATGCAGGTTCGATTCCTGGTTGGGGAGCTACGATCCCACAGGCCTTGTGGCCAAAACACCAAAACAGAAAACAGAAGCAACAGAAGCAGCATTGTAACACATTCAACAAAGACTTTAAAAATGGTCCGCATCATGAAAATCTTTAAAAAATGTATTTTCATTCCCTGCTTTAAAGGGTCGGACGCTGCTTTACCGTAGTGCTTAGCTTGATCTTCGCAGCAGCTCCAGGAGGCGGGGACGGTTACAGCGCTTGTGTGCGCGGGCCTCGGGGGCTCAGGTGGTTCCAGTGGGCACGCCCCGGGTCAGGTCTGGGGGTGTCAGGGCGGCCTGCCTGGCTCCCAGATGGTCTCATCACCATCTTTTTTCTTTTTTTTAATTTTGGCCCCTTTTATTGGTTTTTCATTTAGTTTATTTTCGTCCATCTTTACTCTTTGGCCTGTGCGGGCCTCGCATCACAGTTGCCTCTGTCGTTTCAGAGCACCGGCTGTGGGCGCAGGCGCTCCAGAGCGCTGGCTCGCAATTGGACACTCCCGCGCCAGGATCAAACCGGCGCCCCTTGCACTGCAAGGCGGTGTCCTTACCCACTGGATCACCAGGGAAGTCCTCTTGTCACCATTTTCTGACCGTGTCCTAGATGAGCCCATCTTTACTCCGTGGTTACATGTATGGAAGGGCTTCCCAGGCGCCTCAGTGGCAAAGAATCCACCTATCATATATCAGTGGCTTTCCCTGGTGGCTCAGATGGTAGAGTCCACCTGCAGTGTGGGAAACCGGGGTTGGATCCCTGAGTTGGGAAGATCCCCTGGAGAAGGAAATGGCAACCCACTCCAGTACTCTTGTCTGGAGAATCCCATGGACAGAGGAGCCTGGTGGGCTACAGTCCATGGACACTGAGCAACTCACACTTGGCTTGAGTGTACTAATCTGCACGCATATGTGCGCATGCACACAAACACACACAGCAGGCTGCAGCTTTGTTTTTCACTGAAAAGTAGGCTTTCACAACCCCCAGGACAGAGCCCGCCGTGAGACTAAGAGCTGGGTCCTGCTAGTTCTGCGCCAACCATGGGAATTCAGCCAAGTCTCTCGGGCTCCGTGGACCTCGGCTGGTACCAGGAAGGCCCTGGACGCAGCCGCCTTGGGTCCTTCCCAGCTCTGTCGTTCACCATGTCCAGGACAGCAGTATGACTGGAGATGACCCCCACCCAGCACTCATTAGTCCTTGCCCAAAGAAAAGCTCGGGTTTAGGCCGAGTAGCAGTTTTCTGTCACATTTAACTGCCGGACTCACTCAGAGCACTTCAGGATTTGTCAACCCTTTGGATGCTTTGGGACCTGTTTTATGCTAGATGGGTCCGATCTTACACAATTTAGCTTCAAAAGAAAAGGAAGAGGGCTTTGTGTTTTTTGGTTGTTTTTGTTGGGTTTGGTGTTTCTAGAGCTGTCACTAGACAGAATTGTGTTCTTGATGCCTTGGTGAAGAGGCACCGGTTGCTCAGGAGAGCAAGGGGTGGCCGGTCTGTTCTGGGAGAGGGTCCAGGATGTCAGAAGCCAGAGGACAGCACTGGACGGTGCTCATGACTGACAGGAAAGACCTGCTGAGTACGATGTGATTTGTGGATAGGAGACTGCTTTTTATAGGACAAGGAAATATGACTAATTCTAAGGCATCACCGACTCGATGGATATGACTCTGACCGAACCCTGGGAGACAGTGACGGACAGGGAAGCCTTGTGTGCTGCGGTCCGTGGGTGGCAAAGCGTCGGACACGATTGGACCCTGGACAGCAGCAGCAGGGCTTGCCCTCAGGCCGCATGCGGGAAAGTTCTGGTGTGTTGCGTTACCTTCCCGATGGTAGAGTCCACCTGCAGTGTGGGAAACCGGGGTTGGATCCCTGAGTTGGGAAGATCCCCTGGAGAAGGAAATGGCAACCCACTCCAGTACTCTTGTCTGGAGAATCCCATGGACAGAGGAGCCTGGTGGGCTACAGTCCATGGACACTGAGCAACTCACACTTGGCTTGAGTGTACTAATCTGCACGCATATGTGCGCATGCACACAAACACACACAGCAGGCTGCAGCTTTGTTTTTCACTGAAAAGTAGGCTTTCACAACCCCCAGGACAGAGCCCGCCGTGAGACTAAGAGCTGGGTCCTGCTAGTTCTGCGCCAACCATGGGAATTCAGCCAAGTCTCTCGGGCTCCGTGGACCTCGGCTGGTACCAGGAAGGCCCTGGACGCAGCCGCCTTGGGTCCTTCCCAGCTCTGTCGTTCACCATGTCCAGGACAGCAGTATGACTGGAGATGACCCCCACCCAGCACTCATTAGTCCTTGCCCAAAGAAAAGCTCGGGTTTAGGCCGAGTAGCAGTTTTCTGTCACATTTAACTGCCGGACTCACTCAGAGCACTTCAGGATTTGTCAACCCTTTGGATGCTTTGGGACCTGTTTTATGCTAGATGGGTCCGATCTTATACAATTTAGCTTCAAAAGAAAAGGAAGAGGGCTTTGTGTTTTTTGGTTGTTTTTGTTGGGTTTGGTGTTTCTAGAGCTGTCACTAGACAGAATTGTGTTCTTGATGCCTTGGTGAAGAGGCACCGGTTGCTCAGGAGAGCAAGGGGTGGCCGGTCTGTTCTGGGAGAGGGTCCAGGATGTCAGAAGCCAGAGGACAGCACTGGACGGTGCTCATGACTGACAGGAAAGACCTGCTGAGTACGATGTGATTTGTGGATAGGAGACTGCTTTTTATAGGACGAGGAAATATGACTAATTCTAAGGCATCACCGACTCGATGGATATGACTCTGACCGAACCCTGGGAGACAGTGACGGACAGGGAAGCCTTGTGTGCTGCGGTCCGTGGGTGGCAAAGCGTCGGACACGATTGGACCCTGGACAGCAGCAGCAGGGCTTGCCCTCAGGCCGCATGCGGGAAAGTTCTGGTGTGTTGCGTTACCTTCCCGTGGAGCACACCGGAGAAGGGAAGGGGACCTCACCGCCAGGCCTCCAGAAGGCTAGGGGACACTCCAGAAGGCAAAACATATGTGAACCCTCACTCTGGTTGATTGTTTACATAACTACCTAGGTTTTAAAATGGTGATCATAGACATGCACTCCTCTTCAAGGATTTGGGTCCACCTTTGTTGACACATTCTTTCCTTATGCTGAAAATGTTCGATGGACACCTCTCAGCTGGTAAGCTCCATAAAGGGGAGACCTTGCCTTCGTAACGTCTGTATCTCAGGACGTGCCCTGCACCTGTCACATTATAAGCTTTCAACGTATTTTAACGCACAAAAGGATGCATCAACTTTGCAAAGCCTTTGCGGACTTTATTTGGTATTCATCCTTTTGGCACGAAAAGTGACTCACCCTCTTTCCAAAGCTGTGAGGAACAGAGCAAAGCCTTCACTCTCCCCAGAAGCCACCTTTAATTAATTAGTTAATGAATGTTTATTTTGCATTGGAGTGCAGGTGTTTTACAATGCTGTGTTCACTCCTGCTGGACAGCAAAGTGAATCAGATGTGCACATACTTGTATCCCCTCTTTTTTGAATTTTCTTCCCATCTGGGACACCACAGAGCACTGAGTGGAATATCCTGTGCTCTACGGTAGGTTCTCATTAGTTCTATGTTGAACAAAATAGTCGTCAGTCATAGTCAAACATCTGTCAGTCTCATCTCCTAGTTCATGCCTCCTTTCCCCCTCCCCGTATCCGTATGTCCATTTTCTGCATCTGTCTCTCTGCTTTGCAGATCAGCTGACCTGTGTTGTTCTTCTAGATTCTACCTATCGGTGATACTATATGATGTTTGCTTTTCTGTTTCTGACTTCTCTCTGTACAACACTCTCTGGGTCTGTCCCCATCGCTGCAGATGACAGTTTCGTTCCTTTTACTTCAGATTTATTTTTATTACTCTAGGAAGTCGATCAAAAAAGATCTTGCTGGAATTTATGTCAAAGAGTGTTCTACCTGTGTTTTCCTCTAAGAGTTTTGTAGTGTCCAACCTTACGTTTGCATCTTTAATCCATTTGGAGCTTATTTTTGCGTATGGTGTTAGGGAGTGTTTTAATTTCATTCTCGTACATGTAGCTGTCCAGTTTTCCCAGCAGCATTCATTGAAGAGGCTGTCTTTTCTCTATGGTAGAGTCTGGCCTCCATTGTTACAGGTTAGGTGACTATAGGTGCTTGGGCTTATCTCTGGGCTTTCTGCTGTGTCCCCTGGTCTCTCTCTCTTTCTTTCTGTGCCAGCAGCATGCTGTTTTGAGGACTGTAGCTTCCTCAGATGGTCTCACATCTGCTTCCTTCTTCGATCTGATCCTGGCCCAGAGGTCACCTTCTGATCGTGGCTCAAAGGGTCTCCTTGACCCCCCAACCTAAGGTGGCCCCTTCCAAGTCGCCTTCTACTGTATGGCTGCATTTTCATTTCTTCATGCCTTTTGTCGATAGTGAAATGAGCTTGTTTAGTCCTTGTTCAGCATTCCTTCATCATGTTGTAAACTTCATGAGAGTAGAAACACACCCGTCTTCCTGAAATATGCCAGATGGAACCAATGGGACCCGGCCCGCAGGCGACAGGTGACAAAGACAGATGTCTGCATGCACATAAATGGCTCCTTTCTTCACCGTGACTTTTTTGAAAGTCAAGAAGGGATTACAAAATGCTCGGGATAATTCCAGGACCTGACTGCTGGAGAAGGTGAAGGGAGGTTTTGCTTTGACAGCATCGTCTAGCCTCAGCTTTCCTAGTCTGGTGACCTAAGGGTGAGGGGTCCCAGGTGAATGACCCCGTGGAGCCAGCCTTCTTCCTGGGGAGGTTCTCACCAAAAGGTCCCACCTCTGCGACAACCCAGGCCCAAGCCTGGTGGGCGGGGGATAGTAAGATCACAGGGAGGCTGTTGACAGGGAACACTGGCTTCCGGGAAAGGGAAGGGCTCTGCTGGGAGCCAAGCGGTGGGAGGGCAGGGGTCATGTCCTGGGAGGCCGGGGCGCCCCTCCACTGCCCGTCCTCCTGACCGCCGCGTGGTCACACACGCTGCTCCTTTCGTCCACGGGATGCGTTTCCGGGGCCTCGCGCCAACCTCTTGACTCTCTTCCCTTTGCCAAATCCAAGGGCCAGCTCCGTCTCCCCCTGACCTCTCGGAAGCTGCTGACTCTGTGAATCCCTTTCTCTCGCTCTTGGCAGGCTTCCTCACAGAAAAAAAACACCCTTTGCTAGATGAATATTGGCCACAGAGGATATGTTTTTCCAACTTTTTGTTTTTTCCATCTCATTTTTCTATCAATGGATTCCACTTGTTGCATCTACACTATTATTACAGTGAAATATTGGAGGCAGGAGCTGAGGACAATGGGCAGTATCGATGGAATGTGTGTTCACTGTGGACATTTTCAAGATGAAAATGAGTCACCTTATTATTTCCTGTGGACAGGCAGCTGCTCAGGCCACGCGCTCTCAGGCGGCAGGAGCATGGACTGTGGAACTGCCCGGGCCCACAGCCCTGAGCGCAGCGTCCGGCTCTTTGTGGCTTTCGTTCCCTGGAGGCAGAAACTCGAGCGAGAGGCTGTGGTTTCCTCTCTGACAGCACCAGTGTGTGCAGGACTGGGGTCTCCCGTGTCAGGAGAACGCGTCACACGTGCGGCTCTGCAGCGAGCGCACGCAGAGGAGCGCTCGGCCTCCAGCTCGGCCTCCAGCTGGAGGATAAGGGAAAGGGCAAAGGGAAGAGAGTCAAGAGGTTGGCACGAGGCCCTGGAAACGCATCCCGTGGGACGCATTTCTGTTCCACCTGGACAGAGCGCGGCGACGATGCTCGAGACATAAGCTGGAGAATTACTGTTGGAGGGTGAATTCCGGACTGTTCTACCAGAGGCTTATAACACACACACACACACAAACATACATACACACGCACACACGGTGTGGTTGCTGGCCTTGCTACAGTGCAGCTCTAAGTAGGAGTATTGAAATCTTGATGGAATCTACTGGAAGCAGATGACACCACTCCAGTGGCAGAGAGTGAAGAGGAACTAAAGAGCCTCTTGATGAGGATGAAAGAGGAGAGTGAAAAACCTGGCTTCAAACTCAACATTCAGAAATCCAAAACCATGGCATCCGGTCTCATTGATCAGAAGGGGAAAAAGCGGGAACAGTCACAGATTTTATTTTCTTGCGCTTCAAGAAAATGGCATGTCTGCAGCCATGAAATTAAAAAACGCTTGCTCCTTGAAAGGAGAAGTATTAAAAACCTACCCAGTGTTTTAAAAGCAGAGACACCTCTCGGAAGCTGTTGCCCCACTTCCTAGAAAACACCCTTTGCTAGATGAATATTGGCCACAGAGGATATGTTTTTCCAACTTTTTGTTTTTTCCATCTCATTTTTCTATCAATGGATTCCACTTGTTGCATCTACACTATTATTACAGTGAAATATTGGAGGCAGGAGCTGAGGACAATGGGCAGTATCGATGGAATGTGTGTTCACTGTGGACATTTTCAAGATGAAAATGAGTCACCTTATTATTTCCTGTGGACAGGCAGCTGCTCAGGCCACGCGCTCTCAGGCGGCAGGAGCATGGACTGTGGAACTGCCCGGGCCCACAGCCCTGAGCGCAGCGTCCGGCTCTTTGTGGCTTTCGTTCCCTGGAGGCAGAAACTCGAGCGAGAGGCTGTGGTTTCCTCTCTGACAGCACCAGTGTGTGCAGGACTGGGGTCTCCCGTGTCAGGAGAACGCGTCACACGTGCGGCTCTGCAGCGAGCGCACGCAGAGGAGCGCCGGCCTCCAGCTCGGCCTCCAGCTGGAGGATAAGGGAAAGGGCAAAGGGAAGAGAGTCAAGAGGTTGGCACGAGGCCCTGGAAACGCATCCCGTGGGACGCATTTCTGTTCCACCTGGACAGAGCGCGGCGACGATGCTCGAGACATAAGCTGGAGAATTACTGTTGGAGGGTGAATTCCGGACTGTTCTACCAGAGGCTTATAACACACACACACACAAACATACATACACACGCACACACGGTGTGGTTGCTGGCCTTGCTACAGTGCAGCTCTAAGTAGGAGTATTGAAATCTTGATGGAATCTACTGGAAGCAGATGACACCACTCCAGTGGCAGAGAGTGAAGAGGAACTAAAGAGCCTCTTGATGAGGATGAAAGAGGAGAGTGAAAAACCTGGCTTCAAACTCAACATTCAGAAATCCAAAACCATGGCATCCGGTCTCATTGATCAGAAGGGGAAAAAGCGGGAACAGTCACAGATTTTATTTTCTTGCGCTTCAAGAAAATGGCATGTCTGCAGCCATGAAATTAAAAAACGCTTGCTCCTTGAAAGGAGAAGTATTAAAAACCTACCCAGTGTTTTAAAAAGCAGAGACATCACTTTGCTAACAAAGGTCCATATAGTGAAAGCTGCGGTTTTCCCAGTAGTCGTGTACAGATAGATGTGCGTGTTGGATCGTAAAGAAGACTGAGCAATGAAGAACTGATGCTTTTGAATTGTGGTGCTGGAGAAGACTCTTGACGGTCCCTTGGACAGCAAGGAGATCAAGCCAGTCAGTCCTAAGGGAAATCAACCCTGAAAATTCAGTGGAAGGACTGATGCGGAAGCTCCCAGTACTTTGGCCTTGTGATGTGAAGAACCGACTCGCTGGAAAAGACCCTGGTGCTGGGAAAGATGGAGGGCAGGCGGAGAAGGAGGGACAGAGGACGAGATGGTTGGATGACGTCAGTGACTCAGTGGACCTGTGTTTGATGGACAGAGAAGCCTGGCACGCTGCAGTTTGTGGAGTCACGAAGAGTCCAACGTGACTTAGCGACTGAACAACAGCAAGAAGGACACCAGCCGTATAGGTTAAGAGTCCACACTATGACCTCATCTTAACTAAGTATATCACACCTACTCTATGTTCAAGTGAGGTCACATTCTAGAGTCCCATAGGTTAGGACCAGGACGTGGGAATCTGTGGGAGACATAGTTTCACCTGCCACAGGGACTTTGCCATACCTTGATTATTCTCAGCAGTAAGGAGCTTCCTGGGGAGTCGAGAGGTCCAGCCCTCCTGGTGTCCTTGGATTGGTGAGTCCCGCATTGACCCGGCGTGTCAGTACTCGCCTCGGTGAGTCTGCACCATGAACAGACTGTTGCTCCATGAGCTGTGCTGATTCAAGGTGGCCCACTTGGTAATCATGGAGCAGATGACACCACTCCAGTGGCAGAGAGTAAAAACTAAAGAGCCTCTTGATGAGGATGAAAGAGGAGAGTGAAAACCTGGCTTCAAACTCAACATTCAGAAATCCAAAACCATGGCATCCGGTCTCATTGATCAGAAGGGAAAAAGCGGGAACAGTCACAGATTTTATTTTCTTGCGCTTCAAGAAAATGGCATGTCTGCAGCCATGAAATTAAAAAACGCTTGCTCCTTGAAAGGAGAAGTATTAAAAACCTACCCAGTGTTTTAAAAAGCAGAGACATCACTTTGCTAACAAAGGTCCATATAGTGAAAGCTGCGGTTTTCCCAGTAGTCGTGTACAGATAGATGTGCGTGTTGGATCGTAAAGAAGACTGAGCAATGAAGAACTGATGCTTTTGAATTGTGGTGCTGGAGAAGACTCTTGACGGTCCCTTGGACAGCAAGGAGATCAAGCCAGTCAGTCCTAAGGGAAATCAACCCTGAAAATTCAGTGGAAGGACTGATGCGGAAGCTCCCAGTACTTTGGCCTTGTGATGTGAAGAACCGACTCGCTGGAAAAGACCCTGGTGCTGGGAAAGATGGAGGGCAGGCGGAGAAGGAGGGACAGAGGACGAGATGGTTGGATGACGTCAGTGACTCAGTGGACCTGTGTTTGATGGACAGAGAAGCCTGGCACGCTGCAGTTTGTGGAGTCACGAAGAGTCCAACGTGACTTAGCGACTGAACAACAGCAAGAAGGACACCAGCCGTATAGGTTAAGAGTCCACACTATGACCTCATCTTAACTAAGTATATCACACCTACTCTATGTTCAAGTGAGGTCACATTCTAGAGTCCCATAGGTTAGGACCAGGACGTGGGAATCTGTGGGAGACATAGTTTCACCTGCCACAGGGACTTTGCCATACCTTGATTATTCTCAGCAGTAAGGAGCTTCCTGGGGAGTCGAGAGGTCCAGCCCTCCTGGTGTCCTTGGATTGGTGAGTCCCGCATTGACCCGGCGCGTGTCAGTACTCGCCTCGGTGAGTCTGCACCATGAACAGACTGTTGCTCCCATGAGCTGTGCTGATTCAAGGTGGCCCACTTGGTAAAGCATCGCCCGCCCATGCAGGGGACATACGAGACACAGGTTCAATCCCCGGATCAGGAAGCCCTCCTGGAGAAGGAAACGGCAATCCACTCTAGTATTCTTGCCTGGAAAACCCCATGGACAGGGGAGCCTGGCGGGCTACCGTTGATGGGGTCACGGAAGAGGCGGACCCAACTGAGCGTGCACAAGGCAGAGGCGAGCGGGTGTCAGCAGCAGGGACACGGTGGAGCCTCAGAGCCCAGGGCTGGACCAGACGGGCAGATAATGCGAGGCGTCCGGGGCTGTGGGCAGGAGGCTGAAAACAAGAGTATTAACGGGGCCAGCGTGTGCATGCCCCCTTCCTCCCTCTGTCTCCACCACACCTGGGCTGGCATGAGGACAGGGCCCCCCGGGGGTGCTTTGTGTCCTCTCCACCCCTGTGGCTCCAGCCAGCATTCCTGCAGACCCTGAGGGTGATGAGAACCCTGGACCAGCATATCCATGCTGCGAGCCCAGGGCCACGTGTGAATCTGCATTCCGACTGGAGACCCTGTTCAGAGAGGAGGCTGAGGGGCGGGCGGGGTCGACTGTCTGGACCAGGCTTCTTCTAACCCGGGCCGCAGGTTGGGACAGTGGACAGAGGCGGGGTGGAACCCAGTGCCTGGGGGCTGGACCTTGGGCCGGGAGAGCAGAGGTGAGGCCGGACTGGGGCCCTGAGACGACAGCCTCTCCAGGAGAGGAAGGGCGCCCCCCACGTGTCCTGACTGGTCTGGGGACCGCGCCTCTGAGGGTGTCGGCGTCATCGGGGCTGTTGGTGTGTTTCTCCCACGGTGCTTTTCAACCGTGTCTCGGCACCAGGGTACTTGGAGAGCATTAGAAAGTACTGATGCTGGGGTTACACCCTGAGAAGTTCCAGCTTAAGTGGCCGGGGGGCGCGACCTCCACGAGTAGTTTTGAAAGCACCCTAGCTGAGCCACGGTGCTGCCCCGGTGGAGAACCTTAGCGGTGGGAGAACGAGGGAGCGAATGGAGAGTTCTTTCTCCAGCTCTGGCAAGCCCTCAGGGCAGGGACTCAAGTGCCCCCAGTAACGTGTCTGCAAACCAGAGCTCTGATTGCAGAAATACTCGCCTCGGGGGCCCTCTCTGGAGCCGGGCCGCCAGGTCCCGGGCCAGCAGCCGGGAGGAGACGCCTCTTCCCGGGTAGACCGGAAGGCTGCTTCTGCTCAAAGTTCCCTCAGCGGTGAGGGGTGGCGGAGCCAGGGACAAGACCACGGCCAGGAAGCAGCGCTGGCCTCCGAGGGGCGCCGACGGATGTCCCCAGAGGAGGGCAGATGGGCCCCCGGGGAAGGGCCTTGAAGGCATGCTTGCAGACCACTGCAGGGCGCCCTTGAGTGGACCTGGGGGGTGTGGTGGGGGAGAGGGCAGGGGTGCGGCCCGCAGAGAGAGCACCAGCCCCCCGACTGCCTCTCGGAATGAGGCTGTGCGCGGCGTCCGGCCAGCGCTTCTGGGTCTCGGCCGAGCCCTTCCGTGCGGGGCAAAGCAACTAACCTTTCGGCCTCGGCGGGGCGGGCCAGCACGGAGTCGCCCGGCAGACTTTCCAGCGTTAATGCTGTCCCATCCCAGCGCCTCTGGGGACGCTCTGAGGAGCCTCCTCCCCACCCTGCTTCCTCTCTTTCCGCACCACCCTTCAGGCGCGGTTTCCCACGGAGCTGAATTAAATTCCGGCGTCTAGCATGGCACAGCTGGCTGGAGCGTCGAGCCGGGCGAGAGAAAAGCACCCGTATTTGTATTCACGCCAGTCTCTTCCGCTCAGAGTCCAAGCTGTCCTAGAGCAGAGGAGCTATTGTTTGTACAGCAGAGCTTCCCTCATAGCTCGGTCAGTAAGGAACCCGGCTGCAGGGCAGGAGACTCGGGTTCAGTTCCTGGGTCAGGAAGATGCCCTGGAGAAGGACATGGCCAGTACTCCTGCCTGGAGGATCCGTGAACAGGGGCGCCTGGAGTTGGACACGACTGAGCTACTAAGCTAACTAACAGCAGTTTATGGAGCACTTGCATATTTATCATCTCGCCAAATCATTAACGCCTGAAGACAGACTTCACTAGGTCTAGACCTTGTCCCGCCTCTGCATGAGTGGGTGCAGAGGATTCCTGTTTCCAGACCACCTGTCACGGAGAGAGTTTTGGTACTCGAAGCACTAGCTGCTCTTGCTAGAATTCAGGACAGGAGCTCCGCACGGTGAACCTAAGCGCTGAGGACGAGTGTGGAGCCGGACTCGCGCCTCTTCCAGGGCTCGCCGGCGCGGACCGCCCTGGGCGGCCGTGTTCTTACGGCCAGGAACAGCCCTTCTCCCTTTATACACTCTCTGGTCCAGCCTGGCGGTGGTCGTTCAGTCGCTGAGTCCTGTCTGGCTCTGTGCGACCCCCTGGGCTGCAGCTCGCCAGGCTTCCCTGTCCTCCAGCCTCTCCCGGCGTCTGCTCACGCACGTGTCCACCGAGTCCGTGGTGCCTGCCAACCGCTCCATCCTCTTCGCCCTTTCTCCTCCTGCCTCCAGCCTTTCCCAGCCTCAGGGTCTCTTCTCGTGAGTCGCTCTTCGCCTCAGGGGGCCAGAGCGCTGGAGCTCTAGCTTCGGTGTCAGTCCTTCCAAGGACTGACTGGTTGACCTCCTCCGAGTCCCTGGGGACATGTGACCCACGTGCACAAGCCCCTGGGGTGGCTGCTAGTGACCAGTGGGGTCAGAGCGTGTAAGTCTGATTGCTCCAGGATGGAATGCCCCCCCAGCCTTCCGCCGACTGGTCTAGGCGTGGGCTAGTGGGGCAGCCGAGAGCCATCTCTCCCCCAGATGCCACTGCTTGGGGTGACTTTCTGGCTGTCATCCCTCCTGAAATGATGGGCTGGATATCGTCTGTGAAGACCGACTTTCTCTTGTGAACTCCTCTTTGACTTCTCTGGATAGTCCGTGACGGAAAAGACGGGGGACAGGACACCCTCATGCTCTTCAGTGGTGACCTTTTTCTTAGTATGATGAGTTCCTAGATTTTATACATTTTATGGATTTCAGTCTGTTGCACTCACTATTCTTTTAAATGGTCAAACTATTGCCACTTAGATCAGGGGCAGCCCATTTGAGTTTCAGCTCCCATGACCAATTGCCCATTATTCTGTTGTCCTTTCATGTCTTTGAGGTTTTTTAACTTCACTAGGTCTAGACCTTGTCCCGCCTCTGCATGAGTGGGTGCAGAGGATTCCTGTTTCCAGACCACCTGTCACGGAGAGAGTTTTGGTACTCGAAGCACTAGCTGCTCTTGCTAGAATTCAGGACAGGAGCTCCGCACGGTGAACCTAAGCGCTGAGGACGAGTGTGGAGCCGGACTCGCGCCTCTTCCAGGGCTCGCCGGCGCGGACCGCCCTGGGCGGCCGTGTTCTTACGGCCAGGAACAGCCCTTCTCCCTTTATACACTCTCTGGTCCAGCCTGGCGGTGGTCGTTCAGTCGCTGAGTCCTGTCTGGCTCTGTGCGACCCCCTGGGCTGCAGCTCGCCAGGCTTCCCTGTCCTCCAGCCTCTCCCGGCGTCTGCTCACGCGCGTGTCCACCGAGTCCGTGGTGCCTGCCAACCGCTCCATCCTCTTCGCCCTTTCTCCTCCTGCCTCCAGCCTTTCCCAGCCTCAGGGTCTCTTCTCGTGAGTCGCTCTTCGCCTCAGGGGGCCAGAGCGCTGGAGCTCTAGCTTCGGTGTCAGTCCTTCCAAGGACTGACTGGTTGACCTCCTCCGAGTCCCTGGGGACATGTGACCCACGTGCACAAGCCCCTGGGGTGGCTGCTAGTGACCAGTGGGGTCAGAGCGTGTAAGTCTGATTGCTCCAGGATGGAATGCCCCCCCAGCCTTCCGCCGACTGGTCTAGGCGTGGGCTAGTGGGGCAGCCGAGAGCCATCTCTCCCCCAGATGCCACTGCTTGGGGTGACTTTCTGGCTGTCATCCCTCCTGAAATGATGGGCTGGATATCGTCTGTGAAGACCGACTTTCTCTTGTGAACTCCTCTTTGACTTCTCTGGATAGTCCGTACGGAAAAGACGGGGAACAGGACACCCTCATGCTCTTCAGTGGTGACCTTTTTCTTAGTATGATGAGTTCCTAGATTTTATACATTTTATGGATTTCAGTCTGTTGCACTCACTATTCTTTTAAATGGTCAAACTATTGCCACTTAGATCAGGGGCAGCCCATTTGAGTTTCAGCTCCCATGACCAATTGCCCATTATTCTGTTGTCCTTTCATGTCTTTGAGGCATATTTCTTAAAAACAATGCCTTAGGCATATGCCAGGGCTTCCCAGGTGGCCCGGTGGTAAAGGATCTGCCTGCCAGTCCAGGAGACATAGGAAGTGCAGGTTTGATCCTTCGGAAGATTCCTCTGGAGTAGGAAATGGCAGCCCACTCCAGTCTTCTTGCCTGGAGAATCCCATGGACGGAGGAGCCTGGCGGGCTACAGTCCCTGGGGTCGCACAGAGCTGGACACGACTGAGCACAGAGGAAGGCATATTCCACCAGGTTGTTTGTTGTTTAGTCACTGAGTTATGTCTGACTCTTTTGAACGTTCTTTTTCATTGCTGTGCACTATTCTATTTTCTGAATTACGCTGCAGTGTATTTATCCAGTCTACTGTTAGTGGACATTTCAGTTGTTTCTTCTTTGAAGTTATTATGAATAGTGTTGCTTTTAACATTCTTGCTGAATTTCCATGGGGGTTTGCACCAAGGAATGGAATTTCTGGATCATAAGGTGTGCATATTCTCAACTTAGTATATTTGGTTGATTGATTTTCTGGAGTATTTATACCCAAGTGTGCTCCCATTACAGCAGATGAGGTTTAGCTGTTCCATGATCTCCTCAATGCTTGGTATTCTCTGTCTCTTAATTTAATTTTGTGGTAATTTTTGCGACCCCATGGGCTATAGCCCACAGGCTCCTTTGTCTTTGGAGTTCTCCAGGCAAGAACACTGGACTGAGTAGCCACTCCCTTCTCAAGGGGCTGTCTTCCCGACTCAGCAATCAAACCTGGGTCTCCTGTAGTGCGGATAGATTCTTTACCATCTGAGCCACCAGGGAAGTTTATTTTAATGTTGAGCACCTTTTAATAGGCTTAATATGCGTATCGGTTGTTTGGTTATATTCTTCTGTGAAGTAACTATTCACGTCTTTTGTTCATTTTTTTGTTGGGCTGTCTATGTTTCTCTTACTGACTTCAAAGACTTTTTTACATATTCTGAAGATAAATTATTTGTCGAATATATATACTATGACTTCTTACATTCTGAGGCTTGCCTTTTCCCCTTCTTAATGTTGTCTTTGATGAGTAAAAGTCTCTAATTTCAATTAAGTCTAGTTGACCAGTCTCTTTTTCTAGAGTTAGTGCATTTTAGACTTTTTACTCTGTTTTTTCCTAGATGATTTAGTATTTCATCTTTTACCTTTAGTTCTGCAATCCATCTGGAATTGATTTCTGTGTGTAGTGTGAATTAGGCGTCAAGGCTTATTTTTCCCCTCTGTGGTTATCCGGGAGACCCCGCTGTGCACGGGAGCTTGGTCTTCCCTTGGTGTGCTGCATGCCACCGTCTCCAGCCAGGAGATGGTATAGGTCGAGGTCCATGTCTGGACTTTCTGGGCTGTTTCCTGATGTATTTGTCTGTTCTTAGGCCTTTATTACAGTATCTTAGGTGCTCTAGCTTTATAACACATCTTTTCTTTATTCAATTGTGGAAAAATACCCATAACATAAAATCCCATAATTTTAACCATTTCAAAGTATGTAGTTCAATGGCATTAAGTCCATTTACAGTGTCCGCAACTCTCACCAACATATACCTCCAGAATTTTTAAAATTGTGAACATTAACATTTTAAAATCATTTTATAAAATATATAGCCTAGAAGGTACCATGTTAAGCATTCTAAGTGCACAGTGCAGCCGTGCCAAGTATGTTTGTATTATTGTGCAACGAATCTCCTGAAGGTTTTCCACCTCCTGAAACACAGTCTATGCCTGTAAACAGCAGCTGCCCGTCTTCCCTTGTCTCCAGGCCCTAGAAACGGCTACTCTCCATCTCTGGGGATTTGACTCCCCTAGACACGTCGTGTAAGTGGCATCATACAGTGTCTGTCCTTTCAGGTCTGGCTGATTTCACTTCGCCTGCCGTCCTCAAGGCTCCCGTAGGCGGTAGTAGGTGTCAGCATTTCCTTCCTTTGCAAGGCTGCACGATGGCATAGGATGGACCACACTGTGTGTATCTGTATATCCATTGATGGATGCCAAGTTGCTTCCGTATTTCGGCTCTTGTGAATAATGCTGCTATACTATGAACAAACAAGTATGTCTGGAATAGATCAAAAACAATTCTGGGGGCTTCCCTGGTGGTCCAGTGGGTGGGGACACCGCCTTGCAGTGCGAGGGGCGCAGGTTCGATCCCTGGCCTGGGAGGATCCCACGTGCCGCGGAGCGACTGGACCAATGTGTCCAATTACTGAGCCAGAGCTCTGGAGCGCATGCGCCCAGAGCTGGTGCTCTGCGACAACAGACGCCACTGCGATGGGAGGCCCACACGGGCCGGAGAACGAAGATGGATGAAAATGGATAGATGAAAGACCAGTAGAAGTGGCCCGCCCGCCCCCCTCCCTCCCCACCTCACCCCCTACCCAAAACAAAAAACAATTCTGGAAAGTTCCAAAAAACAAAATTTGCATTCTCCGTGCACCTCCAAGTATTTGCAGAGCATTAGGTGTGAGAAGTAGACTAGACATGATTTAAACTATACAGGAGGGGGGTGCGTGGGTTATATGGAAATGCTGTGCTTCTTTCTAGAAGGGACTTGAGCACCTGCAGATCTGGTGTCCAGTGGGAGTGGGGGTATCCTAAAACCAGTCCCGACAGATACCCAGTATTTCCTGTTGTACCGTGGTGACCCTGCCCAAACATGTGGTCTCTCTTCTTCATCTCTTTTCAGACTGTCTCCTGGATCTTGCTCCGGGCTTAGTATCCAGCTTCTAGTCGATGACTCTGAGTTTAGGGATCCCAGCAGAATTCACTCTTCCTTGGTCACCTGCTGGTCCCAGCACCACATGCTTGGGCCGGCCAGCGTCCTGCAGCTGAGTGTGGAGGAAGAGGGGAAGACGGTTCAATGCTGTGGTCTCCACCCAGCTTGACTTTGGTCAGTGAATTGACCTGTGCTGTGGCCTCTTGCTTAGGCACGCAGTTAGAAGTCTGGGGGGATACTCCACTGAGGTACAAGCTTTGTTCTTCAGTTCATATCTTCCCCCTCCCTCCAGTTCATGCACGCGGGAGGTTCAGAGGGACCTCTCCTCGGGAAAGGTTTGAAAATAAGTCTGTTTAGTGTCACTGGCTCCCTTTCTTTGGAGTTGCTTGAGGAGCTGCCTTTAGGGGCTGTAAGAGGAAGAGGAAAGAAGTTGGTAGGCTTAAGATGAGCAAGACCCAGGTCCCTGGTGGAGGCCTATGTGGGGCACCATGTTGACTGGGCCCTGGACACTGGAGCTGCCGGTCATAGCAAAGAGCGTGGGCCCTCGAGCAAAGCCTGAGTGACTGGCCAGTGGTTTGGAAACACCGTGTCATCTTGGGCACTCAGCAGCAACCAGGACAGACGAAAGAACAGGGGCGTCCCCCAGATGCTTTGGGTTGGCCCAGAACATCAGAAATTCAATCCTGGGCTAGAGGGTACGCATGCATGTGTGTGCGCGTGTGTGTAGCTAATGGCGGTCAAGGTTGAGATTCCTGTTACCTCGGCAAGATGGAGATTCTTAAGAGCTGAATTGTGTCCTCTGAAAAGATATTCTGAAGTCCTAACCTCTAGTACTTCAGAATGTGAGGTAATCACATTCTGAGGTAATCAATGGAAACTTACTTTACCATATGAAAATAGATAAGCTATGGAAATTATTTGTAAGACTCAGGGAATTCAAACAGGGGCTCTGTAACAACCTAGAGGGGTGGGATAGGGAGTAGATGGGAAGGGCGGTCAGGAGGGAGGGAATGTCTGTGTACCTAAGGCCGATGCAGGTTGATGTCTGGCAGTAAACAACACAACTCCTTAAACCAGTTATCCTTCAATTAAAAAAAATAAAATAAATGTAAACAAAGGGAATCAAGTTACAATGAGGTCACTAGGGTGGGCCCTAATCCATTAGGACTGGTGTCCTTACAGGAGGGGAGATTTGGACAAAGAGACAGAGAACACCATGAACTCCAGAGCTGGGAGAGGATACATTTCCTTTTTTTGTTGTTTAAATTGAAGTGTAGTTGATTTACAGTGCTGTGTTAAGACAATGCATTCCTGTTGTTTAAACCACACAGTGTGTTCCATGACTGCAGCCTCCCTAGGGAACCAACACAGAGATGTAGAATTGGATTTAAGGAGAAGAGAGAAAGGCAGTGTTTCTTACACACCTGGATTTGTGAACCAAGGGTCCAACCAGCTGGCAAGAGGAGAGAGAATTTCCTGAACCATCCATGTGGTTTTCTGGAAGAAGTTTCAAAGATTGTATGCTCCTTCAGCTGTCCATGCAGGGTTATATCATCTCCTCTCTGGAACGCCCTTTCCTCGCCTTTAATCCTCCCAAGCCTGTGGGAGTTGGATTCCATGCCTCCCTGGAGTCAAGGAGGATCGAGGCCACGAGCCCAGTTAGGATGCGTGGCCCCCGGGAGGCCCCGTCACTCTCTGCTGTCAGGAAGTCCTCTGCTCTGTGGTCAGCATCCTTCAGGGTGGAATTTACCTTTGGTCACATTATGATCAATTTCATATGGTCACATTATGATCCAGTCCCCTGGCCAAAAAAAAATAAACCAGGAATGAGAAGGAAGTTCCCACGACTGTACTGAAAAGAGCAGCCCACATTAGGAGGACAGATGAGCGGGGGCTGACCTGACTACTGGAGGTGTGAGGATGCGTTAAGCTCAGTAGAAGCCAGTCGGATGCCCTCCTTGATAAGGAAACTCGTGCAGACATGGCAGCATGAATGACAACGTGTTGGCGTGGTCCGTACCTCCCCAGAAGTCACCGTGGTTGGAGGGGGTCGGACCGCGCTGTGCACATCAAGTTCAAGTGTAGGATGCGGTTCCCGTAGACCCGGCCCCGAGGTGACGTCAGAGCAGGAGGTGGATGCTGGGAGCCGAGGCGAGCGAGGGCGGGGCTGTGCTGGGGTGGCACGGGAGCCTGGGGTGGCCGAGGGGTGACCGCCTCACGCGAAGGCAGGCTGAGGTCTGAGGTGAGCAGTGCTGGGCCGAGCCGCGCGGCTGGGAGAGAGGGGAACGGTCTGTGCTGGACCAGGGGGAGCGGCTGAGCCCCGGGGGGTCGCGGCAGACTGCAGTCCTGGAAGGTCTTTGCACCCAGGGTGCAGCCTGCAAGGAGCAGGGAGGGATTCGCTTCCTGGCTGAGCGCGATGACCGAGTCCTAGGGAACCAACACAGTGATGTAGAATTGGATTTAAGGAGAAGAGAGAAAGGCAGTGTTTCTTACACACCTGGATTTGTGAACCAAGGGTCCAACCAGCTGGCAAGAGGAGAGAGAATTTCCTGAACCATCCATGTGGTTTTCTGGAAGAAGTTTCAAAGATTGTATGCTCCTTCAGCTGTCCATGCAGGGTTATATCATCTCCTCTCTGGAACGCCCTTTCCTCGCCTTTAATCCTCCCAAGCCTGTGGGAGTTGGATTCCATGCCTCCCTGGAGTCAAGGAGGATCGAGGCCACGAGCCCAGTTAGGATGCGTGGCCCCCGGGAGGCCCCGTCACTCTCTGCTGTCAGGAAGTCCTCTGCTCTGTGGTCAGCATCCTTCAGGGTGGAATTTACCTTTGGTCACATTATGATCAATTTCATATGGTCACATTATGATCCAGTCCCCTGGCCAAAAAAAAATAAACCAGGAATGAGAAGGAAGTTCCCACGACTGTACTGAAAAGAGCAGCCCACATTAGGAGGACAGATGAGCGGGGGCTGACCTGACTACTGGAGGTGTGAGGATGCGTTAAGCTCAGTAGAAGCCAGTCGGATGCCCTCCTTGATAAGGAAACTCGTGCAGACATGGCAGCATGAATGACAACGTGTTGGCGTGGTCCGTACCTCCCCAGAAGTCACCGTGGTTGGAGGGGGTCGGACCGCGCTGTGCACATCAAGTTCAAGTCTAGGATCCGGTTCCCCTAGACCCAGCTCCGAGGTGACGTCAGAGCAGGAGGTGGATGCTGGGAGCCGAGGCGAGCGAGGGCGGGGCTGTGCTGGGGTGGCACGGGAGCCTGGGGTGGCCGAGGGGTGACCGCCTCACGCGAAGGCAGGCTGAGGTCTGAGGTGAGCAGTGCTGGGCCGAGCCGCGCGGCTGGGAGAGAGGGGAACGGTCTGTGCTGGACCAGGGGGAGCGGCTGAGCCCCGGGGGGTCGCGGCAGACTGCAGTCCTGGAAGGTCTTTGCACCCAGGGTGCAGCCTGCAAGGAGCAGGGAGGGATTCGCTTCCTGGCTGACGCTGCCGAGTGCACACAGAGTTTCTAGGAAAAGCGCACGTCATTCCTTTCACTTTTAGCAGAGGAAACTTTGAGGTTGTAGCAAGTTTAAGAAAATCTTTCTTCATGAACAGTGATGTAAACGGTTGAGAGGAGACAAGGACAACCTGGAGGGTCTTACAATTTGTCATGAGGCCACAAGGGGGCAGAGGAAGACAGCTCTTTGGAGCCAGTTAAACCCATCGCGTTCCCAGTCCTTTCCCCCACCACAAAATGCTTGAGAGAGGGAGAGAGAGAGAGAGAGAGAGAGAGAAGAGCACAAGTCAGGAATGGCTTTGACTTTACCATTATCAAGAGTTTCTAGTATACAGAGGTGTATATTTTACGGACAGAATGTTGAGTATCAAATGGAACACTACCTTTCACTGGAATTCAGTGAGTCAAAAGTCAGTCAAACCTACTGTTTTGCACTGTGCTTCTGGCTTCCACTCATGTACAAGTACGTGTGTATGGTGGTCACATCCTCACAGAATGCTCCATCAAGCGGCATTTTTGGCTGGTGATATTTGATTTCAAAGGGAATCAACCTCAGGTCCAGCCCCAGAAAAGTCTGAAATTGTTGAAACTTGTGATTCAGTCACTCAGTGTTACTTATTGGTATTCAGGCACTCGGTCGTGTCCAGCTCTTTGCGACCCCCTGGACTATAGCAGCCAGACTTCCCTGCCCTTCACTGTCTCCTTGAGTTAGCTCAGACTCGCGACCACTGAGCCGGTGATGCCAGCCAACCATCTCATCATCAGCCGCCCTCTTCTTCTCCTTCAGTCTTTCCCAGCACCAGGGTCTTTCCCAGTGAATCAGCTCTTTGCATCACGTGGCCAGAGCTGTAGAGCTTCAGCTTCAGCATCAATCCTTCCAGTGAATATGCAGGCTTGATTTCCTTTTGGATTGACTGGTTGATCTCCTTGCTGTCCAAGGGACTCTCAAGATTTTGTTACTCTCAAGAAACTGTTGCAACATGTTAGTTCTTTTTTCCCCTCTCTCATTGAAACTATTCCTGACCCAGGGTGCAGCCTGCAAGGAGCAGGGAGGATTCGCTTCCTGGATTCCAGGCTGACGCTGCCGAGTGCACACAGAGTTTCTAGGAAAAGCGCACGTCATTCCTTTCACTTTTAGCAGAGGAAACTTTGAGGTTGTAGCAAGTTTAAGAAAATCTTTCTTCATGAACAGTGATGTAAACGGTTGAGAGGAGACAAGGACAACCTGGAGGGTCTTACAATTTGTCATGAGGCCACAAGGGGGCAGAGGAAGACAGCTCTTTGGAGCCAGTTAAACCCATCGCGTTCCCAGTCCTTTCCCCCACCACAAAATGCTTGAGAGAGGGAGAGAGAGAGAGAGAGAGAGAGAGAAGAGCACAAGTCAGGAATGGCTTTGACTTTACCATTATCAAGAGTTTCTAGTATACAGAGGTGTATATTTTACGGACAGAATGTTGAGTATCAAATGGAACACTACCTTTCACTGGAATTCAGTGAGTCAAAAGTCAGTCAAACCTACTGTTTTGCACTGTGCTTCTGGCTTCCACTCATGTACAAGTACGTGTGTATGGTGGTCACATCCTCACAGAATGCTCCATCAAGCGGCATTTTTGGCTGGTGATATTTGATTTCAAAGGGAATCAACCTCAGGTCCAGCCCCAGAAAAGTCTGAAATTGTTGAAACTTGTGATTCAGTCACTCAGTGTTACTTATTGGTATTCAGGCACTCGGTCGTGTCCAGCTCTTTGCGACCCCCTGGACTATAGCAGCCAGACTTCCCTGCCCTTCACTGTCTCCTTGAGTTAGCTCAGACTCGCGACCACTGAGCCGGTGATGCCAGCCAACCATCTCATCATCAGCCGCCCTCTTCTTCTCCTTCAGTCTTTCCCAGCACCAGGGTCTTTCCCAGTGAATCAGCTCTTTGCATCACGTGGCCAGAGCTGTAGAGCTTCAGCTTCAGCATCAATCCTTCCAGTGAATATGCAGGCTTGATTTCCTTTTGGATTGACTGGTTGATCTCCTTGCTGTCCAAGGGACTCTCAAGATTTTGTTACTCTCAAGAAACTGTTGCAACATGTTAGTTCTTTTTTCCCCTCTCTCATTGAAACTATTCCTGACTCAAATGTATGGTGACCCAGTCCGCAGGCACATAGAAAAGCAGAGTGAGGTGTCTCTGCAGGCGCCTCCTGGAGGCACCTGGGGTAGAGCGCCTTGTAGTTAATCATCTTACGCCAGGAATACGGGCTTCTCTGGTGGCGCAGATGGTGAGGAATCTGCCAGCAGTGCACTAGACAAGGGTTCGATCCCTGGGTGGGAAGATCCTCTGGAGGAAGGCATCGCCGCCCACTCCAGTCTTCTTGCCTGGAGAATTCCGTGGACAGAGAAGCCTGGTGGGCTCATAGTCCATGGAGTCACAAAGAGCTGGACATGACGGACTGACTAACACTTTCAAGCATTTGACGCAGTTGTCGTATGGGTTGAATTAAAGTACTTTTTGACCCTGAGGGTCTATCTCCCCCTCGTTCAATGAAGTGAAGATGAAAGTTAACATCTCATTTGAAAAAGCTGAGGCTCTGAGGACTTTCTTCTCCAAGTTCATTCAGTCAACATGTTTATGGGCACTCTGCCAGATCTGATGCCTGTTGAGGGGTTCGTAGGACACACGGCCTGAAAGCAGAGTGTCGTCCCAGGTGCCATAGAAATGTGTTCAGGGAGCTATATGAGCAGAAGGAGCAGGTTCCAGGACTCAGCTGAGGGAAGGGGACTGAGGAGGCTGTATAGCTGTGGCCATTTTTTAGCTGCTTTGACTTTCCCCAAGACAGATGGCAATAGCAAAACCAAAACTACTGTGAAAGAACACTCCTGGGTTCCAAACTGTGCAGGATTCTCAACAGAGAACAAAACAGGCTCATCCCTATGGAAGACAAGCTTACAGTAAAGATGAAAAATTATAAGAGGGCTTCCCTGGTGGTCCAGTGGGTAAGGACACCACCGCCTTGCAGCGCAAGGGGCGCCGGTTCGATCCCTGGCCTGGGAAGATCCCATGTGCCGCGGAGCGGCTGGACTGATGTGTCCAATTACCGAGCCGGAGCTCTGGAGCGCATGCGCCCAGAGCCAGTGCTCTGCAACAACAGAGGCCACCGCGATGGGAGGCCCACAGGAGCCAAAGAACAAAGATGGATGAAAATAGAAAAACCCATAGGTGTCTCTGCAGGCCGCCTCCTGGAGACCCCCAAACTATTCCTGACTCAAATGTATGGTGACCCAGTCCGCAGGCACATAGAAAAGCAGAGTGAGGTGTCTCTGCAGGCGCCTCCTGGAGGCACCTGGGGTAGAGCGCCTTGTAGTTAATCATCTTACGCCAGGAATACGGGCTTCTCTGGTGGCGCAGATGGTGAGGAATCTGCCAGCAGTGCACTAGACAAGGGTTCGATCCCTGGGTGGGAAGATCCTCTGGAGGAAGGCATCGCCGCCCACTCCAGTCTTCTTGCCTGGAGAATTCCGTGGACAGAGAAGCCTGGTGGGCTCATAGTCCATGGAGTCACAAAGAGCTGGACATGACGGACTGACTAACACTTTCAAGCATTTGACGCAGTTGTCGTGTGGGTTGAATTAAAGTACTTTTGACCCTGAGGGTCTATCTCCCCCTCGTTCAATGAAGTGAAGATGAAAGTTAACATCTCATTTGAAAAAGCTGAGGCTCTGAGGACTTTCTTCTCCAAGTTCATTCAGTCAACATGTTTATGGGCACTCTGCCAGATCTGATGCCTGTTGAGGGGTTCGTAGGACACACGGCCTGAAAGCAGAGTGTCGTCCCAGGTGCCATAGAAATGTGTTCAGGGAGCTATATGAGCAGAAGGAGCAGGTTCCAGGACTCAGCTGAGGGAAGGGGACTGAGGAGGCTGTATAGCTGTGGCCATTTTTTAGCTGCTTTGACTTTCCCCAAGACAGATGGCAATAGCAAAACCAAAACTACTGTGAAAGAACACTCCTGGGTTCCAAACTGTGCAGGATTCTCAACAGAGAACAAAACAGGCTCATCCCTATGGAAGACAAGCTTACAGTAAAGATGAAAAATTATAAGAGGGCTTCCCTGGTGGTCCAGTGGGTAAGGACACCACCGCCTTGCAGCGCAAGGGGCGCCGGTTCGATCCCTGGCCTGGGAAGATCCCATGTGCCGCGGAGCGGCTGGACTGATGTGTCCAATTACCGAGCCGGAGCTCTGGAGCGCATGCGCCCAGAGCCAGTGCTCTGCAACAACAGAGGCCACCGCGGTGGGGGGCCCACAGGAGCCAAAGAACAAAGATGGATGAAAATAGATAAACAAAAGACCAATAGAAGTGGCCCACCCACCCCCTCCCTCCCAACCACCTCCCCCTCAAAAATTATAAGAGACTAAAGGATACAGTCACCAAGAGTGTCCCCACCAAACAGTGTAGCTTTCAGATAATAGGATGTTCTGAGAGTCTAGAGTAATTCGTTTAAAATATAAACCACAGAAGAGTGAGTAACAGAGACAAATATGACCAGATGGATTTGAAGAAGCACCAAACAGAACTTGGAGAATGAAAAACTGGATTATTTCAGTGAAACACTCAGTGGATAGGGTTAAGCAGAAGCTCAGACACAGGTAAAAAAAGTGTGTAAATTGAAAGATGAAGCCAAGGGAGATAGAAAATATTAAAGAGAGCTTGAGAGGTGTGAAGGGCAGAGTAACGAGAGCTGTCTTATCCTTGGTGGGAATTTCAGGCTGGAAGAGAAAGAATGACAGCGCCAGTCATCAAAGAGATTCTGGCTGAGGTGGGGTTTTTTTAGAATTAATGGAAGACATGATTCTTCAGATTCAAATGATAGGGAATCCTGAGCAATAAAGTTAAAATAAAGGCACATCTAGAGATGAAAATGAAATTGCAGAACACCAGAGAAGGAAAAAGGGCTCCACTGGGTGGCTCAGATGATAAAGAATTTGTCTGCAGTCCTGGAGATCAGGGCTCAATGCCTGGGTTTGGGAAGATTCCCTGGAGATGGAAATGGCAGTCTACTCGACCTTGTTCTTACCTGGAGAATTTCATGGACTCAGGAGCCTGGTGGGCTACAGTCCATGGGTTGCAAAGAGTAGGATAAAACTGAGTAACAAACACACACACATACAGAGATAAAAGAGATTAAATCTCTCTCAATAAAGAAACCAGAAATTAGGACTTCCTTGGTGGTCCAGTGGGTAAGGACACCACCTTGCAGTGCAAGGGGCACCCGTTCAATCCCTGACCTGGGAAGATCCCACGTGCCGTGGAGCGGCTGGACCGATGTGTCCAATCAGCGAGCCGGAGCTCTAGAGTGCATGCGCCCAGAGCCGGCGCTCTGCGACAACAGACACCACTGCGATGGGAGGCCCACACGGGCCAAAGAGCAAAGATGGATGAAAATAGAGAAATGAAAGAGCAATAGAAGTGGCCCACCCGCTCCCTTCCCTCCCCAACACCCTCCAAAAATATATTAAAAAAAGAAAGAAACCAGAGGTTAAAAAGCAAACAGGCTTGCTTACAAAACAACAATGGTCCAACTGAAAACAGCCTTCTCAATATCAACAAGAGAAGTCAGAAGAAAAGGCACATGCTGACTGAAAATAAGTCCGAAGGTAAACCTCAGCATCTAGCTAAAGAGCTATTCAAGAGCGAGGATGCAGTACACACATCGTCAATCAAGTAAAAGTGGATGTTATTTCTTAAGTGATTTTATTTATTTATTCTGGGTGGTTCCGGGTCTTCGCTGTGGCACAGCCTTCTCCTTGTGGGGAGCACAGGCTGCAGGGCGTGCAGCTTCTGTCGCCAGGGCTCCTGAGCTCTGGAGCAAAGGCTCGGTGGCTGTGCTGCACAGGCTTCGTTGTCCCTCGGCAGGTGAGGTGCTTTCTCATCGGGGTGGAGCCCATGCCGCCTGCACTGGCAAGTGGACTCTTTACCACTGAGTAACCAGGGAAGCCCAAAGGGGAACGCTTACCCCTAGCAGACCCTCCCTTAAAAAAAAAAAACACTAAAAAAATATACTTCAGAGCAAAAAAGCACACAAGGTGAACCTACAGGAAACGAGCCGGATAGAGAAGAGCCTTCTGTGTTTCCCCTGCCATTCTGCTTCCTTTCTCATGGTCCTTCCACCGCCTGCCTCGCAGTCAGGAGGGACGGGTGCGGACAGGCCCACGCGCGGGTCCTCTGCTTGCACTAGGGTTCCAGCCTCTCCCAGTCTGTCTGCCTACATGTGTTTCTGCACGCCTCTGGCTCAGCTTCTCCATCAGCTCATCCCTCCTGGGACAGAAGACGGAAGTCAGAGGGACCCCAGCGTACATCACAGGGCCCCCCACTCTATCCAGCAGCTCAGGCGACAGAAGGAGCCCCGCCTTTTGGTCTTGTGCAGCAGTCAGTCACTGTCCCTCCGTCCTCCACAGCGGGCTTCCAGGGGCAGAGGCGGGCACCTGTGCCTGTGTGCTTTCTCTCTGAATCTGGCCCGAAGACTGTGATTTCAGACGGAGGAGTTCATTTAGGACATGATCCCCAAAGAGGCGGGCAGGGGTGTGGAGAGACAAGGCGGAAACAGGGAAGACAGCCTAAAAAGCGTAGAGCGTGTGATATCAAGCTGGCTCCCCCTGTGGGTGACCGAGGCATATATCTGCTTGGAAAGCTCTGGAAACCAGTGTAGGACGCCCATCTCAGAGTTGTCCTGCCTGGTGGGCAAGGGAGCGGGGTACTCATACACCACCTGGGGTCCCCCATTGCTGGGGGGCTATTCCAGATGAATCAGTTCTGTGACACCTGCCGCACAGGGGCAAAGGGGGCGCTCCAGGTCAAGAGGAAGTCAGCGGCCACAAAACGAGGGTCTGGTGGTTGGCATTGCAGCCTGTGAGTGCTGAAGGGGAAAGAAAAAGGTTTGGACGTGGCTCCCGCGACATCTGCCGTAGAACCTTGACTCCAGGCCTGTAGGAGAAGGCACTGTTCTGACGGGGGGCATCACAGAGACCCCACAAACGCAGGGCCGAGGCCAGAGGTGCTTCCTCTTCCATCAAAGGTGCTTCGGAACCTGCTCACTGGCATTGTCTAAATGGACCCAGGTCTCTTGGAACCTTTGGCGCGGGGAAGGTGTTGCCGGATGCCTGGAATGTCTGACTCATTAGAAGGGACAGAATCTGAAAATACCCAAGGGTGTGCTTTGTCCTCCACCGGCTCAGCTCGTGGCCTGGCAGGCCATTCAGCAGGTAGACGTGTGTTTGGAAGACGTGTCCAGTCTTTTAGTGGAGCAGGAATTGGGGCTGAGCCTTCCAGATGTCTGGGAGGATTCTGGGAATGTGCACGGCAGCTGGTACCGCACGCCGCAGGTGATGCATTCCGGAGGAGCAGGGTCATTCGGGACGCTCCCGCCTCTGGCTGATTGAAACTACGCAAAAAGGACACACTTTTGTATTACTGGCATTCGCCTGGGTTTGAATACTATAAAAATAACCGGAGAGGAATAAAATTAGAAACACACCTTTTGGCACTCTTAAAAAAGGGGAATAAAAAGCTTTGGGGAGGGCCATGAAGACACCGGGGCAGGTGGCATCACACACTGCAATTTAGCGTTGGCCGTAACCACAGTGGGGTGACCAGTCCCATCCCACAGAACGGTTTTAATGGCCTGGTTCTCTTCTTTTGTTCGTGTCTATGGGCTATAATTTTATTTTCAGTGCCTGGTAGGTTATAATGTCTCTAACAGCTTGGACGTTCATTATCTGTGAGGAGCTTTCGGTTAGCTGCCTCACCTGGGAAGATGCTGCCCCTTCCCCGTCCTCATTTCAGCCTCCTGGGCCTCCCGCTGCCGTTTGATGGCTGTGAGGAGGAAGGGCCCCGTGGAGAGCCCTGCGTCCGTCTCGGCAGCTGTTAACGAGACTAGTGTAGGAAGTGGTGACATTTCCAGCCTTCCTAGAAGAGAATGGGTGCTTCTCTGGTGGCTCAGCAGTAAAGAGACCGTCTGCAATGCAGAAGACATGGGTTCAACCCCTGGGTCGGGAAGACCCCCAGGCGAAGCAAATGGCAAGGCACTCCCGTATATATATATATATTTTTTTAATTTTGGCTTCTTTACTTGGTTCTTTATTTATTTTCATCCATCTTTATTCTTTGGCCTGTGTTCCTCTTCCATCAAAGGTGCTTCGGAACCTGCTCACTGGCATTGTCTAAATGGACCCAGGTCTCTTGGAACCTTTGGCGCGGGGAAGGTGTTGCCGGATGCCTGGAATGTCTGACTCATTAGAAGGGACAGAATCTGAAAATACCCAAGGGTGTGCTTTGTCCTCCACCGGCTCAGCTCGTGGCCTGGCAGGCCATTCAGCAGGTAGACGTGTGTTTGGAAGACGTGTCCAGTCTTTTAGTGGAGCAGGAATTGGGGCTGAGCCTTCCAGATGTCTGGGAGGATTCTGGGAATGTGCACGGCAGCTGGTACCGCACGCCGCAGGTGATGCATTCCGGAGGAGCAGGGTCATTCGGGACGCTCCCGCCTCTGGCTGATTGAAACTACGCAAAAAGGACACACTTTTGTATTACTGGCATTCGCCTGGGTTTGAATACTATAAAAATAACCGGAGAGGAATAAAATTAGAAACACACCTTTTGGCACTCTTAAAAAAGGGGAATAAAAAGCTTTGGGGAGGGCCATGAAGACACCGGGGCAGGTGGCATCACACACTGCAATTTAGCGTTGGCCGTAACCACAGTGGGGTGACCAGTCCCATCCCACAGAACGGTTTTAATGGCCTGGTTCTCTTCTTTTGTTCGTGTCTATGGGCTATAATTTTATTTTCAGTGCCTGGTAGGTTATAATGTCTCTAACAGCTTGGACGTTCATTATCTGTGAGGAGCTTTCGGTTAGCTGCCTCACCTGGGAAGATGCTGCCCCTTCCCCGTCCTCATTTCAGCCTCCTGGGCCTCCCGCTGCCGTTTGATGGCTGTGAGGAGGAAGGGCCCCGTGGAGAGCCCTGCGTCCGTCTCGGCAGCTGTTAACGAGACTAGTGTAGGAAGTGGTGACATTTCCAGCCTTCCTAGAAGAGAATGGGTGCTTCTCTGGTGGCTCAGCAGTAAAGAGACCGTCTGCAATGCAGAAGACATGGGTTCAACCCCTGGGTCGGGAAGACCCCCAGGCGAAGCAAATGGCAATGCACTCCAGTATATATATATATATTTTTTTAATTTTGGCTTCTTTACTTGGTTCTTTGTTTATTTTCATCCATCTTTATTCTTTGGCCTGTGTGGGCCTCCCATTGCAGTGGCCTCTCTGGTTGCAGAGCACTGGCTCCGGGCACTTGTGCTCTAGAGCGCTGGCTCGTAATTGGACACACTGGTCCGGCTGCCCCAAGGCACGTGGGATCTTTCTGGGCCAGGGGTCGAACCAGTGCCCCTTGCACTGCGAGGCGGACGCTTTACACACTGGACCACAAGGGAAGCCCCACTCCAGTATTCTGCCTGAGAAATCCCATGGACAGAGGAGCCTGGCAGATTACAGTCCACGGGGCTGTAAGAGTTGGACGCAGCTTAGTGACTCAACTAGCACCAGGGAGGAGAATTATGAATTATGTCCGAATTGTGTACAGGCCCCAGCACTTGAATGAGACTCTTGCTTTACTTTAGTATCAGCTGCAGCTTTGTTTGTGTAGTCCGTCCATCCATCAGTCTAGCCTTACAGCGGCTCACTGTTACTCCGTCACATCCCGCCAGCCCGGGAGCCTGCTGGCTTTCTTTCATCCCAACTGTTCTTCCATGCACCTCCCCAACTAAGCCAAGGAGCCTCTCTCCCTCCTTCCTTCCCTCCCTAACCCTCTCTTTCTTCCTTCCTACCTACCTGTCTTCCTTCCTTTCCTTCCTCCCGTGTTTCAGTGCAGACATCTCCAGTAAGCATCTTTCTTTCTAGCCACTTGTTTATCGAAACCATCCAAGATTGATTGAGTGCCCCTCGGCTAACTACCTAAATGTTGGAATCCAGGGGTAAAAGTTTACCCTCACACATGTACCCTTGAGTAACATTTTAAAAAATCTGTGACTGGGGATAACCTTTTTTCTTTTTCTTTTAACTTCATGCCACGAGCTTTTTCTTAGTTACTTATTATTTTCATCCATCTTCATTCTTTGGCCTGTGTGGGCCTCCCATTGCAGTGGCCTCTCTCATTGCAGAGCACTGGCTTTGGGCACATGCGCTCCAGAGTGCTGGCTCATAATTGGACACACTGGTCCAGCCACTCCATGGCACATGGGATCTTCCTGGGCCAGGGATCGAACTGGCTCCCCTTGCACTGCAGGGCGGACTCTTTACCCACTGGACCACCAGGGAAGCCCCCTTTTTTCTTTTAATGGAGACCATTTCCTCTAGAAGTATTTGTGAATCTGCCCACAAGCCATGCTGAGCACATTCAGGCAAGTGTGGAAAGAAGGATTCTTGAGAATGTCATTGCAGTCTGACACGGGGCCCTGAACCAAGTGTCTCCTGAGGGACGCTGCCTCGCGATGGCGCGCTCTTCCTCTTGTGGATTTCACTGGGCGTTGCCGACGACCTTGTCCAGTCTTCCAGTGGAGCAGGAATTTGGGCTGAGCCTTCCAGATGTCTGGGAGGATTCTGGGAATGTGCACAGCTAGCAGAATGAGCCATGTGTCAGAAAACATGGCCCAGACGCAGCTGCATTCTCATGGCTCGGGGTCTCCCGGCAAACCTGACCTCACAGGCTCTCTTTCTCCATGTGGAGTTACCGCAGCCCTGCCTGCTTTCGCATAAGTTGCGTGCGGACGGTCCAAAGAGAGCTTTGAAAGCGACCAACGATCTCTTTTTAAAGTTGTTTATTATTCTTTAATTACATAAATTAATTTGAGAGTATTAAAGGTTGAGAGTAGAAAAACTGGAAGCTCCAAATGAGAAAAAACTAAAACAAACAGATATAAAAACCTTTTAGTCCCACCAGTCTGTTTCCCTGAGATGTGCAGTTGCTGCATCATGTCTGTCACTCTGTGAGCCCGTGGGCGGCAGCGCACCAGGCTTCCCTGTCCTTCACCATCTCCCGGAGCCTGAGCAAACTCATGTCCCTTAAGTCAGTGATGCCACCCAGCCGTCTCCTCCTCTGTCGTCCCCTTTCTCTCCTGCCTTCAGTCTTCCCCAGCATCAGCATTTAATGAATGCTCAAGCTGAAAAAGCAGGTTCTATAGCAAGATATATGCAAACATCCCACCATTTAAAACTGTCTTTTCAACTGTACACATCCATTGGGAAGATTATTTTCAACTAACTTTAACTGCAATATGGATACGTACTATTTAAAAAGTCAGATAAGTAATAAGTAAAAATTTAAATTGACCATGCCCTATTAGATAGCTATACACCACTGATGACATGTTGGTGTGTTATCCTCAGAGAGTGTATTTATATCTATGTCTACAGTGTTACAAATATCGTATCAGACCATACAAATGTGTAATCTGCTTTCCCTTCCTCTGATACAACATGACCACCTTCCCATATCAACACTTGGACTGCATATCAATACTTGAACTTCTGATATCAGCACTTGACCCTTGAACTGCACAGGTTTGAACCACACGGATTTTTTTTCCAAAGAATGCGCATCACAGTACTGCAAGATCCATGGTTGATTGAATCCCTGGATGTAGAACCATGAGTAAGAGGGTCAACCATGAATTCATATGGAGACTTTTCATTGCAGAATGTGGGGTAGCACCCCTAACCCCCAGCTGCTCAAGGGCCTGCTGCATTTGCACTCTTCTAATTAGCCTTTAGCGTTCTGTCCTATGACCCTGTCACAGTGAATTCAACCCATCCTCTGCTGTTGGCTACCTCACATGTCCATCTTCCAAACATTTGAATGTTTCCCTGTGAACAACATATAGTCAGGATCCTTCCAGTGAAATTTCTGTGCGCACCATTTCAGAACTGTTGGACTATTTATCCTCCCGTTGTGCTATATATACATCTTCACATTTCAGAAATGTTGGACTATTTCAGAATAGTCCGTTTCACAAATGTGGACCGTTTATTCTCCCCGTGTGACAGAGGCACATCTTCCCTGTGTCTCCCCCATAAGAGTACATTTATAGAGTCTGAACTGGCACCCCTTTCTTCCTTTCGGCAGTCAGTGCAGAAATGAGAGGCTGGAAAGCCTGTCTCCAAGCCTGACCCGATCCGTCCAGGTGCCCCGGCTGGTAAATAAGCTCTTCTCCATGGTTTTTCCCTAAATCCATTCAGATGTGCCTTGCAAAACCAAGAAAGTACAAATATAAATTCTTATTTTCCACCCCTTTTAATACAAGAAGTGGCAACATATGTGCCCCGTCCTGACCCTCACGTGTGGGTCTCAAGGGACCCAGGAGAGTGCTTTCCACACCAGGGGTGCTTTCTGTCCACGTTGCCCACATTTTCTATCGGGTTCTTTCTCTTTCGCTGTGTTTCTAGGTGTTCTTTGTTGTGTTAGGAACTTTTATCACTTTACCATATGAACTTCAAGATGTTTTTTCTTTTCACATTTGTCATTTAGAGAATATTAGCCTATAGTGGTTGCTTTTTCCTTTCCCTGCAGAAGTTTAAACAGTGTACACGCTAAGCCTATGGACGGTAGCCTGTGAGGCTCCTCTGCCTGTGGGCCTCTCCAGGCAGGAACACTGGAGTGGGTGGCCATCCCTCCTCCAGGGCATCTTCCCTGCCCAGGTGTCTCCTGCATTGCAAGCGGATTCTTTACCCGCTGAGCCACCTGGCAAGTCCTCGGACAGTATAGAAGAACGTATTAGGCTCATCTGTGTGCCTCTGGATTTTGAGTTGTGGGTTGGAAAAGGGTGGGGATCGTGATGTTCTTCAGAAGCGAGAATTTCGAGCCCTCTAGGAGCCCATGGCTGGCCCTAGGGCCCACACAGCACTGTGGCGCCTTGGGTTCTCAGGGGCAGGCTGCCTTTTTCCTTGCTTTGCTTTAAGCCTCATTTCATGGGAACAAGAGCGCTGTAAGCGTCTCACAAATCCATTTAGCGAGAACAGAGGGAACAGAATCAGGAGTGGGCTTTATGTTCGGGAAACATAATAGCATCAGGCCTGTGCCTGCCCCCTCCCCTCTCCTTCCTCGATGTGTGTCTTGGGCTGCAGTTCACGGACTGCCCAGAGGGGGCAGCACTGATAACGGAAGGTGATGGGCTTCATGGTCAATGTGGACCCTTCCGTGCACACTTCACGTGGTTTTTTGGTTTTTTTAGCAATAGGGTGGTTTCCTTTTTATTGTCAGAATCCATTCTTTATTAGACTGCATATCTGCAATGGGAGATCGGGGTTTTTTAAATTTATTTATTTATTTTGGCTAGTCTGGGTTTTCACTGCTGCCACAGGCTCTTCTCTAGTTGCAGGGAGTGGGGGCCGCTCTCTAGTTGAGGTGAGCAGGCTTCTTGTTGCATTGACGTCTCTTGTTGCAGAACTCGGGCTCCAGGGCACACGGGCTCCATAGTTGTGGCTCCGAGGCTCTAGAGTGGCCTGATCAGTGATCCCTGGTCAGGGAAGTTCTACATGCCACGGGGTGTGGTCAGAAAGGAAAAGAAAAGAAAGAACTTTGCCCTAAACGACCGACTCAGTATGAGGCAGAGCTGGGGTTGGAACTCAGGCAGCCCGACCCCAGGGCACCGGCTCCGAGTCAGTACACAGAGTGGCCTCAGTCAGTGACCGCTGCTGCTCTCTCGTCCCTCAGTTGTGTCCGAGTCTTTGAACCCACATGGGCTGTGGCCCGCCAGGCTCCTCTGTCCATGGGGTCTCCCAGGCAAGAATCCCGGAGTGGGTTGCCATTCTCTCCTCCAGGGGATCTTCCCCACCCAGGGATCGAACCGGAGTCTCCTGCATTGGCAGGTGGGTTCTTTACCACTGAGCCACCGGGGAAGCCCTCACCAAGGATGAGACCGAGAGGGAGGACAGGAAAGACCGTTAAGAAGAAATAGAGGCAGAAAACTGAGCGACTTCGGTTCCGCGGCTGCTGCCGTAACTGCCGGCCGCCACTGGGAGGGGGGTTTCTGTTTCCACGGACAGAGGGGCCTGGCCGGTTGAATTCTTGTAACAATGCTATGAAAGGACACGTATCCTTGCTTCGCAGCCCCTCAAACAGGACCGAGAGTTTAAGTGACGTCCCTAAGGTAGCACAGATGGTGAAGTATAAAGTCTGCACGTGATCCACACGGTAGTGGAACAGACAGGCGCCAGCCTGGCCGAAGGACGCCGGGATTCCTCGGCCACCCTCGAGCTACTCCTGAGTCCCCAGGGGAGCTGCCCCGGCCAGTGGGCACGTCCTCCTGCCCCTTCCTGGGCCTGGGCTCGCCCTGGGGCGTAATTGTCCTCAGGGCCCCATGGAAGCTCCCTCCCACGACTCTGTCCTCAGTGGGGACCTTGTCCTCAAGGCCCCACCCAGAGCAGAGGCCAGGCAGTGACCTTGGCTGGGGCTCTCCTGACGTTGCGAGGATCATGAAAGGACACACAGGAAACAAATGGCCAAGTCCTTGAGCTGAGATCCGTTCCCAGGGCTCCTCACTGAGCCCCTGGCCTCACTGCCGTTCTGGCCTCGAGCCAGGAAGTTCATGGCCACCGTGTTCTCCACGCATAGCCGCTTCCCCGTCTTAGTTTTTTAGCACCACCAGAACAAAGTGCTGCAGACTGGGTGCTTAAACAACAGGCATTTCTTACCTTGCGTTCCCCGAGGCTGGAAGGCCCAGGTGAGCATGTGGCACAGTTTTCCTTCCAGGCCTCTCTCCTTGGCCCTTGGCCCTCAGATGGCTGGCTTCTCGCTGTGTCTTTTTTTTTTTTTTTAATAATAATTTTATTTATTTATGTTTGGCCGTGCAGGGTCTCTGTTGCTGCTCAGGCTTTTCTCTAGTTGTGGCAAGTGGGCGCTACCCTCTTGTTGCAGCGTGTGGGCTCTAGGGCGCGCGGGCTTCCGTCGTTGCGGCTTCCAGACTCTAGAGCCCGGATTCAGCGGCTGGGCACCGTCGCTCAGCTGTTCTAAGGCATGTGGGATCTTCCCAGACCAGGGATCAAACCTGTGTCTCCTGCACTGAGGCGGGTCCTTTCCCAGTGAGCCACCATGTACAATGCTGGGTCTCAAAACCACTTCCAGAGACTATGAGATGAGGTGTAAAGGGGTGAGGGGTCAAGAGATGGGATGCTGTGAACGGAAGGCCAGCCTCAGCCCAGAATTGCACTCTTGCTGGTGTCTGAGTCCCTGGGTTTAAAGCCGTGAATGAAACCGTCGCCTGTCCCGTAAGAGCAGACACTCTTGCTTCTCATGCATCGATGTGGACCACAAAGCCGGGCTTTCTTCCTCTCCTGGAGCCATAAATTAAGGTCCACTCTGCACTCATCTGCTCGCCAGGTCTTGGCAGCCTTCTCTGGACCTTGGAGCTCTTTGAACACTTACAGCCTTTGTTCACACAAGCAGCCTCCTGATGGCTGGCCCAGATGCGAGGCCCACATCTGGAAACTATCCCTGGTCTTGGCCCAGGCGCTCAGGCTTAGGCGATGTGTGTGCCTCAGGTACAGCCCCGCCCTGCCCGGGGATCCGCACACAAGGCCCCGTGGAGGGCAGAGGTCTTGCGGGCTGGTGACTGGATTTGGAGACGGTGTGTTAGGTGGAATCCCAGCGGGCCACCTGCCCACAGCACCCCATGCGTGTTCCCATCCTGCCATCCCTCCTGCGTCTCTGGCAGGGCCCCCAGTGCCTGGCTTGCCATAAACATTGAACCTGCACCCCACCCATCTCGAGGCATCTCACTGAGGCTGCCACTGTGGCCTGACGCGTGGGGGGAGGTTGTCTTGAGCCTGCGACCGGGTCTCCCCATTTGGGGATGTATCCCTGAGGTTTATGGTGCAGGCATGAGGGTGAATTGTTTGTACATCCCCAAAAGCTTAGTTCAGAGGGAGCTAAAGAAACCCCCGTGCTTTAGACCCAGCAGTACAATAGAGCGTGACCCACTCTGGACCAGGGGTGCCTCTCCAAGGAGGTGCCTCTCCAAGGAGGTGCCTCTCCAAGGAGGTGCCTTGCTTACTACCATCCTCAAGGAGCCAGGAGCACCAAAGAGTGATTTCCATGCAGGAAGAAGGTGGCATTTCTGGTAGGAACAAAGTTTGAGCAAATGCTTGTAACAGGTGTCTGTGCTGAGTCGCCAGCCATTCTTGACAGATTTGATGCCTGCCTGGTCCTCTCAGCCAAGAAGGGTCCTCACTCGTTGGTCTTTCTGGCCTGACCTATGGTTTTATTGTTGTTGAATATACTTGACAATTTCCCAATAAGAAAATGGTAAAAATGTAGATAAAACAAAAGAAAAAAAATATTCCTCAAATCCCAGCTCCAGAGATAACCGTTGTTCACATTTTGGTTTGTATATGCTGAATCTTTCCTCATATGTATGCATACATACTTTCTAAAATCATGAAAGACAGTCAACCTATAATTTGTGATTCGGTTGCTCCGTTGTGTCCGACTTCCCCGTTGCAACAAGATCCCTTTTCTGGACAGCCTTCTCTGGACCTTGGAGCTCTTTGAACACTTACAGCCTTTGTTCACACAAGCAGCCTCCTGATGGCTGGCCCAGATGCGAGGCCCACATCTGGAAACTATCCCTGGTCTTGGCCCAGGCGCTCAGGCTTAGGCGATGTGTGTGCCTCAGGTACAGCCCCGCCCTGCCCGGGGATCCGCACACAAGGCCCCGTGGAGGGCAGAGGTCTTGCGGGCTGGTGACTGGATTTGGAGACGGTGTGTTAGGTGGAATCCCAGCGGGCCACCTGCCCACAGCACCCCATGCGTGTTCCCATCCTGCCATCCCTCCTGCGTCTCTGGCAGGGCCCCCAGTGCCTGGCTTGCCATAAACATTGAACCTGCACCCCACCCATCTCGAGGCATCTCACTGAGGCTGCCACTGTGGCCTGACGCGTGGGGGGAGGTTGTCTTGAGCCTGCGACCGGGTCTCCCCATTTGGGGATGTATCCCTGAGGTTTATGGTGCAGGCATGAGGGTGAATTGTTTGTACATCCCCAAAAGCTTAGTTCAGAGGGAGCTAAAGAAAACCCCGTGCTTTAGACCCAGCAGTACAATAGAGCGTGACCCACTCTGGACCAGGGGTGCCTCTCCAAGGAGGTGCCTCTCCAAGGAGGTGCCTCTCCAAGGAGGTGCCTTGCTTACTACCATCCTCAAGGAGCCAGGAGCACCAAAGAGTGATTTCCATGCAGGAAGAAGGTGGCATTTCTGGTAGGAACAAAGTTTGAGCAAATGCTTGTAACAGGTGTCTGTGCTGAGTCGCCAGCCATTCTTGACAGATTTGATGCCTGCCTGGTCCTCTCAGCCAAGAAGGGTCCTCACTCGTTGGTCTTTCTGGCCTGACCTATGGTTTTATTGTTGTTGAATATACTTGACAATTTCCCAATAAGAAAATGGTAAAAATGTAGATAAAACAAAAGAAAAAAAATATTCCTCAAATCCCAGCTCCAGAGATAACCGTTGTTCACATTTTGGTTTGTATATGCTGAATCTTTCCTCATATGTATGCATACATACTTTCTAAAATCATGAAAGACAGTCAACCTATAATTTGTGATTCGGTTGCTCCGTTGTGTCCGACTCTTTGCGACCCCATGGACTGTGGCACACAAGGCATCCCTTTTCCATCACCATCTTCCGGAGCCTGCTCAAACTCATGTCCACTGACTCAGTGATGCCATCCAACCATCTCGTCCTCCCATCCTATAGTAGCATTCTAGAAACTGCTTTTCGTTCAGCAGCTCTTACTATTTCCATGTCAAAAATACACAGCTGTCTCCGTGGTCTTAAGAGGAGCGGTACTGCCTCTTGGGAGAGGCTTAAAGATCTGGGGAGAAGTTGTCACAATTGTGGTGGGATTGCACAGAGTGGATGAGAGACACGGGTGAAAGACTTAGACGGCGAGAGACCAGAAAATTAAGTGTTCTGCAAAGCTTAGTCCAGCTCAAATTCTGAATGTCCTGATGGATATTTATGACAGTGGGGAGGGGAGAAGCCTTATAATGATATCATCCCTAAGACCCAACTCCTTTTTACGTATAAACACAAAGCTTTTTGGCATGGTTTTAGTATACACTGAATTTTATAACAATGCAACTAGTGACTTTTATTTTGTTTACACTCTTTACTATGAGTTCTCAACTCAGCCGTTGGGGAAATCTCATCTGCACTGGCCAAGCCATTCCCAGCCTGGGAGTCTGTTCCAGCCGCCTGGATCTGTCTGTACTGTAGTCCTTATCTTTCGAGTGCGTGTACACACAGCGACCTCTAGGTGGCGCTAGTGGTAAAGAACCCGCCTCCCAGTGCAAGAGACACAGGTTTGATCCCTGGGTCAGGAAGATCCCTTGGAGGAGGGCTTGGCAACCCACTTCCCTCTCCACCCTCTTGTCTGGAGGACCCCATGGACAGAGGAGACTGGCAGGCTATAGTCCATAGAGTATCAAAGAGTGGAACACGACTGAAGTGGCTTAGCAGACACACATGTTACACAGGCAGATACATTTAGCAGCCTTTTATTTCCAAACATCAGATGCAGAAAGTATCTACAAACATAGTAGTACATTGCTGTACTTAAGTCCTAAGTCCAAACTTCATTGATGGCTCAGGCAGTTAAGAATTCGCCTGCCACGCAGGAGACCTGGGCTCGATCCCTGAGTTGGGAAGATCTCCTGGAGAAGAGAAAGGCCCCGCCACTCCTGTATTCTTGCCTGGAGAATCTCATGGGTTGCAAAGAGCCAGACACGACCGATCTTCCGGAGCCTGCTCAAACTCATGTCCACTGACTCAGTGATGCCATCCAACCATCTCGTCCTCCCATCCTATAGTAGCATTCTAGAAACTGCTTTTCGTTCAGCAGCTCTTACTATTTCCATGTCAAAAATACACAGCTGTCTCCGTGGTCTTAAGAGGAGCGGTACTGCCTCTTGGGAGAGGCTTAAAGATCTGGGGAGAAGTTGTCACAATTGTGGTGGGATTGCACAGAGTGGATGAGAGACACGGGTGAAAGACTTAGACGGCGAGAGACCAGAAAATTAAGTGTTCTGCAAAGCTTAGTCCAGCTCAAATTCTGAATGTCCTGATGGATATTTATGACAGTGGGGAGGGGAGAAGCCTTATAATGATATCATCCCTAAGACCCAACTCCTTTTACGTATAAACACAAAGCTTTTTGGCATGGTTTTAGTATACACTGAATTTTATAACAATGCAACTAGTGACTTTTATTTTGTTTACACTCTTTACTATGAGTTCTCAACTCAGCCGTTGGGGAAATCTCATCTGCACTGGCCAAGCCATTCCCAGCCTGGGAGTCTGTTCCAGCCGCCTGGATCTGTCTGTACTGTAGTCCTTATCTTTCGAGTGCGTGTACACACAGCGACCTCTAGGTGGCGCTAGTGGTAAAGAACCCGCCTCCCAGTGCAAGAGACACAGGTTTGATCCCTGGGTCAGGAAGATCCCTTGGAGGAGGGCTTGGCAACCCACTTCCCTCTCCACCCTCTTGTCTGGAGGACCCCATGGACAGAGGAGACTGGCAGGCTATAGTCCATAGAGTATCAAAGAGTGGAACACGACTGAAGTGGCTTAGCAGACACACATGTTACACAGGCAGATACATTTAGCAGCCTTTTATTTCCAAACATCAGATGCAGAAAGTATCTACAAACATAGTAGTACATTGCTGTACTTAAGTCCTAAGTCCAAACTTCATTGATGGCTCAGGCAGTTAAGAATTCGCCTGCCACGCAGGAGACCTGGGCTCGATCCCTGAGTTGGGAAGATCTCCTGGAGAAGAGAAAGGCCCCGCCACTCCTGTATTCTTGCCTGGAGAATCTCATGGGTTGCAAAGAGCCAGACACGACCGATCGACTTCATTTCTGTTTAAAAGCAGATTCAAGCATCTGGTTTCTTCATTTTATCTTCAAATGCAGTTGCCCCTAAAAATTTGCAGATTGCACCTGTTATCTGTCAGCTCTGTACTCGCTCGCTTCTAAGCTCTGCTTTCCATCTCTGGGGTTGGAAACCTCCGAGTTATATCTTCCAGATCCTTCCGCATCTGGCTGCTTTGAATGTCTGCCAAGGGGAGGCACTGGGAGGGGTGGAGAGGTGGGAAGAGGAAATCAGAGATGCTCTTTTCTCCTGGTTTTGGGGTTCTGCGGTGCGCTGGGGGCCGCTGCAGCAGCCTGGCCACCGGAGGCTTTGAGCAACACTCTCCCTTGTGACCTCTGCCTTCCTGAGGGGTGCTGACTCTGTGGAGCTCTTCCTCTCTGCTCTTTCAACCCTTCCCAAATATTTATGACCAGTTCCTGGATTAATTTACTTCTGTTTGAAGTAACCTAGACTGTTTTTTTTCCTGATGAGACATGAATGGGTAAAAAATGCTTAGGATTTTATCGTATTTGACTTTATATATCCCTTTAAAATATGCATTATATCCCTTAAATGTATTCATATTTACAGTATAGTTACATTTATATCTATGTTTGCAATATATTTATATATATTTATACTTAATGTTTATAAACATATTTATACATATTTAAAATATATTTACACTTATGTTTATAAATATATTTGTATATCCCTTAAATATATTTATATTTATAATACTTATATATTTAAAATATATTTATGTTTATCAGTTTGTTTATATATATTTGCATATCTCTTTAAAATGTGCATTATATCCCTTTAAAAATTATGCACTTGGGTAGGTATACTGCCCGTGAATTGATTTCAGTATAACAAAGGGGCTATGACAAAGTACTTATTGCTATAAAAGGAGTCTCCAGCTTGACAAGAGTTGAAAGCAACCCACGCAGAATTGTTCATCTCTTCCACATCCCTGTATTGTTTGACCCTGAGAATTATTTCATACCTTTCATGATGAGAGTGGTGCTTCTTCAAACTTCCTGGCACGTAGTTTCCAGGGCATTTCAAAACTTCTAAGGGTAACTGTTTCTCATAGAACTAGTTCTGTTGCAAATCCCATCTCCTTCCTGGATGTGTGTTTTCATAAAGACCCGCAAAAATTGCACTTGCAGAATACGGGCCCCCGAACAAGAGAATCTGATGGGTTGCAAAGAGCCAGACACGACCGATCGACTTCATTTCTGTTTAAAAGCAGATTCAAGCATCTGGTTTCTTCATTTTATCTTCAAATGCAGTTGCCCCTAAAAATTTGCAGATTGCACCTGTTATCTGTCAGCTCTGTACTCGCTCGCTTCTAAGCTCTGCTTTCCATCTCTGGGGTTGGAAACCTCCGAGTTATATCTTCCAGATCCTTCCGCATCTGGCTGCTTTGAATGTCTGCCAAGGGGAGGCACTGGGAGGGGTGGAGAGGTGGGAAGAGGAAATCAGAGATGCTCTTTTCTCCTGGTTTTGGGGTTCTGCGGTGCGCTGGGGGCCGCTGCAGCAGCCTGGCCACCGGAGGCTTTGAGCAACACTCTCCCTTGTGACCTCTGCCTTCCTGAGGGGTGCTGACTCTGTGGAGCTCTTCCTCTCTGCTCTTTCAACCCTTCCCAAATATTTATGACCAGTTCCTGGATTAATTTACTTCTGTTTGAAGTAACCTAGACTGTTTTTTTTCCTGATGAGACATGAATGGGTAAAAAATGCTTAGGATTTTATCGTATTTGACTTTATATATCCCTTTAAAATATGCATTATATCCCTTAAATGTATTCATATTTACAGTATAGTTACATTTATATCTATGTTTGCAATATATTTATATATATTTATACTTAATGTTTATAAACATATTTATACATATTTAAAATATATTTACACTTATGTTTATAAATATATTTGTATATCCCTTAAATATATTTATATTTATAATACTTATATATTTAAAATATATTTATGTTTATCAGTTTGTTTATATATATTTGCATATCTCTTTAAAATGTGCATTATATCCCTTTAAAAATTATGCACTTGGGTAGGTATACTGCCCGTGAATTGATTTCAGTATAACAAAGGGGCTATGACAAAGTACTTATTGCTATAAAAGGAGTCTCCAGCTTGACAAGAGTTGAAAGCAACCCACGCAGAATTGTTCATCTCTTCCACATCCCTGTATTGTTTGACCCTGAGAATTATTTCATACCTTTCATGATGAGAGTGGTGCTTCTTCAAACTTCCTGGCACGTAGTTTCCAGGGCATTTCAAAACTTCTAAGGGTAACTGTTTCTCATAGAACTAGTTCTGTTGCAAATCCCATCTCCTTCCTGGATGTGTGTTTTCATAAAGACCCGCAAAAATTGCACTTGCAGAATACGGGCCCCCGAACAAGAGAAGCCACCGCAGGGAGAAGCCTCCGCACCACAGCTCGGCGTAGCCCCCGCTTGCTGCAACTAGAGAACAGTCCACGGAGCAGCACAGACCCCGCTCAGCCCAAAAGACAAAAAGAAATAAGTAAATAATTTAAAAAATCATAACAGAAAGAAGATACTTAGAACTAAACAGTTAGTAAAGGCTATGTATCAAAATGTATCGGACGCAACTAACATGGTATTTGTAGAACAGCTTATTAATTTAGATGTTTATGTTAGGAAATAAAATGTAAACTCAAAGAACCAGCTTAAAAATTAGGGCTTCCCTGGTGGTCCAGTGGGTAAGGACACCACCTTGCAGGGCAAGGGGCGCCGGTTCAATCCCTGGCCTGGGAGGATCCCACGTGCCGCGGAGTGGCTGGACTGATGTGTCCAATTACCAAGCCGGAGCTTTGGAGCACATGCGCCCAGAGCTGGTGCTCTGCAACGACAGACGCCACCGCGATGGGAGGCCCACAGGAGCCAAAGAACAAGGACGGATGAAAATAGATAAATAAAAGACCAATAGAAGTGGCCCGCCCGTCCCCCTCCCTCTCCACCCCACCCCCCAAAAGATAAATAAATAAAAAATAAATGTTTAAAAAAAAATTAGAAGAAGGGGATGTATTTATATTTATGGCTGATGCACGTTGTTGTATGGCAGAGACACCACAATATTATAAAGCAATTAGCCTCCAATTAAAAATAAATACAATTTTAAAAATAAAAGGGGGGGGAAATAGCAGCATAAGCTCAAAGAGAGTAGAGAGATAATAAAGGTAACACAGAAATTAATGAGATAGAAAAACATCATATATTAATGCATATATGTGGAATCTAGAAAAACGGTCTAGATGAAGCACTTGCAAAGCAGAAATAGACATAGCCATAGAGAGCAGACGGCTACCGGGGGAGAAGCGGGGAGGAGGGGTGGGAGATGGGGCTTGACCTATGTACACAGGGAGTGAGCGAGAGCCGCTTGGTCTGGTCGTGTCCCACTCTTTGCGACCCCGTAGCCCGCCAGGTTTCTCTGTCCACGGAACTCTCCAGGCAAAAGTACCGGCGCGGGTTGCCATTTCCTTCTCCGTGTATCAAACAGATGACTAAAGAGAACTGCTGTTGAGCACAAGGAACTCTACTCAATGCTTTGTGTGACATGAACGGGAAGGAAATCCAAGGAAGAGGGAGCTACATATACGTATGGCTGATTCACTTTTGCTGCGCAACAGAAATAGAACATTGTAAAGCAGCCATACTCCAATAAAAAAGAAAATTAAGTAAAAAATTTAAAAAGAAATGATTGAAATAGAAACATATCTTTATAAAAAAGAAGGTCGACACAGTGGTTTTGAGATAGGGGAAAGCAAAGTAAACTCAAAGAACCAGCTTAAAATTAGGGCTTCCCTGGTGGTCCAGTGGGTAAGGACACCACCTTGCAGGGCAAGGCGCCGTTCAATCCCTGGCCTGGGAAGATTCCACGTGCCGCGGAGCGGCTGGACTGATGTGTCCAATTACCGAGCCGGAGCTCTGGGGCACATGCGCTCAGTGCCAGTGCTCTGCAACGACAGAAGCCACCGCGATGGGAGGCCCACAGGAGCCAAAGAACAAGGACGGATGAAAATAGATAAATGAAAGATCAAAAGAAGTGGCCCGCCCGTCCCCCTCCCTCTCCACCCCACCCCCCAAAAGATAAATAAATAAAAAATAAATGTTTAAAAAAAAATTAGAAGAAGGGGATGTATTTATATTTATGGCTGATGCACGTTGTTGTATGGCAGAGACACCACAATATTATAAAGCAATTAGCCTCCAATTAAAAATAAATACAATTTTAAAAATAAAAGGGGGGGGAAATAGCAGCATAAGCTCAAAGAGAGTAGAGAGATAATAAAGGTAACACAGAAATTAATGAGATAGAAAAACATCATATATTAATGCATATATGTGGAATCTAGAAAAACGGTCTAGATGAAGCACTTGCAAAGCAGAAATAGACATAGCCATAGAGAGCAGACGGCTACCGGGAGAAGCGGGAGGAGGGTGGGAGATGGGGCTTGACCTATGTACACAGGGAGTGAGCGAGAGCCGCTTGGTCTGGTCGTGTCCCACTCTTTGCGACCCCGTAGCCCGCCAGGTTTCTCTGTCCACGGAACTCTCCAGGCAAAAGTACCGGCGCGGGTTGCCATTTCCTTCTCCGTGTATCAAACAGATGACTAAAGAGAACTGCTGTTGAGCACAAGGAACTCTACTCAATGCTTTGTGTGACATGAACGGGAAGGAAATCCAAGGAAGAGGGAGCTACATATACGTATGGCTGATTCACTTTTGCTGCGCAACAGAAATAGAACATTGTAAAGCAGCCATACTCCAATAAAAAAGAAAATTAAGTAAAAAATTTAAAAAGAAATGATTGAAATAGAACATATCTATAAGAGAAGGTCGACACAGTGGTTTTGAGATAGGGGAAGCAAAGTAAGAATCTAGCAATATTGATCAAGAGGCAAAAACCAAACAGGAATAAACAGCATTAGGAATTTAAAAGGGTATTGTAACTGCGGGTGATGCCGAGGTTCAGCAGCCCCCTGGGGGATATCACCAGCCACAGCGAGTGAGCGATGGTGGGTCTTGTGGGTCGTGTTGCCAGCAGTGACTTAGATAAAGCCATTCCTTTTTTGATACAGTGTTTGAGTGAGCTGCTCTCAAACAGAAAGCATCCCACAGGTTCTTCCCAGGAGTTAATGACCATTTTGTGAAAATGCAGATTCTGACTCATTAGATCTGGGTGTCACCTGAGAATCTGCATTTCTTTTTTTCCTATTAAGTTTTGTTTTATTTACTTATTTGTTTTTACTGAAGTGCAGTTGATTTATAATGTGTAAATTACTGGTGTACACCAAGGTGATACAGTTGTATATATATTTATATATATATATGTATATGTATATATATATATATATATATATATATATTCTTTTTAGATTCTTTCCCATTATAGGTTATTACAAGATATTGAATATAGGTACTTGTGTGTTTATCCATTTTGTATGTAGTAGTGTGTATGCATTAGTCCCAAACTCCTAATTTATTCCCACCTTTTGCCATTTGTTAACCATGTGTTTATTTTCTATGTCTGTAAGTCTATTCCTGTTTTATTTTAGTAACAAAATTATATCTGAAGACATAGTCTGTGACTTTTACATAATAATGTCTGTATAGTCCCCTTTAAAAATTTTCATTAAGCTTTATGGATATTGAAATGTGAGTTTTAACAAAATTATATCTGATCTCCAGGCAAAAGTACCGGCGCTGGTTGCCATTTCCTTCTCCGTGTATCAAACAGATGACTAAAGAGAACTGCTGTTGAGCACAAGGAACTCTACTCAATGCTTTGTGTGACATGAACGGGAAGGAAATCCAAGGAAGGGGGAGCTACATATACGTATGGCTGATTCACTTTTGCTGCGCAACAGAAATAGAACATTGTAAAGCAGCCATACTCCAATAAAAAAGAAAATTAAGTAAAAAATTTAAAAAGAAATGATTGAAATAGAACATATCTATAAGAGAAGGTCGACACAGTGGTTTTGAGATAGGGGAAGCAAAGTAAGAATCTAGCAATATTGATCAAGAGGCAAAAACCAAACAGGAATAAACAGCATTAGGAATTTAAAAGGGTATTGTAACTGCGGGTGATGCCGAGGTTCAGCAGCCCCCTGGGGGATATCACCAGCCACAGCGAGTGAGCGATGGTGGGTCTTGTGGGTCGTGTTGCCAGCAGTGACTTAGATAAAGCCATTCCTTTTTTGATACAGTGTTTGAGTGAGCTGCTCTCAAACAGAAAGCATCCCACAGGTTCTTCCCAGGAGTTAATGACCATTTTGTGAAAATGCAGATTCTGACTCATTAGATCTGGGTGTCACCTGAGAATCTGCATTTCTTTTTTTCCTATTAAGTTTTGTTTTATTTACTTATTTGTTTTTACTGAAGTGCAGTTGATTTATAATGTGTAAATTACTGGTGTACACCAAGGTGATACAGTTGTATATATATTTATATATATATATGTATATGTATATATATATATATATATATATATTCTTTTTAGATTCTTTCCCATTATAGGTTATTACAAGATATTGAATATAGGTACTTGTGTGTTTATCCATTTTGTATGTAGTAGTGTGTATGCATTAGTCCCAAACTCCTAATTTATTCCCACCTTTTGCCATTTGTTAACCATGTGTTTATTTTCTATGTCTGTAAGTCTATTCCTGTTTTATTTTAGTAACAAAATTATATCTGAAGACATAGTCTGTGACTTTTACATAATAATTCTTTGTTTTTTTTCATTTTATGGTTTATTGAACTATTGCCTTGGCATTATGGCAGACCCTTTTTAAAAACATATCTCAATTAAGCTTTATGGATATTGAAATGTGAGTTTCATATAATTTTCACACATCATGAAGTCATATTCTTTGGGGGAAGACATTTTCAACTACTCAAAAATGTAGAAGGCATCCTTAGGAATGATATAGGCAATGGGCTAGGTTTGGCCCATGGTCTATAGTTTGTTGACTTCTGATCCAAACCAGTGCTGTTCAAACTATTTTTAAAAATAATTGTATTTATTGTATTTATTTATTTGTTTTTGGCGTTTTGAGAGTCTTCATTGTCGAGTGGGCTTTTCTCTAGCTGCGTGGAGTTGGGGGCTGCCCTCTCCTTGAGGTGCTTGAGCTTCTCATTGCGGCGTCTTCTCTTGCTGTACCGGCTCGAGGGGTGCAGGCTTCAGTAGGTGTGGCATGTGGGCTCAGCCGTTGAGGCTCCCGGGCTCTAGAGCACAGGCTCAATAGTTGTGGCTCATGGGCTTCATTGCTCCACGGCACGTGGGATCTCTCCGCATCGGGGCTTGAACTCGTGTCTCCTGCATCGGCGGGCAGATTCTTTACCACCGAGCCACCAGGGAAGCCCTCATACTTTTTTTTTTTGGATGTTTAGTAGATATACAAAGTTATAAGTTTCAAGTACAACACAGTGATTCACAATGTTTAATGGTTATGCTGCGTTTATAGTTATAAAATGCTGGCTGTTTTCTCTGTGCTATGCAATACATCCTTGCAGTTTATTTGCTTTATACATAGTATTTTTTTTACCTCTTAATTCGCTACTCCTGTCTTGCCCCGTCATTCTTTCTCTCTCCTCACTTGTAACTACTAGTTCTCTGTGAATCTGTTTCTTTGTTGTTGTTATACTCACTTTTTAAAAATATTTTTAAAGTTCCGCATATGTGATATCATACAGTATTTGCCTTTCTCTGACATACTTCACTAAGCATAGTACCCTGCAACTCCATCCATGTTGTTGCAAGTGGCAAAATTTCATTCTTTTTTTTTTTGACTGAGTATTCCAGTGTGTGTGTGTGTAACCTTTTTTTATCCACTCATCTATTGGTGGACATTTAGATTGCTTCCATACCTTGGCTATTGTAAATAATGCTGTTATGAATGTTGAGGTGTTGAAGCATAGTTTTTGTTTTTTCAAGATATATGTACATACATATATATATGTACACACACACACATAAATATGCTGGTGAGCTACAGTCCATGGGGTTGCATAGAGTTGGACACGACTAAGCAACTTAACACTTTCACTTTATGCCCAGGAGTGGGACTGCTGGGCCGTATGGTATGTTCCCACAGTGGCTGTACCAACCTGCATTCCCACCAACAGTGCACACGAGTTCTCTTTTCTCCACATCCTCGCCGACACTTGCTGTCTTGTCTTGTTGATGACAGCCATTCTGACAGGTGGGAGGTGGTGGCTTACTGTGGTTTTGAGTTGCATTTCTCTGATGATTAACAACGCTGAACATCTTTTCATGTGCCCGTTGGGCCGGAGAATCGGCGCTCCTGACAGGCCCCCCTGAGTGGTGAGGGTCTCCTGGTCCACATTTGCGTAGCCAGACCCTAGCCTTCACCAGCCTACGCACCAGCGTTGCTGTCTGTTTAGACAGTTTCTGTCCTGCAGCCCGTGTTGCCTTTTGTTTTTTCAGTTACTCTCACACTCCCCAAACCTTTCCATTCCACCCAGATAGAGTCAAGCTAAGTTTCATCAGAGTTGAAACCTTAAATAACCTTGAAAGAAACAGGAAAAAAAGCACAGAACAAGCTGAGAATCTGTGAATTTTACTGTAAGTTAATGGTTATGCTCTTTATAAAATGCTGGCTGTTTTCTCTGTGCTATGCAATACATCCTTGCATTTTATTTGCTTTATACCACGTACTTTTTTTCCCTCTTAATTCGCTACTCCTGTCTTGCCCCGTCATTCTTTCTCTCTCCTCACTTGTAACTACTAGTTCTCTGTGAATCTGTTTCTTTGTTGTTGTTATACTCACTTTTTAAAAATATTTTTAAAGTTCCGCATATGTGATATCATACAGTATTTGCCTTTCTCTGACATACTTCACTAAGCATAGTACCCTGCAACTCCATCCATGTTGTTGCAAGTGGCAAAATTTCATTCTTTTTTTTTTTGACTGAGTATTCCAGTGTGTGTGTGTGTAACCTTTTTTTATCCACTCATCTATTGGTGGACATTTAGATTGCTTCCATACCTTGGCTATTGTAAATAATGCTGTTATGAATGTTGAGGTGTTGAAGCATAGTTTTTGTTTTTTCAAGATATATGTACATACATATATATATGTACACACACACACTAAATATGCTGGTGAGCTACAGTCCATGGGGTTGCATAGAGTTGGACACGACTAAGCAACTTAACACTTTCACTTTATGCCCAGGAGTGGGACTGCTGGGCCGTATGGTATGTTCCCACAGTGGCTGTACCAACCTGCATTCCCACCAACAGTGCACACGAGTTCTCTTTTCTCCACATCCTCGCCGACACTTGCTGTCTTGTCTTGTTGATGACAGCCATTCTGACAGGTGGGAGGTGGTGGCTTACTGTGGTTTTGAGTTGCATTTCTCTGATGATTAACAACGCTGAACATCTTTTCATGTGCCCGTTGGGCCGGAGAATCGGCGCTCCTGACAGGCCCCCCTGAGTGGTGAGGGTCTCCTGGTCCACATTTGCGTAGCCAGACCCTAGCCTTCACCAGCCTACGCACCAGCGTTGCTGTCTGTTTAGACAGTTTCTGTCCTGCAGCCCGTGTTGCCTTTTGTTTTTTCAGTTACTCTCACACTCCCCAAACCTTTCCATTCCACCCAGATAGAGTCAAGCTAAGTTTCATCAGAGTTGAAACCTTAAATAACCTTGAAAGAAACAGGAAAAAAAGCACAGAACAAGCTGAGAATCTGTGAATTTTACTGTAAGTTACAACTGAAAGGGCATCATTCCTAAAAGAGGACACCTACAGCTAAGCCCTTTTTTCTTTCTTTTGTTTTCTCATTTTGTTCTGTTTAGATGAACAGATTTTCTCCATATTATGGGAAATGGGTGAATTGGAAAGTGCTATATAGTCCTAATGCCTGCCAATAATTATAATGACATACAATTATATAATGCATTCGTTAGCAATAAAAACTATGAAAATTTCTCTTTTAACTATATAAGTGAAATTTCTGTTTGTCTTCATACAGTGTTTTAGAGGCTTATCTTAATTATCCCCATATCATTCACGGTTGAATAAAAAGTCAGTTTGATGTGCAGAGTGGGATTAAAAAAAAAAAGTCTCCAACATAATGCTTTCTAAAGCATGAACTCTAACTTCAAATTCCCTTTGTGTAAGTCAAGGAGAAATTGATGAAGTCATTTTGCTTGAGTGCACAAAATGAGAATTCTCTTTTACTTACACTTTCTAACAATAATAAGGTTGTCATCTTTAATATTTAAGTTCAAGGTTGGAGGAGAAGAGATATTTATGCAAATCTATGTACAGTCTGGGCTTCCCTGGCGAGTCAGACGGGAAAGAATCGGCCTGTACGGCAGGAGACACGGATTCCACCCTTGTGCTGGGAAGATCCCCTGGAGAAGGGAAGGGCGACCACTCCAGTGTGCCTGCCTGGAGAACTCCATGGACAGAGGAGCCCGGCGGGCTGCAGACCATGGGGTCCCAAAGAGTCAGACACCCCTCAGCAACTGCCACCGCCAGTACACCCCAGCAAGTATTAATCATCCGGCCCCAGATACTTGGAGCCAAACAGAAAAAATAAGTCAGTTACTCTGACCATCTCAGAAAACGTGGCAGCTTTTACATAGAGCATGACATAGTCATCGGAGTGAGGGCCACCCGTGGGGTCCCTCTTCTTGAGGCTGCGGGCACGCTCCCCAGTGTCCTCGGTCCAGCCTTGGTCCAGGGCTGAGCGAGCAGGAGGAAATAGCTGGTAGACGTCAGGCCTATCCTTGGAGTGGTACAGGCAACAGGCCTGCAGGGATTCATGGCACCTTCAACTCAGTTCTCATTCGTTGCACCTCAACACAGCACCTGCCTTGGAACCAAGCAGGCCATTTACAAATTCCAAAACAAAGGCACCAAGGATAACCCATTTACTCTGTATTTTGAGTATCATTGTAAACCACCAAGCCCTAGATAATATGAGTAGAAGACCCAGGGTCTGAATCACAGCGCCCGTAGCCACTGAGCGCATGATCCTGGGGCAGCCGCCTCCTTGGTCATGGAAGCCTGGCAGAGACATTTGTGATGAAGACCTGGGTAGACACGGGGTAAGTGGGAAACAGGGAAACAAGACTATTCATTTCTCAAAACTGTGTTTTCAGGGCCTTCCCTGGTGGTCTGGCAGTTAAGAATTTGCCTTCCGTGCTCGCTTCGGCAGCACATAGACTAAAATTGGAACGATACAGAGAAGATTAGCATGGCCCCTGCAAGGATGACACACAAATTTGTGAAGCGTTCCATATTTTTCAGACATGGACAGTGGACATATGGACATTGTGGAAGTACTTACACTTTCTAACAATAATAAGGTTGTCATCTTTAATATTTAAGTTCAAGGTTGGAGGAGAAGAGATATTTATGCAAATCTATGTACAGTCTGGGCTTCCCTGGCGAGTCAGACGGGAAAGAATCGGCCTGTACGGCAGGAGACACGGATTCCACCCTTGTGCTGGGAAGATCCCCTGGAGAAGGGAAGGGCGACCACTCCAGTGTGCCTGCCTGGAGAACTCCATGGACAGAGGAGCCCGGCGGGCTGCAGACCATGGGGTCCCAAAGAGTCAGACACCCCTCAGCAACTGCCACCGCCAGTACACCCCAGCAAGTATTAATCATCCGGCCCCAGATACTTGGAGCCAAACAGAAAAAATAAGTCAGTTACTCTGACCATCTCAGAAAACGTGGCAGCTTTTACATAGAGCATGACATAGTCATCGGAGTGAGGGCCACCCGTGGGGTCCCTCTTCTTGAGGCTGCGGGCACGCTCCCCAGTGTCCTCGGTCCAGCCTTGGTCCAGGGCTGAGCGAGCAGGAGGAAATAGCTGGTAGACGTCAGGCCTATCCTTGGAGTGGTACAGGCAACAGGCCTGCAGGGATTCATGGCACCTTCAACTCAGTTCTCATTCGTTGCACCTCAACACAGCACCTGCCTTGGAACCAAGCAGGCCATTTACAAATTCCAAAACAAAGGCACCAAGGATAACCCATTTACTCTGTATTTTGAGTATCATTGTAAACCACCAAGCCCTAGATAATATGAGTAGAAGACCCAGGGTCTGAATCACAGCGCCCGTAGCCACTGAGCGCATGATCCTGGGGCAGCCGCCTCCTTGGTCATGGAAGCCTGGCAGAGACATTTGTGATGAAGACCTGGGTAGACACGGGGTAAGTGGGAAACAGGGAAACAAGACTATTCATTTCTCAAAACTGTGTTTTCAGGGCCTTCCCTGGTGGTCTGGCAGTTAAGAATTTGCCTTCCGTGCTCGCTTCGGCAGCACATAGACTAAAATTGGAACGATACAGAGAAGATTAGCATGGCCCCTGCGCAAGGATGACACACAAATTTGTGAAGCGTTCCATATTTTTCAGACATGGACAGTGGACATATGGACATTGTGGGGAAGGAACAGTGGGTGGGAGGTGTAAAGGAAGTATCATGAAGGCCTGTACTATCATGGGTGAAGAAAATAGCTATAGTCATTGCTCTGTGAGAAAAGGAGATCCTTCAGGGGTGCTGTATGATGGTCTGGAGGGGTGGGATGGGGGGGATATACATATGAGTAATCTGAGAACATACATATCTGTAAACAACAAAACTCTGTAAAAGTTAAAAGTAAAATAAACGTTTAATAAAAAAGAAAAAGAATTTGCCTTCCAATGTAAGAGACATGAGTTTGATCCCTGGTCAGGGAACTAAGATCCCACATGCCTTAGGGCAACTAAATCTGTGTGCCACACCTAGAGAGATGCTCACACGCAGCCACAAAGGTCTTGTGTGCCGCAACTAAGACCTGACATAGCCATAAATGAATAAATACTAAAAAAAAAAAAAAAAAAAAAAAGGAAAAAACCCACAAAATCTGTGTTTTCAAAAGCCTAGCATAGGCTTCAAGACCTCTCAGTAGGCTTTCTCAAGGAAATCTAATCTAATATCTAACATCAGGGACATTTTCCATATCTGGCTTAAGAACTGTGTCCCAGGAAAATAGGCATGTATAAGCGTTCCCTCATGAGAGCCTCCCTGACTGTTCATGAGGTTGGAATGCTCCCATCTGCCTACAGGTGAGCGAGCCCCTTGAGGATCAGACCAGTTAGGTGACAGACCAGAGCCCAGGGGTTGGGTTAGCTGCTCCATTCAAACCCAAGTAGAAGACCCAGGGTCTGAATCACAGCGCCGTAGCCACTGAGCGCATGATCCTGGGGCAGCCGCCTCCTTGGTCATGGAAGCCTGGCAGAGACATTTGTGATGAAGACCTGGGTAGACAAGGGGTAAGTGGGAAACAGGGAAACAAGACTATTCATTTCTCAAAACTGTGTTTTCAGGGCCTTCCCTGGTGGTCTGGCAGTTAAGAATTTGCCTTCCGTGCTCGCTTCGGCAGCACATAGACTAAAATTGGAACGATACAGAGAAGATTAGCATGGCCCCTGCGCAAGGATGACACACAAATTTGTGAAGCGTTCCATATTTTTCAGACATGGACAGTGGACATATGGACATTGTGGGGAAGGAACAGTGGGTGGGAGGTGTAAAGGAAGTATCATGAAGGCCTGTACTATCATGGGTGAAGAAAATAGCTATAGTCATTGCTCTGTGAGAAAAGGAGATCCTTCAGGGGTGCTGTATGATGGTCTGGAGGGGTGGGATGGGGGGGATATACATATGAGTAATCTGAGAACATACATATCTGTAAACAACAAAACTCTGTAAAAGTTAAAAGTAAAATAAACGTTTAATAAAAAAGAAAAAGAATTTGCCTTCCAATGTAAGAGACATGAGTTTGATCCCTGGTCAGGGAACTAAGATCCCACATGCCTTAGGGCAACTAAATCTGTGTGCCACACCTAGAGAGATGCTCACACGCAGCCACAAAGGTCTTGTGTGCCGCAACTAAGACCTGACATAGCCATAAATGAATAAATACTAAAAAAAAAAAAAAAAAAAAGGAAAAAACCCACAAAATCTGTGTTTTCAAAAGCCTAGCATAGGCTTCAAGACCTCTCAGTAGGCTTTCTCAAGGAAATCTAATCTAATATCTAACATCAGGGACATTTTCCATATCTGGCTTAAGAACTGTGTCCCAGGAAAATAGGCATGTATAAGCGTTCCCTCATGAGAGCCTCCCTGACTGTTCATGAGGTTGGAATGCTCCCATCTGCCTACAGGTGAGCGAGCCCCTTGAGGATCAGACCAGTTAGGTGACAGACCAGAGCCCAGGGGTTGGGTTAGCTGCTCCATTCAAACCCAAGGCTTTCAAACTCCACAGTCTTTCTCTTCCTCTCTGCTGCCCATCTTACAGGAATGTAACATGCAGCTCAGGGATGGATCTGCCCCTTAATGTGCCAGGAAGCTCTGAATAAAAGTCATAGAAATGGGGCTTCCCTGGTAGCTCAGTGGTAAAGAGTTCGCCTGCCAGTTCAGGAGACACAAGTTCGATCCCTAATCTGGGAAGATCCCACTTGCTGCGGAGCAGCTAAGCCCTTGAGCCACAACCATGGAGCCTGTGCTCTAGACTTGGAGCCGCAACTATTGAGCCTGTGTGCTCAACTATTGAAGCCCGTGTGCCCTAGAGCCCAAGTTCCACAACAAGAGAAGTCACCACAAGAGAAGTCACCACAAGAAGGCTGCTCACCTCAACTAGAGAGTAGCCCCCACTCCCTGCAACTAGAGAAGAGCCTGCAGCAGCAGGGAAAACCCAGACTAGCCAACAATAAATAAATAAACTTAAAAAACATAAAGTCATAGAAATGATTCACACCCAGGTAGCTACTGTGGACAACAGAGATGAAGGAATGTTTCTTTCCTTGTTTTTCCAAGGAAGAAAAAAATAAGCTGGGCGTCTGGTGTTTCAACACTGTGTTTTAGTTGCTCGGTCATGTCCAACTCTTCGTGACCCTATGGACTGTTGCTCGCCAGACTCCTCTGTCGATGGGATTCTCCAGGCAAGAATAGTGGAGTTGATAGCCGTTTCCTTCTCCAGGGAATCTTCCCAACCCAGGGATGGAACCCAGGTTTCCCACGTTGCAGGCAGATTCTTTACCATCTGAGCCACCAGGGAATCCCTGCTCAGCATGATATGCAGAAAATAGGGGAGTAGTGTCTTTTAAATCCTCAGAAAAATGCATTCAATCTATGAACTGGCTCTCTGACAAGCTCACTCAAATGTGAGGCTAAACAGATTTCTTCAGAGTCAGAATCTCTACTTTTGATTCTGTCATAGACAGGGAGTGACATTTACCCTCTAGACAGGTGAAGGGATAAACCAAGAAAGACAATGAACTAAAAGATACCCGAAAACATGGAGATCAGACCAGTTAGGTGACAGACCAGAGCCCAGGGGTTGGGTTAGCTGCTCCATTCAAACCCAAGGCTTTCAAACTCCACAGTCTTTCTCTTCCTCTCTGCTGCCCATCTTACAGGAATGTAACATGCAGCTCAGGGATGGATCTGCCCCTTAATGTGCCAGGAAGCTCTGAATAAAAGTCATAGAAATGGGGCTTCCCTGGTAGCTCAGTGGTAAAGAGTTCGCCTGCCAGTTCAGGAGACACAAGTTCGATCCCTAATCTGGGAAGATCCCACTTGCTGCGGAGCAGCTAAGCCCTTGAGCCACAACCATGGAGCCTGTGCTCTAGACTTGGAGCCGCAACTATTGAGCCTGTGTGCTCAACTATTGAAGCCCGTGTGCCCTAGAGCCCAAGTTCCACAACAAGAGAAGTCACCACAAGAGAAGTCACCACAAGAAGGCTGCTCACCTCAACTAGAGAGTAGCCCCCACTCCCTGCAACTAGAGAAGAGCCTGCAGCAGCAGGGAAAACCCAGACTAGCCAACAATAAATAAATAAACTTAAAAAACATAAAGTCATAGAAATGATTCACACCCAGGTAGCTACTGTGGACAACAGAGATGAAGGAATGTTTCTTTCCTTGTTTTTCCAAGGAAGAAAAAAATAAGCTGGGCGTCTGGTGTTTCAACACTGTGTTTTAGTTGCTCGGTCATGTCCAACTCTTCGTGACCCTATGGACTGTTGCTCGCCAGACTCCTCTGTCGATGGGATTCTCCAGGCAAGAATAGTGGAGTTGATAGCCGTTTCCTTCTCCAGGGAATCTTCCCAACCCAGGGATGGAACCCAGGTTTCCCACGTTGCAGGCAGATTCTTTACCATCTGAGCCACCAGGGAATCCCTGCTCAGCATGATATGCAGAAAATAGGGGAGTAGTGTCTTTTAAATCCTCAGAAAAATGCATTCAATCTATGAACTGGCTCTCTGACAAGCTCACTCAAATGTGAGGCTAAACAGATTTCTTCAGAGTCAGAATCTCTACTTTTGATTCTGTCATAGACAGGGAGTGACATTTACCCTCTAGACAGGTGAAGGGATAAACCAAGAAAGACAATGAACTAGGAACCCGGAAGGTGAATGCAACCCAGGAAAAGGGTGAAGAGAAGCTTCTAGAAAACAGAAGAGCAGCGAACTAACCTGGAGCAAGAGGACAGATGGTTCAGGGAGAGGAGACCCTGAGGTACATGGGGGTTCTCTACGAGATCCGAGACGGTAGGTCCCTAGGCTGGGGCTTCCCTGGTGGTTCAGTGGTAAAGGGCTCGCCCGACTGCAGGAGATGCAGGAGACCCCAGCCAGATCCCTGGGGTCAAGACGATATCCTGGAGTGGGAAGTGGCAGCCCGCTTTGGTGTTCTTGCCTGGATAGAGGAGCCTGGCCAGCTACAGCCCGTGGCGTCCTAGAGAGTCAGACACGACTGAGCGGCGAAACAGCAGCAACGGATCACTGAGGTCAGATGAAACACAGACAGATGGCAGGACTGATGGAGCATTTGAAACAAAATAAGTCATGTTCACATAGTCATAATTATGATTGAATTTAAAATTGTGATCCCTCATAACAGAGACCTGATGCCATCAAAAACAGGTAAATTAAGAACAAGTCATATCAGCCTATTATATAATAATGTGAAGGCAGTTGCCAGAAGCTCCCACTAAAATTGTTCAAATCTATTCCTCCAGGTATTAGGTATTACTCCTCTAGAATGGTGGGAGGAGGCGACCAGGAAGGGCTCAGGTCTGTGGTGATTTACTGCCAGCCTTTGGGCGCTCTTTGATTTTTAGCTCTATGTAAATACAACTTTGGGGAAAAAATTTAACTAAAGGACAACAGCCCCAGTGTGGTCAGTGCTCCTGGAGCAGGCGTTGGGAGGGGAAGCTTTGGGAATGGTTAGATAAGGGGAAGCCTTCCTAGAAGAGAGTGGTCACGGTTACCTGACACCAGAGTTGAACCAGCTCGTTTCATTCATTCATTCATTCATTCATTCACTCACTCCTTCGCCTCCCTGCTCCAGACACTGCTTCAAGTTCTTGGACTAGGGCAGTGAGCAAAGAGACCTGGAGAGTAGGCGCCATTTTCCCAGCTACCCATGAACGAGCAACACTCATGGATTCACTTCCATCCCCACCGAGTACGTTGAGTAGTTCTGGAGTGACATGGCCCCTGAATCCTGGTGAGATGAGCTCATGCATGAAGGATCTAACCTGTAAAATCCACAGCCAGGTGAATGGGCAAGGAACCATGAGGTTAAAGAGCATTTTCTGGACTTGAATTAAAAAAGACATTTCTCCTCTAATCTTATGGTGGCAGGTTTAGAGAAAATTTAGAAACTGGACATCCCAGACAAGAAGGTCCTGAATCTCTACTTAGCATAGTAACTTGGTCGTCACTTGTTGTTGCTGTTTAGTCTGTAAGTCAAGTCTGACTCTTTGCGACCCCGTGGGCTGGAGCCCACCAGGTTCCTCTCTCCATGAGATTCCCCAGGCAAGAATACTGGAGCAGGTTGCCGTTTCCTTCTCCAGGGGATCGTCCTGATCCAGGGATCCAACCCATGTCTCCTGCCTTGGCAGGCGGATTCTGAGCCACCTGGGAAGCCCTGGTTGTCACTATGTTTCTCACCATTACCAAAATCTCTCCCATAAAATGGGAATCATGGTAATACCCCATAGCATTGTTACAGGAACCAGTTAAGATAGTGCTTTGTAAACTGTAGAGCCATATAAACATTTTACTTGCATTATCCTTGGGATTTTAAGTAAACTTAAAATTACTTTTAGAATGATAGGAGCTTCGAACCTTCAGAGTTCAGGGACTGCATCCTCTCAGTTGATTAGAGGAGGAGACGGAGGGCCAGAGTGGGGCCGCGGGGCTGCCCGTGAGCACACACCCCGGCGGTGCCGTTCTGATGCAGCCGTGCCTCCTGGGGTCAGCGCTCCTCCCTGCTGAACCCAGTTTTGCCCCTTTGGATTCAGAGATGTCCGTTCAGAATTATTTGGAAATTCAGTAATTTAGACGTGAAATTCTGTCACTTTAAAGTGAGGAAGAAGAAGAAAAAAAAAACTTAGTCGAGCACAAAAAATCTCAAGATTATATCAGAACGTCCTAAAGCCCAAATGAGTAAGGTTAGTTCCTGAGTCCAACAGAATCTTCTGTCTTATTTCAAATGACGTGTCCATCCCTGTTTCTTAGGCGCTGAGCTGACACCAAACACGTGACTGCGTTTCTGGGCCACTGTGGGGTGGGGGGCCCGCTGCTCTGGTTTCAGGAGACCACGCATGAACGTGTGCATGGCACACTATGCTGTGTTCTAGAAGGCCTCAGGAAGACATTAAGTTATAGAAAAAGGGGTTGCATCTTTAAAAACCTTTGGAATTCCCATTCAAAGGATTTTATTCCCAAAGCCTTGAGTGAATTTATATTTTAGAAGGTAATGACAGAAGAACGGCTGTTATTTATTGAGTGCTGCTTTTGTGCCAGATACTGTGCTTAAAACCGTGTGCGTATTGGCTCACTTAATCCCCTTCACAGCCCTTGCGTGTACGTGCTGCCGAAGCCGGCGTGCCTTCATCGGCATTCTGAAAATGAGAAGGCTAGGGCTCAGAGAGGCTGAGGGACTTGCTCAAGCCAGAGAGCAAATACACTGTCAGGGTGAGACCTAAACCAAGCTCATGCAGTTCTCTTTTTAAAATGTATGTATCTTTTTTTTTTTTTTTTTTTGTATCTTTTAAAAATATTTATTTGGCTACGCCAGGTCTTAGTTGTGCGAGGCATGTGGGACCTAGTTCTTTGACCAGAGATTGAACCTGGGTCCCGTCCATTGGAAGCACAGAGTCTCAGCCATTGAACCGCCAGGGAAGTCCAGTGAATGTGTTTCCAGAGCCTGTTTGTTCACTCCTCAGACCACGTGACGTAGAACCTGTTGCCCGTGCACTCAGGTTGGACCTTGGTAATGAAGCTGGAAGAAAACTAAGGCTGTCAGAACACTGAAAGCTCCAAATATACTGAGTTGAGCAGGAAGGAGCACTGGCAGACACAGGTGTCTTGACGTTGCACAGCCTGGCTGTGTGATCTTGGGGGGCCCCTGCCCCACTCAGACCCTCGGTTTCCTCTTCTATCAAATGAGAGCATGGATTCCATGAGCTCCAGGGTTCCACCTTCCCATTATTCTAAAGGTAATGGGCAAAGTCCACTTATAATCCCAAGAGTAAAGTATATAAAATGTTTATAGGGCTGAAAAATTATAGGGCAGACATGACTTAAAAAAAATAAAAAACCCCTCCATTGGAATTAGATGGCATTATGCCTCTTAAAGAGAAAACACTCTGTTAACAAGGAAAATATGCACTAATTAACAGCTTGGAGAAGAGACTGAGAAAATTCCTTCTCTAAGGAAAACCTGGTCCTGGAAGCTGCTGTTACAAGGAGAAGGCAGAGAGTAACATGCAAAACATCTAAAGATTTAAGATCCCAGGGTCAGTACTGGTGACTCCAGTCTCTACTGGCTCCCCCCAAAGCCACTCAACGGAAGCATGCAACCTAAGCGTGCCTGACGGACTCCCAAGACTTTGAGATGAGTTCACCAGAGCTCTACCCCACCTAATGACTCTATATTTTTATTTTATATTGGTATTTTTATGTGCATGCTAAGTCACTTCAGTCATGTCCAACTCTGTGCGACCTCTGGACTAGGGCTCAGAGAGGCTGAGGACTTGCTCAAGCCAGAGAGCAAATACACTGTCAGGGTGAGACCTAAACCAAGCTCATGCAGTTCTCTTTTTAAAATGTATGTATCTTTTTTTTTTTTTTTTTTTTGTATCTTTTAAAAATATTTATTTGGCTACGCCAGGTCTTAGTTGTGCGAGGCATGTGGGACCTAGTTCTTTGACCAGAGATTGAACCTGGGTCCCGTCCATTGGAAGCACAGAGTCTCAGCCATTGAACCGCCAGGAAGTCCAGTGAATGTGTTTCCAGAGCCTGTTTGTTCACTCCTCAGACCACGTGACGTAGAACCTGTTGCCCGTGCACTCAGGTTGGACCTTGGTAATGAAGCTGGAAGAAAACTAAGGCTGTCAGAACACTGAAAGCTCCAAATATACTGAGTTGAGCAGGAAGGAGCACTGGCAGACACAGGTGTCTTGACGTTGCACAGCCTGGCTGTGTGATCTTGGGGGGCCCCTGCCCCACTCAGACCCTCGGTTTCCTCTTCTATCAAATGAGAGCATGGATTCCATGAGCTCCAGGGTTCCACCTTCCCATTATTCTAAAGGTAATGGGCAAAGTCCACTTATAATCCCAAGAGTAAAGTATATAAAATGTTTATAGGGCTGAAAAATTATAGGGCAGACATGACTTAAAAAAAAAATTAAAAACCTCTCCATTGGAATTAGATGGCATTATGCCTCTTAAAGAGAAAACACTCTGTTAACAAGGAAAATATGCACTAATTAACAGCTTGGAGAAGAGACTGAGAAAATTCCTTCTCTAAGGAAAACCTGGTCCTGGAAGCTGCTGTTACAAGGAGAAGGCAGAGAGTAACATGCAAAACATCTAAAGATTTAAGATCCCAGGGTCAGTACTGGTGACTCCAGTCTCTACTGGCTCCCCCCAAAGCCACTCAACGGAAGCATGCAACCTAAGCGTGCCTGACGGACTCCCAAGACTTTGAGATGAGTTCACCAGAGCTCTACCCCACCTAATGACTCTATATTTTTATTTTATATTGGTATTTTTATGTGCATGCTAAGTCACTTCAGTCATGTCCAACTCTGTGCGACCCTCTGGACTGTCGCCCGCCAGGCTCCTCTGTCCATGGGAGTCTCCAGGCAAGAATACTGGAGTGGGTAGCCACTTCCTCCTCCAGGGGATCTTTCTGACCGAGTGGGATCCCGTGTCTCTCACACCTCCTGCATTGGCAGGCAGATTCTTTACTACTGGTGCCCCCTGGGAATACTACAGTGTAATGTTATGCATTATATAACGCGTAGCATCAATGTAACTCATATATACGATTTCTGTTACTTTATAAGAACCACAACAGTCTATTTGTAGAGGATTCCATTGGGGTTGATAGAGACCATAGCCCACGTTACCTATGTTTGGGGTATTTAGAAGCAAAGCCAACAATCAGAGGCCTATCCTGGGTGACTTGATCACTTGGATCTTTTATTCAAATTATTTTAAAAAATGATGGCGTCTCACCACAAGCCCCAAGCACTTTGCCAGGCACAGTGAGCAATTGGGAGATGTTTTCGCTCTGGGTTGTTTAGAGCAGATCAGCTGGAGAGAACTTCCCATGATCACTCTTCCCTATGTGTCTTGCTTTGCTGTTGTTCAGTCTCTAACTCGTGTCTGACTCTTTGAGACCCCATGGACTGTAGCACGCCAGGCCTCCTTTCCTCCACCTGTTGGACCTGCCTAAATTCATACAATTTGCATGTGTTCAGGTTGAGTAACAGCTGAGGTTTTGTTGTATCTCAGAAACTGAGATCTGTGGAACTTTGAGGGTCCAAGGCTATGATGGGGGCCCATAAGTGCTGTACTACAGATATTAATTTCATCTTTTCATTTTATTACTAACTTAAAACAGTCTGTCATACAGAGTGAAGTAAGTTAGAGAAACACAAATACTGGGTGTTAATGATTATGTAAGGAATCTAGAAAAATGGTCCTGATGAGCCTGTGTGCAGGGCAGGATTAGAGACGCGGATGTAGAGGACAGCCCTGTGGACGCAGTGGGGGAGGAGAGAGCGGTACTGACACGTGCACACTCGTGTGTGTGACATAGACGGCTGGTGGGGAGCTCAGCTGGGTGCGCTGCGGTGACCCAGAGACGTGGGTGCGGGGAGTGGGGCGGGATATGTGTATCTTTACATCTGAATCACGTTCTTGTACAGCAGAAACTAACATCACATTGTATAGCCATTATACTCCAATTAAAAAAAATTTTTTTGAAGTCTTAATGGAAGTAAACCCAGGGTCATTTCATAACCACTTTAAAAATAAACCCTGCTCTCAGAGTCAGGTGCCTGCGTTCGCATTTAAAATCTGTGTGTCACCCACGTGTGAATGCGTGCCTGCTCAGGTGTGTCAGACTCTGTGACCCCGTGGACTGTCGCCCGCCAGGCTCCTCTGTCCACGGGATTCTCCAGGTGAGAATCCTGGAGTGGGCGGCCATGCCCTCCTCCGGGGGGTCTTCCCGACCCGGGGATCGAGCCCTCACCTCTCACATCTCCTGCGTTGGCACGTGGGTCCTTTCCCACTAGCAGCACCTGGGAAGCTCTCCTGCAGCCCCCAGGAATACGATTGTGTCAGGATGAAAGCAACAGAGACAAAATCGGCTGCCCTGGCGATCAGTGCTGCGTGCCCACAGAGAGTGGCTCCATGGGTCACAAAGAGTCGGACATGCCTGAGCAACTGAACTGATGTGAACTAAAACTCTAGTGCCGCTGGTTTTCTCATTTTTTTAACTAAAAAAGGATATTCCTTTTGGCTACTCCGGGTCTTTGTTACTACACTCAGGATCTATCGTCTTCATTGCGACATGTGGGCTCTTTAGTTGTAGCTGTTGAATCTAGTTCCCTGACCAGGGGTTGAACCCTGGCCCCTGAAAGTGCAGTCATCCTTCTGGATCACCAGGAGTCCTCTCTTGATCTGTAAATTTGTCTTTATATGTCAGTGTTAAAAAAGTATGCTCCAAGCTAGTCCTAAGTCATACAGTTTTTCTTTTCATTTTATTACTAACTTAAAACAGTCTGTCATACAGAGTGAAGTAAGTTAGAGAAACACAAATACTGGGTGTTAATGATTATGTAAGGAATCTAGAAAAATGGTCCTGATGAGCCTGTGTGCAGGGCAGGATTAGAGACGCGGATGTAGAGGACAGCCCTGTGGACGCAGTGGGGGAGGAGAGAGCGGTACTGACACGTGCACACTCGTGTGTGTGACATAGACGGCTGGTGGGGAGCTCAGCTGGGTGCGCTGCGGTGACCCAGAGACGTGGGTGCGGGGAGTGGGGCGGGATATGTGTATCTTTACATCTGAATCACGTTCTTGTACAGCAGAAACTAACATCACATTGTATAGCCATTATACTCCAATTAAAAAAAATTTTTTTGAAGTCTTAATGGAAGTAAACCCAGGGTCATTTCATAACCACTTTAAAAATAAACCCTGCTCTCAGAGTCAGGTGCCTGCGTTCGCATTTAAAATCTGTGTGTCACCCACGTGTGAATGCGTGCCTGCTCAGGTGTGTCAGACTCTGTGACCCCGTGGACTGTCGCCCGCCAGGCTCCTCTGTCCACGGGATTCTCCAGGTGAGAATCCTGGAGTGGGCGGCCATGCCCTCCTCCGGGGGGTCTTCCCGACCCGGGGATCGAGCCCTCACCTCTCACATCTCCTGCGTTGGCACGTGGGTCCTTTCCCACTAGCAGCACCTGGGAAGCTCTCCTGCAGCCCCCAGGAATACGATTGTGTCAGGATGAAAGCAACAGAGACAAAATCGGCTGCCCTGGCGATCAGTGCTGCGTGCCCACAGAGAGTGGCTCCATGGGTCACAAAGAGTCGGACATGCCTGAGCAACTGAACTGATGTGAACTAAAACTCTAGTGCCGCTGGTTTTCTCATTTTTTTAACTAAAAAAGGATATTCCTTTTGGCTACTCCGGGTCTTTGTTACTACACTCAGGATCTATCGTCTTCATTGCGACATGTGGGCTCTTTAGTTGTAGCTGTTGAATCTAGTTCCCTGACCAGGGGTTGAACCCTGGCCCCGCGTTGAAAGTGCAGTCATCCTTCTGGATCACCAGGGGAGTCCCTCTCTTGATCTGTAAATTTGTCTTTATATGTCAGTGTATAAGGGCTATGAGCATAAAGGATTAAAAGTGGAGTTAAGTATTATGACTATGAAAATAACCGAACATGGAGATCCACACACTGTTTTCATTTCTGTGTGTGCTAAGTTGCTTCAGTTGTGTCCAACTCTTTGCAACCCCGTGGACTGTAGCCTGCCAGGCTCCTCTGTCCATAGGATTCTCCAGGCAAGAATACTGGAGTGGGTTGCCATTCCCTTAAAAATCCCAAATGCTTCTCAAGCTTAAGAATACACAGGAAGCCAGAAAGGAGGCGTTTAGTCCCATGCGATCCCTGGGAGGCAGGTTGCTTGTTAACAGAAGCTGAAAGAAAGGAAGCAGAAAAACTATCCTGTCTTGTATCAAGAAACCCGTGTGTCCTTGAGCAGTGGATTTCAAAACGTCTCTTGGAGCTTACATAATAATTAAAACACAACTAGATACTCCTCATGCATTTTTTGGTTGACACGTAAATTTTTCATCATAAGCTACAATAGTCTCAAAAAACGTACTTGCAGGGTGCTTGTAAATATTGGCATTTGAAAAACAAACTGACTCAGAAGGAAAATCTCCATTATTCATTTTAAAAAGGACATGGACCCCACTTTTGTTCAATGCTTGGGACATCAGTGTTGTTCCTTTTTCTTTTCAAACCCACATTTCTGTTCTCCTCCCACAGAATTTTTTCTGGATGTAAAATCTGGGCTTCAAAGTACGCGGGTTTTCCCATACGCCCTGGGAAGTCTCCGGCCCCCAGGAATGTTCAGGATGAAAGCAACAGAGACAAAATCGGCTGCCCTGGCGATCAGTGCTGCGTGCCCACAGAGAGTGGCTCCATGGGTCACAAAGAGTCGGACATGCCTGAGCAACTGAACTGATGTGAACTAAAACTCTAGTGCCGCTGGTTTTCTCATTTTTTAACTAAAAGGATATTCCTTTTGGCTACTCCGGGTCTTTGTTACTACACTCAGGATCTATCGTCTTCATTGCGACATGTGGGCTCTTTAGTTGTAGCTGTTGAATCTAGTTCCCTGACCAGGGGTTGAACCCTGGCCCCGCGTTGAAAGTGCAGTCATCCTTCTGGATCACCAGGGGAGTCCCTCTCTTGATCTGTAAATTTGTCTTTATATGTCAGTGTATAAGGGCTATGAGCATAAAGGATTAAAAGTGGAGTTAAGTATTATGACTATGAAAATAACCGAACATGGAGATCCACACACTGTTTTCATTTCTGTGTGTGCTAAGTTGCTTCAGTTGTGTCCAACTCTTTGCAACCCCGTGGACTGTAGCCTGCCAGGCTCCTCTGTCCATAGGATTCTCCAGGCAAGAATACTGGAGTGGGTTGCCATTCCCTTAAAAATCCCAAATGCTTCTCAAGCTTAAGAATACACAGGAAGCCAGAAAGGAGGCGTTTAGTCCCATGCGATCCCTGGGAGGCAGGTTGCTTGTTAACAGAAGCTGAAAGAAAGGAAGCAGAAAAACTATCCTGTCTTGTATCAAGAAACCCGTGTGTCCTTGAGCAGTGGATTTCAAAACGTCTCTTGGAGCTTACATAATAATTAAAACACAACTAGATACTCCTCATGCATTTTTTGGTTGACACGTAAATTTTTCATCATAAGCTACAATAGTCTCAAAAAACGTACTTGCAGGGTGCTTGTAAATATTGGCATTTGAAAAACAAACTGACTCAGAAGGAAAATCTCCATTATTCATTTTAAAAAGGACATGGACCCCACTTTTGTTCAATGCTTGGGACATCAGTGTTGTTCCTTTTTCTTTTCAAACCCACATTTCTGTTCTCCTCCCACAGAATTTTTTCTGGATGTAAAATCTGGGCTTCAAAGTAGTAATTGATGACCCAATTATACTTTTCAGCCATAGATGTATGCATATCAATTGGAATTTTTAACTATTTAAGTTTCCAGTGACCAGGAGGCACTAAGCATTTATTTTTATCTGGATAGAATTGAGTTATTGCTATAATTATTATGAGTTCACACTTGATTGCTACAATATAAATATGTTACAAAGATTGCTTTGATATACAATTGTTACATATGACAGTAAAATGTCATTAGAAACACTTCTCTTAAAGGGGTAGGTTCATCCATAGATGAATATGACTGGCTGTTAGACAGGTACACCCTCACTTCTCCTTATCGTTTTCACTTGTACACGTGTAAGTTCTACAGCTATCTGTTTCCATAAACAAACAACAGGCATTTTGTTACAGCCATGGCACTCAGTTCTTTGAACTTCTTCCAAGAGATATGTCAAAAATCACATTCTAATCCATCTTCAAAAATTATTTTATTAACCTATCAGCTGACAGCTTAATAAGGTCCTCCTTCAATTTTATTAAAAGCCGAAAAAAGATATCCCACAAGAAACCCATTTGATTTACAAAAAATGGAGTCATTTAGTTTCTCAATTTTGGGAAAATATAACCAAAGAGGAACGCTATCCTGAGACTTAGTAAATGACAATTATTTATACTTATTATTAGTATCTATCACTTAGGCATTTTATTCCACCCAAAATATCTAGGGAAATCTAAATACTGTTAGTTAATCTCAGTATGCCTTTACTAATAGGATATTTTTGAAAAATATGATTGCCTTATCAAGGGCTTTAAAACTATTTTATTCAAGACACTGGAGCAACGGTTTAATTTATGGAAATTGGCTGTCGTGTAGAGGAATGAGCAGAGGCAGTCCTCTGTTGTCGGATCCGTCAGCCAGATTAGGCTGTGACTTCCTGTTAGAAAGAGTCTGCGTTCTTTTCTCAACTCAGGTGAAGGTGCTAAGCTGTGCCCTCCAGAGAGCGGCGGAGAGAAAGCACGGAGCCCGCTCCGCCGCCTCCTTCCCGTGGCGCCTTCCCCTCCGGAGGCCGATGCTTCGGCAGGCGTCAGGGGTGTAAGACATACACGTGTGTGCGGTGCTCAGTCGCGCAGCCGTGTCTGACTCTTGCGACCCCGTGGGCTGTAGCCCGCCAGGCTCCTCTGCCCATGGGATTTCCCAGGCAGGGACACTGGAGCGGGTTGCCATTTCCTTCTCCGGGGGCTCTTCCCCACCAGGGAGTGAACCTGTGTCTCCTGCACTGCAGGTGGATTCTTTATCCCTGAGCCACCCGGGACGCCCGCTTACACTACACTGCGGTTTATTATGCGCAAGAGCAGTCTGCATGGAAAAAGTACAGACCTTAAAATAATGTCTACAGCTTTATCTGTTTAAAAACATAGAACAAAACCAATGGCGGGTTAGACAGGTACACCCTCACTTCTCCTTATCGTTTTCACTTGTACACGTGTAAGTTCTACAGCTATCTGTTTCATAAACAAACAACAGGCATTTTGTTACAGCCATGGCACTCAGTTCTTTGAACTTCTTCCAAGAGATATGTCAAAAATCACATTCTAATCCATCTTCAAAAATTATTTTATTAACCTATCAGCTGACAGCTTAATAAGGTCCTCCTTCAATTTTATTAAAAGCCGAAAAAAGATATCCCACAAGAAACCCATTTGATTTACAAAAAATGGAGTCATTTAGTTTCTCAATTTTGGGAAAATATAACCAAAAAGGAACGCTATCCTGAGACTTAGTAAATGACAATTATTTATACTTATTATTAGTATCTATCACTTAGGCATTTTATTCCACCCAAAATATCTAGGGAAATCTAAATACTGTTAGTTAATCTCAGTATGCCTTTACTAATAGGATATTTTTGAAAAATATGATTGCCTTATCAAGGGCTTTAAAACTATTTTATTCAAGACACTGGAGCAACGGTTTAATTTATGGAAATTGGCTGTCGTGTAGAGGAATGAGCAGAGGCAGTCCTCTGTTGTCGGATCCGTCAGCCAGATTAGGCTGTGACTTCCTGTTAGAAAGAGTCTGCGTTCTTTTCTCAACTCAGGTGAAGGTGCTAAGCTGTGCCCTCCAGAGAGCGGCGGAGAGAAAGCACGGAGCCCGCTCCGCCGCCTCCTTCCCGTGGCGCCTTCCCCTCCGGAGGCCGATGCTTCGGCAGGCGTCAGGGGTGTAAGACATACACGTGTGTGCGGTGCTCAGTCGCGCAGCCGTGTCTGACTCTTGCGACCCCGTGGGCTGTAGCCCGCCAGGCTCCTCTGCCCATGGGATTTCCCAGGCAGGGACACTGGAGCGGGTTGCCATTTCCTTCTCCGGGGGCTCTTCCCCACCAGGGAGTGAACCTGTGTCTCCTGCACTGCAGGTGGATTCTTTATCCCTGAGCCACCCGGGACGCCCGCTTACACTACACTGCGGTTTATTAAGTGCGCAAGAGCAGTCTGCATGGAAAAAAGTACAGACCTTAAAAATATGCCTTAGAAAAAGTACATGCCTTTAGGGCTTTCCTGGTGGTCCAGTGGGTAAAGAGTCCGCCTTGCAGTGCAAGGGGCACTGGTTCGATCCCCGACCAAGGAAGATCCCACGTGCCACGAAGCAGCTGGACCGGTGTGTCCAATTGCAGCCAGTGCTCTGGAGCGCATGCGCCCAGAACCGGTGCTCTGCCACGAGAGAAGCCACGGCGATGGGAGGCCCACACAGGCCAAAGAATAAAGATGGATGAAAATAAAGAAAACAATAAAAGAGGCCCAAATTAAAAAAAAAAAAGTACGTGCCTTTAAAAAATGCTTTATTGCTCAAAAATACTATCACCTAAGTCATAGTCATAATATCACAGATCATTAACATCAGATCCCCATAACAAATATAACAATAGTGAAAAAGTTTGAAATATCGCAAGAATTACCAAAAGGTGACATAAGAGACAGGAAAGGAGCTACTGCTGTTGGGAAAATGGCTTCAGCAGACTGGCTGCAGGGCTTCTCTGGTGGCTTAGACGGGAAAAGAACGTGCCTGTGACGCGGGAGACCTGGGTTTGATTCCTGGGTTGGGAAGATCCCCTAAAGAAAGGAGCGGCTACCCACTCTGGTATTCTTGCCTAGAGAAATCCGTGGACAGAGAAACCTGGCGGGCTGCAGTCCACAGGGCTGCCAAGGACGTGACTGCGGGCTCAGCACAGCACAGCACGGACTTGCTCCATGCAGGGCCGCCCCAAACCTCCCATCTGTAAAAAATGGAGCATCTGCAAAGCAGAGTCAAATGAAGTGTGTCTGTATTGCAAAGTTTAGTTCAGCCTCAAAAAACCTCCAAGTACTTATTGGTCAAGGTTCTAATCCAAATTGTGGAGAAAGACACTTGGCTGGATTCCCGCACCCGTGGACGTGAGTAGGCATGAAAACCTAACTGTCAAGAGCAGTAACCAATGAAGTAACACCACGACATCTCCACCCGCCTCCAGCAACCTATAAAACAGAACACGGGTGCAGGGACCCACAAAACACACCTCACCTGGAGCAGAGGTCCAAGCACTTCTCCCAGATGGACTTTGCTTGGGGCGTATTTTGGGGAGTGTAAAAACACCTAAGAATCACTCCAGGAGCTCTTGAGCCCAATAGCGAGGGGAGATCAGGTCGTCTTGAACTGGCTTGGAGGACAGGGTGTGGGAATCCGTAGGAGGCAACAGGAAAGAACGTGCTTGTCAAGTTCCCGTGCCTCAGCGCCTCTGAAACAGGTGGAAATTATAGCTCCAGCCCCTTCACCATGGGAACATCTGGGATATAAGTACTTCTGTGCATACTAAGAGGACTATTTATAGTTTTCGACGAACGGTACGAAAGGCAATTATGTAAAGCACTACTGTATTATTAGGTATTTGAAAAATACCGGGCTCGTGGGAACTGTTTGCAGAGATCGCAAAGCAATTCAGACCTCCCCTGACCTGCCTACTCCTGGCTGGAAAATACGAGTTTATTCCCCCGATGCAGCTCCCCCGCTCCCCTCCCAAACTCCAGCCAGCGTCTCAGTGACAGCACCGGAATGATGTCACCAGGCAGGGCCGCCCTGCTGAGGTCCTGTCGTGCTGGTTGTACAGGCACAGGGGAACCAAAGAGAAGCACGCGCTCCAGCCGCTTCTGGGATGACGCGGACAATCCCCCTTCTTAGGGTGGCTGTGACACAGAGGACAGGGACTCAGAATGGAGGCAGCCAGCTGCCTAGGTGAGAGGGCGGGGATGAGAGCCCGTGCAGGCGTCTCAGGTTTGCGCCGCTCAGGAAAGAGACGGAATGGGGCAGGGGCTCCTGAGCCCCGTGGGGCAGAGGGATGATTTTCAACAACTTTGCAAATCAGAGCTTGATTTAAACGTGGTGGTGTCATGGTTTTCTGGACCTTTTTGCTGGGCTTCCCTGGTGGCTCAGTGGTTAAAAACAAACAAACAAAGCACCATCTGGCAATAGAGGAGACTTGGGCTCGATTCCTCGGTTGGGACGATCTGCTGGAGAAGGAAATGGTAACCCACTCCACTCTTCTTGCCTGAGAAATCCTACGGACAGAGGACCTGGTGGGCTACCGTCCATGGGATCACACAGAGTTGGACATGACTGAGGAACTGAGCCCACATGCCACATCATGATTTTCTGGACCTTTTGGTGTTTCTTAAACGTCTCCATTGCAATCAAGCACTGTTTTTTAAAGCAACTCAGGACAGCTCTAACCAACCTTCTCCTCTATCATGGTTTAAGGAGGTGTCCCCTAGCCTTTGAAAATAAGGATGTGAACCTTGCTCTCATGGGGACTATGTGCAATTCTGAGCAGCCTTTTCTTGTCCTTTGTGAATTACATAGTGAGAAACTGCTAGAGAGAAGAAATTCAAAAGTAAAACAGTAGAACCATGAGAAGAGGTTCTCCCTTACAGAGCAGAAATGAAATATAATAATGAAATAGGAAAATGTGTGAAAGAGGGTTACAGAGCAGTTAGGCCAGCCGTCAGAGGGGCAGTTAAACCAGTGGCTAGTGATAGGAGGAGGAGGGTCCCCGCCTGCTGCCGCCGGAGACAAGGAACTAGAAAATCGAGAAGGAAGCTGAGAGGTTGCTTATAATGCAGCCTATCCAAGCATGTGATTTAATTTCATCTCGAACCACCCAAATCCTCTCCTGAATATTAGGTTCCACTGAATGTCATTGTGTGTGGAATTCTTGTCTTCCTCCGTGAAAGAGGAACAAAATCACAAAGGCCCAGAGTAATTACATTTTGAATAAACTTAAGCCACCAATTCTTAAATGGACCTTTTTAATTTCAAGGCACAATTTTATACTCAACTGTCATCCCTCCAAATTCTACTTTGTCATCTTAGCCATTAAGGAGTAAGCAACCGATCGGTTGTTAATGTTTTTGCAAATTGGAGATACGATTTAAAACATTTAAAAGATGACCACGTCCTGAGTTAAATAAAAATGCCAGTTAAATGTCTTTGAGAATATAGTCCTTGACATTCACAGTGTCATATACAGGCTTCCCAGGTGGCATGAGGGTAAAGAACACGCCTACCGGGGCCGACAGACGCGGGAGACACGGGTTCCATCTCGGAAGGAGGATGCGGCCACCCACTCCAGTGTTCTCGCCTGGAGAATTCCACGGACAGAGGGGCTTCAAGGGCTACAGTCCATGGGGTTGCAAAGCGTAGAACACGATGGAGCAGACGCGTTCCCAGTGTCATAAGAAACCTGAGGGCCCGGGTCGAGGCTGGCCTTTCCTCACACTGACAAACAAAGCTCCGACGACTGAAGGCAGCAAATCCTGCTGGACCCGAAGTCATGACCAATGTCATTGTCCCTCCTTTGGTGTCTCCTCGTCTTTACTAGGAACAGATAACCCCTGCTCGCGCCAGACACACAAAACCCAGCTTTCCACCTTCCCGGCCTGGAGCCTGACCTTCCCCGTCTTGAACATGTAAACAGAGATGACAAGAGCAGAGAAAACGGGAGGCTTCTTTAGGGTAACCTCATGAGGGCACCTCCCAACGAGAAGACGACTCCCCAGGAAACAGTGTCCCCAAGGATCCCATTTAATAGTAAATTATTGCTGTCGGGTAGCGAACTGTACCCTCGAGGCTGAAAGGAATTATGGAAAACGGCCTGATTTACTTTTACAAAGTGATTTACACACAGGGTGTAATCTGTCTCAATAAATCTGAAGCGTCTACAAAACAAGGCACTCCTAAGGTAACACAAAGCATGGCGAGTTCAATTATGTCGTTCTTTACCATCGCTCCTTTCAGCTTCCCTCAGACTCAGTGCCTGAGACGATGACCCAATTTAACATTTTGAATAAACTTAAGCCACCAATTCTTAAATGGACCTTTTAATTTCAAGGCACAATTTTATACTCAACTGTCATCCCTCCAAATTCTACTTTGTCATCTTAGCCATTAAGGAGTAAGCAACCGATCGGTTGTTAATGTTTTTGCAAATTGGAGATACGATTTAAAACATTTAAAAGATGACCACGTCCTGAGTTAAATAAAAATGCCAGTTAAATGTCTTTGAGAATATAGTCCTTGACATTCACAGTGTCATATACAGGCTTCCCAGGTGGCATGAGGGTAAAGAACACGCCTACCGGGGCCGACAGACGCGGGAGACACGGGTTCCATCTCGGAAGGAGGATGCGGCCACCCACTCCAGTGTTCTCGCCTGGAGAATTCCACGGACAGAGGGGCTTCAAGGGCTACAGTCCATGGGGTTGCAAAGCGTAGAACACGATGGAGCAGACGCGCGTTCCCAGTGTCATAAGAAACCTGAGGGCCCGGGTCGAGGCTGGCCTTTCCTCACACTGACAAACAAAGCTCCGACGACTGAAGGCAGCAAATCCTGCTGGACCCGAAGTCATGACCAATGTCATTGTCCCTCCTTTGGTGTCTCCTCGTCTTTACTAGGAACAGATAACCCCTGCTCGCGCCAGACACACAAAACCCAGCTTTCCACCTTCCCGGCCTGGAGCCTGACCTTCCCCGTCTTGAACATGTAAACAGAGATGACAAGAGCAGAGAAAACGGGAGGCTTCTTTAGGGTAACCTCATGAGGGCACCTCCCAACGAGAAGACGACTCCCCAGGAAACAGTGTCCCCAAGGATCCCATTTAATAGTAAATTATTGCTGTCGGGTAGCGAACTGTACCCTCGAGGCTGAAAGGAATTATGGAAAACGGCCTGATTTACTTTTACAAAGTGATTTACACACAGGGGTGTAATCTGTCTCAATAAATCTGAAGCGTCTACAAAACAAGGCACTCCTAAGGTAACACAAAGCATGGCGAGTTCAATTATGTCGTTCTTTACCATCGCTCCTTTCAGCTTCCCTCAGACTCAGTGCCTGAGACGATGAACGTGGGCCTCATTAATCCATTCTGTCACATGGAGACCATTTTTCTCATGCGGAGAGAAAACAAGGGGAGAGGCAGTAGAAGAATGTCCCTCCCTGCCTGCCGCTCTGCCTCCTCCCCCTGGAGCTCTGTGCTGAGAGGCTCTGAGACTAGCAGGCTCTCCAACACGGCCGGGGGCGCTTTTTACCAAGGACACGAAGCTCTAGGGCCCCTGAACGGCTGAACAAAAGATGTCCCGCTTTCGCCAGGTCAGCTCTTCATTTCACGTTTACCTGCCTGTCCTCTGGTTCTGCAATTGGATTCGTCACCAAAAGGCGAATCTCAAGTTCAATGAATCAGACAGTTCATGACCTGGGACACAGAAACAGCAGTTGCAAATCGATGTTGAAGAAGGTCTGTCTGCTGTGACTTCATGTAGGAGTCTAGGTTCACAAAACTCTTTTCAAATTTCATATTTATTGAGGCCATTTCCCCAAAGAGCATTTGCTGCTGCCGGAGGCTGAAAATATAGTTCACTTAAAAGCAGTCTTATGTATACAACTTGAGAATATTTATGTCCCGATCATTGATTGAAGGTTCAGCCCATTTTCTTATCAGCAGTGCATCTCCCCAAAAGGCGAAGCGGGGATAAGGAGCTGTGGGGACTGAAGTATCCATCCAGCATGACAGAACTCTGTCTGCGTTTAAGTAGACGATGCTACGCATCGGGAAAAAGCTGCCCAAACAGAAAACGTCTCCTCTATCTAGTTGATTGTAATAAAACTGATCAAATTCAAAATCTTAAGACACACCCTCAAACTTATTCAGACAAATTACTTCTCTTCCTGAAAACTCTTTTGTAAGCCTGACATTTCAGCAGGGAAAGGAGTCTAACCATTTTCAAGCTTGTTAAAAATCCCCCTTTCCTTCCCCACCCCCAAATCTCCCTAACACAGAGATGAAGACTTTAGCAAGATGAGGATGGCAAAATAGGAGGGCCCAGTCTGGGCTCCTTCACAGAGATCAGTGATTAGACAGCTATCCATGAACATATACAGATCTGAGACTTGAACCATAAAGAAGGCTGAAGTGCGGAACGATGGATGCTTTCAAACTGTAATGCTGGAGAGAGTCCCTAGGACTGTAAGGAGATCAAACCAGTCCATCCTAAAGAAAATCAACCCTGACTTCATTGGAAGGACTAATGCTGAACCTGAAGCTCTAATACTTTGGCCATGAGAGCTGACTCATTGGGAAAGACCCTGTTGCTGGGAAAGATTGAGGGTAGGAGGAGGAGGGGGAGACAGAGGGTGAGATGGTTGGATGGCATTGTTGAGTCAGTGGACATGAGTTTGAGCAAACTCAGGGAGATAGTGAGGACAGGGAAACCTGGTGTGCTGTAGTCCATGAGGTCACAGAGTCGGACACAACTGAGCGACTAAACAACAGCAACAGTCCACAAACGAAACAGTTCTGGGAGGGCTCAGGAGGCTACTTAGGAAACTTGAGCAACTTGATGGGAGAAATGCCTGAGGACAACTGCACAGAATGATGAGGAACAACAGCTTACTTTTTGCCTGCGATGCCCATCCTTGAGGCTGACCCTGCTCCCTGCCGAGAGGAAACGCTCACCCCTGAAAGAGTTCCCCCCAACAGGAAAGACAGCATGGGGGAGTGAACAGCCTCTGCAGCTTTTCGGAACCCTGCATCACTGATCTGCTTTGATTTCACCCAATCCATGCGTGATGCCAGATCGCTTTAGTCAGACTCTTTGTGACCCTGTGGATCCCCCCCTCTGCTCATGGGGTTTTCCAGGAAGAACACTGGAGGTTGCCATGCCCTCCTCCAGGCGATCTTCCCAGCCCAGGGTTTGAACCTCTATCTAGTTGATTGTAATAAAACTGATCAAATTCAAAATCTTAAGACACACCCTCAAACTTATTCAGACAAATTACTTCTCTTCCTGAAAACTCTTTTGTAAGCCTGACATTTCAGCAGGGAAAGGAGTCTAACCATTTTCAAGCTTGTTAAAAATCCCCCTTTCCTTCCCCACCCCCAAATCTCCCTAACACAGAGATGAAGACTTTAGCAAGATGAGGATGGCAAAATAGGAGGGCCCAGTCTGGGCTCCTTCACAGAGATCAGTGATTAGACAGCTATCCATGAACATATACAGATCTGAGACTTGAACCATAAAGAAGGCTGAAGTGCGGAACGATGGATGCTTTCAAACTGTAATGCTGGAGAGAGTCCCTAGGACTGTAAGGAGATCAAACCAGTCCATCCTAAAGAAAATCAACCCTGACTTCATTGGAAGGACTAATGCTGAACCTGAAGCTCTAATACTTTGGCCATGAGAGCTGACTCATTGGGAAAGACCCTGTTGCTGGGAAAGATTGAGGGTAGGAGGAGGAGGGGGAGACAGAGGGTGAGATGGTTGGATGGCATTGTTGAGTCAGTGGACATGAGTTTGAGCAAACTCAGGGAGATAGTGAGGACAGGGAAACCTGGTGTGCTGTAGTCCATGAGGTCACAGAGTCGGACACAACTGAGCGACTAAACAACAGCAACAGTCCACAAACGAAACAGTTCTGGGAGGGCTCAGGAGGCTACTTAGGAAACTTGAGCAACTTGATGGGAGAAATGCCTGAGGACAACTGCACAGAATGATGAGGAACAACAGCTTACTTTTTGCCTGCGATGCCCATCCTTGAGGCTGACCCTGCTCCCTGCCGAGAGGAAACGCTCACCCCTGAAAGAGTTCCCCCCAACAGGAAAGACAGCATGGGGGAGTGAACAGCCTCTGCAGCTTTTCGGAACCCTGCATCACTGATCTGCTTTGATTTCACCCAATCCATGCGTGCATGCCAAATCGCTTTAGTCAGACTCTTTGTGACCCTGTGGACTGCAGCCCGCCAGGCTCCTCTGCTCATGGGGTTTTCCAGGGAAGAACACTGGAGTGGGTTGCCATGCCCTCCTCCAGGCGATCTTCCCAGCCCAGGGTTTGAACCTGAGTCTCTTAGGTCTCCTGCATGGGCAGGCAGGTTTTTGACCACTAGCACCACTTGGGAAAGCCTAAAATAACTCTAGTTACAATAATTTGTTAATGGAGATATAAAAAGATGGCACTGTGGCATCAAACACGTAAAATGTGTGTAGGGGGAGCAGTAAGTAGGCAGAGTTTTTGTGTGCAATGGAAGTTCAGTTATTATCAACTTAAAATAGACGGTTCTGTCTCTGAGACACTTCAAGGAAGCCTCAGGGTAACCACGAAACAAAACCCATGGGTAGGTGCACATCAGATGAAGAGAAGGGAAGCAAAGTATACCGCTGTGGAAACTCATCAGTTTAGAGAGGAAGAAAAGCACAAAGGAGCAACACAACAGCCAGAGAACAGTCAACAAACCAGCAGTCGGAGGGAGATGACTCAAACCAGTGCCAACGTCGAGTCAAGAAGGGTGTGCAGTGTGGAATCTGTTGTCCCGAAGGTCCCTTCTGGGCCCTCAAATGTTTCACTCTGACCTAGCTCATCAGGTAAATGGCTTCTCAGGGACAGAGGTACTGGAGCAGAGCTCTCAGAATGGCGTGAGGACCTCTGGCAGACCAATAATTAAGACTCATGGTTCCGCTGCAGGGGGTGTGGGTTCTGTCCTTGGCCTGCATTTTCTGGCCCACATGTAGTGTGGCTCACCCAGTAAAATGAAGATACATTCAAAGTTTTTCGACATCCAGTGGGATGTTGCAGTGGGACACGGGGAGCTCACACGCGGTGCTCCGTGACAGCCTGCAGGGGCAGGAGCTGCCAGGGAGGCTCACGAGGGAGAGGACGCTGGTTTACCTGTGACTGCTTCACGTGATGTAGGGCAGAAGCCACCATATTGTAAAGCAGTCCTCCTCCAATTAATACATTTTTTTTAATTAAAAAAAAGAATGCTGTGAAACACAAAATCGGGCTTTTTTGTAGCTGTAGCAGATAGGAAAGACCTAAGGGACCCAGAAAAGGCATTTCCAGCCCCAGAAAGCACACCTCACCCGAGAGTCACATTGGGATGATGGAGGGGCTCACAGGAAATCTGTCTTGAGCTGCCGTGTAGAGTCGTGAGATCCGCCGTGGGCCGGGGATCCCAAGATAAATAGCACTCAGTCCAAGCCTGCTTGGATCTGGGGTTCCCTGTCAGCCCCAGTGATATTTGTTGATGTGGTTTCCAAAATGGGAGCATCGCCTCGGCCCTGGATCTCCTGGTTGGGCTTGACTGGGAGAAGCTGCAAGACTCCCGTCGGGTGAGTGAGATAAGCAGGGTGATCAGCCGGCACTCCCAGTAAGGGTGAAGGCACCATTTACAGCCCGTTGCCAACTGTCAGCGATCAGCCACCATTTGGAATTTGGCTTGAAAACTCACAGCTTGTGAAGATTGGTTTTTTTTTGTTTTTGCAAGGTGTCATTTCATTTGGCTTGGTTCTGACTTGATAGAAGAATTCCAGACTCTTCAAAAGGGACCTAACATTAGTTCACAGGCCTTTGAAACATCTCCTTCACAGAAATGGAGAAGGCTTGTTATATACAATAGAATTTTAAAAATCTAAAAAGCTGATGCTTCTAAGAGTGGTATGAAAAATACACTGGGCTCTCGTGGCACATAGAGGCAGTTCAAAAATATGGATTCATTCACTGTGTGGCTTGTTCGTTTCATTTGCAAAAGATAAGTTGACTAAAGAGTAATCCAGCAGCACTGGGGCAACATATGTAAAGTTACTTCCTTTCTGGGGTAATATAGTAAGTTTGCCCATTGTTTAACAACATTCTAGCCCCCCAAATTTTAGCTGAATCTAAGCATCAGGGAAAAATTAGACAGCTCTGGGAAGCATAAAATTTTATAAGACAGTTGCTGTGAACTTAAAAAAAAAAATCCAAGTCAAAACAGAAGGACAGAGGGACTATTCTAAGTTAAAATGTTCTGAGACTGAAAGAGATAGGTAAGCCAAAACCAAGTAACAAACTCAACTGAATGATACAACTTCTTAGGGTATAAAAGAGCATTCCGAAGACACTTGTGGAATTTGAATATGGACTGTACAGTATTCTTATTTATTATTATGGACATTATTATGGACTTTCCTGGGTGCTGCTGGTCAAAACCTGCCTGCCAGTGCAAGAGACAAAAGAGATGTGGGTTTGATCCCTGGCTCGGGAAGATCCCCTAGAGGAGGGCATGGCCACCCACTCCAGGGTTCTTGCCAGGAGAGTCCCGGGACAGAGGAGCCCACACAGGGCGTCCGGGGGTAACAGATAGACACAGCTGAAGCACCTTAGCACGTATGTACACTAGTATTATATTACTGTGTATGTTATTATTTTTTATTACTTAATTATTTTTATTTAATTTATTTATTATTGTTATTTATTTAATTTCATAGATACTAATTAAGGTAAATTTTCTTCAGTGTGGTAATAAGGCTGTGGCAGAGTCACAGGAGGCTAGCTGTCGTGTTTAGGGGAAAATGTCATAAAGTCTGAAACTTCCTTGCAAGTGGGTCAGCCGAAGCATGTGTCTATATGAGAAAAAGAGTATGTTGCCCAGAGATGAGGTAAAGAAGGCTGCCATTTTCTTGTGGGACGCAGAGTGGATTCTAAGGAACTCACTTGGTCTGGACCCTCACCTTTGTTCCTGGCGGTAGACTGAGATAATAGAGTGCTTGCTGGTTTGGTTCCTACGTGGGAATGAATTCAGTGCTGTGACTCCGAAGAACCAGCCAAGCAACTCCAGGTGCCCGAAGCGCACGCACCTGCCTTGGCAAGGAGAGCGCGTCTTGTGGCTCTGTGGGCCGACGTGCCGCAGAGACCTGGTCTTGCTTCCGCGTCAGAGCTGAGAGGCGGTCCTCTTGCAGAGGACAGGTGGAGGCTGGCAGAGGTGGCATCACAGCACGTGTGACCCATGACTGCTGGGAGGCCATTTCCATTGGAAATATGTGACGCATCCTATGACTATGTGGGGACAGATTTGGAGCAGGGGAAGCAAATCATGTTCAGAACGGCCCTCCATTTCTCTCACACACCAGTCAAACCTTGGACCCTGGAACCCAGACGACTCCCCCGCCTCCCTCTCTGCACAAGGCCCCCGTGAGACCCCAGACCACCATGGCGGAGAAAGGGCTGAATTTTCTCCCCGGGGGCCAGAACAAGACTGCGTCAGAGATTGGATTTGAGTGCTCATGCCCTGTGGTTGCTTTGCCAGTGGACTGTGTCGGGAATATATCAGGGTCACCACCAAGACTTGAGATTTGAAAGAAAGGCACTGGGTTTTAGAAGGTGATCTTGCAAATATTAAGATAAAGAATCTTTCAGGTTATATCATGGATGCATATCAGCTCTTTTGTAACGGCTTAAGCATTGACCCGAAGGAGATAGGCACATGGATTTGTCAGGAACAACTTAATTGAGTCAATACTTACTAAATTGTTAATAATAATTTGGCTGAAAATGAATAATTTTGTAGCACTGTTGATTTCCTTCCCTTCCTCCCTCCCTCCCTCTTTCTCTTTTCTTTTTCTTCCTTCTTTCTTCCTTTCTCTCAGCAAATATTGGCAAACTGTGTGCACCAAGGGACATTTTTTAAATCTCGTATTTCCTCAAGCACTGTGGTCTGTCGTTCCAGAATTTCTTCGGTTCTTTTCCTCCTTTCCCCCTGTCTGGCTGGGATTGATCTTCATCCAGTCATTCTGCTTGGTGCTGGCTTGTTTGGGCCGAGTTAGACGCAACCAAAGTGTCCAACAATAGAAGTTTAGTTGGAAAGAACTCAGAAAGTTAACAAAAGTGGATTGCTTAAATAAATTATAAAAATCTTTCACATTATATCCCAAAACTTTAAAAATGAGAATATTCAATTCTGCCTGATTCTAAACATTCATGATCACATTGGCAGATGAGCAAAGCAGGTTAAAAGTAAATCAGAAAAAAATGTAAACCTTACACAATTCCAGATACATTTTTTCAACTTTATCACCGATGATTTAAGATCATTTTATTTTTCTGCAATCAGCTAACATTTACTATATTAAAAGGGGTATAGATATATACATATAGTCAAGCAAAAGAAGATAATAATGGCAGCAGTATTTTCAGCTTGTGTTGACAACCACAATTATTTTGCTACATTTCCAACCAGGTGATTTTCTATGCACCCATCCATCTTTCTCTGCCACCACTCCACCCAGTTGGCTTTTGTCAAGGTCAGCGGTGACTTTGGTGAGGCTGAATTCTCCATCCTCATTCCACTCGACAGGTCCATCAGACACGCCTGCTGCTCCCTCCTCCTTGAAGGGCTTTTTTCACCCCATGTCCCGAGTCTCCTCTTCCTCCCCGGGCAGCCCCTCCCGTCCCCCTCAGTTCTCCTCACTGATGGCTCAGAGCTCAGTCCTGGACTCTCGGTCTCCATGCCTTTTACCCACGTTCTTTCTCCAAATACCTTCTTTCTAAGATGCATTCATTTATTGATTCAGTACATTTTTATTAGGTAGCAATCAAACACAGGCTTCCCTGTAAAGAAGCCACCATCTCCTGTCCCTGTAAAGAATCCACCCACCAATGCAGGAAATGCCGGTTCGATCCCTGGTTCAGGAAGATCCCCTGGAGGAGGAAATGGCAACCCGCTTCAGTACTCCTGCCTGGAGAATTCCATGGACAGAGGAGCCTGGTGGGCCACAGTCCATGGGGTCCACACCACACACATTGTGGAGCCTATGTTTTATTTCAGAGGTTTTATTTCTGCAAAAATAGGATCATGATGAACCCGAATCGCATTATGATTGTTTCCACTTTCTACCCAGTCTTGAGAAGCAGAGGGTAGATTCCACCTTCACCCAGCACACAGCCTTGAGCTGGACGGCTGCAGCCTCTGAATGAGTGTGGAGAGCCGTCCACTTGCTGCTGTGTCCTTTCATGCATCCGCCGAAGGGCCCTCACACCGTCATGCAGGAGATCAAGGAATGGAGAATACATAAATCAGATGAGCCAAGATCCTCATGGATGTGGTCAGTACTATAGCTCAGCCACTTAGTGGAGTCACTGCAGTTTCTTCCCTTCTCCTTCGGGTGGAGGAGTCGGGGGCAGCACACACATGAGGGACTCTGGACCCAACTGCTCAACAAGGCTGCAGCTGAGCGGACAGATCTGAGTGCCTCTTGCCCAGCAACGGGAGCTGATATCCTAAAGGCAGCCAAGGAGACCGCAGGATAAAAGGGGAAGCAGGTTGGGCTAAAGAAGGAAGAAATTATGTTAGCACTTCAAGGGGATTGAATTTACGTCTTAGTTCTTCACACTTATTTCCTGATTGTTTTATGAGACCAGGTGTGTGCGCGTGGTCACGTCGCTTCCGTCATGTCTGACTGCAGACCCTGCGGACTGTAGCCCACCAGGCTCCTCTGTCCATGGGATTCTCCAGACAAGAATACGAGAGTTGGTTGCGATGCCCTCCTCCAAGGGATCTTCCCGAACCTAGGATCAAACCCAGGTCTCTTTATGTCTCCTGTCCTATAGGCAATTTCTTTGCCACTGGAACCATCAGGGAAGCCCCTAGGAGATCCTATGTGTATTCAGAGCTAATTAAGCAGGAGCAGGGACTGGCAGCCCACTCCGGTACTCTTGCCTTGAGAATTTCATGGACAGAGGAGCCAGCGCCACCGCCCACGGGGATGTGAGGAAGGAGGCAGGGCAGCTGCAGGAGCCGCGTCCTCGTCTGACCCGGGGCCCTCCCTAGCAGCACAGCTCACTCACCCCTTGCCTTGAGCACTTACCTGATACACGCGTGTTCCCACGAGTGCTGTTTGGTCCTCCAGACCGAAGAATTCGAACTCTTCCAGGAATGTTGGGAATCTGCACTGTGCTGAGCCCCTCAAGGTGTCTCAGTGTTGTACGAGCTCCCAGTGATTTATGCCTTTTTCATTGCCCTTCCCCTCTTCGGACAGTTAATGCAAGCTGGACTCCCGGAAATGTGGCATAAACAGCAATCAGCAAGGTCCCTTCTCAAAGAGCTTGCTGTCCGTCTTCAGGGGCAAAGAGGACGATGCCAGGGCAAGAGAAGGTGGCATGTGTGGGGTCGCCCAGTCAGTGGGGCTCGGGTGCTCTGGTCTGGTCTTCAAGGAGGGAAGGACAATGAGAAAGGCACGCGGGACAGAAGACATCCGTGGAGCCGAGAGGAGAACTCCTACGGGGACTGGAGGCAGGGAGGCAGTGTGTGTGAAGCGATGTGGAGTCAGCAGGGCACCAGGTGAGTGACAGGCAGCGTGTGAACAAACGAAGCCGTCGTTGGAACAAGATGTTCCAACAGCAACAAGAGCGACTCCATTGTTAGGAGTCTCCATCCGGGACCTTTTGAAAAATATCCAGCTCACCCAGGACACCCATTCTCCAAAGGTCGAATATGAGTATTGACACAACATGACTTTTCTACAGGTGTTAAAGGTGTGAGTTTTTGTTCAGGTAATCTCATTCATCTAAACTCTTGGCCGACAGGCATTTCTTACTGAAATGTTGTTCAGTCGCTCAGTCATGTCTGACTCTTAGCAACCCCGTGGACTGCAGCATGCCGGGCTTCCCTGTCCTTCAACATCTGGAGTTTGCTCAAACTCATGTCCCTTGAGTCAGTGATGCCATCTGACCATCTGATCCTCTGTTGTCCCTATCTCCTGCCTTCAGCCTTTCCCAGTGTCAGGGTCTTTTCCAATGAGTCAGCTGTTTGGAATGTAGCTATGATATTTTTCTTATTAAAATATCACTTCTATTCTTCTTCCTCAACGAATATGCTTTTTCAGCTTTGAGAGGTAGCAGTACCTTTCCTGTAGAGTGTTTGCCTTCTTCTGAGTGTTGCCCTGGGATTTCCCTGGTTGTCCAGTGGTTAAGATTCTGTGCCTCTACTTCCGGGGGCATAGGTTCAATCCCTGCCCAAGGAACTAACACCCTGCAAGCTGCAAGGTACGACCGAAAAAAAAAATTAATAAAAAAAATAATTGTTGAGTGTTCTATGGATCCCTGCAACATCTCTTCCTGATAGCAAGCAATTGAGATTCCCTGGGGCAAGCTGAGCAGTCCCACAGATCACGTGATTGGAAAGGGCAGAGATTAGGACCTAGGTTTTCTGTTCTCTAAACTATCTGAGATTAGGATCTGCTCGGGGCTTGGACCTTGTCCATGGTCTTCTGTTCTCCTTTGATTGCACTTGTGGATCATTTCCCTGTGCTGAATTGTGTTTGGCAGCCAGCATTGAGGGCACTAGTGCCCTGCTGTAAATGGTAACAGCTCTGTTTGAAAAGACCGACCATAATTTAGTGCCTCTCTACCCTCTTTGTTGGGCAGGCAACCAACATCTTGAATTCAGACTCAGGGTGTTTTAGTTAAGTTTAAAAACGTGTTACCTAACAGCCACTCAGCCTGTCGCTTTGCTCATCTCCCACTCATATGAGTCCGTCACGGCGACCCCCTAAGAGTCGCCTCTGACTCTAAACTAACTGCAGCCTGGGCTCTGATGCCAGTATCCAAAATATCCAGCTACCCAGGACACCCATTCTCCAAAGGTCGAATATGAGTATTGACACAACATGACTTTTCTACAGGTGTTAAAGGTGTGAGTTTTTGTTCAGGTAATCTCATTCATCTAAACTCTTGGCCGACAGGCATTTCTTACTGACATGTTGTTCAGTCGCTCAGTCATGTCTGACTCTTAGCAACCCCGTGGACTGCAGCACGCCGGGCTTCCCTGTCCTTCAACATCTGGAGTTTGCTCAAACTCATGTCCCTTGAGTCAGTGATGCCATCTGACCATCTGATCCTCTGTTGTCCCTATCTCCTGCCTTCAGCCTTTCCCAGTGTCAGGGTCTTTTCCAATGAGTCAGCTGTTTGGAATGTAGCTATGATATTTTTCTTATTAAAATATCACTTCTATTCTTCTTCCTCAACGAATATGCTTTTTCAGCTTTGAGAGGTAGCAGTACCTTTCCTGTAGAGTGTTTGCCTTCTTCTGAGTGTTGCCCTGGGATTTCCCTGGTTGTCCAGTGGTTAAGATTCTGTGCCTCTACTTCCGGGGGCATAGGTTCAATCCCTGCCCAAGGAACTAACACCCTGCAAGCTGCAAGGTACGACCGAAAAAAAAAATTAATAAAAAAAATAATTGTTGAGTGTTCTATGGATCCCTGCAACATCTCTTCCTGATAGCAAGCAATTGAGATTCCCTGGGGCAAGCTGAGCAGTCCCACAGATCACGTGATTGGAAAGGGCAGAGATTAGGACCTAGGTTTTCTGTTCTCTAAACTATCTGAGATTAGGATCTGCTCGGGGCTTGGACCTTGTCCATGGTCTTCTGTTCTCCTTTGATTGCACTTGTGGATCATTTCCCTGTGCTGAATTGTGTTTGGCAGCCAGCATTGAGGGCACTAGTGCCCTGCTGTAAATGGTAACAGCTCTGTTTGAAAAGACCGACCATAATTTAGTGCCTCTCTACCCTCTTTGTTGGGCAGGCAACCAACATCTTGAATTCAGACTCAGGGTGTTTTAGTTAAGTTTAAAAACGTGTTACCTAACAGCCACTCAGCCTGTCGCTTTGCTCATCTCCCACTCATATGAGTCCGTCACGGCGACCCCCTAAGAGTCGCCTCTGACTCTAAACTAACTGCAGCCTGGGCTCTGATGCCTGTGAAGTGCTGGACGCATGCACCGTGATTCGTTTGTGCAGAGCAGCCTGCTCTCCCCTGGCTTAGCACGCCGACCAGAACCCACCCAGGGGCCTCCACCTTGACTTTTCAAGAAGCCTTGCCTTTATTGCGGGATGACAGTTTCCTAGCCAACAGGCAAGCCTGGGCAGAATAACTAGGAAGGCACCAGGGTAAATCTGTAACGTAAAAGGCCTGCCAGTGCCAAGAGTGAGTGAAGAAAACACACAAGGAATCCCTGCTGGGAAAGCCATCCTTGGCACTGACGCTGGCTTTGCCTCTCTGTGTTGCTCATGGGGGTCAAATCCTTCTCTCCTTCATCTTCTTTCTTTCTTTTTGGCTGGGCTGGGCCTTTGTTGCTGCTAAGGCTTTTCTCTAGGTGATGTGAGCCAGGCCTGCTCTCTAGCTGCAGAGCACAGGCTTCTCATCCTGGTGACTTCTCTTGTTGCAGAGCACAGGCTCTAGGGCACACGGGCTTCCCTACTTGTGGTTCCTGGGCTCACTTGCTCCACAGCTTGTGGGATCTTCCCAGATCAGGGGTCGGACCCGTGTCTCCTGCATTGGCAGGGGGATTCTTTACCCCTGAGCCACCAGGAAAGCCCTCGTCGTCATCTTAAACCGGCCCTTCTCTGTCACCACCACGTCTTCTGTGTCCAGCCTTCACCACATCCTGGCACGTCATTCATTGTGCCAACGTTTATGCACCCTCTGCTCCGTCCTCCCCCCTGGGAATACTGCACAGCTCTTAGCCGTGGAAGAGAGAGACGAGTGAGTAAATTGCAGTGCATGGATTAGACCAGAAACTTCCGAGCCAGGGACCTTGTTGGTTGTATTCTTTGTGCTTGGTTGTTACTGAATGTAAGCCGACCATAATTTAGTGCCTCTCTACCCTCTTTGTTGGGCAGGCAACCAACATCTTGAATTCAGACTCAGGGTGTTTTAGTTAAGTTTAAAAACGTGTTACCTAACAGCCACTCAGCCTGTCGCTTTGCTCATCTCCCACTCATATGAGTCCGTCACGGCGACCCCCTAAGAGTCGCCTCTGACTCTAAACTAACTGCAGCCTGGGCTCTGATGCCTGTGAAGTGCTGGACGCATGCACCGTGATTCGTTTGTGCAGAGCAGCCTGCTCTCCCCTGGCTTAGCACGCCGACCAGAACCCACCCAGGGGCCTCCACCTTGACTTTTCAAGAAGCCTTGCCTTTATTGCGGGATGACAGTTTCCTAGCCAACAGGCAAGCCTGGGCAGAATAACTAGGAAGGCACCAGGGTAAATCTGTAACGTAAAAGGCCTGCCAGTGCCAAGAGTGAGTGAAGAAAACACACAAGGAATCCCTGCTGGGAAAGCCATCCTTGGCACTGACGCTGGCTTTGCCCTCTCTGTGTTGCTCATGGGGGTCAAATCCCTTCTCTCCTTCATCTTCTTTCTTTCTTTTTGGCTGGGCTGGGCCTTTGTTGCTGCTAAGGCTTTTCTCTAGGTGATGTGAGCCAGGCCTGCTCTCTAGCTGCAGAGCACAGGCTTCTCATCCTGGTGACTTCTCTTGTTGCAGAGCACAGGCTCTAGGGCACACGGGCTTCCCTACTTGTGGTTCCTGGGCTCACTTGCTCCACAGCTTGTGGGATCTTCCCAGATCAGGGGTCGGACCCGTGTCTCCTGCATTGGCAGGGGGATTCTTTACCCCTGAGCCACCAGGAAAGCCCTCGTCGTCATCTTAAACCGGCCCTTCTCTGTCACCACCACGTCTTCTGTGTCCAGCCTTCACCACATCCTGGCACGTCATTCATTGTGCCAACGTTTATGCACCCTCTGCTCCGTCCTCCCCCCTGGGAATACTGCACAGCTCTTAGCCGTGGAAGAGAGAGACGAGTGAGTAAATTGCAGTGCATGGATTAGACCAGAAACTTCCGAGCCAGGGACCTTGTTGGTTGTATTCTTTGTGCTTGGTTGTTACTGAATGAATTCAGTTCAGTTCAGTTGCTCAGTTGTGTCCAACTCTTCGTGACCCCGTGGACGGCAGCACGCCGGGCTTCCTTGTCCTTCACCATCCCCCGGAGCTTGCTCAAACTCGTGTCCATGGAGTCGTGATGCCATCCAACCGTCTTGCCCTCTGCCATCCCCTTCTCCTTTTGCTTTCTATTTTTCCCAACATCAGTCCCTTTTCCAGTAAGTCATCTCTTCGCATCAGGTAGCCAAAGTATTGGAGCTTGAGCTGAAGCTCCAATATTATATTTATTCATTTATTGAACAAATGTATTCATTAAATGGATAGGTAAATTTATGTACTCCATAAATGAATACATTTATTCAATACATAAACTGAATGAATAAATGGATACTTTTTGAGAGCTGTAACTGAACACATGTTCAAACAGCTGTGAAGCTCTTCAGAAGCCTGGGACTGACTGGGTCAGCAGAGGCAAAGGACGGCCTGGCTGGACCAGGTGCTGGACAGGAGAAACTCTACAAGGAAGTGACACAACCTAAGTCTTTTTCTTTCTTTCTTTTTTTTTTTGACCGTACCAGGTTTTTGTTGCAGCACAAGGGACCTTGGATCTTCGTTGTGACATGTGGGATCTTTAGTTGCAGCATATAACCTCTTAGTTATGGCCTGTGGGATCTAGTTGCCTGCCCAGGGATCAAACCCCAGCCCCCTGCATTGAGAGTGCAGGGTGTTCGCCCTGATTCTGTAGTCTCGCCGCAAATACTGGGTGTAGCAAGCCCCTTGCTGGACGTTCCAGTCCTTGGGGAACTCTCCTCTTCTGAATCGGGCACTTTAACGTAAGTCAGCGCTTTGCACCTGACATTGTTTCCACATGTCGCCTGTCTGCTGCTAAGTTGCCCAGTCGTACCTGAGTCTTTGCAGCCCACATCCTGGCACGTCATTCATTGTGCCAACGTTTATGCACCCTCTGCTCCGTCCTCCCCTGGGAATACTGCACAGCTCTTAGCCGTGGAAGAGAGAGACAGTGAGTAAATTGCAGTGCATGGATTAGACCAGAAACTTCCGAGCCAGGGACCTTGTTGGTTGTATTCTTTGTGCTTGGTTGTTACTGAATGAATTCAGTTCAGTTCAGTTGCTCAGTTGTGTCCAACTCTTCGTGACCCCGTGGACGGCAGCACGCCGGGCTTCCTTGTCCTTCACCATCCCCCGGAGCTTGCTCAAACTCGTGTCCATGGAGTCGTGATGCCATCCAACCGTCTTGCCCTCTGCCATCCCCTTCTCCTTTTGCTTTCTATTTTTCCCAACATCAGTCCCTTTTCCAGTAAGTCATCTCTTCGCATCAGGTAGCCAAAGTATTGGAGCTTGAGCTGAAGCTCCAATATTATATTTATTCATTTATTGAACAAATGTATTCATTAAATGGATAGGTAAATTTATGTACTCCATAAATGAATACATTTATTCAATACATAAACTGAATGAATAAATGGATACTTTTTGAGAGCTGTAACTGAACACATGTTCAAACAGCTGTGAAGCTCTTCAGAAGCCTGGGACTGACTGGGTCAGCAGAGGCAAAGGACGGCCTGGCTGGACCAGGTGCTGGACAGGAGAAACTCTACAAGGAAGTGACACAACCTAAGTCTTTTTCTTTCTTTCTTTTTTTTTTTGACCGTACCAGGTTTTTGTTGCAGCACAAGGGACCTTGGATCTTCGTTGTGACATGTGGGATCTTTAGTTGCAGCATATAACCTCTTAGTTATGGCCTGTGGGATCTAGTTGCCTGCCCAGGGATCAAACCCCAGCCCCCTGCATTGAGAGTGCAGGGTGTTCGCCCTGATTCTGTAGTCTCGCCGCAAATACTGGGTGTAGCAAGCCCCTTGCTGGACGTTCCAGTCCTTGGGGAACTCTCCTCTTCTGAATCGGGCACTTTAAAGTATGTCAGCGCTTTGTACACCTGATGACATTGTTTCCACATGGATGTCGCCTGTCTGCTGCTAAGTTGCCCAGTCGTACCTGAGTCTTTGCAGCCCCGTGGGCTGTAGCTTCCAGGCGCCTCTGTCCCCGGGAGTCTCCAGGCTAGAATACTGGAGTGGGCTGCCCTGCCGTTCTCCAGGGGGTCTTCCTGACCCTGGGATGGCACTCATGTTTCTTAAGTCTCCTGTGCCACCCACGTACCCCTAATTAGACTGCAGTCTAAGTGACTACAGTTCATTTCCCACATGCATAGACTGGATATTCATAAATCTAGTCCCTTTTTAATAGGATGTATTCTACTTGGGGAGTATTTTACTGTACATTTTATTTACTCATAAGACAAAAGGAACACTTTCCTTTAAATATCTATTTCTCAGGGACTGGTGATTGTTAATTTATAAACCTTTAATTACTTCCTAGAGTCAGGAACTGGGTCAGAAAGAAATTTTAAAGTGCCAAGTATCCGTTGTAGCCCAGTCCGGAAAAACAAATATAAAGTTACTTTGAGTGAGTCAAAAGAAAACAGTTTTGATTTACCCAGCACTTTTATTTCAAACATACATCAGCCTCATTAAAGAAAACAAACAATTCTAGGTAAGTTTAAATACTAGTGGATGGGCTTCCTAGGTGGCTCAGCGGTAAAGAATCCACCTCTGATGCAGGAGATGTAGGTTCGATTCCTGGGCAGAGAAGATCCCCTGGAAGAGGGTATGGAAACCCACTCCAGTATTCCTGCCAAGAGAATCCCATGGACAGAGGAGCTGGGGGGCTATAGTCTATGGGGTTGCGTAGAGTCAGGCACGACTGAAATGGCTTAGCACACACGCACGCAAATACTAATGAATATATTGCCAGTTTTAGCCAGTGATGTCTTACAGAGATGTGTGAATCTATAAATGATGCAGTCAACTTCATGTAAACAGTGTAGACACAGATTTTGAAAAGGGAACACTTTTCGGGCTTTGTTCTAAATGCATGTGAGTGCTCACATTTTTGAACTGCTCTAAAATATTTTGTTTTAACTTGATTCTGGAATGCAATTAATAAAAGATATACAGTTTCAGTACATGATGTTCAAAATCCAACTTACAGGAATGTTTTAAGTTAGAGGTCATCAGATTTGAATCTTAAATTATTGTCATTTGTCTTTTTATGAAAAAGAGTTTCTTTCTTTCTTCATTCAGCTCAACTTAAGTAAAAGTCCATCATAGCACAAATCCAACAGTGGCATCCTGTGGCTTGGGCTGTGAATGACAAGTGTGTGTCACAAGGGTGGTCTTGGGAGGCTTAGATTTGCAGCTACACAGGAATATAGAGTCATTGCAAAAAACAGGAAGATGCCACGAGAAAAAACAACCATTATTTTTTTAAGTCATTATCAGTGAATCTTCATGGTCTTCTCTCTTGATTTCATAAGGATGAAGTGCATGTATAATTTAAAACTGAATTGAAAATAAAGCTACAGAAATTTACTATTTTTTAAAGCATGTTTTGGAAGGAATCCAGCATGGGCTTGCCCTCTGTAAGTTACACAGAGAACATCCCATTGTTTTTCTCCTGATGTTATTGCAACATCTTATAATGTTTAGATGAAACAGTGAGTTGCCTTTCTCACATTTTATAAAAGAGAAAGAGGGCTTCCCTGGTGGTCCAGTGGGTAAGGACACTGCCTTGCAGTGCAGGTGACACCGGTTCGATCCCTGGCCTGGGAAGAGCCCACGTGCCGCGGAGCGGCTGGACCGATGTGTCCAACTGCCGAGCCGGAGCTCTGGAGCGCATGCATCCAGAGCCAGCGCTCTGCGACAACAGAGGCCACCGCGATGGGAGGTCCACATGGTCCAAAGAACAAAGATGGTTGAAAATGGACGAATGAAAGACCAATGGAAGTGGCCTGCCTGTTCCCCTCCCTCCCCACCCCACCAAAAAAAAAAAAAAGAAAGAAATAAAAGTAGGGAATTTTTAAATATTGTAATTCCTATGTGAGGGGAGAAATGGAGTAGAGAATTCATACCAAACTATTAACAACTACCAACACTTTGTCTTTATTTTGCTCAGAAATAAAATAAAATCTTAGGTGTTCTTTGACACCCTCAGCCTCATCTGGAAGGACACCACTTTCATAGTTTCGCTGTGCGAGCTTCCAGCTTCTCACCTTCTCCCCCTGCATTTTTTAATGTTTTCAAGAGTGATACACTGTTGCTCTATCTTATTTTAATTTTTTATAAATAGAATTATGGTGTTCATATTCTATCAACTTTTGCATGCAAGATGCCCTTGAAGTCTCATAAATGCTCACTTTAAGTGAAAAAAATTATAGAATATGAATATCATAATTTTAAGTAATTTAAATAACCTAAGTAATTCAAGTAATCTTTTAAATAAGAAAAAATATATGTAATAAAGGTATTTTGATTTCCACTTTTGAAAATTATCTGTTCCCATTTCCTGCCCACTTTCTTTTTGGAGTGCTTTCATTGTTTACTTGTTTGTTTCAGTTCTTTCTCTATTAATATAAATTATCTGGTAAATACATGTTTACCAGGTCCTTTGTTACAGAGCCTGCAAATAAATACTTTCTTTAAGCATGTTTTGGAAGGAATCCAGCATGGGCTTGCCCTCTGTAAGTTACACAGAGAACATCCCATTGTTTTTCTCCTGATGTTATTGCAACATCTTATAATGTTTAGATGAAACAGTGAGTTGCCTTTCTCACATTTTATAAAAGAGAAAGAGGGCTTCCCTGGTGGTCCAGTGGGTAAGGACACTGCCTTGCAGTGCAGGTGACACCGGTTCGATCCCTGGCCTGGGAAGAGCCCACGTGCCGCGGAGCGGCTGGACCGATGTGTCCAACTGCCGAGCCGGAGCTCTGGAGCGCATGCATCCAGAGCCAGCGCTCTGCGACAACAGAGGCCACCGCGATGGGAGGTCCACATGGTCCAAAGAACAAAGATGGTTGAAAATGGACGAATGAAAGACCAATGGAAGTGGCCTGCCTGTTCCCCTCCCTCCCCACCCCACCAAAAAAAAAAAGAAAGAAATAAAAGTAGGGAATTTTTAAATATTGTAATTCCTATGTGAGGGGAGAAATGGAGTAGAGAATTCATACCAAACTATTAACAACTACCAACACTTTGTCTTTATTTTGCTCAGAAATAAAATAAAATCTTAGGTGTTCTTTGACACCCTCAGCCTCATCTGGAAGGACACCACTTTCATAGTTTCGCTGTGCGAGCTTCCAGCTTCTCACCTTCTCCCCCTGCATTTTTTAATGTTTTCAAGAGTGATACACTGTTGCTCTATCTTATTTTAATTTTTTATAAATAGAATTATGGTGTTCATATTCTATCAACTTTTGCATGCAAGATGCCCTTGAAGTCTCATAAATGCTCACTTTAAGTGAAAAAAATTATAGAATATGAATATCATAATTTTAAGTAATTTAAATAACCTAAGTAATTCAAGTAATCTTTTAAATAAGAAAAAATATATGTAATAAAGGTATTTTGATTTCCACTTTTGAAAATTATCTGTTCCCATTTCCTGCCCACTTTCTTTTTGGAGTGCTTTCATTGTTTACTTGTTTGTTTCAGTTCTTTCTCTATTAATATAAATTATCTGGTAAATACATGTTTACCAGGTCCTTTGTTACAGAGCCTGCAAATAAATACCTTCTCTAAGCCTGTTTCTTCTTCTAATCTCTAACTTTGATCATGGTACATTTTGTTATTAAGCTATTTCTGTTTTGAGGGGGTTGTATGTCCGCTGTATTTATCTAGGACTTCTAAGCCTAGCTTGCTGCAGTCCACGGGGTCGCCAAGAGTCAGACACAATGGACACGACTGAACTGAGCTGAATCTACGTTTATTAGTGAGATGACCCTGTGGTTGTTGTTGTTTTCCTCTTGCACTGTCCTGGTTTCGTTCTGGTATCCAGCCTACACTAGCTGTGCCGACCACGGGACCTGCCGTGCTTTCCTGTTGCCTGCGCCTGCTAAGTGGCCTCAGTCAGGTCTATGCTGCCCTGTCCACCGCAGCCTGCCAGGCTCCTCTGTCCATGGGATTCTCCAGGCGAGAATACTGGAGTGGGTTGCCATTTTCTCTCCAGAGAATCTTCCCAACCCATGTCTCTTACATCTCCTGCCTTGGCAGTTGGGTTCTTACCACTAGCGCCACCTGTAAGAACTTACAGAGATGATCTTTTCCTTGAAGATGTGGTAAAATTTCACTACCAGCATCATCTGAGACTAGCATTGTAGCGGGGAGGTGGCTGGGAGGTGTGAAGGTTTGTCAGATCAACTCTTTTTAATGCTAAAATGGCTTTATTTAGCTTTCTATTTGTTTTTCAGTGTCAGAAAGTTCTATTTCTTTTCTAGAAAATTAGCCACTTAATCTATACTTCCAAACTGATGGACGTAAACTTGTGCAGCAGATTTCCTTATGATTTGTGTCATTTCTGTTGCCTCTGAGATACCTCACATTTTTTCTGTGCCTAGTGTACTTCATATATTTGGATGGCTGGATACTATTCTACTGTAAGGATAGCCACAGTCTATTTATTCAGTCACTAGTTGATGGCTGTTTGGGTTGTTTTCATTTCTGGCTGTTATGAATGATGCTGCCGTGAATAGGCATGTATGTTTGTGCAGACACATGCTTTCATTTTGGAGGGCCTATACCGAGGGGTGTAACTTCTCCCGAGACAGAAATGGGAGGAAATTCTTCCACACCAGCAGCATGCAAGGACACCCCGGTAAAGACGCTCTGCTTTTCTGCCAGGAGTGGCTGCATGTCTCTCCATTCTACCCATTGCCTTTAGCCAGCACCTTCGCTGGTTGATTGTTCGCTTGAGAATATGACCCAACCTTTTCATCTTGAGGAGAGTGAATCCTTGGCGATTCCGCCCGTGTGGCGCTCATATCGTCCTTCAGGACAGGAAGTACGAACAGACCCCCTAAGGAGTCAGCCCCCAGCTTCCATGAAGACTCTTCCTTCTGGTGGCGGTAGCTCTCTTCCTCCCCTGGATAACCAGCGCCAGTCCTCTAGCAGCCACCGTGACCTCCCCTTTCTTATTCTCTCGGTGGCCTCAGGACACTGCAGCACCACTAACCTCGCAGTTTAGGTCCAGTTCGGGAGACCAGGTGATGGGTCTGCTGCTAGTGGTGGAAGAGGAAGAGAGCCTGTGGGGATTGTTAGCTGGGCGGGTTATGGTGTTGGAACAGAACAGACTTGCGAAGTTAGCTACAGGTCTTCTTCGCATCAAATGATCTAACAGTTCCTCTCCTAGAACACGTCCAAGAGAACTGAAAACAGGTGTTCAAATAAATACATGTGCACACATGTTCACAGCAACGCTATTCACATTAGCCAAAAGATGAATATGGCCCACACAGCCATCAGTGGGTGAATGAATAATCAAATGGGGTATGTACATATCATGGAACATTAAATTCGTCAATAAAAAGGAATGATGTATCAATGCATGTTTCAAGGTGAATGAACCTCAAAATAAAAGTAACCCAGACACAAATGGTCACTTACTGTGTGATTCCATTGGTTAGACATGTCCAGAAGGTAAATCCAAAGAAACAGACAGCAGATTGGGGATTTCTGGGGAGAGAAAGGAGAGGGGAGCAACTGCTTAACAGGACAAGTTTCATTTTATAAGGGAATGAAAATGTTTTGTGAATAGACAGAGGCGGTGGTTATATAACCTGCTGACTGTACTAAATGCTGAGTTGTCTGTTTTAAAGTGATTATTTTTATGCTACGTGAATTTCACCTCAATAAAAATGGACAAACAAAACCCCCTACGGGGACTTCCCTGCAGTCCAGTGGGTAGGACTTCACCTTCCAGTGCACGGAGATACAGGTGTAATCCCCAGTCGGGGAGCTAAGATCCCACGTGACGCATGGCCAAAAAACCAAAATGTAAAACAGAAACGATATTGTTCTAATATTGTTGAGTTCAATAAAAACTTTTAAAAATGGTCCACATCAAAAAATCTAAAAGGAAAAAAACCATCTGTGGTTTTACACCCATTGCACACTTAGCCTGCCCGGCTGCTCTATCCATGGGGTTTTCCGGGCAAGAATACTGGAGTGGGTTGCCATTTCTTCCTCCCCATTTAAGTGACAGATTATTCTTAATATTTATTTCCTTTCATAGATGTTCATCTCTCTGCCACCCCTCTTTTAAGGATTTTTTTAAAATGTTTGGCCTCTTTTTAATTGATTTTTTTGTTTATTCCTTTTCATCCATCTTTGTTCTTTGTCCTGTGTGGCCTCTTTCGTTGCAGAGCACCGGCTCTGGGCGCATGCACTCCAGAGCGCTGGCTCGTAATTGGACACACAGGTCCAATCGTGGGATCTTCCCAGGCCGGGGTTCGATCTGGTGCCCCTTGCACTGCAGGGCAGACTCTTTACCCACTGGACCACCGGGGAAGCCCTAGGGATATTTTTGATTAACTGTAGGCAAGGAGTTGTTACTAATTTTAGGATAAATGCTTAGATTAGATATGAAGATATTTGAGAACGAAACAAGAGAGATCGAATGAGCATTCCTCTTTGCTTATATGTTAGAGAAATTCCTTTGAGAGTGCTATGTTTTTAGTGAGAAATGGAATGATGTATCAATGCATGTTTCAAGGTGAATGAACCTCAAAATAAAAGTAACCCAGACACAAATGGTCACTTACTGTGTGATTCCATTGGTTAGACATGTCCAGAAGGTAAATCCAAAGAAACAGACAGCAGATTGGGGATTTCTGGGGAGAGAAAGGAGAGGGGAGCAACTGCTTAACAGGACAAGTTTCATTTTATAAGGGAATGAAAATGTTTTGTGAATAGACAGAGGCGGTGGTTATATAACCTGCTGACTGTACTAAATGCTGAGTTGTCTGTTTTAAAGTGATTATTTTTATGCTACGTGAATTTCACCTCAATAAAAATGGACAAACAAAACCCCCCTACGGGGACTTCCCTGCAGTCCAGTGGGTAGGACTTCACCTTCCAGTGCACGGAGATACAGGTGTAATCCCCAGTCGGGGAGCTAAGATCCCACGTGACGCATGGCCAAAAAACCAAAATGTAAAACAGAAACGATATTGTTCTAATATTGTTGAGTTCAATAAAAACTTTTAAAAATGGTCCACATCAAAAAATCTAAAAGGAAAAAAACCATCTGTGGTTTTACACCCATTGCACACTTAGCCTGCCCGGCTGCTCTATCCATGGGGTTTTCCGGGCAAGAATACTGGAGTGGGTTGCCATTTCTTCCTCCCCATTTAAGTGACAGATTATTCTTAATATTTATTTCCTTTCATAGATGTTCATCTCTCTGCCACCCCTCTTTTAAGGATTTTTTTAAAAAAATGTTTGGCCTCTTTTTAATTGATTTTTTTGTTTATTCCTTTTCATCCATCTTTGTTCTTTGTCCTGTGTGGCCTCTTTCGTTGCAGAGCACCGGCTCTGGGCGCATGCACTCCAGAGCGCTGGCTCGTAATTGGACACACAGGTCCAATCGTGGGATCTTCCCAGGCCGGGGTTCGATCTGGTGCCCCTTGCACTGCAGGGCAGACTCTTTACCCACTGGACCACCGGGGAAGCCCTAGGGATATTTTTGATTAACTGTAGGCAAGGAGTTGTTACTAATTTTAGGATAAATGCTTAGATTAGATATGAAGATATTTGAGAACGAAACAAGAGAGATCGAATGAGCATTCCTCTTTGCTTATATGTTAGAGAAATTCCTTTGAGAGTGCTATGTTTTTAGTGAGAAATTAACACATAAACAAAATCACTTTTCCTTGTAAGCTTGGAGCCCTAAGAGACGTCTTGAACTGTGTGGAATTGCTTCACGTAATGAATGATTTAAAGCAAAAGTAACAACCAAAATGTTAGCTGGTTACATTGGGTCCATTTGAGGAGAATAAGTCCTGTTTGGTGGAAGCAGCCACCCCAGGAAAGCACAGGTGCCCTTTCCATTATAAGACCCCTTAAGGACCATAATACAGACCAATTAGGTAGGTACAAACCCAGATGTGTCTCAATTTGTCAGAAGCCTTGCGCTGTTTCCCCCACATGGTTGGGGTCTGATAAAATCCCATACATGGTTTGGCCCAACACATTCTTCTCAGTATTTACATCCCAAGGGGAATCTTAAGGGACATTTAATCCTCATGTTTCTGGTTCATTTTCCCTTAACTCATCAAAATGAGGTTATGAAAGATTGCTTTGATCTCTAACAGGACTTGTTCACGAGAGACATGAGGCCATTACTTTCAAAACAGAAACCTCCGGTCTGCCAAGAGTCCAGGAGTTAACAGCATGACGTGAGAGTTTCTTTCGAAGCCCCTGACCCTGCAGACCCAACCGGGTCCTAAACTTGGCTCGGTGAGGCCTGCTGCCCTCCAGCCTAATAAAGCCCATTAATTAACTGTCAGACCAGCTGTGTAACAAGTGAGTTCTTAGTGGCTGTGCCATTTTCTTGGTTCCAGGCCAGAAACGATAGGTATAAACCTTACACCATTAGTGAGACATTTCAGGGAGAAATTGAGATTTGCATAATGAAGGGCTGCCTTCCAAATAAAATTGTGCCTTGAAGGACATGTATTTTTTTAATGGTGAAAATGTAAATCTGTTCACAGCAGCCTCTTTTGGGTTCTTCCAGAGACCATAACACACGTAAGGGTGAGTTACTATGAAGCTAATCACAGAATCCCCTGTCCTGTTGGTATAATATTTGTGGAGCTCAATGCCCAAGATATAAGGATGGGAAATGAGTACATTATAAACCTACAACCTGAATTCCTGCTCCAATAAACCTAAACGGTCCTCTGCTGAGGGAACACTGTAAAAGGCACTAGACTTGAGACTTGAGGGGTTGTAGTTAAAGTTCTTTAATTTGTCAGGAAAAGGAACTAAGTCATGCCAGATTGAACTACAAGAAGAATTTGTTGCGATGATAGGTGGGTGTCTTGCTGTATTAAAGAATGATCTGGACACAGCGTTTAGGAAGGCCAGGAGCTCCTAGGAATTTTGGTTGCTAGTGTTTCTCACTTTCATACTGACCCGAGAATTCAAAGCAGAAACATCAGAGGGGATTCAGCCTGGGACACGATTCTACGATTCTGTGAATGAGGGCAAAGACAGGCTAAGGAATCTTGATGATCACCCTCGCCCCCACCACACACACCAATGAAGTAGTTACTTATTTAAATAACCAGAGGAAAGTCTTAGAATCTGAACAGAAAGTTGCCCCTTCTTCAGCCCTAACACTTGGGCATCTGTTAGAACACTTCCTACGATGGGACACTGCTTATGAGGAGAGCCTATTCCATTATTGTCTTGGTGTTTAGTCACTAACTCGTGTCCAGCTCTCAGGAGCCCGTGGACTGTGGCCGGCCGGGCTCCTCCCTCCATGGGATTTTCCAGGCAAGAATACTGGAGTGGGTTGCCATTTCCTTCTCCAAGGGATCTTCCTGATCCAGGAATAGAACCCACGTCTCGTGCATTGGCAGGCAGATTCTTTACTGCTGACTCTCCTGGGAATCTTTATTCCATTGTTGGGCCATATGAACTATAAAAGGTCTTATATTAAGTGAAGTGTGACTTCTCCCCTTTTGGTTCACTGTCTAGACTTTAAGCGCTCAAACCAAGTCTTCCACAACGTATATAAGAGAATCATTTATATGTAGAAGACAAATCAGTACCTCGGCCTCTTAGCTTTCTCTTGTTCTAGCTAAGCATGTTTCATGGCTTCGGGTGGTTTTCGTAAAAATGGAGTTTTTCAGCTGGTCCAGCCTCTTCTGTGCATCATTCAGTCCCACGTGGCCCTCCCCGTGGCATCTAGGACGGAACAGACACTCCAGACATGGTCCAGACAGCCGGCTTCTGTTAGCGTGGCTTTGGGTTGTACTACAGTTTCGAGGTTGACTCCGGCCGGGAACTGCTGCTAAGTCAGGTCTCTCCTGTCCCGCCTTGTGTAGTTAAAGTTCTTTAATTTGTCAGGAAAAGGAACTAAGTCATGCCAGATTGAACTACAAGAAGAATTTGTTGCGATGATAGGTGGGTGTCTTGCTGTATTAAAGAATGATCTGGACACAGCGTTTAGGAAGGCCAGGAGCTCCTAGGAATTTTGGTTGCTAGTGTTTCTCACTTTCATACTGACCCGAGAATTCAAAGCAGAAACATCAGAGGGGATTCAGCCTGGGACACGATTCTACGATTCTGTGAATGAGGGCAAAGACAGGCTAAGGAATCTTGATGATCACCCTCGCCCCCACCACACACACCAATGAAGTAGTTACTTATTTAAATAACCAGAGGAAAGTCTTAGAATCTGAACAGAAAGTTGCCCCTTCTTCAGCCCTAACACTTGGGCATCTGTTAGAACACTTCCTACGATGGGACACTGCTTATGAGGAGAGCCTATTCCATTATTGTCTTGGTGTTTAGTCACTAACTCGTGTCCAGCTCTCAGGAGCCCGTGGACTGTGGCCGGCCGGGCTCCTCCCTCCATGGGATTTTCCAGGCAAGAATACTGGAGTGGGTTGCCATTTCCTTCTCCAAGGGATCTTCCTGATCCAGGAATAGAACCCACGTCTCGTGCATTGGCAGGCAGATTCTTTACTGCTGACTCTCCTGGGAATCTTTATTCCATTGTTGGGCCATATGAACTATAAAAGGTCTTATATTAAGTGAAGTGTGACTTCTCCCCTTTTGGTTCACTGTCTAGACTTTAAGCGCTCAAACCAAGTCTTCCACAACGTATATAAGAGAATCATTTATATGTAGAAGACAAATCAGTACCTCGGCCTCTTAGCTTTCTCTTGTTCTAGCTAAGCATGTTTCATGGCTTCGGGTGGTTTTCGTAAAAATGGAGGTTTTCAGCTGGTCCAGCCTCTTCTGTGCATCATTCAGTCCCACGTGGCCCTCCCCGTGGCATCTAGGACGGAACAGACACTCCAGACATGGTCCAGACAGCCGGCTTCTGTTAGCGTGGCTTTGGGTTGTACTACAGTTTCGAGGTTGACTCCGGCCGGGAACTGCTGCTAAGTCAGGTCTCTCCTGTCCCGCCTTGTGCAGTGAATATAAATGCCGCCTGAAAAGAACATTGAGGGCTTCCCTGGTGGTCCAGTGGGTGAGGACACCACCTTGCAGTGCAAGGGGCGCCGGTTCGATCCCCGGCCTGGGAAGATCCCATGTGCCGCGGAGCAGCTGGACCGATGTGTCCAATTACCAAGCCGGAGCTCTGGAGCGCATGCGCCCAGAGCCGGCGCTCTGCAGCGAGAGAGGCCACTGCGATGGGAGGCCCACACAGGCCAAAGAACAAAGATAAATAAATGAAAGATCAATAGAAGTGGCCAACAACAACAAAAAAAGAACACTGAGTAGTTACTGCTTAGATGATTTTGGTTTTTGACCCTGCCTTCTGCTCTATGAACTGTCTTTCCACACATCATTGATAAGCTTGCCACTACTCCAAGTCACTAATTAAAAAACAAAAACAAAACTGTTGAACAGACCCCAGGGCCAAGTGCAGAGCTGTTGATCTGGATTAGCAATATCTCCACAAGCTGACCCTGAGCTGGGGTCCCGTGAGTGCCGTTATGCAACCACCTGTGCATTCTGCAGAGTATGTCTGAGGAAAGAACTGTTTCTCTAAACATTGGTAGGCTTACTTGTGAAAAAACAAAAAATAACAAAAACGTTCTCAGTGTGTTTATTATTGTGCCAAGCGAATCACTCAGAAGGTGAGTATCTTTTCATGTGTGTCTGTGGGGAATGTTATCTGGGGGCCCATAGAACACCTGGGAAGCGCCGATTGAGCCCTGCTAGCCTGAGGACACACGGTTCAGATGGAATCCTGGGATTTACATGAGCGTCTGGATCAGGTGCTGTGCTGTAGTCTCGATAAAGTCTACCCGCCGCATGCCTCTGCTCTGCCGGTCTACCCGCTCTTGGGGGTTAGCATGGAGCCAGAGACGTTTAGCATGTCCGTGGTCTAAAATGGAGTTTTCAGCTGGTCCAGCCTCTTCTGTGCATCATTCAGTCCCACGTGGCCCTCCCTGGCATCTAGGACGGAACAGACACTCCAGACATGGTCCAGACAGCCGGCTTCTGTTAGCGTGGCTTTGGGTTGTACTACAGTTTCGAGGTTGACTCCGGCCGGGAACTGCTGCTAAGTCAGGTCTCTCCTGTCCCGCCTTGTGCAGTGAATATAAATGCCGCCTGAAAAGAACATTGAGGGCTTCCCTGGTGGTCCAGTGGGTGAGGACACCACCTTGCAGTGCAAGGGGCGCCGGTTCGATCCCCGGCCTGGGAAGATCCCATGTGCCGCGGAGCAGCTGGACCGATGTGTCCAATTACCAAGCCGGAGCTCTGGAGCGCATGCGCCCAGAGCCGGCGCTCTGCAGCGAGAGAGGCCACTGCGATGGGAGGCCCACACAGGCCAAAGAACAAAGATAAATAAATGAAAGATCAATAGAAGTGGCCAACAACAACAAAAAAAGAACACTGAGTAGTTACTGCTTAGATGATTTTGGTTTTTGACCCTGCCTTCTGCTCTATGAACTGTCTTTCCACACATCATTGATAAGCTTGCCACTACTCCAAGTCACTAATTAAAAAACAAAAACAAAACTGTTGAACAGACCCCAGGGCCAAGTGCAGAGCTGTTGATCTGGATTAGCAATATCTCCACAAGCTGACCCTGAGCTGGGGTCCCGTGAGTGCCGTTATGCAACCACCTGTGCATTCTGCAGAGTATGTCTGAGGAAAGAACTGTTTCTCTAAACATTGGTAGGCTTACTTGTGAAAAAACAAAAAATAACAAAAACGTTCTCAGTGTGTTTATTATTGTGCCAAGCGAATCACTCAGAAGGTGAGTATCTTTTCATGTGTGTCTGTGGGGAATGTTATCTGGCGGAGCCCATAGAACACCTGGGAAGCGCCGATTGAGCCCTGCTAGCCTGAGGACACACGGTTCAGATGGAATCCCCTGGGATTTACATGAGCGTCTGGATCAGGTGCTGTGCTGTAGTCTCGATAAAGTCTACCCGCCGCATGCCTCTGCTCTGCCGGTCTACCCGCTCTGTTAGAGGAGAGAGTTTAGCATGGAGCCAGAGACGTCCCTGATGGTCCAGTGGCTCGGACACTGTGCTGCTAGTGCAGGGGGCGGGAGTTTGATCCCTGGTCAGGGAACTAAGAACCCACACACATTCAACAAACTGAGCCTAAGAGCGAAAGATGGAGAAGCGATTGGCAGCCCACTCCAGTATTCTTGCCTAGAGAATCCTGTGGACAGAGGTGCCTGGCGGTGGCTCCGGGCCACGGGGTCGCAGAGAGTCAGACGTGACCGAGTGACTAACATGCACACGGGAGAGGAGGAGGAGCCGAGGTGCACGCTGGCGCGGGGCTTCAGGGACGGGGTCAGCTCTGCTGCCTGCGAAGCCTTGGGATGGACGCATACACTCCTTCTCTTGTCCTTAGGATACCCAGCATGCCTGGATTCCATTTAGCCTTTATCCTTTCTGACATTCTTCCTCTTCACTTTTCTTTCTTGATCACCTTTGGTTCTTATTTCGATCTTTCACCTTTAATACGTGTCAACATTTTATTCTTTTACATGTTCTGTATCCTCATTAGCACCTATATTCGTTCTTGGGACATTTCTATTCAGTTCAACAGCACCATCTTAGAGCTGGATTTGTTTGTACGGTGGATGTATTTCTGAAAAAACAATGAGTTTCAGAAATTGAATTGTATTTTTAACACACTCACCGAGAATCAAAGTTATAGATCCTTCCAGTGGATCTTTTTTTTTTTTTTTTTTTGTAAAGTTAAAGTCAAATAACCTCTAATTTGCCAATTGTGTAAGTCTGTAAATTTAGTTTTCTTAAGTCATGGTTAATCTATATCAATAAACACTTTTAAGTTTATCAAGTAGCAAAGTAGCTGCTCGGTTGGCCAGAATTAATTGATGTGATTTCATGACTGTGTCCAGCTTTATAGTATGATTTAAGGTTTACACTTAGTAAATTAAATGAGATCATTGTATAACTGCCCCCAGCCCGGGGCTGACTCAACGTGTGACGTGTGCAATGGAATAATGAATCTAGACCAGCCCGGATGGTTCCGCCCAATCCCTTGCCCTTCATGTCCCTTGTTCATTCACCAACCGCGATGGAGTGCTGAGAATCTTCTGGAAACTTGGAATACAAATGCCCCTGGTTTAATTCACGTCAGACAGCTACCTAAGAGTAATCCCAGTCCCCCAATCTGAAATCCCTGCAAAGATATTAATTACTAATTCAGTGGGGATGGACAGGATCCACGGAGACAAGCAGGCATTCTGGACTCGAGCTGGGAAGAAGCTCCAATGGGAACTTCCCAGAGACTGGAACCCAGCCAGGGGCTCTTACCGGCACACGGACAGAAAAGTCCATGCTGAGTCTAAGGGCAAGTAACAGACGGACAGTAGGTCCACTTCTGGCCCTGTCTCCATAGGTGAGTGATCAGGGTGGAAGGCTAAGGAAAACAGACGGTATTCTGTTAGAATCTGCTCCCCACGTGCCTAAACTATTCTAAACACTTCGCGGCTATGGATTTCTTAAGTCCTTACAGCGCCCCCATGAGGTAGGTTCTGCGATCGTTTCTGTTTTACAGAGGAGATGACCACGGGCACAGAAAGGTAGTGTACTTTCCCTAAGGCTGCACAGCCTGTACACGGCAGGGCTGGGGTCCATCCAGGCAGGCTGACCCTGGAGCCCAGGCCTTGGTGGCCACGGGACTCGAGCGAGGCAGCAGTGGGTGGGAGCCTCTCAGCTGCGCAATGCCGCTCAGGGGAGGACACGGATGTTAGTGCCACAGATACCAGCGCCGGGCCTCGTGCCCGCTCACGCGCACGGATGCTCTTGGTTTACCCAGCGATAGCTTCATCAGGTGATTTACGCACATCCCCTGCTGTTGAAACAAGTATACAGCAACCTAGTTCTAGCGGATTATGAAAGAGAGGTTTTTAAAAATCCCAGTGCCTTATGGGGGAAGTCAGATTTTGCCCTGGGCCAGGGCTGATAGAACACCTTAGGTCAGGAGGACCTCCAAGGTTCCCTGCTCAGACCCCCGCCCCCACCCTGTGCACTTGACTTTCTCTCACATCCCCAGAAATCCAGGTGGCCTGGGTGTCTGGATAATGGATTAGAGATAGGTGTTGATGGATGAGGACCGATGAGACCAAACGGGTAAAACGTGATTCATTAACCTAGGCATCCCTTGATAACTAAAAATATCAGAGCTGGGGGCTGTCTTTTGAAACACAGATCTGAACGTGTCTCCTCTGCTGAAAGCATGTTGATGGCTCTCCTTGCCGAGGGCAGAGACTCGAGGTCGTGCACAAGGTCCTCTGAGAGCTGGGCTCCGCCCCTCCCACCAGGGCAGAGGCCACTTCAGGTCGAGGTAGGGTGGCTTCTTGCCGGTTGTCTTCCATCCCCAGGACGCTGGACCACTTCTTCTTCTTCTACCCCTCCCAGCCACCTTCTGCTTGTTTTTCCTCATCAAGCTGAAGTTGCACCTCCATGGCGAAGCATTTCCTCCTCCAGCTTTCAGGGGTCTCTCCCTGTCTGCCTCAGTTCTACAGCCCTGAGCTCTCTGTGGCCTAGATTCAAATGCTTGAAGAAACTAGGGTTTGGCTTTTTTCTTTTCTGCCTAGGTTGGAAATTGCTTGCCTGCATGTGAAGGCACATCTGACTCTTTGTGACCCTTTGAACTACAGCCCGCCAGGCTCCTCTGTCCATGGGATTCTCCAGGCAAGAATACTGGAGTGGGTTGCCTTGCCCTCCTCCAGGGGAACTTCCCGACTCAGGGATTGAACCCAAGTCTCTTATGTCTCTGGCATTAGCAGGTGCGTTCTTTACGAGAGCCACCTGGGAAGCCCGGAAACTGCTTGAACATCAGGCTCACATCTCGTACTTTGTGCCTGGCATATGGTCAGTGGTCAGTGCCCAGGATGTATGTGCGGTATTTGCTCAAAATGATGCCGAGAAAGCTCCCTGCACCAGGATTTTGGTGGGAAGAGCACACAGCCTGAGCTGACGCCCAGCGCGTGCCTTCTGTGGCTTGTCCACGGAAGCCTTGTCGGGGAGGCTCTTTTGGAGGAGGGAAGTTGTTCGCAGATGGAGAGAAAAATCAGGCTGTGGGTTTCTGGAGAAGGCAAAATTATAATTTGCATTCCTCTGCGGAGTGAGAACTCTGTAATTGAGGATTTTGTCTAATTGCTCCTCTGTGTTTCGCAGGCACCGCTGCTCCTCGGGTGGCCCTGGGGTTGATGGAGAAGCCCTGCTCAGTGACGGCTGCAGGACAGCTGACCCGGGTAGGGGGCAGGTCAGTCCTGAGTCAGGCTTTCGTTCCCCATAGTCCTGTGTGTTCAGCATTTGGAGGGCAGAGGGTGTTGGCGCTGGCGAGGGGTCCCACGCACTATTGCAGCAGCCTTCTTGGTCTGTGGCTGCTCCAGGTTCCGCTCTGAGCAGCTGGTGGCCAGAAGCGAGGGGACGCCGGGGGCAGGCACATCGCGTTCTCTCTGTAGCTGGGCTCTCCTTGTCTGCACGTGTGAGGTCGAAAGCCCTCTTACTCATTCTCTCTATGGACTTTTGGGAAAGTTACCTACTTCTCTGGGCTTCCCAGGTGGCGCTCATGGTAAAGAACCCACCCGCCGATGCAGGAGATGTCAGAGACCCAGGTTCAATCCCTGGGTCAGGAAGATCCCCGGGAGGAGGGCATGGCAACCCCTCCAGTCTTGCCCGGAGAATCCCGTGGACAGAGGAGCCTGGCGGGCTGCAGTCCTCCATAGGGTGGCAAAGAGTCGGACATGATGAAGCGACTTAGCACGCACACACGCACCTGCTTCTTTTAAAGACTTAGTTTTGAGCGTCCCTAAGTGGCAGTGAGAATGGCAAGCGGCAGCCTCGAGTACCGAGCGGGGCATTAGGCGTCACGGGTCCCCTCTTCACCTGATCCTCACACAGGTTCAGACCCAACCCAACCTGTGCTGGGTATTGCCAGCAATCTTTTCTCTTTTTAAATGAAAGGCACATCAAAAAAGAGAAGTTATGGCCATTTTTGTCAATCACGGGCAAACGCCCAGGCAAACGAGCACCCTTTCCATTCAGCTTTTTATAACAGGCAGCTCTTTGTGGTCGTGAGTTACGGCTGCAGATGTTCAGCCCACAGGAAGGCATGTTTCCAGGTGGGGCAGGGCCTCGCTAAGTAAGACAGCGATGTCTCCAGCTGTTCCACCTCTCTCTGGGGTCATCGCTGGCTTCAGATCCCTTCACACACAGCCACACCTTGTACACAGGTCAGGCCTGGCCGAAAAGAACATGCTGGAGGTTCTGAAGTGGACACAAGCACCTCGGATGTTGCTGCAATATAGCACGGGGCTAGACCCGGAACAGTGTGTGCCTGTGTGTGCGTGTCTGTGTGTGCGTGCCTGTGTGTGCGTGCCTGTGTATAGGGAGGCAGCCCATTGACAGGCCCAGGGATGGTGGATCAGAGGTCCGGTCAGGAAAGGAGAAGTCCTACCAAGTGTTTCAAACAGAATTCAGTACAGAAAGTTGGTTGTAGAAGTACAGGAAGGCCGGACAGAACAACAACAAAAGAGGGTGAGGGAGAGGCTACAGTAGGAACCAAACAAAGAGACTGTGGTGAGCAATTACGCGAACGGTATGGTGGCCAAGGGGCTGGCGAGATCGCCCTTATATAAGTAACTTCGCACACGCGTGGCTGAGCTAACGGACCCTCATTAGAGCCCTGAAATGAAGTATGAGGAGCTCAAAGCTGCCGTTCACCCCACAGGCACCCACCACCCGGGGTGCTCTCGATTTTGAGCTTTAAGAGGCTGCAGCCTGGGCTTCCCTGGTGGTCCAGTGGATAAGGACACCGCCTTGCAGTGCAAGTGGTGCCTGTTCGATCCCTGGCCTGGGAAGATCCCACGTGCCACGGCTGGACCAATGTGTCCAATAACTGAGCTGGAGCTCTGGAGCACTTGCGCCCAGAGCCGGTGCTCTGCGACAACAGAGGCCACTGCGATGGGAGGCCCACACGGTCCAGAGAACAAAGATGGATGAAAATGGATAAATCAAAGTCCAATAGAAGTGGCCCGCCCACCCCCCTCCCTCTGCCCCCAACCCGTCCCCCGCAAAAAAAAATTAAGAAAAAAAAAAGAGGTGGCAGCCTTGGCGGCTGGGGCCTAGCACCCCCGCGCTGGAGGGTCAGAGCGGAGAGAACGACCCGAGCCAGGTCCTCAGGTGAGTGCCACTCCTAACCCAGAGAAAACTACCAGGCAGGAAACTAAGAAGACTTGCTCGTCTAGAGCTGGGGCACTGGGTGAAGCCCAAAACAAGACTGAGGCGGAGGAGGCGGCATCATGCGTCCTAGGGGGGCAAGACGGTGGTCTCTCCCGCGAAGGAGAGAGAGGAAGCCCGGCTCTGCCTCCCTGGCCGCGCCTGCGGGCCGCCTGGAACCGCAGAGCAGACGCCTGGAGAGATGCCTTGGGACGCTCCGTCTTGGACTCGGGCTCGCGGCCGTGGCAGGGACGCCTGCCCACGCCTGACCCAGACGCCGTACAGACGGTGACCTGCCCGCTGGAGATCGCCGTGTGGCCTTCCCTGGGGACCCAGTGCCTAAGCATCTGCCTGGCAATGCAGGGGATGCACGTGCAATCCCTGGTCCGAGGGAATCGCACATGCCCCGGGGCAACTAAGCCAGCGACCCACAGCGGCAGCGCCCGGGGCCACCGCCGCTACGGAAGCCCAGGTTCTGGAGCCCACGGTGCACAGAAGGGAAGCCACTGCCATGCAAAGCCTGCGCACCTCTGCGAGAGAGCGGTCCCCCTTCACCGCAACCAGAGAGCCCGCGTGCGGCAACAAAGACCCAGCACAGCCAAACATAGACATCGTTTTTTAAAGAAGATTCCCTTGACTCTGCAAAATGTTACCAGTGTCAGCTCCAGGGAACAGGAGATTTGGCCCAGCCTCCATTTCTAGGCAAGAACTTTCCCGGATTCTTCCAGGGAGAAAGGGACAACTCCTCCTGCCAATCAGGGATGAGATTAAGTCTTCAGCCAGGGAGGACACTGGCAGAAAGGTCAGGGAGGTTTGAGTCTCATCTAATTTGATTTAAATAGCAAAACGATATGTGTTATTTCTTACCTGTTTGGGTTTGTGGAATGAGATTCATACACACTACACAAGTAATGTCTCTATCTCAGGGGAGGCAAAGAAGGGTCCCCCCACCCCATTTATGACAGGGAAGAGGTCCGGAGGGATGATCGTAGGATTGTTCTAGGCCGAAATAGGGCATCCTTGCCCACAGGACTGAAATTCTGGATCTTCTCTGAGTTGGCTAAATGAAGGAGCAGCCTTGCCTCTGTTTCTGTTTCTGGTATTGACAGCACTGTAAAGCTGGTGGAGGGCAAGGAACAGGAAGGGCAGTCTATCAAAGCACCGACCTGTGTGCAAGTTGTAGGCCATCAGAGGACAAGACTTCAAAGCACTGGCGCAGCCCACGAGAAGCTGTTGCCCAAGAAGAGCCCAGAGAGCGTCTCAGGATTCCATTTCCTGTTGGAAACAAGAAGATGAAGCGGCGTGGGTGCTCTTGGCGACCCTGTGGACTGTGGCCGCCAGGCTCCTCTGTCCCTGGGACTCCCCAGGCAGGAAGACTGGAGTGGTGGCTGTTCCTTCTCCAGGGATCTTCCCAACCCAGGGACTGAACTCCTATCTCCTGCATCGCAGGCAGATTCTCTACCACGGAGCCACCCGGGAAGCCCAGAAGTCAAGTAGCTGGGTCTTACTTCTTTAATGTTCGGTTCATTTAGGGTGCTGGGGATATTTGATCCAGTATCAGTGTTTTTCACTACCATTGTGAAAGAATCACTGGCAGCAGTAATTTTATCCCAAAACAATTCAGTTTAGGTAGGATCCGTGATTATACCTTTTTTTTTTTTTTTTTCTTAATCTTCCTGGTTGAGAAAACTCTTTCGTTATACTTGGTAGGAGGAAACTAACTACCCAGAAGAAAACAGGTGCTTCTCTTGGGAAAAGAAAATTGTAGAAAATCAAAAAATTCGAGACTTGTTAGTTTGCTTTTTTAAAACAAAAAGCATTTCTAAGCAAGGTTTTCACATTTCCACTATTAGCCACTCGCTTTTCATGATGGAAAGGATATTAGAAGTTTAAAAAAGGGAGGAAACAGGGCTTCCCCTGGTGGTCCAGTGGATAAGGACACCGCCTTGCAGTGCAAGGGGCGCCGGTTCGATCCCTGGCCTGGGAGGATCCCACGTGCCGCGGAGCGGCTGGACTGATGTGTCCAGTAATGGTGTTATTTCTTACCTGTTTGGGTTTGTGGAATGAGATTCATACACACTACACAAGTAATGTCTCTATCTCAGGGGAGGCAAAGAAGGGTCCCCCCACCCCATTTATGACAGGGAAGAGGTCCGGAGGGATGATCGTAGGATTGTTCTAGGCCGAAATAGGGCATCCTTGCCCACAGGACTGAAATTCTGGATCTTCTCTGAGTTGGCTAAATGAAGGAGCAGCCTTGCCTCTGTTTCTGTTTCTGGTATTGACAGCACTGTAAAGCTGGTGGAGGGCAAGGAACAGGAAGGGCAGTCTATCAAAGCACCGACCTGTGTGCAAGTTGTAGGCCATCAGAGGACAAGACTTCAAAGCACTGGCGCAGCCCACGAGAAGCTGTTGCCCAAGAAGAGCCCAGAGAGCGTCTCAGGATTCCATTTCCTGTTGGAAACAAGAAGATGAAGCGGCGTGGGTGCTCTTGGCGACCCTGTGGACTGTGGCCGCCAGGCTCCTCTGTCCCTGGGACTCCCAGGCAGGAAGACTGGAGTGGTGGCTGTTCCTTCTCCAGGGATCTTCCCAACCCAGGGACTGAACTCCTATCTCCTGCATCGCAGGCAGATTCTCTACCACGGAGCCACCCGGGAAGCCCAGAAGTCAAGTAGCTGGGTCTTACTTCTTTAATGTTCGGTTCATTTAGGGTGCTGGGGATATTTGATCCAGTATCAGTGTTTTTCACTACCATTGTGAAAGAATCACTGGCAGCAGTAATTTTATCCCAAAACAATTCAGTTTAGGTAGGATCCGTGATTATACCTTTTTTTTTTTTTTTTCCTGAATCTTCCTGGTTGAGAAAACTCTTTCGTTATACTTGGTAGGAGGAAACTAACTACCCAGAAGAAAACAGGTGCTTCTCTTGGGAAAAGAAAATTGTAGAAAATCAAAAAATTCGAGACTTGTTAGTTTGCTTTTTTAAAACAAAAAGCATTTCTAAGCAAGGTTTTCACATTTCCACTATTAGCCACTCGCTTTTCATGATGGAAAGGATATTAGAAGTTTAAAAAAGGGAGGAAACAGGGCTTCCCCTGGTGGTCCAGTGGGTAAGGACGCCGCCTTGCAGTGCAAGGGGCGCCGGTTCGATCCCTGGCCTGGGAGGATCCCACGTGCCGCGGAGCGGCTGGACTGATGTGTCCAGTCACCAAGTCGGAGCTCTGGAGCGCATGCGCCCAGAGCCGGCGCTCTGCGACGGACACCACCGCGATGGGAGGCCCGCAGGAGCCAAAGAACAAAGACGGATGAAAATAGAGAAATGAAAGACCAATGGAAGTGGCCCGCCCGCTTCCCTCCTTCCCCAACCCGACCCCTGCCCAAAATAAATAAATAAATAAATCTTTTAAAAAAAAAGGGAGGAAACAGCCCTTCAAAAGGGACTGTGGGGTCTTCCCTGGTGGTCCAGTGGGTAAAGAGTCTGCCTGGCAGTGCAAGGGGCTCCTTTTCAATCCCTGGCCCTGGAAGATCCGGAGCGGCTGGACCAGGGTGTCCAATTACAAACCAGCACTTTGGAGCACATGCGCCCAGAGCCCATGCTCTGCAACAAGAGAGGCCACTGCACTGGGAGGCCCACACAGGCCAAAAGAATAAAGAGGTTGAAAGTGAATAAATAAAAAAAACAGTAAAAGAGGCTAAAATTAAAAATGATAATAATGGACTCAGAAAAAGTGAGTGAATAGGGCTTCCCTGGTGGCTCAGACCATAAAGAACCCGCCTGTAATGTGCGAGACCTGGGTTTACACCTTGGGTTGGGAGGATCCCTAGAGAAGGGAGTGGCTACCCACTCTAGTACTCTTGCCTGGAGAATCTCATGGACAGAGGAGCCTGGCGGGCTATAGTCCATGGGGTTGCAAAGAGTTGGACACATGGACTTAGAGAAACCAGGTACCAAAACAATTCAGTTTAGGTAGGATCCGTGATTATACCTTTTTTTTTTCCTGAATCTTCCTGGTTGAGAAAACTCTTTCGTTATACTTGGTAGGAGGAAACTAACTACCCAGAAGAAAACAGGTGCTTCTCTTGGGAAAAGAAAATTGTAGAAAATCAAAAAATTCGAGACTTGTTAGTTTGCTTTTTTAAAACAAAAAGCATTTCTAAGCAAGGTTTTCACATTTCCACTATTAGCCACTCGCTTTTCATGATGGAAAGGATATTAGAAGTTTAAAAAAGGGAGGAAACAGGGCTTCCCCTGGTGGTCCAGTGGATAAGGACACCGCCTTGCAGTGCAAGGGGCGCCGGTTCGATCCCTGGCCTGGGAGGATCCCACGTGCCGCGGAGCGGCTGGACTGATGTGTCCAGTCACCGAGCCGGAGCTCTGGAGCGCATGCGCACAGAGCCTGTGCTCTGCGACAACAGACACCACCGCGATGGGAGGCCCGCAGGAGCCAAAGAACAAAGACGGATGAAAATGGACAAATGAAAGACCAATGGAAGTGGCCCGCCCGCTTCCCTCCTTCCCCAACCCGACCCCTGCCCAAAATAAATAAATAAATAAATCTTTTAAAAAAAAAGGGAGGAAACAGCCCTTCAAAAGGGACTGTGGGGTCTTCCCTGGTGGTCCAGTGGGTAAAGAGTCTGCCTGGCAGTGCAAGGGGCTCCTTTTCAATCCCTGGCCCTGGAAGATCCGGAGCGGCTGGACCAGGGTGTCCAATTACAAACCAGCACTTTGGAGCACATGCGCCCAGAGCCCATGCTCTGCAACAAGAGAGGCCACTGCACTGGGAGGCCCACACAGGCCAAAAGAATAAAGAGGTTGAAAGTGAATAAATAAAAAAAACAGTAAAAGAGGCTAAAATTAAAAATGATAATAATGGACTCAGAAAAAGTGAGTGAATAGGGCTTCCCTGGTGGCTCAGACCATAAAGAACCCGCCTGTAATGTGCGAGACCTGGGTTTACACCTTGGGTTGGGAGGATCCCTAGAGAAGGGAGTGGCTACCCACTCTAGTACTCTTGCCTGGAGAATCTCATGGACAGAGGAGCCTGGCGGGCTATAGTCCATGGGGTTGCAAAGAGTTGGACACATGGACTTAGAGAAACCAGACACATAATAGACTCAGAGAAACTAGTCACTCACAAAAGGAATGACTTACAGAAAATGTTTCACTGTATTCCCCACAAGGGGCACAGAATTACTTAAAACTAGTCATCCTTGGCAGGCTGTGTGAAGTCAGAAGGATCTTCTGCCTCCAACCCAGTCCAGTTCATCCTCCAAGAGCACATGGCTCCTGCTGGGTGATTTCCATCTCCCACCTAGACTACGAACTGGATCCCTTGGAGATGAGCTGCGAGTGCAATTTTAAATTTGAATATTAGGTCACCCGGATCGAACGTGCTTTCAGTCACCATCGCCACTCAGATGAAGAACATGCTGAATTGAAGACCCGGTTCTGTTGGCCTTTAGCCTAATCAAGAAATTTATGGGCAGACAAATTTGTTAGGGAGCCAGACATCGTCTCTAAATCGAAACATCTCAAGTCATTTAGCAGCTGATCTATGGTGTCCCTGAGCTTCCTTGAGGTCAATTAGAGGACCACATTTAGTTCAGTGTTAAGACTTTAACAAACGACTGTTGTTTTTTTTTCTTTCTTTCTTTCTTTCTTGGTTACCAGAACTAATAAAAACTTCATGGAGATTTAGAGACACCTGAGGAAACCAGGGGTTCCCTGGTGACTCAGACGGTAAAGGATCTGCCTTCAGTGCGGGAGACCCAAGTTCGATCCCTGGTCAGGAAGATCCCCTGGAGAAGGGCATGGCAACCCACTCCCGTATTCCTGCCTGGAGAATCCCATGAACTGAGGAGCCTGGTGGGCTACAGTCCATGGGGTCGCAAAGAAGCAGACACTACTGAGCAACTAACACACACACGCATGCACACACACATTGAAACTAGGAGTGTGGGATTCCATGGCTACCGGTTCTGGTTCTTACTAGGAAATTCCGCATGCCCAGCTTTGAATGACAGAATGGGCAATCCGTCAAGGAATTGGGTCAATTGATATCCAGCCTGCCCAGATGGGGGCAACCTGGAACAATGTGGAGAATACCATCACAGACTGTTCAGTGCCTGCCACCCAGCACGGCCTGTCACACGCTGCCATTCAGGGAGGCGATAACTTCTCTGGCTTGTGCCTCTGAAAACATTCCGTGAGGGTTGGCGACTTGGTTGGTATTTCAGACAAAGAAATGAGGGCCTGGATTGAAAGCAGACAGGGCTTGAAGGCTTTAAGAATGGCAGATTTATGTCAGAATTCCAACAAAAATAGTTAGCAGCGGCCCCCTCCCTTTTCTTAAGGCAGCAGGAGACTCTAGATCCAAAATTCTGTATAATCCCTCTCTACGAAAATTCTAATAACAACAAACAGCTCTTTGGCACAGTGTATGCTATTCTTGGCAAAGCACAGAGTTCAGGTGACATCAAGGGTGACTATATAGATATATATACACAATGAAGTCACCTTATAATTAATTTCTGCAGATTGGCAAATTTCACTGCATAGGCGTTGAAATTTCTGCAAGACGGGAAAGACCATAAGCACAGAGGTAATGGCCTATGACACACACATGAGAGAAGAGTGCTAATTTCCTTTATATGCAAAGAGCTCTTAAAAGTGAAGAAAAAGATATGTCACCCAGTGGAATAATGGGCTTTCACGTGTGTTATAAATATTCTGATCTGATGTGACATTCATTCCTTCACCTGATATCTGTGACTTTCTCAGCCTTGTATTTTTTCTGTAGTCAAATCTGTGTGTCTTCCTATCGCGTTTATGCATAGAAAGGCGTTCCTCACTCTGAAATACATCTGTTTGATTTTGGATTTGGGAGGGCATTAACTTCTGATCCGGCTGCAGAATTTCTTGGGGAGCGCGGTTAAAGAGAAAAGAAGGACTCCCATTTTCCTAAATAATTAGCCAGTTTTCCAGCTTCATTTGTGGAGCGAGCCTTTCTTTCCTCACTGACGTGTGGTGTCACGTTGATCATATATGAAATGCTTACCTGCGCTAAACGCAGCACGTGCACTGGGTGGAGTGCCGCGGATGAATCCGAGGCATTTGCAACACGTGGCCATCCATCCTCCCTCTGCCCTCCCACCCGCTTCCTCCCCAGAGACTGCAAACAGAGGGAAGGAAGCCAGGAAAGCTTTCCACAAGGTCAGTTGCTCTGGATAATGTCTCGGAAGAAAAAAAGCAGGCTGGGATTTTATGGTTTAAAAACGATTACCTGCTTCAAGAACCCCGAGAGAGGGACCCTAGCCGTCAGGTACCGGGTGCTCACTCGGCTCCAGGCGCTGCTGTGACCACCGGCAAGAGGACCGTGCTCGTCCTCAGGACCACCCAGGATGTGGGTGCTGGCATCCACCCTGAGCTTAGAGATGAAGAAACAGACCCAGAGGGCTCAGGTCACTTCCCTCCACATCGCTTGGAAGGAGAGCCATCTGAAATGTGGCCGAACCATCCCACTGACACAGGTGCTAGGATCGTCACCTGCTTCAAAACGGTTCCTCTCAGCTCTCGAGCAGGAAGAGCCCTGCGGCTGCAGTACCGTGGGCTCTGGTGGGAGTGGTCCTGGGTGGGAAAGCGATGGAGCCAGGTGACGGGCACGGTTCTGGGAACTGTGGACCCCCAGCAATTTCTAGGTACACCTTGAGCTCCTGTCCTTCTCACAGCAACGCTTTTCCTTTCCAGGAAATCGAAGCAAAGGTTTTTCATCTCTGAACTGACTCAGGGAGGCGCGGCAGAGCCCTTCCTACCACAGGAAGCTGTGGTAGCTGAGAGAATTCTGTTTCAGTCCTTGGAGATGAGTGGCCTTTGTGTGTTTCCATTCATTACAATCTGTTGTTGAGTCTGCACTTGTGCTAAATGACTCGGGGGCTGCTAAGGTGACCGTGGGCACATGGCGGGGATGTCGCCCTGGTTCCAGGCAGTGATTATGGTACAAGTTTTGATGGTTCAAGGGGGCTTCATTGGTTGCTCAGTGGTTAAGAACCCGCCTGCCGATGCAGGAGATGTGGGTTCGATCCCTGGGTGGGGAAGATCCCCTGGAGGAGGGCATGGCCACCCACTCAAGGATTCTTGCCTGGAGAATCCCACCAACAGAGGAGCCTGGCGGGCTACAGTCCATGGGGTTTCAGAGCTGGACCTGGTCGAGTGACTAAACAGCAACAACAAATGATGACTCGAGGAGCCTCTGCCTTGGGAACCTGCTTTTCTCTCTGAAGTGGGGCTCCGTTCACATGAACTCAGAAGCACTGGACACTAGGTTTCGATCAAGTATCAAGGGTTGTGGATTCCTGGGTCTGCTTTGTCACTTCCATCTTCCTCACCAGCCCTCATTCAATGTTTTTATCCGGAAAAGAGGACTCACCGCCTAGCCATGTGTTTCTCCGTAGGTTACTGCAAGCGTCACACGCGTCTTACAGTAAGTTGCGGTGTAAGTCACCAAGTGTGAGCGACTCAGTCACGGCCGAGGCTTTATGACCCTGTGGACTGCAGCCCACGAGGCTCCTCTGTCCACGGGCTGCTTCAGGCAAGAAGGCTGGAGTGGGTAGCCATGCCCTTCTTCAGGGGATCTTCCTGAGCCGGGGATTGAACCTGCATCGCCTGCGTGGCAGGTGCATTCTGTACCGTCCGAGCCACCAGGGAAGCTGATGTCCCGATGCATAGTTTTACTCTTGAAAGCAGAGGCTATTAGGAGCGGGCTGTTTTCTGACGTGGCGCTCAGCGTGGGTGTGTTTGTTGGTGGTGGTGGTGGTGTGACCACCTTGGCACTAAGTGGCTGGTTCGGCCGATCCAGACTCGACTGTTGGCTGTGAATCAGAAACTCGCGGCCCCTCATTCTCGCCCCCAGGCTCGCGTCAGGCTCCCCGAGGAGGAGCCGTCTCGCGTTTTGGTCTGCTCAAACCACATCCTGCCTCTTTCCACTCTCCAGAAGACAGCTCGTGACCCCCGGTGGTTTTAAGATGCTGCAGGCTTCTCCGTGAAGCCCTCGCAGAAGGCTTTTTCGCAGAAGTGAAAATAATTCATCCAGCGGTTAACGTGTCAGGTCTGGGTATGGAGTTGACCCTCCCCCTGCAACCCTCAGCTTGATCCAGACCCCTGATTCGGGGAACAGACAGCTCCTCAGCCTCCTGACATTGTCTTTAAAAAGTCTAACAGCTTTCTAGACAGAAACAAAGCCCAAGACAGGAAAGACAGAGGTGTCCCTGAGAGGGGGCCACCCACTCAAGGATTCTTGCCTGGAGAATCCCACCAACAGAGGAGCCTGGCGGGCTACAGTCCATGGGGTTTCAGAGCTGGACCTGGTCGAGTGACTAAACAGCAACAACAAATGATGACTCGAGGAGCCTCTGCCTTGGGAACCTGCTTTTCTCTCTGAAGTGGGGCTCCGTTCACATGAACTCAGAAGCACTGGACACTAGGTTTCGATCAAGTATCAAGGGTTGTGGATTCCTGGGTCTGCTTTGTCACTTCCATCTTCCTCACCAGCCCTCATTCAATGTTTTTATCCGGAAAAGAGGACTCACCGCCTAGCCATGTGTTTCTCCGTAGGTTACTGCAAGCGTCACACGCGTCTTACAGTAAGTTGCGGTGTAAGTCACCAAGTGTGAGCGACTCAGTCACGGCCGAGGCTTTATGACCCTGTGGACTGCAGCCCACGAGGCTCCTCTGTCCACGGGCTGCTTCAGGCAAGAAGGCTGGAGTGGGTAGCCATGCCCTTCTTCAGGGGATCTTCCTGAGCCGGGGATTGAACCTGCATCGCCTGCGTGGCAGGTGCATTCTGTACCGTCCGAGCCACCAGGGAAGCTGATGTCCCGATGCATAGTTTTACTCTTGAAAGCAGAGGCTATTAGGAGCGGGCTGTTTTCTGACGTGGCGCTCAGCGTGGGTGTGTTTGTTGGTGGTGGTGGTGGTGTGACCACCTTGGCACTAAGTGGCTGGTTCGGCCGATCCAGACTCGACTGTTGGCTGTGAATCAGAAACTCGCGGCCCCTCATTCTCGCCCCCAGGCTCGCGTCAGGCTCCCCGAGGAGGAGCCGTCTCGCGTTTTGGTCTGCTCAAACCACATCCTGCCTCTTTCCACTCTCCAGAAGACAGCTCGTGACCCCGGTGGTTTTAAGATGCTGCAGGCTTCTCCGTGAAGCCCTCGCAGAAGGCTTTTTCGCAGAAGTGAAAATAATTCATCCAGCGGTTAACGTGTCAGGTCTGGGTATGGAGTTGACCCTCCTCCTGCAACCCTCAGCTTGATCCAGACCCCTGATTCGGGGAACAGACAGCTCCTCAGCCTCCTGACATTGTCTTTAAAAAGTCTAACAGCTTTCTAGACAGAAACAAAGCCCAAGACAGGAAAGACAGAGGTGTCCCTGAGAGAGGGCTGCATACCGCCCAGGCTTCGGCCCGAATCCAGCCAATGCCACGGTCGGCAGTCGTTGGATGGGACCTGGGCAAGCTTCTGGTCACTTTACAGATGAGGCAATGCCTTCATTTTACCCCTGAGAAAACAAAGTCCAGAGACGGTCAGTGCTTTGAGCCTATTATAGCCTGGAATAGCCTTCTAGAACCTATCAGAGGCAGAGCTTGAATTGGTCCTTGGGTCTCTGGGCTCGTGGCTCAGGATCACTCTAGGTAGACCAGATGTACCCATGTTTGTAGCTTAAGGACTTTTGGCACGGTTAGGACTGGTGACTTCATCCTGGTGACGATAGGGCCCCTCTCACAGGTGGAAGCTGTTAGCTGAGAGCAAGATGGGGGCCAGGCAGCAGACGAAGCTCTTGGATTAGAGCAGATGAATCAAGCCCGTGGTCAGCTGCGCCACGTCCCAAACAGGGACACCAAGTGAAAGAAACCTTTTGAAAGAATTTGAAGAAGGAGAGGAAAGGGAGGCGGGAAGCAGCAGCATTGTTATTTTAAGTCATTCGAGAAAATCAGAGCTCTGGAATTCTCACACCGAGGGTGTGAGATCATTTTTATCTTTAAGCAAATGATGGCAGACGCCAGTCTTCCCAGGGTTCATGGGAAGTGGAGACAGGAGAGGGGAGCGCTGTGGCCCCGAGCAGGGCTGGAGAAGGAAGCGGGGTTCAGGACCAGCCTGAGAACCAGCGTCTCTGCAGCCCTGCGGTGCCCAGGTGCTTTGTTCTGGAAGGCCTGGAAGGCTAAGGTGCCCGTGACTGTAGGAAACAGCATTTTGCTTAGACACCTGCCTCACAGACATCGGACCTTGGACAGTGTTTATCCCCAGGCTGAGGCCTCCCTTATCTCGCAAGGATGCACAGTAGCCAGTTAACTTATTAACTCAACTTTTGACCCTTTCTGGGCAGCCAAAGGCGAAGGAAGCAGCAGCCCACTCCAGTATTCTTGTCTGGAGAATCCCAGAGACCAAAGAGTCAGACACGACTGACGACTGAAGTGACTGAGCACACACGGGGAGCCAAGGACTGCGTGGCCGTCGGGGGGGCCTTAGGGTGAGGCTGAGGGTCTGAGTTAGAGCTGGGGTGAGGGTCGTGGGCGTGTGTGCCAGGAGGCCTCCAGGGCCTCTCAGGAGAAGCGGGAGCCTTTGAGCCTGGCCGGGGACAAGCTGGCAGCGGTCTGCTGCCAACGGCCAGCACCTGGAAGGACCCGTGCCAGGCGCCCAGCTCGGGCGGCTCAGCTGTGGGCAGGGCCCCTCCGTCAGTTTAACTGCCGGCCCCGATAAGCGTGTAGGCTCTTCACAAGTTGCACAATCAACCGCCTGGCCAACTGAGGGAAGAGACGAGGCTTTTCCAGCGCCTCTGATCAAAACCGAACTTCCTTGAGGCCCGTCCTTTGCACCGTCTCCTCACCGTTGCCTATTTTTAGTTTCCAAGTTGGTCTGAATGAGGAGTGGGTGTGTATTTTTGGTGTGGAGGGGACGGTGGCTGATTTTCTTTTCATTCCCTCAAGCATCCGCCGGGCTCTGGCTTTCTTTCCCGGCTCAGGATGGGCCTGGGGCTGTCGTTGACGCTGGGCCAGGGGTGGGCGGGCGCCCTCCAGGCTCAGGCCGCAGCTCCCACATTGGGTGAGTGGATGAGCCGGGCCTGGAGGCCAGCAGTGAATCCAGTGCTGCTGCGTGTTTGGTAGATCCCCGAAGGCTTCAGCTTTATCAAACCCACGGCTCTGGGACAACCTAGAGGGGTGGCGTGGGGTGGGAGGTGAGAGAGAGCTTCAAAAGAGAGGGACATGTGTATGTGTGTGTTATTCACTCTGTCCTGTTCAACTCTCTTTGACCCCATGGACCGTAGCCTGCCAGGCTCCTCTGTCCGTGGGGATTCTCCAGGCAAGAATAATACAGTGGGTTGCCATTTCCCTCTCCAAGGGATCTTCCCCACCCAGGGATTGAACCTGGATCTCCTGCATTGCAGGCAGATTCTTTATTGTCTGAGCCACCAGGGAAGCGCAGGGACATATGTATACTTCTGACTGATTCATGCTGATGTATGGAAGAAAACCAGCATAATATTTTAAAGCAATTATCCTCTAACTGAAAAGTAAGTTCTTTTGAAAAAGAAATCAAAAAAGAAGAAGAAGGAATTGTCTGATAGCTTTGTCCCCAAGCTGCCACCCAGAAAGTCTCCCATCGGGTCCCCACACTTTCCTGAAGGCTTCCTGTAGAAGAGGGCCGAGTCTTGCCCTCAGGTGAACACCCCCGGGCCCCGACGCCCCTGAGGGGTTGCTCCTCATCTCTTCCCTCTGCATCCCAGCCCTCTGCCTGGGCAGCCGGGGAAAGACATCCTGGAAGCGCCAAAGATATCAACCCTGGGCTCTGACCTCATCCAGGGCCAATTCGGCCGTGTGATCCAGGGATTCCGTCTCACCCGTGGAGGGACTGGCCCTCCCAGGGGGCCGTCCACTGCTGGTTCTTTTTAATTTTAATTTTTTTTGGAGGAGGGGACGGGCGGGCCATTTCTGTTGGTCTTTCATTTATCTGTTTTCATCCATCTTTGCTCTTTGGCTCCTGTGGGCCTCCCACCTCAGTGGCCTCTGTTGTCGCAGAGCACCGGCTCTGGGCACATGCGCTCCAGAGCTCCGACTCGGTAGTTGGACACATCGGTCCAGCTGCTCCGTGGCACATGGGATCTTCCCAGGCCAGGGACCGAACCGGTGCCCCTTGCACTGCAAGGCGGTGTCCTTACCCACTGGACCACCAGGGAAGCCTGGCAGGTTCTTTTTAAACTCCAAAGTAGAATAAAGCTTGTGCAAAGCTGCAATTGTACAAGTTCTAGGGCTCGAGAAAAATGAACGAGAGAGACAAACCAACCGTCAAGTGACTGACAGCAGGAGAGGGAGGCTGAAATGAGGGGGGCAGGGGACGAGGCCACCTGAGTTTGCACAGGGCAGCCCCAGCCCAGGGTTTGCACAGGAAACCCCCTCGCCAGAGTCGACACCTGACACCCCTGTTGCCCAGGGTTTGCGCCTGACACCCGCCTTGCCCAGGGTCTGCTTGGCTGTACGCTGGGACCAGGAGAACCGGCCGGCTGGCCAGGGCACAGCCCTTGTGCCCACACCCCCTCTAGTGCTTTTGGCCCTGCGCTGGCCTCGCCCTGGGGCTGCCTGGAAATGAATGGCCAGTGTAGAGGACCCACAGTCCCTTGCTCTCTGCTCCTCTCTTCACAGCTATGAGGGACCAGTAGCCGGCTCCCTGCCAGAGGGCAGGAGCACCCTGCAGCCCGAGCCCAGGGTCACCTCTCCTCTGCTCTCTGACATCAGAGGAGGCTCACTGAAGCCCCACGTCCCTCACAAAAGCTTGGACAGCTATGTGAACAGTCAAGGATGCTGAAGCCCCAACCTGAGCAATGGCTGTGAGGATCAGATGATGTTTTAAAAGAACCCCCTACAGGGTGCACGCGCGTGTGAACTAAGCAGAGCACTCACCATGCCCCCATGTCTCACCCAGGGCCACAGATGAGCAGCCAGTGTCCCTGACTGCCGGCTGCAGCCTCTGCGTGGGCCACCTGATTCCTGTTCCTCCCTGGGCCTGGAGCCGGGAGAGCGGGCGGCCCTGCCCTCTTCCCCACGCGCTGTGGAGAGCCTTCTGTGTGTTGCCATTGCTGAATGGAAACAGACGTGGTCCAGCAAGGCAGGTCCCCAGGGTGACCTCCAGGCTCGTTACCCAAGCCCCAAGTTCCTCCTCATCCATCTTTCCCGTCTCCCGCCTTCCCCCTCCTGGGAGACCACTAGTTACTCACCACTAATTTGAAACTGTCTTTGGTGATAGAGACCCTAAGCGTTGACCGGTTATCTGTGGTGTGTAATTTCAAGAATGGAAGTGGGAAGAAGGGGTGAGAGAGAGGGCTGATCGTGGGGGCCCACATGCAACCTGTCCCAGGGCCCCTGGAAGCTGCCTCTTCACCCCGGGACTGAAACGGAGAACAAGCCCCTCTTGGTCATTCTGGGGTCCCTCCGTCGTCATGGCGTCTTTTCTGTTCAGGGTTTGTGGCTTCTCTGGGGGTGTTTCGCCGGCCCTGGCATCTCCACTTCTCCCTTCAGTTCGTCACACCCACAGGCACCCAGAGAACTTGCTCCCCTGGGCCCGCCCGGAGAGCCAAGCTTCCTGTCACCACGCAGCGGGCAAGTGGATGGACATGCTCTGTGCACAGAACCCGTGCCTTCCGGGACTGGAGTGGGGGTGGGGGTGGGAGCTCAAGCAGCCTCTCCTTTCAGATGAGCTGGGCTGTAATAAAGAGGTGCTGGCAGGTAGTTAAGGAAGCCCCACCTCTGTCACTGGGCCTCACGGTTTATGTGGGCAAACTTGTCTACGCCCACTGTGAACGTTGGAAGGGAGGCCCATGTCACAGGGTGGCATGTGGACCTGGTGTGCACGTGTGGGCACACCGGTGATAATGCTGCAGGAAGAAGAAGAAGGGAGCAGCCCTACACGGCCAGAGAGGGCTGGAGTCAGTTACTGGGAAAGACCCTGGATAGTGATCGGGAGGAAAACGGGCCCAGGTTCTTCTGAGCAGGAGCGAAGGCTGGGGGTCGGTGAACTAAGCAGAGCACTCACCATGCCCCCATGTCTCACCCAGGGCCACAGATGAGCAGCCAGTGTCCCTGACTGCCGGCTGCAGCCTCTGCGTGGGCCACCTGATTCCTGTTCCTCCCTGGGCCTGGAGCCGGGAGAGCGGGCGGCCCTGCCCTCTTCCCCACGCGCTGTGGAGAGCCTTCTGTGTGTTGCCATTGCTGAATGGAAACAGACGTGGTCCAGCAAGGCAGGTCCCCAGGGTGACCTCCAGGCTCGTTACCCAAGCCCCAAGTTCCTCCTCATCCATCTTTCCCGTCTCCCGCCTTCCCCCTCCTGGGAGACCACTAGTTACTCACCACTAATTTGAAACTGTCTTTGGTGATAGAGACCCTAAGCGTTGACCGGTTATCTGTGGTGTGTAATTTCAAGAATGGAAGTGGGAAGAAGGGGTGAGAGAGAGGGCTGATCGTGGGGGCCCACATGCAACCTGTCCCAGGGCCCCTGGAAGCTGCCTCTTCACCCCGGGACTGAAACGGAGAACAAGCCCCTCTTGGTCATTCTGGGGTCCCTCCGTCGTCATGGCGTCTTTTCTGTTCAGGGTTTGTGGCTTCTCTGGGGGTGTTTCGCCGGCCCTGGCATCTCCACTTCTCCCTTCAGTTCGTCACACCCACAGGCACCCAGAGAACTTGCTCCCCTGGGCCCGCCCGGAGAGCCAAGCTTCCTGTCACCACGCAGCGGGCAAGTGGATGGACATGCTCTGTGCACAGAACCCGTGCCTTCCGGGACTGGAGTGGGGGTGGGGGTGGGAGCTCAAGCAGCCTCTCCTTTCAGATGAGCTGGGCTGTAATAAAGAGGTGCTGGCAGGTAGTTAAGGAAGCCCCACCTCTGTCACTGGGCCTCACGGTTTATGTGGGCAAACTTGTCTACGCCCACTGTGAACGTTGGAAGGGAGGCCCATGTCACAGGGTGGCATGTGGACCTGGTGTGCACGTGTGGGCACACCGGTGATAATGCTGCAGGAAGAAGAAGAAGGGAGCAGCCCTACACGGCCAGAGAGGGCTGGAGTCAGTTACTGGGAAAGACCCTGGATAGTGATCGGGAGGAAAACGGGCCCAGGTTCTTCTGAGCAGGAGCGAAAAGGGTGAGAACAAGAAAGGAGAACCTCTTTTAGCTTGGACTAGAAACCTGGCTCAGGAATGCTCCTTTGGACCCCTGGGGATTCCATGAGGTTAGAAAAGGCCTTGTTCTTTAAAATGGAATTGGGAGAAAAGCCTCCCTGGTTGCGTGGAAAGGGTCAGAAGAATCAGATGGTCCTCTGAGTGGGGCAGCACTTTGGCCCCTTGATGCAAAGAGCTGACCCATGGGAAACGCCCCTGATGCTGGGAAAGGCTGAGGGCAGGAGGAGAGGGGGCGACAGGGGATGAGATGGTTGGATGGCATCCCCGACTCAATGGACATGAGTTTGAGCAAACGCCAGGAGATGGTGAAGGACAGGGAAGCCTGGCGTGCTACAGTCCGTGGGGTGGCAAAAAGTCAGACCCAACTGAGCGACTACGTAACTGAGTAGGGCAAACTTTAGCAGAAACATGGCTTCAGGAGCGCCCTGGGGAGGGAAGAGCAGAACGCCTGCACCTCCTGTGGGCGGGGCTGGTGGCTGGGAGGTCCTTGGAGACCCCAGAAGTGATGAGAGCCGTCTTCCAGTGGGGTGCTTCCCTTTGATATTAATGGGAAGGCATTTTCTGGGTGGAACAACACAGTGAAAGGACAGAAGATGCTGGAGGTCAAGGCCAGTGAGACAAGCCCTTTAGTTAAGAAAGGGACAGATAGGGGGAGAGCCAAGCTTCCTGTCACCACGCAGCGGGCAAGGGGGCTCTGTGCACAGAACCCGTGCCTTCCGGGACTGGAGTGGGGTGGGGAGGGAGCTCAAGCAGCCTCTCCTTTCAGATGAGCTGGGCTGTAATAAAGAGGTGCTGGCAGGTAGTTAAGGAAGCCCCACCTCTGTCACTGGGCCTCACGGTTTATGTGGGCAAACTTGTCTACGCCCACTGTGAACGTTGGAAGGGAGGCCCATGTCACAGGGTGGCATGTGGACCTGGTGTGCACGTGTGGGCACACCGGTGATAATGCTGCAGGAAGAAGAAGAAGGGAGCAGCCCTACACGGCCAGAGAGGGCTGGAGTCAGTTACTGGGAAAGACCCTGGATAGTGATCGGGAGGAAAACGGGCCCAGGTTCTTCTGAGCAGGAGCGAAAGGCTGAGAACAAGAAAGGAGAACCTCTTTTAGCTTGGACTAGAAACCTGGCTCAGGAATGCTCCTTTGGACCCCTGGGGATTCCATGAGGTTAGAAAAGGCCTTGTTCTTTAAAATGGAATTGGGAGAAAAGCCTCCCTGGTTGCGTGGAAAGGGTCAGAAGAATCAGATGGTCCTCTGAGTGGGGCAGCACTTTGGCCCCTTGATGCAAAGAGCTGACCCATGGGAAACGCCCCTGATGCTGGGAAAGGCTGAGGGCAGGAGGAGAGGGGGCGACAGGGGATGAGATGGTTGGATGGCATCCCCGACTCAATGGACATGAGTTTGAGCAAACGCCAGGAGATGGTGAAGGACAGGGAAGCCTGGCGTGCTACAGTCCGTGGGGTGGCAAAAAGTCAGACCCAACTGAGCGACTACGTAACTGAGTAGGGCAAACTTTAGCAGAAACATGGCTTCAGGAGCGCCCTGGGGAGGGAAGAGCAGAACGCCTGCACCTCCTGTGGGCGGGGCTGGTGGCTGGGAGGTCCTTGGAGACCCCAGAAGTGATGAGAGCCGTCTTCCAGTGGGGTGCTTCCCTTTGATATTAATGGGAAGGCATTTTCTGGGTGGAACAACACAGTGAAAGGACAGAAGATGCTGGAGGTCAAGGCCAGTGAGACAAGCCCTTTAGTTAGAAAGAAGTAGGTGGGTTGAGGGGGGTCACAGCTTGCTTTCCAGACCTCCAGGGCCCCTGAGGTGGAATTGCTAGACCACGTTCCCTTTGCTTCTTTCCGCATGGGTTGCAGGAGTGGGTGGGGATGCCGAGGGCATGGGAATGGAGGCAGGCTAGGTGAGCAAGTCTGGCTACGTATTTCAGGTCCCCTAACCTGTCTGGTGGCCCAGTGGTAAAGAATCCACCCACCAGTGCAAGAGGCGTGGGTTTGATCCCTGGTTTGGGAACATCCCTTGGAGAAGGATGTGGCAACCCATTCCTGTGTTCTTGTTTGGAAAATCCCAAGGACAGAGGAGCCTAGTGGGCTACAGTCCTCGTGTCCATGCCAGGTTGCTTCAGTCATGTCTGCTCTTTGCGACGCTGTGGACCGTGAGCTCCTCTGTCCATGGGATCCTCCGGCGAGAATGCTGCCGTGGGTCGCCATTCCCTCTCAAGAGGATCTCCCAACCCAGGGATCAGCCCTGGGTCTCCTGCACGCCAGGCAGTTTCTTTACCATCTGAGCCACCGGGGAAGCCCTGGGTGCGAGTGAAAGCGGGGGCGTTAAGGGGAAGGGCACGTCTGTTGGCGCACTTCCTGGCTGCACAGCACCCCATGGCGTGTCCCCACTGGGGATGGGGTGGCTGGGTCAGGGACCACTCAGCAAGCTAGAGACCCCAGCTTCCAGCCCCAGTCCAGCCACCGATGGGTTGGCTGACCCCAGGGCAAATCACTTTGTGTGGTTTCCTCATTTGGAAAGAAAAAAAGAGAGAGATAAAATCTGATCTACCTCTTAGAGGTTCGGGTTGGTTTCTGTTTTGCGTTTTTGTGAAGAGCAACTAATAAAAATGATACCAAACTCCTCTGAAAATAAATACAGGCTCTATGTGGCTTGAGTAATAATAGCACTCATTCTCCTTGGGATCAAGGCTCAACTTACGATGATACAATCACTAGTAAATTTCTAAAAAGTTACTCTTTTGTGCACATACCTTCTCCATAAAAAATGGTTTTGTTAGAAAAAGTTAAAGGACACTCCAGGCCTTTCGCTTGGGGTTATGTATTTTCTGTTGTTGAATAGCACTCTCTCTCTCTCTCTCTCCAGGTTTCTTTTTGGTCATATTTCAGAAATGACTGAATTTCAGATTCACTGCTCAGGCTTATGGAGGGCGAACTGAGGGGAAAAAAAATAATGAGATTAGCAGATAAGTAAACAAACATTTTAATTGAGACTCAAACTGTAGAAGTACTTTGGGCTGTATGGAATTACATGTTTCCATATTCTCTGTTGGTTTGCATGAAACCAAAACCCAGAAGGTTATATTCAACATGATCACGTAACTCCATAGGGCCTGAAAAGCATTTTAATGTGATAATTTAAAGGCAAGTGATTGTGCAAAACACAACAGCACAGATGAGTGTTTTGTGCTGCTTTTGTTTCTTTCAGAAAGGACGTTAGCTCTGGGGGAGGGTAGCAAAGTACCATGTTTCAGATAAAACCCCATCCCCCAAACAGGGAAATAACCCAGTGGACCTCACTGGTCCCTTAGGAATGGTGGATTAGAGTCCAGCACAGAATGAGATCTTAATGCAGGTTTTATGTTGTGAAAACCAGGACTCTAGCACTCAGGAGTGCCTCTAAGTTAATTTTTTTTTCATTTGATTTTTTTCTTCTTGCATTGAATACATAGTTCATAGACTCCCATCTTAAAAGCTTTCTGATTGAAAGCAAGGAGCCAGCTCTCTTATCTGACTGGACTCAGTTCCAACCTTCTCTCCCAAAGCCCAGAACATCCAGGAAGGCCAAACAGGTGGCGAAAGAAGTTGTTCTGTCCTTTCTCGTCTGGTGTCATAAGTGATCGCGTTCCTCCCTCCTTCGTCCATGGGATGTTAAGTGGTGTCGCCAGTCATAAAGCAAGCTGTCTGGCTGACCGTAGCCTGCAGCATGCTCCTCCTCACTCAGTAAGATGTGTCAGGCCACTCAGTCCCAGAACATGTCAGGCTCCACCTCACTTGTCATTTTCCCTACATCAAAATGGACCCCTAGGCCTTCCCTGGTGGTACAAAGGATGGGAATCAGCCTTCCAAAGCAGGGGACCCGAGTTCAGTCTCTGGTCCGAAAGATCCCACGTGACTCGGAGCACCTAAGCCCAAGAGACTCAACTACTGAGCCCAAGGACTGTTAGCTCCTGAAGCCCGTGCTCCTGGAGCCTGTGTTCCGCAACAAGAGAAGCCACTATGGTGAGAAGCCGCTGCAGCGCAACGAGAGAGTACCCCCCACTCTCCACAACTAGAGAAAGCCCGCACGCAGCAAAGAAGACCCAGTGCAGCCAAAAAGAAAATAATTTTTAAAAAAGATGGACCCATTAAAGTTGTCCTGTCTAATGCATAGCTACTAGTCTTGTGTGGCTATTTAAATGGAGTCAAATGACATTTGACATGTAGTTCCTGGGTCACACTCAATGCGCGTCAGGTGCCCAGGGGGCTGCCTGAATGGCCAGCGTGGACATCGGACATCTGTGTCGTCCCAGAAAGTTCTGTTCAACTGCACGACTTCAGAGATGAGCCAGCTCGGAACATCAGCATCAAATTTTGAGAAACTGAGACCCGTAAAGGCTGGATGACTTTTCCAAGGATGTCCAGGAATTTATGAAAAATATATTTCTTGGCTGTTTGGAGATCCTAAGGATAGTCTTCGTTCCAATCTTGACATTTGAAAGAAGTTTTCTGTGTCATATGCATGTCTGGCTTTTAATTGAGACTCAAACTGTAGGAGTGCTTTGGACAGTATGAAATTACATATTTTCTGTTGCTTTGCAACGGAAGGAGTGCACTGTCACCGTGGTGTTGCAGTATGAAAACACGGATTCTTTTTTAATGAATGAATGAATGTTTGGCTGTGCTGAGTCTTCATTGCTGCTCATGGGCTTTTTCTAGTTGCTGCAGGCCAGGGCTTCTCTCTAGCTGCACACTCAGGCTTCTCACTGCCGTGACTTCTCTTGTTGCCGAGCGCAGGCTCTAGGGTGGGCAAGCTTCACTGGCACTGGTGCACAGACCTAGTTGCCCCGTGGCGTGTGGGATCTCGGTTCCCAGACCGGGGATGGAGCCAGTGTTTCCTGTATTGGTGGGCAGACGCTTCCCCATGGGCCCACCAGGGAAGTTCCCCCAAACACTGGTTCTTTCTGGAGATGCTCAACCTGTCATAGTTAATTATGTCTTTTTTTTTTAGTTAATTATGTCTTTTTTCAGTGACCCGGGCATTTCACAAGAAAGAAAAGAAGTCTGGATTCATTTTCGGAGAAATGGCTTTGTGTATCCCCTCCCCTGGATGGTGTTAGTAATATTGTTATGCCACAAAGGACACTTGGAAAACTGGGAAACATCAGAAGGCCTGGGAGTCACAAGACCCATTGTTAAAACATCCACGGTCATTCAGCATCCTAGGTCAGAGTTGGGAGGGGAACGCAGTGCTAGAGACTGATCACACATGTGTGTCCCGAATGTTCTTCAGAGAGAGCCTCACTGAGAGCCAAGACAGACAATAAATGTCTCTCGCGCTCAGCCGTGTCCAGGATTTATGCAGTGCCTGGTGCAAGGGGGGGCCACAGTTCATCTTGGGTGGTAGGGCTGAAGCCTGGCTCAGGTGCAGAAATGAAAAACAAAGCACCATAGAACCCTAGAGAGGGGAAAGTCAGGACTTGGGGGCTCTTAACAAAGATTCCCCCTACCCAGAGAAGGGTTCCAGAAACTTCCTTCAAGAGCCCCCCCTTCCTACGAGGCCTTCGTGGATATAAGGAATTTGTCCCCACGGAGATCAAAGAGAGTTCTGGACTATTGTTTTAAATTATTAATTAAGTGAAATTGATCTGCAATTATTTCAACTGTTAACCAAACCATGGCAGAGAGAGAGGAGATAAAAGAAAGAGTGTGGGCTCGCCGCGGCTCTTATTAACTTCCTCTTTGGAATGAATGCCTCTCCTTGTGCTCCACCAAGCCCTTGCCCATCCATGGGCAAAAAGGAAACACAAAAGAAAGCAGCACAGCCCTTTCTTTAGGCACAAGGGAAGTGTGTTTCTCTAGCTGTGGGGCCTTGACTTGGTGAGACACCTCGAAAGGCTGATGGGCCCTGGGGTGTGATTTTATTGAACAGACACTGGCATGGTGGGACAGCAGATGTTCTGTGCAGGGTTCTGTGTCCACGTCTTCAACTGATGGACTGAAGCCCATCAGGTCTTCTGGCTGTGAGATTCTCTAGGCAAAATACTGGCGTGGGTTGCCATTTCCTCTTCAAGGGGCTCTTCCTGACCCAGGGATGGAACCCGTGTCTCGTGGGTCTCCGGCATTGGCAGGCAGATTCTGTGCCACTGAGCCACCGGGGAAGAACTACATGATCAGGAGGTGCATCGCAGTATAGCAAACCAACTTGGGCAGACTTGGGAAACAAGAGACCAAGTCAAGAAAAAGCAGATGAGACAGAGAGAGCATCCATGGAACACCACAGGGTGAGGCGACAAAGGGCCAGAGCCTAGAAGGTTGGAGAGTTCACAAGCCCAACGGCAGTATTCTGGGCTCTTGGAATCCTGCCCCGTATGACTGAGCAAGGGCTCCCTGAGGTTTCTTACAGTCGAGGGGGAAGGTTACAGTAGAGCCGAAGGCAAGGCCTTGGTGGCCATGCCAAGAGCGCCTTCCTCCTCTGGAGATGAGCCCTCCTCTGGCCCAGACGCAGCCTGGAGTTGTGCTGTGTGGCACCGGTGTCCGGAATGGGTCCTCTGGTGCACAGCACCCTGACCATCCAGGGCCTGGCGCACTCGCCCTCCTGGGAAATGATGATCCGTTACACCAGATATGCTTCCTAGCTCCTGATGGATTATAAGAACTGGAGAGAGGAGGAGCTGTAGAAAAGGCATCGTTCCGTGCACTCTGAGGGCAGGACCAGGGAGACGTCTTAATGGCTCCTGAGCGGGAGTGAGGTGTGCGCGGAAGAGGAAACAAAACCGGAGGAAATGGGCGGACTGGCTGCGGAGGCGAAGGCTGAGCTCTGCGTGGGCTTGGCTCTGGCGCCAGACCTTGACCCTGCAGAGGACGGTGCCCCCAGACGCCGGGTCGTATGGGCGGCTGGTGATCGGGGGTGGTGGTGGCGGTGGTTTCGTTGCTGAGTCGTGTCTGGCTCTCGCGGCCCCGTGGACGGTCGCCAGCCAGGCTCCTCTGTCCTGCATGCCAGGCGAAGAGCAAAGGGGACGCTTACACTTTGCACGTGTGACACGGTACTGCGCTTGGCCTCAGAGGCATTACTGGTGACCTCAGAGAGGGAAGTCTGACCTAGCTGGAAGACTCAAACCTCAGCCGCACTGCCCTGAGCGGAGCGGCTCTGTGACAACAAATTAACCCCTCTGAACCTTGGTTTCTACTGTGCTAGGATGAAGGATGAACCGCCCCCTCCCCGAGACATGCATGTCCTAATCTCTAAAAAAGTATGAATATGTCACCTTACCTGGTAGAATGGACTTTGCACAATGAGCCTTTGTTGCTGCATGAGGGCTTTCGCTAGTTGTGGTGAGCAGGCTTCCCACTGTGGTGACTTCTCTGGTTTTGGAGCACGGGCTCTGCATCGAGGGCTCGGTCGTTGTGGTGCACGGGCCAGGAGCCCCACGGCACATGGCGTCTTCCTGGACCAGGGATGGAACCTGTGTCCCCTGCACCAGCAGGCAGACTCTCATTGCCTGGAGCAGCAGGGAAGCCCGTGGGTGTGATTAAGTTAAGGCCCTTGAGATGAGGAGAGTCCTGAGTGGCCTATCATAGGACACTTACGAGAAGAACACAGGAAGGTCAGTGTGTGAGTTGCGATGGGCGAAACGGCAGTTGGAGGCCTGCAAAGAAGGGGCCGCAAGCCAGGGTTGTGCGTGGTTCCGACGGCACCTTGACTTGAGCTCGGTGGCATCTCAGAGATGCAGCAGTGACAGTACCCACCTCACAGGCTGCTGTGACAGTTCAAAGACTGTGAATCTGAAACACTGAAAGTCAATGTCAAGTAGGTGGTAGACGGCTTTATCATGTGTTTTAAAAAGTCACAGTATCGTGCTCGCGTCGGCAGCACATGTACTAAGATTGGAACGATACAGAGAAGACTTTGGCATGGCCCCTGTGCAAGGACGACACACAGATTCGTGAAGCGTTCCATATTTGTGTACATACATACCATGGAGTATTTCTCAGCTGTAAAAAGAAATGCAGAAGAATCAGCTCTAATGAGGTGGATGGATCTAGAACCCATTATAAAAAGTGAAGGAAGTCAAAAAGAGAAAGACAAGTACAGTACACTAACACATATATATGGAATCTAGTAAGATGGTAATGATAACACGCAGAGAAGTGATGAAAAAACAGACATGGAGAAAAGACATATGGACATCGTGGGAAATGAACGGTGGGTGGGAGGCCTAGAGGGAGTAACATGGAAACCTATATTATCATATGTGAAAAAGAGAGCTACTGTCATTGCGCTGTGGGAATAGGGGATCCTGCAGGGGCGCGGTGCAACAGCCTGGAGGGGTGAGGAGGGGCACCTAGGAAGGTGGGGGAGGGGGCCCGGGATATGCATATGACTGATCTGGGAACATACATGCCTGTGAACAACAAAACTCTGGGAAAAAAAAAAAAAAGTTTTTATAACACTTGCTTAAAAAAAACAAAACACGAAAGTCACAGGACCATAGCCATGGCTGAGTCCCATGTCTGAGCTAAAGCACACCTGCTGCCCTCCACTGAGTCAAGCTGGTGCGGTTGGAGGTGGCTGCCACTCTTCTTAGAATCTGCGGCACAGCATTTTAGGATTGCTGGGACCCAAGGAGATGCTCCTGAGTCCTTTATCTCAGAAGACTCTGGGGACCCCCAGACGCGTGACGGAAGCCCTGCCTTCCAGCTCCCCACGGCCACTATCTTGGAGGGCTGCAAGTCCTGAAGGGCTGCAGGGGGACATAACTCACTCAGATAAGGTGACAGTGGCGACTGAAACATGTCACCAAGCCATGCGGCTGTGAAGTAGGTGAGAAGGACTCCGAGGATGTCATTCACAAAGCGCTGGCTGGCGGCCAAGGTGTTGCCTGACCCAGCCGGCCTTTTCCTGTTGACTGAGCTGCCATTCTCGCTGGCTTGGCTTTGCACCGGAGAGATGGAGACGGCTTTATCATGTGTTTTAAAGTCACAATATCGTGCTCGCGGCAGCACATGTACTAAGATTGGAACGATACAGAGAAGACTTTGGCATGGCCCTGTGCAAGGACGACACACAGATTCGTGAAGCGTTCCATATTTGTGTACATACATACCATGGAGTATTTCTCAGCTGTAAAAAGAAATGCAGAAGAATCAGCTCTAATGAGGTGGATGGATCTAGAACCCATTATAAAAAGTGAAGGAAGTCAAAAAGAGAAAGACAAGTACAGTACACTAACACATATATATGGAATCTAGTAAGATGGTAATGATAACACGCAGAGAAGTGATGAAAAAACAGACATGGAGAAAAGACATATGGACATCGTGGGAAATGAACGGTGGGTGGGAGGCCTAGAGGGAGTAACATGGAAACCTATATTATCATATGTGAAAAAGAGAGCTACTGTCATTGCGCTGTGGGAATAGGGGATCCTGCAGGGGCGCGGTGCAACAGCCTGGAGGGGTGAGGAGGGGCACCTAGGAAGGTGGGGGAGGGGGCCCGGGATATGCATATGACTGATCTGGGAACATACATGCCTGTGAACAACAAAACTCTGGGAAAAAAAAAAAAAAGTTTTTATAACACTTGCTTAAAAAAAACAAAACACGAAAGTCACAGGACCATAGCCATGGCTGAGTCCCATGTCTGAGCTAAAGCACACCTGCTGCCCTCCACTGAGTCAAGCTGGTGCGGTTGGAGGTGGCTGCCACTCTTCTTAGAATCTGCGGCACAGCATTTTAGGATTGCTGGGACCCAAGGAGATGCTCCTGAGTCCTTTATCTCAGAAGACTCTGGGGACCCCCAGACGCGTGACGGAAGCCCTGCCTTCCAGCTCCCCACGGCCACTATCTTGGAGGGCTGCAAGTCCTGAAGGGCTGCAGGGGGACATAACTCACTCAGATAAGGTGACAGTGGCGACTGAAACATGTCACCAAGCCATGCGGCTGTGAAGTAGGTGAGAAGGACTCCGAGGATGTCATTCACAAAGCGCTGGCTGGCGGCCAAGGTGTTGCCTGACCCAGCCGGCTTCCTGTGATGACTGCCTCGTCACTCCTGCCGATCCCTTCGAGGCTTCTGCCATTCTCGCTGGCTTGGCTTTGCACCGGAGAGACTGAATATACAAAGCGACAAAGGCCAGACGTTACATAAAAATAGTCTGACCCACCAGCCACAGCGACCCGCTCAGAACCAGCCCATTGCCTGCGGTCACCCGCCCTGAAAGAGAGCCTGCTCTCTATGAATCAAACTGCAAGAGGTCAGACCTGTTTCCAGTAACAATCCAAGATGCCAAACAGTAACCTAGGGAACAGTCAGCCCCAGACAGCCAGGATTTTGTAAAAAACTGACAGCTTGCTGGGTTTTGTCCCCACTTCTGACGTAGCGACCAAGCAGAGAAAGCCTCGTGTGCTCCCCAACCAATGGCACAGGCTGCCTCACCTTCTTTAGCTTCTTCGTCAGCTTCCCTATGCCAGTAGCCTCCAGTTGGGGTAGCCCTTCGTCTTCTCCACTGTAGAGCCTTCCTGCGCATGTTCAGTGGCTCAGTCATGTCTGCCTCTGTGACCCCCTGGACTGCAGCCCACCAGGCTCCTCCGTCCATGGGATTCTCCAGGCAAGAATACTGGAGTGGGTTGCCGTTTCCTCCTCCAGGGGATCTTCCCGACCCAGGGATTGGACCCACATCTCCTGTGTCTCCTGCATTGGCACGTGGCTGCTTTACCACTGCACCAACTAAGAAGCCTTCCTGCTGCTCAGCCTGTCTTTGAGTCTCTGCCAAACACTAGTGATGGTAGCTGGCTTCCTTGCTACACATACCAAACTGAACAAATAGCCTTTGCTTGTTCTCCTAGATTGGTTTGCTTGTTAATTTTGTTTGGCTGTGCTGAATCTTCATGGTAGTACACAGGCTTCTCTAGTCCTAGTAGGCAGGCTGAGTTGCTCTGTGGTATATGGGATCTTCCCAGACCAGGGATCAAATTTGTGTCTCCGGCCTTAGCAGACAGATTCTTTTACCACTGAGCTACCAGGGAACCGCCCCCCCCCCTCCTTTTTTGGCATGCAGGAGCTTTAGTGGCTGCATGCAAACTCATACTTGCCACACGTGGGATCCAATTCCCTGACGAGATCGAACCCAGCCCCCTGCTTTGGGAGCATGGAGTCCTAGCCACTGAACCACGAGGGAAGTCCTGGAAGGCAGATTCTTAACTACTAGACAACCAGGGACGTCCCTCTCATTGGGTCGGTCTTTACTGACACACAACTGGCAGGTGTAGATCTCAGAGTGAGAACATGATCTTTGCTCCTGGACACGGATGAACTTGGTCACACGTGACAGCCATTGTGGCCTCATGAATCCCAAGACCCTTCTTGGTTTCTCTCTCTGTGGAGCTTATGTACGTGGCTTTCTCCCGAGCAGGGAATGAATGTGATGATACGATGATTAAACTCTGTCTCAACAGTGAATTAGTTGTAGTACCACCAGGCAGAAGATGAAGGAAGTAATTAGTGAGGGCAAATGGGAAAGGTCTGAAATTGGAATTTTTAAGTAACACTTGGGAGGGAACCATTTAGGAAGGAAGACATCCTACTTCCCTTGTTCCCTGCCCACAGATCTCATTTTAAAGGAAACAACGAGAGGATAAGGTTTAAGTGGTGTCATAGGAAATGTTAGAAGCTAATGTTACTAATCTAAAAGCTATCAGGGCAAGACAATCCAGGTGGTTATGGGGTAGAGATATTGCAGGAACTCTCCACAGACCTCTCAAATTGGGGGTCTTTGAAAAATAAGGTCCACAGGCAGGGCTCCCTGCAGGGTCACTGTCCAGCTCATTACTAAGTGTATAGCTTGCATTATCAACATGGGTTCTCACGATGTGTACCTGGCTCCAAGGACCACAGTTGATTATTATCCTGGGGATCATTTATCATCCTCTCTCTTTCTCTGCCTCTCTCTGTAAATAAAGATGAAAAGTCAAGGTTTGGAAAGAATTAAGAAAATCATTAACATTGTGGGTAATTATAGGAATTTGCTTCTTTGATTCAGTTTCCTCATATAAATCCTTCCTCTGTCTCTGTAAATATTGTGGGTTGTGGTTTTCTGTGGCTGCACAGCCTTTAATGCTTTGGAATAATAAAGAATGCGATGTTCTGTTTTGGGTGGTCCTGGAAGGACCACTCCCTTCACATTCCCCATTTTGATCTTCATTCACACCACTGCCCCGACAGACGGGTTAGGACACGCCAGGACAAATGGTACCATCCCACTGAACTGGTGAGAAACCTAAGATTTAAAGAGATGGAATGCTTTACCCAAGCTCATACTTTCAGGCAGCCGGAAGTTGAATTCAGATCTTCTCATAGCACGTGTCCAAAGGCCACCATTAGGGCTTCTAATATCTGTCCCAGGAGACTTGGTCACACGTGACAGCCATTGTGGCCTCATGAATCCCAAGACCCTTCTTGGTTTCTCTCTCTGTGGAGCTTATGTACGTGGCTTTCTCCCGAGCAGGGAATGAATGTGATGATACGATGATTAAACTCTGTCTCAACAGTGAATTAGTTGTAGTACCACCAGGCAGAAGATGAAGGAAGTAATTAGTGAGGGCAAATGGGAAAGGTCTGAAATTGGAATTTTTAAGTAACACTTGGGAGGGAACCATTTAGGAAGGAAGACATCCTACTTCCCTTGTTCCCTGCCCACAGATCTCATTTTAAAGGAAACAACGAGAGGATAAGGTTTAAGTGGTGTCATAGGAAATGTTAGAAGCTAATGTTACTAATCTAAAAGCTATCAGGGCAAGACAATCCAGGTGGTTATGGGGTAGAGATATTGCAGGAACTCTCCACAGACCTCTCAAATTGGGGGTCTTTGAAAAATAAGGTCCACAGGCAGGGCTCCCTGCAGGGTCACTGTCCAGCTCATTACTAAGTGTATAGCTTGCGTTATCAACATGGGTTCTCACGATGTGTACCTGGCTCCAAGGACCACAGTTGATTATTATCCTGGGGATCATTTATCATCCTCTCTCTTCTCTGCCTCTCTCTGTAAATAAAGATGAAAAGTCAAGGTTTGGAAAGAATTAAGAAAATCATTAACATTGTGGGTAATTATAGGAATTTGCTTCTTTGATTCAGTTTCCTCATATAAATCCTTCCTCTGTCTCTGTAAATATTGTGGGTTGTGGTTTTCTGTGGCTGCACAGCCTTTAATGCTTTGGAATAATAAAGAATGCGATGTTCTGTTTTGGGTGGTCCTGGAAGGACCACTCCCTTCACGTTCCCCCATTTTGATCTTCATTCACACCACTGCCCCGACAGACGGGTTAGGACACGCCAGGACAAATGGTACCATCCCACTGAACTGGTGAGAAACCTAAGATTTAAAGAGATGGAATGCTTTACCCAAGCTCATACTTTCAGGCAGCCGGAAGTTGAATTCAGATCTTCTCATAGCACGTGTCCAAAGGCCACCATTAGGGCTTCTAATATTTTGATTGAAGATTTGGTAATCTAGTTTCACTTGTCATCTAAGAGGGCTTCCCTGGTAGCTCAGTCGGTAAAGAATCCACCAGCAATGGGGGAGACTGGGGTTTGATCTCTGGGTTGGGAAGATCCCCTGGAAAAGGAAATGGCAACCCGCTCCCGTCTTCTTGCCTGGAAAATCCCATGGACAGAGGAGCCTGGGGGGCTGCAGTCCATGGGGTTGCAAGAGTCAGAGATGACTTAGTGACTAAACTACCATTACCTAACAGCATATGCTTCAAAAGAACTCTTTTCAGTAAGTCAGAATTAGAGGGATTGAGATGTTCCCCGAAGGGGAACCCTTTCCAAGAAGCGGGCTCTTGTTTAACATCCAGAAATGAATTGTCTGAGAAGAGAGATGTGCCGACAGAGCCGGAGACGTTACTGGGAAGGGCCTCCTGGGAGGACAGCGGGGGAAGGAGCCAGCAGGCCTGGTCTGCCCCGTGGCTCAGTTTCGGGTTCTACGGTGCTGGTTTAGTTCCGCGTTGTCTCTGGCCTATCATTCCACCTCAGGGTCCTTGGTGGCACAGGCTTCACTCAGCCGAAATGGATTCCAGTGAGGATCCTGGGTGGTGGGCAGGACACACGGACTGGGGTCACCTCGCTTCTTTTGACCTTCCCCAAATTCTTCTTGTTGGTGACAGGTCGTTCTCTCTGACTTTCTTACCAGGACCTCCTGTTCTAAGACAGCTACCACAAGCGGTCGTTACTCCCACAAGTGAACGTTCCCACAAGGGTCCCAAGACAAAAACCCTCCCAGCGTCTCTGTAAATATTGTGGGTTGTGGTTTTCTGTGGCTGCACAGCCTTTAATGCTTTGGAATAATAAAGAATGCGATGTTCTGTTTTGGGTGGTCCTGGAAGGACCACTCCCTTCACATTCCCCATTTTGATCTTCATTCACACCACTGCCCCGACAGACGGGTTAGGACACGCCAGGACAAATGGTACCATCCCACTGAACTGGTGAGAAACCTAAGATTTAAAGAGATGGAATGCTTTACCCAAGCTCATACTTTCAGGCAGCCGGAAGTTGAATTCAGATCTTCTCATAGCACGTGTCCAAAGGCCACCATTAGGGCTTCTAATATTTTGATTGAAGATTTGGTAATCTAGTTTCACTTGTCATCTAAGAGGGCTTCCCTGGTAGCTCAGTCGGTAAAGAATCCACCAGCAATGGGGGAGACTGGGGTTTGATCTCTGGGTTGGGAAGATCCCCTGGAAAAGGAAATGGCAACCCGCTCCCGTCTTCTTGCCTGGAAAATCCCATGGACAGAGGAGCCTGGGGGGCTGCAGTCCATGGGGTTGCAAGAGTCAGAGATGACTTAGTGACTAAACTACCATTACCTAACAGCATATGCTTCAAAAGAACTCTTTTCAGTAAGTCTGAATTAGAGGGATTGAGATGTTCCCCGAAGGGGAACCCTTTCCAAGAAGTGGGCTCTTGTTTAACATCCAGAAATGAATTGTCTGAGAAGAGAGATGTGCCGACAGAGCCGGAGACGTTACTGGGAAGGGCCTCCTGGGAGGACAGCGGGGGAAGGAGCCAGCAGGCCTGGTCTGCCCCGTGGCTCAGTTTCGGGTTCTACGGTGCTGGTTTAGTTCCGCGTTGTCTCTGGCCTATCATTCCACCTCAGGGTCCTTGGTGGCACAGGCTTCACTCAGCCGAAATGGATTCCAGTGAGGATCCTGGGTGGTGGGCAGGACACACGGACTGGGGTCACCTCGCTTCTTTTGACCTTCCCCAAATTCTTCTTGTTGGTGACAGGTCGTTCTCTCTGACTTTCTTACCAGGACCTCCTGTTCTAAGACAGCTCCCACAAGCGGTCGTTACTCCCACAAGTGAACGTTCCCACAAGGGGTCCCTGAACAGAGGCAGGTGGAGAGAAAGAGGGTTTCAACCTTCCCAGCGTCATCAGCACGGGGGCGGGGGAGTGGGGCAGGCAGAAGGCATTTCACAGGCCTGCGGGTCCCGTGTGAGCAGTGAGCTTCTGTATGCAGACTCCAGAATGGGGTCGTTCGACAGGGTAGCCACCAGCCCCGTGTGGCCACTGAGCTCTTGCAGTCTGGCTCACCTGAACTGAGTCTCCAGCCGTCAGTTCCACACTGATTTCAAAGACTTCGTATAAAAAAAGGTGGAATTTCATTTAGTTGGTGTTTTCCAATTTCTCCATCTCTTCCTTTTTTTTTTTAAATGTTCTTTTTCAAGCCTTTATCAAGAGTAGTAGGAAGCTTTTGTACACTATATATAGTATGTATAATACACATATTTTAGAAAAATTAGGAATTTTTGCCAAAAATTTATGACATTTTAATTCCACTTGTTTGACTTAGTATGACTGGAATGCTAGATATTTAACTAAAAAAATAGCTATGCCACAAGCAACCAAGATTTACTGTATAGCACAGGAAACTATAGTTGATACCTTGTGATAACCTATAATGGAAAATAATCTGAAAAATAACGTGTATATATATATATATATATATATGTATAACTGAATCCCTCTTTGTTGTGCATTTGAAATACTGTAAGTCAATGAAATATATATATTAAGAAACAAAAGGGTGGAAGCAACCTTAAGTCATCTTTTTATTGATTATAGGTTGATATGACATATTGGGTTAAATGAAATATGTTATTAATTATTTATTATTGAGATTAATTCCATGTATTATTTTTGATTTTAATATGACTCCTGGAACATGAGAAAGCACAAATGTGGTTCACGTGTTATGTCTGTTGGAAGGCACTGGTCCAGGGCTTTCCCTCTTTGGATAAAGCTTAGTAGGTGAGCGTGAGCGAGGGCAGGAGTCCAGCTATGCCTGAGGGAAGACAGAAACTCCCAGATCAGAGGGCTGGGGGCCGGGAAGAACTGGCCCACCCTGCCCTGGGGGACAGAGCCCTTTTTATGCAAGAAGGTTTAGCAGGAGTTCCTTGTGGCAATTTCAATGGAAACATTTTTACTTCTGAGACCTAGTTTCTTTCCTAAACTCCACCCAAGGCAAAATGGATTATTGCTTCTTGGAAGCTCAGCCAGGGAGACTTGAAAGTGTTTCATATTAAAAACAGAAAAACCCAGAGAAGGAGGAGAAAAATAACTATATTTCTAAAAACTCTTGAGAACAAATGCTTACTGTGAGAAATAATTTTCCTATAAATATGCGATTCCTCCTTTTGTTCCCTGGCTGAGGAGCTCCACATGGACACAGGAGACAACATTCCCCTTGGGAGTAAAGCTCTAAGCCACCGTGGGTCCGCTTGCTGTTAATCCATCTCACTGTGCCTTCCATTCCCGCCTCACTGGCTGGGCTCTGAGACGAAGTGGGGTCCAAAATTTGGGAGAAACAGAGAGAGAAGGCAGAGAAAGATCCATACCTACAAAGCATGTAAGCCAGTTTTGTTTCAGACATTACGTTCCAAAGCTTGGCTAGAAAGAGAGAGATGGGTATGGGTTGTGTCTATGGGAAATTGCCCTTAAACAGTCCTTTTTTAAAAAAAATTACTTATATGTTTATTTATTTTTTTGCTGCACTGAGTCATGGCTGTGTGCAGGCTCTCTCTAGGTGCGCCGAGTACGGGCTACTCTCTGATTGCATTGCCTGGGCTTCTCACTGCAGTGACTTCTCTTGTTGCAGAGCACGGGCTCTAGGGCCCGTGGGCTCAGCAGCAGCAGCTCCCAGGCACAGGCTCAGTCGTGGTGGTGCATGGGCGTAGTTGTTCCAGGGCGTGTGGGATCTTCCCGGACCATGGATGGAACTTACGTCCCTTGCACTGGCGGACGGGTTCTTAACTACTGAACCACCAGGGACATCCTCAGCAACTCACTTTTGAAGACAGCGTGTTGTGCTGTAAATAGGAAGTTAGCCTGATTGATGTAAGATGACCTCAGAAAACAAGGAGCTTATTTGACGGGACTCGATAAATATTTTTTTAAGGGAAGACCCAATAAGCAAGACCTGATGCCGAAAGCTGCGCTTCTCTGTACATCAAATCTCAGAGAGTGTCTGGGCCAAAGTGGAAAAGAATAGCTTTACTAAAGAGGGCCACGGTGGGCTAATATTAGCCCTCAGAACTGTGGGGAAGAGAGTGTGAGGTTTTATAACAATTGTTCAAAGATGATGTGATCACTCGTGAGCATTCTTCTGATGGCTTGGTGGTGAGGTCAGGAGGAGTCAGCGTCAGCCACCGGCAGGTCTACCTGGGCGCGGGTCTCCCTGCTTGGGGGTAGCTTACGATCATTAATCGTTACCTACTGCCGTCTGGCGGGGGGAGGGGTTCAGTATCGGCAAAATGGCTCCGAGATGTTGCTGTGTGTATCCGGTGATGGGGAAACAGGGCCTCACCCCAAGGCTTCTCTGGATTGCTTCTCCCTAGTCTTGCATCCCCTGCGTTGCCTAATTAACAGCTGCTAGTCTGCCCCTTGGAACTCAGGGCAAGTCTTGGAGGCTGAATGAAGACTGTTTCCTGTAAGTAGAGAAATGGGGACATGGAAAGACCTTGTGCCTAAGAGCCCCACAGGGCCTTCCACAGTACAGGACATTAGATAGAGAACTCCTGAGGCCATGGACTGGATCTTAATAATTCTAGAGCTTTGCGCCACACCTGTCCTAGGAGCGTGTGTGTTGGTTGCTCAGTCATCTGACTCTTTGTGACCCCTGGGACTGTAGCCCGCCAGGCTCCTATGTTTCTGGAATTTCCCCAGGCAAGAATACTGGAGTGGGCTGCCACTTCCTTCTCCAGGGGATCTTCCCGACCCAGGGATCAAACCCAGCTCACCTGCATCGCAGGCAGACTCCTTACTGTCTAAGCCACCCGGGAAGCCCCTGTCCTAGGAACAGAGTTCAACAAACATTTGTTGAACCACTGAATCCATTCACCAACCCATCCATGAGCACTGAGCAGGAAGGATAGACCAAGGATGTTGAAACGGAGCTCCCCTAAAACCAAGTTCCCCTCTTGAGTTGATGATGAACCTCGCTATCCAAAACTTGATTTCCTTTCTTGTTCTGCCCCTCTTCCCTCAAAAAAAGATGACCTCAGAAAACAAGGAGCTTATTTGACGGGACTCGATAAATATTTTTTTAAGGGAAGACCCAATGCGCAGGAACTGATACCGAAGGCTGCGCTTCTCTGTACATCAAAACTCAGAGAGTGTCTGGGCCAAAGTGGAAAAGAATAGCTTTACTAAAGAGGGCCACGGTGGGCTAATATTAGCCCTCAGAACTGTGGGGAAGAGAGTGTGAGGTTTTATAACAATTGTTCAAAGATGATGTGATCACTCGTGAGCATTCTTCTGATGGCTTGGTGGTGAGGTCAGGAGGAGTCAGCGTCAGCCACCGGCAGGTCTACCTGGGCGCGGGTCTCCCTGCTTGGGGGTAGCTTACGATCATTAATCGTTACCTACTGCCGTCTGGCGGGGGGAGGGGTTCAGTATCGGCAAAATGGCTCCGAGATGTTGCTGTGTGTATCCGGTGATGGGGAAACAGGGCCTCACCCCAAGGCTTCTCTGGATTGCTTCTCCCTAGTCTTGCATCCCCTGCGTTGCCTAATTAACAGCTGCTAGTCTGCCCCTTGGAACTCAGGGCAAGTCTTGGAGGCTGAATGAAGACTGTTTCCTGTAAGTAGAGAAATGGGGACATGGAAAGACCTTGTGCCTAAGAGCCCCACAGGGCCTTCCACAGTACAGGACATTAGATAGAGAACTCCTGAGGCCATGGACTGGATCTTAATAATTCTAGAGCTTTGCGCCACACCTGTCCTAGGAGCGTGTGTGTTGGTTGCTCAGTCATCTGACTCTTTGTGACCCCTGGGACTGTAGCCCGCCAGGCTCCTATGTTTCTGGAATTTCCCCAGGCAAGAATACTGGAGTGGGCTGCCACTTCCTTCTCCAGGGGATCTTCCCAACCCAGGGATCAAACCCAGCTCACCTGCATCGCATGCAGACCCCTTTACTGTCTAAGCCACCCGGGAAGCCCCTGTCCTAGGAACAGAGTTCAACAAACATTTGTTGAACCACTGAATCCATTCACCAACCCATCCATGAGCACTGAGCAGGAAGGATAGACCAAGGATGTTGAAACGGAGCTCCCCTAAAACCAAGTTCCCCTCTTGAGTTGATGATGAACCTCGCTATCCAAAACTTGATTTCCTTTCTTGTTCTGCCCCTCTTCCCCTCAAGAATGAGGAGTATCAAAGAAAAGGGAGGATCTTATTGTTGAGGACCAGCAGCATTGAGTCGGTTCTCGGGTAAAGAGCCATGATCCAATTGTCTGTAATCCTTTTAAAGAGATGTCGATCCATGGGGTGTGTCCCACTGGGGGAGCTAGGCTAGTGCAGCTCTGAGAATTGTGGCTAGAACATTCAGCCTCCGGGAGCAAAGCCTACAGGGATATATTTTCCTGTCTTTCCACTGAGGTTCTGACCTGAAGCAGAGGTCAACCTGTCAGTGACCCTCAGGAGACAATTCGCCGTGGGACTCTCATGTTCATGCTACAAGCAAGACACTGACTGATTTTGGCCCCAGACTATCTGTCCAAGGATGCTGGAAGGCAGAGATAAAGTGTCCTCCAGAGTAAAGCTTTATAGCCTTAGAGGACAGACCTGGTGTCTTCTTTCACATCAAAGGGCTAACAGGCCAGCAGCTCATCATCAAAGACTCAAGTTTCCTAAACTGAACGCAGAGTTCCTCTGTGGGATCACAGTCCTCAGTGTGTTCAGAAGTGTTCAGGTCCTCTTCTGTTTGGTGGCAATTAGGATTTCAGGATCTATCTCCAAAATGCCACTGCTGTGGCTACTGCAGTGGCTGTGAGGGACACTTCCTTTGTCTCTGATCCAGGAATTTCATGTTCTCTCCAGCATCCGCGAAATGGTGGCAGGCTGACTTGCTAACTTGCAAGTAGGGGGAAGAAATCTCAGGCTCTTCAGAGTTTTTGACAGTCCCTCGCAGAGATTCGTTTTCTACGTCCGTGGAGGAGCTGTAAGAGACCAGTCAGAGAGAGAGAGAAGGTGAGGGAAGAAAAAAGGAAAGACTGTGCTCTGATAGCTTTGGAGATTGCCTTCTCTTGTACAGGACTTTTGTTTGTTTGGCTGCGCTGGGTCTTCGTTGGCGTGCGTGGGCTCTCTCCAGTTGCGGTGTGAAGGTTTCTCATTGCAGGGGCTTCTCTGTTACATAGCACGGGCTCTAGAGTGATCGGGCTTCAGTTGTTGTGGCTCATCGGCTTAGTTGCCCCGAGGCATGTGGGATCTTCCCAGACCAGGAATCCAACCCATGTGTCTGCATTGGAAGGCACATTCTTAACTGCTGGACCACCAGGGACATCCACCTTTCCTTATTCACATGGGCCCAGATATTTCAGCAGCACAGATCAAAGATAACACAAGAACACACAGCCAAGGACACACAGGCGGAAAAACGACAAGCAGGTTAAGAAGGCGATGAGCTGTAGTTGTGCGGGGAGTTTTAATGCAAAAGAAACAAAACTAAGGGATTTTAAAGCATAAATTTGCAGTGAAAATAACACATTTAAAATTGACTAGCCTCCCATACTTCTCTGCGACAGAAGTGTGCCTGTGCATTTAATCGAATCTTGGTAATTGTAAGACTTTATTGACTAATTTTTTCATTCCTGGAATTCCCTGGCAGTTCAGAGGTTAGGACTCTGTGATCGCACGGTCGGGAGGGCCTGGCTTCCATCCCTGGTCGGGGAACTAAGATCCATAAGCCTTGCAGAGCAGCCTAAACACACACACACACACAGAGACACACACAGAGACACACACACACACAGAGACACACACACACAGAGACACACACACACAGAGACACACAGAGACACACACACACACACAGAGACACACACACACTCCAGGCGGAACGCCCGGAGGGGCAGACAGGGCAGAGGTCTTCCAACAATTGCAGGTGTGCCCTTAAATGAAGTTTGAAAAGGCATGGACCACCCTTCAATATGCTCAAGCTGACTTTTTTTTTTTTTGGCCACTTCTATTGGTCTTTCATTTATTTCCATGTTTGTTCTTTTGGCCCGTGTGGGCCTCCCATCGCGGTGGCCTCTCTCGTCGCAGAGCTCCGGCTCAGTAGTGGGACACATCGGTCCAGCCGCTCCGCGGCACATGGGATCTTCCCAGGCCAGGGTTCGAACCGGCGACCCTTGCGCTGCAAGGCGGTGTCCTTACCCACTGGACCACCAGGGAAGCCCTCAAGCTAACATTTAAGTTTTAAAATTTAAATACAAATAGTTGCAAAGGATTTTCTTTCATATTCATTGTGAGTAGGAAGAGAAAGAAAACTGTCCTCAAACGACTGATGGCAGAACTTTTCTGTATGATGTAATTTATAGCCCCTTTCATGAAATGACTGTGATTCTTGATAAAATGCTGGAGTAATTTCCAGATAGACTTGAATGGGATTGAGAAATCCTGAGAAGTTAGGGTTCCCCACTCAGCTATCTTAAAGCACGTCCATCTGATCTGGGGCGTGCTTTGGTTGCAGCACCATTCCTTTATCTCTAGGTGTCTCATCCAAGAAAGAATCCCTGAATTGAGGCCAGTTTGAAATAGAATGTTGACACACACTGATAACAAGCCTGTCTGAGAAGTTATTTTAGCAAATAACATTGTACAATAACTTTGTTGCCTCCATTTTTAATTATAGACTGTGAAATCTATATACCATCATAATCTGATACTCAGCACCAACTATACACACACAAAAAGGAACAAATTATTTATTTTTTATTTTTTTACGGGTTATTTTTATTATTTATTTATTTATTTTTGGCTATTCTGGGTTTTCACTGCTACCACAGGCTCTTCTCTAGTTGCAGAAAGTGGGGACTACTCTCCAGTTAGGGGAACAGGCTTCTCCTTACGGTGACTTTTCTTGTTGTGGAACTCAGGCTTTAGGGCTCATGGGCTCAGTAGTTACGGCTCCAAGGCTCTAGAGCACAGGCTCCATGATCGTGGCTCACAAGCTTCATTGCTCCGCAGCAGGTGGGATCTTCCCGGATTGGGGATCGAACTCGTGTCTCCTGCATTGGCAGGCAAACTCTTTACCACTGAGCTACCAAGGAAGCCCCCCGGATTATTTTTTGACGATAGGAAATCTTACACTGTTCTTTTTTTTCTCTCAAATTCATATCTCTACCCTTCACTTTATCCTAATATGATATTTCTTACAACTGAAAGTTTACAATTGGTTAACTTCTCACAACTTTCTACAACAAAAGTACGTCTATGAGTGTTTGTGACCATGTGTTAGTTGCTCAGTCCTCCTGTCCAGCTCTTTGTGACCCCATAGATTGTAGGCTCCTCTGTCCATGGAATTCTCCAGGTAAGAATATTGGAGCATTGTCTTCCCTTCTCCAGAGGATCTTCCCCACCCAGGGACTGAACCCAGGTGTCCCACATCGCAAGCAGATTCTTTACTGTCAGAGCCACGAGGGGAGCCCATAGGGCTTCCTAATTTTGTTCCCAGGGTGACTAATTATTACAGATTATTATTACCCAATTGAGAAAAATATATAAATATATCAACACATTTTGATAAACCATTGTTAAATATAAATTTTTGATTTTACTGGAAATATTGAATATGAGTGAGTTTGGGGGTTTTTCGGTAATATTTTTTTGTCTGTGTTGGGTCTTCATTGTGGCACTCAGGATCTTTGATCAGAACACAGAATCTTTTGGTTGTGGCATGTGGGATCTAGTTCCCTGACTAGGGATCAAACTCAAGCCCCCTGTATTGGGAACCTGGTCTTAATCACTGGACCACTGAGGAAGTCCCTGAATACAAATGATAATGAAATAAATAGGGCTGGTTTATCCTCCCCCATCTCCCCACCAAGAAGGACATGTATCTATAAATAGAAACTACCTATTAATAGAAAGAGCTAGTAAGCCTCGTCTTTGCTTTTCAAGCCCTTTACTTTGCTTTTACGGATGTAAGCTTTGAGGAACACCATTCACATACTGAGTATGAGGCAGTGGAAGGAATTTTGTTATAGTAATGTTACTCAGGTCCGGATTTTTGAGTTATATTCTGAAATCACATTAAAATATATATATATATATATATATATATATATATATATATACTACATCTGCCATCTGTCTTGACTAGATGTTCTTTCACCTTTGTTGAAAGCAACGAATTGGAAAAGTGATTTGCAAAAGGATTAACTCCCCAGGCACTCGTGTCTAATACAGCCCAAGGATTTCAAATCATATCTTTGGATAACCCAGTGGTTTTGACACCCCAGGACCACGCCTAGGGATGTGCAGGTAAATTGGCTCTCTGGGAAAAAAAGGAGGGGGAAGCACTGCTCGGCTTGTCTCATTTCCACGGTGTAAATACTTCCGCCAGGACCAGTTTCAAGCTACCAGCTTGACTTCACTGACACGCAGGTGGGAAGAGAAGACGCTCTCCACAGCCAGCCGGGCACAGGGAGCAGGGCCTCGCAGCCAGACTCCAGAAGGGCCAGCCGTGCGTGCCTCTGTTTTGTGAGCTGCTCCGGGTGATCACGAAAGTGAAGGTGGGAGGTGAGACCTGGTCTGACCTCAGGGCAGTTCTCAAGGACAGTTTAGGACACAGCGCACCCCAGGATGCCAAGAACATCGAAATGCCCCCCGATCCCCCCCCAAGGGCCCGGGGGCCCTAACCCCTTTCAATGAGGACTTGCGTCATTGTCGACGGTAATATTTTTTTGTCTGTGTTGGGTCTTCATTGTGGCACTCAGGATCTTTGATCAGAACACAGAATCTTTTGGTTGTGGCATGCGGGATCTAGTTCCCTGACTAGGGATCAAACTCAAGCCCACTGTATTGGGAACCTGGTCTTAATCACTGGACCACTGAGGAAGTCCCTGAATACAAATGATAATGAAATAAATAGGGCTGGTTTATCCTCCCCCATCTCCCCACCAAGAAGGACATGTATCTATAAATAGAAACTACCTATTAATAGAAAGAGCTAGTAAGCCTCGTCTTTGCTTTTCAAGCCCTTTACTTTGCTTTTACGGATGTAAGCTTTGAGGAACACCATTCACATACTGAGTATGAGGCAGTGGAAGGAATTTTGTTATAGTAATGTTACTCAGGTCCGGATTTTTGAGTTATATTCTGAAATCACATTAAAATATATATATATATATATATATATATATATATATATATATATATATATATATACTACATCTGCCATCTGTCTTGACTAGATGTTCTTTCACCTTTGTTGAAAGCAACGAATTGGAAAAGTGATTTGCAAAAGGATTAACTCCCCAGGCACTCGTGTCTAATACAGCCCAAGGATTTCAAATCATATCTTTGGATAACCCAGTGGTTTTGACACCCCAGGACCACGCCTAGGGATGTGCAGGTAAATTGGCTCTCTGGGAAAAAAAGGAGGGGGAAGCACTGCTCGGCTTGTCTCATTTCCACGGTGTAAATACTTCCGCCAGGACCAGTTTCAAGCTACCAGCTTGACTTCACTGACACGCAGGTGGGAAGAGAAGACGCTCTCCACAGCCAGCCGGGCACAGGGAGCAGGGCCTCGCAGCCAGACTCCAGAAGGGCCAGCCGTGCGTGCCTCTGTTTTGTGAGCTGCTCCGGGTGATCACGAAAGTGAAGGTGGGAGGTGAGACCTGGTCTGACCTCAGGGCAGTTCTCAAGGACAGTTTAGGACACAGCGCACCCCAGGATGCCAAGAACATCGATGCCGATCACCCCAAGCCTGCCTACCCCTTTCAGAGGCTGTGCCTCCAGGCTCCCGTGCGCAGCCATGGAAGAACACTGTTGGGGAAGCAAGGGCCTGGGAGGCAGCCAGGCCACCGCTGAAACCCGGCTCTGCAGTTCATGAGGATTGAGGACTTGCGTCTATTGTCGACGAGGCTCCATGTTCGCCTGTAGAATAGGAGAAGCCAGTACCCACCTTCCGAGGCAGTGAGAACCGGTCGGTGGTGGTTAGGTCTACACGGCTGGCAGCCAGCAGATGCTCGACAGCTGGATGCTGGCATCAGCCCTTCCAGCTGAGCTGGAGGGAAGAGCCTTGGAGGACGGGTGCCGACCTAGGGTAGCCGTATCAGAGGGAAAAAACACAGGTGCCCGGATGTGAGAGCTGGACTCTAAAGAAGGGTGAGCATCGAAGAAGTGATACTTTCAAACTGTGGTGCTAGAGAAGACTCCTGAGAGCCCCTTAGACTGCAAGATCAAACCAGTCAGTCCTAACGGAAATCAAGCCTGAATATTCATTGGAAGGACTGACGCTGAAATTCCAGTCCTTCAGCCACCTGAGGCAAGAAACGGATTCACTGGAGAAGACCCCGGTGCCGGGAAAGACGAGGGCAGGAGGAGAAGGGGGTGACAGAGGATGAGATGGTGGGATGGCATCACTGACCCAATGGACATGAGCCTGAGCGAATGCAGGGAGATAGCGAAGGACGGGGGAGCCTGAAGTGGTACAGTCCACGAGGCTGCAAAGAGTTGGACACAACTGAGTAACAACAGATGCCTGCCGATTCAAGGTTTCTATGCTTCAAAGTGACTGGATTATTTTTATAACACTCACTGCATCCTGATCTTTCAGCTTCTTTCTTCCCCTTCTCTAGTCTTTCATCTGACGGAACACAGTCTGATAGCTTCACTTGGCGTGAGGCAGCACACCCAGCAACCACAACGGCTTCCTCTAGAAGTCGAGCTCAAGGCTGGTCCACCTTGGGCGAAACCAGTAGGGTGAGTAACCAAGAAACAGAACCTCCTTCTAAAGTGGCTGCTCCTGTCATCAGGCACATCCCTTAGCCTGGGCCCCCAGGACTTCAGGCTCCCAGTGGCTCTACTGACTTGTTAAGAAGGTCTTTGGATGATGGAGCAAAATTGTATCACCAGATTACAAACAATTCCAGGGCACAACCGATATCTCACGTTGTACTTTATTTTTCTTTACAATATTAACTGAATAGACAAGGAAAGCTGAGTGGCAGTGTAGCTTCCCCCAACAACATGAAAAAAGCCTCATGATACTTAACGCTGGCCAACCAGAGACTGACTTTACCTTCACTATCCCAAGCTCGCATAGCGTATTTTTTGTGCGTGTACACAGTCTTGTGGGCTGTCAGCCGCCTGTAAGAAGTACCTATCTTAGGGCTTCCCTGGTGGTCCAGTGGGTAAAGAGTCTGCCTTGCAGCGCAGGGGGCGCTGGTTCGATACCTGGCCTGGGAAGATCCCACATGCCACAGAGCGGCTGGACCAATGTGTCCAACTACTGAGCCGGAGCTCTGGAGCACATGTGCCTGGAGCCAGTGCTCTGCAGTGAGAGAGGCCACTGCGAAGGGAGGCCCACACGGGCCAAAGAACAGAGATGGATGAAAATAAATAAATGGAAGACCAATAAAAGAGGCCAAATTAAAAAATATATATATCGATCTTAAAAAAAGCCCATGGAAGGGAGAAGTGTGAACATTTTGGTAACAAAAGCTGTCAGTACAAAACCACTTTTTATACACTTATTTTATTGAAAACAAAAATAATCCCAGTAACTCAAAACAAATGCAAAATGTAGCTGAAAACTTAAGAACATTGTATATAATAACAGGCTTTCTCCAAAGAAATAGGATTGGCTATGATGCCTTCAAACACTACCCCAGAGGCAAAAATATAATGACGTGAGATGGCCGGAAGGCCCACTGCAGATTCCCTAAAAGGTTTAGGAATATGGAGTTACTAATATACGACAGTCATATCTGGTAACAGTCCGGGATCTTTTGATTAAGCCTTTCCATCTTCCACAAGTGTTTTTGTCTGCAGAGCTTACCTTGGGACCTAAAACAACCTTGTCATCAATAGTGTAGATATATATATGTTGGCTTTCAGTTATTTTTCTGGGGTAGTTATGATGAATTGGGGCAATACCAATTCATACTCCATGTGGTTTTCTCTCTGCCCCAGAGGATGTATATATTTCATGGCTGTGTAAGGCTAGTCTTATGAACACAGACATGGAACAGAATAATTCTTTGGGTAAGAATAAGGGACTTGTATTATTATTAGCTACTCAGTCCAGTCTCACCCACCACGCCCCATATTGTGCATAAAATAGATCATTTAGAAATAGATGTGCCTACCAACCAGGTGGTTTTCATTAACTATCTCATTGGTTAAAATTACAAATTTGTTGTTGAAATAGCCATTAAACATATCCAGGCTTGAAACTAATAACCACTGATGGCACATGTTTAGAATTTTGGTTCATCTGCATTGCCATACAGAGCTGGACTCCAAGTTGTTCTGTTGTCTCTAGGAGCTAAATATAGCACAGACCCTAAAAGTGTTTCTTGTTTGTTGCATAAAGTCCTTCCCGGAGGCATCACATTGATCCCTGTGAAGTTCTCACTTGTTTCAATTTCATATCCTACAGTCCTGGCTATTCTGAAAGACTCCAGCCCCGATCCAATCTCGAGAATGTTTTGCTCATTTGAAAATCCTTCTCCCACCCTCTGCAACAAATGTCCTTTGTCCCATAATAATCAAAAAAAAAATCCCTGGGAAGATTCAAATTGAATAACAGTAAAGATCTGATTGGAACGTTCATAAGCCTGACCATGTAGAATTGTATTTCTTAAAAAGTGTGTAGCCACATTTGTTTGGGCTGAAAAAGACACCACAGAATAACATCAGAATAGAATTTCAACTGACTCCCTAATTTCCTTAGAATGGCTTATATTTCAAGCCTTTCCTGTTTTTTCTGATAGAGGAGGTATACATTACTAACTATAAGTGATAAGGAAGTATAAAAACAGCCACTGCCTTAAAAGTACAATTGAAATTAGAATTGAAGTTCACATGTATAACTTGGTCTTGAGCATAAGTTCAGTTGCAGTACAGACAGTTTTCAGTTCTGTTCCTCCCAGAGATCCTTGACGAAAAAGCCAAATGTGTGTTGGGACTGCCCTACACGTTTAAATTTAATCCTGATGATCAGAACTTCTCTTGATTTACCGTCACTTCCTAATTTCCCGCATCAGACCAGGACTGGGTCTCTAAATGATAAGCATAAACATGTGCTAATGAAACAGAAGTCACATCTAAATGGAACAGAATAATTCTTTGGGTAAGAATAAGGGACTTGTATTATTATTAGCTACTCAGTCCAGTCTCACCCACCACGCCCCATATTGTGCATAAAATAGATCATTTAGAAATAGATGTGCCTACCAACCAGGTGGTTTTCATTAACTATCTCATTGGTTAAAATTACAAATTTGTTGTTGAAATAGCCATTAAACATATCCAGGCTTGAAACTAATAACCACTGATGGCACATGTTTAGAATTTTGGTTCATCTGCATTGCCATACAGAGCTGGACTCCAAGTTGTTCTGTTGTCTCTAGGAGCTAAATATAGCACAGACCCTAAAAGTGTTTCTTGTTTGTTGCATAAAGTCCTTCCCGGAGGCATCACATTGATCCCTGTGAAGTTCTCACTTGTTTCAATTTCATATCCTACAGTCCTGGCTATTCTGAAAGACTCCAGCCCCGATCCAATCTCGAGAATGTTTTGCTCATTTGAAAATCCTTCTCCCACCCTCTGCAACAAATGTCCTTTGTCCCATAATAATCAAAAAAAAAAAATCCCTGGGAAGATTCAAATTGAATAACAGTAAAGATCTGATTGGAACGTTCATAAGCCTGACCATGTAGAATTGTATTTCTTAAAAAGTGTGTAGCCACATTTGTTTGGGCTGAAAAAGACACCACAGAATAACATCAGAATAGAATTTCAACTGACTCCCTAATTTCCTTAGAATGGCTTATATTTCAAGCCTTTCCTGTTTTTTTTCTGATAGAGGAGGTATACATTACTAACTATAAGTGATAAGGAAGTATAAAAACAGCCACTGCCTTAAAAGTACAATTGAAATTAGAATTGAAGTTCACATGTATAACTTGGTCTTGAGCATAAGTTCAGTTGCAGTACAGACAGTTTTCAGTTCTGTTCCTCCCAGAGATCCTTGACGAAAAAGCCAAATGTGTGTTGGGACTGCCCTACACGTTTAAATTTAATCCTGATGATCAGAACTTCTCTTGATTTACCGTCACTTCCTAATTTCCCGCATCAGACCAGGACTGGGTCTCTAAATGATAAGCATAAACATGTGCTAATGAAACAGAAGTCACATCTAAATGGACGGTCGTATGTGAACAGGCAGAGATGCCATGCGCTGGGGCACAGGATGCTGGGTTTTGGCTTGAACTAGACCAAAGTGCTTCCTTCGTTCACAGTGTGGCTTTAATCCAGGTCTTAAGCCTCAAGACTTTTCAGCCATGGCAAAATCTGAGATGAGCTGGGTGCTGCAGAAGATGCTGGTGGTCATGCGGATCCCTCTTCCGGGCTGTCTGCACAGCGAGGCCTTGGGAGGACCCAGGAGGTTCTTGGGGTGGCTTGTCCTTGTGGTGTTTTTCCAGAGCCCCTGACCTCGATTCGGAGAGCGCCGGCGTTCTGTTGAACCCTGACCCAGGCTGGCCTGTGCACCACGCGGCAGGGAGTCCACGTGTGACTCCCCGCTCCACACCAGGTAGGGAGGAGAGGGTCCCTGCTGTCCAGCTGCGAAACAATTGAGACAATGCAAAAGGGAGGAGGAAAAAAGGATGACTAGTCACGGCTTGTATATACATTCATTGCTTCTAACATGTTTTTAACAACCAGAAAAATGGAGCTGCAACTACTCTGAGAGAGAGATTATGAACATTTTGCTTCAAAATTAGAATCCTTCAAAGGTCCCATCTCTTGGAGTGCAGCCCAATACTGTCCTGTCTTGTGGTCAAGTGCCTGGGAACATTTATCACTAAAACCAGATAATGGAGCCTGACAGCAAAAGGAAACCAGCCAGAAATGAGCCCCTGCGACTTTTGTCTATATACATGTTTACCATACTCTGCAAATCTCCATTTGAACACTAACAACAATAACCAAAGACAGACAAGCTTTGTATTAAAAATGTCCGTGTTCCTCATGGTCACTTCTAAAGCAGCGTGGAGGAGCTCGCCACTGGGAGTGTGCTGCAAACCGACTCCATCACAAAGAGCTTGGCGGGATAGCAGCACAGAATTTGACATTCCGTATGGATCACTTTTGACAATGTAAACCTTTCACAAGATAACGTTTTGCTTAAAAATCAGAATCATTCAAAGGTCTGATCGGCTTGTTCCCTGAGGCCCGCCAGGGAGGTCTGGCTTCAGACCATGGGTCTCCTGCGTTCTCCGCATGGGGCACAAGCACCCCTGCATTTCAGGAAGAACCTGAGGATGACCACGGAGAAGGACCCTATGGAAGGAGGGTGGGAGGGCTTGAGACAGATTTCCATGGAAACCATCTTTAAAGGTCAGACCATCAGAGCCAGAACTGAATTCCCTGGTCGTTTTCCATCTGGATTTCCAAGTGAGTGACCCTCATGGGTTTAACCAAACATGTATGCACTCTTAAATGATGGTGAGTTAAATCCTCATTTGGCCAGGACAAGTGAACCTAAGGAAAAGAGTCAAAGGGACAACAGATATGTCCCTCACAATAAAACAGTTCTGTTGACATGGAAGTGGACATAGATCGGTTGACACAAAGTGGCTGAGTGGCCAGCAGCTCCACGGTCTCTCAGGTAGCTGAGAACACCAGGCTTATCTCACCTCCTCAGAAATGCTTTTAAAGAATTAAGAGCCAAAAACCTCAAATGGAAACAAAAATGACCATTTCTGCTAACAGTGTAGAGGCCGTAACTAAATACACCTTTAAAAAAAAAAAAAAGATGCTGAGATGCATGTATCATTTTTTTAAGCAGCTTTCAAAATATCAACCACAGCATTACACATTGAACCAAAGTACATTCCAAAGTTAATGCAGATAAATGCTATAGAATGTCATAATGCCACATTTATTCCACATAGGTCTCAAGGCCGATTCTAAACTTGAAAAAATATTTTCGAGTTTCTGAACTTGAGATTTCACTTCTGGTGCTACATACCTCTAGCCTTTTCCAGCACTGATTTTCTTTTTTCTTTTTTAACGCCCCAGGATGTAATCTCCACATTCCACACCTGGAACTGCGGCCCCCACCCCCTTTCTGTTAGGTTTTTCAAATAAAACCAGACTACAATGCCAATATAATGTTTCACAACGGTAATTCCACAAACTGGTCAGTTAATCCATTTCAATGCTTCCTTTCGGATTGATGACCCTCCCGAAAGTCTTTTTAAAAACCCTTGCTTTAAGCTGCGCAGCCAGGCGGGCGGCCGCGCTCGGGGCGGCTCCCCAGCCTTCCCCACCTCCCTGGGCGAGCGACGGCGCTGGGCCCTCCGCTTCCTTCCCTCCAGGGACAGGCGGCTCGGGAGCCTCGGCGCCCGGGGTCCACGCTCCACGTGGAAAGGGCCTCACCCAGGCCGCCCGCCCGGCGCGCAGGTCCGAGCTCCAGCAGCTCCCCGCCGCCGCCCGCACGCTCCGTTCCCGAGCCCTCCGCGCAGGCCGCCGCCGAGCGCGCCCAGGCCCGGCCCCAGGCTGCGGCCCCGAGCCGCCGGGCGAGGCAGCGCTGCAGCTCCGGCAGCCTGGCGGAGAAGCAGGCACTCGTGGCCGCCTGACGCTTCCGGATGCCGAAGACGTCGCCGGAAGGTCCACCTCATCACATTCCAGAGGATTCTGTTGACATGGAAGTGGACATAGATCGGTTGACACAAAGTGGCTGAGTGGCCAGCAGCTCCACGGTCTCTCAGGTAGCTGAGAACACCAGGCTTATCTCACCTCCTCAGAAATGCTTTTAAAGAATTAAGAGCCAAAAACCTCAAATGGAAACAAAAATGACCATTTCTGCTAACAGTGTAGAGGCCGTAACTAAATACACCTTTAAAAAAAAAAAAAAGATGCTGAGATGCATGTATCATTTTTTTAAGCAGCTTTCAAAATATCAACCACAGCATTACACATTGAACCAAAGTACATTCCAAAGTTAATGCAGATAAATGCTATAGAATGTCATAATGCCACATTTATTCCACATAGGTCTCAAGGCCGATTCTAAACTTGAAAAAATATTTTCGAGTTTCTGAACTTGAGATTTCACTTCTGGTGCTACATACCTCTAGCCTTTTCCAGCACTGATTTTCTTTTTTCTTTTTTAACGCCCCAGGATGTAATCTCCACATTCCACACCTGGAACTGCGGCCCCCACCCCCTTTCTGTTAGGTTTTTCAAATAAAACCAGACTACAATGCCAATATAATGTTTCACAACGGTAATTCCACAAACTGGTCAGTTAATCCATTTCAATGCTTCCTTTCGGATTGATGACCCTCCCGAAAGTCTTTTTAAAAACCCTTGCTTTAAGCTGCGCAGCCAGGCGGGCGGCCGCGCTCGGGGCGGCTCCCCAGCCTTCCCCACCTCCCTGGGCGAGCGACGGCGCTGGGCCCTCCGCTTCCTTCCCTCCAGGGACAGGCGGCTCGGGAGCCTCGGCGCCCGGGGTCCACGCTCCACGTGGAAAGGGGCCTCACCCAGGCCGCCCGCCCGGCGCGCAGGTCCGAGCTCCAGCAGCTCCCCGCCGCCGCCCGCACGCTCCGTTCCCGAGCCCTCCGCGCAGGCCGCCGCCGAGCGCGCCCAGGCCCGGCCCCAGGCTGCGGCCCCGAGCCGCCGGGCGAGGCAGCGCTGCAGCTCCGGCAGCCTGGCGGAGAAGCAGGCACTCGTGGCCGCCTGACGCTTCCGGATGCCGAAGACGTCGCCGGGAAGGTCCACCTCATCACATTCCAGAGGATTCTGTTTCATACCCAGACAGAGCCAGTATTTGGAGGAGGAGCGGTATCCAAAATATATGAATATACACATCAGGGTTTAAGGTACTGGATGATATTGTATAAATTGCTGCTTCTCGGCACAACTGGTAGCTTAAAAAAATACTTTCCTATGGTTTAAGGGCATTTTCCCCCCCATAACTGTCCTTCAGGATGCAAGTCTTGGCAAATAACGAAGTCCATCTGAAGTTCTTTTTTTTTTTTTCCGTTCCCAACCGTGTGTGTACCATATGCACGATGCTGGTTCTTCGGGCCAGGGAAGAATGGTTTCCCCTCCCGAGCATCTTCCCTCAAGGAAGAACACAGCCTCCAGAGCCCAAAAAAAAAAAAGGCAAAAAAAGAGAAGTGAACACCTTCTTCCTAACCCCGGACAACCAGAAACTCGACTTCTAGTACATTCAGGTCATTTGTCCGTTTGTTTGCATTTCAGATGGTGTGAGGCAGTCCCGCCAACAGCACGGAAGAGAAACCGTGCTTGCAGGCGCGAGAGAGCCAGGTCCAGCCATCCAGGTGGGGCTTAGGAATTAGTCGTGGGGTTTCCAAAGATGGGAGATTCAACGGGACGGTCTTAAATAAATAAATCTTATTTTTCTTAATCATGTAAAAAATAAATTGTGTCCCCTTTGGCAGTAAGTAGCTGATTCAATGTTGAGCCGGAAAGCTGTTTGTGGCGGGGGTGGGTCGGGGGTGGGTGGGTGGGTTGGTGTTTGGAAGAGACCACAGCTTCGCTTCAGTGGTACCTCCGTGACCGTGCGTCTTCTTTCTCCTGCTTTCATGAACCTCTTGCATATTGGTGGGTGGCAGGCCCGTGGACTTCACTTATGGCCCAGGTAGGCACCCAGCGTGACGCATGCACCCACCAGGGCCAGACTGAGCAGTGCCTTCATAGACAGCCAGGAGAAGTCAAACAGGGGCCGCATGCTAGGACCGTACAGCTCCACAAAGGCATCCTGCAGAGGGGAGAGCGGGGAGAGAGAAAGTATTAGAGTATTCAGGATCTCCTGTCACTCTCGTTTTAAAAAAAGGCGCCAGTGGAATGTCGGCGGACATCGGGAGAGGCACCTAACGTGCCTGGCACCTTCACAGGGGTCCGAGAGAAGGTCAGACGCGCTCTGGGGGTAATGACTTCACATCCACTCTTTCACTGTCATTCAGTTAATACTCGCTGAGACCTTTCTTTGTGTCTAGATCCAGGGGCGCGGGATGGACAGCAAACAATTTACATGCACTGTTGAGGGTATTAGAGAGTGTTAACTACTAAGGGGAAAAATTAAACAGCAAAGACAGTCGAAATAACTGGAGGCTTTGCAGTTTTAGCTGGCATGGACATCATAATTTTTTAAAAACCCCAACGACTCTTTTACTGAACGTGTGCTATAGGCCAAGCACTTGTGATGAATGCCTGGCCTGCATTATTTCATTTACTCTTCATACCCATGGTATGGAGTCCTTTCCTTTGTTCTTGTGCCGTAAGAAAAAAGCAGAGACCACTGAATGCTCATTGCTTAGATTTGCTGGGGAGGATCAGATTCCGTGTTTGGATCCAGTGAGTGAGTGGACAACTCTGTCTGAATATATGGGCTTCCAAAAGTGGCTCAGTGGGTAGAGAATCCGCCTGCAGTGCAGGAGCCACAGGCGGATGTGAGTTCGGTTCCTGGGTCGGGAAGATCCCCTGGAGGAGGAAATGGCAACCCACTCCCTCCAGGATTCTTTCCTGGAGAGTCCCATGAACAGAGCCGCCTGGCGGGCTGCAGCCCATGGGGTCACAGAGTTGGACACGATTGAAGTGACTGAGCGTGCACGCACGCACGTCTGAAATGCACGCACGCATGTCTGAATACAAAGCGGGAACTGAAATGATTTCCCCTTGGTGTGATTCATCAGGTATGAAGAGGAAACAAGATGTAGTTCCGGTTAGCCCCCCAAACCTGGAATCAGAGAACAGATTTCACGAGAGGAGGTAGTAATAAACAGTGTCGTCCCGCGTCGCTGTGAGGAGGAGGGTCTGGCGATGTGTTCACTGTGTTTTTATCTGTTTGGGGCAAGTACTGCAGTAGACGGATCTGGTATTATCCTTGTCTCTGCGGTGCGATGAGTGGTCTGGCTACATGTAAGTGTTTGAGAAATATTTGTTCAATTAACAGTTAAGGTTTTCTGATGTCAAACATTGGTTTGAATTCTGAGTTTGTCCTAATACTTCACCCAGATACTCTGTCTCCTGGAAATTATTCCTTTTACATACAGCCATCTCTGGAAATCTTGCAGGAGTCTCGAAGGTAAGCATTTAAGGCATCATTAGGAGAACTTCCCATGTTAAACTTACACAGTTACTTTTCATGACCACATAATATTCAACCAGATATATATATATATATGTGTGTGTGTGTGTGTGTGTGTATTTATGCTGTACTTTATTTAATCAGTTTTTATTTTTAAATTTATTTTTAATTGGAAGATAATTATTTTACAATGTTGTGTTGGGTTTCTTCCATACCAACCCAAATATCCCCTCCACTCCCCCATCTCACCTCTCTAGGTCATCGCAGAGTGCAAGGCTATGCTCCCTGTGTTATATAGCAGCTGTAAACAGGTTCTTAATCTACTTTGGATCTTTTTTTTTTTTTTTTGAGACAAATTCCCAGAGGTGAGTTCAATTGATCCAAATTGCTTCCCACAAGCATGAAGGGCTTATGCTGAGCCATCCTCACCCTCTCACTGGATCCTCAGTGACTATGGCACCTTTTACAAAAAGCAGACAAGAGGAAATTCTCTGCCAGTCTAGTGGTTAAGACTCTATGCTTTCACTGCCAAAGGTATGGGTTCAATACCTGGTCCCGGACCTAAGATGCTGCAACCTATGCGGCCAGAAGGAACAAATAAAACAACCCACAAAGGCCGACAAGGGTTTATAGACACTGGGTCTCACTAGGGGTGATCTTGCACCCCAGGGGACGTCTGGCAATGCCTGAAATCACCTTTGGTAGTCATAGTCTTGGGGTGAGGGTGCTGCTGGCATCTAATGGTAGAGACCAGGGCTACAGGATAGCCCTCCTGTCCACAAAGAATTACCCACCCCAAATCACCAACAGTGCTGAGGCTGAGAAGCCCTGAGAAGAAAGGTTTAGAAGAACCTGTGTAACCCAGCCTGCTCCATCTAGCGTGTCAATGGCTTGTTCAGATCAGCACAAGATGATTAGTTAGCTAGCTCAAACCTGTAACTGCTTCCCTCCAAGTGGGTGAGCTCTACCTTCAGATGGATGGGATTAACTTTCACCAGGAGAGGGCGCAAGGGGTTTCTTCTTTCTTAATCTATTGTTAAAACAATTTTCTGAGTTTGAGTCTCAGCAAAGCAAGGCAATAGACGTACGTGAAACGCGGGCCAAGTGCCCTTAGCCCAGAGCCGAGCTAACGATTGCAGCTGTTGGTCAGGACACCCACGTTCCCTCAGACAGGAGGGGTAAACGGGGCAGGAAGAGGTCAGGACTGACTCAGAGTAACTGTCTTGCCAAGCGCATCCCGGGATCCCACAGCCACAGCAGCAAACGTCTAAGGGCCCTCCCCTACATGCTGTCTTCTCTGAATGATGGGAAGGCTGGAACCCCAACTGTCCAGCCAGAAGGGGCCCAGATTTCTCAGAAGAGCAGCCTGGGGCGGGACGCAGTCCAGCTTGAGGTCAGGTGAGTCAGTGGCTGGACCCTGCACCCCTTTAGCTATCAGTGGAGCTTTCCGTGGCAGAATATGAAACAGACGAAGGCCTGGGGACCTTTCTGGACCCGATGCCATCCTAGGGAGCCGGAGGAAGCAGGGGGAGGCCCAGGCTGCCCGGCCTGGTGCACAGCACCCGCAGGCAGACGGAATGCCTCTCCAAACATGCCCACCCATCTCAGGCTGGAATAACTGCACCTCCCAGCCCCTCATATAAATAACGGGGCTTCATGGCCCATTTCTGATGTGTGTGATAAAGTAAAAAAAGACATTTCTAAAGTGGGATGAACCAAGGTAGCTTCTCTTAACCCGAAGAATGAGCACAGAGAGGCTGATGCGGCCTCCGGGGGTTGGGAGAATTCGCTCTGAACTCGGAGGAGAAGGTCTGGGTGGAATCCCAAGTTTGACATTTTATTGCTTACGACCTTCAACAAATTACCTGAGCCTGAACTTCATTTATTTCAACCATCAAATTGGCTGTTGCGAAGATAAACGTAGGTGACTCGGGCCGTTTGTGAACTTGTGTAACCCAGCCTGCTCCATCTAGCGTCAATGGCTTGTTCAGATCAGCACAAGATGATTAGTTAGCTAGCTCAAACCTGTAACTGCTTCCCTCCAAGTGGGTGAGCTCTACCTTCAGATGGATGGGATTAACTTTCACCAGGAGAGGGCGCAAGGGGTTTCTTCTTTCTTAATCTATTGTTAAAACAATTTTCTGAGTTTGAGTCTCAGCAAAGCAAGGCAATAGACGTACGTGAAACGCGGGCCAAGTGCCCTTAGCCCAGAGCCGAGCTAACGATTGCAGCTGTTGGTCAGGACACCCACGTTCCCTCAGACAGGAGGGGTAAACGGGGCAGGAAGAGGTCAGGACTGACTCAGAGTAACTGTCTTGCCAAGCGCATCCCGGGATCCCACAGCCACAGCAGCAAACGTCTAAGGGCCCTCCCCTACATGCTGTCTTCTCTGAATGATGGGAAGGCTGGAACCCCAACTGTCCAGCCAGAAGGGGCCCAGATTTCTCAGAAGAGCAGCCTGGGGCGGGACGCAGTCCAGCTTGAGGTCAGGTGAGTCAGTGGCTGGACCCTGCACCCCTTTAGCTATCAGTGGAGCTTTCCGTGGCAGAATATGAAACAGACGAAGGCCTGGGGACCTTTCTGGACCCGATGCCATCCTAGGGAGCCGGAGGAAGCAGGGGGAGGCCCAGGCTGCCCGGCCTGGTGCACAGCACCCGCAGGCAGACGGAATGCCTCTCCAAACATGCCCACCCATCTCAGGCTGGAATAACTGCACCTCCCAGCCCCTCATATAAATAACGGGGCTTCATGGCCCATTTCTGATGTGTGTGATAAAGTAAAAAAAGACATTTCTAAAGTGGGATGAACCAAGGTAGCTTCTCTTAACCCGAAGAATGAGCACAGAGAGGCTGATGCGGCCTCCGGGGGTTGGGAGAATTCGCTCTGAACTCGGAGGAGAAGGTCTGGGTGGAATCCCAAGTTTGACATTTTATTGCTTATGACCTTCAACAAATTACCTGAGCCTGAACTTCATTTATTTCAACCATAAAATTGGCTGTTGCGAAGATAAACGTAGGTGACTCGGGCCGTTTGTGAACGTGGCCTCGAGTGTGCCCTGGGGGGAGCGCCACCTTGCTCTCTAGCTGTCCTCTGGCTAGCCTGCTCCAATCCTCCGGCAGCGGCCCTGCCCTCCCGATGGTCTGCTGAGTCTGCTCAAGTCCAGACACAACTGACTCGCTCCCTCCAAGGTGTCAGCTTTTGATTCTGAAGGTGCTCGGTGATTTCTAAAGCAATTGTGAATTCAAACATACACGTGATGTGCTCTGGTGGAAAATCAGAAGTGGTAACACACGCCCGGCTTTACTTCCTCGTAGATTGTTTAGTCAGGCTGTCGGGCCAAGAGGCATCCTTGAATGTCCTCCTCCCCCCTTACAGGCATCTAGTCCTTGGAGTCCAGCCCTCCAGGATTCCAGACTGCAGAGCAGACCCCGTGGTTTCAGGACTGAAGCTCCTCAAAGCTACGTTCAGGGGCGTCGTCTTGCTTTTTCAAACATCCTGATCAGGGTGATTTCCGAAGTCTGTTTGAACAGTCTGTCATTATTTGTTTAAGTTTGAAAGCTGTTTTAAATAAACACATGCTCACTTTATGTATTAAAAGCAACAAAGAGGGGAAAAGAAAACCTGGGCCATCGTCATGCGATTCGGACAAAACCCCAGCCTCTCGAGTTCAGGAGGCACGCAGCCCTGGCTCATGTTTGGACCGGCCGGGGCTCGGCCTGACCTCAGGGATGGGCACGGCAGGTCCCCGGGGGAGCAGCCAGCGCCCCAGCTCTGGAGGCCCTTGTGCAGACGGCTTCTGCACAGACTTCCAATGCAGAGGCCACAGATGGTCGGGGTCTGAGTTCCAGCCAACGCCAGCCCAGTGGGGCAGGGTGGCCAGTATCAGCCACAGACCCTGGCTGGAGGGTTGGGAGTAAGCCAGGGAGGTGTGGACAGAGTGGACAGGCGCACACGGACTCAGGGCAGGGCAGGTGGGGCCGGGGATCCAAGTGCCATCTCGCCTGCACCGGGCCCCCTCACCTCCTCCACCCTCCGTCTCTCCCTCCCTCCCTCCTTCCTTCTTTCTCTCCCCTTCTTCCTTCTCTCTCTCTTTCACACACACATCTCCTCAAGGCAGCCCAGCCTCCAAAAGTTTCCCTTCCCCTTCAGAATCCTTCAGAAAGGATCAAACCTGGTTCCAAATAAAATGAGATTTCAAAACGAATCAAACTGGCAAGAACTGCAAAAGACTTGAGTCTCGCTGAAAAGGATGGTGTGGTGACGGGGTGGCGGGAGGCCCAGATACTGGTGACGGAGGGTGGTGGGAGCCCCAGATACTCTTTCACAACTCACGGACTCCCACGAACAGGTAAATGGAGAGAACGTTCATATTCGGCAATGTGTAGCAAAAGCTTTACAAATATTGTCTGTATTTTTTAGTAATTCTACTTCTAGTTGTTGATCTTGAAAAAATTAATGCAACCTGAAAACAACAAAAATATCTGAAAATATAATGGAGTATACTATCATATAGTTGCTAAGTTGTATCCAACTTGTTGTGACCTGTAGGTTGTCAGGTTCCTCTGTCCATGGGATTTTCCTGGCAAGAATACTGGAGTGGGTTGCCTTTCCCTTCTCCGGGGGATCTTCCTGATCCTGGGATCCAGCCTGCACCACCTGCATTGGTAGGCAGGTTCTTTATTACTGAGGCACCAAGGAAGACCAGTGGAATATGGGTTAATCACTAAAAATTGTGCCCTGTGTTTTTATTGGCAAGGAAAGATGTTCCCAACATAACATTGAGTGAAACAACACAACCACCGTCTGCAAGTCCAGGCCCCTGGCTCGTGCTGCCTCTTCACACTCCTTACACCATGGGGGAGCTGACATGTGACCTTGGATGGCTATACACAGGTGAGAAATTCAGTTACACTTCAGTCTTTGAGCTAACTGATCCAAGCAGTCGGTCTGAGTTCCAGCCAACGCCAGCCCAGTGGGGCAGGGTGGCCAGTATCAGCCACAGACCCTGGCTGGAGGGTTGGGAGTAAGCCAGGGAGGTGTGGACAGAGTGGACAGGCGCACACGGACTCAGGGCAGGGCAGGTGGGGCCGGGGATCCAAGTGCCATCTCGCCTGCACCGGGCCCCCTCACCTCCTCCACCCTCCGTCTCTCCCTCCCTCCCTCCTTCCTTCTTTCTCTCCCCTTCTTCCTTCTCTCTCTCTTTCACACACACATCTCCTCAAGGCAGCCCAGCCTCCAAAAGTTTCCCTTCCCCTTCAGAATCCTTCAGAAAGGATCAAACCTGGTTCCAAATAAAATGAGATTTCAAAACGAATCAAACTGGCAAGAACTGCAAAAGACTTGAGTCTCGCTGAAAAGGATGGTGTGGTGACGGGGTGGCGGGAGGCCCAGATACTGGTGACGGAGGGTGGTGGGAGCCCCAGATACTCTTTCACAACTCACGGACTCCCACGAACAGGTAAATGGAGAGAACGTTCATATTCGGCAATGTGTAGCAAAAGCTTTACAAATATTGTCTGTATTTTTTAGTAATTCTACTTCTAGTTGTTGATCTTGAAAAAATTAATGCAACCTGAAAACAACAAAAATATCTGAAAATATAATGGAGTATACTATCATATAGTTGCTAAGTTGTATCCAACTTGTTGTGACCTGTAGGTTGTCAGGTTCCTCTGTCCATGGGATTTTCCTGGCAAGAATACTGGAGTGGGTTGCCTTTCCCTTCTCCGGGGGATCTTCCTGATCCTGGGATCCAGCCTGCACCACCTGCATTGGTAGGCAGGTTCTTTATTACTGAGGCACCAAGGAAGACCAGTGGAATATGGGTTAATCACTAAAAATTGTGCCCTGTGTTTTTATTGGCAAGGAAAGATGTTCCCAACATAACATTGAGTGAAACAACACAACCACCGTCTGCAAGTCCAGGCCCCTGGCTCGTGCTGCCTCTTCACACTCCTTACACCATGGGGGAGCTGACATGTGACCTTGGATGGCTATACACAGGTGAGAAATTCAGTTACACTTCAGTCTTTGAGCTAACTGTGGACACCGTATATGATCACGGGGGATCCTAAGTGGGAAAGCCGTCCTGCCCTCAGAGAGAGTCCAGTCTGGAGAATGGAATCACGTGCCTCCACGTGCACGTAGATGGAAGCCTGCCCGTTTCTGCTCCGCAGTGAGCAGAAGGGCTTGTCAGCAGAAGCAGAAAGAAACTCATACAGTGCTCACAGGAAGCCAAACACTGCTACCAGTGATATTTTCCACATCTCATGGCTTTATCGTTTTGTCTCCATGGGCTCACCTCCCTCACGACCACCTGAGGGAGGGTCGGTGCAGAACACACAGCCTTTGACGTTCCACAAAGTGTCTAGGGAGCTGGGTATTTATACACAAACTGCTTTCGTTCGGTGGCGGAGGGCTGAAGCTACTGCTGTGGAGGCATCCATACTCTGGCTGGCCATGTGCACAGGCAGGGAAAGCTGTTGCGGAGAGAGCGCCAGGTGCTGTATTATGAGCAGCTTGAGGTCGAGCGGAGAGCACTGGGGTGGAAAGGGCAAAGGGGTTCCACAGGGCAGACACGAGCCACTGATCCGACCACCTAACGACTTCTCTAGCCTCAGTAGCCTTCTCTCCCCAGGATCAGTGCTAGGATGTCCCCCCTGATTTCTCTGCCTTTAGTCTAGTGCCCTACCCTTCCGTCTCCTCTCCCTACTGCCGTCAGAGGGATCCATTCGGAATCAAATTGGTCACTTGCATGCTTCCATTCCAAATCCTTTCATATGGCATGCCGGACTCCCAGTGCCTCAACCTAGCTTCCTGCTCAGCCCTGTCGCTTGTGAAGTTCATCCCAGTTCATTGAGGAATTCAGTGTAATCATGTTCTGCAGGCAGCTTTCTCCAAGTCCCTGGACTGAGCTAAATCATCCTCAGGGAGTCCCTGCATCCTGGATCCTCTGAAGAGCATCTGTTTACGTGCCTGTCTCCGCTGCATTCAGCTAGTAGCACCTGGAGGTGGAGGGACCATGTTTTATTTATCTTCGGATCCCTGGAGCATGTGTCTGTCACCTATCAGGCACTCAGCAAATGTCTTTGGAACTGAAATACACCGACTTCTTTGACTAGAGAATAGGTTTTCCAAACATATCTTAATACATGTTTGTTTTTCTTTTTTTTTTTTAAGGAGTATGTTCAAAGGACAAATACATGACTAGCTTGGACAAAATCTGGTGTCTTTGTTTTTGCAGCCTCAGCCCCTGGCGTCCTCCTGTGAAGAACCGACGGTCCGACAGTACAGAGCGGTCAGCGTCGGATCTGACTGGTCAGCATCTGGGCCATATTGGTTGCTAACTGCTAATTGGGTTTTAACTATGAGCCCACCCGAACGCCCTGTGGGTCTCCAAGCGCGCAATAAACTGGGGAATTTTCCAAACATACTCAACCATTGAGCCCTCTCTCGGGGGGATTACGGCTGTGCCAAGACTCAGAATGGTGAGTGGAGGTAAACATTCTGACCATAAGAGAGTCTTATGCGTCCAGCCTTGGCGTCCACCGTGAAGGACTGCGGAGATGATCAGAGGCTCTCGGTCCATCCTGGACATTCGTGGGAACCTAAACGACCTCTAGTGGTCACTTGTTTTGGAGCGTATTATGAGCAGCGAGCGGAGAGCACTGGGGTGGAAAGGGCAAAGGGGTTCCACAGGGCAGACACGAGCCACTGATCCGACCACCTAACGACTTCTCTAGCCTCAGTAGCCTTCTCTCCCCAGGATCAGTGCTAGGATGTCCCCCCTGATTTCTCTGCCTTTAGTCTAGTGCCCTACCCTTCCGTCTCCTCTCCCTACTGCCGTCAGAGGGATCCATTCGGAATCAAATTGGTCACTTGCATGCTTCCATTCCAAATCCTTTCATATGGCATGCCGGACTCCCAGTGCCTCAACCTAGCTTCCTGCTCAGCCCTGTCGCTTGTGAAGTTCATCCCAGTTCATTGAGGAATTCAGTGTAATCATGTTCTGCAGGCAGCTTTCTCCAAGTCCCTGGACTGAGCTAAATCATCCTCAGGGAGTCCCTGCATCCTGGATCCTCTGAAGAGCATCTGTTTACGTGCCTGTCTCCGCTGCATTCAGCTAGTAGCACCTGGAGGTGGAGGGACCATGTTTTATTTATCTTCGGATCCCTGGAGCATGTGTCTGTCACCTATCAGGCACTCAGCAAATGTCTTTGGAACTGAAATACACCGACTTCTTTGACTAGAGAATAGGTTTTCCAAACATATCTTAATACATGTTTGTTTTTCTTTTTTTTTTTTAAGGAGTATGTTCAAAGGACAAATACATGACTAGCTTGGACAAAATCTGGTGTCTTTGTTTTTGCAGCCTCAGCCCCTGGCGTCCTCCTGTGAAGAACCGACGGTCCGACAGTACAGAGCGGTCAGCGTCGGATCTGACTGGTCAGCATCTGGGCCATATTGGTTGCTAACTGCTAATTGGGTTTTAACTATGAGCCCACCCGAACGCCCTGTGGGTCTCCAAGCGCGCAATAAACTGGGGAATTTTCCAAACATACTCAACCATTGAGCCCTCTCTCGGGGGGATTACGGCTGTGCCAAGACTCAGAATGGTGAGTGGAGGTAAACATTCTGACCATAAGAGAGGCAGCCTTGGCGTCCACCGTGAAGGACTGCGGAGATGATCAGAGGCTCTCGGTCCATCCTGGACATTCGTGGGAACCTAAACGACCTCTAGTGGTCACTTGTTTTGGAATCGACTCAGGGATGTGAGGCTCATTCCCAAAAAACAGGATCTGTGGTTTCTCCAAAAGCGTTCCAGGTGGTGCAGTGGTAAATGCAGGAGGCACAGGCTGGACCCTGAGTCACGACGTTCCCCTGAAAGAGGAAACGGCAGGCCAGTCCCGTCTTCCTGCCTGGGGGATCCCACGGACAGAGGAGCCTGGTCCACAGGGTCGCAGAGTCGGACTCGACGGCGGCGACGGAGCACGCACAGGTGTGGTTTCTCCGACACCCAGTGCCAAGGGATGCCCAAGTCTCAGGAGAGCTGGGAAACAGCTACAAGGAAGCCAAGGAAGGAGGAAGACACCCACACAAGCAGAAGGAAGGGCTCTGTCTGAAGCCAGAGGCAGTGATGACCCTACACCCACCAAGGCTGAGATCAAAAGGGGAAGCAGTCGGCAGGGCCGCTGGGAGCGGTGGCCCGCACAGCACACGCGAGGAAGTGAGGGCTCGCTCTACCTGAATACAGCAGCTGGTGAGGAAGTGACTCCATTTCCCGCCTTATCATTGGCCTGGCAGGATTTCCTCTGTAGCCACTTTGTGCTGAATGAGTCTGAAAGGTTCCCTTTGGAGCAGAGACACTGCGCGCGGTTGCAAACTTCTGTCTCCTGTGGTTCTTCCTACCGCCTCCCCCGCCCTTTATTCCTAAAATATTGATTCCTGGCTTGGGGGAAAAGGAAAGAGAAAAAACCCAGACAACTGGAACATATAACTATAAAGGACACGCAGCTGTCTGGTCTGCAGATAGAGGGTGAGAAGCCCAGTGATCCTTCATTGAGGCCCGAGGGGCTGCCCCCCTCCCACAGCCTCCAGTGAATGGGGCTCCATCTTGGAAGGACTTCAGGCCGGGGGGAAGGGCTCACTGAACCACAGGCCAAGGACATAAAATGAAACCTAATCTAAGTGTCATCTGGATGTAACCAGAAACCTTTTAGAGAGAAGGCTGGAGATGAAAAACCCAAACACAACGTGCCCGCCTACCACAGCGGGTCCAGGGAAGCTTGGGTGTACTTTGTGATGCAAATTGAGCTGAGGATGCAAATCAGGCAGGGGCCCTGAGGAGCCAGAGAGGGCAGAAAAATGAGAACCCAAAGGGTTCCTTCCCTTCTAGAGCAGGCAGAGTTTGAAACGCATTTGCAAAGGAGGCCGTGGCTCTGGCCTTCCCGCAGCCATGGGGGCAGCTCAAAGATGGCGGGCCCGGTCCACCTGCTGGAGACCCGAACCAGAGGCAGCCTGCCCCGGCCGGGCCTCAGAGGCGCTGCTGGTCTAAATGCCCCGGGGCTGGGGAAGGCGCTGAAGCAATCTGGAGAGAAGCCTAGTGAAGAATTCCTGGCTGCACTAGCTATGTCAATACAGCAGCAGGGTGTGGAGACTTGGCCACCTGGGGGCTTAGGAGGCAAGAACAGGCCAGAGCTTCAAAAGATGTCTGGAAATGGGCCAAGCAATGCATCTATACCAAAATGTACTTAAAAAAAAAGAAAGTTAAATCATTGCACCGTTTGGTTCACCAGGTTCAGATAATAAACCAACACGAGACTAAAGCCGTATCTGAGACCTTGAAATCTCATCTTGGACTTGCTGATTCATTCGGGAACCAAACACTTTTTATAAGGTGCTGAGGAGTCTTAAAGCTAAATGAGACCCAGGCCTGCCTTATAGGAACGGCTCCTTGATATTCTCACACACTCACAGCAGTTTTGGTGAGCAAGAGAGTTCTCTAAGCACATTCAAAGAGCTCTGTGCGTGTGTGGATGCATTTTTTGGTTTCCCAGGTGCCTCCACGGTAAAAAGAATCTGCCTGCCAGTGCAGGAGATGGAGGTTCAGTCGCTAGGTTGCAAAGATCCCCTGGAGAAGGAAATGGCAACCCACTCCAGTATTCTTGCCTGGAGAATCCCCACGGACAGGGAAGCCTGGTGGGCTACAGTCCACGGGGTCAAAAGAGTTGGACATGACTGAGCGACTAACAGGATGCGTTTACCCTTCTGGGGCTGAAGAAAGGCGGCCAAGGCTGCTGTCCTTGCTCAAAGGGTGTCTTCCACAGGACCTCACAGGCACAGAGGCCGCAGGAAACTGCCTTTCAGGATTTTGGCTTTAAAACAAAGTTACTTCATTTTTCTTCCTGACCTTCCTCATTCTTTGGGTGAGAGCGCCCTGCATTTTCTGGCCAAAGCTGGCTCTTTTCTTGCTCTGGGCTTGTTCTCTTCACTGTTGGGGGAGGGGGAAGATACCCATTATGATATCTTGTTGGAACAAAAGCATATCAAGCCAAAAAAAAGTGTAACTATTACAACTCAACAATAAAAAGACAAATATCCCAGTTAAAGGACCAGCCCAAAAATTTGAATTGATGTTTCACCTTGGAGATTCCCTGGTGGCCCTGATGGGAAAGAATCTGCTTGCAGGGCAGGCAACCCCGTGTCTCTCACTGGGTTGGGAAGAACCCCTGGAGAGCGGAATGGCAACCCCCGCCCAGGACTCTTGCCTGGAGAGTCCCACGGACAGAGGAGCTGCGTGGGCTACTGTCCACGAGCTTACAAAGCACTGGACACGAGTGAGTGAGTAACGTTCCTCTTCACCAAAGAAAATCTACAAATGGTCAGTAAGCTCACCAGTCATTGGGGGAATGCAAATACAAACCACAGTGAGATATCACTTCACACCCACCAGCATGGTTTTACATCAAAAGTGGACAATAACCAGTGTGGAGGGGGAGGCAGAGAAGTCAGAGCCCTCGCTCCCTCTTGGGGAAAGGAAACAGCGCAGCCGCTGTGGAAGAAGCAATGGTCCCTCAAAGAGCTGACTGGCTGCCCCACAGCCCAGCACTCCCACTCTTAGATGTACATCCAAGGTATCCGAAAATACATCTTCACACAAAGACTCGACACAGATATTCACAGCAGCACAATGCACAGCAGCCCAAAGTGGAAATGACCAAGACAGCTGCAGGAGATGGAGGTTCAGTCGCTAGGTTGCAAAGATCCCTGGAGAAGGAAATGGCAACCCACTCCAGTATTCTTGCCTGGAGAATCCCCACGGACAGGGAAGCCTGGTGGGCTACAGTCCACGGGGTCAAAAGAGTTGGACATGACTGAGCGACTAACAGGATGCGTTTACCCTTCTGGGGCTGAAGAAAGGCGGCCAAGGCTGCTGTCCTTGCTCAAAGGGTGTCTTCCACAGGACCTCACAGGCACAGAGGCCGCAGGAAACTGCCTTTCAGGATTTTGGCTTTAAAACAAAGTTACTTCATTTTTCTTCCTGACCTTCCTCATTCTTTGGGTGAGAGCGCCCTGCATTTTCTGGCCAAAGCTGGCTCTTTTCTTGCTCTGGGCTTGTTCTCTTCACTGTTGGGGGAGGGGGAAGATACCCATTATGATATCTTGTTGGAACAAAAGCATATCAAGCCAAAAAAAAGTGTAACTATTACAACTCAACAATAAAAAGACAAATATCCCAGTTAAAGGACCAGCAAAAGATTTGAATTGATGTTTCACCTTGGAGATTCCCTGGTGGCCCTGATGGGAAAGAATCTGCTTGCAGGGCAGGCAACCCCGTGTCTCTCACTGGGTTGGGAAGAACCCCTGGAGAGCGGAATGGCAACCCCCGCCCAGGACTCTTGCCTGGAGAGTCCCACGGACAGAGGAGCTGCGTGGGCTACTGTCCACGAGCTTACAAAGCACTGGACACGAGTGAGTGAGTAACGTTCCTCTTCACCAAAGAAAATCTACAAATGGTCAGTAAGCTCACCAGTCATTGGGGGAATGCAAATACAAACCACAGTGAGATATCACTTCACACCCACCAGCATGGTTTTACATCAAAAGTGGACAATAACCAGTGTGGAGGGGGAGGCAGAGAAGTCAGAGCCCTCGCTCCCTCTTGGGGAAAGGAAACAGCGCAGCCGCTGTGGAAGAAGCAATGGTCCCTCAAAGAGCTGACTGGCTGCCCCACAGCCCAGCACTCCCACTCTTAGATGTACATCCAAGGTATCCGAAAATACATCTTCACACAAAGACTCGTACACAGATATTCACAGCAGCACAATGCACAGCAGCCCAAAGTGGAAATGACCCAAATGACTATCAGCTAATGAACAGATCAACAATGTGTGGTACCATCCATACCACGGAATATTATTCAGCCATAGAAAGAAGTAAAAAGTATTGATACCAGTTACAACATGGAAGCACCTTGAAAACATTACATTGGATGAAAGAAACCAGGCGTAAACGGTTACATGTTGGATGACGCCATGTCTGTGAACTGTCCGAAACAGACAAATCCATGAGGACAGGAGTGGACTCATGGTTGCCCAGGGCCGGGGAGAGAGAAGGATGGAGAGTGACTGCTCATGGATACCAGAGGTTTTCTTTCTTCCCCCAGACTGATAACAGAGTTTTGGAATTAGAAAACACTGATAGTCACACAACGTTATGAACAGAAATAGCTAAAAACCCATCAGTCAGGAGTCTGCCTTGTAATTCAGGGGACACAGGTTTGATCCCTCGTCGGGGAAGATCCCGCGTGGGCCAGCTGAGCCCGTGTACCTCGGCTGCTGAGCCCGTGTGCCCCGGAGCCCGCGCTCTCCACGAGAGGAGCCACCGCGGCGAGAAGCTCAGGTACTGCCGCTGGAGTAACCCTGCTCGACGCAACCAGAGAAAGCCTGCAGGCAGCCACAAAGACCCAGCCCAGCCAGAATAAAGACATATTTTAAAAAACAGTCACTCGCTTTGAATTGAGTTTCAAGGTACATTCATTATTCTTAAAATACTGTTATCCTTTACATGAAGAAGGTCACGAAACTATTTTTATGCCACATGGGATTGGCCAGGAGGACCTGCTTGTTCTGGACCCTCGCTCCCCAGTGCGGCCCCCACGCCCGGGCCCAGACGTGGCCGGATGTGAGCGTGAGCTTTATCCCTATGTATCTGGCAGCAGGTCCAAGTGCCATGATCCCCGGAGCTCACTCTCTGGGCTGGGCCGCGCCCGTGGCCTGGGAATACAGGCCACGGCCCAGGGACCTGCCCCCCACCCCCCGCCGGCGCTGCAAGAGTTAATCCACACACCCCCAGATGGGAAGTGAACGAGAGGCCTGCCAAGGCCTGCAGCCCGGCCCCCGTGCTGTCATCGGGACGCCGCTGCCGGGCACGGGGTGAGAGGGGGGCCTTCATTTCTCAGACGGGGAGGACAGGAGTCGAGGGCCCAAGGTCTGATGCTTCACTCGTTTAAATCAGCAGGCGTTGACGGAGGTGGGTGGCGGTGGAGAGGACAAAGAACCCCCACGTCCGATTTAGATGGACCGCAACAGGGCCTTGAAAACATTACATTGGATGAAAGAAACCAGGCGTAACGGTTACATGTTGGATGACGCCATGTCTGTGAACTGTCCGAAACAGACAAATCCATGAGGACAGGAGTGGACTCATGGTTGCCCAGGGCCGGGGAGAGAGAAGGATGGAGAGTGACTGCTCATGGATACCAGAGGTTTTCTTTCTTCCCCCAGACTGATAACAGAGTTTTGGAATTAGAAAACACTGATAGTCACACAACGTTATGAACAGAAATAGCTAAAAACCCATCAGTCAGGAGTCTGCCTTGTAATTCAGGGGACACAGGTTTGATCCCTCGTCGGGGAAGATCCCGCGTGGGCCAGCTGAGCCCGTGTACCTCGGCTGCTGAGCCCGTGTGCCCCGGAGCCCGCGCTCTCCACGAGAGGAGCCACCGCGGCGAGAAGCTCAGGTACTGCCGCTGGAGTAACCCTGCTCGACGCAACCAGAGAAAGCCTGCAGGCAGCCACAAAGACCCAGCCCAGCCAGAATAAAGACATATTTTAAAAAACAGTCACTCGCTTTGAATTGAGTTTCAAGGTACATTCATTATTCTTAAAATACTGTTATCCTTTACATGAAGAAGGTCACGAAACTATTTTTATGCCACATGGGATTGGCCAGGAGGACCTGCTTGTTCTGGACCCTCGCTCCCCAGTGCGGCCCCCACGCCCGGGCCCAGACGTGGCCGGATGTGAGCGTGAGCTTTATCCCTATGTATCTGGCAGCAGGTCCAAGTGCCATGATCCCCGGAGCTCACTCTCTGGGCTGGGCCGCGCCCGTGGCCTGGGAATACAGGCCACGGCCCAGGGACCTGCCCCCCACCCCCCGCCGGCGCTGCAAGAGTTAATCCACACACCCCCAGATGGGAAGTGAACGAGAGGCCTGCCAAGGCCTGCAGCCCGGCCCCCGTGCTGTCATCGGGACGCCGCTGCCGGGCACGGGGTGAGAGGGGGGCCTTCATTTCTCAGACGGGGAGGACAGGAGTCGAGGGCCCAAGGTCTGATGCTTCACTCGTTTAAATCAGCAGGCGTTGACGGAGGTGGGTGGCGGTGGAGAGGACAAAGAACCCCCACGTCCTAATAGGAACTTGCTGAAAGTGGCCTCAGACCCCCCAAGGGAGTGTGGGGCAGGGAAACGCCAGAAAAGAAGGCGTGGCACGGGCACCGTCCTCTGGGCGCCCGCCAGCCTCCAGCCAGGCCCGCCAGGACCCTTGCGTTCAGAACTGATTAAGAAACCAGCATGGGCCTCTCTTCTGGAGGCTCCCCACCACGCTGGCCCCCGGGCCCTTCCCTCCACGACAGGCTCAGGACTGCATCTGCCCCACCGCCCACCCCCTGGCCGAGACGGCGCTGGTCCTGGGGGCCTCAGTCTGCAGCGAGTCGCTATTCCTAACTCAGCCGTTACCTCCCAGGATGTTACCATCCTGCTGAAAAGCATCCCGGGACATAATAACCCACCCCCGTTCCTGCCTGCAGTGCAGGAGACCCTGGGTTGATGCCTGGGTCGGGACGATCGCCTGGAAGAAGGGACGGGCTACCACGCCAGGACTCTCGGGCTTCGCTGGTGGGTCAGATGGTAAAGAATCTGCCTGCAGTGTGGGACACCTGGGCTTGATCCCTGGATTGGAAAGATCCCCCGGAGGAGGAAGTGGCACCCCACTTCGGTATGTGAGCCTTGAGAATCCATGGACAGAGGAGCCAGGCAGGCTACAGTCCACGGGGCCGCAGAGTCGGGCACGACTGCGTGACGTTCGCCTACCCTGTTCCCAGCGGCCCAGCCGCCTGAGTCACTGTGTGAAGGTCTGAATGACAAGGGGATCCCCGAGCAGCCTCTCCTGCCCTCCTCGGAGCCATCCGCCTTTCAGTGAGACTAACAGCAAGCCTGCCCTCCAAGCTCGGGAGACGGACAGGGCGTGGGGGCGAACTTGCTCAGTGGGCTCCATATGGGCATCCTTTGAAAAATCTGCTTTCGTTCTGTAGTTTATGGTTTAGTTCAGTTCACCTGGAAAGACTCAACATGAATAGAAACAGACGCATCTCTGCCTGGCTCTTGGGCACCCTCCTCCTTTCGCATCAGACAGCCCTCCTACGTCCAGGGAAGAAGGCAGCAGGCGTTGACGGAGGTGGGTGGCGGTGGAGAGGACAAAGAACCCCACGTCCTAATAGGAACTTGCTGAAAGTGGCCTCAGACCCCCAAGGGAGTGTGGGGCAGGGAACGCCAGAAAAGAAGGCGTGGCACGGGCACCGCCTCTGGGCGCCCGCCAGCCTCCAGCCAGGCCCGCCAGGACCCTTGCGTTCAGAACTGATTAAGAAACCAGCATGGGCCTCTCTTCTGGAGGCTCCCCACCACGCTGGCCCCCGGGCCCTTCCCTCCACGACAGGCTCAGGACTGCATCTGCCCCACCGCCCACCCCCTGGCCGAGACGGCGCTGGTCCTGGGGGCCTCAGTCTGCAGCGAGTCGCTATTCCTAACTCAGCCGTTACCTCCCAGGATGTTACCATCCTGCTGAAAAGCATCCCGGGACATAATAACCCACCCCCGTTCCTGCCTGCAGTGCAGGAGACCCTGGGTTGATGCCTGGGTCGGGACGATCGCCTGGAAGAAGGGACGGGCTACCACGCCAGGACTCTCGGGCTTCGCTGGTGGGTCAGATGGTAAAGAATCTGCCTGCAGTGTGGGACACCTGGGCTTGATCCCTGGATTGGAAAGATCCCCCGGAGGAGGAAGTGGCACCCCACTTCGGTATGTGAGCCTTGAGAATCCATGGACAGAGGAGCCAGGCAGGCTACAGTCCACGGGGCCGCAGAGTCGGGCACGACTGCGTGACGTTCGCCTACCCTGTTCCCAGCGGCCCAGCCGCCTGAGTCACTGTGTGAAGGTCTGAATGACAAGGGGATCCCCGAGCAGCCTCTCCTGCCCTCCTCGGAGCCATCCGCCTTTCAGTGAGACTAACAGCAAGCCTGCCCTCCAAGCTCGGGAGACGGACAGGGGCGTGGGGGCGAACTTGCTCAGTGGGCTCCATATGGGCATCCTTTGAAAAATCTGCTTTCGTTCTGTAGTTTATGGTTTAGTTCAGTTCACCTGGAAAGACTCAACATGAATAGAAACAGACGCATCTCTGCCTGGCTCTTGGGCACCCTCCTCCTTTCGCATCAGACAGCCCTCCTACGTCCAGGGAAGAAGGCAGCAGACGTCTCCGTCACAAAGAAACGCCGTCTCCGTCCTTGGCAGCAGCTGCTTGTGCTGGGACATAAAGACCCAGGCAGGGCGGGTGCTGTGGTTCTGGCCTCGGGCTCCCCTAACACGGGGGCACAGATGCGCTGGAGGGACTGACTGTGTACACAGACGCTCGCTGCGAAGGACTTCTGACAGTGCGCGCCCTCTGCTGCCAGATGCAAGGCATTCTATACCAACAGAAGAGAGGGACCCGCACAGGGAGACACAGAGAGAGACGAGACTCACTGGGAGAGACAGAAAGAGAGGAGAGACACTGAAAAAGAGGCAGGTAAAGACAGAGAAGCAGAGAAAGCCAGCCAGACGGAGACGGACAGAAACACAGATGGAATTCTCCAGGTAAGGAAACCAGAAGGGTGGCCACTCCCTTCCCTGGGGGATTTCCCAGACCCAGGGATTGAACCTGGATCTCCCGCATTGCAGGCAAATTCTTGACACCAGGGAAGCCCGTATCCATACAGAGAGACGGAGAGACACGCACACAGCGTCGACGCGGCAGGAGACCCAGAATGAGGGAGAGAGACACTCCCGGGGAGAGCCAGAGATCCTGAGAGCAAGCCTGCATGGGCTTCGAGCGCGCGGAGGGGCTGAAGTCTTCCATCAGCACAGCCTCCAGGAGACCGCGGACTCCACCCGAGGACCCCCGCTGCAGGGAAGCGAGCCCGCGGTGGACACCAGCAAGGTACGACTGTGACATGTGTGCCCTGGGCAAGGCCCGTCTGGGTCGCGGGCAGCCCTGACCGGGGGGAGGGCGAGCCCCTGGAGCTCCACTTCCAAGGCCGCTGGTCCTCCCGTCGCGAGCTCAGACACGAGTGCTGCTGGCCGCGTGCAGCCTGTGGGCGCCGCCTGCCCAGGGGCCCAGGCACAGCTACCTGGCCCCCGGTGGGCTCCGAACCAAACTCAGGCCCTACGACATCATCAGCTCCTGGGCAAGGGGCCGGCCCGGGACTCACCGGTCCGCGCCCTGTCCCCTGGCCATGCCTCACGGCGCCTCCTGTCCCTCGTGCCTGGGAGCAGGGCAGCTCGAGCTGAACTCCACGATGCAAGCGGGCGCCTGGCACCCGCTCCGCCCCGCCTGGGCTCAGCGCTCAGGGACGCACAGGGGCCACGGCGTCGGGGACAGCGCCTGCTCCCACCCAATCCCGAGCCTCACGTCAAGGACGCGGCTCTCCCAGTGGACGGCTCAGAAGCCACAGCGGCCCCTGGGAAATTTCATCCGCTCTGACGGAGACGTTCAAGGACTTTGGTTCTAACAAATTGTCACTTCCACCGAGGGAACCCCTTAGCCAAGCGCACGGATCTTTATTCCACAGTAAAACCGATGCCGACTCTGGGCAGCTCTTGCCGGCACTGCCTGCGGCTTCTTCACGACAGCAGCCCCGTTTCCTCTGACTCTGACGTCTCCTTCAGCCGCGTCTGAAGCAAGCAGTCCAACCCAGTCAACTCACTCATCCCGGGACGTACTGAGAGTCCACCTCTGGGACGCAGAGAGAGAACGCCTGCACCAGTCCCATGAGGGGCTCTTACAAACAGCGTTATGCATTATGCCCTTTTGGTAAGACCAAGTGTAGCATGGGGGCTTCCCAGGTGGCACAGTGGTAGAGGATCTGCCTGCCAATGCAGGAGATGCAAGAGACGCAGGTTCAACCCCTGGGTCGGGAAAATCCCCTGGAGGAGGCAATGGCAACCTGCTCCAGTATTCTTGCCTGGAGAATCCCATGGACAAGGAGCCTGGTGGCCTACAGTCCATCGGGTCGCAAAGAGTCAGACACGACTGAGCACACACACGAGAGACTGGGATCAGAGAGGTTATACAACCTGCCCAAGGTCACACAGCTACAGTCTGAACTATGCAACTCCTAGGTATGGGCTTTTTCAACTCACCTTGCTTCTCCTGTTGAAGACAGAAAAGAAGTAGGAGAAGAAAGAAGAAGATCCAGAAGTAGGAGACCAAGCTTTGAGGAGACAAGCAGTCAATGCGACAGGTTAAACAAAATCCTGGAGGGTGCCAAGAGAAGGCTGGACTGATCCATCAAGAATCCTTAAAATGGGCTGGAGGGGACAAAGTTAGACCAGAGCCAAGTTTGCAGGAACTCTGTGCACGGGGAGAGAAAGGGCGCTGGAGTTCAGGGCTCGAGACTCAGGCTCGGGTCAGGGCCAGACGTGGCGGGCAGGCTGGTGTGGGCCGAGGGGCGCAGTGCGGGCAGCAGGCTGCACCAGCTGAAGACGCCCGCGGGGCCAGGGAGCGTCGGCGCATCCCAGGCGCCCCTCCAGCCCAGCTGCTCTGCAGTCCGGATCCCCTGGGAGCACGCGTGGCTCCCTGCAATCCCCGCCTCTGCGGTCTGGCCCTGGGGGGCTGCTCCCACACCCGCCGCCTTAGGAGCATTTACAGATGACGTGTAGAATACATTTTAGAAGACATACGGATTTTTGCCTACCTAAAATTTATGACATTTTGATGCCACTTGTTTGACTTAGAATGCTAGGTTTCTACTTTAAAAAATAGATATGCAACGAGCAATAAAGGCTTACTGTATAGCAGAGGGAACTATAGTCAATGTCTCATAATAACCTATCATGGAAAATAATTCAAAAATAACATATGTGTATATGTATAACTGCATCCCCTTGCTGTGCACCTGGAACCTTGTAAGTTAACTACAAGAGGGAAAAATGGAAAGTGTTAATCGCTCTTGGGTTCGACTCTTTGCCATCCCACGGACTGTAGCCTGTCAAGCTCCTCTATCCGTGGAATTCTCTAGGCAAGAATGCTCAAGGGGGTTGCCATGCCCTCCTCCTGGGGATCTTCCTGACGCAGGGATTGAACCCGCATCTCCTGGGCCTCCTGCATTGGCAGGTGGATTCTTTACCACTGAGCCACCGGGGAAGCCTATTATATATAAATTTTAGAAAATGAAGTGTGGCTAAGAGATGTGAGTCTGGAGGAGAATCTCCTTCCACCTACTTGTGGATTGTTTCACCGGGACTTCTGGAACATGGAGGAGAACATTTCTCTGCATCTTAGAAGCAAATCCGGCTGGAGGCCTCTTTAGCACACGAGCACAGCAGAGGGCAACTCCTCCACTGTGGGGAGTGGACTTCGACCCTCTGCAAGGGCTCGGCTCAAGGGCTCTCTTGATTCAAAGCAACTGTGCCTCCGGCAGGCCCCCACCTTGGGCAGAGCGAGGGGCGAGGAGGCCCAGCCACGTGGTCCAGACCGTGCCTGGGAGCTCGTGAGCCCTGTGGCTTCAACCGCTCCGTCTCCTGACCATGCACAGTTCTCTCTGCGGACTTCAACTTGTCCATTTCTTCATGACTGAACAAAGCCAGAGACCTTTAAATTCCTGGGAACCTGCCCACGGAGCTTTTTACAAAACCCATCTGCTTGCTGGATATTTGATCCTTTCATGTTCCGTCTGTGTCTGGAAGGCTGGAAGTTTGCGGGACGAGTTTGTGATCGGCACAGTCAGGCCAAACTTAAAAGTGCTTGCTTTTTTTTTTTTTTAATGTTAATGATTCAGGAGTTGCAGCTGAGAGAGCGGGGTTAGGACAAGGCCTCTAACACATCAAGATGGACAAGTGGGGACAGTGCTAGCAGCCCAGGCGTGTCTGGCTCTCTTTAACCACACGGACTGTATGTACAGCCCACCACGCTCCTCTGTCCCTGGAATTCTCCAGGCCAGAATCCTGGGGTGGGTAGCCATTCTGTTCTCCAGGGGATCTTCCCAACCCAGGGATCAACCCTGGGTCTCCTGCCTGGCAGGCAGGTTCCTTACTGCCTGAGCCACCAGGGCAGCCCACAGATGGGCACGTGGCGGCAGAGCGGCTCACACGGGAGATGTATCTGTGCTCAGTCCCCTGAGCACACGAGTCCTGACATCCCGCCGGGGGGTGCCCGGGCAGGGGCCAAGCATGCTGGTCCTGAGCTGGTCCTTGGGGCCCCATCACCCGGCTGCCTGACTCCACCAACCCGGATGGGATGCCTCTCTCTTCCACGCCCAGAGCGCTTTCTCTCTGAAATCTCCCTCCTGTTTCTCTCGTTGCCTTGGTCTTTCGCGTGGATTTCCTGCTCTCTCCCTGTCTTGCCCGTTACCAGCTGAAGTTCACGTCTTAGTTGTGACGGGCTGGTTCCTGGTCTCGCTGTGTCTGCCCTTCTCTGGGCAAGCCTACTCTTGAGTTTTCTGGGGACTCCCCGTCCTCTTAGAGACTGGAGGGCTGCACGTGGGCTCTGTGGAACCGGCGAGGTCTCAGAGGCCCCAGGAAGGGCCGGTGGGGACCTTCCAGCCCTCCTCCTGATGGAGCAACCCAGCTCGTGGGCATGAATGGACCTGAAGCTGGCAGACGATGGTGCAGGCTCACCCGAGGCATCCTTGTTGCCCTCCACCCCTGGCAGCCGGAGAGGATTCTGGGCCTGGGATCCTGGCTGGAGTCTGAGTCGGCTCCTGGCTCCACGGGCCTCTTGTAACCCTTGCAGGGTTAAATGCCAGCAGGGTAGCTAGCGATGGGCCAGCTGGAGAGGGATCTGTGTCCGATAAATAGGCAGAGCGAAAACAGCTAATTGCATGCCTTCTTTGTGAGTTTTCACCTCTGCCAAATTCTTGAAATTCTTAGGTCTTAAAAGTGAACGTGCTTTTCATTTCCGTTTGAACCTGCAATACCATTTAAACTGTCTTTTGAGGTAATCCTCACCTAGTCAAACAGTCCCCAAAACTGCCAAAAAAAAAAAAAAAATTTAAGTTATTCCAATCACACCTGGAGGGTTTCTGAAGGCTATCTGACCCCCAGGCATAAGCTCATGGTTGATGGATTACAGATTCAAACAGGTAAGTTTTACTACTTGGTAACTCAGCTGGAAAGGTCATTTTATGAAGGGTCATTTGAAATGTTAACAATTATAACTTCACCGCCACTGTGTCTATAAGGCCTTTTATACAGACTTCCAGATATAAAATAAAGAAGTCCTGAGGATGTAAGGTACAGCACGGTGACTATACTTAATAATACTATAGAGTGTGTCTGACACGTGCTATAAGAGAAGATCTTAAAAAGTTCTCGTAACAGTTACACCTGAGAGTGGTGATGGATGCATTGTTAACACACCATGGTCATCACCTTGCGCTATATACAGAGAGTGAACCGTTGTACACCTGAAACAATAAAATGAGCTCTCTCCTGTCTTGCCCGTTACCAGCTGAAGTTCACGTCTTAGTTGTGACGGGCTGGTTCCTGGTCTCGCTGTGTCTGCCCTTCTCTGGGCAAGCCTGCTCTTGAGTTTTCTGGGGACTCCCGTCCTCTTAGACTGGAGGGCTGCACGTGGGCTCTGTGGAACCGGCGAGGTCTCAGAGGCCCCAGGAAGGGCCGGTGGGGACCTTCCAGCCCTCCTCCTGATGGAGCAACCCAGCTCGTGGGCATGAATGGACCTGAAGCTGGCAGACGATGGTGCAGGCTCACCCGAGGCATCCTTGTTGCCCTCCACCCCTGGCAGCCGGAGAGGATTCTGGGCCTGGGATCCTGGCTGGAGTCTGAGTCGGCTCCTGGCTCCACGGGCCTCTTGTAACCCTTGCAGGGTTAAATGCCAGCAGGGTAGCTAGCGATGGGCCAGCTGGAGAGGGATCTGTGTCCGATAAATAGGCAGAGCGAAAACAGCTAATTGCATGCCTTCTTTGTGAGTTTTCACCTCTGCCAAATTCTTGAAATTCTTAGGTCTTAAAAGTGAACGTGCTTTTCATTTCCGTTTGAACCTGCAATACCATTTAAACTGTCTTTTGAGGTAATCCTCACCTAGTCAAACAGTCCCCAAAACTGCCAAAAAAAAAAAAAAATTTAAGTTATTCCAATCACACCTGGAGGGTTTCTGAAGGCTATCTGACCCCCAGGCATAAGCTCATGGTTGATGGATTACAGATTCAAACAGGTAAGTTTTACTACTTGGTAACTCAGCTGGAAAGGTCATTTTATGAAGGGTCATTTGAAATGTTAACAATTATAACTTCACCGCCACTGTGTCTATAAGGCCTTTTATACAGACTTCCAGATATAAAATAAAGAAGTCCTGAGGATGTAAGGTACAGCACGGTGACTATACTTAATAATACTATAGAGTTTGTCTGACACGTGCTATAAGAGAAGATCTTAAAAAGTTCTCGTAACAGTTACACCTGAGAGTGGTGATGGATGCATTGTTAACACACCATGGTCATCACCTTGCGCTATATACAGAGAGTGAATCGTTGTACACCTGAAACAAGCATGATAGTTCACATCAGTCCTATCAGTTAGGAGCTTCCCCGGTGGCCCAGTGGTTAGGATCCCCCCTGCTAACGGGCGGGGGAGGGGGGGCACAGATTTGATCCCTGGTCCAGGAAGGCTCCACATGCCGAGGAGCAGCTGCGTCCAGGTACCACAACCCTTTCTAGAGCCCCTAGAGCCTCCCTTGGACTGAAACTCAGGAGTCCCTCCTAAGTCTTCTCCAGACATCTCCCTTCCCTCTACCCCGACCCAAGAAATTACACAGAAAACGCAGTCAGTCATTTTGGGGTTATCATGCTGAGGAAAATCTGTTTTTCAATCCAGATGATTGTTGAACTGCTTTTTTTTTCTTCATTGCAGATAACGCAAAACTGGTTTGGTTCCATGACATCAACCTTGGCATGTACGAAGCGCAAGGAACCTTTGCCATGTTTGGAACCAAAAGGGAGGAACCTCTACTTTCTCTCTCTTTCCCATTTTTATGAAGACAGTATTTTTTTTCCTTTTAGCTGGATGATGTGTACTTTTCACATTCCAGGGGAAAAGTGTCAGTGATACGCGAGTCATAATAAAAGAGAATCAAAAGAAAGGCAATTACAAGGGAGAAGGAACTTCATCATTTTTTAGTATGAAATGGCCAGAGGAAAATCTAATTTTAAAAACTACCAGCACCATAGAAAGGAGACGAGGATATAGAAAAAGATGGGTTGTTTTTAAAAATTAACTTAATTCTTAATCTCTCTGGCTCTTGGGCTTTTCTCTTTAGTTTCAAAGGCCAAAAATTATCCTTTGACGCTGGATAAGGAGTAAACTTCCCATCATTGCAATGTGATGCTAGGAAGTGACCACAGAATGCACCTGCTCTTTGTATTTGGCTTGCTGGCTGGAATGCAGCAGGGCACAGAAAGAATGGCTAAATAAAGAGGGAATGGATCTTGAGGAGGAAACCATGTCTCTCTCCCATTAATATAAAGATATCTATTAAAAATGAAAACGTGGACTTCCCTGGTGGCCCAGTGGTGGTTAAGAATACACCTGCCGATGCAGGGAACACAGGTTCGATCCCTGGTCCAGGAAGTTCCCACCTGCCTTGGCGAAACTAAGTCCATGCACCACAACTACCGAGGCCCCGAGCCCGTGCTGAGGAACAAGAGAAGCCACTGCAATGAGAAGCATTGGAACCACAAGTAGAGAGTAGCCGACGCTCACCACCATGAGAGAAAGCCTGGGCACAGCCACCAAGGCCCAGTGCGTACCAAAAATAAATGAATAAATAAGGGGTTTTTAAAATAAAAATGAATATTGATGGGGCAGCCTGCACATTGATAGTTTTGATTCTCTCAACAACTCATAGAGAAGTTATGGCTCTGGTCACCATCACTTGTCTGATGACGGTGAAGAGGTAACTTTTCCAAGGATGCGTGGTCACTGAGGGGCGGCACCAGGACTCAAACCCAGACTTCTGACAGAAAGCATCTCCCCTCCCGCGGCCTCACACAGCCTCTCTGATCACAGTCACCTGCCTCCCAGCTAAACGGACCTGCACAGAGCCGAGATGTTATAAGCTGAATACAGCTGTGACTCGCTTACTTATAACAGCTCTGTCTTGCTGAAAAAGAGACAGAAATTAACAATTATGAGGAAAAAAATCAAGCTCACTTCTCTCATATATGCTGGCTGACACTAGGGGGCTTTGACTTATTTCTAAGTTGCTTTTCTAACCCAGCTAGATTTAATTCCACCACCCTCAACCCGTACGAAGAAAAACGGGAATCATTCATGTATTGAGAGGGAGAGTCCAAATAATGTTGCAATAACACAGGCTCCCTTTAAAAGCCTTTTTTTCTTCATGGCATCTCTGCTTTTCCTTTCGGGCATGAAAAATAACACTTATTATTAGAGTGGCCTGGCTGAGGGTTAGCAGTGAGGAAAGAAGAGATGGCACACACGTATTGATTTCGAACCCTTTATCTAGTTTTTGGCTGGAATAAAATTCAGTGTTTATCACTGTGGCTCTCTACAATAAGGGTTCTCTTGACATAAGGCTCTTAGATTTGAGGAGATAAATTTCCTTTGTCCAGGTGTGATTTTTTTCTCCACTTTGCCTGAGTCAGCATGAAAACAGAACACATGGAAATCTGGTAGAAAGATTCCTAGGGGTTCTCCCCTTCTCAAGAGTGGATTCCACAGAAAAGCTCTCTATTCTCATCTACCAGTATTAATGGTGGCTCTAGTAGGGCTCAAAGTAAAATTAAAAAGTCACTTTTCCATACATTGCCCATGATCATGAGTGTTTTCTTTATTATTATTTTTTTGGCAGTACCAAACGACTTGCAGGATCTTAGTTCCCTGACCAGGGATCAAACTCGGGCCCACAGCAGTGAAAGCCCCTCATCACTGGACCACTAGGGAATTCCCAACTTTTCTTCCTTTATTGCTATGTACATCTACTCTTTTTTTTTTTCTTCCTTATGTCTCTTAATTTGTCATCCTTTCACCTTCTCTTTGGAAAAGGGAGTGACAACCCACTGCAATATTCTTGCCTGGAGAACGCCATGGACAGAGGAGCCTGGCGGCGACTGTCCACAACGGAGTCGCTCACACACCATCTCTTAGCATGCGTGTTGGCTTCTGTCTAGCTGGTCTCAAGATAAGAGTCTTCCTGTGCTGTGAAACTCCACTACCAAGCCTTTTCTGAGCCCCACGGCCTGGCACAAATTCTAGAACCAGAGTCTGCCCAGATCCTCTTCTAGTGAGCTGTTTCAGGCCGATACACCAGCAGGTAGGGACGAATGAGTCGACCCAGGTGGGGATTCCTAAAAACCCTGACGCATAGTGAGCATGTTTTGGACAACTTTTGGCAGTACATGTTCCAGAAATGCTGGAATGCAACATAAAAAATTGCTACGTAGGAAGGCACTACCTAGGTCTTGAGAATGCAGATGAATTCTCCAACCTCCACAGGGTGACTCCTGGCCTAGTCTTCTAACTGGACGGACAGCATTCTTCAGAGTCCTAAGCCACGTCTCCACTGAGAAGGCAAATAGGCCTCTTTCCATCCTGCCTACACGGAGCTCTCATGTAGTTTTTGTAGTTTCAACAAACGGCCCGTCACCTCGGCTTCCTCTTCTATAATGCAGCAAGGGACATCCCCTGCCTCTCTCTTACCTTGCTCATTGCTCAAAGGGAATTTTCCCCTCCTCATGCTTTTTCTATAAATGAGCCTAATAGATGGGTCAAATGAATCTGTTCTGATTTCCCCCCAAAATTCCCTTCCCCACTCTGCCAGTGCTTGTCCTGACCCTAAGCTCCTTCGTCCCCACCCCCTTCCCATACCAAGCCACCCCCGGCCTGCATAACCAACCCTCCTTCATTGCTTACGGGGCATCACCTCTTGAGTATGAAAACAGGATCTCAACTCTGTTGGGGGCGGGGGGGGACTTGAGAGAAAATCGCCATTCCTCTCCCTCAAGCTGAAGACAAGTAGGTGGGAAGGCATGAGGGAGGGACACACGTAGGCAGGCCCTGTATGGCCGAAGGCACGTCACAGACACACGGCCCGCGAGCTGGACTCCCAAGAGGAAGGGACCGGGTGTGCATCCGGGAAGGTGGCTTCCAAGAAGGAGGGGATGGAGTGAGAGTGGAGAAGGAGGGGGAAACCGTGCGCACGAGGAACTCCTGGCTGCGTGGCTTTCCAAACAAAAATCTCATGGAAAAAGGATCGTTAAAATGGATGTCAAACCCTATTCCATTTCTGTAGGCCCAACCCAAATTCTCTTCCTTCCCAGCCTTGTGGATACACGCTCATTTCCTTGGCAGCCTTAGAGAAAGCTCTTAATGTGATCTGAGTGCCTCAGAGATTAGCCTGATTATAAATATGAATGTTCAAACACAAGCAAGTTGAAACCAAATGCCATCAGACCCAGGTGGGGATTCCTAAAACCCTGACGCATAGTGAGCATGTTTTGGACAACTTTTGGCAGTACATGTTCCAGAAATGCTGGAATGCAACATAAAAATTGCTACGTGGAAGGCACTACCTAGGTCTTGAGAATGCAGATGAATTCTCCAACCTCCACAGGGTGACTCCTGGCCTAGTCTTCTAACTGGACGGACAGCATTCTTCAGAGTCCTAAGCCACGTCTCCACTGAGAAGGCAAATAGGCCTCTTTCCATCCTGCCTACACGGAGCTCTCATGTAGTTTTTGTAGTTTCAACAAACGGCCCGTCACCTCGGCTTCCTCTTCTATAATGCAGCAAGGGACATCCCCTGCCTCTCTCTTACCTTGCTCATTGCTCAAAGGGAATTTTCCCCTCCTCATGCTTTTTCTATAAATGAGCCTAATAGATGGGTCAAATGAATCTGTTCTGATTTCCCCCCAAAATTCCCTTCCCCACTCTGCCAGTGCTTGTCCTGACCCTAAGCTCCTTCGTCCCCACCCCCTTCCCATACCAAGCCACCCCCGGCCTGCATAACCAACCCTCCTTCATTGCTTACGGGGCATCACCTCTTGAGTATGAAAACAGGATCTCAACTCTGTTGGGGGCGGGGGGGGACTTGAGAGAAAATCGCCATTCCTCTCCCTCAAGCTGAAGACAAGTAGGTGGGAAGGCATGAGGGAGGGACACACGTAGGCAGGCCCTGCATGGCCGAAGGTACGTCACAGACACACGGCCCGCGAGCTGGACTCCCAAGAGGAAGGGACCGGGTGTGCATCCGGGAAGGTGGCTTCCAAGAAGGAGGGGATGGAGTGAGAGTGGAGAAGGAGGGGGAAACCGTGCGCACGAGGAACTCCTGGCTGCGTGGCTTTCCAAACAAAAATCTCATGGAAAAAGGATCGTTAAAATGGATGTCAAACCCTATTCCATTTCTGTAGGCCCAACCCAAATTCTCTTCCTTCCCAGCCTTGTGGATACACGCTCATTTCCTTGGCAGCCTTAGAGAAAGCTCTTAATGTGATCTGAGTGCCTCAGAGATTAGCCTGATTATAAATATGAATGTTCAAACACAAGCAAGTTGAAACCAAATGCCCCTCAAACACTGGCTCTCTGTGATACGAGGGGTTGTCCGTGGTGCCTTAAGCCTCTGGATAAACGAGCTGGAAAACAGAGTGAAATGGGCCTGCTGGTGAATTCCCAAGGCCAGATTCCCACCTGGGAAGGACAAGACTGCTCCTGATGGGTATATCATCCACAGTGGCTGGCAGCACCGCTCTGGAAGAGAATCTGAGAAATACTAATTCAGAACTTCAAGGAGGGGCTCGGGCGGGCGAGACCGAGGCTCCGATCAAAACAGAGGGTCTTCACTCCCCAGCCAGACCTACACACCATCCCCTCAGAGCTCGAACTGCTTGGTCGGGCTTGCGCAGGACTTACTCACAAACAGTTATAAATAGCCATCAAGGAGTTTGTTTATCTAGCTAAGAGAAAACACGGTTCAAGATTTTGAAAAACACGCATTTGACACCAAAGAGATGGAACTGCTACGGGCGCAGAGACAGAGCACGGCAGACCGAGCCTGCTGTTTTGATGTGGTCACTGTTTGCTAAGCAGAACTGCCTCTTGGCAACACGGCGTGTGCCCAATTCTAGGTATCTGAAGGTTTAAAAAACATAGCTCTTTCAAGAAATTCTAAATTTAAAGATTTTTTTCATTAATTCACCAAAACCTTCCCCCAGCTTGGTCCAAAAGCCTGAGATTTTACTGTCAAGTCACGTGAAGGCAGAAGGGCTCACGATGGCCGAATCTCTTCTTGAATCTCCTAGCGTTCGGGTCATCCGTTTTTGTCAACCTAACCGACCATCTACAGAGTGCTAACTCCTAAATGTTCTTACACTTAAATGTTCAATAATAAAGTCCCAGTGGTGTCCTCAGGGGGTAAAAGATCACAACTTATGAGCCTCCTGTCAGCGTCTACTTTTTTTTTTTTTTTAATTTCTAAAACCTTTTTAGTCTGTATCGGGGTAGATCCGATTACCAGTGTTGGGACAGTTTCAGGCAGATGGTGAAGGGGCTCGGCCACACCTAGTCCTGTATCCACTCTCCCCAACTCCCCTCCCCATCCAGGCTGCCACCTCACATTGAGTAGAGTTCCTTTTGCTACAGAGTAGGTCCTTATTGTTTATCCATTTTAAATACAGCAGTAGCACCTAGTTTCTGATTGGAAGATACAGTTATATGGGTTTGGTGAAATTCTAGGATTCCATCACTATATCAGGATGGTGGATGGTCAGGGGAAAATGCCTCACCCTGTCTTTCATTCTAATATTTTCTATGTTAAGTTTCTGACCACGCAGGAATCCCCTGGTGGATCAGCAGTAAAGAACGTGCCTGCAATCCAGGAGATGTAAGAGCGGGTTCAATTCCTGGTTCAGGAAGATCCCCTGGAGGAGGGCGTGGCAGCCCACTCCGTGGGGAAGTCCCATGGACAGAGGAAGCCTGGTGGTCTGTGGTCCATGGGGTGGCAAAGAGCCAGACGCAGCTGAAGGCACTGAGCGCACGCACACACACACGCACACACACACACACACACATGCACACACATGCACACACACACGGATCAGACCATGGCTCCTTCAGCATGGGACACCGTGCTCACAGCGCCTCAGCTCAGAGCTGGCATCCAATTCACCCTGTGAAGATTCACCCCTGTCACTCTGTCACCTGGAGAACGATTTCACTTGGCCTCTGATTCTGCCTCTCCACCCTCCACCCCGTCAGGAGGCAGCTTGATGGAGAAGACAGAGCACAAACAGGAGCATAAGACAGAACGGGGCCGGAACCTCAACTCTGCAAGCCTCCAGCTGCGTCAATGAGTCGGATGAGTTCGTTCTTCTCATTTCTCTCCTTGGAATGCTGACACCTAACTCAGGAGAAGAGATCTTCAAAGTCTCTGAGCCTCCATGTCTTAACTCCTAAATGTTCTTACACTTAAATGTTCAATAATAAAGTCCCAGTGGTGTCCTCAGGGGTAAAGATCACAACTTATGAGCCTCCTGTCAGCGTCTACTTTTTTTTTTTTAATTTCTAAAACCTTTTAGTCTGTATCGGGGTAGATCCGATTACCAGTGTTGGGACAGTTTCAGGCAGATGGTGAAGGGGCTCGGCCACACCTAGTCCTGTATCCACTCTCCCCAACTCCCCTCCCCATCCAGGCTGCCACCTCACATTGAGTAGAGTTCCTTTTGCTACAGAGTAGGTCCTTATTGTTTATCCATTTTAAATACAGCAGTAGCACCTAGTTTCTGATTGGAAGATACAGTTATATGGGTTTGGTGAAATTCTAGGATTCCATCACTATATCAGGATGGTGGATGGTCAGGGGAAAATGCCTCACCCTGTCTTTCATTCTAATATTTTCTATGTTAAGTTTCTGACCACGCAGGAATCCCCTGGTGGATCAGCAGTAAAGAACGTGCCTGCAATCCAGGAGATGTAAGAGACGCGGGTTCAATTCCTGGTTCAGGAAGATCCCCTGGAGGAGGGCGTGGCAGCCCACTCCGTGGGGAAGTCCCATGGACAGAGGAAGCCTGGTGGTCTGTGGTCCATGGGGTGGCAAAGAGCCAGACGCAGCTGAAGGCACTGAGCGCACGCACACACACACGCACACACACACACACACATGCACACACATGCACACACACACGGATCAGACCATGGCTCCTTCAGCATGGGACACCGTGCTCACAGCGCCTCAGCTCAGAGCTGGCATCCAATTCACCCTGTGAAGATTCACCCCTGTCACTCTGTCACCTGGAGAACGATTTCACTTGGCCTCTGATTCTGCCTCTCCACCCTCCACCCCGTCAGGAGGCAGCTTGATGGAGAAGACAGAGCACAAACAGGAGCATAAGACAGAACGGGGCCGGAACCTCAACTCTGCAAGCCTCCAGCTGCGTCAATGAGTCGGATGAGTTCGTTCTTCTCATTTCTCTCCTTGGAATGCTGACACCTAACTCAGGAGAAGAGATCTTCAAAGTCTCTGAGCCTCCATGTCTTAATTCATAAAATACAGAAGATGAGACTCTAGTTCGTGAGCTGTCATCAGAATAAATGAGTTCCGTGTAGCTTTTAGCATAGAGCCTGCCATCAGTCACTGTGAACGCGTCTGCTCCCCCCGTCTTTCCATTTAATGTCAGAGAGCTCAGCTTCCCTTTTCTTTCAAGGAGGTGGTAGGAAATGCAAATAGGAAAAGAGCCATGAGCAGAGCTTGAAGCTGGAAGAGTTCTTTTTGCAGGATTTGTAGTTTTTGATTTGAGGATCTTATTAATATTTCCTAACATCATAAGTCAAAGGAATTTCTTGAAAAAACCACTCAAACTAAACTTGATACCTCTGAGCCATCAGACTCAAGCCTGGGAGAGTTCTGGAGTCAGTAGAAGCGATGCCTTCTGACCTTGCTGCAGCCGGGCGAGCCTATCCTCATCAGGCAAAAGGATTTCCAGTCGAACAGAAAAACTCTGACTCTGTAGTAAGCCATGAGGTCCCTACCTGGAAAATCCTAAGAGAGCCAACTATTTCAAAAAACCAGTGGCGGGTCCAGAGGAGGACAGACAGCTGACCCAGTCAAGGGGAGAAGGACCTTCCATAAGACAATCATACTTAAAAATCAAGCATGGCCCTAGAAAGGGGAAACCTGAATGCAGATGCTGAGAGACATTCATGAGCTCTAGCTGGCACAGAAAGGATGAAAACCACTTATTTATCATACACCTGAACCTTCCAATTCTGCGCAATCGGCGTTCAGGCACAAAATTTAGTTTGGGGACAAAGATAATGCAACACTATTTCACAAAGCTTTATGGAAATGGCCACATACCTCTCCCAAGCAGTCAAGACCTCACACCATTCCTGAAAAGCCAGCTGCAACCTCTCGAAGGGGCTTGCAGGCTGATGGCACCCTAACTGATTAAGAGCCTTGAATCCTAGTTTGTTGTTCCGTCGCTAAGTGTGTCTGAATCTTCAACCCCGTTGGACTGCAGCACCCAGGGCTTCCCTGTCCTTCACCATCTCCTGAAATTTGCTTAAACTCATGTCCGTTGAGTCGGTGGCGCCATCCAACCATCTCATCCTCTGTCACCCCTTTCTCCTCTTGTCCTCCATCTTTCCCAGCATCAGGGGCTTTTCCAAGTAAATCCTAATCTAGAATCAAATATATCCACATGTAATCCAGGGGCTTCACACTCAACACTCCCCAAACGGAACTCGTTCAGTTTTCCCCGGATCTGCCTCCAAAAGCCCCACCAGCTCCCTCGATAGCCTGCACCCCGCTGGAAACCGGGAGGCGATTCTCAGCTTTTCCCACTTCCTGCCCAGCCACGCGCCATCACAGCCATCTCTGCCGTATGGATGTCTCCTCTTTCTGGTCCCACACCTGCCAGATCCCTGAGCCCCCGGCATTGTTCCAGCGCTTCCTGTCTCACCTTGTGCCTCCAGCCTGCCCCTGGCACGGCTTCAAGGGGTTCCTCTCAAGCAGCAAAGCCGCTGCATCCTTCTCCCTCACTCCAAAGCCCTGAGTGGTTTCCCGTTGTCCACAGAGTGAACTGGCTCTGACCCACACCTTCAGCCCCACCTCTCTCCAAGCTCGTCTCCCACTTTCAACACCCTGTGCTGCTGGCAGCGTCCGCCCGCAGCCTCACAGTTCCAGCTGACCGCGGCTCACGCGGCATCCACGCCTCTCAAGGCTCTGCTCGGTCACAGAGGACGGACCTGCGGACCCAGCAGGGTGAGGAGAGGGTGGGACAAACTGGGAGAGGAGCGCCGACGTATACACACTGCCATGTGTAAAACAGCTAGCTAGCGGGGCTGCCCTGGTGGCCCAGTGGGTAAAGAGTCCGCCTTGCAGTGCAAGGGGCACCGGTTGGATCCCTGGCCCGGGAAGATCCCATGTGCCGCAGAGCGGCTGGACGAGTGTGTCCAATTACCAGCCAGCGCTGTGGAGCGCATGCGCCCACAGCTGGTGCTCTGCAGTGAGAGAGGCCACTGTGATGGGAGGTCCACACAGGCCAAAGAATGAAGATGCATGAAAATAAATAAAGGACCAATAAAGGAGGCCAAAATTTAAAACAACATTGGACTGCAGCACCCAGGGCTTCCCTGTCCTTCACCATCTCCTGAAATTTGCTTAAACTCATGTCCGTTGAGTCGGTGGCGCCATCCAACCATCTCATCCTCTGTCACCCCTTTCTCCTCTTGTCCTCCATCTTTCCCAGCATCAGGGGCTTTTCCAAGTAAATCCTAATCTAGAATCAAATATATCCACATGTAATCCAGGGGCTTCACACTCAACACTCCCCAAACGGAACTCGTTCAGTTTTCCCCGGATCTGCCTCCAAAAGCCCCACCAGCTCCCTCGATAGCCTGCACCCCGCTGGAAACCGGGAGGCGATTCTCAGCTTTTCCCACTTCCTGCCCAGCCACGCGCCATCACAGCCATCTCTGCCGTATGGATGTCTCCTCTTTCTGGTCCCACACCTGCCAGATCCCTGAGCCCCCGGCATTGTTCCAGCGCTTCCTGTCTCACCTTGTGCCTCCAGCCTGCCCCTGGCACGGCTTCAAGGGGTTCCTCTCAAGCAGCAAAGCCGCTGCATCCTTCTCCCTCACTCCAAAGCCCTGAGTGGTTTCCCGTTGTCCACAGAGTGAACTGGCTCTGACCCACACCTTCAGCCCCACCTCTCTCCAAGCTCGTCTCCCACTTTCAACACCCTGTGCTGCTGGCAGCGTCCGCCCGCAGCCTCACAGTTCCAGCTGACCGCGGCTCACGCGGCATCCACGCCTCTCAAGGCTCTGCTCGGTCACAGAGGACGGACCTGCGGACCCAGCAGGGTGAGGAGAGGGTGGGACAAACTGGGAGAGGAGCGCCGACGTATACACACTGCCATGTGTAAAACAGCTAGCTAGCGGGGCTGCCCTGGTGGCCCAGTGGGTAAAGAGTCCGCCTTGCAGTGCAAGGGGCACCGGTTGGATCCCTGGCCCGGGAAGATCCCATGTGCCGCAGAGCGGCTGGACGAGTGTGTCCAATTACCAGCCAGCGCTGTGGAGCGCATGCGCCCACAGCTGGTGCTCTGCAGTGAGAGAGGCCACTGTGATGGGAGGTCCACACAGGCCAAAGAATGAAGATGCATGAAAATAAATAAAGGACCAATAAAGGAGGCCAAAATTTAAAAAAAAAAAAAAAGCTAGCTAGTGGGAAGCTGCTGCCTAGCACAGGGAGCTCAGCTCGGTGGTCTGTGACACCCCAGAGGGGTGGGATGGACGGGTGGGAGGGAGGCTCGAGGGGGAGGGGACAAATGCACACGTACAGCCGATTCACGCTGTTGTACAGCAGAAACCAACGCAACCTTGTAAAGCAATTACCCTCCAGTTAAAACTTTAAAAGAAGATGATGCAAAAAAAGAAAAAGGAAAAGGAAAAAGACTCTGCTCAAATACCACCTCTTCTGTGAAGCCTTTCTGGACCAGGCCCATTTCTTACTCTGCCCACTGCCGCTCCCGGATGAAGCCTCGTCCACAGATCTGCCTCTTCTCCCCCAGGTCAGGACCTGCCTTTTTCTCATCTTTGTCTTCCCGGGTCCTCACCTTGCCTGGCGCTGTGACAGGGCAGTGGTGGCCCGGCAGCAGACCACAGGGCCCGCTCCGCCCGTCAACAGAACTGAATGCGGCCCCTGAGGCTGGAGGACCCCGCGGGGACAAGCTGTGTAGGCATTCGTCAGATGAATGAATAAACAGACTGGAATCAAGACAACTGAAGCAGCACCATCCATAAGGGCTGATGCTCAAGGAAGGTGGACGCCTGGCACACCAAGACCCTCAGGACTACCTGGAGATGGTTGGCAGCGCGGCACGCTTTAGACTCTAGAGTGCTGAGATGGATTTCTGGGTCTACTACGTCACAGCCTTAAGACTCTGGCTGAGATGTCTATCATCTCCTTTGGCCCTCTGTTGATTCATCTACAAAGATGAGGGGATGGCACCGCTGGCTACAAGGGCTGGAGGGAGGAAACCAGGAGATAACATTCCCCAGGGGTCCCTCGGAGGGGGTGTGGTGGCCAGGCAGCAGACCACAGCGCCCTCCACCCGTCAGCAGAACTGGACACGGACCCTGACCCCCGGGGGACCCTGGGGCCTGAGGCAACAGCAGGGCCCGAGGCTCCTGCCTCAAGGAATGGACCCTCACCTTCAAGAGGCAAAGCAGCCTCACTGGGAAGGGTGAGAAATCCTTACAGCAAGTCGATAGTATCCGATGGGTCATGAAGCCACACACGGTCCCTCACCTGGTTGGCATGGGCTGTGCCGTGCATGGAGTGGGGAGGGCCCTTTGGGGGGCGGCTTAGGGTGAGGAGAGCCACTGGTTGAAGAAGAGGGTCTCACCCTGGGTGGGAGGTAGAAGCTGCAGGGCACCCTGGCGTCTAGGTGAGAGGATGGTTCAGAGGTGGGGTTTGGGGCTTGTAAGCGCTGTCTGCTGCTCTCTGCTGCCCCCTGTTGATGTGGGGAAGAAAGAGGAGGATGGTGGCTGAGAGGGTGCCAGCCAGGGGCAAGCGGGGGAGGCGGGGAAAAAGGGGGCAGGCATTGGGGGTGGGGAAGACAGGAGACCTCACAAGGTGCCTGGGAGCCCTCCCCTCCTTTCTGGCTCTGAGTGCCAATCACATCCTCTTTTCTGCCCACGCTGCCCTCTCCCCGTTTTCTCTTCGCAGGTTGGAGGCTCATCACCCAGGGTCTCCCAGGACCCTAGTGTGGACCACAGGTGTAGGCCAAGAAAGGTGCCCTGAGCACTGCCCGGCCTCCTGTTCTCATTGCTCGTCTTGCCTGAGGGTATTCCCCAAGTGAGAGCAGAAACCTCGTGGCCCTGAATGCCTCAGTGACTATGCATGAAGTTTGCTCAGTGGGGGAGGGAGGGGTTGAGGGGCAGATGGGGGAGTTGGGGACAGAGAGGTGAAGGGAGCAGAGGGAACAGCAAGCCCCCTCCGGCGGCAGAGGGGACCGTCCCATGGCGGGGTGAGGCGACTGCACATACCTCCCCCCGTTCACGGCAGCCCCGTGCTGTCAAGTCACAGAAGATGAGCAGGCTTGGGGCGTGCTCCATCCCAGGGAAATGGTTGCTGGGAGGAGGCCCTGGCTTCCACCAGCCTGACTCCAGTAGAAACCGCCGCCCCTCTGGGCCAACACCAACCCCCGCAGACCTCGCCGCTGTGCCCTGGGAGGCACGCTGGTTCTCTCGAGAAGCCCCGTCTCAGAGCCCTGGGTGCTCCCCCCAAATGCTGGGAGCTGCGCTCCCTCCGCATCTCGCCTGACCTGAGGCGAGCCACAAGGCTGCGTCGTGTCCCCCTGCCCGTCCACCTTGACCTTCGGAAACACACACAAAGCCTGGGAATCCCTGTCCGGGTCCCAATGCACAGGCCCCTCTCCTCTGCTCAGCAAGTGCCAACCAGGCAATTCATGAGCCCAAGGGGCTCTCCGGCCCAGCGTCCTGGTCTCCTCGTTTCTTGGACAACCACACACGCCGTCAGAGCGTTTGCTCAGAGCCAGCTCCAGGACGGAGGAGTCCACCACGAGGCCTCTGCCATCCACCTTCTACTTCATTTTCTCTCCTCTGAGCTGGCGGCGTGGTGGGAGCCGCAGCAGCGACTCACGGGAGTTCAAGCCGGAGGGCACCCTCCGTCACATGCAGTCTTCGAGCTATTAATACACACGACAGCCTTCACACAAGTCAACAATGATGCTAAGTGGGGGTCTGACGGCTGTTTTCTTCCCCCTAAGGAGCTAAATCCTCAATGGGGGTTGCATCTTCTATCTGGAAAAACCAGAAGGCAAGTGGATGAGCAAAAAGAGGCCCAGTCTCTTTATATTGGGAGCAGAGTCCCAGAGACGTGAAACGTCAGCCAGCGTGGAAGCCAGAATGTGGAGCGCGGCCCCAGGGGACAAGGGGTCCTCGGAGTGTGTGTCCCCCCAGCACGCCTTTATCTCAAGAGAGGGCTCCTCTCGGGGAAAGCCTTCACCTGGGGTTGGTTCATAAAACAACACAAGAGGCACCCCAACACAGTGCCCCCGGGGAGCACCCACGCGTGGTGCTGTGACCCTGGCTTCAGGGCAAGTCAGTATTGGCTGCTTTACCCTTGAACTCGAGTAGCTGATGTTACCTTCTCTCCCTTATTAGAAGGGTAACGCCATGCACCGTGTAAAGGTCACACCTGTGTTTATTCGTCATAGGTCGTCAAAATACTGTGAAGAGAACGCTATGTGGTCTCTCCGAAGATCAAAAAGAGAGAGAGAGAAAAAGAAGAGCAAGAGGCAGGTTCGGCTTCTGATGAGGGGCGGCTCGGCTCTTCAAGACCGAGACAGGCCGGGGCCCGCGGTGGCCACGGAAGGCGGTCTGAGCCGAGGACACACTGTTTGTTGACAGAGACAAACAGGCACCTGCCTGGTTTCAGGGTGACCGGGGAATTTCCAGTCTGGATACGAGAAAACTTTTACACTGCACCCATTCTTATTTCTTTTTTTTTTCAAAAGCCAAATTTAGAAAGAAAACAAACATATTCGGGGCTCAACGTCGCAGGAAAAAGAAACTCAGAGGTCAAGAGATTTCATAAGCAAAGCTCCGACCAGGCCTCAGCTCACCTGGCCCAGAGTCTGGGGGTCTCTGTGACTGGGGTGGGAACGGGCTGTGGCCCCAGTGGCCCGAGAGGCTCGCTGTCCTCAGAAAGGTGCCCAGAGCGGAGGAGAGCCTGGTTCCCACGCTGCAGGAGTGAACTGGAAGGACCCTGGGGGCGTAGGAAAGGCAGAGAATTCCTGGAGGAGTATTTTTCTAGTCTAACCGAGTGGTGCCTCGAGGCACAATTAATAAGTAACTGCCAATAGCAACTCAGCAGCAAAGGCCCTCAGCCACTGCCTCCCTCTGCCTGCGGAGAAATAACCTGACACTGTTCACCTGGCCACTCAGACCCGGCCCTAGCAGGCAGCTCACAAATTAGCATAGTCCCCGCAGCCCCCGGGCTGAGGACTCGCTGTCACACCCTCGCCTACATTCCAGGCTCTGCCCTTGGAGCCCTCGGCATCCCGCCAGCCATTCCCAGGACAGCAAGGCCTGTCGCTTCCTCCAGGAGCCCTTCCACCTGCGAGCACACCGGACGCCAGCCTGCCCCAGCCCCAGGGTCCGACACTTACACCCAGCTTCAAGAAGGCATCCTCTGAAGCCATGTGTGTCGGGGGGGAGGGGGAGCTGGTTTTGCTCGGGCATCACCTTATATTGTACTGTCCTGAAAACAGGTCGGTCAGCTTCCATTCAGCCCGGCTGGAACTGATCGGTCTCCATTAACACGCAACATGCCAGGAGCGTTTTACACAGCTGCTCGTCACCATGCGGGCAGTGGTCGAGTCTGAGATGGTTCACGTTACGAGATACTGGATAAATCCATTATCTAAAATCAGGCTCTTCAAGACCGAGACAGGCCGGGGCCGCGGTGGCCACGGAAGGCGGTCTGAGCCGAGGACACACTGTTTGTTGACAGAGACAAACAGGCACCTGCCTGGTTTCAGGGTGACCGGGGAATTTCCAGTCTGGATACGAGAAAACTTTTACACTGCACCCATTCTTATTTCTTTTTTTCAAAAGCCAAATTTAGAAAGAAAACAAACATATTCGGGGCTCAACGTCGCAGGAAAAAGAAACTCAGAGGTCAAGAGATTTCATAAGCAAAGCTCCGACCAGGCCTCAGCTCACCTGGCCCAGAGTCTGGGGGTCTCTGTGACTGGGGTGGGAACGGGCTGTGGCCCCAGTGGCCCGAGAGGCTCGCTGTCCTCAGAAAGGTGCCCAGAGCGGAGGAGAGCCTGGTTCCCACGCTGCAGGAGTGAACTGGAAGGACCCTGGGGGCGTAGGAAAGGCAGAGAATTCCTGGAGGAGTATTTTTCTAGTCAAACCCTGAGTGGTGCCTCGAGGCACAATTAATAAGTAACTGCCAATAGCAACTCAGCAGCAAAGGCCCTCAGCCACTGCCTCCCTCTGCCTGCGGAGAAATAACCTGACACTGTTCACCTGGCCACTCAGACCCGGCCCTAGCAGGCAGCTCACAAATTAGCATAGTCCCCGCAGCCCCCGGGCTGAGGACTCGCTGTCACACCCTCGCCTACATTCCAGGCTCTGCCCTTGGAGCCCTCGGCATCCCGCCAGCCATTCCCAGGACAGCAAGGCCTGTCGCTTCCTCCAGGAGCCCTTCCACCTGCGAGCACACCGGACGCCAGCCTGCCCCAGCCCCAGGGTCCGACACTTACACCCAGCTTCAAGAAGGCATCCTCTGAAGCCATGTGTGTCGGGGGGGAGGGGGAGCTGGTTTTGCTCGGGCATCACCTTATATTGTACTGTCCTGAAAACAGGTCGGTCAGCTTCCATTCAGCCCGGCTGGAACTGATCGGTCTCCATTAACACGCAACATGCCAGGAGCGTTTTACACAGCTGCTCGTCACCATGCGGGCAGTGGTGAGTCATGAGTTCACGTGAGATGGTTCACGTTACGAGATACTGGATAAATCCATTATCTAAAATCATGTGAAGACTGATTTAGACTCATGTGATTTTTTTTTTTTTTTTTTAAATATCTCAGTTGGGTTCTTTTCTCCCAAGCAGAGAAAAATCAAGTTATCCTCCCTCCCCCACCTTCTCCAGTCCCTGATCCTAAAGAGAGCTGAGAAAAATAAAATAAAGAGGGTTGGGATCCAATCAGCCTTAAACAAACCGGAGGGAGGATCCGGCAAGTGATTTTCATCAAAATCACAAAAACACAACTGAAAGAGAACTATTCTGAAGAAAGACTCATGTACCATAAAAGGGGAATTTCCAGAAGCTTCTCATATTAGCACCGCTCTTCCATTCCCTTCCTCTCTAGTTTCAAGATGAGATGATGACAAAAAGACTGACTTGTCAGAAAAAAAAAAAACAACAACCATGAAACTCCATATACAAACGTGTAAATGGGCAGAGTAGACACTTATGGAATGTCCCCACCTGTTCCGACCAGCCATGAAGAGGGGGAAAGCCAGAGAAAGCTAAAGGAAGCTTTGCCCCCTCACCCACATTCAGATGGAGTCATGAACCCTGTTTCCTTACTCTTAAATAAATATCACTTACTTACTGGGTACATGTTTGCTTTTTCTTATGGGGCAAAAATAGTTTTCCCCAACTAAAAGTTCTGAAATGGATTCTTTTTTTTCCCCCCAGAATCAGACATAGCTAGGAATTTTCTGGAAAAAAACAAAAACCAAAAACACACTAGTGCAAGTATGGATGTTTCTCCTTTCACTTTCTATTTTTATACATGCATTGGAGGCCAACATGCACTGGCTAATTTCAGTAGAATGTTCCAGAGCAAGGGGAAGAACACCATCCTGGGGCATGTGTGGACATTTATTGGATATTCAGGGCCTGGGATATCTGTGGGGGAGTCAGATTCAGAAAATAGAAGAAAAAAAATCCAATTGAATAGAGAAATAAGCCAAACAAAAATGGACATCAAGATAACAAACCACATATGAAAACACAGACATGCACAACACACAATGTACCTTGGATTTCCCATAGGCAGTGGTGAGTCATGAGTTCACGTGAGATGGTTCACGTTACGAGATACTGGATAAATCCATTATCTAAAATCATGTGAAGACTGATTTAGACTCATGTGATTTTTTTTTTTTTTTTAAATATCTCAGTTGGGTTCTTTTCTCCCAAGCAGAGAAAAATCAAGTTATCCTCCCTCCCCCACCTTCTCCAGTCCCTGATCCTAAAGAGAGCTGAGAAAAATAAAATAAAGAGGGTTGGGATCCAATCAGCCTTAAACAAACCGGAGGGAGGATCCGGCAAGTGATTTTCATCAAAATCACAAAAACACAACTGAAAGAGAACTATTCTGAAGAAAGACTCATGTACCATAAAAGGGGAATTTCCAGAAGCTTCTCATATTAGCAATTCGCTCTTCCATTCCCTTCCTCTCTAGTTTCAAGATGAGATGATGACAAAAAGACTGACTTGTCAGAAAAAAAAAAAACAACAACCATGAAACTCCATATACAAACGTGTAAATGGGCAGAGTAGACACTTGCGGGAATTTCCACACCTGTTCTGAGCAGCCATGAAGAGGGGGAAAGCCAGAGAAAGCTAAAGGAAGCTTTGCCCCCTCACCCACATTCAGATGGAGTCATGAACCCTGTTTCCTTACTCTTAAATAAATATCACTTACTTACTGGGTACATGTTTGCTTTTTCTTATGGGGCAAAAATAGTTTTCCCCAACTAAAAGTTCTGAAATGGATTCTTTTTTTTCCCCCCAGAATCAGACATAGCTAGGAATTTTCTGGAAAAAAACAAAAACCAAAAACACACTAGTGCAAGTATGGATGTTTCTCCTTTCACTTTCTATTTTTATACATGCATTGGAGGCCAACATGCACTGGCTAATTTCAGTAGAATGTTCCAGAGCAAGGGGAAGAACACCATCCTGGGGCATGTGTGGACATTTATTGGATATTCAGGGCCTGGGATATCTGTGGGGGAGTCAGATTCAGAAAATAGAAGAAAAAAAATCCAATTGAATAGAGAAATAAGCCAAACAAAAATGGACATCAAGATAACAAACCACATATGAAAACACAGACGCATGCACATAACCAGCTGTAGTTTCTACAAGCTGGGCTGAATCTGCTCACCTTGCAAAGATTTCCCATACGGGGGGTGGTGGGGAGAGGAGACACCGACGGAGAGTTCTTAAGTTTCTACTGGCCAACTCTTAATGTTTTTGAACTCCTTTTAAGTGGAAGTCGTTTACATCGTGTCCACTTTTTGGTTTTTTTTCCCACACTCAAGCCACTTTATGATCTGAAACACTTTCCTAGAGGTGCAATTTACCTACAGCAAAATGCACATCTGTGTCTGTGGACAGCTGGACGAATTTGGACTCAAGCAAATGCCCTGAGGAAGCCAGTCCCCCCTGAAGATATGAACCTTCTTCCATCCTCCGGGAAAGATCCCTTGAAGCCATTTTGTTTGAAAATTATTTGCCTCTGAATGTTTTAGCGTGGAGACGATCAGAGCCAAATGTGTGGGAAGCCAGCCTTGTCATCAGTCATCCACTGCAAACACAGGTTGTGAAGGTTCCGGAGACGCGAGGCGAGCCTGCACAGACATGTCGGCAGGGATGGGCGTTGGTAGCAGATGCCAAGGGGCTTTTCAGGGACAGGCACGTGGGCCCCTCTGCTGGCGACCTGACCAGGCAACTGAGACCCAGAGGGTTTCTTTTCTGCTTTGGTTCTTCAGGCATCAGGGTTAACGTGTTTAGAAAGAGGGAAGTTGAGGCGGGATAGTCAAATCGACCATATTCTCAAAGGAGCACGGGCTGTCTGAGGAGGAGGGCTCCACCATGGCTCTGAGCACTCTTTTCCAAAATTCTGTTGCAACATCGAAACAGGAGTTCACATGACCGGGCAAATTAAGACATTTTCTTCACATTTCCTGTTTCCCAAGTTTCGAGGAGACCTTCAGGGAATGTCCGGCCTGGAGTCACCCATTCAGGGTGAGGGACAGAGACTCTGTTTGGCTATGATGTCGACCTACTGACAAGTGGGCGGGCTGGGAAGAAAACAAGGCCAAATGCACTTCCTTTGGGGACAGCGTGGGAGTCACCCAAAATCAGGTGAGACAGAAAATGAAAAAATCCAATTGAATAGAGAAATAAGCCAAACAAAAATGGACATCAAGATAACAAACCACATATGAAAACACAGACGCATGCACATAACCAGCTGTAGTTTCTACAAGCTGGGCTGAATCTGCTCACCTTGCAAAGATTTCCCATACGGGGGGTGGTGGGGAGAGGAGACACCGACGGAGAGTTCTTAAGTTTCTACTGGCCAACTCTTAATGTTTTTGAACTCCTTTTAAGTGGAAGTCGTTTACATCGTGTCCACTTTTTGGTTTTTTTTCCCACACTCAAGCCACTTTATGATCTGAAACACTTTCCTAGAGGTGCAATTTACCTACAGCAAAATGCACATCTGTGTCTGTGGACAGCTGGACGAATTTGGACTCAAGCAAATGCCCTGAGGAAGCCAGTCCCCCCTGAAGATATGAACCTTCTTCCATCCTCCGGGAAAGATCCCTTGAAGCCATTTTGTTTGAAAATTATTTGCCTCTGAATGTTTTAGCGTGGAGACGATCAGAGCCAAATGTGTGGGAAGCCAGCCTTGTCATCAGTCATCCACTGCAAACACAGGTTGTGAAGGTTCCGGAGACGCGAGGCGAGCCTGCACAGACATGTCGGCAGGGATGGGCGTTGGTAGCAGATGCCAAGGGGCTTTTCAGGGACAGGCACGTGGGCCCCTCTGCTGGCGACCTGACCAGGCAACTGAGACCCAGAGGGTTTCTTTTCTGCTTTGGTTCTTCAGGCATCAGGGTTAACGTGTTTAGAAAGAGGGAAGTTGAGGCGGGATAGTCAAATCGACCATATTCTCAAAGGAGCACGGGCTGTCTGAGGAGGAGGGCTCCACCATGGCTCTGAGCACTCTTTTCCAAAATTCTGTTGCAACATCGAAACAGGAGTTCACATGACCGGGCAAATTAAGACATTTTCTTCACATTTCCTGTTTCCCAAGTTTCCGAGGAGACCTTCAGGGAATGTCCGGCCTGGAGTCACCCATTCAGGGTGAGGGACAGAGACTCTGTTTGGCTATGATGTCGACCTACTGACAAGTGGGCGGGGCTGGGAAGAAAAACAAGGCCAAATGCACTTCCTTTGGGGACAGCGTGGGGGTACCCCGGCTTCACTGAACCAAAATTCTGGCAGAGGGGCCAAGAGCAGAGGAACAGACGGAGCAGGAGCCGGCACCTTTAGTCTTCTTGTTTTTCATGAAAGGTAGAGCTGAGCTGTCTCATGGACATCAGCATTGTACCTCTTCAAAGCAAATGCAGAATGGAAGAAGTCCGAACATCGTATGCAGGAAGCAGTTTTTTTAAATCACTTTTCCAAAATGGTACCCCAAGGTAATCCTTTCTTCAATCTTCCAGCAATCAAAACAATGTGGTTACAAAAGTTTACAACTTTAAAACTGTTTCAAAGGTCACCTCCCTGCCTCACACCCTCTCACATTAAGAGCATAACGGATATTTTGAGTCACACATATTGTTCTTTGTTCAATTTGCATTTGGTGAAATCCCTCCTTTTGACCAATTTGGTAAGCAGTGCCTCGGCCTCTCTGGGTGCCTGTTCTCTTGTCTTCTCTATTTGGGTGTGCGTCAAAACCATCGAGGCTCCCGCCGGATACAGTGAAGGTGCAGCCTTTGTCACTGAAGCTTCCTTTCTGCTCAGATGGTTTCTCCGTCTTGCTTGGGATGGAATGCCTTCTCCTTCACGTGGAACTCACTCCTTCAAGGCTCAGCTGGAGCCCGTGTGTGCCATGACAGGCGCAGACCTCCTCTCCCTGGCCCCGCCCTACCTGACCTCTTGTGGAACAGACATACTACTCCATATTTCACGTTCAGGTGGTTGGTCTCCACCACAAGACTGTGTGATTGAAGGCCTCGATCACGAGTTCTCGCCGGTGCTAGAGGACAACCTGGAGGGGAGGGGTGGGGACGGAGGTGGGAGCGGGGTCAGGGAAGGAGGGAACACATGCATGCCTATGGCCGATCGGTACTGACAAAAGGCAGAGGCCATCACAATATTGTAAAGTAATTATTCTCCAATCAGTGTGTGTGTGTCTGTGTGTCTGACTCTGTGTGTGTGTGTGTGTGTGTGTGTGTGAGAGAGAGAGAGAGAGAGAGAGAGAGAGAGAGAGTGAGTTCTCGGGACTTCCCTGATGGTCCAGTGATTAAGACTCTGCCTTCTAAAGCAAGGGGTATGGGTTCCATCCCTGGTCAGACAGACAATATCCCACATGCCTCAAAGCCAAAGAAACCAAAACACAGTATAGAGGCAATATTGTACCAATTCAATACAGACATTAGAAATGGTCCACAACAACAGCAAAATCTTAAAAGGAAAAAAGGTCCTGTGCCAATGCCTAATGGTGGGATTGATCCCAAGCCCCCACTGCTCCAGTGCAGGGCTCCCCCCGAATGGGGACTCTCCCCTCCAGCTACAAGGCACAGCCGGCCGGAGCTCGGGCCCAGGACCCGCTCTTCCCGCCCGAGGCGCCCTGCAGGCCAGCTGTCGGGGGAGGCCTGAGTGCTTTATGAGGCTGCCTGTGCACTCCCCCGGCTTCATGGGTAAGCCAACGGTGCTTGGCTTTTAGAAACATATTTCTTTCTCTATGAGTAATTTACAAGTGACTCATGCTCTGCTTCACCAGCCGGTCCATGTGACCCGCAGCGAGGGTATCTATAGATGTGTAAACCAAAGCAGTTCTTAGAACACAGACTCCCCCTCCCACGTGCTGTTTATTTCCCTCCGCTTCACAGGGACGGAGTGATGATGCAGATGAGCCGCCGGGGCGCCGCCTGCTCCCTCCTCAAGGCTTGGATGGGCCCACGGGGAGGGAGCAGAGCACGGCCACCAGCGAGAGAAGATGAGCGCGACTGGAGGAGGGAAGAGACCCGCGGACGCGCCGATGTCCCTATGAGATGCCCAAGGAGCTCTGGAACAATCCAGGAAGCTCCCAGACGACGGGGGTTCACCGAAGCAAAACACCACTCTGTCTCCTGGCATCCTAGGAGAGGTTCCGACGGAAAGCAGGGGCATGCCCACCACCCCTGCAGCTCCTAAAACCGACCCGCGCTCCCGGGGTCTGTGGTGGCTGGACTGGGTAACGCGCATACATTAAAATGGTTTAATTTCTCCTGCTGGTCTTCACGCCTCCTCCGTCAGTGAACACGCAGGGCCCAGCGTGGGGACACGGCTGTGGCAGGAAGGACCTCGGGTGACACAGCTGCCAAGCTCGCCGGAGAGCGTTTCCTACCTCCGTCTTACTTCCTTTTTTCTATTCAACCAAATCTAAAAACTCATTTGCCTGCTTTGTGAAGACCTCCATCGTCTGGCCTCCCACTTTATGTTCCCCGTGCGCTGTGGCCGGGCCTGCCGCCTCGCCAGGTCCTTCACTGCTTCTCCAGGGAGTCGAGTCAGTCCCACCCAGAGCCTCAGCCACTCCTTCCAATCCCCCAACTCCCTGCACCACCACCCCCTCTCCAAGCCTCTGGCACCTGGTTACTTCCATCAGCAAGTCTCCACCCAGGCCCCAGACTCCCTCATCCCACCTGAGAACCTTCCATGGAGCCTGACCGCACCCTCAGGCAGGCTGCCCTAAGCATCTACATCTCTGGAACTCCTGCCATACGTCATCTGTCTGCCCTCCAGTTCTTCTTCTCTAGTCGATGCGCAGTAGTCCTGCTTGTCCAGTTGGACTGCCAATTCTTTCAGGGCGGGTGGCCTGGTTTTTTAGTCCCATTTATCCCCATAGCAGTGAGCACACAAACTTCCCAGTTAAAAGAAATACTTTGGCCAAAAAGGTATTGTATGCAAGGTCTTACCCAACTTTTAGTCCTCTGTTTAAATGGCCTGTCAGCTGGGAGATAAAGTTTACTAGGCATCTTACTTGGAGGCTCTGTGGAGGGGAGCAAACTCATTGACTGTTCAACGAAATGACAAACATGGATCCTAGCAGGCATTTCAGAGCACTGTGGTCAAGCATGGATCTAAGCATTTAACAAACATCAGTTCATCTGAACCTCGAGCTGGATGTAGAAGGTACCATAAGCAACCCTACCTCTCACAGGAGGAGACTGAGGCAAAAGAGGTAATTTATCCAAAGCTACATTGTTAGGAAGTGCTGGATTAAAAAAACTGGCGAGGGTACTTCCCTGGTGGTTCATACTACCAATGCAGGGGGCCCAGGTTCGATCCCTGGTCAGGGAACTAGATCCCATGTGCCACAATTATGATTTCGCCCAGCACAATGAAGACAGAAGATTCTGTGTGCCTCAACTAAGACCTGGCACAGTCAGTGGGGACCCAGGGGGGCCTGTGGCAGGAAGGACCTCGGGTGACACAGCTGCCAAGCTCGCCGGAGAGCGTTTCCTACCTCCGTCTTACTTCCTTTTTTCTATTCAACCAAATCTAAAAACTCATTTGCCTGCTTTGTGAAGACCTCCATCGTCTGGCCTCCCACTTTATGTTCCCCGTGCGCTGTGGCCGGGCCTGCCGCCTCGCCAGGTCCTTCACTGCTTCTCCAGGGAGTCGAGTCAGTCCCACCCAGAGCCTCAGCCACTCCTTCCAATCCCCCAACTCCTGCACCACCACCCCCTCTCCAAGCCTCTGGCACCTGGTTACTTCCATCAGCAAGTCTCCACCCAGGCCCCAGACTCCCTCATCCCACCTGAGAACCTTCCATGGAGCCTGACCGCACCCTCAGGCAGGCTGCCCTAAGCATCTACATCTCTGGAACTCCTGCCATACGTCATCTGTCTGCCCTCCAGTTCTTCTTCTCTAGTCGATGCGCAGTAGTCCTGCTTGTCCAGTTGGACTGCCAATTCTTTCAGGGCGGGTGGCCTGGTTTTTTAGTCCCATTTATCCCCATAGCAGTGAGCACACAAACTTCCCAGTTAAAAGAAATACTTTGGCCAAAAAGGTATTGTATGCAAGGTCTTACCCAACTTTTAGTCCTCTGTTTAAATGGCCTGTCAGCTGGGAGATAAAGTTTACTAGGCATCTTACTTGGAGGCTCTGTGGAGGGGAGCAAACTCATTGACTGTTCAACGAAATGACAAACATGGATCCTAGCAGGCATTTCAGAGCACTGTGGTCAAGCATGGATCTAAGCATTTAACAAACATCAGTTCATCTGAACCTCGAGCTGGATGTAGAAGGTACCATAAGCAACCCTACCTCTCACAGGAGGAGACTGAGGCAAAAGAGGTAATTTATCCAAAGCTACATTGTTAGGAAGTGCTGGATTAAAAAAACTGGCGAGGGTACTTCCCTGGTGGTTCATACTACCAATGCAGGGGGCCCAGGTTCGATCCCTGGTCAGGGAACTAGATCCCATGTGCCACAATTATGATTTCGCCCAGCACAATGAAGACAGAAGATTCTGTGTGCCTCAACTAAGACCTGGCACAGTCAAATAAATACAGAAAAAAAATTTCAGTGCTGGATTCTAGCTCAGGTCATGGGCTCCAGGCTGTGCCCCTAGATGTTAAGCTGTATTCCTACTAACAGGTGTGTTTTAGATATCTGTCTTCTACATGGACGCCTTGTCCCAGCTAGGCATACTAAAAACGATAGTCACTCAAGTCCCACATAAAGAGAGCTGATGGTTAAATGTCCTCTTGCAGGGAAACTTTCTTTCTTTCTTATTTTTTTCTCTTTCTTCTTTTTTTTTTTTTTTTGGAAACTTTCAAAAAAAAAAAAAAGTGTGGGTAACTAGACACCACCTTTAAGCTGAAGAGAGTAAAATCTGTCAGTCCATCCCAGGGACCCTGCAGCGTGGCCCTGATCAGGCTCAGCAGAAACACCAGGTTCAAATCTCTGGGCAACCTTGATGGATCATCCTTCAGACTAACATGACTGTACACCGAACAAAGTCTCCCCCAATTCTTCATTTCTCAACATAAAGAAACCTAATGCAACTCAAGTCATAGCTGCAGTTAGATCTGTTTACTTGTATGATCTTGCAGGCCCACACATGGCCTGCTTGAGAACGCCAGATTAGGTACAAGAAGAAAAACCTCATCTTGGTGGTCAAATCATGGCAGGAAATGATGCCACCAGCAATTATTCATGTATTAGCAGTTGCTTAAGTACCATAAGGCAAAATTGAGCCATTTCCCAGTGCTATTCAGCTGGATTCAAAATAAGCCCTACGAGGCACTGGCATTTCAGAGCACTGTGGTCAAGCATGGATCTAAGCATTTAACAAACATCAGTTCATCTGAACCTCGAGCTGGATGTAGAAGGTACCATAAGCAACCCTACCTCTCACAGGAGGAGACTGAGGCAAAAGAGGTAATTTATCCAAAGCTACATTGTTAGGAAGTGCTGGATTAAAAAAACTGGCGAGGGTACTTCCCTGGTGGTTCATACTACCAATGCAGGGGGCCCAGGTTCGATCCCTGGTCAGGGAACTAGATCCCATGTGCCACAATTATGATTTCGCCCAGCACAATGAAGACAGAAGATTCTGTGTGCCTCAACTAAGACCTGGCACAGTCAAATAAATACAGAAAAAAAATTTCAGTGCTGGATTCTAGCTCAGGTCATGGGCTCCAGGCTGTGCCCCTAGATGTTAAGCTGTATTCCTACTAACAGGTGTGTTTTAGATATCTGTCTTCTACATGGACGCCTTGTCCCAGCTAGGCATACTAAAAACGATAGTCACTCAAGTCCCACATAAAGAGAGCTGATGGTTAAATGTCCTCTTGCAGGGAAACTTTCTTTCTTTCTTATTTTTTTCTCTTTCTTCTTTTTTTTTTTTTTTTTGGAAACTTTAAAAAAAAAAAAAAAGTGTGGGTAACTAGACACCACCTTTAAGCTGAAGAGAGTAAAATCTGTCAGTCCATCCCAGGGACCCTGCAGCGTGGCCCTGATCAGGCTCAGCAGAAACACCAGGTTCAAATCTCTGGGCAACCTTGATGGATCATCCTTCAGACTAACATGACTGTACCCCGAACAAAGTCTCCCCAATTCTTCATTTCTCAACATAAAGAAACCTAATGCAACTCAAGTCATAGCTGCAGTTAGATCTGTTTACTTGTATGATCTTGCAGGCCCACACATGGCCTGCTTGAGAACGCCAGATTAGGTACAAGAAGAAAAACCTCATCTTGGTGGTCAAATCATGGCAGGAAATGATGCCACCAGCAATTATTCATGTATTAGCAGTTGCTTAAGTACCATAAGGCTTTTAGGGGAAAAGACTGTGAGCCAGTGGTTGGAAATGGAGCCCCATTATTAATGTAGTCAAGCTATTCAGCTGGATTCAATAAAATAAAAAGCCCTGCCCAGACCAGTGTCTGTAGTAGAAGATGCTAAGAGCTATTTTTTAAAAATCTGGTTTTATTGAATCCAGGCTTTATACACAGCATTCCTTCTTCCCGAATGGCTGAAAAACCATCCCGTGTATTTTAAGCCATTTGAGAGGAAATGGACTTAAGCTGTAGCGGGAAAGCACAGTTGATTTAAGGAGAGAACTTCATAATATTCAAGGCGATGGAAACCATGGGAGCCCCTGGATATGCTGTCAAAACAGACTCTGGAATCCTCCTTTCTCAACTCAGTTCATGTTAAAAACCATTCCTGGAGCCTACCACCTGCCAGGCTCCCTGCCGGCCCTGCCAGGCCACGAGCAGCCCCAGATGAACAAGCTGTAGCCCTGCTCACGAGGAATTTGCAACCCAGAGGAGGAGACGCGCGTCTGGGGCTGACCAGCACCGGGAGAAGCCGTCTGGTCTGGATGACACATCTGCTAGAACTCTGTCTGTCTGTCTTCCTGGACCTGGGTTTGTCACTTTTTGTTTCTGGCTCTGTCTTCCTCGTTTGGGGACAGTTTTAACCCCATTTCCCAGGCCCCAGTCTTGGACCTCTCAGGGCTGGGTAGCCCACAGGAGTGAACTGGGTTTATGCCTCCAACCGCAGCCTTGGGCAACTTGGCCTGGTTCTCACTGGTCAGTAATATGGGAGACCTGTCTGCTCCCCAGTCTCTCTCGTCCTTGTGGGTTGCACAGCCCAAAAGAAGCCACAGGAATAATTTACTCCAGAAGGCATCAGGCCAGGCGTGTGTCACATTCACCTGCTTGACAAATATTTACAGAATGCCAAGAGCTTGGTACGAGCTTCCTCGGTGGCTCAGACAGTAAAGAACCTTCCTGCAATGCAGGAGACACCAGGATTGATCCCTGGGGCGGGAAGATCCCCTGGAGAAGGGAATGGCAACAGGGAGGAGAAAGGAAGGATTAGCTAAGACTCTGTCCTTGAGGACCTTCGGGTCTAGCAAAGGAATAAAAGAGACCTTGGCCCAAGGGAAAATGCCAATAACAAATTATACGACAAGCTTACAAAGTAGAGACGGCTCCTAGGGAAGGTCTACTTGAATCAGTTATTGTCAAAAACCATGCGCCAGAAGTGTTTATTATGGTAAAGACGCACATGGAGTCAAAGAGTCCTTTTTAGCTAACCTGGGAATTTAACTGTTCTTTGTAACCTTTAGAATACTGTTCCCAGCTGAAACATAACTGGTTAAAAGCTGGGGATTTACATAAGAAACCTGATTTTTAAAACCTAGAGTTACTAATCTATGAAGCAGAGATAATGAACTATGAATAGCAATAGTCTAAAAACTAAAGTACAAATGAACAAAAGTACAGCATGTGAATAATGCAACTGATATTTTTTAGCCCTGTTCTACTGTGTTGAAACAAACAATCTGGGTGGTGAAATTACGGTCAACTTGAATTTTCCTCTTTGCACCATTTGGTATGAAAAAAAAGTATCATGTGAGTATGAAAAGAAAGAAGTGCCCCCAGTGGGCAGAGGTCTTGTGCCAGGTCTCTTGCCTTACAGCAAGTCCACTGTCTTCTGGGAAACCATGGACCCTCCTCCAGCATAAAAGAGGGTCCGAGTTGCAGGCCCACGAGATACAGAGCCTGGCCCTTCAGGTTTGAGAAACCGCTGCTGGCCGCCCTCCCCAGAAGCGGCTGGGGCATGGAAGCCCCTCGGGACTCTAGACACTGCCCAGTGTGATGCCCCAGAGAGACCATCACTGGGACCAAGGGACAACAGGGAAGTCAAGAGGCAGAGACGGCTCCAAGGGAAGGAGAAGGAGATTCTATGGAGGAGGAGAAACCTGGCCAAACAAACCTTAGACTGAGCCTTGAAAAATGAGAGGGTTTGGATGTGGGGAGACGGAAGGACGGTCGCTCTGGAAGGTTTAGCTGCAGGGACCATATAGACAATGGGCTTACCCCTAAGGGGCTCGGCCACCCAGTCTTGGACAGAGAGGTCACACTGACGCAACCAGCATTGCACTGTCACTTCCCATCCTCCTAGAGCTCCTCCTCGCCCATGTCTCCGCCCCATTCCCTTCACGTCGCCACCGGTGCTGAGGGTGCCCTTCACCAGGCCCCAGGACCTGCCAGCAAACCTAAACTGCCAGGCGAACTGTGCACCACTTCCCACAGTGGCAGATGGGGCTAGTCCTGTCACTTCCATGACTTCCGTCAGCCATCGTGTGTCAAGGGGAAACAATACACTCAATGGGAGAAAACTCAGACAAAACGCGCTGACCGAAGACACCTGTGCAAGGGATGCTCATTATCACTGGCCGAGAGAACAGCTTACTGTGTGTTACACCAGCTGTCGCTGGCTGAGACCATACATCAGAGCTATGGAAGACACATCTGTAGACAATGAACTGGAAATACATTTGGGGGGAAATGATTTCAAGACAAACAGGACTGCAGTGAATCAGTATTCCTTAGAAAGGTATTAAATGGGGTAGGTATTAACAAACTCTTCCAACGCTGGGCCAATTCTACATCCATCATCATATTGACCTAGACTGTGATAACTCACCGCTGACTGAGGGGAAACAGGACATCGACAGGTTAAGCTTGGGAAGGAAAACATGGATGATAACAGCGTCAGGAATGAGACCCTCCTCCAAGGACAGAAGTTTACTTATCATACTGGCTGACCCGCTCACCTCCCTCTCTTGTGTTTTCCTTTCTTCCTTCCATGGATCCAGACACTGGGCGAGATGCTGAGACCACAGACAAGAATAAGAAGCGATGCCTGCCTTCTGGAGCTCACATTCCAGCCAGCCAGATCATTACCTACCAAATCCTAACGCTGCAACATGATGAGGTGCTGTGAGAGAGGCATGTGGGCAGCGCGTCTGGAGCATGACAGAAGGAGGCATCTGTTTTGCATGGGTTCTGGTGGACTCCCTGGCAAATAATTCCTTAATAAATACTTCTTGGGTGTCTCATCGCTAGGGCTTTGACTGTCTCTCACAATCACCCCTCACCACCTTTTCACTTTGTCGGTCTCTTCCTCTTTCCTGTTCTCTATCATCTATTTACTTACCTCTCTCTCTTTCTCCACCCATCATCTATCGATATCCATTCATCCATCTATCCAATGATCCATCCATCTGTAATATGTAACATTCTAAGATAGGTCCCTGTCCTTGCTGAAGGAGCAGCCTCGACCCCAAAGATGGTTTTGTTAACATGAAAGCTGATGAGGGGCATTTGGAGCTCCTCCTCTGGAGGTCGGTAAAACAGGATTCTTCTGAAACGGTCTGAAATGGTTAGCTGGTCTTGCCTAAAGGCAGCTGGACTGACCAGAGGACTTCTCAAGGGCTCCCGTGCATCCTCATTTCCTTTGATGCTGAGAACCCCTATGGTCCAAGTGTCCTTGGACCATAAGCAGCTGCTACCCTTTCAGTACTGGGACGGGTTACCCAGGTCAAAAACTGAGCTGAGAAATGGTGGCCCTGGAGGGTCCATTTCCAAATTCTTAGAGGTCACGGCTGCAGCTGGCTGCTGTTCTAATAAAGACTGCCAGCTCTGCCCTGAGAGTCACACCTGGGCTACGATCATTCATAGCTAACATCAGAGCCAACCCTGCATGAGACGCCTGGACTCAGAGCTGTGTTATGTGTCTTGCATTTTCTAATGCCTCGAAGCTTCTGATCTGTTTCCAGTCGGAAGGAAACGGAGACGGCTCCGCTCACTGGTAAATTAAGTTGGCCTCTGCAGCATGAATTTCTACAGGTTCCCTTATCTTCAGTAGAAAGTCTTCCTGGAGTGGCAGAGCTTTTTAGGTGGTCTGCAATCCATGGGAAGAAGAGAGGAAACCGGAGGGAAGTATCTCAAAACATGGCTGACCAATGGTTATTGCACTTTCTCTACTGGATCCAACGCCAAGAGGCTGGCCACCCGCAAGAGCTGAACACAAACAGCACGGCCTCCTACACACTGGCAGCCTCATGGTCTTTTTTTTCTTTCTGGCTGCATCCCTTGGCTCGTGGGACCTTATTTCCCAGACCAGGGATAGAACCCGCGTCCCTGCATTGGAAAGTAGAGTCTTAACCACTGGACTACCAGGTAAGTCTCCGCCTCAGTGGTCTTCAGTTTTTATCTCTTGGGCTTAACCATTTTTGATTAGAGCTGCTGACTGGTCTAACAGCCCTGCATCAATCCTTCTGACTCTGAAGGCTCTGGTTTATTGCTCTGGAGAAACTCCAGCTCCTGATCCTTAAAGCCTGACAAGGGCTCCACAGGTCTGCAGGCACTTAATAATGTCTAGTGACATATGTTCCCCAATTGATTCCGTGGGAGGCTTCTCTGAGGTCTCAAGCACCATAGGGCCTGTTTTCTCCATTAACTACGACAAAGAATTGCCTTCTGGTTTAGGGATAGATACCAACCGTTGTTGTTGCCATTGTTTAGTCTCTTAAGTCGTGTCTGACTCTTTGAGACCCCGTGGACTGTAGCCGGCCAGGCTCCTCTGCCCATGAGATTCTCCAGCAAAACTACTGGAGCGGGCTGCCATGCCCTCCTCCAGGGGATCTTCCCGACCCAGGAGTCAAACCCAGGTCTCCTGTGCTGTCGGTGGTCTCCGGCATTTCAGGTGGATTCTTTACTGATTGAGCCGCCAGGGAAGCCCCTGGAGCAACTACCCTTCAATTAAGAAAAAATAAAAAATGAAAAGAGGTGGCCTGGACCAATCCAGCAGCGGATGGTAGAGATGAGATTCAGATTCAGATTCAGACTTTCTGATCCCTGCTCTCTCTTCCTCCCAGGACACAGGTGACCAAGAATCGAACCAGGTCTCCTGCCCTGGCAGGCAGAGGCTCTCCCACTGAGCCACCTGCAAAGCCCTAAATATCAGTGAACAACATCAAAGTAAGTTGAACCCTATCTTAAATTTGATCTTTTGAGGGCAGCAGAGGTGATCTGTTTACATCCTTTTCTATTTTTGGATGCTTTCTTTGTGATGCCAATGACTCACACTCAGATAATCAATAGCCAGACTGTAAGTACACTCAGTGATCCGCACCTGAGAAGCCTGTCGCGGTGGCCAGGAGCATACCATGGGTTTCACCGTGGTTCAGCCATTTCCTACAGCATGATCTTGGGCAAGGTGCTGACCAGGGATAGAACCCGCTCCCTGCATTGGAAAGTAGAGTCTTAACCACTGGACTACCAGGTAAGTCTCCGCCTCAGTGGTCTTCAGTTTTATCTCTTGGGCTTAACCATTTTTGATTAGAGCTGCTGACTGGTCTAACAGCCCTGCATCAATCCTTCTGACTCTGAAGGCTCTGGTTTATTGCTCTGGAGAAACTCCAGCTCCTGATCCTTAAAGCCTGACAAGGGCTCCACAGGTCTGCAGGCACTTAATAATGTCTAGTGACATATGTTCCCCAATTGATTCCGTGGGAGGCTTCTCTGAGGTCTCAAGCACCATAGGGCCTGTTTTCTCCATTAACTACGACAAAGAATTGCCTTCTGGTTTAGGGATAGATACCAACCGTTGTTGTTGCCATTGTTTAGTCTCTTAAGTCGTGTCTGACTCTTTGAGACCCCGTGGACTGTAGCCGGCCAGGCTCCTCTGCCCATGAGATTCTCCAGCAAAACTACTGGAGCGGGCTGCCATGCCCTCCTCCAGGGGATCTTCCCGACCCAGGAGTCAAACCCAGGTCTCCTGTGCTGTCGGTGGTCTCCGGCATTTCAGGTGGATTCTTTACTGATTGAGCCGCCAGGGAAGCCCCTGGAGCAACTACCCTTCAATTAAGAAAAAATAAAAAATGAAAAGAGGTGGCCTGGACCAATCCAGCAGCGGATGGTAGAGATGAGATTCAGATTCAGATTCAGACTTTCTGATCCCTGCTCTCTCTTCCTCCCAGGACACAGGTGACCAAGAATCGAACCAGGTCTCCTGCCCTGGCAGGCAGAGGCTCTCCCACTGAGCCACCTGCAAAGCCCTAAATATCAGTGAACAACATCAAAGTAAGTTGAACCCTATCTTAAATTTGATCTTTTGAGGGCAGCAGAGGTGATCTGTTTACATCCTTTTCTATTTTTGGATGCTTTCTTTGTGATGCCAATGACTCACACTCAGATAATCAATAGCCAGACTGTAAGTACACTCAGTGATCCGCACCTGAGAAGCCTGTCGCGGTGGCCAGGAGCATACCATGGGTTTCACCGTGGTTCAGCCATTTCCTACAGCATGATCTTGGGCAAGGTGCTAAATGCCTCTCTGGGCCTCGGCTTCTTCATCTGTAAAGTGGGGGCAGTGGTAGTACTGCTTCACTCCATTCTTGTGAGGATTAAATGAGACCATATGCATAATATGCTTAAAGCAGTGTGGGCCTGGCACACGATGAGTGCTGTATGAATGAATAAATCAGGGAAATAATCAACAGCTAGCCGATGGGGCAGCACCTAGGTAACTTGTTTTTCTTTAAGACTTTTTTTTTTTTGACGTGGACCAGTTCTTCAAAGTCTTTACTGAACTTGTTACAACACCGCCTCTGATTTACATTTTGGCTTCTTGGCCACGAGGCATGTGGGATCCAAGCTCCCTGACCAGGGATCGAACCTTAACCACCCTGCACCGGAAGGCGAAGAGCCAAACACTGGACCACCAGGGAACTTCCAGAACCTGGGTTTTAAATGAGATTCATTAATATAGCAAAGAGCTTGGACCAGTGCCTGGTGCATAATAAGCAGGTAATTTTGACCTGATCACCCTGAGCTGGGCCCTCATTCAGTCTGATCTGTTGTTTTCAACCTTGACCTCTCCTTGCAGAGTGCTATGGCGCCCCGTTTTCTTTCCTCTTTGCCATCCGTGCTGCTCAGGAAGAAAAGGCCCAGACCCCAGCCCAAGGTCAAGGGGAATCCTGGGCTGACAGGGTGGATGCAGACTCACTGTCTGAGACATGACCAGCAAGGTGGGTCTCATTTTGGAGTTCTTTCTCCCTGCTTCATTATCCTACAAGTTTCCCCTCAGATCCTTTCTTGGAGCTGCCTGCACCGTCTGAAACCTTTATCCGTGTGTACTGTTTTTTTTGCACATGAGGAAATGCAGGTACACATGACAACATGAAAAAAGGGTATGGAATCAACCAGGCTTGTCACCAGAGGTTACTGCACTGCTGCTGGCAGCTGGTCGGGCATCAGGATAAAGGAAATTACACCAATTAGGTGCATTCTTCCAAAAACTTGTCTGAAGTAACAACCCTTTCATTAAGTATTCTTGGTAAATAGACTTTTTTGGGAAGATTGGGGAAGGGTTAATTTATCTTTGAGATAATGTTAATAAAATAGTATAGACGGTGTTTCTGTGGATTTTTCTCACTGTTTTCTTCTATTCTGAATGCAAAGTTAGCTCTTTTGTATACGTCTAAAATCCATGCTTTGCTCACGAAGTCATAGCCATGTCTGTGATGTGGATTCATCACCCTGTTGATAGTTTCATGTATATTTTCCAAGTTTTAGTCCTGTGTTGGCCTAATGGGTTTAAAAACAAAATCCTTAATTTCAACGATCTGGCCTTGTAACCTTTTAGGAAGTGAAAGGGTTTAAGCATCCCGCTGATACGTTTCATAGCATCCATCTCGCAAATCTAAGAGCCCAGCGTGAATGAGCCTGATTCACAGCCTGTGCTAGGGAGGTTAGAAGATCCTGATAAATTCAAACAAAGTGTAATGAAAATGCTTAGCAACTGGGGGCCCAGCAGGGTTCAGAAGGCTTGCCAGAGAAAAGTGCTTGTAATCATGAGATGAGAAGGATGTTACTGACAACAACCAACAGACTGATAACGCCATGTATTCTCGTACAAGTCTAGTTAAGTGCCTTCACAAAAGAGCTACACAATGCGACGGGTAAAATGAAACTGGAGAACCATCTGGAAGAAAGCTAGTCAAATATATATGATAAACACGCTTCAAGTTCTAGGAGATGGAGATAATACATATACAGAATAGAACAAAGATTTCAACTCTGACCTGTAGCTGGGCTAAGGTGTCCAAGACACAGGTTCTTCCCCTGACTCCCAGAAGGCAGAGCGCTGGGCTGACTCAAGGTCTGTGTAGTTAAAGACCCAGCGAATAAAACGCCATCTCAGTGAACAGGTTCTGAAGCCAGATGGAGCACCTCACTGGGTAATGAGTTTATTCATTCATTCTTTCATTTACTCAGTCAGTCTTACTCACTCCTTCATGACTCTCAGTCTGTACTCATCTGTTGATGCAGCAGGAACAAGGCAGACAATAAAGATGCTGATACTGCCTGGCCCCGAAGAGCTGGTGAAATGGGTCTTGTTTTTTAATCAAAAAGAAAATCGTTTTCCCCCCTTGGATCCTATAGGGAGCCAAGTCATGCTCCCAGAGTAAGGATCAAAGTGGAATATGATGAATCCTAAACCATCAATTCAACCTGGAAATTTAAAAAGCCTCCTATGAGGTCACGAAGGCAGAAATGTCTCTCTTTATGGTGCACACATGGGGCTTGGCTCAGCATTCACTCCTCTTCCAGCTCATCGTTTGCCTCATTTGCACCATTAGTGGCATTTCCACTGGCTCTGCCCAGGATGTCTATAAATAGCAATTAAAACCTGGGGGGGAAAAGCAGCATATTGTCTAACTTCAAATTAATTTTCAAGACAACAAATGTTTAGCTCCGACATAAAAGTTGGGCTCACTTGTTCTCTTTGTGTTATTCCTGGAAGAAATGAACACATCTAAGATGAAGAAAAATCCTGTCTCAGTGTATATCGTATGGGCTCCCTGTTAAAATACACCAGGAGCACCAACTCTATCTGAACAGTTTGGTGTTGTTTCAACATGTTTGTTTTCTCAGCTCAGCTAAAAATATTTTCCTCCTGTTGTTCAAGGGACATTTAGACTGAAATAAAAATAAAAATAAATGACATGTTTAAAAAGTTATATTCATCCAACCTGGAGGAGAGCACAGAAAATGGATGGAGGAGGAAGTGAATTTTAGGACCGGTGTGGTGGTTTTCCTATTTGGGTCACTCAAAATAGATGTGGAAAAACAAACTGAAAGAGAAAAGTCCACATCCACCCCCTACAAAGTGAGGAATGAAACACTACTCCTCATATTAAGTTAAGCTTAGAAACAAATCAATACCTGTCCATACAAATGGTCCTCCTGTCACTATGTAGCAAACCTTGTCACTGTGAACTATAATAATTATATAAAACCTTTTATACCAGATTTTTTTATCATTTGGTATTTTCTTAGCTAAGCTTAGAAATCTTAGGTTTCCCTGGTGGCTCATAAGGTAAAGAATCTGCTTGTGATGAGGGAGACTTGGGTTCCATCCTCGGATTAGAAAGATCCCCTGGAGAAAGGAATAGCAACCCACTCCAGTATTCTTGCCTGGAGAATCCCATGGGCAGAGGGGCCTGGTGGGCTAGAAGCCGTGGGGTTGCAAACAGTAAGACATGACTGAGCAACTAACACTTTCACTACTTTTCTTAGTGATCATAAGTATTTACTGTGGATATTGACTGTACTCAAATTTGATGTACAGTTTCCTTTTAAGTGAGAAAAATATAACAAATTAGCACAAAAAGAGACATTCAACCTAAGATTTCCTCCCTTAGATAACAGGACTCTTTATTAGGATGTTTATGGCTTCAGGAAGTCCAGAAATTCCTTGAAAATAGTTGGCTAAGTTTCTTCTGTTCATGAATTTTTCTAGAGAGAAGGGACCTAGCTTCAGTTTACTTCTCAAAGGGGCTTGTTCTCTTTGTTTATTCCTGGAGAAATGCCTAGGAAGAAAAATCCTGTCTCAGTGTATATCGTATGGGCTCCCTGTTAAAATACACCAGGAGCACCAACTCTATCTGAACAGTTTGGTGTTGTTTCAACATGTTTGTTTTCTCAGCTCAGCTAAAAATATTTTCCTCCTGTTGTTCAAGGGACATTTAGACTGAAATAAAAATAAAAATAAATGACATGTTTAAAAAGTTATATTCATCCAACCTGGAGGAGAGCACAGAAAATGGATGGAGGAGGAAGTGAATTTTAGGACCGGTGTGGTGGTTTTCCTATTTGGGTCACTCAAAATAGATGTGGAAAAACAAACTGAAAGAGAAAAGTCCACATCCACCCCCTACAAAGTGAGGAATGAAACACTACTCCTCATATTAAGTTAAGCTTAGAAACAAATCAATACCTGTCCATACAAATGGTCCTCCTGTCACTATGTAGCAAACCTTGTCACTGTGAACTATAATAATTATATAAAACCTTTTATACCAGATTTTTTTATCATTTGGTATTTTCTTAGCTAAGCTTAGAAATCTTAGGTTTCCCTGGTGGCTCATAAGGTAAAGAATCTGCTTGTGATGAGGGAGACTTGGGTTCCATCCTCGGATTAGAAAGATCCCCTGGAGAAAGGAATAGCAACCCACTCCAGTATTCTTGCCTGGAGAATCCCATGGGCAGAGGGGCCTGGTGGGCTAGAAGCCGTGGGGTTGCAAACAGTAAGACATGACTGAGCAACTAACACTTTCACTACTTTTCTTAGTGATCATAAGTATTTACTGTGGATATTGACTGTACTCAAATTTGATGTACAGTTTCCTTTTAAGTGAGAAAAATATAACAAATTAGCACAAAAAGAGACATTCAACCTAAGATTTCCTCCCTTAGATAACAGGACTCTTTATTAGGATGTTTATGGCTTCAGGAAGTCCAGAAATTCCTTGAAAATAGTTGGCTAAGTTTCTTCTGTTCATGAATTTTTCTAGAGAGAAGGGACATAGCTTCAGTTTAATTCTCAAAGGGGCTATATATAGTTATATAATTATGTATATACACACACAGACACTGACTGAATTCTTCATAAAACTCCATAGCATCAGGACGACTTGACCCACATTTTATAGGTGATAAACTGACACCTCGCTGAGGTCACATGTCATTCTGGAGCCTCAATGATGTATTTTCCAAGGCAGTGCCTGTTGTACTAAAAACTGAGGGGCCCAAACAAGACTATGAACCACAACCATTTCTCACTGAGAAACAAGACTGGATCTTAGAATTTCTAGCAGGTGCCTTGGCACAATGGTGTGAGGGGATGGCCACGTTTGCTTCTGATCTTTGTCTCCCTAGTCTTCTTTGCCTGATGTATGTGGGTGTCTCCTGTCGATTATATTCTAGTCTAAAGTTAAGCACCAGACCAAACTTCTCTTCTCTGAGTCCCAACTGAAGAATGGAACATCACTGACCTTTATAAGCAGCCTAAAGAGGGATCCTGTGGCCTCCTTAAACGTAATCACATATCTTGTCATCGCCAGCAAAATGCTGAACTTTGTGGCATTCCATTAAGAACCACAGAACACACCCTCTTTGGTGGGGGGAGCTGCGTGGCCTGTGAGATCTTGGTTCCCCAATCCAAGGACAGCACCCGTGCCCCCTGCCGTCTTCAGTGAAAGCGTGAGTCTTAACCACTGGACCACTGGGGAAGTCCATTTAGAAATGTTTATTGTCTGCCATTTCATCTACGATGTCAGACTGAGCCACTAATCAAAGTGAAGGAGTGCCCTGACATTCTAGAGAAGTCTGTCGTCTTTCGTCAGAAGTCACTTTCACCAAAAACAGTCTTCATTCAAAAGGTCAACGTGAGTGGTCCTTCAATCACTCGCTGAGGCTCAGAAATGGCTTTTCTCCCGGAAAACCAGGATGCCACATCCTTAGGACTCATGAAAAAATACTAGATAAGAATGTTTGAACCTAAGTGTTGCATTACTTCTTTGTTAAAACACAACAGATATATGCTAATTTGAAGATTATTTGTCAGATGATGAAAAATGTGTATAGAAAATACATACTTAAAATTAAACTTGGCAGTGGTAACTATCCAAACACCATCATCAAATAAGCTAACCATGTGCTGTACTGTCTACAAACTCTTTCACATAAATTATTTCCGGGAATCATACTCAAAATATTTAACAACCAGCATGGTGTGGACCCTAAGCCAACCAGAACAGACTTCAGCTGGCTGTAAACAGCTGGCACGGCTGTGCCGGGCGTCCCAGACGAATGCCAGCCCTGGTGAGTTCATCTGAGATCCCTTGTTGGTGCTAAACCTGTGTCCCCAGTGGGATTAAGAAGAAACTCAAAGGTGAGGAAACTCGAGCTAAGAGATGTTAAGAGGTGGCCTTGGTGCAGATGGCCAGTTTGCAAAGCAGAACGAGACAGGCAGATGTAGAGCACAAACATTTGGACCCCAAGGCGGGAAGTGTGGGATGAACTGGGATACTGGGACTGAGGTGTACACACTACATGCATAAAAGAGAAAACTAGTGAGAACCTACCGTGTAACACAGGGAAGGCTACTCAATGGGAAGGACCTAAATGGGAAGGAAATGCGAAAAAAGAGGAGACATGTGTATGTGCAGCTGAGGCACTCTGCTGTACAGCGGAACCTAACCCAACACTGGGAAGCAACTTTGGAGTGGTGGTTGTGGCTTAGTTGCTAAGTCATGTCTCTTTCGACCCCACGGACTGTAGCCCACCAGGCTCCTGTCTGTGGAATTCTCCAGATAATTACTGGAGAGTAATTGTCTCTCCAGACAAGTACTGAAGTGGCTGCCACGCCCTCCTCTAGGAGATCTTCCTGCCGAGGGATTGAGCCCATGTCTCTTGTGTCTCCTGAATTTCAGGCAGATTCTTTACTGCCGAGCCCCTGGGGAAGCCTCTGAAGCACCTATCCTCCAATTAAGAGAGAGAGAGAGACAGCCTGGACCAAGGCACCAGTTGACGGTAGAGATGAGATTCAGATGTTCTGACCCACGTTCCCTCCTCCTCCCAGTCCGGGACACAGGCGACCATAAATGTTCCCAGGGAGACGCGGTGGCCCGGAGCCCAGGCCCCGGGGGACAGTGGACTACCAGGATCACTGAGGAGATGATCTGTTTAGACACATTTTCAGAACCTGTGGAACAGAGGAGCTCTGCTCTTGAGGTTCCTGTGGGGTCTGCGCCTCTCAGAACAGAGAGCCCACGGCTGGGTTAGGAACACCTGCTTGACTGGAACCCTGGAAGCCTCCCAGGGGAAGTTCTCACACCTGAGCTCTGACGTGGGATAAAGGGCGTGAAGCCGCCTTGGACGATGCGAAGGTGGGTGACAGCTGTGGGTGGCAACGTCAAGAAAGGGGAACTCTAAAAACCCGTCTCAGCTCAAACTGCGGCCACTGTGTGCTTCCCCGGATGAGCCGTGCAGTCTGTGCCCGTCAGCGTTCTGCATGGTCCACTGACGGGATGGGAATTTATTAGAACAGCGAGCAGAGGCAGGAATGGAAACCAGGGTTCTGAGAACGCTGGTGATAAAATCACAAGCAGGATTTTCCATCATGATGAGAACCGGCCGGACAAACAGGTTTGTTTCCAAACCTCTCTGCACACCTTTCTGACTCCAGGGACCCACAGCGTGTACGGACGGAGGCTGACACACGCGGTCAGGCACCTGAGGACGAGGATTTTAAAACCTTCCTGCCCTTGGCTCCTGATAGGACGTCTGTTTGCCTAGTGCTGTGCAGTGCCTCGCGAGTGCTTGCTCAGGGAGTGTTTGTTGATTGAGGGAGAGAATGAGTAACTCTAAGATGGGCTTCCCTGGTGGCTCAGCCAGTAAAGAATCCACCTGCCGAAGCAGGAGACCCAGGTTGGATCGGGAAGATCCCCTGGAGACGGAAATGGCAACCCACTCCAGTACTCTTGCCTGGAGAATCTCAGGCACAGAGGAGCCTGGCGGGCTATCGTTCATGGGGTCACAAAAGAGTTGGGCGCGACTGAGTGACTCACACACACACACAGTAATGAATGGACTTAGCGAAGAAGTGAGTGAAGGAGAGAGTGAGCAGGTGTGTGGGATGTGGCAAGGGTAGTAATACTCAAGACTTCAGCCAACTCCTGGGACCCTCCCGCCGCTCCCCCAGGGAGAAAGTCCCAAACCCACTTCTCCTAAGGTCAGGTGAGGGCTTAGCTCGTCAGCCACACCTTTGCGTTTCTTAGCTCAGACACCTCTACCGTGAAAGGAAGAGCAGCCCAGGCAACATTTCAAAGGCCAAAGCCTCACCCGGGGCCTCCGATTCCAGACACGGGTCCCCTCCGGGACAGCACGCCAGAGGGTCCCCTGCGGCTGACCCCGACCCCAGCCAGGAAAAGCTGCTCTTCTCCCTCGCGGCGGCCCTGGTGCCAAGAGGCCCTCCTGGCTGCACTTCTCACCGTTCTCCCTCAGCTTTGACCTTGGACTGAAATCACTGGATGGGGAGCTCGCCGGGTGCTGGACAATCTAGTGTCAGGCTTGAAGCGTGGATGTTTGCTGATGAACGAAAAGGTCTTCTGATAACTTAGACTCTGCCCCTCAAGAGTCTTGGCTTTTACGTTTTTCGTGACCCTCAGGACCCAGCCCTTTGCCTGGGTGAGCAGTGGCAAAGGGCTCTCGGAGTGGCTGGAGGCGCAGGGCTCCCGATGTGTCTGAGGGCTCGAGCTCTGAGCCTCCCTGTCTGCACACCTTTCTGACTCCAGGGACCCACAGCGTGTACGGACGGAGGCTGACACGCGGTCAGGCACCTGAGGACGAGGATTTTAAAACCTTCCTGCCCTTGGCTCCTGATAGGACGTCTGTTTGCCTAGTGCTGTGCAGTGCCTCGCGAGTGCTTGCTCAGGGAGTGTTTGTTGATTGAGGGAGAGAATGAGTAACTCTAAGATGGGCTTCCCTGGTGGCTCAGCCAGTAAAGAATCCACCTGCCGAAGCAGGAGACCCAGGTTGGATCGGGAAGATCCCCTGGAGACGGAAATGGCAACCCACTCCAGTACTCTTGCCTGGAGAATCTCAGGCACAGAGGAGCCTGGCGGGCTATCGTTCATGGGGTCACAAAAGAGTTGGGCGCGACTGAGTGACTCACACACACACACAGTAATGAATGGACTTAGCGAAGAAGTGAGTGAAGGAGAGAGTGAGCAGGTGTGTGGGATGTGGCAAGGGTAGTAATACTCAAGACTTCAGCCAACTCCTGGGACCCTCCCGCCGCTCCCCCAGGGAGAAAGTCCCAAACCCACTTCTCCTAAGGTCAGGTGAGGGCTTAGCTCGTCAGCCACACCTTTGCGTTTCTTAGCTCAGACACCTCTACCGTGAAAGGAAGAGCAGCCCAGGCAACATTTCAAAGGCCAAAGCCTCACCCGGGGCCTCCGATTCCAGACACGGGTCCCCTCCGGGACAGCACGCCAGAGGGTCCCCTGCGGCTGACCCCGACCCCAGCCAGGAAAAGCTGCTCTTCTCCCTCGCGGCGGCCCTGGTGCCAAGAGGCCCTCCTGGCTGCACTTCTCACCGTTCTCCCTCAGCTTTGACCTTGGACTGAAATCACTGGATGGGGAGCTCGCCGGGTGCTGGACAATCTAGTGTCAGGCTTGAAGCGTGGATGTTTGCTGATGAACGAAAAGGTCTTCTGATAACTTAGACTCTGCCCCTCAAGAGTCTTGGCTTTTACGTTTTTCGTGACCCTCAGGACCCAGCCCTTTGCCTGGGTGAGCAGTGGCAAAGGGCTCTCGGAGTGGCTGGAGGCGCAGGGCTCCCGATGTGTCTGAGGGCTCGAGCTTCTGAGCCTCCCTGTCTGCAGGCTGACCCCTTGCCAGGGAGGGGCGCACTCTACCCCCAGGAAGAGCGGTTATTCAATCCCTCAGTCACGCTCGACTCTGCAACCCCGTGGACTCCAGCACACCAGGCTTCTCTGTCCTTCACTGTCTCTCCCAGAGTTTGAGCTGAGGATGCCCTCCAACCATCTCATCCTCTGTCGCTCCCTTCTCCTCCTGCCCCCAGTCTCTCCCAGTACCAGGCTCTTTCCCAGTGAGTCAGCTTTTTGCATCAGGTGGTCAGGGGACTGGAGCTCTGGCTTCAGCATCAGTCCTTTCAATGACTCTTCAGGGTTGATTTCCTTTAGGATTGACCGGTGTGATCACCTTGCTGCCCAAAGGATTCTCAAGAGTCTTCTCCAGCACCACAATTTCAAAGTATCAATTCTTCGGAGCTCAGCCTTCTTTATAGCCCAGCTCTAACCTCCATGCGTGACTACTGGAAGAAACCACAGCTTTGACGATAGGAGCCTTTGTTGGCAAAGTGATGTCTCGGCCTTTTAATACCCTGTCTACGTTTGTCATAGCTTTTCTTCCAAGGAGCAAACCAGGAGGAGACAAGGGTGGAAAATGAACCCACCCCCCTGCTCTGAATAACAGCACCAGCCAGCCAGCCGGCCCAGGGTGTAGGATGGACACACCTCCACACACTGTCTGGTTACCAGCTGCTTCCCTAAGCTCGGAGTCCAAGTGCTGTACGGGTGGGAACAGGATCGGGGCCTCTAGCATCCTCCCGGGGTGTGTCCCCGGAGCCAGAGCCCTCAGGATACATCAATAGGAGACTGGGGGCCATTAAAACACTTGGCAGTGGTATAAACTACCAGCTCATGGCAGATCAGGCTACTTAATAACGGAATTTGCCAGTGCTTACTCTCTGGAGATCACAGGCCACCTGGCCACAGACAACCGCTTAATAGGAAAGCACTCCAAGATTTCAAGAGACTGAAAGGCTCATAACTGTTGTTGAGAAATGTAAATGGCCCCAAATTACAACCAGAGAAGGAAATGCATCTAGGCGGAGGGAGGGACGGTCTATAATCCAGTCTCAGGGTTGAACCCGAGGCCCATGGAGAATGTGGACGGGTTTATGGGCTTTACAGACGTGGGAGAAGGTTCTCAGGGTGAAGAATGTCCATTTCCATCCGTGATTAAAATGCAATTTGGGAAAACAATTACCTGCCTGGGATCCTGGGAAAGTAAAGCTTCCTGGTTTCTCTGCCAGGAAGAGCGATTGTAAAACAAGGGCTGAGAATCACACAAACAAGATTTTAGAATTTTATCCAAACAGCTGCAGTTCACCTTCGAGGAGCCCAGACTCACTCGGGTCTGAAGGATGTTGCGACACCAAATTTGAGGTTTCCCCCGCCTGCTGCCAAGGGTCGCCCCGCGGGACAAAGAAGGAACAGTTGCTCTCTTAATGGGAGCAGAAAACAAGACTCTCCACCCCCACCCAACTGCCTGCTTTGTTGTGAAATTGTCACTGTGCCTTTGAGGAGAGATTAAACCCCGAGCCATGTCCAATTTAAAGGGCAGGTTCCCAGGCGTGGAAGGGGGAGGGTTTCAAGGGAGCTGGTGGGGGGAGTCAGTTGCATGTGAATTTATGGAGGATTTGGGGATCACAGAAGTCATGGGACTTGACTCAATTAAAACGAACGGAACAGCACAAGCCTGTCATTTAAACAATAATAGGAAAGCAGCAAGAATATTCTGGTTAGTTCTCTGCTTCCATTCGTGACCCTGCTTGGGAATCTCTGAGCAGGTTTCCAGAAGCACAGCATGGGGGCAGAGGAACTGCTTTCCCACCCTTGACACACAAAGGTTCCCTGATGGAGAGCGAGAATGAATGGCCCACCCAACAAAGACTGTTTCCTGAGAGCCAGGGAGGTGCTCAGCAAAGTGGTTGCAGTTGGGGAAAGAAAAAGTAGAGTATTCCATTTTTCAAGGCATGGGCAGAAGAGACTACAGAGTGTGACACAGATTCTAAGGAAGTCGCCTGGTCTGGCAGCCGTGCCAGATTCTCAGACACGGAGGACACCGCAGCTTCCCAGGAAACAGCCCTGGGTCCCTCCCGAGCCCTGAGTCTCACCCAGTCCCACATCTTTGGAAGAGCCCACATCGGCTCTGCACAGGACCCCTTCCACATGCTCCCTCCTGGTGCCATTTGCAAAATGAGACTAAGTGGGTGACGCCGAAGAATTTCAAATCCTGTTCCCAGAGGGCCACATGCTGGCGTGTGGGAGGGAGCGCCCCTACCTTAGGAAGGAAGGCACAGCTCAGCAAGGGGCTGGCTGGTTCCAGGTCTGAACATTGCCCATGGTCTCTGGATGGACCCTGACATAGAAGAGATATTCCTTGACTGCTCAAATCAAGGAATTTTATTTTCAAGTTGGCTCATCCTCCTTTTTAAGAGGAGAATAATAGTCATATCTACCCTATAGACTAGAAGATGAAACAAATGCTTATGTAGATGTCTGGGGCCCTGAGCAGAAACTGATACGTAGCAGGTGCACGTGTGTGCTACGTCACGTCAGTCATGCCTGACTCTTTTGTGATCCCATGTACTATAGCTTTCCAGGTTCCTCTGTTCGTGGGTTTCTCCAGGCAAGAATAATGGAATGGATTGTCATGACCTCCTCCAGGGGATCTTCCCGACCCAGGGATCAAACCCATGTCTCTTCTGTCTCCTGCATTGGCAGATGGGTTCTTTACCACTATCGCCACCTAGAAAACCCAGTAAGTGGTCAACAGATATTAAATTCCATCACTGGCATGGGTGCCACTTTTCTGACTGTTCATTCATTGGGCCTTCTGTTCTCTCAATGATATTCCTGTATATTGATAGATAGCAAAAAGGTATTTTGATGAGTATTTAATACTCCCTTCATTCATGAAAGAACTCCAGGATCCACCCCACCCGCCATGAACTCAGTATATGGCAATCTATGCTATCTATCATTTAAGCACAAGTTTGGACATGATTTTTAAAACCTATTTCTGCAACATTTCCTCCATCTTTTCCCTTCTCCCTTCCAAATCATCTAAAGATCCCCAGCAGATATTTTATTAACTCTGACAGGTTATGGACAATGAGTTTCAGTGGTGGAAGACCAAGGCCACTTGTAAGTGCAGCCGTGCCAGATTCTCAGACACGGAGGACACCGCAGCTTCCCAGGAAACAGCCCTGGGTCCCTCCCGAGCCCTGAGTCTCACCCAGTCCCACATCTTTGGAAGAGCCCACATCGGCTCTGCACAGGACCCCTTCCACATGCTCCCTCCTGGTGCCATTTGCAAAATGAGACTAAGTGGGTGACGCCGAAGAATTTCAAATCCTGTTCCCAGAGGGCCACATGCTGGCGTGTGGGAGGGAGCGCCCCTACCTTAGGAAGGAAGGCACAGCTCAGCAAGGGGCTGGCTGGTTCCAGGTCTGAACATTGCCCATGGTCTCTGGATGGACCCTGACATAGAAGAGATATTCCTTGACTGCTCAAATCAAGGAATTTTATTTTCAAGTTGGCTCATCCCCCTTTTTTAAGAGGAGAATAATAGTCATATCTACCCTATAGACTAGAAGATGAAACAAATGCTTATGTAGATGTCTGGGGCCCTGAGCAGAAACTGATACGTAGCAGGTGCACGTGTGTGCTACGTCACGTCAGTCATGCCTGACTCTTTTGTGATCCCATGTACTATAGCTTTCCAGGTTCCTCTGTTCGTGGGTTTCTCCAGGCAAGAATAATGGAATGGATTGTCATGACCTCCTCCAGGGGATCTTCCGACCCAGGGATCAAACCCATGTCTCTTCTGTCTCCTGCATTGGCAGATGGGTTCTTTACCACTATCGCCACCTAGAAAACCCAGTAAGTGGTCAACAGATATTAAATTCCATCACTGGCATGGGTGCCACTTTTCTGACTGTTCATTCATTGGGCCTTCTGTTCTCTCAATGATATTCCTGTATATTGATAGATAGCAAAAAGGTATTTTGATGAGTATTTAATACTCCCTTCATTCATGAAAGAACTCCAGGATCCACCCCACCCGCCATGAACTCAGTATATGGCAATCTATGCTATCTATCATTTAAGCACAAGTTTGGACATGATTTTTAAAACCTATTTCTGCAACATTTCCTCCATCTTTTCCCTTCTCCCTTCCAAATCATCTAAAGATCCCCAGCAGATATTTTATTAACTCTGACAGGTTATGGACAATGAGTTTCAGTGGTGGAAGACCAAGGCCACTTGTAAAGCTGCTTTTCAGTCACGAGCACCCTCACCACATCACAAAGAGCAGGAAAGAGAGAAATGAAAATCCCACCCGCAAGGCAGTAGCCCTTGGTGTTGCTAGGAATCCTTGTCCTTTAGCAAAGCGTGCATCAGGAATCCCTTCTCCCCTTCACGAAACAGAACATGAACTACTGGCCCTTCGCTTGTGAGACAGTGGCTCCTGGGACAGTGTTTAGTCCCCTGGCGGGGGCAGGCTGTCTGCCTATTCCATTGGGCTTAGTCTCCACGGCGTGTTTCACTTTCCCTGGCCAACTAAGCCATGTGAATGATTCCTTACCAGCCAGCTAAGGGGCCAGGCTGCTCTTGGCGCTAACGCTGCCTCCAAGAAGCTATGGGGACCACACCACAAAGGAGGGAGATCTCTCAGCCATGCAGCACAGAGTCCCGGCTAGCCATGGGGCTCCGTCACCACCGCTCCAGGCCCCACGAGCTCCCAGGTCTTCTAGTTCCTACAGCAGCTGCTCCTACGGGCAGACGCATCCCTCTTTCTATTATAGCTACAGCCCAAACAATGAGCAATAAATCCACGGGGGGTCCGTGTGGGCTCCCACCAACCAACACTCTCTCAGTACCCAGGAAGATTTGTCTGTGCACAGACACTTTTTTGGGGGGCTGGGACGAGTTGGGGAGGGAGGGGGGTGGGTGGGCCACTTCCATTGGTCTTTCATTTATCTATTTTCATCCATCTCTGTTCTCTGGCCCGTGTGGGCCTCCCATCACAGTGGCCTCTGTCGCTGCAGAGCACCGGCTCTGGGCGCATGCACTCCAGAGCTCCAGCTCGGTCGTTGGACACATTGGTCCAGCCGCTCCGTGGCACGTGGGATCTTCCCAGGCCAGGGATCGAACCAGCACCCCCTGCACTGCAAGGCAGTTTCCTTACCCACTGGGCCACCAAGGAAGCCCTGTGCACAGACTCTTTGATGCACTGTGGTCCAAGGGGCTCCTAGCGCCTTTAAAAACAAATATTAAATGCTGAGAGGGTGCTTTGTTCCACTTTGCACACTCCTAGCTGGCGATCGAAGATCACATGAGATGCTTTCAGGGGCATCAAGGACAGAAAAAAAAAAAAAACCGGAGAGAGACAACTCATTCTTGCCTCTGCAGTCAGAAATGAGAAGGCTCTGGCCTTGTTTGGCAAGGGGTTACTAATTCAGAGGATGCCGGGTTTAGAGTCTGTGTCAGTTTGACTTGTAAATCAGAGGTGGAACCTTGCCAAAATTACCCCGCTGTGTGCCTGCCGGCCCTCTTTTCTACGCTGGGGTGGGGCAGAAGTTCATCAACATCATTAGAAAGTCCAGGAAACGAGGACGTAAAGCAAACAAGTAGAAGGTGGTAACAGAAAGTCCCCAGAAACACAGCTGATCCTTCTGCTCCTCATGACAGAGTTGGGGGACCCGACTTTCCTTATAGAAAGGCTGCTGGGCTTAGGTTGTGTCAGAATCACCCGGGAGACTGGTGAAAATACAGGTTTTTCTGTGAGCCTTGCCTCGAAACTCAGTATCAGCTCCCCTCAAGTAGTATTTCAGAACCACTGTCTCTCAGGAGAGCAGAGAGACGTAACTGATGAGAAGAGCTGGTTAACTTTTTACTGAACTAGAAGAAGACATTTCTTCTAAACCTTCTTCTTACGAAGCTACCACTTGCACCGAATACCAGCAGCCACGTGCAGAACGCCTGGCAGGTGTCACCTTCCCTCCACACAGCCCGGCAGAGAGGATCAGAGAAGCCGGAAGCTCCAGGAGGTTCAGGGGAGCCCTGGGTCCCGAGGCACACAGCGGGCAACAGCTGATGGCAAGACCAGGCACAATCGACCACAACTGGACTCCAGGGCCACCCCGACCCCTCATATTCACGTCCTGGAAGCGAGGGGCTGGGCACCGCCCTTTTGTGGGGAGCCCCGGGCACTTGCTGGTTAGAAACCACCTCTCTCCAGCACATCGGGGCAGCCCTTCATTTCTTTCCGATTTCTCCATCCCCTTCTTTCCTCTTATCTTGTTTTCCTTTCATCCTTTCTTTCCTTACAGCAGGAGGGTTGGGGGGAGTGCGCAGAGATGCTGAGGGCCTCTGGGCCTGGGACAGCTGCTCCCCTGAGAGACAGCTGCAGGGGAGGGCCCCGCACGTGGCCGCCAGCTCAGCTGTGCCCACGGGCACCTCGCAGAGTCGAAGCTGCTGGTACACGAGAGCAGTTCCAAAGACACCGAGCACTAAACCAGCTCCGAGAAAGCTGCAGACGAGGCTGGCATCTGAAGGGTGACCCGCTGTGGCAGGGGTCCCCAGGGAGGAATCGTGACCCTGCCCTTGGAAGGCACTGGGGGCGCTGGGGAAAAAATGTGTCTGAGGACTCGATGTGGACATCTGTAATCACACAGCGGGAAGAGTAAACACAAGCCTGGGGAGAATCCCTTTGCACTCTTCTTCCTATCTCTTGTGTACTTTAAATGGTGTGATTTATTTGAGCAAGAATAACTGGAGGCCTCCCTTCTTGCCCGACGCTGGGCTGCCTCGGAAGGCAGCTTGCCAAGATGCACCACCACTCCATTCCACGGGGACGAGCGCTTGCCCTGAGCCCTGCCCCTCAGACCCGAGGGACCACACAGGCGCACAGACGTGGCAGCCAGAACGGAGAAGTAAAGGCCCTCTGAAGACACCAGATGGATCCGATCCTGAAATCTTTGTCTCCAACCCAGCGGGCATAGGTAGGGGATGACTGTGCCAATCCGAAAGGAGACGGGGCAGCTGCAGGCCAGACAGCCGGAGAGCCCGCCTCGGCCGGCTCACCAAGGCCATCTGAGGCACGAGCAAGTGACGACATCAAGGTGTCACTGCCTTGAAACCAACCCAGTCTCCTAGTTTTCCCGGTTCAGATTCTGTGCGTGCCAAGCTACCTCTGAAGCCCATCCGGGTTGTGAAGAAAGCCTGCCTCGGGAGAGAGAGTGTGGGCTGGGGCAGGTCAGCACAAGATGTCTCGTTTACAAATGAATACCCTGGCCTTTGGGCTGAACACCTGTCCTGTGGGATGTCCATGGATGTCAGTCCCTAAGAGATGGATCTGTCCTTGGGGCAGGAATAAATCAGACCTCTGAGATGCCGGGATGAAAATCAGACCTTGGATGACGCTGAATTCAACAAGTGACACGACCCTGGTGTCTCCTGGAGGTCATACCCTGAGTCCTCCTGTAGTTGTAAGCCCATCATTCAGTTAAAAGGCTCCCACGTTACTTCCTGAATTACTACACTGTTTTCTTGAGTGAAGATGGTACACAGATTCAGAAATGACCTGCATTTTACAGGCTTGGGTGCTGTGCATGGTTTCTATGGAAGCCATGAGCCCCTGTTCTGCTCCAGAGGTATAGAGAAAACTTTATGGCTAATATAAATTCCGATGTTTTTCATCCTTCAGCTGATAATCAGGCTGAAAGGCAGTCAGAAAGGTTGCCCAGAAGGAGTTATGAGAGATGCCTCCTCTTGAAGAACACAGGATTTAGTCAGGGAGACAGAAACTAAAATGATCAAACATCGTCAAAGTTGCAAATAAACATATAGTTCAAACGGAGAGAGGAGTGAGCCAGAACTGGGCGGAGTTGAACTCAAAGGGATTTCTGAAAGAGGTATTTCTAAGGAAGAACAGCTGAGTGTCATGATAAAAAGGATGGGTCCAGAATCAAATAAGACTTGGGTTCAAATGATTGACTGTGACTTCAAAATGTAGAGGCAAGGCTAAGCAGTATGGGAACAAAGTACCTGACACACGGGAAGTGATCAAGGAATGATCATTGAAAAATGCCCACATGCAGGGACTTCTCTGGTGGTCCAGCGGTTAAGAATCTGGCTTCCAATGCAGGGGACATAGGTTCAGTCCCCATTCAGGGAACTAAGATTCCATACCCCATGGGGTAACTAAGCCTGCACCACACCTACTGAGCCCTCGGGCCACAACAAAAGATCCTGCACGCTGCAAGTAAGACCTGCTGCAGCTAAATAAATAAACATTTTTTTTTTTATCTTAAAAAAAAGAAAACTATCTACATGGAAGGGAAAAATTGAGAAAACACGTGAGGATTGTTTAAACTCACTCTGCATCAGGCACTGTTGTAAATGCTTTATTATATCCAGTCATTTCACTTTCCCAACAACCTAGTGAGGTCAGACCTATTAGTAACCCCACTTACTGATGAGCAAAACAAGGCCCTGAGAGGTTAAGTAACTTGCCCAAGGTCAACACAGCCAGGAAGTGACAGAGCTGGGCTTTGAATCCCGGCAATCTGGGCCCCCAGTTTGGAATGTTAAATGTCTTTTCCTATTGCTACAGATATATTACCAAACAAATCGTCAAAACAGCTTGGATTTTTAGGATGAATATTTAAAATATTATAAATCCTTTACCTTGTAGGGGAGTGATCTCTGGAACAGTTTCTGCTGATCACTCAGAAATCAATCCAAGACAGTGATGTGTACAGACTAGTTCTGTCTGAAATGACCTGCATTTTACAGGCTTGGGTGCTGTGCATGGTTTCTATGGAAGCCATGAGCCCCTGTTCTGCTGCAGTGGTATAGGGAAAACTTTATGGCTAATATAAATTCCGATGTTTTTCATCCTTCAGCTGATAATCAGGCTGAAAGGCAGTCAGAAAGGTTGCCCAGAAGGAGTTATGAGAGATGCCTCCTCTTGAAGAACACAGGATTTAGTCAGGGAGACAGAAACTAAAATGATCAAACATCGTCAAAGTTGCAAATAAACATATAGTTCAAACGGAGAGAGGAGTGAGCCAGAACTGGGTGGAGTTGAACTCAAAGGGATTTCTGAAAGAGGTATTTCTAAGGAAGAACAGCTGAGTGTCATGATAAAAAGGATGGGTCCAGAATCAAATAAGACTTGGGTTCAAATGATTGACTGTGACTTCAAAATGTAGAGGCAAGGCTAAGCAGTATGGGAACAAAGTACCTGACACACGGGAAGTGATCAAGGAATGATCATTGAAAAATGCCCACATGCAGGGACTTCTCTGGTGGTCCAGCGGTTAAGAATCTGGCTTCCAATGCAGGGGACATAGGTTCAGTCCCCATTCAGGGAACTAAGATTCCATACCCCATGGGGTAACTAAGCCTGCACCACACCTACTGAGCCCTCAGGCCACAACAAAAGATCCTGAACGCTGCAAGTAAGACCTGCTGCAGCTAAATAAATAAACATTTTTTTTTTTATCTTAAAAAAAAGAAAACTATCTACATGGAAGGGAAAAATTGAGAAAACACGTGAGGATTGTTTAAACTCACTCTGCATCAGGCACTGTTGTAAATGCTTTATTATATCCAGTCATTTCACTTTCCCAACAACCTAGTGAGGTCAGACCTATTAGTAACCCCACTTACTGATGAGCAAAACAAGGCCCTGAGAGGTTAAGTAACTTGCCCAAGGTCAACACAGCCAGGAAGTGACAGAGCTGGGCTTTGAATCCCGGCAATCTGGGCCCCCAGTTTGGAATGTTAAATGTCTTTTCCCATTGCGTACAGATATATTACCAAACAAATCGTCAAAACAGCTTGGATTTTTAGGATGAATATTTAAAATATTATAAATCCTTTACCTTGTAGGGGAGTGATCTCTGGAACAGTTTCTGCTGATCACTCAGAAATCAATCCAAGACAGTGATGTGTACAGACTATTTCTGTCTCCATTAATACACAGCACCATATAAACACTGACTCAACCAAACAGCCTGAACAATAAATTATCACTAGCCCAAGTGCTAAAACAGCACTGGATTTCTCTCTGCCTAAGCACGGTATCTATTTATACTTCACTTCTTTCTGTGGAGTTCAAAGTGCTTTATCCACATTTCATCACACCCACAGTTATGTCCATTTACTTTCTTTATTATACACACGTGACTAATGTACCCTACAACGTGTAATATTTACTATGGGATTCTCCGTTTCCAACTAGTTTTTTTTAATCAAAGGGAATTACTGATTGTCTTAAATTTATAATTTGTGGGCATTTGCTGTCAATTAAAAGAACAGCATGGGGGCTTCCCTGGTGGTCCAGTGGGTAAGGACACCGCCTTGCAGTGCAAGGGGCGCCGGTTCAATCCCTGGCCTGGGAAGATCCCATGTGCCGCGGAGTGGCTGGACCGATGTGTCCAATTACCGAGCCGGAGCTCTGGAGCGCATGCATCCAGAGTTGGTGCTCTGTGACGACAGAGGCCACCGCGATGGGAGGCCCACAGGGGCCAAAGAACAAAAAAGATGGATGAAAATAGATAAATGAAGAACCAATAGAAGTGGCCCGCCTGCTCCCCTGCCTCCCCACCCCACCCCCCACCAATAATAAATAAATAAATAAATCTTTAAAAAAAAAAAAAAGAACAGCATGGGGCTTCCCTGGTGGTCCAGTGGGTAAGGACACCGCCTTGAAGTACAAGGGGCGCTGGTTCGATCCCTGGCCTGGGAAGATCCCACGTGCCGCGGAGCGGCTGGACCGATGTGTCCAATGACCGAGCCGGAGCTCTGGAGCACATGTGCCCAGAGCCGGCGCTCTGCGACAACAGAGGCCACTGCAATGGGAGGCCCACACGGGCCAAATTACGAAGATGGATGAAAAATAGACAAATGAAAGACCAATAGAAGCAGCCCACTCGCCTCCCCTCCCTCCCCACCCTACCCCTCCAAAAATTAATAAATAAATGTTTAAAAAAAAAAAAGCACAGCATATTACTGTTTTTCTTTTTACTAAAGTCATTTCACAAATGATCTGACCACACTTGTCCCTTAATATTAATTGTGAATTATATATTATTTTTTTATCTTTTCTTTCTTTACAATTTGACTTATGGCTGACCTTAAACCAGAACAGGCCTGTGAGTTTAAAACCGTAACGCTGAGATACCCTTGGCAGTCCAACGACTAAGACTCTACGCTCCCAATGCCAGGGGCCTAGGTTCGATCAAGGAACTAGACCCCATGTTTCGAAACTAAAAAAAAGAAAAAGATCCTGCATGCCACAACTAGGACTTTTCAGGTTGATTAGTGCATTGGCACATTTTCAAATTTCATCTTTACCCTTTTGGTTTTCGTATTCATGGGCAAAAAAAAAAAAAAATTTTAGGTGTTGAAACAGAATAAGGAAAAGAACTCCAAAGAAAGATTTCCTTGACTAGCCAGAGGGTAGATGAGAACCCAAACTGCGACATATGTAGATTGGGAAAAACTCTGCATTGTCAGAAGTCAATACAGCTCAGTGTTTAGAAGCACGCCTTAGCGCTGAATGGGGCTAAGAGAAATGAAAGGAGAATTGTCACCTGATGATTCCATCAGTGACAAATATAGCAAGCCCAAGTGCAAAGCCTAAGGCTGGAGCATTCTGTTTTCTTTGTCCTCTCCTCCTGAGAGTTTCCATCGTCCTTACTGAAAACAGAAACCCCAGCCTTAAGCAATTCTCAGTTTTTGCTAAAAGGATATTATACCAACAATCCCTTTTCGAGAACTGGCAATTATCACTTCATTCTGCAGGAGTCCCTGAAGTTTTCACCTTGACCAGGTGCATCATCTCCCAATGTGACTTTAAGACGATGAGACAGATAGATACAGGAGACAGAAGAGTCCACAATCCCCACAGAATCAACAACGATGTTGAAGGAATTTTTAGAAAAAAAGTTATTGATTCTAGGAATGTTTTTGTACCTAGTTATACTGATATGATGAGCCTTTAACAAGGTAAACCTGATCAGCCCACACGGCCAAATTCAGAAATAAAAATGAAAGACCAATAGAAGCAGCCCACTCGCCTCCCTCCCCACCCTACCCCTCCAAAAATTAATAAATAAATGTTTTAAAAAAAAAAAGCACAGCATATTACTGTTTTTCTTTTTACTAAAGTCATTTCACAAATGATCTGACCACACTTGTCCCTTAATATTAATTGTGAATTATATATTATTTTTTTATCTTTTCTTTCTTTACAATTTGACTTATGGCTGACCTTAAACCAGAACAGGCCTGTGAGTTTAAAACCGTAACGCTGGGATACCCTTGGCAGTCCAACGACTAAGACTCTACGCTCCCAATGCCAGGGGCCTAGGTTCGATCAAGGAACTAGACCCCATGTTTCGAAACTAAAAAAAAGAAAAAGATCCTGCATGCCACAACTAGGACTTTTCAGGTTGATTAGTGCATTGGCACATTTTCAAATTTCATCTTTACCCTTTTGGTTTTCGTATTCATGGGCAAAAAAAAAAAAAAATTTTAGGTGTTGAAACAGAATAAGGAAAAGAACTCCAAAGAAAGATTTCCTTGACTAGCCAGAGGGTAGATGAGAACCCAAACTGCGACATATGTAGATTGGGAAAAACTCTGCATTGTCAGAAGTCAATACAGCTCAGTGTTTAGAAGCACGCCTTAGCGCTGAATGGGGCTAAGAGAAATGAAAGGAGAATTGTCACCTGATGATTCCATCAGTGACAAATAAAGCAAGCCCAAGTGCAAAGCCTAAGGCTGGAGCATTCTGTTTTCTTTGTCCTCTCCTCCTGAGAGTTTCCATCGTCCTTACTGAAAACAGAAACCCCAGCCTTAAGCAATTCTCAGTTTTTGCTAAAAGGATATTATACCAACAATCCCTTTTCGAGAACTGGCAATTATCACTTCATTCTGCAGGAGTCCCTGAAGTTTTCACCTTGACCAGGTGCATCATCTCCCAATGTGACTTTAAGACGATGAGACAGATAGATACAGGAGACAGAAGAGTCCACAATCCCCACAGAATCAACAACGATGTTGAAGGAATTTTTAGAAAAAAAGTTATTGATTCTAGGAATGTTTTTGTACCTAGTTATACTGATATGATGAGCCTTTAACAAGGTCAAGGACCTAATCTGTAGTCAATATCCTCATTCACAGGAAAAGGTCAGCCACTTGGAGAAACAGCCGGATCGATACAGAGAGTTCTCCGAGAGAACCTCTGGACGTGTATACATTCTGACCTCTCTTCCTCGATAACTGGGCGCCTCTACTATTTCTCTTTCAGGACTCAGAACTGTTATCGTTTCCTCTAAAATGCCAGGGTCAGGGCTTCCCCAGTGGCCCACGGGTTAAGCATCCACCTGCCAATGCAGGGGACACCATGTCGATCTCTGGTCTGGGAAGATCATGCATGCCGCAGGACAACTAAGCCCGAGTGTCACAACGACTGAGCCTGGAGCTGCAACTACTGAAGTCCGTGCACCGTAGAACCCATGCTCTGCAACAAGAGAAGCCATGGCAAGGATAAGCCTGTGCATTGCAGCTAGAGAGCAGCCCCCGCTCGCCACAAGTAGAGAAATGCCCTCGAAGCAACAAAGACCCAGCACAACCAAATAAATAAAAACAAACAAACTGGGTCAGATGTCCATTTTGTGAACAAAGCCCCCTGTACCAACCTCACTTCTTCGACAGGGCTGAAAATGCCAGGAGCACCTTCAGACAAAGAGCAGATCTCAGGAAAGAGTTGGAGGAAGAAATGCATGAAGGACGGCAGAAAAGTCAGAAGGGAGACGGGGCTGGGAAGGGCTGTCCCATGATTGTTGCTGCTGCCGCCGCCACAAGGCCACCCTGAGTGTCCCCTCTAGAACTGTGGAGAACCCCGGGAGCAAAGCCAGGCCACGTCTAACTTTAGTCCCACTAATAAAAACAACATTACTTGAATGTTTTCAAAAGCGGATTTCACTCTTGTATTGTTTCTCTGTTCTTTATCTCATGAAAATAAGCAATGGCACGGTGTTCTCATCCGAGTCGGGTCCAGCCCTGAAGGCTGGAGTGGTCCTCAGATGCCACGCTGCCCTGGGCCCCGCTCCTGCGGGCTGGGTTCACACTATAGAAACATCAGCAGAATTGAACAAGCTTGGGAGGTTTCCATCAGCTTCGTTAAGCATATGTTCAAAGTTCCGACGCATGTGCAGCACAGAAGCAAGAGTTAATGATGATGAGTGGAATGTGCTAGAAAGCGAGAAGAGCGAACAATGCAAGCATGTTTCCTGTTGTATTTTTTTCTTCTTCAACAGCAAAACAGACTCTCTGAGAAGTTAATGCACCAGCGCCAAAGGACTTATGGAAACAGCAGGGTCTCTGGAGCCAGACCCAGTTTGAGTACTAGCTCCCAAACTTCCTGGCTCCAACTTCTTGGCAAGGTACTTCAGATGGTAGAGCCTCTGCTTCCTCTTCATCTTTCAGAATTTTGTGCAGTTTAGAGACAATGTAAGTACAGGTGTTTGGCACACAGGTGGAGGTTCAGTAAGTAATCACCACTCCCTCCTACACTGTCAGAAATACAGCTGAAGCATCAACTTGGAAATTATGAATGACCCTAAATGAACTTTCCTACATGGCGTTAAGCGGTAAAGAGCCCACCTACCAATGCAGGACACGCAGGAGATGGGGGTTTGACCTCTGGGTCGGGAAGATTCCCAGGAGAGCAGCACAGCAATGCCCTCCAGTGTCCTCGTCTGGAGAAGCCCATGGACGGCGGAGCCTGGCGGGCCACAGTCCACACGGTCACGAAGAGTCAGGCACACATGGGGCGACACAGAACGCACGCCCACAAGCTGAACTTAAGTTTAACTGTGTATGTGGTATGCGTAGAAGTCTATGAATAAGCATATTAGAATGCAAACTAGAAAACACTTAAACATAAAAGAGCAGACTTGATTTAATACCCATTTTACTATAAACATTTAATATGTGTAACTCAGCTAATCTTCATTTGTACTAGTCACACTTATTAATTTTAACTCATAATACTCACACCTATTAAATTATATTAACAGAACAGTATATCATGTATCCTTCTAGAAAATGTTATGGGCATACATGTATGTATGCATGTCTACTTTCTTCTTATCTATGAAATTATATGCTCCATACAAACTTTAACTTTTTTGCTCTGCAATAACTGGGCATCTTTCTGTGTGACATCATAGCTATCTATCATGATTTTTGGACAGTTACATTTCAGTTCATAATATAGTAACAATTTACCGTGATTTAACCAGTCTTCTACATGAATATTTTCCCCCCAGTGTATTTGTTTGTTTATTCTTTGGCTTTTTCTGCAAAAACAAAGTAATGCTATAATGGATGTCCATATATATATGTAGGAAAACCTCCTAGAAGTGAAACTGGTGAGGCAGAGGGTACATAAACTTAGTATTTTCAAAATTAAGGTCACATTACCCTCAAAAAATTTGTAAGACTCTACTGTTCCTTTAACAGTATGGGAGAAAAAAAAAAAACCTAGACTTTTTCACAATTCTCTCTCTTGTCCCAGAAATGAAGGTACAATCTGAAGTCATAATATTAACTGATTTCACCATTCACCCTTAAATTCACGATAGTTCCCTGCAGTTCTCACCTGTAGACGTTTCTTTTAAAAAATGTATACAATGCAAGAGATCCATGCTCAGGCAAATCAAGTTCCTTCAGCCAAGAAGGATGTGTGAGAAGAGTGAGCTCTCCACCAACCAACCAAACAAATCACAGATAAACGTGTTCAAGTTATCTCGCATTGACTGAGGGTTTCTCTGTGTGTTCAAATACTTTAACAACATGATCTCACTTTAGGGTCTGTGTATTTGCGAGTATTTATAAGCCCAATAAAAGCCTCACAGATTGCCCGATGAGACCTGGGAAAATAAGAACTGTCCTTCACCTCCGGTCAACAGTGATGATACCAACACTCTCCTCTTGGCTCCCTCCCCCAAGGAAATGCAAGTGCTATTTCCAACCAGCAGCCACACACCAGCCTTCTATTAGCCCCCAATCCCTACCGACGGCCATTTCTGACACGACTTCATGTGTTTCTCGATGACCCGGAGGCTTGGGGAAACCCTCAAATATCTTCTGAATCATTAAAGAGACACACATGTGTCTGGTGTAGCTGTGGTGTCGGGTGTGTTTTGTTGTATTGAATTCTGTAAAAATGAGTCATAGAGAAGTGGTCTAGGTTTTTTTTTTTTTTTTTTTTTAAGGGCTGAATTAACCAGAATACCTCACTCTTCTAGCTAACAGGAGCACTTACTGTACTTGAGATAAACCGGGGTTTACCATATTACTCACCCCTGATCTCACCATCAAAAGTTCACCTTCTTTTCCTGACGGCGACTGTCAAACTGAGCGAAAGAACAGATGCCCACCTCCCAGGACAAAAACCTTGAAAAAGACCTATTGCCCATCACTTCCTGTAGCCAGAATTCCAAGTAACTGTTGAATCCACACTTAATAAAGATCCTGGCTAATCAGATGCCACTGAGACTAGAGCAACTGATTCACCGATCTGGAAGGCAAAGAAGCCTGACTAAAGGATTTTATGCCACATTCTCTCTTGTCCCAGAAATGAAGGTACAATCTGAAGTCATAATATTAACTGATTTCACCATTCACCCTTAAATTCACGATAGTTCCCTGCAGTTCTCACCTGTAGACGTTTCTTTTAAAAAATGTATACAATGCAAGAGATCCATGCTCAGGCAAATCAAGTTCCTCCAGGCAAGAAGGATGTGTGAGAAGAGTGAGCTCTCCACCAACCAACCAAACAAATCACAGATAAACGTGTTCAAGTTATCTCGCATTGACTGAGGGTTTCTCTGTGTGTTCAAATACTTTAACAACATGATCTCACTTTAGGGTCTGTGTATTTGCGAGTATTTATAAGCCCAATAAAAGCCTCACAGATTGCCCGATGAGACCTGGGAAAATAAGAACTGTCCTTCACCTCCGGTCAACAGTGATGATACCAACACTCTCCTCTTGGCTCCCTCCCCCAAGGAAATGCAAGTGCTATTTCCAACCAGCAGCCACACACCAGCCTTCTATTAGCCCCCAATCCCTACCGACGGCCATTTCTGACACGACTTCATGTGTTTCTCGATGACCCGGAGGCTTGGGGAAACCCTCAAATATCTTCTGAATCATTAAAGAGACACACATGTGTCTGGTGTAGCTGTGGTGTCGGGTGTGTTTTGTTGTATTGAATTCTGTAAAAATGAGTCATAGAGAAGTGGTCTAGGTTTTTTTTTTTTTTTTTTTTTTAAGGGCTGAATTAACCAGAATACCTCACTCTTCTAGCTAACAGGAGCACTTACTGTACTTGAGATAAACCGGGGTTTACCATATTACTCACCCCTGATCTCACCATCAAAAGTTCACCTTCTTTTCCTGACGGCGACTGTCAAACTGAGCGAAAGAACAGATGCCCACCTCCCAGGACAAAAACCTTGAAAAAGACCTATTGCCCATCACTTCCTGTAGCCAGAATTCCAAGTAACTGTTGAATCCACACTTAATAAAGATCCTGGCTAATCAGATGCCACTGAGACTAGAGCAACTGATTCACCGATCTGGAAGGCAAAGAAGCCTGACTAAAGGATTTTATGCCACAGTCTATATTCTCTGTGATTTGCTAATATAAATGTAGCCCCCTATTTTTAATTTTCTAAAATTTTTCAGAAGCCGATTTAAAAAAATTTTTTGATTTTTTTAAATTAAAAAAATTTTTTTTTAAAAAAAATTCTTTCATACTTTATAACGTGCTGGTTTCTGCCAACATGAGCTCTGCCAACGTGAATCACATATCCATATGTCCCCGCTCTCTCTTTTTTAAATTTTGGTCTCTTTTACTGGATTTTTATTTATTTATTTTCATCCATCTTTATTCTTCGGCCTGTGTGGGCCTCGCATTGCAGTGGCCTTTCTTGTTGCAGAGCACTGGCTCTGGGCGCACGCGCTCCAGAGCACTGGCTCGTGATTGGACACACCGGTCCAGCCTCTCCGGCACGTGGGATTTTCCCAGGCCAGGGATTGAACCAGTGCCCCTTGCAGTGCAAGACAGACTCTTTACCCACTGGACCACCAGGGAAGCCCTGCCCTCTCTCTTTTGAACCTCCCTCGCATTTCTCCCACCCCAGCCCAGCCCTCTAGATTCTCACAGAGCACTGGGTTGCGTTCCCTGAGTCACACAGAAATTTCTTCAGGCTGTTTTACATATGGTAATGTATATGTTTCCTTTCTGCTCTCTCAGTTCGCCCCTCCCTCTCCCTCCCACACTGGTCCACAGCTCTGTTCTCTATGTCTGCGTCTCCATGGCTGCCTGCAAACAGATTCATCAGTACTGTCTTTCTAGATTCCATATACATGCATTAATAAACAGTATTTGTCTTTCTCTTTCTGACTCACTTGACTCTAGGTTCAACAGGCTCTAGGTCCATCCACCTCATGCTCAGTTGCTTATGTGTCTGGCTCTGGGACCCCAGGGGTTGTAGTCAGTCAGGCTCCTCTATCCATGGGATTCTCCAGGCAAGAATTCTGGAGTGGGTTGACATTTTCTCCTCCAGGGGATCTTCCCGACACAGGGATCAAACCCATGTCTCTTCGGTTTCCTGCATTGGCAAGCAGGCTCTTTACCACTAGTGCTATCTCCACTTCATTAAGACGGACTCAAATGCATTTTTTTTTTTTTTTTTTTTTGGCCACTTCTATCGGTCTTTCATTCATCTACTTTCATCCAGCTTTGTTCTTTGGCCCATGTGGGCCTCCCATCCCAGTGGCCTCTCTTGCTGCAGAGCACAGGCTCTGGGCACATGTGCCCCAGAGCTCCGGCTCGGCAGTTGGACACATCGGTGGGATCTTCCCAGGCCAGGGATCGAACCGGCGCCCCTTGCACTGCAAGGTGGTGTCCTTACCCACTGGACGACCAGGGGAGCCCCTCAAATGCATTCTTTTTTAAAGCTGAGTAACATTCCCTTGTATATATATACCATAATTTCTGTATCCATTCATCTGTCCATGGACTTCTAGGCTGCTTCCATGTCCTAAACACGTCAGGTTTTTGAATCTCAATCTACATTTCCTCCCCCAATTAGTAAGGTTACATCCCCAAGCACAAAGGCATGCTTCACAAAGCATTAGAAGCCAGACATCAACATATTGAAGGAGTAAAGTCTCTATTTGCCAGTGTCCACATCTCACTTTTCAGAAAGCCGGACCACAACCCTGGTACCGCCCCTCCCCCCGCAAGGGAAAAAGGCTTTCTCCCAGCTCCCTTTCTGAAAGTCAAGCCCCCGGCAATGGTTTCTAAGCTTAGAAACGATGGGGCTGCCCCAGCAAATGAAACCACTCTAAGAATCTTTGAGTCACTATCAATTCCCTTGGTCGGTCTGTGACAGGCCCTATCTTTGACTGTATTCCACTTTCTAGCCAGAAAATTGTTCATGAGGTTCCAGGATATTCCGGAACAGATCATTTGTATTCAAGAGTGTCACTAACCCACTCAAACGAAAAAGTGCTTTTTACGTGTGTGAAATCCATCAAACTCTATTTAAGCATCCGAGGCAGGTTTCAGGGAAATCACTCACTCTGGGCATCCGTGCAGAGCAGCTGCTTATGGAAGAAGTGAAACCAGCCCTGAAGTCCAGGATAAGCCCTAAAGATTCCTGATGAATTAAGTGGAGATTCTGAAATCAGTGCCAGGGAGTAAGGTCTTAGGACAGCTTATTTGCAAAGCTTAAAAGAACAGTGCGTTGGGATCCCTTTAGGACAGTCTGTTGTACGTGACTGATTAATCTCTGACCAGACAGCAGTAGCTAAATGTTGAGGTGAGTATGAACGTTTTTTAAAAAGGACGTTTTATTTCTTCTGCATTTTAATAAAAGAACCCCAAACAGCCACGATAGAGAATAGTATGGAAATTCCTTAAAAAACTAAAAATAGACTTACCATATGATAGCAATCTCACTCCCAGACGTCTATCCAGAGAAAACTATAATCTGAAAAGATACATGTACCCCAATGTTCATTACAGCACTATTTACAATAGCCAGATGTGGAAGCAACCTAACTGTTCACTAACAACGAATGGATTGAGAAGATGTGGGGCATATATGTATATACATATATACGAACATTACTCAGCCAGAAAAAGAACAAAATAAAGCCACTTGCAAAGCCAAAACACGTCAGGTTTTTGAATCTCAATCTACATTTCCTCCCCCAATTAGTAAGGTTACATCCCCAAGCACAAAGGCATGCTTCACAAAGCATTAGAAGCCAGACATCAACATATTGAAGGAGTAAAGTCTCTATTTGCCAGTGTCCACATCTCACTTTTCAGAAAGCCGGACCACAACCCTGGTACCGCCCCTCCCCCCGCAAGGGAAAAAGGCTTTCTCCCAGCTCCCTTTCTGAAAGTCAAGCCCCCGGCAATGGTTTCTAAGCTTAGAAACGATGGGGCTGCCCCAGCAAATGAAACCACTCTAAGAATCTTTGAGTCACTATCAATTCCCTTGGTCGGTCTGTGACAGGCCCTATCTTTGACTGTATTCCACTTTCTAGCCAGAAAATTGTTCATGAGGTTCCAGGATATTCCGGAACAGATCATTTGTATTCAAGAGTGTCACTAACCCACTCAAACGAAAAAGTGCTTTTTACGTGTGTGAAATCCATCAAACTCTATTTAAGCATCCGAGGCAGGTTTCAGGGAAATCACTCACTCTGGGCATCCGTGCAGAGCAGCTGCTTATGGAAGAAGTGAAACCAGCCCTGAAGTCCAGGATAAGCCCTAAAGATTCCTGATGAATTAAGTGGAGATTCTGAAATCAGTGCCAGGGAGTAAGGTCTTAGGACAGCTTATTTGCAAAGCTTAAAAGAACAGTGCGTTAGGATCCCTTTAGGACAGTCTGTTGTACGTGACTGATTAATCTCTGACCAGACAGCAGTAGCTAAATGTTGAGGTGAGTATGAACGTTTTTTAAAAAGGACGTTTTATTTCTTCTGCATTTTAATAAAAGAACCCCAAACAGCCACGATAGAGAATAGTATGGAAATTCCTTAAAAAACTAAAAATAGACTTACCATATGATAGCAATCTCACTCCCAGACGTCTATCCAGAGAAAACTATAATCTGAAAAGATACATGTACCCCAATGTTCATTACAGCACTATTTACAATAGCCAGATGTGGAAGCAACCTAACTGTTCACTAACAACGAATGGATTGAGAAGATGTGGGGCATATATGTATATACATATATACGAACATTACTCAGCCAGAAAAAGAACAAAATAAAGCCACTTGCAGCAACATGAATGGACTCAGAGACTGTCATGCTGAGTGACATCAGTCAGAGAAGGACAAATATCGTATGATACTGCTTATGTGCAGAATCTAAAGAAAAATGGTACAAAGGAACTTATTTACCAGACAGACCCAGAGTTACAGGTGTAGAGAACAATTCTATGGTGACCAGAGGGAACCTGCAGGAGGGATAAATCAGGAAAGTGGGATTGACATATACACAGCACTACATATAGGTGGCGCTAGGGGTAACGGACCCGCCTGCCAACGCAGGAGACACAGGAGACCAGGGTTTGATCCCTGGGTCAGGAAGAGCCCCTGGAGCAGGGCACGGCCACCCGCTCCAGTTTTCCTGTCTAGAGAATCTCACGGACAGAGAAGCCTAGAAGGCTACCATCCATAGAGTCGCAAAGAGTTGGACATGACTACAGACACATGCATGTATATATGAAATAGGTAACTAACAAGAACCAAGTTTAGAGCACAAGAAACTCTACTCAATACTCTATAATGACTATGAGGAGAGAGTCTGATAAACAGTGGACATACATATATGGACAACTGACTCACTGTGCTGCAGAGTAGAAACTAACACAACATTCAAATCAACTATAGTCTAATTAAGAGAAAAAACTAAAAATACAGCTTGCAATATTTAAGTCACCTACAGTCTGAGGGCCTCCTTCCTTCACTTGCCAGCTGTTCAATCAACGGCTATGCGCTGGTGCCCTGGGTGCTGGCGGGTGTCATGGAGACTGAGACAGGGAGGGCCTCTCCTCTCAAGATGCTGAAAGGCTAAGCGTGCCAAGCACTGACTGTCTAACATGAGCAGACCCAGAGGGTGAAAGGCGGGGGGCAGGAGCAGGAAGGACTGAGTGGTCAGGAGCAGCTGCTCTGAGGAGGTGACATTTAAATAGGGAGTTGAAAGGCCACAAGGAGCAGACCCAGGGCACTTGGGAGGACTACTGTCCAGGCAGAGGTCACGTAAAAGGCTCGCCCCCGAAGACATGCGTTTGCCGTGTTACAGCATCAGGAGTCAGCTCGTGTGACTCGTGAACCAAGAGCGTGAGAGTTGGAAGGGATCTGTGGGTGAAAGGCTTTGTAAATCAGGACGAGGAGTTTTGAGGATTATATGAGACTTGACGGGAGGCACTGGAAGTGATCAGATGAACTGAAACACAACTCTACGGCCAAGACCCCAAACTTGAGTGACCACCAGAGACACTGGGGACAAGGGGCAGCTGAAGTGCCCCGTCTCTGGACCCTACTCGGTGGGAGACGCTGAGGGCAGCTGGGTTCCTGGAATGACATCAGCCTATGACACCATGGCCTCAGCACGGGCCATGACATCAATCCTTGTTTAGCCAAGAGTGGCTCGGGGGTAAAGAATTGGCCTGCTAATGCAGAAGACACGGGTTTAATCCTTGGGTTGGGAAGATCCCCTGGAGGCGGGAATGGCGACCCCCTGCAGGATTCTTGTCCGGGAAAATCCCATGGACCGAGGAGCCTGGCGGGCTACAGTGAGCGCACGGGTCGCAAAGAGTTGGACCTAACTGAGCAACCAACAACAAAGTCAACCTAAGACCTTCCCCTTGCTCCCGGCCCAGCTACCAGAGGTCACCCAGTCTTTCATGGCTCCCCAGAAATATGGCCCCAGTCCCATCTTCGTGTGTAGACCCACTGAAGAATTTCAGTCCCCAAGCACTAGCAGATCCTATACTTCTTTTAACTGTTACTTCGGGGGAACAAACATATCTCTGAAATCCTTAACACATTTCATCCAAGAAACGAGGTTCATCCATTCTGCATCCATCATAAACATGTTTCATGACACAGAGAAAACCCCCGAATATCAGCACCCTGTGATGAACGTGCTAATCAACCATTAAAGACTTATTTTTAGCAGAGCCAACCGCTAAGTTCAGAGCCAAATGGATCAGGTTTTGAAACATGTCACTGTGGTTCAGCAACTCTCAAGATGCTGAAAGGCTAAGCGTGCCAAGCACTGACTGTCTAACATGAGCAGACCCAGAGGGTGAAAGGCGGGGGGCAGGAGCAGGAAGGACTGGGTGGTCAGGAGCAGCTGCTCTGAGGAGGTGACATTTAAATAGGGAGTTGAAAGGCCACAAGGAGCAGACCCAGGGCACTTGGGAGGACTACTGTCCAGGCAGAGGTCACGTAAAAGGCTCGCCCCCGAAGACGTGCGTTTGCCGTGTTACAGCATCAGGAGTCAGCTCGTGTGACTCGTGAACCAAGAGCGTGAGAGTTGGAAGGGATCTGTGGGTGAAAGGCTTTGTAAATCAGGACGAGGAGTTTTGAGGATTATATGAGACTTGACGGGAGGCACTGGAAGTGATCAGATGAACTGAAACACAACTCTACGGCCAAGACCCCAAACTTGAGTGACCACCAGAGACACTGGGGACAAGGGGCAGCTGAAGTGCCCCGTCTCTGGACCCTACTCGGTGGGAGACGCTGAGGGCAGCTGGGTGCCTGGAATGACATCAGCCTATGACACCATGGCCTCAGCACGGGCCATGACATCAATCCTTGTTTAGCCAAGAGTGGCTCGGGGGTAAAGAATTGGCCTGCTAATGCAGAAGACACGGGTTTAATCCTTGGGTTGGGAAGATCCCCTGGAGGAGGGAATGGCGACCCCCTGCAGGATTCTTGTCCGGGAAAATCCCATGGACCGAGGAGCCTGGCGGGCTACAGTGAGCGCACGGGTCGCAAAGAGTTGGACCTAACTGAGCAACCAACAACAAAGTCAACCTAAGACCTTCCCCTTGCTCCCGGCCCAGCTACCAGAGGTCACCCAGTCTTTCATGGCTCCCCAGAAATATGGCCCCAGTCCCATCTTCGTGTGTAGACCCACTGAAGAATTTCAGTCCCCAAGCACTAGCAGATCCTATACTTCTGTTAACTGTTACTTCGGGGGACAAACATATCTCTGAAATCCTTAACACATTTCATCCAAGAAACGAGGTTCATCCATTCTGCATCCATCATAAACATGTTTCATGACACAGAGAAAACCCCCGAATATCAGCACCCTGTGATGAACGTGCTAATCAACCATTAAAGACTTATTTTTAGCAGAGCCAACCGCTAAGTTCAGAGCCAAATGGAAGGTCATGTGTTATCTGAGAAGCACACGTCACTGTGGTCCTTGAGCAGCTAATCTGGGGTGAGGTGTTCTAAGGAAGATGCTTGTTATAAAAGGAGAGAGTACGACAGTGATCAGTGCTCTTCGGAAGCTTAAACAAATGGACACACACAGAACATGGACTTAATAACTAAATTTCAAACATTTCAAATGTCCGGTGAAACTACATTACTAGATATTTATTATTAGCACTGGCAAAAATGTGCCCTAAGATTTTTCAGCTTATTTTTCCATTGACAGTATGGTGGCCAGATATCAAACACACAGGTCTAAACTGATACAGTCTGGCACTCCCCTGGTGGTCCAGTGGTTAAGGGTTCACATCTGTCAAGGCAGGCGACACGGGTTTGATCCTTAACCCAGAAAGATCTCACGTGCCCTGGAGCAACTGAGCCCGTATGGCACAACCACTGAGGCTGTGCTCCAGAGCCCAGGAGTCACGGCGACTAAAGCCAGCCTGTCCTAGAACCCGTGCTTCAGCAGAAGCCACCACTATGATAAGTCCACGCACCCAAACCAGAGAGTAAGCCCTGCTCACTGCAACTAGAGAAAAGCCCACGCAGCGACAAAGACCCAGCACAGGCAAAAATAAATAATAGAAAATTCTAAAAATGATCAACACTGGCCTATTTTATCTCTGAAAGTTCAAAAGCCCCATGCCAGGACCCGATGGTAGTCCAGAAGTCTCCATCCACAGCCTTGCTGCTGTGAAAAACTGCATGTATAGAAACCACAGATGGTAACAGGGAGAAAATAAAAAGGAAGAACAAATATGGCCCCAGTCCCATCTTCGTGTGTAGACCCACTGAAGAATTTCAGTCCCCAAGCACTAGCAGATCCTATACTTCTGTTAACTGTTACTTCGGGGGACAAACATATCTCTGAAATCCTTAACACATTTCATCCAAGAAACGAGGTTCATCCATTCTGCATCCATCATAAACATGTTTCATGACACAGAGAAAACCCCCGAATATCAGCACCCTGTGATGAACGTGCTAATCAACCATTAAAGACTTATTTTTAGCAGAGCCAACCGCTAAGTTCAGAGCCAAATGGAAGGTCATGTGTTATCTGAGAAGCACATGTCACTGTGGTCCTTGAGCAGCTAATCTGGGGTGAGGTGTTCTAAGGAAGATGCTTGTTATGAAAGGAGAGAGTACGACAGTGATCAGTGCTCTTCGGAAGCTTAAACAAATGGACACACACAGACCATGGACTTAATAACTAAATTTCAAACATTTCAAATGTCCGGTGAAACTACATTACTAGATATTTATTATTAGCACTGGCAAAAATGTGCCCTAAGATTTTTCAGCTTATTTTTCCATTGACAGTATGGTGGCCAGATATCAAACACACAGGTCTAAACTGATACAGTCTGGCACTCCCCTGGTGGTCCAGTGGTTAAGGGTTCATCTGTCAAGGCAGGCGACACGGGTTTGATCCTTAACCCAGAAAGATCTCACGTGCCCTGGAGCAACTGAGCCCGTATGGCACAACCACTGAGGCTGTGCTCCAGAGCCCAGGAGTCACGGCGACTAAAGCCAGCCTGTCCTAGAACCCGTGCTTCAGCAGAAGCCACCACTATGATAAGTCCACGCACCCAAACCAGAGAGTAAGCCCTGCTCACTGCAACTAGAGAAAAGCCCACGCAGCGACAAAGACCCAGCACAGGCAAAAATAAATAATAGAAAATTCTAAAAATGATCAACACTGGCCTATTTTATCTCTGAAAGTTCAAAAGCCCCATGCCAGGACCCGATGGTAGTCCAGAAGTCTCCATCCACAGCCTTGCTGCTGTGAAAAACTGCATGTATAGAAACCACAGATGGTAACAGGGAGAAAATAAGGAAGACAAAGTCACTGCTTCGCCCTCTTTTCAAGAATTACTGCTCACAATCGCTCACATCTGGCATGCCTCAATGGTAATCATTCGCAAGGTTCAAAAACACTGAACCTTGAAAGTGAAACAAGGAGCTTTATCTTCAAAAGAAAAATTAAAGACCCAGAGCAGACCCCTTGGGACCTTTTTTTATTACACCTGGATAATGGCAGGTATTATTACTCTATCCAGCAGTATGTTTTTATGAATAGGTTAACACATACCCTTAAGCTATAAAGTCGTGCTTTAAGATACAACATGTTGATTCAGATACAAAAGAAAATACTGTTCGCATGGTATGTTTTTAATGAAAAATCTAAAAACACACTTATTTAACAGACCTCTCAGTTTTATAGAGCCGGCCTAAAAAAAAAAGTTAAAAAAAAGAAAAAAACAGCCTACTTAAAAAAAAAAAAAATCTAACTATGGGTGGTCTCACACCTACAAATGGTACAAGAATCCTTTGTCAGACCACGTGCCTTAATTTTTGGTATGGAAAATGTGGTCACCGTAATTATAAGCCAGAGAAGGCAAAGAGCTGAAAAAGTTCTGTGCAGGAGGGGAGTCATAATTCGTTAGCGTTCAATAAAACTGTAATTTAACCAGCTTTTAGGTATGTAATAATCAGCTTGAAAATTACAGCACTTGACAGTTTTCTATTTTACCTTTTGGCTATTTGTTGAAGTGGTTTTATTTCCCCCACGAAACTTATGCTCCATAAAAACAAAGGCAGTGTTTCCCATACCCCCAGAACCACCCTCACCAGATGGCAACATGGCTTGTTTTTTGTGTTCAGTGAACCACAAAGAATGTTTCAGGAACAACCTCAGGAAAATCGGGCAAGAAATAATTCGAGGTAAGAGAAAATCAATGGATAACTTTGTTTAGAAGCGATTCTCTTAGGCGGCAAGATATTTTAAATATATCCTTTCAAAAGTTCAGTCATGGAAAAAGTTCATTTGTGCAGATTTCAAAACGAGCTCTGACCAAGAGTCAATAATAATTAAGCATGAATAAAGTTTAGTTGTATAACGTAGTCACTTAGTTCCTAAAACCTTTTTTCCTGATTGAAAGGCATCACTAGGGGTTGAAATGCACACGTTGTAGGAAGAGACATAACACGACTCTTTTTCCCTCTAGATGGAACTTTGGGGTCTTGAAATGCGAAGATCAAAGTCAAGTGAGTCTATGGAAAATTAGTGAGAGCTGAGAATTTTGTGCCGTTAACATGCTTAGTAAACTCAGGCAGCAAGAAAGCATCTCATGGCCTTTATCACAGGAGGTAAAAGACAGAGGCCTTTCCACAAGGCTGGAGCAGAGATAACCCTGGAGATTCCCACACCTGGAACCATCATAGCTGCTCGTTCCTCTCAGCTCGGAGTTCCTACAATTTTCAGATTCCTTAATTCCACCTTGCACCAAATCTTCCTTTTAATCACTGTTTTTGCTGTTCAGTCGCTAGGTCATGCCTTTGTGACCCCATAGGCTTCGGCACGCCAGGCTTCCCTGTCCTTCACCATGTCCTGGAATTTGCTCAAATTCATGTCCACTGAGCTGGTGATGCCACTGAACCATCTCGTTCTCTGTCACCCGCTTCCCCTCCTGCCCTCCGTCTCTAATATACACACAATCATTCTTGTAAATCCCAAAGTTTTAGCATCTCCCAGACTGCACCCAATAAGTGGCCAAAAACCATTTTTCAAATCTATCTTCTTCCCATGTTTCAATCTCTGAGAACAGAAAATAGGATGATGATGTCAAACCAGGCGAGAAATGTCACATTTTCCTGAAGCAGGTAAGAACGTTATGGCTAAGTCAACTAACTCTACTTGAATAAAATAAGTTTAAAAAGAGAGAAAGATACGCCTTGGTGACATGTGGCTGTCAAATCCATGAGGGCTGAGGTAGACTCGAATGTGCCCCTAAGGCGGCACCACTGAGTCAATGGACGTGAGCCTGAGCAAGCTGCGGGAGACGGCGGCCGACAGGGCAGCTGGTGTGCTGCAGTCCCTGCGGCTGCAAAGAGCCAGACGCGACTGAGCGAAGAACTGAACAGTGCCCTTAAGGCCTTGGCTTCTTCCAAGGGTGCTGCAGGGACCAAGGGCTTGGTCTTCAGAGTGTGCCCTGGCCTCAAGCCCCCGGCTGGCCCCATGGAGCGGAGCCACTGGCCACAGAGCTCTTAACTCTCAGGGCTTTGGTTCCCTTGTCCGAAAAGGATAAAAATGCTTGTACCCGCCTCTAGATGGAACTTTGGGGTCTTGAAATGTGAAGATCAAAGTCAAGTGAGTCTATGGAAAATTAGTGAGAGCTGAGAATTTTGTGCCGTTAACATGCTTAGTAAACTCAGGCAGCAAGAAAGCATCTCATAGCCTTTATCACAGGAGGTAAAAGACAGAGGCCTTTCCACAAGGCTGGAGCAGAGATAACCCTGGAGATTCCCACACCTGAACCATCATAGCTGCTCGTTCCTCTCAGCTCGGAGTTCCTACAATTTTCAGATTCCTTAATTCCACCTTGCACCAAATCTTCCTTTTAATCACTGTTTTTGCTGTTCAGTCGCTAGGTCATGCCTTTGTGACCCCATAGGCTTCGGCACGCCAGGCTTCCCTGTCCTTCACCATGTCCTGGAATTTGCTCAAATTCATGTCCACTGAGCTGGTGATGCCACTGAACCATCTCGTTCTCTGTCACCCGCTTCCCCTCCTGCCCTCCGTCTCTAATATACACACAATCATTCTTGTAAATCCCAAAGTTTTAGCATCTCCCAGACTGCACCCAATAAGTGGCCAAAAACCATTTTTCAAATCTATCTTCTTCCCATGTTTCAATCTCTGAGAACAGAAAATAGGATGATGATGTCAAACCAGGCGAGAAATGTCACATTTTCCTGAAGCAGGTAAGAACGTTATGGCTAAGTCAACTAACTCTACTTGAATAAAATAAGTTTAAAAAGAGAGAAAGATACGCCTTGGTGACATGTGGCTGTCAAATCCATGAGGGCTGAGGTAGACTCGAATGTGCCCCTAAGGCGGCACCACTGAGTCAATGGACGTGAGCCTGAGCAAGCTGCGGGAGACGGCGGCCGACAGGGCAGCTGGTGTGCTGCAGTCCCTGCGGCTGCAAAGAGCCAGACGCGACTGAGCGAAGAACTGAACAGTGCCCTTAAGGCCTTGGCTTCTTCCAAGGGTGCTGCAGGGACCAAGGGCTTGGTCTTCAGAGTGTGCCCTGGCCTCAAGCCCCCGGCTGGCCCCATGGAGCGGAGCCACTGGCCACAGAGCTCTTAACTCTCTCAGGGCTTTGGTTCCCTTGTCCGAAAAGGATAAAAATGCTTGTACCCGCCTGAGGCTTTCGGACTTGGACAGTGCAAGGCAAGCTCCTGGCACCATGACTGGTAAGGTGGTGAGAACGCAGGGCCTGGGCGCTCGTGGGGCCCCCCTTCTGCCACCAGCTGTCCTGGCTGAGTCGGGGCAGGCTGCATCTGGAAGCCACGCCACCGCCACACTTTTTGTACGGCGCCTGGGGCGGGGTGGGGGCTGCCTCTGAAGACGACGGCCTGGAGGGGCCCGCCCTGCTAGGGGTGGCCTTCTGCAGCTCCCGCCTGGGACGCGAAGGAAATGGCAGGAACAGGGATGGAGCAAAGAGGAGGGAGGCCGGGAGGAGCGCTTCCACCAGGTAACATCGTGTTCAAGCTCCCGTCCGTGTCCTTCTCCAATCACTCCCACGCCCAGTAAGTTCGGACGGAAGCCATTCCTTAGCGGGCAGACACGGCCAGGTGGGACGGGGCGGGCGAGGTGGGACGGGGTGGGCGGGGAGAAGGCTTCTTTCGCTGGAAAGAGGCTCAGACAAGCAAGGACTCAGGCTAGACTGGCCTGTCCTCCTCAGCCTGGGGTGGACATTTCTCCATGGACAATTCCTTTTTGGCCACTTGTATTGTGTTTTTATTTATTTTCATCCATCTTTATTCTGTGGCCTGTGTGGGCCTCGCATTGCAGTGGCCCCTCCTGTAACAGAACACCAGCTCTGGCGCATGCGCTCCAGAGCGCTGGCGCACAGCTGGACACGCGGGTCCCGTCCTCCCCGGCCAGGGATCGAACCAGCGCCCCCTGCAGTGCAAGGCGGACTCTTCACCCACTGGACCACCAGGGAAGCCCCAGGGACGAGTCTATGGTGTTTAATCTTGGGTCATAAGGTGGATTTTCTTTGAGTTTTTCAGATTATTTGGTCTTTACTTTGAAAGAAAGTTGTTGGGTTTCACACAACAAAGTAATTTACTTTCACAACAAAGTAATTTCAGGTCGAAGAAAGGAGGTTTCGCCTGACAATGCTATGCTCCCACATCCTCACCACCACACAGACCCGCGCTGAGGGACAGACACACGGATCCACACACACAGCCCACGTGCAGATCCACCCACAGACGCAGAGACCCGGACACACACGGACAGACACACACACAGGAACGCATACAGACACACAAACACACACAGAGCCACACCACATACAGACAGACGTCTGCAGATAAGCGCAGAGACCCACAGAGCCACACAGATAGACCAGCAGCCAGGGACTCACAGACACACATGGACACACACACAAACAGGCACATGGACACACACAGATCACACAGATTCAGACCCATCTACAGATAGGTGCGCACAGAGAAACACCCGGACACACACACACACACACGGACACACACGCATCCGCAGCGGCCTCGCCTGACCGGTGCCCCGGCCCCGTGCTGTGGGCGGTGCCTCTGATGGCTCCTCCCCTTCTCATCAAGGCAATCCCAACCCCGCGACCACACTGCGGGGTAAATGCGGCAGTGAGAACCGAGGCCAAAACAATCATCACAAACAACTCCCCTCACCCCGTCCCTGGCCGAAGCCCCTTTCGGGCAAGCAGGTCTGCAGGGCCATTCTCCAGGACCATCTCAGCATCTCCAGGGCTCAGACAGCACGTGGCTCACTGCTGTCAGACACGTTTCTGTTTTGTTTGTTTGGGTTTATTTTTGCCTTCGTTCTGCAGGAAGCCTCACAGATAGGACAGGGTGATTTAGTTTGGTACAAACCTCACCTCCCTAGTTCTTAGAATGTAGACAGATACCACTACCGGTATTCTTAGAGGCACACGGCCTCCCACACCAAGCCCAGTGAAGCAGAACCCACATTTCATTGGAATCCCTCCTTTCAGTTATTTGCAGGTTTTTCTTGACGACACAGGAAACCCAATATGAGGCGGCGCTCTAGATATTGATACATGGGTTTCTAGAATGTGCTCAGGGGCGGGCGGGACAATGCCTGGTTTCTATCTGAAAGGGGAGATACTGATTAACCCCCAACACCTGGCAGAGGAAAGGGAGCCTCGCCTCACTCTTCTGTCAGGTGTCAGAATGTATGCATGACAACAGACTCGGGCCTGCGCCTCTGGGAAGGCACTTGTAAACGTTTTTCCCCGCGTCCCAGGCAGCCAACAGCCAGAGACGACAGAAATTCCACGTGGTGGAAAAAAATCACACATTGAAGGAAGGGGAGACATTTGCCTGAATGTATGAATCCGCTGGGCCCTAAGCCCCATCGAGCTGGAGGTTTGTGATAAGTCAGGGAGTGAGCCTGCCGCACTGCAGAGGAATCAAGTGCAAGATCGGGGCTCTTCCTTACGGACCTCTGCTCCTCCTGCTACACGGATCCCGCGGTTCGCCACCGTGCACAAAAACAACGCTCAGCCTCAACTGATCTTCCCCACCCGCTCAGGCTAGCTGCACCTAGAGCCGTTGACAAATCATTATAAGGGCAGGGCAACCCACTCCAGTATTCTTGCCTGGAGAATCCCACGGGCCGAGGAGCAGTGCGGGCTACAGTCCAAAGAGTCAGACACGACTGAGTGGCTAACACAGTAAGAGAAGTCCAGTTTTTTTTCATCCGACACTGGCGTTTGAGACTTTCTGTATAAGATGGTGCAAAGGTCTTGAAACCCAGATTCCTGAAGGTCTTTCAAAAAACTAACCAGTTCATCCTTTTAAACCCCCTTTCCCACCACCATCACCAGGAGACACCAGTTGGGGTCATCTCTGTGGCCAACAGACGCTTAAGTAAACATAGTGGATCATCCTATGAGTCCTGAATGAACCTCCTTTTATTAAATGAGTGCGTGCTCAGCCGCTCAGTTGCGCCCACCTCTGGGACCCCACGAACGGCAGCCCACCAGGCTCCTCTGTCCATGGGATTCCCAGGCAAGAATGCTGGAGTGGCCTGCCACTTCCTCCTCGAGGGGATCAGACCCATGTCTCCTGCGTGGCAGGCAGCGTCTTCACCACGGAGCCACCTGGGAAGCCCCCACTCAACTTTTAAATACGTTTCTTTACAAAAGGAAATGAATATATTCACTCCTTCCCTTCCCCTTCATAGAACACGGGCAGCCCACTCCACCGACAACAAACTGAGCAGAAAACCTGGCTCCACCAGGCGAGCCACCCCGGGCCGTTCACCCCGCCTTCCTGTGCCTCAGTGGACTTCCCCCCAGAAACAGGAAGCCTGGGCAAGATGGTTTCCAAGGCTACCTTGGACCTGAGCGTTTGGGGACTGCGTCCTTCTGCGGAGCCTCCTCTGTCAAGGACACGGCTGGCTGCGACAAGGAGGCAAACGTGCAAAGACACGGTCCCAACTCGTCCTGTTTACAGCGGCACAGCCTGGCTGCATTTCCAAACCTCCACCACAGATTCCAAACGTCCACCTCGGCATCCAATTTCTATCTTCCTCTCAGTGTGCACCTCTCCAAAGACGCTTAGTCCGACAGGGCCCCTCCTATTTGCACACATTGGACTAAGTCGTCCACTCACCCGCACGGCACGGCTCCACGGCCTGTGTATCGTGGCGGCAGGCACCAGCAGGAGCTCCTTCAACGAGGACGACCTCGGCCTGAACGGCCAGGTTCTCGGAGCGCGTCTAGAATGTGGGGGGACTCCTGATCCGTGCAGCAGCTTGCCCTGCTCCTTGATGTGGAGCCTTCCTCCTCTCTCCTGCCTCAAGAACAAGCTTCCAGGCCCACAGCCGGCAGCCCTGGGAGGAGAGGCCTGGCTTAAAATCTGTGCATGTCGGCCCCGTCATCATCCAGGCTCTGGCAAACAGGCTGCCCTCAGGCAGAACAGCTTTGCTCATCAATCAAGCTTCAGGGAAGTGGGTGGTTTGTACGCGGGGCCCACTTCGCCGTGACCAAGCCCCTGTGAAAACGTCTGAGTGTGAATGAAAAAAAAAAAAAGGCTCAACAGTTTACTTTCCATGTCCGCTGCAGGAGGGCCAAGACAAGGTTTTATTTAAAAATAACTCCATCCTCTTTCCTGAAGGCCGAAGGCAAGCACATGAGCTTAAAAAGAATTCCTCTTTCAAGATTTACTAGTGGCTCAGATCAGAAGACGCAGCTGTCAACAATATCATGTGCAAAATGAGAGAAGACTGGGGCACGTTTCTCAAGTATTCAGCACTCAGAAATGGCCTGTGTGTGATTTTGCTAAACGAGAGCCTCCTGAGAAGGCCTCTCATGGGATCGTTGCAATTAGCAGGTGGAGCAAATGAACATGTTTTAGGCTAAGACATGACACGGTGCTGTGCTGTGCTCAGTCTCTCAGTCGTGTTCGACTCTGCAACCCCATGGACTCTAGCCTGCCAGGCTCCTCTGCCCATGGGGATTTTCCAGGCAAGAATACTAGAGTCGAAAAAAAAATACAAAAAAAAAAAAGAAATACTGGAATGGGCTGCCATTTCCTCCTCAAGCAGATCTTCCCAACCCAGGAATCGAACCTGTGTCTCCTGCATCTCCTGCACTAGCAAGCAGAATCTTGACCACTGAGCCACCTGGGAAGTCCCTAAGAAAAAGGGTGTAGTTCATGAGAAGAGATCAAGTTTCCTGTCAGTGTTGGATGTATATCCTGACTATAATCTGCTACTGGGCAAGTCATGTAATTTCTCTAAGTCTTAGAAAAAAATATGTATGTTATACTTCTGTACACATTATATATATGTTTACAATATATGTATAAATACGTATATATATATGATACCAGCCATTCCTAAAGGAAATAAACCCTGAATATTCATTGGAAGGACTGATCCTCCAGCCGAAGCTCCAATACTTTGGCCGCCTGATGCAAAGAGCTGACTCATTAGAAAAGACCCTGGTGCTGGGAAAGATGGAGAGCAAGAGGAGAGGGGAGCAGAGCATGAGATGGCTGGATGGCATCAGTGACCAAATGGACATGAGTTTGTGCAAACTCCAGGAAATGGTGAAGCACAGGAAAGCCTGGTGTGCTGCCGTCCATGGGGTTGCAAGGACTCTGACACGACTTAGTAACTCAACATCAATACATAATATAAATAAAATGGAGCCAATTACTAATTACACCTTCAACCCACAGAACTGAGACTAAGACAGTATAAGCAGTAGAGGTTTCTATAGTGTAAACACAACAAAAACTGTACAGCACTATTATAATAATAGATACTTACTCAAATACATATGTTACCCTGTCCACAAGTAAACACAAAACAAAACTCATTTCTCGATCAGCTAATCCTGTGTGTGATTTTGCTAAACGAGAGCCTCCTGAGAAGGCCTCTCATGGGATCGTTGCAATTAGCAGGTGGAGCAAATGAACATGTTTTAGGCTAAGACATGACACGGTGCTGTGCTGTGCTCAGTCTCTCAGTCGTGTTCGACTCTGCAACCCCATGGACTCTAGCCTGCCAGGCTCCTCTGCCCATGGGGATTTTCCAGGCAAGAATACTAGAGTCGAAAAAAAAATACAAAAAAAAAAAAAAAAGAAATACTGGAATGGGCTGCCATTTCCTCCTCAAGCAGATCTTCCCAACCCAGGAATCGAACCTGTGTCTCCTGCATCTCCTGCACTAGCAAGCAGAATCTTGACCACTGAGCCACCTGGGAAGTCCCTAAGAAAAAGGGTGTAGTTCATGAGAAGAGATCAAGTTTCCTGTCAGTGTTGGATGTATATCCTGACTATAATCTGCTACTGGGCAAGTCATGTAATTTCTCTAAGTCTTAGAAAAAAATATGTATGTTATACTTCTGTACACATTATATATATGTTTACAATATATGTATAAATACGTATATATATATGATACCAGCCATTCCTAAAGGAAATAAACCCTGAATATTCATTGGAAGGACTGATCCTCCAGCCGAAGCTCCAATACTTTGGCCGCCTGATGCAAAGAGCTGACTCATTAGAAAAGACCCTGGTGCTGGGAAAGATGGAGAGCAAGAGGAGAGGGGAGCAGAGCATGAGATGGCTGGATGGCATCAGTGACCAAATGGACATGAGTTTGTGCAAACTCCAGGAAATGGTGAAGCACAGGAAAGCCTGGTGTGCTGCCGTCCATGGGGTTGCAAGGACTCTGACACGACTTAGTAACTCAACATCAATACATAATATAAATAAAATGGAGCCAATTACTAATTACACCTTCAACCCACAGAACTGAGACTAAGACAGTATAAGCAGTAGAGGTTTCTATAGTGTAAACACAACAAAAACTGTACAGCACTATTATAATAATAGATACTTACTCAAATACATATGTTACCCTGTCCAAAAGTACTTGATTTCTAGTCTAGCTTTCACTCTCTTCATTATTTAAGGAAGGAGTTTCTAATTAATTCAGTTGATACGTATTTCCTACCTAAACTCTTCACATTTTCAAAGCTCCTATACAAGTGACAGAATACAAGCTTAAAATAACCTGAGAAGGAACAGCACAGAAATAGAATAGATAGATGACTCAAAAAGCATTTACCCTTTGCCCCAGCAACCCTTCTGGGAATGTCTCCTGCCCACATTATTCCTATGAACTGACCAATGAAGGTTATCTGTTAAAGCGTTATCTGTAATACCAAATGATTGGAAACAACCAGGTGATTAGGAATAACAGGTTAACTGAAGAGCAAAGTTGCCTTTGATGTAAGAAAAAGGAAGATTTAAATATAAAGGTATATACATTTATTTTCCGTGAAAAGACACTGTGCATTTACCGAAGAAATTAACAGACATAGTTACTTGCGTCTGAAAAGGAAGGGGGTAGTGAACTGGGTCGAAGGGGACACAGTGGGAGTGAAACTCATCAATAAAGATATTTCTTAATTGCTTCAGTATGAGAATCATGTGAACCCTATTACTCATTCAGAAATAGTATTTTAAGTTAAAAAGAAAACCAGACTAATCCAAGGTGGAAATGACAACGACTGAAAAGGTAAAAAAAAAGAAAAGAAAAAGTAGAACTTATAATGGATTATTTTAATTCCATAGTGATGTCATCCTTCTCAAGTGTTCGCTTGAACCAGAATAATCCTCCCTCTTTAATATATAAGGTGACTTGCAAACACAGTTTATCTTCCCAGATAGATTGTAAATGCTCTGAAAGGAGGGACCACGTCCCATGCATTTTTGTTTCTTCTGAAACTGGCAAGAATCGTGCAGAGCACAGAGTATGTTCTCCAAAAATGGCTGTGGAGGTAAAGAAACCGGTAACATTCTGACGTCACGACAGGTGTCCGGTGTTAAAGCTGATGAGTCTCCAGCATGCCTAGCAGCCTCACTTCTCACACCTGGACACCCCCTCCACACGCCGTCTCTGAAGAAAATGGTCCGTATCCATCGTACTGGGGGCTGGCTTCTCTCATCAGCCAGCCCTGAACTGCTGGGCAGAATATACACACAAGCTAAATTTAAATGCCACGAAAGGGAAAAAAAGCAAAACAAACTCCCCCATTTAGAAAGACAACAACAACACCCATAGAGGAAGTCTAGAAAAAGAAAGATCTTTTATTATTTCTCGTAGGTCACAAATTTCACTTCTGTGGTTGAGGAAGCAGCAACCTGCCGTCAACTAGCCCTGAAAAGCCAGGTCAAGACATGCCAACTGTGGGGATGAGAAGCCGGAAGGCCCTCCCTCCCATGCCCAGGCCTCCAGAGAAGTCCGTGCTCAGCCCACCGTGCAGGGTTTGTCTATTCTGACCTAGCACTTCCAGGAAAGAGGAGGCCACAGCTTTCTCCGTAACCTGTTTTGAGGTTTGACAATTCTCGTTGGAAATCGTCGCTTACTTTGAACCTGTAACACTCCCCTGGGCCCCTCCCCTCTGCCTCTTCTGATCTGGGTTGCTTTCTCCAGGTCTGACCCTAGACCCTAGGACCACTTCACCTCTTGAGGAGAAGGCCTGGGTCGCCTCTATCTCTGGGTTCACCCCTTCACCTCCAGATGTGCTCGGTCACAGCCAACCCAGCCCCTGGGGCTTCCTGGACCACACCCTCCAACAGCATCCTGCAGCGGCCTTGGCTCTCTGTCTGCGGTAACACACGCTATAGAAGGCACACAGTCTGGGGCTGAATGGTAGAGGGCACTGTCTCCAGAGAGCCAGGGCTCCCAAATGTCCCTCCTGTCCGTTCTCACCATCTCTGTCTCTCCCATGTCAAATCATTCCACTCCCTGAACTTCCCCTGCCTGATTTCGTTTCCCAACGTGTCGAGCCATTTCACCGTTCTCTGTGACTCCACTTTCCCACAGCCACGACCCTGGGGGCTCTGTCACCATGGGGAGTCATCCTTTGGAGGTTCCGCCAGGTACAGGAAGTTGGAAAGCTCAGGCTGCCAAGCTAAAAGGTAGCTCTGCTTCAGCCACAAGAGGTCAACAAGAGTTGGTGACACGCCAGCTATGTGCAAGGAGGCGAGTGAGAGGCTGTCAGAGACAGAAAAGAGAACGACAGCACTTCTGGCCCTTATCAGGAGGGGCGTGGATGAGATGGTATTTAAAGAAGGGGATGTGGGCTTGGATGTGCAGAGCTCACCGACAGGTCAGGCAGGTGTGTGGCCATCAGACCAGGGAGAAGAGGCAGTGGAAGCGGCAAAGAAGGAAGAGAGTCAGCCGGTGGCTCAGAGGTAGGCTGAACGCTGACTCCGGGGCCCCAAGAGAAATGCCTGATGCAGGATGCTTTCCCGAGTTCCCGTCCCTCAGGGATCTCAGACCACTCCTCACTGAGGCCGAGGGGAGCAGGCTGTCCTGAGGACACCCCGAGTGTCGCAGACAACAAGAGGAAATTTAAGATACAACTTCAGATGAAACACTAGAACTGGGAATGCAGTTTTATGACGGAAGCCATGAGAATAAAAGCCTTTGTGGTAGAGTGACGGCACGGGGAAGAAGGAAGGAGGGGCCGACTCGGGGATCACTCCGTGTGCGCAGCGTCAGGATGGAGGAAGTGGACGCGGAGGCAAGGGCGGGTCTCGTCTGTGTTTGTCAAGGCCCCTGCAGGTGAACGTGGCCCTGGCCCTTGCCGGTGCTCCACAGATGCTTCATAACTGTTGGGAGAGCGAGGGCCACGAAGTGGTCAGAGATGAGGGAAGAAAACCAGCCACAGAGCCAAGGTGCCTCGAAGGAGAAGACTCACTCACAGATGGTCAAGGACGAGCATTGTGTGAAGAATCGCATGATTTCCTGAAGACCGGCATCACACCGAGGGTCCAGGCCGCCTGCCCCCCATCCCGTGGCTGGGTGGTGAGTCCATAGAGTCCACACAAACCATCCCCGACCCCTGGTGGCGCTGCCGTCCTTGGCATGAAAAGCAACATCCCTGGGATTTATGATATTTTCCATTTGATTTCTGTGCTCTTTCCATTTTGACCAAGAGCACTGGAACTCTGAATAAAAGTCTGAATGGCAATTCAGGATGTTTCGGCTTGCAGGGACTCCACTGACACTGTTTAATCTCAACTTTGGAAAGAGGAAAACTGGCCCGAGAATTACCTTTATTTAAAAAAATAAATGAGTAGTATTCAAAGACCCGGACAGTTGACTTCATATCCAACGGAAAGTACTTGATTAGAGGGACTCTTAACAAGAAGAACTGAAGATCTAAGTAAATATTCCCCATCTGTTCCCGGGCCTGCCACCTGGCCGTTAGCCCGTCGGCTCTGCTGATAGGTTTCAACCGACCGATTCTGTTTTGTTTGTGCAAGTCGAGAGGTCACCTGTCGAGGACTAGTCTCCTGCATTAAACAAAGTGAACATTTCTTATTTCCGGGCTTCCCCTCTGATTTTCTTTTAAACACAAAGCACTCCCTTTCACCTTGAGCAGATTTAAGAAACGCTGACTCTGAAGAACAGGTATAAACAAGGCGATCTTTTGTTTATGAAGACGGTTAACGACCCACACTCGTAGAAGGACCCCCTCCAGTCCGCAACGCTGGTGAATGAATCCATCCACACTGCTTAGCTCATTTCCCTGACTGTTACGAGCTCAAGTGGAAGGGGGGAAAAAAGGTTTTACAAGGGGACATGGTATATTTATGCTAAAAACAGGCACCACACAAATTCAGACACAGAAGCTGAAAAGGAATTCCAGGTGCAGGGAACAGGCAAAGAGCAAAAGAGGAGGAGGGAGGTGCACGGTGTTCGGGGGACTACAGGTCGGCCGGGAGGAGATGTGATGAAGGGTTGAGGACCTGCAGCCATAAAGGCTGGGAGACAGGGGGATTTTTCGTAGAGAGCCTGAATGATCGAGTTGAGGAAGGCCGGCTTCGTGCGGAGAACTGGGCCCCGTGGAAGGTCTGAGCCAGGGAGTTTAAAGGTCACAGTGGTGCCCTGCCAGCAGCCACAAGAGGGAGGGGAATAAAGAGGTGTGGGCTGTCAGCGGAGCTGAAACTGCAGGGGCTCCCTGGTTCCATCCGCCCAGGTCACACCGGTGGCTCACGGGCTAAGGGCTTTCGGTCTCCCGGTGTCGCCGTCAGTTCAGAGTTCACGTTCAGCAGCCTTGAGCTTCCTTTTCCCCAGGACACGGTTCCCCCTGGTAAAAGGCTATATAGGTCCCTTTGGGGAAAACTAGAAGAAAGGTTACGCACGTCAATCTGGGGCGGGGTCCTTCTTCAAGGGGAACTAGCCTCTCCTTCATTCAAGGGGGACTGAGTCTGTCCACAGGCCCACATCTGGGAACTGATGGAGGTTCCATGACTCCTGGGCTTTATGATTCAAGTCTGACGTATGTTTGCTTGATCTAGACCTGTTCTGCTTACACAGATCAAGTAAGAATTCGGTCAGCTGCCCACGAATGTTCTGTCTAGGCACACAGTGGGGACAGAGTTGAAGTGGAGGAAATGAGGCTTCGGGTGTGGAAGAAACGGGGAAGATGGAGCCAAACCTGTCTGAGACGGGGGACCGGAGGCTGGCCCTGTCAGGGCGAATGGGCAGTTTGGACAGAGGAAGAGACTGAGTTGGAAATGGAGATGGATCACCCAGTGGACGTGACCAGCAGAGTGTTGTAAATACGAAACAGAAGCAGGCGAACGGGCAGGTCATAACACAGGGGTCTGGGACTATGTGCACACCAGCAGGAAGGCTTAGAGGGCGGAGACGGGACCTGAGAGAGGGTGCGAGCCGAAGGCCTGCATGGGGCCGGACGTCGGGATTCACCAAGCGGGCGAGAAAGGGAAGCGACGGAGCTGGTCAGGTGGGCTGCAGCACACGATGGGAAGAAGAGCGCGGCCTGTGCGAGAGAAGCAAGGAGGTCTGGCGTTTCATGAGAGCCGTTTCCTGGGCTCTGACGGTGACAGCAAAGTAAACCAGCATGGCTCTGGATGTCCTCAGAAACCAGTGAGTAATCCCCTTCTAAGATAGCTGTTCACGAGAGCTAGAGAAACAGAAGACCCGCTGCAGGGGTAGGGGGTTGTCGGGAACAGGGAGTAGGGGCCGAGGGATTGCAGTTAGACGATCCGGCTTTTCAGAAGCTTAAAAACGTGGGGAGGGGCTTCCCTGGTGGTCCAGTGAGTAAGGACACCGCCTTGCAGGGCAAGGGGCGCCGGTTCGATCCCTGGCCTGGGAAGATCCCACGTGCCATGGAGCGGCTGGACCGATGTGCCCAATCACCGAGCCGGAGCTCCGGAGCGCATGCGCCCAGAGCTGGTGCTCTGCAGCGACAGAGGCCACCGCGATGGGAGGCCCGCAGGAGCCAAAGAACAAAGATGGATGAAAATGCACAAATGAAAGACCAACAGAAGTGGCCTGCCTGCTCCCCTCCCTCCCCATCCCACCCCACCCCCACCAAAATAAATAAATAAATAAATCTAAAAAAAAAAAGTGGGGAGGAGAGAGGACGGTGGCCCAAGTTAAAGAAGGATCAGAATTAAAGGCAATATTTTGCTGAATTTGGGTGCCCTACACACACTTATAGACACTGAACGGGAAATGGGGAGATTCTGGAAGGTTCTGGAAAGCTGGGTAGCCCTGGAAGGGCCTGGACTATTGAACAGAGGACCGATGTGAGGGTACAGGGGGTGCTTCTTGGAGGCCTCTGGGCTATAACCCCCTGGTGACAACCTTGGTGAGCGGAGAGGGTCTCAGGGTCGATTCAGGCCCCAGAAAGAAATCTTTATTTTTTCCAAAATAGTGAATGTAAAATCCAAACTAGTGTAAATTGAGGCTGGTCAGGCGAACGGGAGGGGCTAGGGGCCCGGACGTGACCAGCAGAGTGTTGTAAATACGAAACAGAAGCAGGCGAACGGGCAGGTCATAACACAGGGGTCTGGGACTATGTGCACACCAGCAGGAAGGCTTAGAGGCGGAGACGGGACCTGAGAGAGGGTGCGAGCCAAGGCCTGCATGGGCCCGGGACGTCGGGATTCACCAAGCGGGCGAGAAAGGGAAGCGACGGAGCTGGTCAGGTGGGCTGCAGCACACGATGGGAAGAAGAGCGCGGCCTGTGCGAGAGAAGCAAGGAGGTCTGGCGTTTCATGAGAGCCGTTTCCTGGGCTCTGACGGTGACAGCAAAGTAAACCAGCATGGCTCTGGATGTCCTCAGAAACCAGTGAGTAATCCCCTTCTAAGATAGCTGTTCACGAGAGCTAGAGAAACAGAAGACCCGCTGCAGGGGTAGGGGGTTGTCGGGAACAGGGAGTAGGGGCCGAGGGATTGCAGTTAGACGATCCGGCTTTTCAGAAGCTTAAAAACGTGGGGAGGGGCTTCCCTGGTGGTCCAGTGAGTAAGGACACCGCCTTGCAGGGCAAGGGGCGCCGGTTCGATCCCTGGCCTGGGAAGATCCCACGTGCCATGGAGCGGCTGGACCGATGTGCCCAATCACCGAGCCGGAGCTCCGGAGCGCATGCGCCCAGAGCTGGTGCTCTGCAGCGACAGAGGCCACCGCGATGGGAGGCCCGCAGGAGCCAAAGAACAAAGATGGATGAAAATGCACAAATGAAAGACCAACAGAAGTGGCCTGCCTGCTCCCCTCCCTCCCCATCCCACCCCACCCCCACCAAAATAAATAAATAAATAAATCTAAAAAAAAAAAGTGGGGAGGAGAGAGGACGGTGGCCCAAGTTAAAGAAGGATCAGAATTAAAGGCAATATTTTGCTGAATTTGGGTGCCCTACACACACTTATAGACACTGAACGGGAAATGGGGGAGATTCTGGAAGGTTCTGGAAAGCTGGGTAGCCCTGGAAGGGCCTGGACTATTGAACAGAGGACCGATGTGAGGGTACAGGGGGTGCTTCTTGGAGGCCTCTGGGCTATAACCCCCTGGTGACAACCTTGGTGAGCGGAGAGGGTCTCAGGGTCGATTCAGGCCCCAGAAAGAAATCTTTATTTTTTCCAAAATAGTGAATGTAAAATCAGCGTTGAGTTTATATTATCTTATCGTTGGCTTCAAATTTCATTCCCGTGTTACGCTTTCCCAGTACGTTTGGTTGAAACTTGCTTAGCTGGTAACATTCTCATCAGTAAGGAGCCTGCAGCCAGCAGTTTCACCAGCAAAAGTGTTCCCTTAGACACCTATTGCTCTTTTGTGAATGAGACACAAAGAAACTGAACTTCTAACTAATGCAAGATACTGGATTCACAGATAATATTTTATGCGGGTTTCAGTTCAGTCATATGTCTCAAAATGAGCTTATCTCGCCCTTAAGCCGTCTGCTTCCCTCAGTTCATTTTTCCCCCTGCCATTCAGAACGGGTGGCGGGTTCTTGTTTCTTGCCATTCACGTCTGTGGGACTCAGTGGAATAAATCCAGCGACTTCTCGCTGAGCCCGACTTTGAAGGCTGGGCCCCACCTGTCACTCCCTGTAACCCACAGGCTTTGTCCTCACTCGTGATCTGATTGTTGTCTGACCCAGTTCCCGATCTGCAGCGCTTCTCTTTACTTCCCTCCACCTCGCTCCAAATATCAAGGCTCAGGCTCAGGCACTGCTCTGTCCTCACCCTGTCTATCATGACTACTCCCTCCGCATTCTTCCAGAGCCTCAGAAAACTGCCTCTGAGAGGCAGTGGCGCGTCGTCTTTGCCCCCAACGAAACCTTCATCTTCGGAGCCCACAGGAATCTCTGTGTGTGGCATCCTTTGGGCGACTGCAGGCTCAGTCAGTAATGCCAGACTCTTGTGGCCCCATGGGCTGTAGCCCATCAGGCTTCTCTGTCCGTGGGATTCTCCAGGCAAGAATGCTGCAGCGGGCTGCCATGCCCTCCCCCAGGGATGGAACCTGTGTCACCTGCGGCTGGCTCCTGCACTGGCAGGCAGCTTCTTTACCACTGTGCCACCTGGCATTCTTTGCTTCCAGTTTAAAGCTGACGGTATTTTTTAAGCAGTAACCTTAATCCTTCACTAATATTCTTTGTGGTGGAACACTAGCTTTGGCTACCCTTTACTGTCTACATCTTAGGGAGCAGGGCCTGATGGTGGTCCTTTAGACACAGACAGTGAAATCAGGACTTGGCGATAACAGGTGTTGCTGACAGGTAAAGTCTTTCTCTTCTGAATGTAAAACATTGTGGCACTTGGTGTTCCTCTGACCTGGGTACCAGCTCCACCTCTCCTCAGTTAATAATGCACCTGCCAACACAACCGAGCCACGCGACATGACGCCCCCTTCTACAGAGGTACCCGAGTGACGCTCTTACGTCATGAAAATCAGGGGACAGACCCTCCTTGAATTTCTTGGCCCCCGCATGGGTTTTTATTGGACACATAACCAGTTTACTCTGGGGGTGGAAGGATTTTAATGAGTCTGATAGTAGGACACTGCATTTCTACTTTGCCCACTACTGTTAATGGAAACTTCTAAGTGGCCCTAAAAAATACTGAATCAAATAGTTTTGAAACTGGAAAGGAAGAAAAGGAAGGAAGGTTTGATGTTTTTGACAGGCACATGATTTCAGGGATCTTATTTTAGAGATTAGCAAGCCAAGACTAGAGAGTGAGTCTCATAGTGATGAAGTAACCACAAGCCACAATGGAGACTCAGGTATCTTAGGCCTGAACTCCAAGCCTGATCAAATATAGGTCACTACCTTTACAACAAGGATGAAGAAGTCTAGAAAGGAATGGCAAAAAGGGCGAGTGGGAGAGAAAGAACATATGGAAAATCCAAATGTGTTAACACCCATGTCTCATAGTTTATACAATGCTCCTGATTAGGACTAAATGACCTAAATCCTTATACACAGTGAAAGGGAGAAACAGATAAACAGATTCAGGCTGACTGTATAGGTTACTTTCCTTCCCCAAACTATAAAGGCTGGTTTCAGATTCTCACACTAAAAAATGCATGTAAACACCGTAAAGCAGGCCAATCTCTTGCTCTCGCAGACAGCTGTAGGGACTTGGGTGCTTTTCTTGGCAAATATTCAAATGTTCCACACTGGCATCACATGCTCAATACTATTTCAGTCAATATGATTTGTGTTGAAGTCACCTGAATTGGGTGACTGTTTGATCTTAGTATATCACCAGCAGGCCCTCACACGACACCCCTCACTGCTAATAAACTCACAAGAAAGACTTTAGTTTAGGAAACTAGCATTTTCTTAGAAAAGGGGAAAGAAAAAAGCAGTTCTCAGTAAAAGATAAACCACAGAGCTACTGCGTTCAGTCAAGCTGTACATATCAAACCACACTATACTCTCTCTCTCTCTCAACATAATATTTAGGTTCTCTCTAATCCACAAAGGTGAGTAAGTACGGAATTAAGGCATAACAACCAGAATTCTACTCATGACTCTCCTGACATTGAGACTATATTGAAAAATGATGGAACGGCATTCTAGATTACCTCATTTGTTCTTCCCTGCAACTCTAACAACCCAAAATGATCCAGAGGTTGCTTTCCTGCTAGGACACCAAGTCATTTATGGAACTTCTCCGGTGGCACAGTAGATAAGGATCCACCTGCCAATGCAGGGGACATGGGTTTGACCCCTGGTCTGAGAAGATTCGACAACTACTGAAGCCCATGTCCATGGCCTGTGCTTCACAAGGAAAGCCACGGCAATGAGAAGCGGGCACAGTACCACAGGGAGTAGCGCCCATCCCAGCTCGCCACAACCAGAGAAAGCCCAAGCAAAGCAATGAAGACCTAGCACAGCCAAAAGTAAATAAATAAATTAAACTGTTTTTATAAGTCATTTATAAAGAAATAGCATCAGTAAGAGTTAATAATGGCCCCCAATTAAGAACTGGTGGAAATCGAGTGGGAGAGAAAGAACATATGGAAAATCCAAATGTGTTAACACCCATGTCTCATAGTTTATACAATGCTCCTGATTAGGACTAAATGACCTAAATCCTTATACACAGTGAAAGGGAGAAACAGATAAACAGATTCAGGCTGACTGTATAGGTTACTTTCCTTCCCCAAACTATAAAGGCTGGTTTCAGATTCTCACACTAAAAAATGCATGTAAACACCGTAAAGCAGGCCAATCTCTTGCTCTCGCAGACAGCTGTAGGGACTTGGGTGCTTTTCTTGGCAAATATTCAAATGTTCCACACTGGCATCACATGCTCAATACTATTTCAGTCAATATGATTTGTGTTGAAGTCACCTGAATTGGGTGACTGTTTGATCTTAGTATATCACCAGCAGGCCCTCACACGACACCCCTCACTGCTAATAAACTCACAAGAAAGACTTTAGTTTAGGAAACTAGCATTTTCTTAGAAAAGGGGAAAGAAAAAAGCAGTTCTCAGTAAAAGATAAACCACAGAGCTACTGCGTTCAGTCAAGCTGTACATATCAAACCACACACACTCTCTCTCTCTCTCTCAACATAATATTTAGGTTCTCTCTAATCCACAAAGGTGAGTAAGTACGGAATTAAGGCATAACAACCAGAATTCTACTCATGACTCTCCTGACATTGAGACTATATTGAAAAATGATGGAACGGCATTCTAGATTACCTCATTTGTTCTTCCCTGCAACTCTAACAACCCAAAATGATCCAGAGGTTGCTTTCCTGCTAGGACACCAAGTCATTTATGGAACTTCTCCGGTGGCACAGTAGATAAGGATCCACCTGCCAATGCAGGGGACATGGGTTTGACCCCTGGTCTGAGAAGATTCGACAACTACTGAAGCCCATGTCCATGGCCTGTGCTTCACAAGGAAAGCCACGGCAATGAGAAGCGGGCACAGTACCACAGGGAGTAGCGCCCATCCCAGCTCGCCACAACCAGAGAAAGCCCAAGCAAAGCAATGAAGACCTAGCACAGCCAAAAGTAAATAAATAAATTAAACTGTTTTTATAAGTCATTTATAAAGAAATAGCATCAGTAAGAGTTAATAATGGCCCCCAATTAAGAACTGGTGGAAATGGAAAAGAACCGAGTTGCCCTCAGAGGTTCTCTAAAGAGAAAGATGAATAAGGAAAACACTGATGAAGAAGAAATTGACAAGTCTCAGTTGCTGTTTGGTCAGTAAGCTGCGCACCTGACTCTCTGTGACCCATGGAGCCATGGCCTGTAGCTTGACAGGCTCCTCTGACCATGGGGTTTCCCAGGCGACTAGAGGGGGCTGCCACTGCCCTCCCCAGATCTTCCCGACTCAGGGCCGGAGCCCGCGTCTCCTGCACTGGCAGGTGCAGTCTTTACCACCGAGCCACCCGGGAAGCCACTAAGTCTCAGTAGCCCTTTGTACAGTGTATATGGATGCCCACAAAAACAGAGCCAGATGTCAGTCAGTGGATTTAACCCAAAATTACAGAGAACTATAATTGAGATCAGTCCATTGTTCACATCACGTCCCTAAAAGCAGTCACATCTTGGAAGTTAAACCAAGGAAAAATACAATACCCAAGGGAAAAAACCAAAGTGCTAGGAACCATGGAAGATAGAGAAAAATTATGTGCTAAAAGGATATCAAAAGCTTTCCTCCATCCCTGAAAAAAGACAAGTCTTTGACCAGTCTTGCATCCAACAAATGCTGGGATTTTATAGATCAAATAAAAATATTAATATTCCCAGGAAACTTCTGGTTTGCATTCATTTTAGACTGTAGCCAGCTTAAAAAATTTTCAGGGATATACATACGACTAATCTGGGATTATACATATCTGTAAATAACAAAACTCTGTAACAGCAAAAAGTAAAATAAAAATAATTTTAAAAAAGAAAATATGTAAAAAAAATTTTTTTTTTAAATTAAAAAACTCCTGATCGAAGTTAGGAAAAATTGATTTTAAGGTTTTTTTTTATCCAGTTGTGGTTGGCCTATTTCTAAAAGTTGGCACATTCTAAGAACTCCCCTTCATTCAGAGTGTTCAGGAAGAGGACAGCCAGCACCATGTCTGAGAAGCTGATGGTTCAAGGCTTCCAGAGACCTTCCCAGCTTCAAAATCCTCTCACGCAAGAGGAGACACCATGCCAACAGCCAGACCTCACGCGTTCTCTCTCTCAGATGCTCCAAATGAGGTAGTTCACTCAATAAGCCATGTTTATGTTTCCTGGCATTCCTGAAGCCGATGTAATATAACTGAAAGCAAACAGTTTTAGCGATGCCAATTCATGCATTGCCATCTAAACACCAGGTAATCATGAAACTAAAATGTTTACCCAATAATCAAAGACTGAGGCAAAGAAACCAAAAGGGATTTTGTAAGACCAAGCACTGGCCAGTACGTCCAATCAAAGGATTTATGAAGAATTACCCTGAAATGGTTCACGAGGAAAAATCACTGTGACGTGGTTTCTAACCACACAAAAGACTACACTGCTATTATTCCAAATAGTCAGGGAAACAAAAAAAACTGGGGAGGAATTGGACTGGTTGTCACAGAGAACCGGGGTTCCCCTGGCAGACCTTGTGGGTAAGCTCTGCAGGAAGTAAGCGACACCCTAGCCCCCCTCAGATGGCCCCCGTTGCTCAGCCATGACATTTCTCTACATGCAAAACCACCTCCAGTGCCAAAGCCCATCATTCCCACTCGTCATACCAGTGGTGTGTTCCTTTCCACCTCCCTGCCTTCCAGCAGCTGCCCCCGGCTCTCTGTGTAACTCTTCATCACCTCTCAGCTCTCTGTTCCCCAAGTCTGACTCAAAGCTCATCTGACATCAGTCAATTTGGGTCTTTCATTAGATCTGAGCCCTCTCCTGGTTTGGACACTTAATTAACATGAAAGTATTGAGACTTCTCTGGTGGGCCAGCGGATAAGACTCCTCTCTCCCAATTCAGGGGGCCCAGGTTCCATCCCTGGTCACAGAACTAGATTCCACATGGCACAACTAAGAGTTCACATATACTGCAAGATCCCATGTGCTCTAAGACCCAGAACAGTCAAACACATACATAAATATGAAAAAAAAAACCATGCAAGCATTGGCAAGTTTCTTGATGGGATGAGCTCTAGTGATCAATTCCCACAGGCTCTCCTGAAGCTCTGATATCCCACAGAGCAGAGAGAGAAGGAACTTCCTCCCTTCCTCTTCTTCCTTCCCTCCTTCTTTCAATGTACAGTTTATCCAACACCTACTCCAGGTAAAACACGATTCAAGGCTTCTTCATGTACTATTTCACATAATCCCCTCTCAAATCTCATGAGAAATTAAGAGCGCTCTCTCCCAGCCCAGCTCCCTCCTCTTCAGCTTTCTGAAGTCTTGTCCTGGGGTTGCCATCTTCTCAGTCCTTGGCATTGCATCTGGTTCTTCTCTCCCACTCAGCTCTACATCCAACCAAATGCCAGCTACCTACTGCCTATCTGGCTCCTCCTTCTTCACTCCCCTGCCTTGATACCTTTTGATACCTCTTCATTACTGGTCTCCCTGCAACCAGGTTATCATTCCAATGCAGGAGCTGCTTGATATCACAGAACAAATCCAAAACTTTATGTGATTCCTGTCATCTACATAACATAGCCCAAGTTCCCTCATTTGACATTAAAGAACACCCCAATTATTATAGCTTATCTACCAGACATACAGGATTTCTGATTTCCCCCTACATGCCAAACAATTGAACTCCTATGGGGTTTTATGATACCGTGTCCATGGTGTGAAATGGCCTTCATTCAACTCTATCCTAGAGTAAAATACCACTTTTCAAACCTAGCTCACATGTCAGCTAACTCCCCCAGGTGCAAACTGATTGTTCTTCCTCCCGCACTTTTTTAGACTTAGTTGTTTCTGACTCAAAGCTCATCTGACATCAGTCAATTTGGGTCTTTCATTAGATCTGAGCCCTCTCCTGGTTTGGACACTTAATTAACATGAAAGTATTGAGACTTCTCTGGTGGGCCAGCGGATAAGACTCCTCTCTCCCAATTCAGGGGGCCCAGGTTCCATCCCTGGTCACAGAACTAGATTCCACATGGCACAACTAAGAGTTCACATATACTGCAAGATCCCATGTGCTCTAAGACCCAGAACAGTCAAACACATACATAAATATGAAAAAAAAAACCATGCAAGCATTGGCAAGTTTCTTGATGGGATGAGCTCTAGTGATCAATTCCCACAGGCTCTCCTGAAGCTCTGATATCCCACAGAGCAGAGAGAGAAGGAACTTCCTCCTTCCTCTTCTTCCTTCCCTCCTTCTTTCAATGTACAGTTTATCCAACACCTACTCCAGGTAAAACACGATTCAAGGCTTCTTCATGTACTATTTCACATAATCCCCTCTCAAATCTCATGAGAAATTAAGAGCGCTCTCTCCCAGCCCAGCTCCCTCCTCTTCAGCTTTCTGAAGTCTTGTCCTGGGGTTGCCATCTTCTCAGTCCTTGGCATTGCATCTGGTTCTTCTCTCCCACTCAGCTCTACATCCAACCAAATGCCAGCTACCTACTGCCTATCTGGCTCCTCCTTCTTCACTCCCCTGCCTTGATACCTTTTGATACCTCTTCATTACTGGTCTCCCTGCAACCAGGTTATCATTCCAATGCAGGAGCTGCTTGATATCACAGAACAAATCCAAAACTTTATGTGATTCCTGTCATCTACATAACATAGCCCAAGTTCCCTCATTTGACATTAAAGAACACCCCAATTATTATAGCTTATCTACCAGACATACAGGATTTCTGATTTCCCCCTACATGCCAAACAATTGAACTCCTATGGGGTTTTATGATACCGTGTCCATGGTGTGAAATGGCCTTCATTCAACTCTATCCTAGAGTAAAATACCACTTTTCAAACCTAGCTCACATGTCAGCTAACTCCCCCAGGTGCAAACTGATTGTTCTTCCTCCCGCACTTTTTTAGACTTAGTTGTTTCTGGCTCCAAAGCTGCTTCTAGATCATAAAATCCTGGTGGGAAGAGACTAGATCTGTTTGTCTTTGCATTCCAACACTGTGGCCCAGCCACGGGAGGACTCCCTTGGTACCAGCAGGGATGAGAGTTACCAGCTCTGGGAAGTGAGTTTACTGGCAATCATTGTCTTCCAAGTGTCCCTCGGAATTTCAGGCTATCAAAAAACTTAGGATGTATTGAGTTGGCCAACAAGTTCATTGGGTTTTTCCATACGATTTTACCTACTGTAAGTGCTCCTACTGAGCACTCTGGCAGGAGACATAGAAGCAAGCCAGCTAATAAACCATGGAGTATAGAAGGTGTCTTTTTAAAGACCTACCTCACCTACTGGGCTTCCCTGGTGGCTCAGGGATAAAGAATCTGTCTACAATGCAGTAGACACGGGTTCGATCCCTGGGTTGGGAAGATCCCCTGGAGAAGGGATTGGCTACCCACTCCAGCACTCTTGCCTAGAGAATCCTGTGGACAGAGGAGCCTGGAAAGCTACAGTCCATAGGGCTGCAAAGAGTTGGACACAAATGAAGCAATGTAGCTCACGTACACACACCTCGCCTCCTATGCTAAACCACCAAATACACCATTGTATTGTGTTTCTCTGGAGGCTCAGTGATAAAGAATACACCTGCCAATGCAGGAGACGTGGGTTCCACCCCTGACTTGGGAAGAGTTCTCCATTTTCTGGAGAACTCCAATATCTTTGCCTGAGAAATCTCATGGACAGAGGAGCCTGGCAGGCCCCGAGTCCATGGGGTCACAAAGCAGTCAGACACAACTCAGTAACTAAAAACAACAACATACCATTATATGAAGACACATCCAGTTTTGAGGATCAACAGCCATCCACAGACCTTTCCTCCATCTCTGGATATACTAGAGGGAAGAGCCTGTGTTTCAGAAGCACCCAAGAAAACAAGACTCAGAACTCTGAAAATCAGGACTGTTCTCTGCTTCAGAGAAAGGGTTGACGTAGAAAATAAAGGCGTTCGTCTCTTAGCAGAACACATCCTCAAACCCATCATTTTCTTTAACTTCAGTTATAACAAGCACTTAAGGCCAGGAAAGGAGCTGAGAAAACATGACTGTCTGGAGAAACTAAACATTCTCTTACCTGAGGAGCTCTGCTGGTAGATGAAGGCTCTGGTGAGGGATGATCAGGGTTTTTTTTATTTGAAGGCTGGTATGTGGAGAGCAGCTGTGCAAAGCTTTCTGAAAGCTCAAGGTGATCTATGACGTACGATGACCAGAGGTCCCCGCTTGTCAGGAAGAGTGCTGGTTTACACCTGTGGTTCCTACAGACTTATCCTGAGGGCTGCCCCCACGACTCTCATGACTGCCCCCATTTGAGGGATAAGCAGATGACCACCCTGTTGATGAAGGTACTGCCCGACGACAGTGGGCCCTCCCTACGAGGAAGACGGTTGCTCAAATACACCGAGGAGCCGATGCCAAGAACAGGGGCAGGATCCAGGCTTCCTGACACCAAACCCAGGCTCTATCTCAGGGAACATATTTCCTCTAAGTTGTTTCCTCATCAATTAATCACAAAAAACACTTTGGGAAATGGTAAAGATGCCCAAGTATGGTTTCTGCAAACCAGCACTTAACGATTTAGTCGAGGAGAAAAAGCACATTCAGATTCAATAATTAAACAGGGTCAGACAGATTCATAATCTGGTGCCAATTATGTGGTTCAAATGACCATTTCAAAAGGCATCAGAGGAAGAAAAAACCCTTAGTGGGCTTCAGACTTGAGGGAAGGGTTCTAGGAGATGATAGAACGTGAACTGCATCTTCAAAGGGAAGAAAGGAGAAAAGAAAACAAGATATTTTTCTTTTTTTAAAAAAGAGAGAGGAATAAACCACTTAAGTGGTTCTTTGAGCACCACGACTTCATAGTCCAGAAGATTTAACAAGAAGATGAAACCAACACGAACGGTCAATGTGTCCTTCCCGAAATCTTACTGTGATTTAAGGCAGAGCAGTCATCAGCCTGGGGTGTCTTGCAAGCAGAGGAGCGCTGGCTGCCAGATGACAGTGCTCCTCCCTATGATGTGGTGAGAGGGGGGCGGCCACCCTGACTTCCATCCTCAGCTTTCGCACTAACTGGCTGTGCGTCTGTGGACAAGTGGTTTCATCAGTTGTGAGCCTCAGTTCCCTTAAATAAAATGCTACGGTCAAATGAAGTGACCTCTAAGAATCTTCCGGTCTCTGGTCCTTTACACTCAATTCCAGGTCTTATTTAGTTTTAGTTTAAATGAGTGGGTCTAGATTGAGCTCAACAGTGGATGTGAGCGTTCATTTCTGCCAAAATGGCAACCACTGGGCTGATCCCATGGGTTCCTTTCCATGACAAAGGTATGAAATGCTCCAGAAAAATAAAGATGCTGAACCTGGAAGGAAAGAAGAAAGGGAGAAAAGTATGGGCTCCTGAAATGAAGAAAAATGGAAGCCAGACCTTTAAAACAAAGTTTTAAAGTGTCCAAGGGAGTTTCCGATGCACACCAGTGTTGATGGGGACCTGGGGACAGTGATTGGATTCTAATGCCCATGAAGAGATGTGGCCTTGGTGCTACATGAGGTGGGGGAGGGCGGTGGAACTGAGCCCTGTCATAAATCTGGCAGTCACCCTGTCCATGAAAAGGGGAAAGGCCCACTGTTCACAACCTCAAGATGAAGAGCAGATAATCGCCTTATGTCCAGATACTAGGGGGCCTCTGAGAAATCGAAACCCCAAACACGAACCACATTCAGTTGTAATATCAGAAGTCATATTATCTGGGTATCTGGGTATTGGCAAGAAATGAATATAAGCACATTTCCAGGATCCTCAGAATGCCTTCGATCACCAGAAGAAATAAATATGTGACCATTACTTAGAGACAATTTCACAGTTCAGGACTCACAAGATCCCCACAGAAAAGAAATCTCAGTGAAGATGAACCTGCTTACACACATGCACACACACACACCCCCACAGAAGAGTTCACTGCCATGAGGAACTGTCATAAAGAGAATTTATTTTACTAAAATCTAAGAAACGGAAAAATGCTACAATCTAAAATGGACTACAAAGTAATATTTCTTAAAATTATTAAAGTGATAAAAAAAAAAGGCTAAAACCATAATGGAACAATAGGAGTAAATAAAGAAAAAGAAAATAGCACACTTGAAAAAGAACAAAAGAGAACTCATAAAAATAACTTAATGGAAAAGTCAGACAGTAGAGTGGCACAGATACAGAATTAGCGAACTAGAGAAAGACTTGAGGAAATCAACCACAACGTACCTCAGGATTTCCAAGTAAAAACGCAGACATGAACACACCCCATCTAACACCAGTGTCTCTGAAACCTCAGTAAAACTAGGAAAAGTGACCATTTAATAGACACAAACCCAGAAGGACAAGGAGAACCAGTGAAGGGACAGCCTCAGTAAGATCTCGAGCAACAGGATGGCAAACAGGTGGGCAAGTGGCAACAGAACCAGCAGAACAGAGGAGGCAGGATCCGAAACTAGGAATGAGCAGAGTTAGGAACGAAGTCACAGATGCTCAGAGGGTCCAGGAACAGGCAGCACTAGTTACCTTGGGAACTGGAAAGGGAGGAGAAAGGAGGATTGATCACGTGAGCAGACGGGATGGAAGTCATTTAAGAACCAGTTCGACTTCCCTGGTGGCTCAGACGGTAAAGGATCTGCCTGCAATGCAGGAGATCTGGGTTCAATCCCTGGCTCAGGAAGATGCCCTGGGGAAGGGAATGGCAGCTCACTCCAGGATCCTTGCCTGAGAAATCCCGTGGACAGAGGAGCCAACGAGTTGGACACGACTGAGTGATGAACATTTTCACGGTTCAATTCCCAGTTCCTCAGATCTCCTCCCCAGGTCTACCCTGCTCTATCCCAACTAGGAAAACTGGAGGTGTGGTCTCCGGAGACAAGGTTCCTGGATTAAGAGATGCCATATAAAAATAAAACAGAAAATATGCATGTGGAATGCTGGCCCCTCTAGTCTCCTGCTCAGCTCAGCTCTCAGCCCTGGAGAAGCCAGAGCTTCACCTTCCAGAGGAGTTTGGAAGGATGCTCCTGGGGAATCTGACCATCTCTAGGTCTAGGAGGAGTATTTTAAAAATCTAAGAAACGGAAAATGCTACAATCTAAAATGGACTACAAAGTAATATTTCTTAAAATTATTAAAGTGATAAAAAAAAAAGGCTAAAACCATAATGGAACAATAGGAGTAAATAAAGAAAAAGAAAATAGCACACTTGAAAAAGAACAAAAGAGAACTCATAAAAATAACTTAATGGAAAAGTCAGACAGTAGAGTGGCACAGATACAGAATTAGCGAACTAGAGAAAGACTTGAGGAAATCAACCACAACGTACCTCAGGATTTCCAAGTAAAAACGCAGACATGAACACACCCCATCTAACACCAGTGTCTCTGAAACCTCAGTAAAACTAGGAAAAGTGACCATTTAATAGACACAAACCCAGAAGGACAAGGAGAACCAGTGAAGGGACAGCCTCAGTAAGATCTCGAGCAACAGGATGGCAAACAGGTGGGCAAGTGGCAACAGAACCAGCAGAACAGAGGAGGCAGGATCCGAAACTAGGAATGAGCAGAGTTAGGAACGAAGTCACAGATGCTCAGAGGGTCCAGGAACAGGCAGCACTAGTTACCTTGGGAACTGGAAAGGGAGGAGAAAGGAGGATTGATCACGTGAGCAGACGGGATGGAAGTCATTTAAGAACCAGTTCGACTTCCCTGGTGGCTCAGACGGTAAAGGATCTGCCTGCAATGCAGGAGATCTGGGTTCAATCCCTGGCTCAGGAAGATGCCCTGGGGAAGGGAATGGCAGCTCACTCCAGGATCCTTGCCTGAGAAATCCCGTGGACAGAGGAGCCAACGAGTTGGACACGACTGAGTGATGAACATTTTCACGGTTCAATTCCCAGTTCCTCAGATCTCCTCCCCAGGTCTACCCTGCTCTATCCCAACTAGGAAAACTGGAGGTGTGGTCTCCGGAGACAAGGTTCCTGGATTAAGAGATGCCATATAAAAATAAAACAGAAAATATGCATGTGGAATGCTGGCCCCTCTAGTCTCCTGCTCAGCTCAGCTCTCAGCCCTGGAGAAGCCAGAGCTTCACCTTCCAGAGGAGTTTGGAAGGATGCTCCCTGGGGAATCTGACCATCTCTGTAGGTTCCTCAGGAGGAGACATAAGGGGCTGATATGAGGAGTCCCCAACAAATGGCATTAACATATTATTCTATGCTAATGTGCAAAGTCGACAAACCCCACACATCCTCGGAGCTTCCAATAAACTTATGAATTCTTCACTTTTTAATATGACCAGACACACACGGATTACCAGGCATACACGGAAGCCTCCACAGGCAAGACAGAGTTCAAGACAAACAGAAAACGGTATCATAGAGGAAACAGAGGCCATGAGGGAGAAGAAAATTTCAAAAGAGAATAACTTTTTTTCCAGAAGGCTGAGAAAATGTCATACACGTGAAAACAGAACAGAATGCTAAAAAAAAAAAGAGAGAGAGAAAACTATTTATAGAGGAAAAGAGGAAATTTCAAACAATAACAGAAATGAAGACCCAATAGACAGGTTGGAAATTGAAGAAATCGCTCCCCACCCAAAAGAGCAAAAGATAAAAGAGATGGAAAACAGGAGGAAATTAGAAGACTGGTCTAGAAAGTATGACACCCACATAATAGGAGTTTTGGAAAGAAAGATGAGCTACCAGAAGCAAATTCGACAGCTTGAAAGAACATGCTGGTTGTTCAGTGCACTAGATGAAAACAGACTCCCACATAGGAAAGTTATTGTGAAATTCAGAATACTGGGGAAAGGAAAAGATTCTACAAGGTCCCAGGGGAAAGAAAAAAGGTCAGGTACAAAGCATCAAGAGTCAGAAGGGTTTCACCCCTCTAGCAGCAACACGGAGGTAGCAGACAATAGGGCAATGCCTTCACACTTCTTAAGATAACTTGGGTCTGACCTAGAACTCTTTGTACAAGACAGACAAGCCTTCCGGTGAGATGATAAAGACCTTCAGGGGACTTCCCTGGCGCTCCAGTGGCTAAGACCTGCGTTCCCAGTGCAGGGCACCTGGATTCCACTGCTGTCAGGGAACTAGATCCCATGTGCCGACTCGAAGTTCAGAGACCCTGCATGCCACACTTAAGACCTGGTGCAGCCAAATAAATACATACATAATAATTTTAAAAATAAGTAAACTACTTTCAGACTTGTAAAGTGTGGGTCTCTCTCTCTTGGATCCATTTTAGAAAGGCTCCTTATAAACTGGGAGCCACAGAAATGTGAGTGGAAAAAGAGGAAATTTTCAGTGATCTGGGACCTGAGTAAAGCAGAGGGGGTGCTGTGGTGAGGGGTGCTGAGTGGACCCCTGGATTGAGAAAAACACATGGTGAGAGCCGCCCCACCAGGGTGTGGGCTGTAATTCTGATCCTGCTGGGGACGTGCTCACTCAAACAATGAAGTAAATCAAGAAAGGGCATCCAACTCAAAGGTCAAGGAAAGTTCTAGAATACCACGGAAGAGACATCTCAGCATGCAGCTGTGCAATAGGCCAGATGAAAGGAAAATGGAAGTCTCCAGGAGGGATGCTACCAAGAAAAGCAGGACAGATGGATTTCTGATATGACCCGCCTTGTAGGGAAGAGAGCAGAGAGAGTGTAAGAGGCACAGGACGGGACCTCTTCTCCAAGAACACTAGAGAAAGAAAAGAAAACAACAAGGCATGTTAACATATGACATCACTTACGTATGGCATCTTTAAAAAGGGCAAAACCAAACTTAGTTTCAGAACAGTAGAGTCACTGATGCAGAAAGCAAATGTATGGTTCCCAGGGGAGAGGGGGTGAGGGATCAACTGGGAGATTAGCATTGACATACACCCACTATTCCATATAAAACAAACAACTGATGACCTACCACAGAGCACAACCCTCCACAATGGACTATATGGGAAGAGAACACTAGAAAAGAGTGTGTGTATTTATGTGTATATACACACACAGAGATCTATATATAATCAATCCACTTTGCTGGTCACCTACAACTAACCCAACACTGTAAATCAACTATACTCCAATACAGTTTTTCTTAAAAAGACAGATAAAATAAAAAGTTTAACTGCCAATGCTATTCCTACAGGCCATCTAGTGAAAACACCAGCAACTGATTTAACCTCTTATTGCAATATAATTATATTGAGAGAACAGGATTGGGAAAGCAATGGATATGGTTATGTAAGAGAACTAAATCTATTTTTATAACAGGAAGTTAAGACATCATGGGTGAAATTGATAAAAGATCACAGCATACACATTATTTAGAAATGCCAAAAGTGTGTGAAAGTCATAGTTGCTCAGTCCTGTCCAACTGTTTGTGACCCCATGGACTGTAGCCCATCAGGCTCCTCTGTCTGTGGGATTCTCCAGGCAAGAAGACTGGAGTGAGTAGTTATTTCCTTCTCCAGGACATCTTCCTGACCCAGAGATCGAACCCCTGTGTCCTGCACTGCAGGCAGATTCTTTACCATCTAAACCACCAGGGGAGGCCCTAAAAAGGGCCCGGGGTCAAAAGCTAAAATAAGGAAAGTGATGTTCCTTGAGAAGTGGGGGCTGGGAGAAGTAGGGTGGGGTTGAATTTGTTCCCATAGAAATTAAGGAACCAGCACATAAGTAAATATGTATGAGGATGTTTTTATCTACACTGTTTGTGTAGACATAAAACTGAAAATGACCTCAATGTTCATCAATAGTGGAACAGCTGAATAAACTGCACTTAGGGCCATACTATGGAATTGACTTAGATATCTTTTTTAATCAGTTAAACTTGTATCTACTTATCTGGATGATATCCTCAATGTACTATTAAGAGAGAAAGTCAAGCTGGAAAGTAATGCAAATGGCGTGCTCAGTTTTTGCAAACAACAGCAAAACACTTATTTAATTTACTGCACTATATATGTGCTTATACATGAGCTTGGAAACACATATGGAAGGACGCATACCAGCTTACCAGAAAAAATATAGACCACGGGAAAATAGAGAGGTGGGCAATAAGAAAAACAGTATGAAGAAGAGACGAACAAGGTCAAGGAGCTCAGGTGTTTTCAGGCCATGAGCCACCTTTCTCTTTGTCTGGCCCAGCAATAAACCTTTCTCTGCTAACAAAAAAAAAAAAGAAGAAGAAGAGGAACAAGATTTAATAACATATAACAGATTAAAAAAAAAGATACTAAAGAAAACTGGGAGGAACAATACTCAGAGATATAATAGAATTTTTTCAAAATCAGTAAACTATGACAATATAATTATATTGAGAGAACAGGATTGGGAAAGCAATGGATATGGTTATGTAAGAGAACTAAATCTATTTTTATAACAGGAAGTTAAGACATCATGGGTGAAATTGATAAAAGATCACAGCATACACATTATTTAGAAATGCCAAAAGTGTGTGAAAGTCATAGTTGCTCAGTCCTGTCCAACTGTTTGTGACCCCATGGACTGTAGCCCATCAGGCTCCTCTGTCTGTGGGATTCTCCAGGCAAGAAGACTGGAGTGAGTAGTTATTTCCTTCTCCAGGACATCTTCCTGACCCAGAGATCGAACCCCTGTGTCCTGCACTGCAGGCAGATTCTTTACCATCTAAACCACCAGGGGAGGCCCTAAAAGGCCGGAGTCAAAAGCTAAAATAAGGAAAGTGATGTTCCTTGAGAAGTGGGGGCTGGGAGAAGTAGGGTGGGGTTGAATTTGTTCCCATAGAAATTAAGGAACCAGCACATAAGTAAATATGTATGAGGATGTTTTTATCTACACTGTTTGTGTAGACATAAAACTGAAAATGACCTCAATGTTCATCAATAGTGGAACAGCTGAATAAACTGCACTTAGGGCCATACTATGGAATTGACTTAGATATCTTTTTTAATCAGTTAAACTTGTATCTACTTATCTGGATGATATCCTCAATGTACTATTAAGAGAGAAAGTCAAGCTGGAAAGTAATGCAAATGGCGTGCTCAGTTTTTGCAAACAACAGCAAAACACTTATTTAATTTACTGCACTATATATGTGCTTATACATGAGCTTGGAAACACATATGGAAGGACGCATACCAGCTTACCAGAAAAAATATAGACCACGGGAAAATAGAGAGGTGGGCAATAAGAAAAACAGTATGAAGAAGAGACGAACAAGGTCAAGGAGCTCAGGTGTTTTCAGGCCATGAGCCACCTTTCTCTTTGTCTGGCCCAGCAATAAACCTTTCTCTGCTAACAAAAAAAAAAAAGAAGAAGAAGAGGAACAAGATTTAATAACATATAACAGATTAAAAAAAAAGATACTAAAGAAAACTGGGAGGAACAATACTCAGAGATATAATAGAATTTTTTCAAAATCAGTAAATCTCAGGAATCTTTAGAGTCAAGAGACCTACTGAACCCCAAACAAGACTGTGGTGAAACAGCAGATCATCAAAGACAGGAACAAAAAGAAAAACAAAGATCTTTAAAATAATCAGAGGAAAAAAACTTCTAAACAAACGACAGACCAACGTTGACTACACCTTGTCAGTTATAAATGTCAGAAGACAATGAGATAATATTTTCAAATGCTAAGGGAAAAATATGTATATAGAATTCTATACCTGGAAAATTATATTCAAGACTAAGGGTGAATTAAAGATACTTTTGGATAGAGACTGACAGAGATCGTTTCATATTCGCAAGTCCTTGAAGAAAGAACCACTCAAAGATGCATTTCAGTAAGAAGGCATCTACACTGAGTCAGGGGCAACAGAAGCCCAGAAGCAATGCCAGGGAGATTTACTGAAAGTCTACTCTGTGCTTCATGCCAGGCAGCATTCCAAGTGATTCACAATTGAATTGGGATTCAAATTAAGGCACTCTGGTTCTGAATTTCATAGTCATACCCACAATGTACATAAAATGGCATCCATTTTGATAAGTTTTAAAAAGTAGATTTGTAAAAAAAAAAAAAACTGTATACCAAACAGATAGAAGAAAAATGACAGATGAAAAAAATAGCCGAAAGCAGCCTATCAGAATACAAGAGAGAGAAAACCTGGGTTAAAGATTAATGCTGTAAGGAATCTACAGTATAGTAGTGTTTGGGAAGCAAATAGAGATGCAGATAACATGTGAATTTTAGGCTTTGAAACAAATATAATTTTTAAGGTTTAAGGATAATAGCTCAGATACAGAATAAAACATTACAAATCAAGGGGAAAATAGTAATAGTTGTTTTAACAGTAATAGTTGTTATCACAGTTTTATATTTTTGTGTTTGCGAGGCAAGATGAGGGAGAAACTTGCCACAGGAGAAGGGTAGGGGAGAGTGTGGAGTCCCCAGTAAGAGGCAAAAAGGTGTCTGCTGGACCCATCACTGAATGAGAAGGTCAAAACACACCATAGCTTTCGTTCTCCCCTGGGATTCTTAGGCGCCTTGAAGTTCTTCAGGAAGACATCACAGAACACAGCGCAAGCCTTGTGGATCTCCATCTCCTCACTGGGGTCCTGCCGCTCTGCTTCCCTGTAGAAGCCTTCCAGCTTGGTGGGAAGGGTGCTGCCCAGCTCCAACGCCTTCTCTAACACGCGTCCCGTCTTCAGTCTGAGGAGTTTGCAGCTGCAGCCAGGTGGTGGCCAGGCTGACTGCCCAAGCAACATCGTGGCCCCTGGCTTCAGGCACGGCGGGAGGACGGCAGGCCTCTCCTTACCACTCACGAGGCCACCAGGAGGGCCGCTGCCTTCATCTTCCCCTTTGGCCATTTCATCTCTATCCTCCTTCTCCTGCCATTTCTCCCATTTCTCCTCTTTCTTCTGGGCTGGAGAGGCACCAGGATGTCCCACAGACTCTTCAGACAGCTCAGGTTAACTTCTTAAGAGCCGGTTCCCTCAAGAATGCGTCCAGCTCAAAAATCTTGTGGACACAATGCCCATGCAGGTTCTGTCTTTCGTACTGGGCTGGGATCCTGAGCACAGCTATGGCCGGGGCCGGGTAGGGTGGTATGCTGCTAAGGCGGGCTCCTCTGTCCATGGGATTTCCCAAGCAAGAATACCGGAGTGGGTTGTCATTTCCTTCTCCAAGGAATCTTCCCGACCCAGGGATCGAACCCGCATCTCCTACACCAGCAGGCGGCTTCTTTTATCACTGAGCCAGCAGGGAAGCCCCAGCCAGGGGCCTGCTCCCACACAAACGCATGAAAGAGGAAGCCAAATCAACAGGAAAACTCAAGTAATCTAACAGAAGACAGGATGGGAAGGAAAAATAAGTAAAGAAGCTGCATGGCAGATAGAAAACATTTGAATTCCTCGTTAATCCCAAAGATATGACTTATCATAAATGTAACTGTCTTAAACTAATTCATTAAATTCTCAGACTGAATTTTTAAGACTTGAGCTGTTTATAAGCCTAAAACATGTCACCAGAAGGATAAACATGAAAAAAATTATTCAAATAATATGTTTTTACAAATCATAAATGTTCAATAAATACATATTTTAATTGAATGACTCCATTAATATGACAAAATATCCTTTATAGCCAAAAGCACTTGGGGGAGATAAAGATGATCACTCCTTAATGATAAAAAGATTCATTTAACAGCATTCCTTCCATATACCTAATCACAGTGTCAAATACACACAGCAAAACTGATCTAATACATGCAGATAATAAATTCAAAAGTATAGTGAGAGATTTTACAACATATCTCTATGAAATCAATAGACCAAGCTAAGAAAAACAGAATAAATTTAAATAATGCATATTACAAAACGTCATTTAATGGATAGAAACAGAAGTCTTTACGCAATAAATAATGAAAACACGTGAAATGTTTACAAAACTTAACCAGGTTCTAGGCCACAAAGCAAGTCTCAACAAATTTCAAAGAACTGCTAACATTCAGACCACACTCATCAACCAAAATACAATAAGAGTTGAAATCAATAACAAAACCACAGCCCCAAACCCCAGTACATCTTGAAATTTCAAAAACATGCTGCTAAAGTATTGAATAAAGTTGAAATGAAAGTAACAAACTATTTGGAACTGAACAATAGTTAAAACCCTAGACGTAAGTAGAAGGAATGTTTAGCATTAAATGCAATGATCAGAAAAGAAGAAAAAAATTGATTAAGAAAATAAAAAAGTTAAGCAATAAAGTAAACTCAGAGACAACAGGAGAAAATCCTTTTTCTACAAATGGATAAATGTGTAATATGAAGCCAATAATAAAAATAAGAATAAATCAACAGAGTAAAAGCAAAGAAACAACACTTATAGAAACAGAGCAAATGTGAATTCTTTAAGAATACTAATAACATAGGTAGATATTCAACAAGAATGAGAAAGAGAAACAAAAGAAGGCATAAATAAACACTATTAGGCATGAAAAGGAGTCCTAACTACATAGGAAAGTTTTCTTTGTGAGAATGTAACTTTCTAATTCAAAGCAATAAAACTAAAGGCAGATGGAATGGAAAATCTCCTAGGAAAGTAAGTTAACAACACACACACACACATACACTAAAGAAAACAGTAAAAGAACAAAAGTTCCTGAATGTATTTTCATAAGTTCAGTCTAAAGCTATGTTTCTGAAGTAGATAGTGCAAAACAAGAAAGCAATAGGTCAATCTTAGTTAAAAACATCAATGCTGGGCTTCCCCTGGTGGTCCAGTGGATAAGGACACCGCCTTGCAGTGTGAGGGGCACCGGTTGGATCCCTGGCCGCGGCAGGACTGATGTGTCCAATCACCGAGCCGGAGCTCTGGAGCGCATGCGCCCAGAGCCGGTGCTCTGCAGCGACAGACGCCACCGCGATGGGAGGCCCACAGGAGCCAAAGAACAAAGACGGATGAACACAGAGAAAGGAAAGACCAATATAAGTGGCCCGCCCGCTCCGCCCGCTCCCCTCCCTCCCCAACCCGACCCCCGCCCAAAATAAATAAATAAATAAATCTTTAAAAAAAAAAAAATCAATGCAAAAAGCTGAAATAAAATATTAGCAAACATACCCAGTATAGTGTGTGTATAGATGCATATTTATTTTAAAATACATATTTTTGATATTATATACATCATGTATCACATACATCAGGATCACATGTATCATATTTTTAACATGGTAAATATATAGTGTGCATGTGCATGTGTATGTCTGTGTTCATGACGATCAGTAACGTTCACCCTAGAAGTCCAAGGAAGATTCAACATTAGGAAGTCTTACTGTAGTTCACCATACTGACACATTAAGGACATGTTTTGTGTACAAAGTAAACTCAGAGACAACAGGAGAAAATCCTTTTTCTACAAATGGATAAATGTGTAATATGAAGCCAATAATAAAAATAAGAATAAATCAACAGAGTAAAAGCAAAGAAACAACACTTATAGAAACAGAGCAAATGTGAATTCTTTAAGAATACTAATAACATAGGTAGATATTCAACAAGAATGAGAAAGAGAAACAAAAGAAGGCATAAATAAACACTATTAGGCATGAAAAGGAGTCCTAACTACATAGGAAAGTTTTCTTTGTGAGAATGTAACTTTCTAATTCAAAGCAATAAAACTAAAGGCAGATGGAATGGAAAATCTCCTAGGAAAGTAAGTTAACAACACACACACACACATACACTAAAGAAAACAGTAAAAGAACAAAAGTTCCTGAATGTATTTTCATAAGTTCAGTCTAAAGCTATGTTTCTGAAGTAGATAGTGCAAAACAAGAAAGCAATAGGTCAATCTTAGTTAAAAACATCAATGCTGGGCTTCCCCTGGTGGTCCAGTGGATAAGGACACCGCCTTGCAGTGTGAGGGGCACCGGTTGGATCCCTGGCCGCGGCAGGACTGATGTGTCCAATCACCGAGCCGGAGCTCTGGAGCGCATGCGCCCAGAGCCGGTGCTCTGCAGCGACAGACGCCACCGCGATGGGAGGCCCACAGGAGCCAAAGAACAAAGACGGATGAACACAGAGAAAGGAAAGACCAATATAAGTGGCCCGCCCGCTCCGCCCGCTCCCCTCCCTCCCCAACCCGACCCCCGCCCAAAATAAATAAATAAATAAATCTTTAAAAAAAAAAAAATCAATGCAAAAAGCTGAAATAAAATATTAGCAAACATACCCAGTATAGTGTGTGTATAGATGCATATTTATTTTAAAATACATATTTTTGATATTATATACATCATGTATCACATACATCAGGATCACATGTATCATATTTTTAACATGGTAAATATATAGTGTGCATGTGCATGTGTGTATGTCTGTGTTTATGATGATCAGTAAAGTTTACCCTAGAAGTTCAAGGAAGATTCAACATTAGGAAGTCTTACTGTAGTTCACCATACTGACACATTAAGGAAAAACTAATCATCACAATAGATGCAGAAAAAAAATTATAAAATTTAGTGCCCATTACTAAGCAGTTTCTGCTAAGAACCAACAGTAAACTTTAGGAACATATTTCCTTTAAAGGCAGGAACTACACAAACAGGCATTTTCTGTATCACCATTCCACTTATTGCTGTGTGAGGTATCTGGCTGATACAATAGAACAAGAAAAGAAGAGTAAGAGAAATGAAGAGTTGAAACAAAAAAAGAAAAAAGCATCATTTGCACATAAGACAGTCCACCTAGAGCCCAAGAGAAACTAGAAACAATTACAAGTCATAAGAAAGCTTTGCGAGAATACTGGAGCCAAGATTAATAATATTGTACAAACATCCATGGCATCCTTATCAGCAAGAGCTAATTTGAAAATGTAACTTTCAAAAGATCTCATTAGCAACAGCAATAAGTTATGACAAACCCAGGAATGAGTCAAAAGAAAGGGGTGCGAGAGTTAAATGAAGACAAAGGATGACACTTCACTGGGGTGCTCTGTGACAATTAAGAGGCATAGGATGAGGTGGAAGGTGGGAGGGAGGGTCAAGGGGGAGGAGACATATGCAGACCTGTGGGTGATTCATGCTGACCTACGGCAGAAACCAACACAATATGGTATAGCAGGTATCTTCCAGTTCAAACTAAATTTAAATTAAAAAAAAAAAAAACTTAAGAAAACTTCACTGAAAGTCCTAAGATCTAAATAAAAAGAGATGTATCTCATGCTCACAGATGAAAAGATTCAACACTGACAGCACTTCCTTCTAAGTTAATACCGAAATCAAACATAATTCATATTAAAGTCCTGGAAAGGTTTTTCATGACCATTTTTAGATAGTTTGAAAATTCATGTAGAAGAATTAGGGTCAAAAAACAGACAAGAGGGCTTCCCTGGTGGTCCAGTGGGTAAAGAATCCACCTTGCAGGGCAAGGGGCGCCGGTTCGATCCCTGGCCTGGGAAGATCCCACGTGCCGCGGAGCAGCTGGACCCATGTGTCCAATTAGGAGCCAGTGCTCTAAAGCGCATGTGCCCAGAGCCGGCGCTCTGCAGCAAGAGAGGCCACTGCAATGGGAGGCCCACACAGGCCGAAGACTAAGGATGGATGAAAATAAATAAATGGAAAACCAATAAAAGAGGCCAAAATCAAAGACAAAACCAAAAAAATCCAGTCAAGACAGTACTGAAAAACTGTAAGATGAATACTTGTGCTACCAGCCATCCAGACATTGGATTCAAGCTTTATAATTAAGACACAATGGGTGCAGCTATAGGTAACTAGACCAGCATAATGGAAAGAGCCCCTCTATACACAGGAACAGGAGTTGTACCAGCAGTAACATTATAAAAACTGTGGGAAATGACTGAACTATGTATTAACTGGTCCTGAGACACTCTGTTATTCACAGGGAAAAAATAGATCTCTAACTCACGCTAGATCAAAACATGAATTCCAAGAGAATTACAGTTAAGCTCTAAAATATTTAGGAAAAAATATAGACACTATTTTTAAAATCCCAGACTAGGGAATGACGCACTGGCACAAATCATAAAGCAAAAAAGGAAGAAAATGTTGACCCAATTTGATTTTAAAACTTATGTGACAAAAGACATCAAAAAACAAAGGCTAAAGGCAAGATACAGAAAGAGTAGACTTTTTTTTTAAAGTATCCAGGGTATACACTGAATGTTTGATAAACTTCAAGAAGAAAAAAACACTACAAAAAATGAGCAAAACCTATACACTGATAATACATAGAAAAACAAACCCAAATGACCAACAGTCATGAGAAAGAAAAGTATAAATCACGAAAGTCCTAAGATAAATAAAAAGATGTATCTCATGCTCACAGATGAAAAGATTCAACACTGACAGCACTTCCTTCTAAGTTAATACCGAAATCAAACATAATTCATATTAAAGTCCTGGAAAGGTTTTTCATGACCATTTTTAGATAGTTTGAAAATTCATGTAGAAGAATTAGGGTCAAAAAACAGACAAGAGGGCTTCCCTGGTGGTCCAGTGGGTAAAGAATCCACCTTGCAGGGCAAGGGGCGCCGGTTCGATCCCTGGCCTGGGAAGATCCCACGTGCCGCGGAGCAGCTGGACCCATGTGTCCAATTAGGAGCCAGTGCTCTAAAGCGCATGTGCCCAGAGCCGGCGCTCTGCAGCAAGAGAGGCCACTGCAATGGGAGGCCCACACAGGCCGAAGACTAAGGATGGATGAAAATAAATAAATGGAAAACCAATAAAAGAGGCCAAAATCAAAGACAAAACCAAAAAAATCCAGTCAAGACAGTACTGAAAAACTGTAAGATGAATACTTGTGCTACCAGCCATCCAGACATTGGATTCAAGCTTTATAATTAAGACACAATGGGTGCAGCTATAGGTAACTAGACCAGCATAATGGAAAGAGCCCCTCTATACACAGGAACAGGAGTTGTACCAGCAGTAACATTATAAAAACTGTGGGAAATGACTGAACTATGTATTAACTGGTCCTGAGACACTCTGTTATTCACAGGGAAAAAATAGATCTCTAACTCACGCTAGATCAAAACATGAATTCCAAGAGAATTACAGTTAAGCTCTAAAATATTTAGGAAAAAATATAGACACTATTTTTAAAATCCCAGACTAGGGAATGACGCACTGGCACAAATCATAAAGCAAAAAAGGAAGAAAATGTTGACCCAATTTGATTTTAAAACTTATGTGACAAAAGACATCAAAAAACAAAGGCTAAAGGCAAGATACAGAAAGAGTAGACTTTTTTTTTAAAGTATCCAGGGTATACACTGAATGTTTGATAAACTTCAAGAAGAAAAAAACACTACAAAAAATGAGCAAAACCTATACACTGATAATACATAGAAAAACAAACCCAAATGACCAACAGTCATGAGAAAGAAAAGTATAAATCACCAGAAAGCATAAGTCAATCTCTACTGAATTATACGAACAAGTATAATTCAATACCACAACAAGATACATTTCAATCTATCTTATTATAAGCAAAATGTGAAAGGCCGATAATGCCAAGAGGTGGAGAAGATGCAGAGCAACAACAGCTCATACATGGATCTGGAAGCATAAACTGAGAGCAGTTCACCAACATCTATTTAAGTGGACAAAGTCTGTCCCTTAAGACCCCAAAATCCATGTCTGCATCTATACCAATGCAGGAGCCTCGGGTTCAAACCGTGGGTCGGGAAAATGCCCTGGAAAAGGAACTGGCACTCCAGTACTCTTGCCGGGAGAACGTCACGGACAGAGTCGTCTGGCGGAATGGACTACCGTCCATGGGGTCACAAAAGAGTGAAACACAATTGAGCAACTAAACAACAAAGTTGCTTTACAGTGTTGTCTTAATTTCTGCTGCACAGCAAAGTGAGTGAGCTATACGTGTACATATAGCCCCTCTCTTTCTGGATTTCCTTCCCATTTAGGTCGCTGCAGAGCACCGAGCGGAGTTCCCTGAGCTATACAGTCAGTTCTCATCAGTTATCTATTTTATACACAGTAGTGTGTCTATGTATAGCATAGTGTATGGCAGTGTGTATATATGTCAATCTCAATCTAATGACATGGATGGACTTAGAGTCTGTCATAAAGAATGAAGTGAATAGAAAAGGCAAAAAAAAAATTGTATATGAACACATACATTTGGAATCTAGACCTATGGTATAGATGAACTTAACTGCAAAGTAGAAACAGAGACACAGAGGTAGAGAACAAACGTACGGATACCAAGGCGGGTGGGGGAGGATGGATTCAAGTTACAGCTTAAAAGAATGTATGGATGCAGTATTTATTTTCCAGTTTCCCCACCTTTCTTTTTTTTTGTGAGGGGGTTGGAGTGGGGAGGGAGGGAGACGGCGGGCCACTTCTATTGGTCTTTCATTTGTCTGTTTTAATCCATCTTTGTTCTCTGGCCTGTGTGGGCCTCCCATCACAGTGGCCTCTGTTGTCACAGAGCACCGGCCCTGGGCACATGCACTCCAGAGCTCCGGCTCGGTAATTGGACACATTGGTCCAGCCGCTCTGCGGCACGTGGGATCTTCCCAGGCCAGGGATCGAACCAGCGCCCCTTGCACTGCAAGGTGGTGTCCCTATCCACTGGACCACCAGAGAAGCCCTCCCCCACCTTTCTCTGTAGATACACAGTTTTGCTAGAGTCTGGAGACCTGAAGAATAGTTTTGGTTCTAACAGTACTACACTGTGTGATACTGAGTGAACCACTGAACCACTCTGGGCCTTGGTGTGTTCATCTGTAAAATGGGGATAGTCAGCACTATGCCTTCAAGAGCATTCTAGAATTAGTCAGGTCTGAACTTGTTCCAACCCCACCACTGGCTCTGTAAGACTTCAGTCGATTTACTTAAACTCTCTAAGGGGCACTACCGTCATCTATAACATAGGAATAAAGATATTATTTAGCTCAGAAACTTGTTATAAGAATAAAACAAAATGAAAAACTCTTAGCACATGGTCAACAAAATAAAATTACAAAATCAAGAGAAGATGTGTGCCATGCATGTAACAGACAAGGGACTGGTATCAAGAATATAACACACACTCCAATAAATCAGAAAGGAAACAAACACACCAACAGAAAAATGGGCAACGGACAAAAAGAGAGAATTCACAGAGGAGGAAACCTGACTTAGTAACCAAACAAAAAGATGCTCAAACTCACCAGTAATCAGGAAATCACATCTGAAACCTATCCAGCCACCAGGGAGGCAACAGAAAAATTTTGATGTGGTAATGACCATATTGGCTAGAACACAGAGCAGAAGGAATTCCCAGACCACACCAGTGGTGAATCAGTACCATCACTTTGGAGAGTAATTTGGTGACATGTGGGGAAGCTGAAGATGTGCCAATTCTGCCACTTTGCTACTGGGTTGGGTGGGTTAAGTGGGTGGCTATCTATCTATCTATCTATCTATCTATCTACATCTCCAGGAGAAATTCAACTTTCCCACATGTAGGCAAAGAACATGTATATGTGTAATGCCAAAAAGTCAGAAACAGGTATAATATTCTTCAAACAGGCATTTTAAGAGTTAGAAACAGCTCTTTTTTTCTTCAATTATTGCTGCTTGAGAAATCCAGAAGAGCAATGTCTCCCTTGACACCCTCCACGAGGCAGTACAAAAAGTCCTGCATGGGAACCAGCGCCCTAAGATTCTGGAAATGGGGGTGGCGTTTCTGACCAGCCTGAACTATGACCCTCGAAAGGACAAATGCTTCTCAGGCACTATCAAGCTTACATCCACTCCCCGTCCAAGGTCTCCGTGTGACACTTTCTGAGGGACCAGCAGCACTGTGATGAGGCCACGGCTGTGGTGATCCCCCACACGGATACTGAGGCACTGAAGAACTCAACAAAGAATAAGAAGCCGGTCAAGAAGCTGGCCAAGAAGTATGATGCCTCCCTGATCAAGCAGCTTCTAAGAATCCTGGGTCCAGGCCTGAACAAGGCTGGCAGGTTCCCTTCCTTGCTGACCCACTATGAGAACATGGCGGCTCAAGCTGATGAGGTGAAGTTCCATGATCAAGTTTCAGATGAAGAAGGTGCTGTGTCTGGCAGTGGCTGCTGGCCACATGAAGACGACAGATGATGAGCTTGTGCACAACATCCACTTTGCTGTCAACGTCCTGGTGTACTGCTCAAGAAAAATCTGCAAGACAGGGCCTTGTACCCTAAGAGCACCATGGGCAAGCCCCAGTGTCCATAGTAAGGCACAGCTTAAACCATACTCCACCATCAAAAAAAAAAAGAAAAAAAGAGAGCAAGCACTAGAAACACCCGTAAAATGCTTCCTTTAGTAGAGTACTATGCAGCATGGAAGACAGTGGAAATGCAAGTACATGCTTTAGAGCAGATGAATTTTACCAATGTATGGTAGAACACAAAGTCAATGACATCACGTAGATAAAGTCTGAAAACACTTAGCAGTATACCTCTCTTCTATGGATACACATATATGTAAGAGATGCAATCAAGTACAGTAATAACAGACATCAAATTTCAAATTGATGGTGTGAAGCTCAGAGAACAGAAAGGGGGAACAGGACTAGTGAAGTTCTCTCTCTCTCTAAAGATCTGAGGCAAACATGGCATCAAGATAGGACAGAGTGGCAGGAGATACACATGCATTTGTTCTCTTGCTTGCTGTATTTCCTGTTCACTTGAAATATTTCACAATGTAAGAACCCCGTGTTCTGCATATTTTAAAGATATCGATCGATATTATCATTTGCTCCTAGGGGCCCCTATGGAAAATGTTCTTATGATCACTTGACAGATGATGAGAGAGGCAGGGCTGGGCGTAGTGGGCACGGGGCTTACTGTCCGTGGGTTCAAAGCCCTCACCACCAGACTGCGCTGCTGACTCCGTTCATTCAGTCATTTACACACACTGGGAACTGGAACCTTGTGCAAACGAGGGTGGGTGGATGAAGGGGAAGACAACCTCTTTCCTCTGAACAAACCATAGCCCGAGGTAGGGCAATGACATAACTTGATGCAGGTAGCCTCCTGATCAAGCAGCTTCTAAGAATCCTGGGTCCAGGCTGAACAAGGCTGGCAGGTTCCTTCCTTGCTGACCCACTATGAGAACATGGCGGCTCAAGCTGATGAGGTGAAGTTCCATGATCAAGTTTCAGATGAAGAAGGTGCTGTGTCTGGCAGTGGCTGCTGGCCACATGAAGACGACAGATGATGAGCTTGTGCACAACATCCACTTTGCTGTCAACGTCCTGGTGTACTGCTCAAGAAAAATCTGCAAGACAGGGCCTTGTACCCTAAGAGCACCATGGGCAAGCCCCAGTGTCCATAGTAAGGCACAGCTTAAACCATACTCCACCATCATAAAAAAAGAAAAAAAGAGAGCAAGCACTAGAAACACCCGTAAAATGCTTCCTTTAGTAGAGTACTATGCAGCATGGAAGACAGTGGAAATGCAAGTACATGCTTTAGAGCAGATGAATTTTACCAATGTATGGTAGAACACAAAGTCAATGACATCACGTAGATAAAGTCTGAAAACACTTAGCAGTATACCTCTCTTCTATGGATACACATATATGTAAGAGATGCAATCAAGTACAGTAATAACAGACATCAAATTTCAAATTGATGGTGTGAAGCTCAGAGAACAGAAAGGGGGAACAGGACTAGTGAAGTTCTCTCTCTCTCTAAAGATCTGAGGCAAACATGGCATCAAGATAGGACAGAGTGGCAGGAGATACACATGCATTTGTTCTCTTGCTTGCTGTATTTCCTGTTCACTTGAAATATTTCACAATGTAAGAACCCCGTGTTCTGCATATTTTAAAGATATCGATCGATATTATCATTTGCTCCTAGGGGCCCCTATGGAAAATGTTCTTATGATCACTTGACAGATGATGAGAGAGGCAGGGCTGGGCGTAGTGGGCACGGGGCTTACTGTCCGTGGGTTCAAAGCCCTCACCACCAGACTGCGCTGCTGACTCCGTTCATTCAGTCATTTACACACACTGGGAACTGGAACCTTGTGCAAACGAGGGTGGGTGGATGAAGGGGAAGACAACCTCTTTCCCTCTGGAACAAACCATAGCCCGAGGTAGGGCAATGACATAACTTGATCAAAAAAAAAGGGGGAAGAAGTCAGGCTGCCCGGGTCATCTGACAACTTTTCAATGAATCTGTAACTTGCTTGCGGGGGTGCTGACCATCCCCCTGTGCATCTGCCGAGGAAGCGGAAGGGGCCAGAGGAAGTGAAAAAAAGTGACCTCAGTCCCTTTAGAGGACACCACTCTGCTTCCAGAGCAGCAGCCTTGCAAGGGCAGGAGGCCGTGCTGGCAGCCGGAGGCCGGAAGTCTGATCCAGGACTGGCCCCTCACACTCTCTGGCTTTCAGCTCGTCTTATTTATAAAACCGAGGAGCTGAGCTACCCTCTTGAGGCCAGGGAAGTTCTAGAGTCTCTCTCTCTTCTAGGTTTCCGGAGGTTTTCCTTCAAACCCGGATCTCTTAAAATCCAAAAGAGGAGCTTCGTATGTACTATGTGCACGTGGGTGTGCGAGGCTCCTTCCTGCACAAGTCACAGCAATGTCCTTTCCTCCTGGTGACAGACACAAAACGCCGGGGTGAAGGGGTACAGGGAGGATGGTAACCACATCGAGAAGTCTCAGGAACACTCCTCCTCCGCCTGCCCTCGGCACCAGCCCCACCCATGGGTTCTGGGGACTGCTGTGCGCGGAGGTCAGCGTGATTGCAGCTCCAGGAAGCAGCAACGCACGGGCTCCATCCCACCCTCGGAATAACACGCGCTGTGGGCAGGAGGGGCGGTCCCCCCAACCACCGAGCCCCTGAAGCAGAACCACAGGCACACATCAGGCTGGAAAGAAAGAATTTCCTGACCGTGGGAACTGCCAAAGAGGAGGGTGGGTAAGCAAGGGAGGTTCCAGACTCTTCTCTGGAGATCTTTAAACACCCGAGACGACCTGACTCCTCCGAGACGGTATTTTTTTACCGTCCTGAAGGAAGTTGCTGGTGTCTATCCTCCCAGGCATCGCTGGTCCTGTCCCTGCTTACTCTCTCTCTCCACGTGCCGGAAACCTCCGGTATACCTTCTCCTCCTCCCCCACCCCCACCCGAGGAGCAACTTGCTGCAATCCCGTCGTCTTGTTTTCATTCGATTCCCGGCCTCCTCACACCTTTCCTTGCTGTTTTACGAAAAGCTGGTCAGCGTTGCCCAATACCCACGCCATAGCCACATGGTGGTATCAAATGCCCAGGAAAACAGGGCAACGATTCCAGCCCCAGCCTGGAGTCCAAAGCTGGATGGAAACACAAAAATTAGCTGTTGCTCCCAATCCATTGTAAATGAAAATATGATCCCAGTAATTGATTTTAAATAGATTTTTTAAAGACTCCTTGGCCGCATTTCATCAAGAATACAGAGTTTCAAAAGCATTCATTCCAGGGTTGGATTTTTTCCCCCTTTCTTCTGGCTTCAACCCCACATGGCCAAGATCCGAGTCTGAATAAACAGTGTGGGTGGTGACCGTTCTGTGAGGCCCAGCAGAGGACGCGACCGCGTTCTTATTCGGTTTAGCACTAAATCATGTGAGACCAGACTGATGACTCCAGAGAACTTTCCCTCAGTAACGGAGGGCCACAGAATGCGTCCTGTTTCTCCGCTTCTCGGGGAGAAAAAAAAAAAAATAATAATTCTAACTGCCAAGGTTTAATTCTGTATAAAGTTCATTGACCTCACAGGCGGCTGTCAGATGATCTTCGCGAAGGCCCGAGAAAGGCATCCCAGGAATGCGGTGATGTGGGCAGAAACTGTGGATTCCGCCACCGAATGCTTTCAACGGGCTGGAAGAAGCAGCAGCCGTTCAGAAAGACTCCAGTGCAAACAGAACTGTAGGGTCATCCCACCCTCGGAATAACACGCGCTGTGGGCAGGAGGGGCGGTCCCCCCAACCACCGAGCCCCTGAAGCAGAACCACAGGCACACATCAGGCTGGAAAGAAAGAATTTCCTGACCGTGGGAACTGCCAAAGAGGAGGGTGGGTAAGCAAGGGAGGTTCCAGACTCTTCTCTGGAGATCTTTAAACACCCGAGACGACCTGACTCCTCCGAGACGGTATTTTTTTACCGTCCTGAAGGAAGTTGCTGGTGTCTATCCTCCCAGGCATCGCTGGTCCTGTCCCTGCTTACTCTCTCTCTCCACGTGCCGGAAACCTCCGGTATACCTTCTCCTCCTCCCCCACCCCCACCCGAGGAGCAACTTGCTGCAATCCCGTCGTCTTGTTTTCATTCGATTCCCGGCCTCCTCACACCTTTCCTTGCTGTTTTACGAAAAGCTGGTCAGCGTTGCCCAATACCCACGCCATAGCCACATGGTGGTATCAAATGCCCAGGAAAACAGGGCAACGATTCCAGCCCCAGCCTGGAGTCCAAAGCTGGATGGAAACACAAAAATTAGCTGTTGCTCCCAATCCATTGTAAATGAAAATATGATCCCAGTAATTGATTTTAAATAGATTTTTTAAAGACTCCTTGGCCGCATTTCATCAAGAATACAGAGTTTCAAAAGCATTCATTCCAGGGTTGGATTTTTTCCCCCTTTCTTCTGGCTTCAACCCCACATGGCCAAGATCCGAGTCTGAATAAACAGTGTGGGTGGTGACCGTTCTGTGAGGCCCAGCAGAGGACGCGACCGCGTTCTTATTCGGTTTAGCACTAAATCATGTGAGACCAGACTGATGACTCCAGAGAACTTTCCCTCAGTAACGGAGGGCCACAGAATGCGTCCTGTTTCTCCGCTTCTCGGGGAGAAAAAAAAAAAAATAATAATTCTAACTGCCAAGGTTTAATTCTGTATAAAGTTCATTGACCTCACAGGCGGCTGTCAGATGATCTTCGCGAAGGCCCGAGAAAGGCATCCCAGGAATGCGGTGATGTGGGCAGAAACTGTGGATTCCCGCCACCGAATGCTTTCAACGGGCTGGAAGAAGCAGCAGCCGTTCAGAAAGACTCCAGTGCAAACAGAACTGTAGGGTCATCAGTAATTCCATCTCACCGAAGCACGGCGAGGCCTTCAAAGTGATCATTACTAATCAGAAACACTCAGGAAGCGTCCCCTGGGGACGGAGGAGGCCAGGTCCCTGCCGGCGGGGTGAAGGGACTTTGCACGCTGGCAGCCTGTGTATGGATGCACGGGGCTCTTCCCCGGCTTTCGAGGCCATGCCTTCTGACCTCCCGGAGAGGGCAGGAGACGCGAATGAGGAAGCAGTCCCATTCATAAACGCACGGTGGCCCCAAAGGAGACCGGAGAGTCTGTGTTGCTCTAGACGGTTTTGATAGACGACAGCACCCACGTATCTGCAGTGACGTCATCTGTGCCAGTAAAATGCCCTAAAGTGCGGCTTCCCTGGTGGTCCAGTGGGTAAGGACACTGCCTTGCAGTGCAAGGGGCACCAGTTCGATCCCTGGCCTGGGAAGATCCCACGTGCCGCAGAGCAGCTGGACTGATGTTTCCAACGACCAAGCCGGAGCCCTGGGGCGCACGCGCCCAGAGCCGGTGCTCTACAGCGAGAGAGGCCAGTGTGATGAGAGGCCCACAGAGCCAAAGAACAAAGACGGATGAAAACAGATAAATGAAAGACCAATAGAAGTGGCCCACCCACTCTCCTCCCTCCCTGCTCCCCTCAAAAATAAAATAAAATAAAATAAAGTAGCCTAAAGTGTCTTCTTCTCACACCAGGGCTGGGTTGTCCTCTGAGGGCTGAAGGAGGGGAAGGGGGTGAGCATGAGGAGCTGCCAGAACGTGGCTCTCTTCTAGTCTCTACCTGGGGACACCCCTGTCAATCAGTTCCCAGGCCACAGGGAAAACTGATCTGGGCTCCTGGTCAATTGATGCAAAAAAATAATAATTCTAACTGCCAAGGTTTAATTCTGTATAAAGTTCATTGACCTCACAGGCGGCTGTCAGATGATCTTCGCGAAGGCCCGAGAAAGGCATCCCAGGAATGCGGTGATGTGGGCAGAAACTGTGGATTCCCGCCACCGAATGCTTTCAACGGGCTGGAAGAAGCAGCAGCCGTTCAGAAAGACTCCAGTGCAAACAGAACTGTAGGGTCATCAGTAATTCCATCTCACCGAAGCACGGCGAGGCCTTCAAAGTGATCATTACTAATCAGAAACACTCAGGAAGCGTCCCCTGGGGACGGAGGAGGCCAGGTCCCTGCCGGCGGGGTGAAGGGACTTTGCACGCTGGCAGCCTGTGTATGGATGCACGGGGCTCTTCCCCGGCTTTCGAGGCCATGCCTTCTGACCTCCCGGAGAGGGCAGGAGACGCGAATGAGGAAGCAGTCCCATTCATAAACGCACGGTGGCCCCAAAGGAGACCGGAGAGTCTGTGTTGCTCTAGACGGTTTTGATAGACGACAGCACCCACGTATCTGCAGTGACGTCATCTGTGCCAGTAAAATGCCCTAAAGTGCGGCTTCCCTGGTGGTCCAGTGGGTAAGGACACTGCCTTGCAGTGCAAGGGGCACCAGTTCGATCCCTGGCCTGGGAAGATCCCACGTGCCGCAGAGCAGCTGGACTGATGTTTCCAACGACCAAGCCGGAGCCCTGGGGCGCACGCGCCCAGAGCCGGTGCTCTACAGCGAGAGAGGCCAGTGTGATGAGAGGCCCACAGAGCCAAAGAACAAAGACGGATGAAAACAGATAAATGAAAGACCAATAGAAGTGGCCCACCCACTCTCCTCCCTCCCTGCTCCCCTCAAAAATAAAATAAAATAAAATAAAGTAGCCTAAAGTGTCTTCTTCTCACACCAGGGCTGGGTTGTCCTCTGAGGGCTGAAGGAGGGGAAGGGGGTGAGCATGAGGAGCTGCCAGAACGTGGCTCTCTTCTAGTCTCTACCTGGGGACACCCCTGTCAATCAGTTCCCAGGCCACAGGGAAAACTGATCTGGGCTCCTGGTCCACGGGAAGCTGGAGCCCAGGAGATGCTGTCAGAGGGGTGAGTGTGGGTGGGGGATAACGTCAGGGGTCCTCTGACTCACAGGGAGAAAATACAAACTATTTCGCCTTGGTGCTTCCAAAGAGTAAAATGATGGGGTCCAATCTCATTTTCTTTCAGTACCTTTCTCATTGAACACATTCACGTGATCAGTCAAAATATTATGATTTCAGTGGGTGAAATGTCCCAGGGTTGTGTTCTAACCTACATAAACTGCACTCACTCTGCTAACTTTATTGTGATGAATATAGAGTACGGGTCGCCAGAATTTAGCCAGCCTTTTCATCCTCTGATGGCAGTGGAATGGGAAGATTCTCACCTGCTTCATTTTTAGATAAACCTGCAATTCTTGGGTCCTTTAACCAAAATCGGCCACCTTGATTCTGAATACACAGCATCCGGGGGCCTTCAGCCCACACCCGTTGAATAGATATTTAGGAAACAGACATAGTGGAGTGTGTGCTCCTGGCGATGCAGACATCCAAAAAGGGAACCGTGCCCTCAAGCAAGTCTCAGGTGAACAGGCAGACACTGGTCGCCAAACGGAGGGCTCCCTGGTGGTCCGGTAGACAGGAATATATACCGGCCAGTGTAGGAGTCACAGGTTCAATTCCTGGTCCCAGAAGATTCCACATGTCAAGAGGCAGCTGAGCCCATGTGCTCATGCTCCACAACAAGAGAAAGCACCACAATGAGGAGCGCACGCACTGCAAGTAGAGAGGAACCCCCACTTACCGAAACTAGGGAGAGCCCAAGTACAGCAATGAAGACCCAGAGCAATCAGAAAAAAATACACAAAAAATTTTTAAAAATCCCAACTGGAGGATGAAGAATCGCCCCACATGGAATCTTCCAGGGTGAGGTGGCATTTGCCTGGAACCTTCACCAAAAGCTCCCTACACACCTGCTGGCTATGGCATTCTGAGTGCCCAAGTCATGCTTACTCACGGCCAGGGGTCTACCACGGTACCTTGGTTCTGATCCAGACCATACTGGAGTAGTCTTCAAGACCCACGCCGCTTACTATAATAACCTTCTTCAGGGAACAGTTAGCAAAAAAGAAAAAATGATTTCTGCCTTCCCTCTCTGAAGAAGGAAGCCTTCCTTCAAGGCTTTAAAATTCTTCTAGAAATATGATTATCCCCATAGTCCAGATGAAATATGCTTCCAGATAAATAAAACTGAACGCTAAGTATTGTCTTAAATCATTTTCACCCTTTGGATACTATAATTTATAAAATTCCATGAAGAAAATGACTCTTACTTCTCATGAAGTTCCCGCTGGGAGATCAGGGAGTGCCCTAGTCATGAAAAGATATCTCCTCCTAATTCCTTCCCTTCATCCAGGGCCTCACCATCTCTCACCGACACAGCAATTTAGTTCTTTTTTCTCCAGGATGGAATGGGAAGATTCTCACCTGCTTCATTTTTAGATAAACCTGCAATTCTTGGGTCCTTTAACCAAAATCGGCCACCTTGATTCTGAATACACAGCATCCGGGGGCCTTCAGCCCACACCCGTTGAATAGATATTTAGGAAACAGACATAGTGGAGTGTGTGCTCCTGGCGATGCAGACATCCAAAAAGGGAACCGTGCCCTCAAGCAAGTCTCAGGTGAACAGGCAGACACTGGTCGCCAAACGGAGGGCTCCCTGGTGGTCCGGTAGACAGGAATATATACCGGCCAGTGTAGGAGTCACAGGTTCAATTCCTGGTCCCAGAAGATTCCACATGTCAAGAGGCAGCTGAGCCCATGTGCTCATGCTCCACAACAAGAGAAAGCACCACAATGAGGAGCGCACGCACTGCAAGTAGAGAGGAACCCCCACTTACCGAAACTAGGAAGAACCCAAGTACAGCAATAAAGACCCAGGGCAATCAGAAAAAAATACACAAAAAATTTTTAAAAATCCCAACTGGAGGATGAAGAATCGCCCCACATGGAATCTTCCAGGGTGAGGTGGCATTTGCCTGGAACCTTCACCAAAAGCTCCCTACACACCTGCTGGCTATGGCATTCTGAGTGCCCAAGTCATGCTTACTCACGGCCAGGGGTCTACCACGGTACCTTGGTTCTGATCCAGACCATACTGGAGTAGTCTTCAAGACCCACGCCGCTTACTATAATAACCTTCTTCAGGGAACAGTTAGCAAAAAAGAAAAAATGATTTCTGCCTTCCCTCTCTGAAGAAGGAAGCCTTCCTTCAAGGCTTTAAAATTCTTCTAGAAATATGATTATCCCCATAGTCCAGATGAAATATGCTTCCAGATAAATAAAACTGAACGCTAAGTATTGTCTTAAATCATTTTCACCCTTTGGATACTATAATTTATAAAATTCCATGAAGAAAATGACTCTTACTTCTCATGAAGTTCCCGCTGGGAGATCAGGGAGTGCCCTAGTCATGAAAAGATATCTCCTCCTAATTCCTTCCCTTCATCCAGGGCCTCACCATCTCTCACCGACACAGCAATTTAGTTCTTTTTTCTCCAGGATAGGTGTTGTGGGGGGTGGCAATTTGAGCTCATGATGTCTCTGTTGCATGGAAAGTTCTTGAACATTAAGGACTGCTTTCTTAAAAAAAAAAAAATTCCTCAAAACTGAGTTTATTTATTCCAGAAGTATAAGATTAACTTAAGTGACCTATTGAAAAATATCCATCATTCTACTTTACTATTTAACAAAATCAAAGAAGAATTATAGTTGTTTCAACAGATGCCAAAAAATTATAAAATCTAACACCCATTAGATTTTATACCTGTAAAATCTCTTAGCCAGCCAAGACTAGGAGAGGATGCCTTGAATCCAACGAAGAGCATTGTTTAGTTCCATTTCACGTGCGATTGGGAAAGAGCCGAGAAGTGCCTATTCTCCCCAATGCTGTTCAACATATATCAGTTTTTAAAATTTATTCTAAGTTGATTTACAATGCTGTGTTAATTTCTGATGTACAGCAAAGTGATTCAGTCCCAGCTGGCGACGTGCAAGGCGGGCTACCCTAAAGTGAGGGTCGTCCCATCGCACCTGTTGTCGCCAGGGGATCACGTGCTGGTCTAGAGATTGCCTGGACAAAAGACAAAACTGAAATGTGCACCTTTCCTTATATGAAGGGTCTTCTCAACACCAGACCCAACCATGAGAAAGAGTCTGCACCTTAAGTAAAGGAGAAATCACCAGTTACAAAGTTCAGATCTACTGAGCTCAACCCACGTGACTTGAGGCAAAGTCTCTCACGCCATCGTAGCCTGTCCTACCTTTAACAAGGGATAGGACAGCCCCATGATAGAGGAGAAACCTGGAAAACGGGGACATGCTGTATCTGGCCTGATTTTTTCGGCAGCTCTTGAGAGTCTATTACGTGCTTGCATTGGTGAGTGGAGAATAAAATACTCCGCAGGTGCTGAGCACGAAGAGTGGGTGGCAGCACTGCGGAGCCAGGACCTGCCATCAAAGACGCGCGCTGCAGCGCCCTGCCGGCTGCCAAGCACGAAAGCCGTCATCCCGTCGTTCAGAACAGAGCTCTGGGCAAGAGCATCCCATACATGCAGCGACGTCATTATACAAGCTTAATTCCTACTCGATAACATTCCCAATTGCTTAAAATCCACGTGGCAAAAGCACATAGGCATCTCGTGACAATTCTGGTCGAGAGTGAGACATACAGAAATAAAGACAAGTTTACAGAACGTCCCTGGCAGTTTAGTGGTTAAGATCTTCGCCCTCCAATGCAGCCGGTGGAACTGTGATCCCTAGTTGGAAAGTTAAGATCCCACATGTCTTGCGGCCAAAAAACCCTAAAACATTAAACAGAAACAATATTGTAAAGACTTCATAAGGGGGCCTTCCCCTGGTGGTCCAGTGGGTAAGGACACCACCTTGCAGTGCAAGGGGCGCCGGTTCGAGCCCTGGCCTGGGAAGATCCCACGTGCAGCGGAGCGGCTGGACTGATGTGTCCGATTACCGAGCCGGAGCTCTGAAGCGCACGCGCCCAGAGCCAGCGCTCTGTGACGACAGACGCCACCGCGATGGGAGGCCCACAGGAGCCAAAGAACAAAGACGGATGAACATAGAGAAACGATAGACCAATAGAAGTGGCCTGCCTGCTCCCCTCCCTCCCAAACCCGACCCCCGCCCAAAATAAATAAATAAATAAAGAAATCTTTAAAAAAAAAACTTCATAAGGACTTAAAAGTGGTCCACATAAGACCTAAAAAGAAAAAAAAAAAAAAAAAACAAGAAAAAGAAATCATATACTAGAAAAGAGGACCAAAAAAAAAAAGGCAAAGTAAAAAAGAGGGAAGGGCATCCGTGGTAGCTCAGTGGTGAAGAGTTCGCCTGCCAATGCAGGAGACATAGATTCGATCCCTGATCTGGGAAGATCCCACATGTTGTGGAGCAACGAAGCCCGTGAGCCACAACTACTGAGCCTGTGCCCTAGAGCCTCGGAGCCACGATGACTGAGCCCATGGGCCACAACCACTGAAGCCTGTGTGCCCTAGAGCCCAAGTTCCACAACAAGAAAGGTCACCACAATGAGAAGCCTGCTCACCTCAGCTAGAGAGTAGCCCCCACTCCCTGCAACTAGAGAAGAGCCTGCAGCAGCAGGGAAAACCCAGAATAGCCAAAAATAAATAAATAAACGAAATTTTTAAAAATAAATCAATAAAATAAAAATTTTTAAAAAGGAGGGAAATGTGGAGTAGACAGTAAGAGTTAATTGCAAAGTTAGGATGTACTGTGAATTTTCCAAAAAGGTGGTTGGTGATAACTGTGGACAACCTGTTCCATCTCAGTTAGGGGAACTTCCACACATGGACTGGGCTGTTGGCGTGCTTCGAGGGAAAACTCTCAGAACATGAAGCATAAGCGACTGCCGCCCATCGTGCCAGCGGCAAGGGGAAGAGAGTGATGTGCCAGCAGAAAGTGGCCCTCTTGACCCCCAAGCCTCTTTGCCTTTCACTCAGAGAAACAGAGAACAAGCAGATCTACAGGGAACGTTGGGTCTCTATTTCTATTTTTTTTTTTTAAAGATATTCTGAAGTTGTTACAGTATTAGTTCTATTTTCTGTTTTCGCTTTTGGCCGAGAGGCATGTGGGATCTTAGCTTCAGACCAGGGATCAAACCAGCACCCCCAGCCCTGGAAGGCAATGTCTCAACCACTGGACAGCCCGGGAAGCCCTTCCGTTGTCTTTAAACCAGCCTCTTGGGCTGGAACTCAAGAGAAGAGAAATCCTACTTAGGTCAGGGACTTATCTGAAGTCCCATCTAGCACCAAGAGAGAGGCTCTTAATCTCTTCTGAGGCTTCCGGAGAACTCGTCTGCTCGTCTCCTCTGGTCTCCAGCGAATTCAATGCTGAAACCTTCCACCTGAAATACAGCGTCTTGGTAGAGTCTGGAGATTCCCGGAGGTCTTGTTTAGCAAACACTCTGCTCAGCGTGTCTACGACAATCCAGGTAACTTGTCCTTTAAATCCATCCTTCTAAAGTTCGCTTCCACGAAGTGCTCTTCCAGCCTCAAGAAGCCGGACCATATGCGCTATGTCATCAGCCTCTGGCAGCACTCTGGGCAGAGCAGACCGAAAATCTCGAGGAAAAAAAGAACCTTTCAGAGCCCGCTCTGGGCCCCCTCACATTCCTTTTTTAAGCATCACAAGATTGATCCTAGGCCACAGATGCAGCATTTGGATCTCAGATGCAGGCAGATGTTTTCCCTTAAATCCATTGTCTCTCCCTCTGCCTGTTTGTTGCTGTTTCCCTCTTGGGCTGTACCTCAAGCTCTCACTAACTGCACGTCCACACACAAAGGGGTGCCTTTTGAGCATTTCTGCTCTTTTCTGTGAGCAGAGTGTCCACTCACGAGGGAATATATTTACTCGTGACTGGTGTGTTCGCTTCCTTGGGCATCTTCAAGAATTACTATCGTAGGAGAAGTCCTCTAAAGATTCAGTCCCCAAAGGTGTGCGGGCACTTAATCAGAAGGGATTTTCCTCCTAGACATGAACTAGGGAGGTCCCATGATTTGGTGTCAGTCTCTTCAATCAACTGACATCCGCTGACAGACTCCCTGGCTGAGGTCAGGGCTATGCATTCAAATCTTTTTTGTTCTGGGCTTATCGATGCTCCTCCTACCAGTCAGACCAAGGATATCCATTTGTGAGTCAGTTAAGCAGACACCATGGCAGCCAAACGAAGCCGTAGATTTCAGAGACGGTCCCACCCACTCTCGCTACAGATTCACCCAGAATGTGGTCCAGATGAGAAGCAGGATACCAGCTGCTGGTACTTCCGACACGCAGAAGTGCCATGAGATAAGGGAGCTGTTTGGAGGGATTGGACTAGTTCTGTGTCCTAATCGTGGTGGTCGCTATAGGAATCTAGACATGGGATAAAGTACATAGACACACACCCACACAAGCGAGGATGTGTAAAAACTGAGGAAATCTGAGTAAGGTCTGGAGATTGTACTGATGGGTTTCCCCGTGCTGCTACCAGAGATACTGTAGCCATGCTCGATGCTACAGTGAGGTTACACTCGATACAATGTTACCATTGGGGGAAGCGAGGTGGAGGAGACAGGCGACCTCTCTGGGCTATGTTTGCAACTTCTTGCGTTTGCATTCACTGAAAGATAAAAAGTTTAAAATTTGCCCATGGCAATTTCTCCACACCTGCTCAGGCATTTACCATTTGTAAATTTTTGTGGGAGCTGGGGAGGAGGTTCAGGAGGGAGGGGACCTATGTGTACCTGTAGCTGGTTCAAGCTGTGTGGTGGAAGCCAACCCAATATTGTAAAGCAATTGTCCTCCAATTACACTTTTTTAAAAAAAGGCGCAATGAGAAAGTTCTGTTTTGTCTAGCAACAGTCTGCCCAACTTCACCTAATTGTAGTTGAAGTTCTGGGCTGCTTCTAGGAGGAAAAAGGGGACCTATGACCCAAAGGAACTATACTTAATATTTTCACAATAAGCTATAAGGCAAAAGAATTAACTGCACGTCCACACACAAGGGGTGCCTTTTGAGCATTCTTCAAGAATTAAAAACTTTTTCGTTTAAGGAGAAGTCCTCTAAAGATTCAGTCCCCAAAGGTGTGCGGGCACTTAATCAGAAGGGATTTTCCTCCTAGACATGAACTAGGGAGGTCCCATGATTTGGTGTCAGTCTCTTCAATCAACTGACATCCGCTGACAGACTCCCTGGCTGAGGTCAGGGCTATGCATTCAAATCTTTTTTGTTCTGGGCTTATCGATGCTCCTCCTACCAGTCAGACCAAGGATATCCATTTGTGAGTCAGTTAAGCAGACACCATGGCAGCCAAACGAAGCCGTAGATTTCAGAGACGGTCCCACCCACTCTCGCTACAGATTCACCCAGAATGTGGTCCAGATGAGAAGCAGGATACCAGCTGCTGGTACTTCCGACACGCAGAAGTGCCATGAGATAAGGGAGCTGTTTGGAGGGATTGGACTAGTTCTGTGTCCTAATCGTGGTGGTCGCTATAGGAATCTAGACATGGGATAAAGTACATAGACACACACCCACACAAGCGAGGATGTGTAAAAACTGAGGAAATCTGAGTAAGGTCTGGAGATTGTACTGATGGGTTTCCCCGTGCTGCTACCAGAGATACTGTAGCCATGCTCGATGCTACAGTGAGGTTACACTCGATACAATGTTACCATTGGGGGAAGCGAGGTGGAGGAGACAGGCGACCTCTCTGGGCTATGTTTGCAACTTCTTGCGTTTGCATTCACTGAAAGATAAAAAGTTTAAAATTTGCCCATGGCAATTTCTCCACACCTGCTCAGGCATTTACCATTTGTAAATTTTTGTGGGAGCTGGGGAGGAGGTTCAGGAGGGAGGGGACCTATGTGTACCTGTAGCTGGTTCAAGCTGTGTGGTGGAAGCCAACCCAATATTGTAAAGCAATTGTCCTCCAATTACACTTTTTTAAAAAAAGGCGCAATGAGAAAGTTCTGTTTTGTCTAGCAACAGTCTGCCCAACTTCACCTAATTGTAGTTGAAGTTCTGGGCTGCTTCTTTTTCTAGTCAGAGGATTTTAAAGGATTTCATGTGTATTTTCTCTAAGAAATCTACTGTACCCTACAAGGAACTATACTTAATATTTTCACAATAAGCTATAAGGCAAAAGAATCTTGAAAAGAATACATATATATACATATATATATGACTGAATCATGGTGCTGAACCTAATACAACATCAAATATTAACTATGTTTCAACAACAACAGCCAAAATACATGGAGTCCACCTATCCTGTGGCCTGGTCTGCACAGAGCAGCCTGTCTGAGGAGGAGAGCTGTGGCATGTGGGGGGTTAACTGAGTGCAGGAGGGCTTCATGCTGGATTCGGCAGGTTGCGCATTGCAACCAGGATTCTAATGAGACATGTGTGCGTGCTTAGTGTCTCAGTCACATCTGACTCTCCGACCCGCCAAGCTTCCCTGCTCGAGGGACTCTCCGGGCAAGAAGACTGGAGTGGGCTGCCATTCCCTCCTCCAGGGGGTCTTTCCGAACCAGGGATCGAACCCCTATCCCCTGCCGTGAAGGCGGATTCTTTACCACGGAGCCACCTGGGAAGCCCTCTAATAAGGCAGCATTTTTCTGTTGTTCCATGGGTGTTCCCAATGATACAGAGGTTTAAAGAGCAATCAGGCTGAAGCCTCAAGTGGCAAACGTACGCTTGAGGTCATCAGATAAGGAAAAGGGAGGGAGGAGAGAAGGGAAGAACGCAGGCCAAGATCCTGCTCTTCTTGTCTCCAGAAGCTCCCCCCAGGACTTCTCTGGCTCCTTCTTATCTTACAGGTCAGGAGCCCCAACAACATCTCCGGGGGCACCCCCATCTAAACTAGCCTGCCCCTCCCCACTTATACAGCAATATCCCTTTGGTGTCTAGCAAATCCTAACATTCTGGTTTATTTTGCAGGTTCCAAGGGCGGGGGGTTCAGGAGGAGGGGACCTATGTGTACCTGTAGCTGGTTCAAGCTGTGTGGTGGAAGCCAACCCAATATTGTAAAGCAATTGTCCTCCAATTACACTTTTTTAAAAAAAGGCGCAATGAGAAAGTTCTGTTTTGTCTAGCAACAGTCTGCCCAACTTCACCTAATTGTAGTTGAAGTTCTGGGCTGCTTCTTTTTCTAGTCAGAGGATTTTAAAGGATTTCATGTGTATTTTCTCTAAGAAATCTACTGTACCCTACAAGGAACTATACTTAATATTTTCACAATAAGCTATAAGGCAAAAGAATCTTGAAAAGAATACATATATATACATATATATATGACTGAATCATGGTGCTGAACCTAATACAACATCAAATATTAACTATGTTTCAACAACAACAGCCAAAATACATGGAGTCCACCTATCCTGTGGCCTGGTCTGCACAGAGCAGCCTGTCTGAGGAGGAGAGCTGTGGCATGTGGGGGGTTAACTGAGTGCAGGAGGGCTTCATGCTGGATTCGGCAGGTTGCGCATTGCAACCAGGATTCTAATGAGACATGTGTGCGTGCTTAGTGTCTCAGTCACATCTGACTCTCCGACCCGCCAAGCTTCCCTGCTCGAGGGACTCTCCGGGCAAGAAGACTGGAGTGGGCTGCCATTCCCTCCTCCAGGGGGTCTTTCCGAACCAGGGATCGAACCCCTATCCCCTGCCGTGAAGGCGGATTCTTTACCACGGAGCCACCTGGGAAGCCCTCTAATAAGGCAGCATTTTTCTGTTGTTCCATGGGTGTTCCCAATGATACAGAGGTTTAAAGAGCAATCAGGCTGAAGCCTCAAGTGGCAAACGTACGCTTGAGGTCATCAGATAAGGAAAAGGGAGGGAGGAGAGAAGGGAAGAACGCAGGCCAAGATCCTGCTCTTCTTGTCTCCAGAAGCTCCCCCCAGGACTTCTCTGGCTCCTTCTTATCTTACAGGTCAGGAGCCCCAACAACATCTCCGGGGGCACCCCCATCTAAACTAGCCTGCCCCTCCCCACTTATACAGCAATATCCCTTTGGTGTCTAGCAAATCCTAACATTCTGGTTTATTTATGCATCATCGGTATCTCTGCCTTCATGCAGGAGGTCTGTGTGACTTCTGGTCACCAGTGAATCCCAACACTGGGGACAGTGCAGCTCCTATTTCCTTTTTTATTATTATTAATAATTATTTTTATTTTACTTTTACAGAGTTCTGTTGTTTACAGATATGTATAATCCCAGATTAGTCATATGTAGATCGTGCTATTTGTTGACTGAAGAAAGGAAGAATGGATGAACCACCTCCGAAGCGACAGCCCATGCTTAGACTGCCGTGATTCTAAAATGCACAGGTCGTTGTAAAATGACACAGAAATTGTTTGGGCTGATTTATGGATGTCAAGGTCATTTTGTTTGGCTAAGAGAACAGATACATCAAAACATTTGAGTGATGTTTTTGATGCAAGCAGCAGAGTTCAAGAGCCATGGGGATCCCACAAAAAGACATGATTTCCTGTTACATTTTCTGTCTGAGGCTGAACAAGATCAGTAGTTGGTAAGCACATGGGGAGATAGGAACAAATATGTATCTAAACACACACACACTTTCTCATCCTCAAAGATATATAATAGGGGGATTCCCTGGTGATCCAGTGGGTAAAGAGTCTGCCTCGCAGTGCAGGGGGCACTGGTTCGATCCCTGGCCCGGGAAGATCCCATGTGCCGCGGAGCAGCTGGACCAATGTGTCCAATTACGAGCCAGAGCTCTAGAGCGCATGCGGCCAGAGCCAGTGCTCTTCAACAAGAGAGGCCACTGCGATGGGAGGCCCACACAGGCCAAAGAACAAAGATGGATGAAAATAAATAAATGAAAGATCCATAAAAGTGGACAAAATTTAAAAAGATTTAATGGGACTTCCTTTAACCACAGTGAATGGGGAGTTCTCTACCAGGGGCAAAAAGCAGAAAAGCACCAGCAAGGCAGGTGTGGGGGGCGCACATGCAGGGACACAGGAAGAAGGGAGAAAGAACCCCTGTGAGATGCTGAGAAACAAATTTGAGACACAAGAGTCAGAAACAGCTGGGAGGGAGGGCTGCCCAACGGACCCTCCAGTGACCAGTGCAGAGCTGTCCTCTTCTGAAACACGCCACGTCCCTGTTCAGTGCAGGAGACCCTGTGCACACCCACCGTGCCTAAGCTGTCAGCATCAAACTCTTAGAGAGCTGTCTTTTTATATGCGGTGAAAAGTTTTTAATATAAATAAATGACTAAACTTACACACATCTGCTTTAGTGAGAAAAGAAACTCCTTCCCAAAAGACCCCTTAAAATTGTGGGAATAAGGAACCAGGAGGCAGGCCACTGAGCCCTTCGTTTGAAACGTCTCCTGGAAGCCAAGAGCCTGAAGTCCATCTTTCCATACCAAAGCCAGCCTGTGCCGACTCCCCTTCATTTCACGCTTCCCTTAAAAGAAAACAGGCCGGACTGTTTCAGTAAATAACAAAAGGTCAAGAGAAACGCTACTCACAACATGAGCAAAATAACAGCACAACCTGCCAAAATGTTTCCTAAGGCCTGACCGGCAGAACAATCCAGTGGTGAAAGCGTCCACAGATCTGACTGAGAGAGCAAAGACTCCTCCCAGCAAAATCTACCCTGAGGCCCTAGTTCATATTCCATCCATAAGAAAAAAGAAAACCACACACACAGACACACACAGATGATGCCATCAGGCTCGAGCAACATTTAAACACCCCATCTCCGGTAAAGGAGCTGGCTGCCTATGTGGGCTTTTTCCAGGCTCCTCTCCTTGGATCATATTTTGACACGAGACCCGAGTGTCTGTGGGTTGGTGAAACCACCCAGCACTGGTGGCCTCTGCATCTGTGAGTTCTGCGTCCGTGATGCCACCAACCACAGATAGAAAATCCTCAGAAAAAAAAAATTCTAGAAAGTTCCAAGAGCAAGATGTGAATTTGCCGTGGGCTGGCAACTATTTACACAGCATTTACATTGTGTTCACAACTGTTTATACAGCAACACACTGCATTAGGCAATCTAAATAACTCAAGAGGGGATTTTAGGTGTTCAGGAGTCCATGTTCACGCTTAATCGTGACTCTTTGCAACCCGATGGACCTGTCCATGGGACTCTCTAGGGAAGAATACTAGAGTGGGTGGCCATTTCCTCCTCCAAGGCATCTTCTCGGCCCAGGGATCGAACTCGAGTCTCCTGACTCTCCTACATTACAGGCTGATTCTTTGCCTGCTGAGCCACTGGGAATGATGAAGTAGGTTATACACAAACACTAGGCCATTTTATGTACGGGACTTGAGCATACTCGGATTTGGGTTGCAGACCTGGGATGCGCGAGGTGCACTGGAACCATCCTCCTGGGATCCCGAGAGACGGCTGTCCTCAGGACTAACGCTCAGTTTTCTAAAATCTCCTGAATGAGCTCCCAACTGGACTGACTCCATTTAAGATGGGGTACTGAACATTCGCTCTCTGCTTGGAATTTCACTAATGTGAACAGAATCTGAAAGTACCCATTATAAGAACTTTAGCAAGAGAAACAAACACACAAGGCATAAACCAGGACTGTTCACCCTCAAGACGTGGCCTCGCTGACTCTCTGTCACTAACCTTCTGAGACACTGGCTTCCAAGTCTTTTCTGCCCTGAGCCTTGCCATCAACCTCAGCCCTGATGCCTGGTCACCAGACTTGCTGCCGTGACTGGATCTCATGCATCTCTGGCCTCCACAGGGCCTTGTGAGAGGTCGACACTCGGTATACTCAGTGAATTGAATCAATGGCAGCCGTGTTCTACCACATTCCTAGTTCAAAACCATAGTCCAGTGTTCCGCAAAATACCTCCCATGAAATACTAGTCCAGCAAGATGTCACCTGGGTGCAAAATAACTCAAGATTCGATGATGAAATACTTCCTGGAAAAGCTTCAGACAATGAGCTCACCCTCCCATTTTGCAATCAGAAAGCATCTGAAGGACTTGAAGAAATCCTATAGGAAAGAAGGGCTTCCCGGGTGGGGCCAGTGGTAAAGAACCCGCCTGCCAGTGCAGGGGAGGTAAGTGGTGTTCAATCCCTGGTGCGGAAGATCCCCTGGAGGAAGGCATGGCAACCCACTCCAGTCTTCTTACCTGGAGACTCCCACGGACAGGGGAGCCTGGCGGGCTACAGTCCACCGGCCGCAAAGAGTCAGATACGACTGAAGCGACTGAACAGGCTCACACAGGAGGAGACCTGCTTGAATCAGAATTCCCACGTGATTTTCCGAAAATGTTTTTCAATTCGTACCTGCTACCATCTTGAGGAACTAGAGCATTGTGGAGGATGCACTAAGGAACTCGACCTTAGAGCTGATTCAAGTCTAATTACATCCAATCTGTCATTGAGTCCAATCGAGTCTTCTGTCTGGATACATGATTAGGGTCAATTCTACACATGTGACACCTTCCCGGGAGGTACCTCTTCTTTTACCTATTGCTTCGTAACATCCTCAACTCACAGAAGGTCAGATCTGGAAGTATTCTTAGAAAGAATCACCCAGTAAAGGTCAAGCCCTGAATGTGACAGCATGATTAACCCCGGCCCCCACAGTGAAGGATCTGGCAGAGGATGACAGGACACAGTTTGAGTTCCTCTAGGCAAGGGTGGCTTAGGCACCTACGCAGGGCTGCCCAGGTGAACCAAAGCCAGAGCTTAGAGCAGAGAGAGTGCCTGCTGGGAGAGAGAAGCTGAAGGGCGCAGGGAAATCCTAGAGAACCTGCTGAACACCAGAACCTCCCACTGCATTCAAACATCTCCTGTCTCAGAGTTTCCACCACTGCTGGGTCAGGTATTTCAAAGACCGGGCAGCTCAAGGCCACACAGTGAGCAAGAAACTGTGTCTGAGTTTGAGCCAAGAACTGTCTGATCACAAAACACATCCTCCTGCTTGTGCAACTTCCCCTGTTCAAAACCATAGTCCAGTGTTCCGCAAAATACCTCCCATGAAATACTAGTCCAGCAAGATGTCACCTGGGTGCAAAATAACTCAAGATTCGATGATGAAATACTTCCTGGAAAAGCTTCAGACAATGAGCTCACCCTCCCATTTTGCAATCAGAAAGCATCTGAAGGACTTGAAGAAATCCTATAGGAAAGAAGGGCTTCCCGGGTGGGGCCAGTGGTAAAGAACCCGCCTGCCAGTGCAGGGAGGTAAGTGGTGTTCAATCCCTGGTGCGGAAGATCCCTGGAGGAAGGCATGGCAACCCACTCCAGTCTTCTTACCTGGAGACTCCCACGGACAGGGGAGCCTGGCGGGCTACAGTCCACCGGCCGCAAAGAGTCAGATACGACTGAAGCGACTGAACAGGCTCACACAGGAGGAGACCTGCTTGAATCAGAATTCCCACGTGATTTTCCGAAAATGTTTTTCAATTCGTACCTGCTACCATCTTGAGGAACTAGAGCATTGTGGCTAAGGAACTCGACCTTAGAGCTGATTCAAGTCTAATTACATCCAATCTGTCATTGAGTCCAATCGAGTCTTCTGTCTGGATACATGATTAGGGTCAATTCTACACATGTGACACCTTCCCGGGAGGTACCTCTTCTTTTACCTATTGCTTCGTAACATCCTCAACTCACAGAAGGTCAGATCTGGAAGTATTCTTAGAAAGAATCACCCAGTAAAGGTCAAGCCCTGAATGTGACAGCATGATTAACCCCGGCCCCCACAGTGAAGGATCTGGCAGAGGATGACAGGACACAGTTTGAGTTCCTCTAGGCAAGGGTGGCTTAGGCACCTACGCAGGGCTGCCCAGGTGAACCAAAGCCAGAGCTTAGAGCAGAGAGAGTGCCTGCTGGGAGAGAGAAGCTGAAGGGCGCAGGGAAATCCTAGAGAACCTGCTGAACACCAGAACCTCCCACTGCATTCAAACATCTCCTGTCTCAGAGTTTCCACCACTGCTGGGTCAGGTATTTCAAAGACCGGGCAGCTCAAGGCCACACAGTGAGCAAGAAACTGTGTCTGAGTTTGAGCCAAGAACTGTCTGATCACAAAACACATCCTCCTGCTTGTGCATCACACTCCCTCCACAAAGAGGCCCTCAAGACAAGCATGTGGAATTACACAGGAAACCAGGAATTTGCATATCTGAAATTAGTGGCAGACTACGGCCGTGGCTGCAAGGAAGGGAGAACACACAGAGAGCCTTTGTTCCGTCCAGATACTCTCTCACTTGTGAATGTGAAGGGGAGAGTGGGTTTTTGAATTTCCTATTAATGAAATGAAAAAAAATTTTTTTAAATATTTATTTATTTATTTATTTTGGGCGGGGGTCAGGTTGGGGAGGGACGGGAGCGGGCGGGCCACTTCTATTGGTCTTTCATTTTTTCCATTTTTCATCCATCTTTGTTCTTTGGCTCCTGTGGGCCGCCCATCGCGGTGGCGTCTGTCGCTGCAGAGCGCCGGCTCTGGGCGCATGCGCTCCAGAGCTCCTGCTCGGTGATTGGACACATCCGTCCAGCCGCTCCAAGGCACGTGGGATCCTCCCAGGCCAGGGATCAAACCGGCGGCCCTTGCACTGCAAGGCGGTGTCCTTACCCACTGGACCACCAGGGGAAGCCCGAAATGAAATATTTTATAATTAATGAAAATTGAACCAAGTGAATCAAGGATGGTGCCTGTGCGCTCAGTCGTGTCCGACTCTGTGCGGCCCCATGGACTGTCGCCACCCATGGGCGATTCTCCCGGCAAGACTACTGGAGTGGGTCGCCATGCCCTCCTGACCCAGGGGTTGAGCTGGCATCTCTCGGGTTTCCTGAATTGCAGATGGAATCTTAATCACTGTACCACCTGGAAAACCAAGTGAATCAAGCAATGAGAATTAAAGTCTGCTATTACTGAGTATCGGGGCTTCCCTCGTAGCTCAGCGGTAAAGAATCTGCCTGAACTGCAGGAGACCTAGGTTCGATCCCTGGGTCACGACGATCCCCTGGAGAAGGAAAGGGCAACCCACCCCAGTATTCTTGCCTGGACGATCCCATGAACTGAGAAGCCTGCTGGGCTACAGTCCATGAAGAGTTGGGCAGGACTTAGTCTAAACCATCATTATTGAATATCACACATAATATAGTTGTAAAGCCTTGCAAGACCACTTAACATTAGATGCTACTGGATTCTCTCATTAAACATTGATCACTTTGGTCATAAAATCAGTGGGGGAGACAAGTCCAGTTACTAAGATGATGACAACAGTGGTGGTACCATAATTGCATTTATATCTAAAACATACTTTTCAAAACTCCTATAGTTCTAATGAAGAAAGAAGACTTTCAGATGCAATCAACTGATAAATCACAAGTATACTTTCTCACGTCCATCTCTCAGTAATCTAAATTTAAAAATTCAAAAACTTGTTTGTATTTTTGAGGTATTTTGAACACTAATTATTTTTCCTCTTACTAGTGGACGTTGTGTCTTTAGGAAAGTTTATGAAGCAACAGGTGGTCTGTAAGTCTGACTATTAAAACAATAAATCAACAACAAATAATAATAGTCACAAGTTCATGAACAATCAAATTTAAAAAATATTGGCCTGGGAGCATTTATAGTGGTCTTTATGATAATTAGTGTGCAACTCAGCTTATGTATAACATGGAGTTTCCATATTGATAGAAGGGGAAATTTTTAATTTTAGTACATCAAAGTCAACCATGACTGTGTAATCTTAAGGAAAAGAATGACTAAGGGGGTATTTTATACTTGAATGTCAAGATAAATTTTTGAGTCAGTGCTAGATAGTGCACTCATTAAGTTCGCCATCTGGAAATTTTGTAAAAAGAGAAAAATGAGTTATATAGTGAATTTATATCTGTACCAATCTTTTCCCCTTCGAATATGAAAAATGCTAATTTTTCTTATAGCTCAAAAAATTTATCTATGAGATCTTCACTCACTAGATTATTATTAGATTATTAGTATTGTCATTACTGTCATTCAGTTGGCAAATTGTGTCCCACTCTGTGATGCCATGAACCGAAGAACGCCAGGCTTCCCTGTCCTTCACTATCTCCCAGAGTTTGCTTTCACTTATGCTCTTTGAGTTGGTAATGCCATCCAACCATCTCATCCTCTATTCCCCCTACTCTTTCTGCCCTCAATCTTTCCCAGCATCAGGGTTTTTACCCTGGGTGAGTGGGCTTTTAGTATCAGGTAGCCAAAGTATTAGAGTTTCAGCTTCAGCATCAGTCCTTCCAATGAATATTCAGGGTTGATTTCCTTTAGGACTGACTGGTTTGATCTTCTTGTTGTCCAAGGGACTCTCAAGAGTCTTCTTCAACAACATAGTTCAACAAAAGAACCAATTCTTTGGTACTCAGCCTTATTTATGGTCCAATTCTCACATCTGTACCTGACTACTGGAAAAACTATAACCTTGACTATATGGACCTTTGTCGACAAGGGATGTCTCTGCTTTATAATACGCTGTCTAGGTTTGTCGTAGTTTTTCATCCAAATACCTGAAATTCTTCCAAATGCCTAGATAAACTCCTATTTATTCGGCAAAATAGGCAAAATAAATAGCTTCTCAGCATCTGCTATTACAAATCTGTTTTCTTGATGCCAACGCGTAGACAACAGCTTGCTGTTTTAGTCTCTAAGTTGTGTCTGACTCTTTGCAACCCCATGGACTGCAGCCCGCCAGGCTCTTCTGTCCATAGAATTCTCCAAGCAAGAATACTGGCGTGGGTCGCCATCTCCTTCTCCAGGGGATTCTCCAACCCAAGGATCGAATCGCGCCACCTGCTTAACAGAGGGATTCTTTACCACTGAGCCACCAGGGAAGCCCCAATTCTGTAAACAAAAACCTATGTTAACGGCAAATACAATTATCCCTGGGAGAAACAATGGTTTCCCTCATCATGAAAGTAACGGTAGCTACCATGGATACAATGTCTAGGTCAGGCCAGGCACTGTTCTAAGCTCTTGACTCCTCTTAACTCACAACAGCACGTCCGAGGAAGGTGTTATGATTGTAACTGGCGCTTTGCAGATGAGGGAAAGGAAACATCAACAACTGGGTGGAGAAGGGCAGAGCCAAGGCTGAATCCAGGCAGGCTGTCATTGTTGCTAAGACCTGACGCCAACAATGGAGCTTAGCGGGGTTCCCTATTCTGCCCTGCAGGCATGAGAAGGACATTCAAACGACCACTTCCCATAGAAAACAGATCCACAAGAAAGGGTTAAACAATTCTGTGATCCTACCCTGACACCGCATAACTGGGTCAGCCTAATCACTGGAGAGATGGAGGTTCTTTATGTGCTATTTCCAAACATCAGTGACCGAGGCAAACCCGTCCCTGAGAGCACCAGCCGTTTATAGTAGAAATCTGGAGAGAAAAGGCTGAGGTGTTCCTCAGAGATATCTATGATGATAACAATGTGATGATTTCTTTGACAGTTTGAATGACTGAAGAATTTAACTGCAAGAGTTAAAGACTTGTCTGGTTTTTTCAGGAAAACGAGATTTTTATCTGGGATTCCCCAGTATATTAGAAAGATGATTCTTAGTATAATTGTGGGCAAGAAGGAAATAATATACATATTTGTGGCTATGAGTAGCTAACCAGAAAGAAAAAAAAAAAAGGAAAGAAAGACACTGTCTGGACTTGCACAATTCCAAAAACTACTGAATGTTTTCTTTTTTTTTTTTTCTTCCGTCCTATGAAGCATTTCTTTCTTATCTAGGAGGATTCATTTCCCACCTGTGTCTTCTACATTTTTGAAATACATATAAAGTTAATGTTTATCTTCCACCCACTGAAAGCTTATCTAAGTTATTCTGACACTGGGCTTTTACTTTCAAGTCACAATCAGTTTGGCTCTTCTGTCCATAGAATTCTCCAAGCAAGAATACTGGCGTGGTCGCCATCTCCTTCTCCAGGGATTCTCCAACCCAAGGATCGAATCGCCACCTGCTTAACAGAGGATTCTTTACCACTGAGCCACCAGGGAAGCCCCAATTCTGTAAACAAAAACCTATGTTAACGGCAAATACAATTATCCCTGGGAGAAACAATGGTTTCCCTCATCATGAAAGTAACGGTAGCTACCATGGATACAATGTCTAGGTCAGGCCAGGCACTGTTCTAAGCTCTTGACTCCTCTTAACTCACAACAGCACGTCCGAGGAAGGTGTTATGATTGTAACTGGCGCTTTGCAGATGAGGGAAAGGAAACATCAACAACTGGGTGGAGAAGGGCAGAGCCAAGGCTGAATCCAGGCAGGCTGTCATTGTTGCTAAGACCTGACGCCAACAATGGAGCTTAGCGGGGTTCCCTATTCTGCCCTGCAGGCATGAGAAGGACATTCAAACGACCACTTCCCATAGAAAAACAGATCCACAAGAAAGGGTTAAACAATTCTGTGATCCTACCCTGACACCGCATAACTGGGTCAGCCTAATCACTGGAGAGATGGAGGTTCTTTATGTGCTATTTCCAAACATCAGTGACCGAGGCAAACCCGTCCCTGAGAGCACCAGCCGTTTATAGTAGAAATCTGGAGAGAAAAGGCTGAGGTGTTCCTCAGAGATATCTATGATGATAACAATGTGATGATTTCTTTGACAGTTTGAATGACTGAAGAATTTAACTGCAAGAGTTAAAGACTTGTCTGGTTTTTTCAGGAAAACGAGATTTTTATCTGGGATTCCCCAGTATATTAGAAAGATGATTCTTAGTATAATTGTGGGCAAGAAGGAAATAATATACATATTTGTGGCTATGAGTAGCTAACCAGAAAGAAAAAAAAAAAAGGAAAGAAAGACACTGTCTGGACTTGCACAATTCCAAAAACTACTGAATGTTTTCTTTTTTTTTTTTTCTTCCGTCCTATGAAGCATTTCTTTCTTATCTAGGAGGATTCATTTCCCACCTGTGTCTTCTACATTTTTGAAATACATATAAAGTTAATGTTTATCTTCCACCCACTGAAAGCTTATCTAAGTTATTCTGACACTGGGCTTTTACTTTCAGGAGTCACAATCAGTTTGGCCAGCTTCTGCGTGAGAGAAAGCTTCCTTTTATGTGCAGCAAAGTCTCTACTGTTTAGAATGTTTGCTTGGGAGATAAAGTGATGCTTAGTGGTTTGTCTACTTTATAATGATTTCCATGTACAGCACAACTGGACCGAATCTAAAACGAGCATGCACTGAATTCTAACTTTCTTTGATGAGAAATGGGACCAGGATGACCCATGCCAGTCTTTTAAAAGTAGTCCAATATTATGTGAAACTTCCTAATGTCTGTACTGTACATTAATACATATATTCCAAATATGCGTTCCAGAAAAGATGCCTCTAACGTGAAGAGTGGTGTCCTCGTAAGAAACAAGAAAGACTCCGTGAGGACAGAACAGGGAGAAGCGTGTGACCCGGGAGGCAGAGCTGGGGAGGCAGCTGGCCAGGAGGAACGGCAAGGCCGGCCGACCACCACTGGCAGCCGGAGGGACAAGGAAAGCGTCTCCCGGCGCCTTTGGAGGAACCGGCTCGGCCAGCACCTTTATTTGGGTTTCCAGTCTCAGAACTACGGGAGACTAATCTCCTGTGGCTTGAAGCCACCTTCTCTGCAGTCCTTAGTTACAGAAGCCCTAGGACCTTAGTCCCAAATGGTAAGCATATATTATTAAACATAATAACATATGATATATATTATAGATAATATACAATATAATAACAATAAACATTCTTCAAAGAAATGAAGAACTCTTTAAATAATATTAACAATATACAATACAATAATAGATTAAGACTTGTCTGGTTTCAAAAATTTTCTGGGATTCCCCAGTATATTAGAAAGATGATTCTTAGTATAATTGTGGGCAAGAAGGAAATAATATACATATTTGTGGCTATGAGTAGCTAACCAGAAAGAAAAAAAAAAAAGGAAAGAAAGACACTGTCTGGACTTGCACAATTCCAAAAACTACTGAATGTTTTCTTTTTTTTTTTTTCTTCCGTCCTATGAAGCATTTCTTTCTTATCTAGGAGGATTCATTTCCCACCTGTGTCTTCTACATTTTTGAAATACATATAAAGTTAATGTTTATCTTCCACCCACTGAAAGCTTATCTAAGTTATTCTGACACTGGGCTTTTACTTTCAGGAGTCACAATCAGTTTGGCCAGCTTCTGCGTGAGAGAAAGCTTCCTTTTATGTGCAGCAAAGTCTCTACTGTTTAGAATGTTTGCTTGGGAGATAAAGTGATGCTTAGTGGTTTGTCTACTTTATAATGATTTCCATGTACAGCACAACTGGACCGAATCTAAAACGAGCATGCACTGAATTCTAACTTTCTTTGATGAGAAATGGGACCAGGATGACCCATGCCAGTCTTTTAAAAGTAGTCCAATATTATGTGAAACTTCCTAATGTCTGTACTGTACATTAATACATATATTCCAAATATGCGTTCCAGAAAAGATGCCTCTAACGTGAAGACTGGTGTCCTCGTAAGAAACAAGAAACACTCCGTGAGGACAGAACAGGGAGAACGCGTGTGACCCGGGAGGCAGAGCTGGGGAGGCAGCTGGCCAGGAGGAACGGCAAGGCCGGCCGACCACCACTGGCAGCCGGAGGGACAAGGAAAGCGTCTCCCCCGGCGCCTTTGGAGGGAACCGGCTCGGCCAGCACCTTTATTTGGGTTTCCAGTCTCAGAACTACGGGAGACTAATCTCCTGTGGCTTGAAGCCACCTTCTCTGCAGTCCTTAGTTACAGAAGCCCTAGGACCTTAGTCCCAAATGGTAAGCATATATTATTAAACATAATAACATATGATATATATTATAGATAATATACAATATAATAACAATAAACATTCTTCAAAGAAATGAAGAACTCTTTAAATAATATTAACAATATACAATACAATAATAGGTCAGGTATATTATATATGTTGTATAATGCAATAATTTAGTATGTATTACATTATATAATAAAATAATACATACCATATTATATATTATATAATGCAATTATACCTTATGTCATATATGATATGTATTACAATATAGTAATAATAATAAACATATATTCTTTAAATCACTGAAAATACTCTGAAAAAGTGTGAGAGGGTTAAAGACACCGCCTGTGGGAAGCGGGTCTATGGCAGGAGGCGCAGCACAGGGCTGTTATTTTGTACTAAATGCCTTTTGTGCTCTTTAACCACACATGTGGGTTCCTCTGACCTTTAAAAAGTATAAATGAAACAGCCATAGATGGCATCACCACGAAGCCTGGCCAGCTCTCTCCGCGGCCAATGCCGGCCCTGAGGGCTGCTGACCCCCTCATCCCCGGCCCCCACCCCCACCCCGTGGTGCTCACCCCCTGGACACTGTCCCCAGCTGCCCTCAGGGGCACACGGTGGCTGAATGGGCGCTCAGGGCTCTGCTCCGTCTCAAGTCTTCTTGGACTTCCTGTGGGTCTGTACCATCAGTGAGGGTAATTTTCCCTACTGACTTGGATGATGAAGAATGGACGGCAATGAAAACAGAGACGCTCAGAGAGCCGGTCACCAGCCTTCTTCACAGATGAGCATGCAAAACAAGGCCTGACAAAGATGTCTGGGATTATGCAATACGGTATCAGCAACCCTCACAATAGGGCTTAATCATTATCATTTGCTCATCAACTTTTATTTAACCCCAAAAAAGAAAGGCTGAGTGCACTCTGGTGGTCTGGATCAAGTCCCTTGGGCCCGTGATGTGAGCCGTGACTTTCCCAGATGGACAGATGGACGGATCGCTCTGAGAAGAATGCACCTTTATTTGGGTTTCCAGTCTCAGAACTACGGTAAGGCTTGAAGCCACCTTCTCTGCAGTCCTTAGTTACAGAAGCCCTAGGACCTTAGTCCCAAATGGTAAGCATATATTATTAAACATAATAACATATGATATATATTATAGATAATATACAATATAATAACAATAAACATTCTTCAAAGAAATGAAGAACTCTTTAAATAATATTAACAATATACAATACAATAATAGGTCAGGTATATTATATATGTTGTATAATGCAATAATTTAGTATGTATTACATTATATAATAAAATAATACATACCATATTATATATTATATAATGCAATTATACCTTATGTCATATATGATATGTATTACAATATAGTAATAATAATAAACATATATTCTTTAAATCACTGAAAATACTCTGAAAAAGTGTGAGAGGGTTAAAGACACCGCCTGTGGGAAGCGGGTCTATGGCAGGAGGCGCAGCACAGGGCTGTTATTTTGTACTAAATGCCTTTTGTGCTCTTTAACCACACATGTGGGTTCCTCTGACCTTTAAAAAGTATAAATGAAACAGCCATAGATGGCATCACCACGAAGCCTGGCCAGCTCTCTCCGCGGCCAATGCCGGCCCTGAGGGCTGCTGACCCCTCACCCCGGGCCCCCCACCCCACCCCGTGGTGCTCACCCCCTGGACACTGTCCCCAGCTGCCCTCAGGGGCACACGGTGGCTGAATGGGCGCTCAGGGCTCTGCTCCGTCTCAAGTCTTCTTGGACTTCCTGTGGGTCTGTACCATCAGTGAGGGTAATTTTCCCTACTGACTTGGATGATGAAGAATGGACGGCAATGAAAACAGAGACGCTCAGAGAGCCGGTCACCAGCCTTCTTCACAGATGAGCATGCAAAACAAGGCCTGACAAAGATGTCTGGGATTATGCAATACGGTATCAGCAACCCTCACAATAGGGCTTAATCATTATCATTTGCTCATCAACTTTTATTTAACCCCAAAAAAGAAAGGCTGAGTGCACTCTGGTGGTCTGGATCAAGTCCCTTGGGCCCGTGATGTGAGCCGTGACTTTCCCAGATGGACAGATGGACGGATCGCTCTGAGAAGAATGGTCTCATTGAGCTCAGCAGCCAGTGACGCTGCGGTAAACTGTGTGGTCACCTCCCCCATGAAGAGGCCTATTGAGGACCGCGGGACCTGGCGCAAGGGCACCAGCGCCCGGCCCAGAAGGGGCAGGAGGGCAGGGCTGTGTTCCCAGCTCGCCCCGAGAGGCAGGCAGCCGAGGACAGACGTGCACGCGGCTCGCGCCGCAGCGGGGAGCGAGCAGCTCGCCACGCGCCCGCACTGCAGCCGAGCCGGGTGGACGCCCGCAGAATGAAACGCGGACCAGCCCTCACACGGACGAACACGGAGGGCAGTCGAACGAAGGGGCGGCGCTTTATCAGGACGAGGATCCCGATGGCAGCCTCTGCCCTGCCCTCGGGAAACCGCTTGCTTCTGTTTCCATCTCCGCGTTCAGTCTCCGGTATCACATCCCAGTCACCCCGGCGCTCACCTGCCCTGCCCTCCGGGCTGTCGGACGTCCAGACTCAGCAAATGCCATCCCTTCCGTGCTGCAAGGCCACCCTGAGTGACTTCCCAGGTCACATACAGACCGTGCCCACAAGAAATCAAGTCACAATTTCGCAAAGCCACCATATACGTGACTCTATACCAGATCATAAAGAACAGACCAGTTTGATTTTTATGGCGCGGCCTCGGCAGGCAGTCTCCCTGCAGCCCCACTGACGGAAGGGAGCGTGGCTCCGTTTAGCAGGGGCTCTGGTCCGAGGCCCACATCTGCTTTCGCAGGGTCCCGGCCGCCCTTCTCCACAGCCGGCCTTTCCCCCCTTCTGGCTTTGAAAGCACCACCTCTCAACATACCATAATGAAGACCAAACCCAGAGACTCAGATGTTCCAGAAACCTGAGATATTAGATGGGCTTTGATCACGTCTGGCTCCTTCTCATCTTCTTTGTTCCTGATCACATCAATACTGCTGTAAACAAACGCCAGCTTTTTAGTTAGGATGTGAGCCTAACAAGTCTTCCCTACACCACGTAACAACGACCTTTTCCTTTTCCTCAAGCCACACACAGACACGCACACACGCACACAGGCCCAGGTGCACAGCCGCGTCCCCCATGAGGACAAGGCAGCGTTCCCTCGCAACATAACAGAAAATACACCAGGACCTTTGAGAGCTCCACATTCGGGATTGAGGAGGCAAACTGTTACAGGGGAACAGGATGGAGAGCTTCCCACGCTCATTGGACACGAGGTTTTAGTTGCTACTGTTCTATAGCACAGGGCTTCTCCGGGGGCTCGGGGGTAAAGAATCTGCCTGCCAGTGCAGGAGACGCCGAAGACCTGAGTTCAATCCCTCCCTGGGTTGGGAAAATCCCTCGGAGAAGGCAGTGGCAACCTGCTCCAGTATTCTTGCCTGGGGGAATTTCATGGACAGAGGAGCCTGGCAGGCTATGGTCCGCGGGGTCACAAAGAGTCAGGACCTATCAACTGAACACACACACACACACACTCCATAGAACTCTTTTTTTTATAATTTAGGTTGAAATTTTGGCCTCGTTTATTGTTTATTTATTTACTTATTTTCATCCATCTTCATTCTTTGGCCTGTGTGGGCCTCCCATCACAGTGGCCTCTCTCGCTGTCTGGACACACCAGTTCAGACGCTCTATGGCATGTGGGATCTTCCTGGGCCAGGAATCGAACTGGTGTCCCTTGTACTGCAAGCTGGACGCTTTACCCACCGGACCACCGGGGAAGCCCTCCACAGAACTTTTTTACACTACAGGGTATCTTTGTAAGGAGCCGTCCCACTCAGGAGCCAGGCTCACCCTGGTCACCAGGGACAAAGGATGGCACAGGCCCCAAAGGGACAAATAGGCCAGGACGGTCCCTTAATCCCTAGGAAGTAACATAACCCAGCTTTGTAGAGGTCAGACTTAAAACTAAGGAGGCTCCACATTATGTAACAAACTCACTGGGGAAAAGGTGACTATTTCTCAAAGATGTCCAGCCAATTGACTTTTAACATAAAAAGATTTAAAAATGGACCAAGGGCATCCTCTCTCTTTCCATCCCCTGGTGGGAGATGAGGATTGATGAAGAGGGAGCAGTAAGAGGAACAATGATTGTATAAACAAGAAGACATAAAACGGAAAAGAAAAACAAACATGAGCTGAATCAGCCTCAAAAAAAAAAGCAAAACAACCAGAAATGATCTTCTGATAAGAACGGTATTACATAATCCAGGGCCTATAACATGGAAAGTGACTTTGCACCGCAGATCACTTTTCCACCAAGAATTAAAAGAAGTCGAATGAACCCAAAAATCAATTAAGGTCTGAAGAAGGGCTCCAGTCCCCCTCGGGGGGCTTGTTCTTATCCAAACACAAATGCAGGTACTGTCCGCCTGCCTTATAAAGGGTATTTTGTATTACCACTCGAGCTGGTCTGTCCCGGTGTGACTGTCCCATTTTGGTTTGCAAGGAAAGGTTACCTAGGAAGAGGAGAATGTTCTTTCACTTAGAAGATAATACAGACTCTTCCAGTGCTTCAGGCTCAGGGGGCCTCTGTGGGTGCGCCTGCTCCCCAGGGGCCCTCCTGGCTGGACCAAGGACCGGCAGCTGGGGTGTGGGTAAGGCCCACCATCACCCCCTCCTCCAACGGCGAAAAGACCATCCCTGTTCCAACCGCTCCCAACAGGAAGAAGGCAAACTCAGAGAAAACCAACAAGGTGCTTGGCTCACGGGAAGCACGAACATAATGTTCGTGGTGAAATGAGAGGCAGGAACATATATATCTCTGACCCAAAGGGATGAAACACCAGAGTCAGTGAGCTCCTTGTAGGAGCTACAGGTCAGTCACGCAGGGCAGGCTTGCCTTGCATAGGTTAACTCAAGCAAATCTATCAAGTAAGTAAGAAAAAGGGATGGCCTTGAAACTTACACAGAAATGTAAACATTCTTGCGGAGTGGATCATATTTTTATATTCTATCAATGCCATCTGGAACGCAGTGATACATTTTCTCAGAAACAAAGTATCCTACTTTGTCCTACAAGACTGACTTTTGTAACAGTGGAGCTGCCTGAAGATGAGAGTGCACCTCCTTCCCTTTTTATCCCCTTCGGGCCCAAACCCTGCGGCATGTGGGATCTTTGTTTCAGGACCAGGCATTGAATTTACATCCCCTGTATCAGAAGCAAAGAGTCTTAACCACAGAGCTGCCAGGGAGATACTTCTGTTCTTTGGAGTAAAAGTACAAGCACTCTGTACAAGTCCAGAACAAAGGGAAATGACCAGCAGTGCTTGTATTTAAAGGTATTTACCAGTTAGTTCTTGCTGATCTGGCTTGGATGGAGCTGCTGCTGACGCCCCAGATCACTTTTCCACCAAGAATTAAAAGAAGTCGAATGAACCCAAAAATCAATTAAGGTCTGAAGAAGGGCTCCAGTCCCCCTCGGGGGGCTTGTTCTTATCCAAACACAAATGCAGGTACTGTCCGCCTGCCTTATAAAGGGTATTTTGTATTACCACTCGAGCTGGTCTGTCCCGGTGTGACTGTCCCATTTTGGTTTGCAAGGAAAGGTTACCTAGGAAGAGGAGAATGTTCTTTCACTTAGAAGATAATACAGACTCTTCCAGTGCTTCAGGCTCAGGGGGCCTCTGTGGGTGCGCCTGCTCCCCAGGGGCCCTCCTGGCTGGACCAAGGACCGGCAGCTGGGGTGTGGGTAAGGCCCACCATCACCCCCTCCTCCAACGGCGAAAAGACCATCCCTGTTCCAACCGCTCCCAACAGGAAGAAGGCAAACTCAGAGAAAACCAACAAGGTGCTTGGCTCACGGGAAGCACGAACATAATGTTCGTGGTGAAATGAGAGGCAGGAACATATATATCTCTGACCCAAAGGGATGAAACACCAGAGTCAGTGAGCTCCTTGTAGGAGCTACAGGTCAGTCACGCAGGGCAGGCTTGCCTTGCATAGGTTAACTCAAGCAAATCTATCAAGTAAGTAAGAAAAAGGGATGGCCTTGAAACTTACACAGAAATGTAAACATTCTTGCGGAGTGGATCATATTTTTATATTCTATCAATGCCATCTGGAACGCAGTGATACATTTTCTCAGAAACAAAGTATCCTACTTTGTCCTACAAGACTGACTTTTGTAACAGTGGAGCTGCCTGAAGATGAGAGTGCACCTCCTTCCCTTTTTATCCCCTTCGGCCAAGCCCTGCGGCATGTGGGATCTTTGTTTCAGGACCAGGCATTGAATTTACATCCCCTGTATCAGAAGCAAAGAGTCTTAACCACAGAGCTGCCAGGGAGATACTTCTGTTCTTTGGAGTAAAAGTACAAGCACTCTGTACAAGTCCAGAACAAAGGGAAATGACCAGCAGTGCTTTCGTATTTAAAGGTATTTACCAGTTAGTTCTTGCTGATCTGGCTGATGGACCTGAGGGTGTGGGAATGGAGCTGCTGCTGACGCAACACTGAAGGTTGGGAACCCCCTCCAGGGTCACAGCTCAACCTCCTGTTCAGACGAAGTCCCATTTTTTTGACCAAATTAGGCCTCTTTGGACCTCCAGGGTAACCCTCCTGCATTTCCAGGAAGGAGGTGGATAAGTGGCTATTTTGGTCTGCCTGCCCATCTGGTCCCTTTGTATCAGGCTGGCTCAGCCGCTCAGCTCCGGGTCAGGCCGGCGGATGAAGGGCCTTTGCTCTGAGCAGCCATCCATCCCACGGCACTATGGGCCACTCACTGGACACATGGGCAACTCCAGGCTGCGCGTCAGGAGCATCCCGTCCCTGTCACTGAAGAAGGGGACGGGACATCAGAACGTGAGAGAGGAGCAAGCCTGAAGCGGCTGTCCCCAAAGAAAGAACGCCTATCAACAGGGAGTATAAAAATGTTATTTAGAACTTCTGTTCTCAGATGTTTAATACAAAGGAGAAATTGTTGTGCCAGGGAACAGAGTGATCCAATATTCACAAAGCAGGAATTCTCTCGCTGCACATTCTGTTTCCAAAACACGCCAGGACGACGGCAAGTTTTCCAGTGGGGGTAAAGAAGCTACTTCTGGAAGTGAGAGAGGAGATAACTGAAATCTTTCACTGAGGAGCTGAAATCCTTCCAAGAAAAAGCCTAGGGAATGTCAGATTGAGGGGCAGCCCAGGTGGACAGTGAGCTGACCTGTCCCCCTCACACGTGGGGGAAACAAGGTCTGAGAGGTTTTAAAGAGACACCACCTTCTAGGAACGTACCATGGGAACTCAGGAACCTCAAGCATTTTTAAAAAACACTTAACTCCTTGAGTCCGGGGCTCCAGAAAGAGCCGGTGTAACTGGACCTCCACCGGGACCGCAGCCAGCAGGGAACAGGCCGTACTTCTTTATGACATATTTTTAAAACCTGTTTTGTTACCTGCAGGAGAGTCAGCTGGTGAGGAGCCTTCTTTTATCAAGGTGGGGGCTGGGAGCAGGACTTTGGAAGAGTGACCTTTCTCTCTGGCACGTCCTCCATCCGAGCTGCACTACGGAATTCAGAGCCAGAGTTACCAGCTGGACAGAGACCTCATGTCAGTCCTTTTACTTTTTGCTGAACAGTCACAGTTCACTCTTTACTTCTCCGTTCCCTTCCAGACTGTATGTTTCTGGAAGGAAATGCAATACAGCCAAAGATCCTGGGCTCTGAAACAAGGTGCGCCATCTTAATCCTACCTCTGCGACCACTGTGTGGTCAACATCAGCTCCTCTCCAACTCAACTTCCTTACCCATAAGACTGCAACAGGGGCTTCCCCTGGTGGTCCAGTGGGTAAGGACACCGCCTTGCAGTGCAAGGGGTGCCGGTTCGAGCCCTGGCCTGGGAAGATCCCACGTGCCGTGGAGCAGCTGGACCCTTGTGTCCAATGACCGAGCCGGAGCTCTGGCGCGCATGCGCCCAGAGCCGGTGCTCTGCAACGACAGAGGCCACTGCGATGGGAGGCCCACGCGGGCCAAAGAACAAAGACGGATGAAAAATGGAAAAAATGAAAGACCAATAGAAGTGGCCCGCTCGCTCCCCTCCCTCCCCACCCCACCCCCACCAAAATAAATAAATAAATCTTTAAAAAAAAAAAAGTTAGCGTCTATGACCACTAACTAAAGCTTTAGTAAATATTAACAGAAGCTGACATGATGGAATTTTTCTTTTTTAACATGATGGAAATTTTAAGGATGACCATTCCCTAAAAACCTTACTACTTTGGGATAATCCGTTCTTCACGGTCCACGGGAACGGACACGCACAAAGCCAAGCTGCTCACTGCTCTTACAGCCAAGGCCTGCCCTCTCCCGCCGGCTCGGTCACAGGCCTTTCTGGGCAGCAGCAAGCGCAGGGCCCTGTCTCAAGTCCCCTCTGCTTGTGAATGAGAACAGGAGAGGCCCCGGCCCACAGAGGTCAGCAAAGGGAGAGGACGCGACTGCCCACACGACCCAGGGAACACCATCCACCAGAGGGGAAGGCACAGAGGAGAGGGACCTACAGGCCAGGGGCCGCCAGGTGCTTCAAAAGAAGAATGCGGACTCTCACTGATGACCCACAGAGAGAAACAAAGCTTCAAGCCCTGGTGAGACACCAGCGCTAAGAGGCAGAGGCGGGACAAGTGGGGACGCCATGGAGAAGCACCTGTGACCCTCCAGGTGGCTCCAGCCAGAGCTCCAGGCCCTCCCCACTCAAATCAGACCAAACAGCGAAGCCATCAAAACAAGCAGTCATGCCCTTCAGGAGAGCTGGGACACAGGCTGGGAGGGGCAGGGCACGCTGGCCAGAGGAACACAGAGGAGACAGAAGAAAGCACTTCCGTCCTCTTGCAACTGTTATGGAATCTGGAGAGCAACAGTCACACAATAAAGGCAGCCATCAGTAACAAACACAAGGCACTTCCCTGGGTAGTTGCATTTGGTCGTCCGAGGAACCCCGGGATGTAGATATAAAAGATAACCCCTTTAAAGATGTCGCCCAAGACCACAGAACTAGTTAGAGAGGGAACCAGGGCTAAAGGTCAGGTCAATCCGACTCCAGAATCTGTTTTCCACGCTCTTATACTCTACTGATTGGCCCTCTGAAACAGCTGTACACATACGTTTGTGCACACAGAAGAGAATTTTATAGTCTAGGCAGAGGGCAGGCAGCCTTGCTATGACTCAAACCCCAGAGGCTTTAAAAGAAAACACCCGATAAATATGATTACATAAAAAGAAAGACTTTCTGCCTGGAAAAAATATACCATAAACAAAGACCAAAGACAAATGACCAACCAGAGAACTACTGGCAACATAAATCATAGACAAGGGTCAATTTCGTTAATATATAAGGAATGCCCATAAATTAATAAGAAAACATCCAACAAGACCAAACGGACATTCAGCTGCTATAAAAGAAAATCAAGGGGCTTCCCTGATGGTCCAGTGGGTAGGGAGTCCACCTTGCAGTGCAAGGGGCACCAGTTCGATCCCTGGCCCAGGAGGATCCCACATGCCGAGGAGCGACTGGACCAGTGTGTCCAATCACGAGCCGGCGCTCCGGAGCACATGCGCCGAAGCCGGTGCTCTGCAATGAGAGAGGCCACTGTGATGGGAGGTCCACACATGCCAAAGAATAAAAGATGGATAAAAAATAAAAACAATGACTAGAGGCCAAAGAAAAAGAAAAAGGCTAAAAAAAATCAAAACAATCCAAAACACATTAAAAGATAGCAAACTTTACTCACAGTAAGAGAAATACAGACTAAACAATGTATTAGGATCGGTGGGCATTTAAATGGTTTATCCAATAACTAAAACAAAAGTAGGAAGGCGATCTCAAACACAAAGGCAGCTTCATGCCCTTCAGGAGAGCTGGGACACAGGCTGGGAGGGGCAGGGCACGCTGGCCAGAGGAACACAGAGGAGACAGAAGAAAGCACTTCCGTCCTCTTGCAACTGTTATGGAATCTGGAGAGCAACAGTCACACAATAAAGGCAGCCATCAGTAACAAACACAAGGCACTTCCCTGGGTAGTTGCATTTGGTCGTCCGAGGAACCCCGGGATGTAGATATAAAAGATAACCCCTTTAAAGATGTCGCCCAAGACCACAGAACTAGTTAGAGAGGGAACCAGGGCTAAAGGTCAGGTCAATCCGACTCCAGAATCTGTTTTCCACGCTCTTATACTCTACTGATTGGCCCTCTGAAACAGCTGTACACATACGTTTGTGCACACAGAAGAGAATTTTATAGTCTAGGCAGAGGGCAGGCAGCCTTGCTATGACTCAAACCCCAGAGGCTTTAAAAGAAAACACCCGATAAATATGATTACATAAAAAGAAAGACTTTCTGCCTGGAAAAAATATACCATAAACAAAGACCAAAGACAAATGACCAACCAGAGAACTACTGGCAACATAAATCATAGACAAGGGTCAATTTCGTTAATATATAAGGAATGCCCATAAATTAATAAGAAAACATCCAACAAGACCAAACGGACATTCAGCTGCTATAAAAGAAAATCAAGGGGCTTCCCTGATGGTCCAGTGGGTAGGGAGTCCACCTTGCAGTGCAAGGGGCACCAGTTCGATCCCTGGCCCAGGAGGATCCCACATGCCGAGGAGCGACTGGACCAGTGTGTCCAATCACGAGCCGGCGCTCCGGAGCACATGCGCCGAAGCCGGTGCTCTGCAATGAGAGAGGCCACTGTGATGGGAGGTCCACACATGCCAAAGAATAAAAGATGGATAAAAAATAAAAACAATGACTAGAGGCCAAAGAAAAAGAAAAAGGCTAAAAAAAATCAAAACAATCCAAAACACATTAAAAGATAGCAAACTTTACTCACAGTAAGAGAAATACAGACTAAACAATGTATTAGGATCGGTGGGCATTTAAATGGTTTACTCTACAAGCCTTAGTAAGGGTATGAGGAAAGAGAAGTGCCCATAAATTACTAATGAGAGACTAAATGCATACATCCGTTAGGAAGGCAATCTGGCACTATCTATCAAAATTATAACTTGTCTTTACCCTCTAACCCCAAATTCCAGTTCCAGGATTTTATCCAGCAGATAAATTCACACGCATGCAAAGTGATGGCTAAAGAAATCCAATCTTTGCAACAATGTTTGTACCAAACAAAGTCTGAGCACCACCTAAGTATCCATCCCAAGGAGACCGATTAAATAAGCTATGCCATCTCCCTATAATGGTCTATTATTTATCCATAAAAGAGGAGAGGAAGCTCTTAATGTGTCGATATGGAACAAGCCCCAAGGAATATTGCTAAGCAAACAAAGCAAAGTAAAAATGGCAAGCAGGATATGCTGTCACAAATGTCAAAACACAACTATGTAACGGATACATATGCATTTGCGTGTACCCCATGGAGAGACACACAAGGGACCTGTAACACGAGGGTGCCTCCAGGGAGAAGGGAAGTGGGTGGCTGGATATAGGGGCAGGTGGGAGACTTCCTTGTTATTGTATACTTTGTATCTTTTTTAAATTTTAAAAACATGTACTTGTTCCTGTTCAATAAACAAGCTACACACACCCCCATACACACAGTAGATACCTTTCTCCTGGACCTTCCTGACCCAGGCATCGAACCCAGGTCTCCTGCACTGCAGGCAGATTCTTTACCATCTGAGCCAGCAGGAAGCCCATTTAGACACACATGTCGTACAGATATACCCCCCCCATGCCACACTGTGGCAAAACTGGCTTCTGGCCCAGTCTTATATAGCAGTGTGTCAATAGGGGTAGAGGCACCGGTGCTCTGTAAGGAGAGGCCACTGTGATGGGAGGTCCACACATGCCAAAGAATAAAAGATGGATAAAAAATAAAAACAATGACTAGAGGCCAAAGAAAAAGAAAAAGGCTAAAAAAAATCAAAACAATCCAAAACACATTAAAAGATAGCAAACTTTACTCACAGTAAGAGAAATACAGACTAAACAATGTATTAGGATCGGTGGGCATTTAAATGGTTTACTCTACAAGCCTTAGTAAGGGTATGAGGAAAGAGAAGTGCCCATAAATTACTAATGAGAGACTAAATGCATACATCCGTTAGGAAGGCAATCTGGCACTATCTATCAAAATTATAACTTGTCTTTACCCTCTAACCCCAAATTCCAGTTCCAGGATTTTATCCAGCAGATAAATTCACACGCATGCAAAGTGATGGCTAAAGAAATCCAATCTTTGCAACAATGTTTGTACCAAACAAAGTCTGAGCACCACCTAAGTATCCATCCCAAGGAGACCGATTAAATAAGCTATGCCATCTCCCTATAATGGTCTATTATTTATCCATAAAAGAGGAGAGGAAGCTCTTAATGTGTCGATATGGAACAAGCCCCAAGGAATATTGCTAAGCAAACAAAGCAAAGTAAAAATGGCAAGCAGGATATGCTGTCACAAATGTCAAAACACAACTATGTAACGGATACATATGCATTTGCGTGTACCCCATGGAGAGACACACAAGGGACCTGTAACACGAGGGTGCCTCCAGGGAGAAGGGAAGTGGGTGGCTGGATATAGGGGCAGGTGGGAGACTTCCTTGTTATTGTATACTTTGTATCTTTTTAATTTAATAACATGTACTTGTTCCTGTTCAATAAACAAGCTACACACACCCCCATACACACAGTAGATACCTTTCTCCTGGACCTTCCTGACCCAGGCATCGAACCCAGGTCTCCTGCACTGCAGGCAGATTCTTTACCATCTGAGCCAGCAGGGAAGCCCATTTAGACACACATGTACGTACAGATATACCCTGCACACAGACCAACACTGAGTGCCACACTGTGGCAAAAACTGGCTTCTGGCCCAGTCTTATATAGCAGTTTCCTCATCCATAAAATAGGAATACTAATCCTTCTTCTTGTGATTTCTAGGAGCCAATAAATGACTCTACATAAAGCCCTTAGACTAGCGCCTGCACACAGCAAATGTACACATGTCTTTGAATTAAGTGGTATCTAAACTGCGACCAGAAAGGTCTGAAGGAACTAGACCAGGAGGAGGGAAGCAGGAGGAAGCAGAATGTGCCGCTCAGAAGGAACAGCACATGCAAAGGGCAAGGGGTAGGAAAGTGCAGTGCTGAGTGGAGGGTATCCTGTAGGGAAAGGGGAACCAAATAGACGGGGTTCACGGAGTGAGTGTGGACCAGTCCAGACAGTTTTTCTACAGGGGACTGGCAGCACATGGAGCATTTCAGGCAGGGGAATTCCGTGATTGGACAGGATTTCCTAGAAAGCGTTCTCTGGCAAAGGTCTGGAAGACAAGTTGGAGAGGCACGGACAGCGCAGCAGAGGGGCCACTTCACGACGGCTGCGGCAGCTCAAGAAGACAGGAGGAAGGATACTGTGATCCCAAACGGAGGCAGCAGGGAAGTGGGAGAAGAATCTGAGAGACACCAAGGAGGTGGGGTCAACTGGGCTGGTGGACCTGGCCGGGGGAAGGATGAAGAAGATGCAACCAGGAATCGTTCCAAAGGTCTGACTTGGGTGGTTGGAAGTCCAAGATGCAACTCACTGAGATAAGGAATTTAGAAGACACGGCTGGTTGAGGGTGGATGTTAAGATGGCAGGTTAGGTCTCAGGTCTGTCGAGGTTCAAATGTCTGCTAGGTGAGCCAAGGCTAGCTCCAGGCCTCTAGACCTCGGAGGATGGACCTGGGCTGAGCCTGAGCCACACGGACACATCTTCAGTACTTAAGGGAAGGCAGCTGCTACCAAATGCCACTGGTCTCTCTGGTCCGAGTGGAAGAGATTTGAGAAGATACATTATGTGTGATGCAGGTAACCTTCCTCCATTCCTCTCGTCTCCTATCCTTCCCTTTCTTCTTTCTTCTATGCCCTCCTGTCTCTTTTTCTCTCTTCCCACCTCCTCTTCCTTTCCAAAAATAGGAAAAAGTTCTCGTAAGAGGACTTTACACGTGAAGCAACCCATTTCTGATGGTCCCAGCTAACTAGCGATGAAGCCTTTATTTTTTCCAGCATTCCTGCCCTGCTCTTGGCTTCTGTCTCTACACAGAGCAGAAGCCACTAGAAAGTTGTCACCGTCCTGTATATCCATCTCTGCTTGATGGGGCACATCCCAGAAGACCTTACTTTTCCATGTGTCTGTCCCAAAGCTGGACCATCCAGGTGTTTCTTGGGAAGGGCATTACGGTTTTCTCTCCTGCCCAGGGTCTCCAGAGAAACCAACCCCACCTAAAGACCACCTCCCAAAGGGTTGTACTCAGAGCCCCCAGAACTGACTTCAGTAAGAGCATGCACTCTTCTACTAAAAATAAAATCATGTTTAAGCAAGATTTCCGGAACAAGTTAATCAGGATCCTGGAGCCAGGATTCACGAGTGGCCATCTTTGTCACTCCGTTCCTCCATCACTCACTCACATGATCCAACACTTCTCTCAGCTTTGGTCTCCTCACCTAGAACATCGGGATCGGCTGCTAGACCATCTCCAAATCCCCTTCTGGCTCTAAAACTGTGTGTATCTAGATTGGAGGGAGGGTGGAAATGCGTCTCAGGACAGTGTGGACTCTTTCCGCAATTCAAACGTGCCGATGAAACACTGAAGGCAATTTCATTTTTAGAAATGAGTGGATCTCCTGACTGGACAATAGAAGTATTCCCATGTTATAATTCACTGAGTCTACTGGAATCGCACGCATACTTACCCCAAAGGGAAACCCCACCTATTATAACACAGAAAGTGCTGCTCACATTTCCAATTTCCTACTTGCCAAAGAAGCCACCTGTTTTCCTGAAGAAACCACAGTGAGGGTTTCAAGAGGAGAGAGAATACCATGCAAGGCATGGAGGACCACTCAGTCTTTAACTATGTAAATTACAGGCTTGCCTCTTTAAAACGAAAGTTCAGGCTACCAAGACATGGACAACATACTTTCCCACTTGCAGAGATTTATGTGACTGAACATGCCAGAAATACAGACAAGGAGACCTAACCTACTATCAGACTGCCTGCCTCTTCTCTCCCACTGGGGTCACGGCATCATCCGGATGAGTCCAGCCCTCACAGCGAGGCAACAGTCAGCATAAAGAGCCACCAGAGACTTCAGCTAACTAGCGATGAAGCCTTTATTTTTCCAGCTCCTCCCTCTTGGCTTCTGTCTCTACACAGAGCAGAAGCCACTAGAAAGTTGTCACCGTCCTGTATATCCATCTCTGCTTGATGGGGCACATCCCAGAAGACCTTACTTTTCCATGTGTCTGTCCCAAAGCTGGACCATCCAGGTGTTTCTTGGGAAGGGCATTAGGGTTTTTCTCTCCTGCCCAGGGTCTCCAGAGAAACCAACCCCACCTAAAGACCACCTCCCAAAGGGTTGTACTCAGAGCCCCCAGAACTGACTTCAGTAAGAGCATGCACTCTTCTACTAAAAATAAAATCATGTTTAAGCAAGATTTCCGGAACAAGTTAATCAGGATCCTGGAGCCAGGATTCACGAGTGGCCATCTTTGTCACTCCGTTCCTCCATCACTCACTCACATGATCCAACACTTCTCTCAGCTTTGGTCTCCTCACCTAGAACATCGGGATCGGCTGCTAGACCATCTCCAAATCCCCTTCTGGCTCTAAAACTGTGTGTATCTAGATTGGAGGGAGGGTGGAAATGCGTCTCAGGACAGTGTGGACTCTTTCCGCAATTCAAACGTGCCGATGAAACACTGAAGGCAATTTCATTTTTAGAAATGAGTGGATCTCCTGACTGGACAATAGAAGTATTCCCATGTTATAATTCACTGAGTCTACTGGAATCGCACGCATACTTACCCCAAAGGGAAACCCCACCTATTATAACACAGAAAGTGCTGCTCACATTTCCAATTTCCTACTTGCCAAAGAAGCCACCTGTTTTCCTGAAGAAACCACAGTGAGGGTTTCAAGAGGAGAGAGAATACCATGCAAGGCATGGAGGACCACTCAGTCTTTAACTATGTAAATTACAGGCTTGCCTCTTTAAAACGAAAGTTCAGGCTACCAAGACATGGACAACATACTTTCCCACTTGCAGAGATTTATGTGACTGAACATGCCAGAAATACAGACAAGGAGACCTAACCTACTATCAGACTGCCTGCCTCTTCTCTCCCACTGGGGTCACGGCATCATCCGGATGAGTCCAGCCCTCACAGCGAGGCAACAGTCAGCATAAAGAGCCACCAGAGACTTCAGGCAGCGCTCAACACCAAGAAACATATCCAGGAGAAAGGGGCGATCGTTTTTTATCTAAAAAGACATTTGTTCCCCCATCATGTCTGTCAAAATGTGATTTCCCTAAAATCTGTGTACTTTCAGTCAAGAGCAACATGTCAGCGTTTAATTGATTTAAAATACAGTATCTCCAAAGATATCAGGTAATGCACCCTTATACACCAAAGCCTGGATTGGATTAGTTGGAAATGCATCATCCCCAAAAATAATTTCAGTGGCAACCTGATTTCAGCAGCATGTGCATGTAATCATATAAGGGAGAAGATTAGCTGTCTCCCAGCATTTATAGGGTATGTGCTGTTCATCACGCAGCAGTATAGAAATGAGCTGTCTAATTTACTAGAAACCAAATATAATTTATTGGTGTTTGGAGGGGAGGCACAGATAGGCTTCCATCTTTGAAATGTATCCATGTACGTCTACATTGTTCACTATACCCAACATCTCTCAGAATGAGAGACAGGACATGATGAATTTAACCATACACTGAGACCCTTACTCCACCTATTATTTTCACAAATGTTAAAAGAGACTGATGACTGTTCAGACTGCTGCTGGTGCTGAGAAGGGCAGCTGACAGAATCCATCAGAATGCCAAACACACTTACTCTCAGTAGCGGTCCTTCTGCTTCTCGGATTTCTTTCTATCGACACACAAAATAATTAAATACAAAGCTATTCACTGCATCATTACCTGTCCCAGAAAAAACTAGAAACCGTCTAAACAGGAGTCAGGGACTCGTGAATAAGCCATAGTCATCACAAAGAAAGAGGGAGCTCACTCTTAACTTAGACGCACTGAATTCCAAAATGGATTTAAGAGCCCACGTGCAGAACAGCATTGATGCCTGCCATCCTCTGTATATAAAGGGGGGGGGGGTGCAATAAGTACATACACATACATCTGCATACATGGACTTATATGTACTGCCATATATATTGATGTGTTGAATATATGTGTACACATAAGTATAAGTATAAATATAAGTATAAATGCCCACATACACATATTATCTGTGATGAGACAGATGCTGGGAAAGGCAATCAGGTACTTAGGCAGAGGAATAGGTAGAAAGTCCTTCCCCTGCAGACCTTCTAGGACATTTTGGAGTTTTTGTTTGTTTTTTAATGAAGTATAGCTGACTTACAATGTTGTGTTAGTTTCTAGTGCATCGCAAAGTGACTCAGGGATACATATATAATATATTCTTTTTCATATTCTTTCCCATCATGGTTTATTACAGAATACTGAGTCTAGCTCCCTGTGCTATATAGGAGGACCTTGTTGTTTCCTCACTCTATATATAAGAGTCTGCATCTGCTAGTCCCTTTGGAATTCTGAACCATATGAATGTGCTACCTATTGACAAACATAAGTAATAACAAACTGTTGACAAACATACAGTGAAATGAGCTGTCTAATTTACTAGAAACCAAATATAATTTATTGGTGTTTGGAGGGGAGGCACAGATAGGCTTCCATCTTTGAAATGTATCCATGTACGTCTACATTGTTCACTATACCCAACATCTCTCAGAATGAGAGACAGGACATGATGAATTTAACCATACACTGAGACCCTTACTCCACCTATTATTTTCACAAATGTTAAAAGAGACTGATGACTGTTCAGACTGCTGCTGGTGCTGAGAAGGGCAGCTGACAGAATCCATCAGAATGCCAAACACACTTACTCTCAGTAGCGGTCCTTCTGCTTCTCGGATTTCTTTCTATCGACACACAAAATAATTAAATACAAAGCTATTCACTGCATCATTACCTGTCCCAGAAAAAACTAGAAACCGTCTAAACAGGAGTCAGGGACTCGTGAATAAGCCATAGTCATCACAAAGAAAGAGGGAGCTCACTCTTAACTTAGACGCACTGAATTCCAAAATGGATTTAAGAGCCCACGTGCAGAACAGCATTGATGCCTGCCATCCTCTGTATATAAAGGGGGGGGGGGTGCAATAAGTACATACACATACATCTGCATACATGGACTTATATGTACTGCCATATATATTGATGTGTTGAATATATGTGTACACATAAGTATAAGTATAAATATAAGTATAAATGCCCACATACACATATTATCTGTGATGAGACAGATGCTGGGAAAGGCAATCAGGTACTTAGGCAGAGGAATAGGTAGAAAGTCCTTCCCCTGCAGACCTTCTAGGACATTTTGGAGTTTTTGTTTGTTTTTTAATGAAGTATAGCTGACTTACAATGTTGTGTTAGTTTCTAGTGCATCGCAAAGTGACTCAGGGATACATATATAATATATTCTTTTTCATATTCTTTCCCATCATGGTTTATTACAGAATACTGAGTCTAGCTCCCTGTGCTATATAGGAGGACCTTGTTGTTTCCTCACTCTATATATAAGAGTCTGCATCTGCTAGTCCCTTTGGAATTCTGAACCATATGAATGTGCTACCTATTCAAAAATAATTTGACAAACATAAGTAATAACAAACTGTTCACAAGTAAGCAGTAAACACACATACTATGTATAAGTCTATGAAGGACTATATTTTTGAAACACTAAAACACTGAGGCCACGATTGGGGTGTTTTCCCTGCTTTTTTGAATTTTTTAACTTTTTCTTGTATATTGGAGTACAGTTGATTAACCATGTGTTAGTTTCAGGTGTACAGCAAAGTGACTGAATAATACATATATATGTACCTATTCTTTTTCAAATTCTTTTTCCATGTAGGTTGTTAACATACTATTGAGCAGAGTTCCCTGTGCTATACAGTAGGGTGCCTGTTGGTTACCATGTGAAATACAGCCGGTTTTTTTTTAAATAATGTCATGAAGAATAAAAATGAGGTGATCTTCCTCTTTCTCTTCTCTGGGAGCTCTTATAAAATCACAAATGACATATAACCGTTTGGAGAAAAACCAATAAAAGGGCTATAAATCATCATTAACCCTCTTCCCCAGATGAATGACAGAGAGACACATGTTCTCATTAACACTGAGTAGCGTTGTATAAAGAGCAGTTTGCAATGGAAATGAACATATGGCAAGCAAGCATATGAGGTGCTGGGGTGCAAGACAGAAAACTTGAGCTGACACTGAAAACTTCAAGCAAGTGAAAGAAACGGTACCTGAATGAAAACTGTTCAAAAACTAGGAACACTCTCCCCACTCCGACTTCAGTTCTTAGGAGCACAGGAGGGTGCTCACCGCTTTCTGGGCGCCGCATCCCCTGGGGCCAATGCTCTTCAGAGGCCAGCCTGCTTTCCACACAGGCAAACCCAGCCACACACCAACCACGCCACCACGTTTTCACAAGAGAAAGATTTCCTATCCCCAGGCAACGGGCAGCCCGGTTTATTTCAAACCCATCTAGCATTTCAGTTCAACAAAAGGTTTGGGACGTCCTCTTGGAGGGTGATGTAATGAGAGCTGACCCAGTGGTGGATGCTTCCACCACCCTCTCCTTTCTTCCCTTTGAAACAGAGATTTACGACAGGAGGCAGAGAAAGACACAGAGACCTCAGGGCCCATGCAGCCCTCTTAGGAAGCGCTCAGGGCAGGCACCAGAGAGTCCGTGCTTCGGACAGCTCTTTGCTCAAAGGCAGGCCAAGGAAGCAAGGCTGCTTGGGTTCCTCTTGTTTGCAAGTTCATCCCATTCTGAGACTTCTCTCTGTGGAAACCAAGATGCCACAGTAGTGGCAGTTTCATGAGCGGAACCCTCGGCAAAAGCAGCATGACTGGCTTCCCATGTGGGAGGCCTCCGCCCAGCCAACCAGACACCGTTTCTCTCCATCCCCATTGACCCAGGCTGGGGAGACAGCACATTTCAGACAGGATGCCCTCCCAAAGTCGTGATGCAACCCTGAAAAAAAAAAAAACCCTGTTTGAGATCCAAAAGCAGTATCTGGTTTCTGCCAGTTGAGAACGACAGAGACCAGTGGCTAAGACATCGGCCTTGCAGAAGGCATGGTGAATTTATACATAGTGAACACCGGTAGACACTTCGTTCTCTTGTCTCGTATTGTGCTCCCTATACCTAGGGTTTGAAAGGCACGTTCTGTAGTGAACAACAGCTGGATAAAAAACATAAAAAACTTTTGAGTAAACATGAGATACAGTTCCTGCTCTCCAGGCAAAAAAGAAAAAGAGCAGAAAAGGTTTTTGTTTGTTTGAATTTGGAACTTCAAATAGTGGCTCAAAGAGGGAAAAAAAAACATACACAGATAGTGAGGGAACCGGCTACAGGAACAACATTTACGGCCAGGAATTATAAGTATAAATGATGTGTGCAATCTGAATTTTTGGATTTAAACTGACACTTTAATTCCTGTGTTTGAGAGGAACAGATATTTATTACATACATATGTATACACATATGCAGATTTATGTAGAACTTTTATACAAAGCCATTTCCACTAAGCCACTATTTCAAGTACTGAGATTCAAACTCAATTCCTTTCTCCCAACCAGACAACAGACTCCTCTGGTTTGACGATATTTTTAAATATAAAAACTAATTATCCTATCTCACTGCCTATAAATTCAATTTCTATTTCTGAGCCTGCTGCTGTTGTATGTCTCCTGGTAGTCCCTTTGCATTGTGGCTTGTTTACAACCCAGTCTCAAATCACAGGGAAGACGGGGATCAAAGAAAAATAAGCTTTCCAACCTTTTAGGAGGGTTTTGGAATGCAGCAACATTTCCATAATGCTATATATTAAAAAAAAAAAGAATCAAGTCTGCTTTCCATGAAAGGATCGTTCTTTTTAAGCAGCCAATGTTATAGACAAAATGTAGAGTGTATAAACTGGATGCATAAAGAGCAAGGCTCGTGCCAGTGTCAGAAGACCTTGCCTTGGCTGATTTTCCTCCTAAACCAATCAACCAATGCACACGGAGATGCCCCAGGCTGACTTCTGCAAACCAGAGCAGGGTTTTGTTTTGTGTCAGCCCAATGAGAACTTCCAAGGCCATTCTGAACTGGGTCACTTGAGTAGGGTATGTAACATACAACAATACTCTCCCTTCTCAACTTGACAAACTCCTTAAAAGAGTGGCTAAGACACCCTTCGGAATTTTCATAGTGAACACCGGTAGACACTTCGTTCTCTTGTCTCGTATTGTGCTCCCTATACCTAGGGTTTGAAAGGCACGTTCTGTAGTGAACAACAGCTGGATAAAAAACATAAAAAACTTTTGAGTAAACATGAGATACAGTTCCTGCTCTCCAGGCAAAAAAGAAAAAGAGCAGAAAAGGTTTTTGTTTGTTTGAATTTGGAACTTCAAATAGTGGCTCAAAGAGGGAAAAAAAAACATACACAGATAGTGAGGGAACCGGCTACAGGAACAACATTTACGGCCAGGAATTATAAGTATAAATGATGTGTGCAATCTGAATTTTTGGATTTAAACTGACACTTTAATTCCTGTGTTTGAGAGGAACAGATATTTATTACATACATATGTATACACATATGCAGATTTATGTAGAACTTTTATACAAAGCCATTTCCACTAAGCCACTATTTCAAGTACTGAGATTCAAACTCAATTCCTTTCTCCCAACCAGACAACAGACTCCTCTGGTTTGACGATATTTTTAAATATAAAAACTAATTATCCTATCTCACTGCCTATAAATTCAATTTCTATTTCTGAGCCTGCTGCTGTTGTATGTCTCCTGGTAGTCCCTTTGCATTGTGGCTTGTTTACAACCCAGTCTCAAATCACAGGGAAGACGGGGATCAAAGAAAAATAAGCTTTCCAACCTTTTAGGAGGGTTTTGGAATGCAGCAACATTTCCATAATGCTATATATTAAAAAAAAAAAGAATCAAGTCTGCTTTCCATGAAAGGATCGTTCTTTTTAAGCAGCCAATGTTATAGACAAAATGTAGAGTGTATAAACTGGATGCATAAAGAGCAAGGCTCGTGCCAGTGTCAGAAGACCTTGCCTTGGCTGATTTTCCTCCTAAACCAATCAACCAATGCACACGGAGATGCCCCAGGCTGACTTCTGCAAACCAGAGCAGGGTTTTGTTTTGTGTCAGCCCAATGAGAACTTCCAAGGCCATTCTGAACTGGGTCACTTGAGTAGGGGTATGTAACATACAACAATACTCTCCCTTCTCAACTTGACAAACTCCTTAAAAAGAGAGGCCTTCCCAAACTTGTCAAAGGCAGCAAATTAACAACCACAATTTACACTTCCCAGCTGGGGTGGTGAAGGTCAAACGCAAACCAAAATAAATTGACAGTGATACAGAATGAAAACAGCTTATGCTTTGAAAAAAAAGAAAAGAAAACCCTTTAAGTCTATTCTACTCTCTCTTATAGTTGGCTTCCCTGGTGGCTCAGATGGTAAAGAATCCAACCTGGGGTCCAATCCCTGGGTCGGGAAGATCCCCTGGAGCGAGGAATGGCACCCCACTTCAGCATTCTTGCCTGGAGAAGCCCACGGAGAGAGGAACCTGCTGGGCTACATGACTGAACAACTCACACACTTTCTTTCCAGCTATGTGAGCCTGTCATCACAAAGTTCCTCATAACATATCTAGGGTTTGATATTCATGGTTCAGCCACCAATGAGCAGGCTCAACGCCTGGCAGGCACTTTAATTCTTGAGACCTTATTTTTCTTATCTCTGAAATGAGGGAGGTGAGCAAGGTGACTGAGGTTCCTTCCAGCTCGAATCGTCCACGGTTTGTGATCAAACGCTGCACCCCACTCCCTCACTCTGACGTCCCACCTCAAGCCCTTCTCCCATCTCTTCTGAGGCTCAGGCTCCACTGTTTTCTGGACCTCGAGGTAATGGCAACAGATGAAGACAAGACCTTTTCAGACCTTCCTGATCAAGATGCTTTCGTTTCTTGCTTTTACAAACACCTCACAGCAAATGAATAAGAAGAAGATACTGAGGATGAATTAAGAGGATATGCCTCCAAAAGGAAGAAAAACACAGTTGGGAGGTGGGAAAAAGTCACCTCTGGAAATGCAGGATTTTCTGTTTTTTCAAGAAGGGACCTAGGAAGAGATCTGCATACTTGGCTCCTTGGGTCCCCATTTTTGAGGCTCTGATTCTTATTTTACAGCCCCCATGAGACCAGGAAATGGTACCCACTCCAGTATTCTTGCCTGGAGAATGCCATGGGCTGAGGAGCCTGGCGGGCTATAGTCCATATGGTCGCACAACTTCACTTCTTCAAAAAAAAAACCCCCTTGACAAACTCCTTAAAAAGAGAGGCCTTCCCAAACTTGTCAAAGGCAGCAAATTAACAACCACAATTTACACTTCCCAGCTGGGGTGGTGAAGGTCAAACGCAAACCAAAATAAATTGACAGTGATACAGAATGAAAACAGCTTATGCTTTGAAAAAAAAGAAAAGAAAACCCTTTAAGTCTATTCTACTCTCTCTTATAGTTGGCTTCCCTGGTGGCTCAGATGGTAAAGAATCCAACCTGGGGTCCAATCCCTGGGTCGGGAAGATCCCCTGGAGCGAGGAATGGCACCCCACTTCAGCATTCTTGCCTGGAGAAGCCCACGGAGAGAGGAACCTGCTGGGCTACATGACTGAACAACTCACACACTTTCTTTCCAGCTATGTGAGCCTGTCATCACAAAGTTCCTCATAACATATCTAGGGTTTGATATTCATGGTTCAGCCACCAATGAGCAGGCTCAACGCCTGGCAGGCACTTTAATTCTTGAGACCTTATTTTTCTTATCTCTGAAATGAGGGAGGTGAGCAAGGTGACTGAGGTTCCTTCCAGCTCGAATCGTCCACGGTTTGTGATCAAACGCTGCACCCCACTCCCTCACTCTGACGTCCCACCTCAAGCCCTTCTCCCATCTCTTCTGAGGCTCAGGCTCCACTGTTTTCTGGACCTCGAGGTAATGGCAACAGATGAAGACAAGACCTTTTTCAGACCTTCCTGATCAAGATGCTTTCGTTTCTTGCTTTTACAAACACCTCACAGCAAATGAATAAGAAGAAGATACTGAGGATGAATTAAGAGGATATGCCTCCAAAAGGAAGAAAAACACAGTTGGGAGGTGGGAAAAAGTCACCTCTGGAAATGCAGGATTTTCTGTTTTTTTCAAGAAGGGACCTAGGAAGAGATCTGCATACTTGGCTCCTTGGGTCCCCATTTTTGAGGCTCTGATTCTTATTTTACAGCCCCCATGAGACCAGGAAATGGTACCCACTCCAGTATTCTTGCCTGGAGAATGCCATGGGCTGAGGAGCCTGGCGGGCTATAGTCCATATGGTCGCAAAGAGTGGGACATGGGGTTTCCCCTGGTGGTCCAGTGGGTAAGGACACCGCCTTGCAGTGCAAGGGACGCCGGTTCCATCCCTGGCCTGGGAAGATCCCACGTGCCGCGGAGTGGCTGGACCAATGTGTCCAATTACCGAGCCGGAGCTCAGGAGCGCATGCGCCCAGAGCCCGCGCTCTGCAACAACAGACTCCACCGCGATGGGAGGCCCACAGGAGCCAAAGAACGAAGATAGATGAAAATAGAGAAATGAAAGACTAATGGAAGTGGCCCGCCAGCTCCCCTCCCTCCCCACCCCTCCCCACCCCACCCAAAATAAATAAATACATAAATCTTTAAAAAAAAAAAAAAAAAGAGTGGAACATGACTGAGCAACCAACACACATAAGACCAGAAAAGACAGAATTGTTCTATCTTCTGGTTTAGCCAGATTTGGATCATTTCTTCATACACTGATTTCTGAGACTACCCCTGGCAAATGATGATTAGGTCCAGCTGCCACATGACTTGACCTTAATTCTCCCTGTTTAATTAATGGGCTGTATGCATATATATGGGGCTTTCTGGATAGCTCAGTGGTAAAGAATCTGCCTGTAATGCAGGAGACAGAGGTTGGATATGAGTCTGGAAAATCCCACGGAGGAGAAAATGGCCATCCTCTCCAGTGTTCTTGCCTGGAAAATCCCTGCTCCTGGACAGAGGAGCTTGATGGGCTACTGTTCATGAGGTTGAAAAGTAGGACAAGACTAAATAACATGGTTCCCACACTGGATAGCCACAAAAGCTGATATCTTTGAAGCAGTAAAGATTTTTGAAGCAATAAAGATTTCCTCAACCTGCCGTGTAAGAGTCAAGGCACTGCATGTGGAGCCAGAGTGATTCTGCCACGAGCCCTGACTTCCAAGTCCTTGGATGAATCCAGGTATTTGTCCACCTAGTGACTGCTGTTGTCAGTTGCAAAGTCGTGTCTGACTGTGTACTGTTTGTAGCACACCAGGCTTCCCTGTCCTTCACTGTATCCTGGAGTTTGCTCAGACTCACGTCCATTGAGTCAGTGATGCCATCCAACCCTCTCATCCAGGCTTACAAAGAGTAGAGTCCCGCTATCATTACATTCTAGAGCCCAAAACATTCATTCAACAATATACTCAACGACAGACACGGGTTCAGCCTTCGGAAGTCTGTGCATGGTTCTCAAGGAAGTACTTATCAGTTGCTATGGTCTATGCGTTCACTCATTGGCTCCAATTTCCTTCTATCTCAAAAAAAAAAAAAAAAAAAATCAGGAAATACTTTTTGAGGGCCAAGGTGTAGGTGATCTAAAGTCCATTAAGAACAGAGCCCATCGTGTTCAATAATGCTAGACTGCATGAAAACACACACACACAAATCCTGCTGTCCATAGCAAGACTATATGCCCACTGTGTCCTTTAAGCCCCAAACCCTGAACCCAAGTATGGAAAACTCCAAGGGGCACAACCGTTACTCCTCCTCAACCCAAACTTGTGGGGCCACAAAAGGGAAGAAACTCACAGCAAGCCCATCCCGTCTGCTACTAAATACCATACAGCCCTGCCTGGCTTTCTAGAACATGCCTTGAGGGCCCAGTGGGTAAAGAGTCCGCCTTGCAGTGCAAGGGGCACTGGTTTGATCCCTGGCCAGGAAAGATCCTACATGCCGAGCCTAGGCCGGTGTGTCCAATTACAAGCCAGTGCTCTGGACTACACGCACCCAGAGCCAGCGCTCTGCAATGAGAGAGGCCATTGCGATAGGAGGTCCACACATGCCAAAGAATAATAAAGATGGATGCAAAACAACAACAACAAAAATGAGAGGCAAAAAAAAAAAAAATTCCAAAATACTAAAAAAAGAGAGAAAAAAAAAAAAAAAGAACATGCTTTGAGGGTGCCTGGGTTTCATGACTAAACGAGTTTACACTGTTGTTGAGAAATAAAAGACGAGTTTTAAGTGGTTTCATGTGCATACAGCCCCCGCTCGGAGAAGCACACCAGCTACAGAGCCTCTAGTTTTCTTTGTTATTGTTTGCAGTTTCCAGTTTAGGACTTATCCAATTATCTATCTATTGTCTGGCAGGCTGGCAAGGGCGATTCCAGTTACAGGAAACTTAGCTCTGCACGTCCATTGAGTCAGTGATGCCATCCAACCCTCTCATCCAGGCTTACAAAGAGTAGAGTCCCGCTATCATTACATTCTAGAGCCCAAAACATTCATTCAACAATATACTCAACGACAGACACGGGTTCAGCCTTCGGAAGTCTGTGCATGGTTCTCAAGGAAGTACTTATCAGTTGCTATGGTCTATGCGTTCACTCATTGGCTCCAATTTCCTTCTATCTCAAAAAAAAAAAAAAAAAAAAATCAGGAAATACTTTTTGAGGGCCAAGGTGTAGGTGATCTAAAGTCCATTAAGAACAGAGCCCATCGTGTTCAATAATGCTAGACTGCATGAAAACACACACACACAAATCCTGCTGTCCATAGCAAGACTATATGCCCACTGTGTCCTTTAAGCCCCAAACCCTGAACCCAAGTATGGAAAACTCCAAGGGGCACAACCGTTACTCCTCCTCAACCCAAACTTGTGGGGCCACAAAAGGGAAGAAACTCACAGCAAGCCCATCCCGTCTGCTACTAAATACCATACAGCCCTGCCTGGCTTTCTAGAACATGCCTTGAGGGCCCAGTGGGTAAAGAGTCCGCCTTGCAGTGCAAGGGGCACTGGTTTGATCCCTGGCCAGGAAAGATCCTACATGCCGAGCCTAGGCCGGTGTGTCCAATTACAAGCCAGTGCTCTGGACTACACGCACCCAGAGCCAGCGCTCTGCAATGAGAGAGGCCATTGCGATAGGAGGTCCACACATGCCAAAGAATAATAAAGATGGATGCAAAACAACAACAACAAAAATGAGAGGCAAAAAAAAAAAAAATTCCAAAATACTAAAAAAAGAGAGAAAAAAAAAAAAAAAGAACATGCTTTGAGGGTGCCTGGGTTTCATGACTAAACGAGTTTACACTGTTGTTGAGAAATAAAAGACGAGTTTTAAGTGGTTTCATGTGCATACAGCCCCCGCTCGGAGAAGCACACCAGCTACAGAGCCTCTAGTTTTCTTTGTTATTGTTTGCAGTTTCCAGTTTAGGACTTATCCAATTATCTATCTATTGTCTGGCAGGCCTGGCAAGGGCGATTCCAGTTACAGGAAACTTAGCTTCTGCATTCGCAGACCCCAAGCAAATCCTGGAGCAGAAGGCAACACAGCCAAGAGGGTGCGGGGGCCCCCGAGGGGGTCAGCCTTGGGGGGAGACTGTGGGCCAAACAACCTAAGTGTGAAGTTCAACTACAAAGCTACTTCCAACAACTCTGCACGGACTTGATCTTCACTGTAGGAGGGGGAGGCGGTGAAAACGGATGAAGGGCGTGGATGGGAGGGTGGCGCTCTTGAAAACTGCTTGAGGCAACTGCCAACACCAGTGCTTATAAAGGGTCTGGGGCTCAGAGGACCCCAGGGAGATGCCACCCTGCAGAGTTCTGCTGAGATATGTAAGGAGACCCTGTGGTGGGAGATTTAGATGCTCTGGGGACAGACAGACAGACTCTGGACGGGAAAGACTGAGGTCAGCTGGCACTGCTGTAGCCCTCCTGGGAGGCACACAGAGGAGATGAATTCTTGCTGACAGACTCTGAAACCTCAGTCTCCACTTCGTTGAGCTTAGGTGGCTCGCTGATGAAGAATCCATCAGCCAGTGCAGGAGACACCGGAGACGTGGGTTCGATCCCTGATCTGGGAAGATCCCACATGGCGTGGAGCGGCTAAGCCCGCGAGTCACGCTACTGAGCCTGTGCCTGGGAACCGCAGCGACCAAAGCCCACACGCCCAGGGGCCCATTCTCCACAGCAACACGCCGCCGCTGTGAGAAGCCCACGCCCCACAGCTAGAGACAAGCCCGCACCACAACGAAGGCCCAGCACAGCCAAATATAATTCAATAAGCAAACAAAATTATTGTTTTTTAAAAAAGAACACAGGCCACTTTACTTTCCTACTCAAAGCTGTCTGCTGGCTACACACCACACACAAAACAAAATCCCAGATGCCAGCCAGAGTCTACCAAGCCAGACCGTGTTCCCCTGGGAGCAGAATCATGGGGGCCCCAGGGGGCTGCCTGGGGGCTTCTCAGAGGAGTCCCAGGACCACTAAGGTCATCCTCGGTCCTTTGAGGATGGACAACCTGAAGTGCACAGGATGCTCCCACTAGCCCGAAACACTCCACACCCCCTGCGATTTTCCAGCGCCCACTAGATGTTCCTAATGCCCTGTAACATGTCAACACAAGTATTTTCTCTACAGTTTTTATGAACACACAATTGTGAGGAATACAATGTATGTCTGGGAATCTACAATTCCAATTGGCCAACAGAAATGTGATCTGCACACACAATGGGACATTATTCAGTCTTAAAAAGGAAGAAAGTTCTGGCCTTCTCTGGTGGTTCAGTGGTTAAGACTTTGTCTTCCAATACAGGGAGTGCAGGTTCGATCCCTGGTTGGGGAGTTACGATCCCACAAGCCTCGCAGCCAAAAGACCAAAACATAAAACAGAATCAGTATTGTAACAGATTCGATAGAGACTTTAAAAAATGGTCCATATTGAAAAAAAAAAGAAAGAAAAACTTTAAATAAAGAGAACATTCTGACATGCTACAACACGGATGAGCACGAAGACATGCTAAGTGAAATAAGTCAGTCACAAGGAGAAGTCCACTTGTATGCGGTACTTTTAGGGTAGCTGACTCACAAGAGGCAGAAAGCAGAATGGCCACAGCCAGGGTTGGAGGCGAGGGAAGACGAAGTGAGTGTTGAATGGGCACAGAGGTTCTGTTTGGGCAAATAGAAAAAAGAAATGGCAGCAATCGTTACTGTAGGATACATCCCAAACCAGAGAAATTAACATGTTCCCAAGAGAGGAATCAGGACACCCAGGGCCTCGTGGCTATTTGCTTGACTGTTGGTAGTTTCTGTTTTGTTTTAATTCCCTCCAGTACTCAACAGGGGTTTAATTCAATAAGCAAACAAAATTATTGTTTTTTAAAAAAGAACACAGGCCACTTTACTTTCCTACTCAAAGCTGTCTGCTGGCTACACACCAAGGCACAAAACAAAATCCCAGATGCCAGCCAGAGTCTACCAAGCCAGACCGTGTTCCCCTGGGAGCAGAATCATGGGGGCCCCAGGGGGCTGCCTGGGGGCTTCTCAGAGGAGTCCCAGGACCACTAAGGTCATCCTCGGTCCTTTGAGGATGGACAACCTGAAGTGCACAGGATGCTCCCACTAGCCCGAAACACTCCACACCCCCTGCGATTTTCCAGCGCCCACTAGATGTTCCTAATGCCCTGTAACATGTCAACACAAGTATTTTCTCTACAGTTTTTATGAACACACAATTGTGAGGAATACAATGTATGTCTGGGAATCTACAATTCCAATTGGCCAACAGAAATGTGATCTGCACACACAATGGGACATTATTCAGTCTTAAAAAGGAAGAAAGTTCTGGCCTTCTCTGGTGGTTCAGTGGTTAAGACTTTGTCTTCCAATACAGGGAGTGCAGGTTCGATCCCTGGTTGGGGAGTTACGATCCCACAAGCCTCGCAGCCAAAAGACCAAAACATAAAACAGAATCAGTATTGTAACAGATTCGATAGAGACTTTAAAAAATGGTCCATATTGAAAAAAAAAAGAAAGAAAAACTTTAAATAAAGAGAACATTCTGACATGCTACAACACGGATGAGCACCGAAGACATGCTAAGTGAAATAAGTCAGTCACAAGGAGAAGTCCACTTGTATGCGGTACTTTTAGGGTAGCTGACTCACAAGAGGCAGAAAGCAGAATGGCCACAGCCAGGGGTTGGAGGCGAGGGGAAGACGAGAAGTGAGTGTTGAATGGGCACAGAGGTTCTGTTTGGGCAAATAGAAAAAAGAAATGGCAGCAATCGTTACTGTAGGATACATCCCAAACCAGAGAAATTAACATGTTCCCAAGAGAGGAATCAGGACACCCAGGGCCTCGTGGCTATTTGCTTGACTGTTGGTAGTTTCTGTTTTGTTTTAATTCCCTCCAGTACTCAACATAAATGCCTACAGGAATTTCTCATTGTAAAGAGTGAACTAAAACTAGTCCCTAGCAATAACTAATGCCATCAGATTTACAAAGTATTCTATTTGTACTTGATCGTAGCCTTCATGAGCTAAGGTGAGCTCAGCACGGAACAGGTGAAGATGACAGTCGAGTGAAAGGGCATTCAAAGTATCTTACTTAATCACTTGTTTCAATTAGGATTCGTACCCCAAGTTCTTGATATGTTTAATTAAGAAAGTTAAGCTCCAGGTTCCCCTTTGACGATGCCCAGCTGCAATTCTGATTATCTTTAAACAGCAGGTCCAATTCCCAAGATGCAAGTTACCAGTTATTTCTCTCATGTGCCCCAGAATCAGAAGTTAGCCCAGCGGTTTATCAGAATTGCTTCCAATCTTCAAAACCCCAGATGCGTATGTAGTGGCCCAGAGTGGCTCTGAAAATTAGCTGCCCAGACACCCAGTTTAACTCATGGTTTAGGCTAAAAAGAAAGTAGACTTCATTTATTTTTCCTTTTTACTCCTAAATGGAGGTCCAATTTGTAAACCATGTCAAAGCAACGGAAATCTTATTTTCCAGATTAGCTTGCACACCCAGCAAAATAGTATTTCAGCTGTCAGATTTTACAGAATCAGATTACCGATTTTACTAGATTCAAACACCAAAGCACTGGCATCAGGACCCCTCCCTGATGGACTAAGGATGTCAGTGAAAAGCACTGAATCTTTGAAATCACCCAAAGCAAGATCATGACTAACAAAACACAGGCCCTGCTCACCGAAAAAGGCTCAGTATATAACAGTAAAGAATAACAGCGACAGCCGCCCGTATGCGGACCATGTAGGCTACATGTCTTATTCCATTTGAGCTGACGAGATCTCAGAACAGTTGGTGGCTCCATTCTATTTTGTAAATTATTGAGCTGTACCAATTCAGAGACTCTTCGGAAACTCAATTCCCAGGCATTTGGCTTTTGTTCCTGGGATTTCCACTGCTTCAGAGGATCCAGCTTTAATGGGCTCTTTCTGAGAAACCCTCCATCAGTTCTGAGAAGTACTTTTATTGAACGCTCCATTTAACTTCATTTTGCAATTAATGAAACTTGCAAGACATTGTTCCCCCTCCCCTCTTTTCTATTTGAGGGTTGGTTTTTTTGTTTTTTTTTTTTTTGCTTGCCTTTTGAGTAATTAGGAGCAGAACACCACTCCCACTAGGATCAAAAGGCCTTAAATATGGCACCCAAAACGCCAAATGCCAAAAGAAATGTAACTCTGAAAAGTCCATCTCTTAAAAAGACATTCCATGTCACGGGGAAAGGTGTTTGGTCAGTAGGTAACAAACGGATCACTTTTTGATCCCAATGAAATTCAACCAATAGGTAAAGCTTTCGGAAGGTTCAGTCTTCCTTGACAAGAACACTTAACCTTTCTCAGTCTGAGAGCTGGCCTTTTCCCTGCCTCTGCAACTCGGCCAGTTTGGTAATAAAACAAATCACCAATTTACTTGTTTATTTTCTTAGCCTAAAAATGTTTGCGTGTTTCACTGAGTGCCAATGTACCGCATCTGCTCTTCTTTTCAAGTTTTAAACAAACCCTCCCTGGACAGAATCAACTAGGAACAATTCTCTGCCTGTGAGACACGTCTCTCCCAATCTAGAAACACAACGGAAAAGTGTGCAGTTTACAGGGAGCTTTTGTCTCTCCAAATTACTGTCCACCGTCTGGGCAAAAAAAACCTGTTTGAATCACGTTCTCAGTCGCCCAAGGCACGACCCCAGAATGTTCAGTTCAATTATAGTCCTAGGAAGTCACGGGGCCCCTTTTGTGATGGAGAAAGCCGTCAGGCCTGGTTCACAGGAAGCAGAGACGCATTCAAATGTGAGAATCAACTGCTCCCATGGGATTCTTTATACTTCCTAGTTTTAGGTAGATCAAGAGGACTTTTAAAATAAACTTGGCATTTGTTTCCTATTCCAGTGGAAAATCTGACTTCAGACTTCGCAATGACAGAAAAGACGTCTTACTTTCCTGGGCAACCAGCACTCAGTTCTTGTCTCAGAAACTGCAACAGGTCAACAGAAAGGGTACAAGGTCCATTTGAGAGTTCTAACGAAAGCCATGGTTCACCTTTGCCTGGGGGAACAACGGAGGAGCCTTAAAGTACGCTGATTCCTGGCTCCTATCCTCCACTCCCTTGCCTCCCCAACATTTCAATTAAATGGGTCTGAGAATTCGCCTGTGCGCTGGATTTCTTTTTAACTGGAGATATAGTTGGTTTATGATGTTGTGTTACTTTCTGCTGCACAATGAAATGAATCGGCTACATGCATACATATACCCCGGCCCTGGGGTCCTCTCTCCCCACTCCCCGTCCCGTTCATCTGCGCGTCCCCACAGAGCTCCCGTGCTGGGCAGCAGGTTCCCACTAGCTGTCTGCTTTACACGTGGCAGTCTGGGCAGTGGGATTTTAAACGTCCCCTGGCTGATTTTCATGCTGACCTCAGTCAAGGCTGAGAACCCCTGTGTCACAGTCTATTCAGGCTGCCGTTACAGAATACCATGGACGGGGTGGCTTATAAATGCGACATTTATTTCTCACAGCGCTGGAGGCCGGGGAGTCTATGATCAGGGAGCCAGCAAATTCAGCCTCTGGGGAGAGCCCACTGCCTGGTGCACAAGGCAGTCCTCCATGTGGGAAGGGGCGAGGGGCTCCCGGGAGTCTCTCTGATAAGGGCACTAATTCTGGCCTGGAAGGTTCCTTCCTCATGACCTTATCACCCCCCAAAGACCTCAGCTCCGAATACTATCACATTGGGGGTTAGGTTTCAACACGTGAATCTGGCGGGGAGGGGTGGATAACCATTCAGTCTCCAGCAGGAGTGCTGGAGGTAAAGAATCCGCCTGCCCGTGCAAGAGACATACGAGGCGCCGGTTTAACCCCCGGGTCGGGAAGATTCCCGGAAGGAGGGCGTGGCAACCCACTGCGGAAATCCCAGGACAGAGGCACCTGGCGGGCTAGCATCCACAGAGGTGGAAACAGTTGGACATGACCGAAGCGACATAGCACAGCACACATAGGGGCCAGCGGGGGCGCCCTGTGGGCACGGAGCTCACGGATACTCTGCGAGATGAATGAGGCCACGGCTGAGCTGAGGAGCCGAGGCTGCTAGGAAGGGGAAATTCCCGTCATCAGCCATGGCTTCCTCCCCGCTGAGAAGGCCAGGGATCCCCCAGACCAGGGTGGGGTGGAGAGGTTGTGGAGGGGAGGGTGACAAATAGTCCTGCAGGGTTCTCGAGCAAGGACCCAAACGTACCCCAGAGTCTCCCCTCTTGGGGGCCCAGAAGTCGCCTGTGCGCTGGATTTCTTTTTAACTGGAGATATAGTTGGTTTATGATGTTGTGTTACTTTCTGCTGCACAATGAAATGAATCGGCTACATGCATACATATACCCCGGCCCTGGGGTCCTCTCTCCCCACTCCCCGTCCCGTTCATCTGCGCGTCCCCACAGAGCTCCCGTGCTGGGCAGCAGGTTCCCACTAGCTGTCTGCTTTACACGTGGCAGTCTGGGCAGTGGGATTTTAAACGTGCCCTGGCTGATTTTCATGCTGACCTCAGTCAAGGCTGAGATCCCCTGTGTCACAGTCTATTCAGGCTGCCATTACAGAATACCAAGGCCGGGGTGGCTTATAAATGCGACATTTATTTCTCACAGCGCTGGAGGCCGGGAGTCTATGATCAGGAGCCAGCAAATTCAGCCTCTGGGGAGTGCCCACTGCCTGGTGCACAAGGCAGTCCTCCATGTGGGAAGGGGCGAGGGGCTCCCGGGAGTCTCTCTGATAAGGGCACTAATTCTGGCCTGGAAGGTTCCTTCCTCATGACCTTATCACCCCCCAAAGACCTCAGCTCCGAATACTATCACATTGGGGGTTAGGTTTCAACACGTGAATCTGGCGGGGAGGGGTGGATAACCATTCAGTCTCCAGCAGGAGTGCTGGAGGTAAAGAATCCGCCTGCCCGTGCAAGAGACATACGAGGCGCGGTTTAACCCCCGGGTCGGGAAGATTCCCGGAAGGAGGGCGTGGCAACCCACTGCGGAAATCCCAGGACAGAGGCACCTGGCGGGCTAGCATCCACAGAGGTGGAAACAGTTGGACATGACCGAAGCGACATAGCACAGCACACATAGGGGCCAGCGGGGGCGCCCTGTGGGCACGGAGCTCACGGATACTCTGCGAGATGAATGAGGCCACGGCTGAGCTGAGGAGCCGAGGCTGCTAGGAAGGGGAAATTCCCGTCATCAGCCATGGCTTCCTCCCCGCTGAGAAGGCCAGGGATCCCCCAGACCAGGGTGGGGTGGAGAGGTTGTGGAGGGGAGGGTGACAAATAGTCCTGCAGGGTTCTCGAGCAAGGACCCAAACGTACCCCAGAGTCTCCCCTCTTGGGGGCCCAGAAGTCGACCTTCCTAGGATCTGAGCTGTACCAAAAGGGCCCAGGCTCTTCACAAGGTCGTTCACAAGGTGATCTTTGCTAGGGTGGTCCTGGCCCCGAGTCTGGACACCTGGCCTGGATTCAGCCTATGCAACACTTACAGGGCAAGAAACATATCTAACGATCTGGAATTTTCAATCCAAAAAATGGAGCTTCGGAGCCATAATTCAAAAGCCAAAAATTTCAGAGCAGAGAACTCTGGGCTTCTCTGGTAGCTTGAGCATCTTATTTTATCTTGATTATATTTTTGGTGGCAGGGTACCCAAGATCGAGGAGGGGAGGAATGTGGGGTTTTGCTCAGAACTGTTCTCCCAGGCCTGAGCGAGGCTCATGCAGCTCTAGCTCCAGACCCTCCAGAGACACCAGGAAAAAGAGGAAAGGGGGCTTCCGGCCCACGGAGTGTAGGTTCCCCACCCCGCCCCATCTTTCAGGGACCGCCATGGCCAACTCACCTGCAGTTACACCACCCCAGGGACTGAGGGGGGCATCTGTGCTGCCGATGGAGGGAAGGAGACTGGAGCAAGGAAGCTTTTTAAATGGAAAAATAAAGCTCCCTGGGGGAACTTCTCGTCCTCCTGAGAGCCCTGTGTACTCAGCTCCCCTGGCCAGGAAGGGGGCTGCGCTCACGGCTGGAGACCATCGCCCTGGGGATGGGAAGGGTGGGCAGAGATGCCGGTGGGGGCGCCGTCCCTGCTGCCTTCTCTCAATGGCTGACCTCTGGACCCGCGCCAGGATCGGGGAACAGGCCCCCGCGGCTCCCCTGACCCCTCCCCAAGGATGCACGGCCTCGGCGGGCGCTGACCGAGGAGGGAAGCAGCTGCAGCCGGCAGCCTCCTGGCAGGCTTGGGAAGCGGGCCGTATGCAAACACGAGACGGGTAAGGATGCTGAAGGGCTGGACGGGAGAAGCATTCCAGAGGCTCGGGTGGGCCTCAGCCTGAACATACGTCAGCCGTGCACTCCAGCTCCTACCCTGGAACGGATTCTCGACTCGCAGACAGGCCCCGGGAGTCCGGAGAGGCGGTGAAGTGAAGCTGGCACCCGCCGGGGGATGGGAGGGCAGCACCTGTGGCCAGAGGAGGGGGCTCTGCATCTCAGCATGGGCTTGGAAGATTCCAGGAGGTCACCCACTCGATTTCTTTAACACACCTGTCTCTGTGCGCCCTGCCTTCTGTTGGCAACTTGAACTGGACAGCACACGTGTGACCGTGGGGACGAGGGCTGGGAAAGCGTGGTGGCGTCAGGCTCCCGAGGCCTTCAGGCCGCCTTCTCCCCAACTTTCTGCAACAGCAGGCTGCCTGGCTCCGTCAGTGCGGGAAAGCCCTCATTTCTCGGGTCCACCTGGACTGGGTCCTAAGCTTGTGCACATAAATTGGTTGCCTGAGGACCTCTGGCCGTATGACAGCTGTTTGAAAACAGACAACCTGCTACATTCACGACTGCAGGGGATACGTAAGCGTAAAGCCTGTCCCGTCACAGACCTGTCTTTGGGCATAAAAATAGGAGCCCGATGCGGGTGAAAGATGCCTTACCTTCTTCTCACTGTCCTCAAAGTTGCTGTAATTATTTAGGAACTAATCTCACGCCATTGGCCATGGATTGAGACCCTTTGACAAAGTGCAAGAGGGAGGAGAGAGACACAGATGAATAACCATGATATAAAACCTACATATGCTATACAAACACAGCGAGAATGCAAACAAAGGAGAGATCAGTTTGGAGTCAAGTGGGAACAGGATTCAGCAAAGTGGAGGGGCGTGCGGCTGGAGCACAAGACCGGGCAGGAAGCACAGAGAGACGTGAGTTGGGAGGAGACTGGTGTCAGCCCAGGCAGTCCCTGTACGCCCAGCTCAAGAGCTGTTACGGTTGGGGCAATTTGGGGATGAGGGGCAGAACGTAAAAGGAGAGGCTGGAGATGGTAAAGAATCACGGGAAGAGGGGGGCTTCCCTGGTGGTCCCGCGGGTAGAGAGTCTGCCTTGCAGTGCAAGAGATGCCGCTTCGATCCGTGGCCCGGGAAGATGCCACGTGCCAAGGAGCGGCTGGGCCGGTGTGTCCAATTACACGCCAGCGCTCCGGAGCGCATGTGCCCAGAGCCGGTGCTCTGCAAGGAGAGGCCGCTGCAATGGGAGGCCCACAGGAGCCAAAGAATAAAAGATGGATGAAAATAAATGAACAAATAACCAATAAAAGAGGCCAAAATTAAAAACAACAACAAAAAAAGAATCCTGGGAAGAGGATCAACATTTGCTTAGCATCCACACTCTGCCAGGCACGGTGCCCTCTCATGACCTCGTGATACCCTCATAATAACCCTATGAAATAGATGTTATTATGCCAGTAGACCTGACTCCCTTCCCAAAATGAAGACCCGTTCAAAAGGTGCCCTCCCAGCTCTGAGGGGCTTGAGGGAACATACGTGTCTGACGCAGGGCTCCGAGGGCACGGGGAGGCGACTCGGACGCTCCGGGAAGCGCATCCTCAGCTTCCTCTGCAGACGCCCGGCCACCAGGGCTCTGCTGCCGCGGGTCCCCGCTTCCACCGGCCCCTCGGAGCCTTCTCCCCCAGCAGCTCCAGGCCAGCATCTCCTACTCAGAGCAACTCTCCGCTCTTCTGGCCTCCACTCAAACTAGAAAGACAAGGGCCTTCTTTAGGAGTCAACCAGGAGCAAGAATTAGAAGTCTACCGTCTAGGGTGGGGAGGCCGGTGAGAGGGGGGTTCAGGACGGTGGAGGGGGACACATGCATACCTGTGGCCGATTCATACTGATGTGTGGCAAAAACCATCATAATGCTGTAATTATTCTCAAATTAAAAGAAATTAACTAATTAATTAAAAAATTTTTAAAGAATTTTTCGAGCTAATTATTTTAGACTATGGCTCGATCACCAGGAAATGGAAGCTCAGAGAGATTAAGGACTTCTTGAGGGCTCGTAGGACAAAGATGTGTTTTAGGAAAATACAGCATCAATGAACAGAAGAGATGGACTTGGATCAGGTGCTCACAGAGAGGAAGACCATGACTTTCAGAGAAGGGATGGGAAAAGTCCGTGGCTGCCAGGAGCCAGGGATGGGGGATGGCTTGACTACAGGGGGTAGCATGAGAAAAAAAAGTATTTTTCAGTTTTGTTTTCTTTTTAAATCTTTTTGGCCGCATCATCGTGGGATCCTAGTTCCCACCAGGGATTGAGCCCGCATGCCCTACATGAGAAATGCAGAGTCTTAACCCCGGGACCACCTGGGAAATCCCAAGAAAACTTTTTTAGGGGTGAAGAAACTGTTCCATGTCCTGATTATGGTGGCCATGTCTCTATCCATCTGTCAAAACTCTCTGAACTTTACACAGAAGTGACTTTTACTATATGTCACTATAAAAGTAGGTGAGTTTTTTTTAACAACAGGGAGACCAACTGAGAGATTACAGAATGGTCCAGAAGTCATGAGAAGTTGAATTACAGCAGAAGCGAGATTAAAAAGAAAAAAAAAAGAGGTGGGAGGTGGAGGGGCCTGGGTGAGAGAGATTTCAGAAGTGGGATTCAGAAGCATGGAGCATCCGTATGAAGAAGGAATCTCAGAGGTGCAGATCTGTGAAGCAGGAAAGGACCTTATGAGAAAGATCTGTCTCTAGGAAAGCTCCACCTCACAGACAAGAAAACTGGGCTGAAAACGATCCAAGGGCTTGGGCTCTGTCTGGGTGGATGGTGATATCATTAACCAGACGGAACACACAGAGAACAGCAGGTTCAAGGAGGAAGTTGATGAGTCCACTTGTGGATATTTTGAATTTGGAACACTGATGTCACCAAGATTTCTTTTTTTAGTTTTCAGGAATTTGAAAACAAAACTGTGGGGTTTTGGCACTGAAAACAACCAACCTCTCCACAAATACTGCAGTTACAATTTAAAAAGAAGAACTCATGATGGTAAGGTCCTACATGAAAACAGCACAGCAGTCTGAAATTGTGACAGTCATTCCAAAACACACATAGAGAACTGTCCTGATCCAATCAAGAGTTGAGACACATTCTCCATTAATACATTTGTTGTTAACGCTGCCATAATTTTTTTACCTTTTTAAATTTTTAATTGGAGGATGGTTGCTCTACAATAGTATGTTGGCTTCTGCAATACGACAACATGCATCAGCCACTGGTAGACCTACATCCCACCCTCCTCGAACTTCTCTCCCATCTCCCACCCCAACCCAGGTCCAGGTGGTCACAGAGCACCAGTGTGGGCACCCTGCATCACGCAGCAAATTCCCACTAGCCCTCTAATTAGCATACGGTACTGTGCATGTTTCCATGCCATATTTTTATAAATCCACACACTAGCTTTTTCTTCCTCATCTATAACACACAGATGAAACTCTGAAAATCAGCTGCTTTCCACAGAATGGATGCCAAGATGTAACGCACTGCTGTTTTATTTTGCGTTTGCTTTATAACAAGTAGCAAATAACCAAAAGAAGGTGAGCAAGGACTTGTACGAGCAAACCAGCAGCTGCCCAGCAAGAATTTCAGTAGCCGAGATAAGACCGAAGTCCAGGAGACCTCTGTCACTATTTCAGAGCAATTTACAAGATGACTTGATTTCACTGTCAGGCAAGGAAAAGAAGTAGAGTTTTCAACAGCCTTACAGTTACTGGAATGTATAAAAGAATTAAGAATCAGATCCTCAAAGCTGTAAGCTACTAAGAAGGCATCATGTTCATGGAAGCCAAGTTAAATCACAGAACAACAAAAATACAATCGCATTTACAATGACTGCGTCCTGTTTCTTCAAGAGCTGTAGTGTGAAGGCAAGGATGGTTTGTCTTAGGAAGAAGCTAGAACGTAAGCACCTTCTGGGCAGGGAACTTAGTTTCGTTCATATGGATCCATACACCTAGCACTAGAGCAGGTTCTCAATTTATGACTGTCGAAAAGAATGAATGAAGCAAGGAGAACAATGAACAGGTCTTTGATAAGAGATGACAAAGCTACTGTACTTTATTCAGCAAATACAATTACAGGTAGGAGATTAGTTTTAGGCAACGCTGTGGATGGATTGAGAAGATCCCCTGGAGAAGGGCATGGCAACCCACTCCAGTGTTCCTGCCTAGAGAATCCCATAGAGAAAGGAGCCTGGAGGGCTACAGGCCAAGGGGTCCCAAAGGACATGACTGAGCAACTAACACGAGTACTATGTCACACCTGGGAGACGAGGAGAACAGTGGTCCCGTGCATGGAAATTAATTAAGTCCAAGAAAGGTGTTGGAGGGCTCATGATGAATTTAGCCCTGAATTAAATATTTTGATTACATGTAAAATGTGAACTGCCAACAGGAAATCCAGGTGGAAGGGTTCATCAGGAAATAGCAAAAAAAAAGGAAAGGAAATAGCAGAACTGGAGTTTGCAGAAATGCCCATGTGAGCAGCAGCTGCGTGGGGGCGGAGGGTCAAGCTGCCAGGACGAAGGTCGCTCGCCAGAGAGTCAAGAGGAGAGGCAGAGACGTACTGACGGGCAGACAGTTGTGTGAAGGCAAACAGCACTGAAGGACCTTGCAAACCGCTTACTCCGCACGTGCCCCCAGAACACAAAAAGAACGCGTAAGACTCGTCTTTAACTTGAAATAAAGAAAACACCTCCCTACGTCATTCATAAACACGGTGAGGGCAACAGTCCTTCACGACAAAGCTCAGGCTGCGGTGTCCTGCTGGCATCTGGTTAAGGGCGAACACGAAGGAAGATGGGCAGTACAACCCCTTGCTCTGGACAGCTCTCATTTCATAGACCTTATCCAGGCTCCAGTCGGCAGGAAACAAGTCACGCAGGACTTACAGCGGAGCCTGTACTCGGCAGAAGGCAATGGAAACAAATAACCTAATTCATTTACTCTGCAGCAGCACAAACACACACGCGTGCACGCACACGCACACACACAAAGGAAAAGAACCAGAGAGGATGCGAGAGAAGTGTGTAGGAAGGATGCGTCTTTCCTCCTCCCACGGCCATCCCGCCTGCCTCTGTTTCCCAGGTCACTGCGAACACATCTCAAACGCCCCGAAGATGTTGATAAAGCAGCTCGGCATCGGCCTCGGCCAACTCCTCCTCCACCTCAGACGGAGACGTCTCAAGACCGAACCTTCCCACCTTTGCGTGGAACAAAGGCCTGACTTCTGCCCTCGGCACCCACAGCTGTTTTCCACGAATAGAAAGAACCCAGCCAACCCGAATGACTCTTTGAAGGTACGCCATCCTTTTCCTGTGGCCTACTTGAGTTGCAGATTGAAAAGTGCAAAAAAGCAAAAAAAAAAAAAAAAAGGTTTTCAGAAGAGTTACTTAGTAAGATGAAGCTCATTTTCTTCCAGTATCCAATTTGGGGGCGGGGGGACATGTTACCTGAGTTTCCGTCCTTCTTTATTTGTTGAAAGAATCACTGTGAATTGTTCCCCATATGTATTATTATTTTGACTGGGCCGATGGAATCTTGTGGTTACAAAAAAATTTCCACATTTTTCAAAAAGTGATCGCGTTTCTTATCAAAGACTCACAAAATAGGGTTGACGGGAGCGTTACCTGGTGGGGCAGCTACTGTCACCAAGGGCCTGACGCTCCTCAACAGGCTGTCGTCCACATGGAAACGAATACCCATCAACTGTCAATGGATTCACAGCCCTGCACTGGGCTGGTTCATAGAAAGTGAAACAAGGAGAGCCTCCACCCTCCTGGGGGGCTTGCTTGGTGGCTCAGATGGTAAAGAATCTGCCTGCAATGCAGAAGACGTGAGTTCGATCCCTGGGTCGGGAAGATTCCCTGGAGAGAAATGACAACCCCATTCCACTCTTGCCTGGAGAATCCCATGGACAGAGGAGCCTGGTGGGCTATAGTCCACACAGCTAAGTGACTAACTCTCACCCTCTGGGAGCTTGTAATTTAAATCAAAGAATCCCTTCACTGTTCATCTGAAACTATCACAACATTGTTAATTGGCTATACCCAATACAAAATGGTTTTGGTGTAAAAAAAAAAAAAAAAAAAAAAGGAATACCTATGGCACCCTGCAAAGGTGTACATAGGAGCAGCTTCAGCAGCACACAGATGAACAGTCTCAGAACTACACAGCACATATGGGGCCATTTGTGTCACACTAACAAGGGTCTGGGTACTCATGAGTATTCTTTATTCCCTCAATGAGACAGAAAAACGCTGCTGAAAGGACTTCGCAGATGCATTCCTTTCTCATGTAGGAAAGGTGGATGACAACCATGCTGAAACAGAATCTAGCTTATGTCTGTCTCTTCCTCCTATCCTCAGACTCCTAAACAAAGAAATGGATTTGTATAAGAGAAGAATCCCATGGGAAGGAAGTTCAATTACAGTCCAAGAAGGCTAGAAGCCACTTTAAAGCAGGGCTGCGCTCACAGGAGAGCAATGCAGTGGGAAAATGCGAGGTGACTTAATCCCAAGGGTGGAGAAATGCAGTGTCCGGACAAGACCTAGTAAAAGACTGAACAGACTAAAGGCAGTTGTAGTGAATAAGTTTCGAGGATGATATATTAATATAAGGACACAGAAACCTACAAAGCAGTGCATTTGGGAAGGACTCAACGTCATACCCAGTCCTTAAAAAGATGGCTCTGTCTAGGGTTATGATTGTGTGTGTCAGTTTTCTGGGGCCATCCCAGTTTACCCTGATGTTCCAGAGTAACACCTCCTAATACCTCTGATGACTCTCATAAGTGCCCCAACTTGGACAACAAATCTTACGGTTTTCCTAGCTATGAAAAAATGGCACTCTCTGAACGTTGAAACAAAATACAGTTTTAGAAAGTTCTAGATTGTACAATAAATACTCCAGATCTCTATACTGCATTTATATACACAATTCTAGGGCTTCCCCAGTGGCTCAGCGATAAGCAATCTGCCGGTAAGGCACGGTTTGATCCCCGGGTCTGGAAGAGCCCCTGCAGGAGGGCATGGCAGCCCACTCCAGTATTCCTGCTTGCAGAATCTCACGGACAGAGAAGCCTGGCGGGCTGGAGTCCACAGGGTGGCAACGAGTCAGACACGACCGAAACAACGGAGCACAGGGCACGCAACTTGAGAATAGGAGGTGCGGGCTGATAATACACAGTGGGACTCACACAGAGGAGAAAGGGTGGCATGTGGCCCCCAGCAGGTTCTCTGGACACGGGCCGCACTAGAATGGTTTCTGAGAGAAGGCAGACAATTATTTCCCCCACTGTCTTGAATGAATGGTGCTTCAGCCATAAGACCCACCATTGAGGGCTGGCTTAAAAGTTCTGGGTGATTCTGTGAGCGAACTAGGTGTGTGTGGGTGGGGGGAGGGACCGTCAGAAAAGGCTTGTGCTGCAGCAGGTCCCACTGAGGGAGACACCCTCTCACCCACGCCCTTTCACACCAGGAGAGAAGAGCAAGCTGGCCCACACGCAGTAGGCAAACGGGCCCCCAGATAGAAGACTCTCAGGCCTCAGGCATCTTCCCCCGGTTGCAGGTGACAAGTAACGTCAACAATGGCTCTCCTAACCACTACCTGGAAGTCTCTGGAGCCTCTCTGTGGTTGGAGCTACGCTCTGAGAAGGAGAAGGGGCAGCAGAGGATGGGATGGTGAGACAGCATCATTGACTCAATGGACGTGAACGTGAGCAAACTCTGGGAGATCGCGGAGGTCCGAGGAGCCTGGCGTGCTGCAGTCCACGGGGTCACAAACAGTTGGACACAACTTAGCAGCTGAACGAAAGCAAAAACAACGCTCTGATGGGGAATTCCAAACGGAAGAGTCCCACTGAGCTCCAAGACTCCCGAGAACACGTGGCACATGCAGGCCCCGACCCCAGCCCCTAGCGGGACCCAGCCCTCCTCCCACTGGGGCCGAGCCAGGCTCTCAGCGGCTGCCCCCTCTCCCCATGTCTCTGCCTGCAGGACAGTACAGGATCTGCAGAAACGGGAAGGCGGGGAAGTCAAGGCTCCATCTTAAGAAATCAAAATGCTTCTCCAGACTGCACTGCCCAGAATGAGCCATTCTCTGAACCACTGAACATTTCAAACCAAAACATACTCAAACCCCAAACATCATCAGTACGCTACTTCTCTTTTCTGGGGGCTGAGAAGGGAGGGTGGGGTGCTGCACCGAATAACAATTTTCAGAGAAGGAAAATCCCCAGTACACGGGCTGACACCTGTTTTCTCTCCTCTCCTCCCAACTGAGTTCAATCATCACCAACAGCTCTCTGCACAACAACCTCGGCAGGTTCAGAGATGAGCGTGACCAGGGAGAAAACGCATCAGTGTGTGTCGGCGGGTGCGGGTGTGCGTGCGGGCTGTGAACCGGGGATGCTCCGGGCAGAAGGGGCTCGGGGCTCGAAGGAGCCGCAGCGGGCGAGAGCACAGTCTGCGGGGACCTGGATATTCGGTTACTTGCAAGCATATGTGTCCAGGGCCTGGGGAAAGACCAAGGACACTCCGAAATCACTGGCCACTTTCTCTCCAGTGCTCACACAAACACAAAGGAGGATGGGATTCAACTGTAGCAAGGCAACCAGAAAGGTACCCCTTCAAAATGTAAAGGAAGATTTCAAAACGGGAAACGGGTTCATAGTTCCTGTCAAGGTGTGGCAACCCTTGCTCCCTGGGCTCCCAACCTCTGAAGGCACCCGTGAGCAAACCGTTCAACATTAGCACTTTCTCAAGACTGAGCTGCCTGCCGGCCAGGGATCGTCCCATCTACATGTTTTTAAAAGTCAGATCGCGCGTCTCCTTTCCGTGTGATGCCATGATGCTCCGAGCTGGCAGAGCCAAAGCCTGTCATTCTTCAAACACGAGGAGAATAATTCAGCGCCTTTTCTGTGATCACAGAGAATGCAATTAATACCCAGGCTGCCTTGGTATGTAGACTAAACCTTCTGCCACACTGTTGCGTGGGGCTGTCGTCTAGGGCGGCTCAGCCAATCTTTTCATTCCAACAGAAACCACTCCAGGCTTCTCCGTGCCGAGCGGAGGAGAGACGAGGAGGAAGGGAGGTTGGGGCCCTCGGTGGGGGCCTCGCGGTCCTGGAGTGATGCTCCCCCAAATGCATAGCCCTCTAGAGATCGAAGGGCTTCTGTCTCCAGCACCTACTAGAAGCAATTAAAACACCATCTCTGAAAAGGAAAGGTGGTCACAGGCTCACAGCGTGCCTCCCTGGCCCAGACGCTCTTTAAACTTGTGGGAAGGAGAGGGTAGAGAAAACAGAGATAGACAGAGAACAAGAGTGATTTATTAAAGCCTGTGATCCATGTGGGGAAACTGCTACCTGTGTAACACTAGACTCTCAAGATATGCGGGGAGAAATAATTATAAATCACAGAAAGCATAGGGAGGAGGAGAACAGAGAGTGCCAAGAAAGACAAATAAGTGTACGTGTTTTTGGCGATTATACTGCAATATGTGTGTACGGGCTGCCGCTGCGAGGAAACCTCTGTCTCACTCGGGGTCAAACGTAGGGTCCAGATCAATGATCCTATTGAAACTGGCCATGGATCTCGGTGCCCTCAAGTAGATTAGACAGAAGGAAGAACAGCAATGAAGACCAAACCCCTGTGCTACCATGGCTACCTTCTTAATATTATCCCCGCTCACTCTCTGGCCTTCAAAACTCAGAGGATCACCAAATCTGACAGACCCTTTCACCTAACCTCCTGGTTTGCAGAGGAAGAGACTGAAGCTCGGAAAGAGTGGGCTTCGCCCAGAGCGCAGGTTCCTGGGAGGACCAGGAAGCTACCACCAAGACCCCTGGCCCTCGGTGCTTTCAGTACTGCACCAGCCTCACTGGTCACACCTCCTCCTGGTCTTGACCTTGGGAGCGCCTCTCCTCTTCCCTAGAAGCGTACCTCTCCCTCCTTTGTTGGGCGTGTGACCGTGACATAATATGAAACAGGTATTTGGCCTTGTTGCCGGTTCCCAGAAGGTTTCACAGGTGGCTCCGTGGTACAGAATCTGCCTGGTGCTGCAGGAGACCCAGGAGACACGTGCTCGATCCCTGGGTCGGGAAGATCCCCTGGAGGAGGAACTGGAAACCCACTCCAGAATTCTTGCCTGGGAAGTCCCCTGGGCAGAGAAGCCTGGTGGGCTACAGTCCAGGGGTCACAAAGCGTCAGACACCACTAAGCGACTGAGCACAATCTCCCCAGTGACCCGTTCTTAGCATGGAACTCCTAAAATCCTTGTCATTCGCTGAGTGATGGGGTAAGATAAGCCTCTGTGACGATCAGTGGCCTCAGTCTCCCCACGCAAGAGCTTCTCAGACCGTTGGCATCTCCAGTGATGAGGGTCCTTTGCAGGCAAATGAGATGCCTGGGGGCTGGGCGATCGCTTCAGAGTAGAGGCTGGTCAACCAGACAGGCCAATGCATGATTAGGGGGTTGGAACACCAAACCTCCAGGGAAAGGGGAGGAACTGCAGATCACGTGAGTCACTGCGGGCTGATGACTTGATCAATCATATCTACGTAATAAAACCTCCATGACACCCTAAACTATGGGGTTCTGTGAGTTTCCAGGTGGGTGAGGGTCCTGAGGCCCAGGCAGGTGGCACTGCCAGAGAGGGCATGGAGGGCCACGCCCCTTCCTCCAGACCCTGCCCTCTGCCCTGTGGCTCTTGCTGAGTTGTATCCCTTGTAACAAACCAGTTACAGTAACAGAAGTAGATTGCCGAATCCAGTGAGCTGTCGTAACAAGTTACTGAGCATGAGGAAGGGTTAGAGGAGCCCTTGAGTGGCCCAGACTTTCCACTGGTGTCTATGACGGGGGCAGCCGTGAGGGACAGAGCCCTTAACAGGTGGGTGTGGGATCTGGCCCAGGTCGTCACTGTCCAAACGGAGATAATGTGTAGGACCCCCAGCTGATGTCCAGGAATTTGGAGAACTATTTGTTGGTGTAAGGAAAACCCTACACGTTTGCCATTATTCCCCCTGGGAATAAAATAACTCAGAAGTGAATTCCAGGATCTGATCCCTCGCCTTTGTCATCCGCGGTCCTGCTCTGTCCTTCCATTGCATGGATGTCTGTCCTTCCATCCCATGAATGACCCAACTCAATCCTGGACCTCCCTGACAGGTGAGAGCCACCAATCCCGCTTCCTGCTACCAGGAGTCAGACGTGACAGTGGCTGGCTTCCAGCAGAAGAGAAGACCCCCTGTCATGAGAGCAGGCCCTGACCCTCCTCTGCCCTTGACCTGAGGGATACATTCTCCCTATGTCAATCCTTTCCACTGAACGTCAGTTACAACCTCTGACTGCAGCATCGTATTGGCCTCTGTCCACCTAGACACATGTTTAGTTACTTCTAACAAGGACCTCATTCTGTGATCTTGGGTAGGTATTTCCATGGGTAATTTTGAGTTTATTTCTTACAGGCAGGGGGCTATAAGTCAATAGTCTGAAACTGTACTTATGAACGAAAGTCTCCTTGAAAAAATCCTCAACTATACGATAAGGGCAGCCATGTCTTAGCTCCGTACCTGAGTTGGACCGACAATGGGATCAATTAGAACCTGGCTGTGAACAATGCACCACAAAACTGTCTACACGGCATGCCATCTGCGAGGGGAGGAAAGGTCTTTACCTTCCTCTATAACAATACCCAAGCATGGGAATCAAACGAGGGCCACCCTGCGTAATACATGGTCAGCACTCTAGACCCGTGCATCCAATAAAAATAGAATGTGGGCCCCATATGTAATGTATTAGTAGCCACCCAAATATATGTATTCCAACCAATATAACCAAAATATTATCATTTCAACACTCAAAAGATGACTAATGAATAGCTTACGCTGATCTTTCCTACCAAGTCTTTGAAACCCAGCGCGCGTGTTACGTTCCAGCCATGTCTCATTTCAGAAGAGGCACACCCCACGAGCCCCGGGGCCACCATGGCTGGCGGACCACGCCGGACAGCGCAGGGGCAGATTTCAAACACGGCGTCTGGCCTCCCTACATGGAGGGCGCACATAAACCTCTGATCCGTGCTGAGCACACCGCCTAGTCCGGAGTCCATGGGTGGGACGCACAAGTGATGGAACGGGTACTGGACTGGAGCACCCTTGGGATGAGAGGAACAGTAAAGGGCTTGAAGAGCCTGGGAAGACTCCAGGAGACAGCTCAGGGCAGGGAAGCCTGGCATGCTGCAGTCACGAAGAGTCGGGCACACTTAGCAAATGAACAACAGCAACAAAGAAAGCCATCCGCCCGCGCTGAACTTCTCCTGCTCTCACAACGCGGAGGCCCTGGTTCTCAGGTTGCCGGGGGATGCTGCTACGCAGGACGAAACACCAGGCGAGGTCTCTACGGCTGCCCTGAGCCCTGCCCTCCCAGCCAGCGTTCCTCGGCCCTTGCCCGCAACATGCCCACTGCCTAGAGCCCAGGGAGAGGGCTGAACACAGAGGAGCACGTATCCCAGGGTCCTGTATTCCTGCGAACTCATCTGCATTCTGTTAGGCAGATTTGCATAAGGCTGGAGCCAAGGGAACTTGGCAGGACTTCCAGGCCATGCTCCCTCTCCGCGCTGAGATGGCCATCGCTGTCGGTCACCATGCACGAGGGTGGGAGAGCAAACAGACCCCAGTTAGAACCAGCGTCAGAATGGAATCCTTCCCCACACGGACACGAGAATCGGTGTCGTCTGGGGTGGACCATGAGGGAACTCTGAGATGGGATCTGGCCGCAGCCTCCCTTGTTATGACAAGAGTTTATTTTGTATGACTCTGACCTGTGGCCCGCACGCAGCCTGGTCCGGGGCTGAACTGACCCAGGCAAGCACACGCTCACCTGAATGCCACGGAGCTCAGAGGCCAGCCCACGGGCCACCGGGGAAACCAAACTCAGCACCCTGCATTCCAGAAGGCCACCGGCGCTCACCCCCAAAGCAACACTGACCCCCGACGGCCCCCTTCTGGCTTCAGCCAGGTGTGTGGAGCGCGCGCTCGCGGCAACGGGGCGACTCCGGGGGCAGGCACCGTGCGCTCCCCGTTCCTCGGGGACTGAGAGGCCGGGGCTCAGATGGCACGTGAACAAAGCCGATGACACGATCGGGCAGGCAAGTGTCGAGGGGAAAACACGCAGAAAACCATGCGATCCTACTTAACATTTCTGTTATTTTATTTCAGCTGCCTATCTCTTTCTAGGACAATTTCCCAGAGAAAATTCCATTTTCATTACAAAAGCCGCTTCTTCTGCCAGGGAAAAGACTGCGTGGCTGTGATTATTGCATTGTTGTTTCTACTAAGGTCATCTCAGACGATGCGTCTACCGGAGATAAAGGGTTTCCTAAACAGGCTTCTCCGCATCCTGTCGCGGGCTAAGTTTGCCCCGAGCCCTCTCTGCTGGGGCCTAGATTGAAGGAGCTTTCTGGAAACAGTAGAAGGAGGGAGGAGGCGAGGAACAGCACCAACTAGTCCATGGATGTCAGGGTTCTAATCCCGGTTCAACTACCAAAGGCATGTAACCAGTCGCCTCTCCCAAGCCTCATCCGCAAGACGAGGATAAAACCACACCAGCCTCCCCCAGCCATCAGAAGAAATACCTGCGTTAATGTAGACAGAACATCTAGAAGGCATCTGGCATGGAGCAGCACCCTAGGAATGCCTGCTTTGTCATGAGTGTCACTGGGAACCTCTTTAGTACCGCGATCCTGTGGACAGGTCCACACGGGCGACTGTCCGTCCAGCCAGTGAGACAGCTGGCGTGTACTGGGCACCCCCGTGGGCTGATGCCTGTGTATTCAGGGATAGCCAAATGGCACCCATGGTTCTCAACTCCTATGAGCCTTGCTGAGTCTACCTTTCTGGGGAGAACGCACTGCGTGTGTGGCCTGTGGAATCTGAGTTCCCCAACCAGGGACTGAACCGGCACCCTCTGCAGTGGAAGCGGAGGCGTCACTGCCTGGACCCCCAGGAAGTCCCTGATTCTACCTCTGAAAGGTCGACTGTGGTGGTTCCATCTCAGTGGGAAGACGGGGTGGGTGCCCAGCTCTATCCCAAAAGAGACACTGCCCGCTCTTCCCATCCCCCTCCTTGCTGCCCTCCCCCAACACACACGCACATACACACACACACACACACACACATCGCCACCCTGCTAGAAACCTTCATCAGCTCTCCACGGCATGAGAGCCCAAACATGAGTTCCTTACAGAGACCCTCAGGGCCGCAGTGAGCCAGCCTCGACTGTCCCTTCAGCTTCATCTCCTTCATTCACCCCACAACCCCCAGGAGTCAGGCTGACCTCTATACCACCGTCAAGCTTGTCAGACCGTATCCAGACTCTCTTACGGCGCACATGGCAGCCCTTCCCAGTGCCCAGCGGGCAAGCTCCTACTCATCCTGCAAGACCCCAGCCACATGGCTTCATCCTCTAAGAAGCCACCGTTAACCACCTTAGGAAAAAACCTCATGGACTGTCACACTTATCTGTGTGTCTGTCTCCCCTGGCGACTGCCCTCCATGAGACCAGAGATCAAATCCAGACCCCTAGCGGACACAGAGAATGTGCAACGAACAAAGCATCACATTTTACTGTGGGATGGCTTCAGATTGAGGGCTTCCCGGTGGGGCCAGAGGTAAAGAATCCACTTGCCAGTGCAGGAGACACAAGAGACACAGGTTCGATCCCTGAGCCGGGAAGATCCCTTGAAGGAGGAAATGGCAGCCCACTCCAGTCTCTTGCCTGGGGAATCCTATGGACGGAAGTGTCTGGTGGGCTAGGGTAGGGGTCACAGAAAGTTGGGCCCCATTGAGCACACACACATTTCAGATTGAAGTCAGTCAGAAGTATCAGTCAGGAGTCAGGCGCTCAGAGTTCAGGCACTGAGGGTAAGGCAGCCCCTCACACGAGCTACCCCAAGTGTCTCGTGGCTATTCTAAATATGCCACGAATGTAACGTGTGCACAGAGAGGAAAATTCGGATAAAGAAAGACAGCAAAAACTCCCTCGGAAATTATAAAAGTCATAACCACTTGGATATGACTCAATAAATTCTCCACTCATACCAATTCTCCACTCAAAAAAAAAAAATGAGGTGGGGGAAGAAAAGGAATACAACAAGTAAATAAAAGTCATTTAAGGTCTTTCAGTCTTTTTAAATTTCATTCTTTGCTCTACTGTCACTTTGCTTCCTCTCTTTCACCCTTTTACTTAAGCGGGCCTTTTAGAGAACTAAAGTCTAAATTTAAAAAAAAAATTGAGCCATGTGGAATGGACATACTTCTGAAACTTATTACCCACCTTCCCTGAACTCTTCAACTCTTCCTATGCAAAACAAGCCTGAGCTGATGAGTCAGCAGCATCCTTAGGAATGAGTAAGACTGCCCTGTGCTCACACCCCACTGATAACCTCTGAGGCGGCCACGATCCTCATTACTGTCTGCCCCACACAGAAGAGCCTCCCAGGGCTGTGTGCTTTGGTTCCTGGGCTAATCTTAATAGCATTTTTATCTTGTTCCTTGCAATCAGACTCTTAAAATAATGTTTCAATAATTTGTTGGCCTCATGTGCCAACTCAGCATAATTAACTCTAGTCATTATGTCTATCGGCAGAGGAAAAATCATAACTAATCTTGTGAGAAAGTGTGTTTTCTGAATTTGGTGAAAACATATTCAACCTGAAGAAATTCCCACACGTGCTACAATCTGGATGAACCTGGAAAACGATATTTAGTGAAATATACCAGACACAAAAGGAGAGGTATTGCATGATTCCACTTACCTGAGATACCTAGAGCACTCAAGGTCATAGAGACGGAACTGAAAACGGTGATGAGCCGAATCTGGAGAGGAGGAGGGAGTGGGCAGTTACTACTGAACGGTACAACCTCATTCAGGGGGATGAAAAGGTTCTGGGCACGGGTGATGTTGGAAATGGGCTTCGCACATTAACTGTGCACTTAGAAATGTTAAAATGATAGACTTTAGTTAAAGGCTTCCCTGGTGGTCCAGTGGGTGGGGACACCGCCTTGCAGTGCAAGGGGCGCCGGTTCGATCCCTGGCCTGGGAAGATCCCACGTGCCACGGAGCGACTGGACTAATTGTGTCCAATTACCGAGCCGGAGCTCTGGAGCACATGCGCCCAGAGCCGGTGCTCTATGCAACAGAGGCCACCACGATGGGAGGCCCACACAGACCAAAGAACAAAGATGGATGAAAAACAGATAAATGAAAGACCAATAGAAGTGGCCCGCTCGCCCCCCTCTCTGAAAAAAACAACAAAAAAACGTTAGTTAACAGATGTTTTATCACTAGATACACACACATATGTACACACACACACACACATATATATATACATAATACATATGTGTGTGCGTGTCCATTTTAAAGCAAACCTGTTAAGAATGAAGGTCTCGCTTTTACGAGTCATGGGTATGACCTTTCCTGTAGCACATGAGTATTGTGACCTCCTTCTGCACGCGTGGCAGGGGATGAAAGTATTCCCTTGTTCCTAGTTGGGCTGAAGATCGTCAGAACTGCTTCAACAGAGCTCTCTGAAGGCGGGCGTGGACTCTGCAGTCCTAAAGGCCTTCTGCTCACAAGGGACCATACTGGTCACCAAGGGGTCCTCTTCCACTCCACCTGGACACCATGGATCACCCCAGGGAGAGCTGGCAGAGGGAACCAGGAAGCCCGTCTTGGACAGATGCTCCAAACCCTACTCTTGTCCTGAGATCCTGCCACCCCACCCCAGGGTCACCCACTTGGTCGTGAAAAGAACCAAGATCCCAAATATCTGAAGTCACTGGGACTTTAAAGGATTTGGAAAAGAACACATAGGCAGCCTTTTAAATATTATACTGTTGGGTTATAGCTTATAAATGAAACATTCTAGGTTATATTGGACCAACGTTTTTAAAGCAGGCTGCTCCATAAAAGAGAGAGGGTATGACTGGTCGTGTATTTGGCAAACACAGAGCCCAGGGCGTGGGGGGCTGTGGTGGTGAACTCTGTCTCGCTTAATGAAAGGTTACTATTGTCCCTCTGCCTGAGCAACAATTCGCCTTCCTTTTTTGCTTCCTTGTGAAATACCATGAAGTTCTAATCTAAACGTTATTACGTGCTGAGCCTGGGAGAAATGTTTGAAATTTTTAAATTCATATATACTTTATTAAACAAACCTCTTAAAAGAGTTTTTTTTTTCCCTCTTGAATTTGAGTTATTTCACTCTGTACATGAACCTTAAATTAAATATTCCATCTCTATGTATTTAATAACACCAAGAGCTAGAAAAATTAATGACGCTGTCGGGAATAAAAAAAGAGATACTTTCACAAGGAGCCTAGTAAGAGTTTCCTATCTTGTCAGAATTTGATGTTTGAGTTTCTTTTAAGAAAACATTTTCCTGGCCCACGTGGACACTCCCAGAGCTCAGCAGATCCACACAGCATCCTGTTCAAATGTTAGGATGGAAACATTGTGCCGTCCTAGGCCAAATGTATCCACATTACACCAAGGAGGCCAGAAAGAGCTCTCACTTGGTCTACCATGGCTGCTGAAGGTGGGTTTGTTTATGAGCAGAGTAAAATTTACAGCTAAATATAAAAACAGATGCATCGTCATCTTGTAAACTGGAGGAACATGTCATTCCACCTCTGGACTCTTGGAAAAAACATGAAGGTCATGCCTAAAATAAGAACGGTGAAGGGCTGAGCATCAAACCAGGGGTAAAACCGCAGACATGTCCCTGTTTTGATTAAGGCATTAGGCAGGTTACAATTGGACAGTGAGATCATTTCTCTTGAACCAGGAAAGCACTGAGGGTTTGCTATTCCAACACACACACACTCACACACGCTGACCCCTGGGAGGGTTTCTGAATCAGGTGTTTGATCTGGGTATGAAGCAAGGATTAGTACTTATTTTTCAAAGGCTATTTATACAGACTATTGGAGGTAAAGAGGAAAGAGACAGACACATTTTGTTTCTGTGTGTGTGTGTATGCCTCTTTCCTTTTTAACTACAAAAGAACTTTTTGAAAGTCCATAGTGTGAAAGATTTTACCTCCTAGTTACTAAAAGAAAAGCAAAGATTTCACCCATTAGTTACTAAAAGAAAAAGGGCTAATTGGCTTCCTAGAGGCAAAAGAAATCCAAAAAAGTCACATGTATCCAATTGTTATTTTTCACAGGCTTCCGTTTCTAGGTTTTTAAATTTTCTTGAAGCTTCAGAGGGCATCAATGACCACTGGAATGTCCTAAAAAGGACCTGATTTTCCCTCTTAGTAGGCAGAGTGACTTGATTTTGCAGAACCTCTGTTTCCTCATCCATAATTCCACTTCCTACCCTCAGAAGGGGAGGTTACTGGGGTTAACTCCATAAAAGTTACTTATGGTTCACTCCATAAAAATGAATTCAACTCAGAGTCTGGCACATACTGAGGTCCAATTAATACTAGTCTTCTTCCTTCCTCCTGACTCTCAGTGACTGAGGCCAATGACCAATGTGTTGGAATGGAAATGGAGGATGTAGCCAGATGAGCAGGGGTACTGGGAAAAGTGCTCCAAACACTGAGCCCAAAACAGTAGGTCTGGGATTTCCTTGGTGGTCTAGCGGTTAATAATCTACTTTCCAATACAGGGGGCATAGGTTTGAGACCTGGTTGGGGAACTAAGATCCTACATGCCATGTGGCATGGCCAAAAAATAAAAATTAAAAAAAAAAAGGTACATTATCTTTAATCCTGTATTGAGCCATTTTAAACTTATATACAGGCTGTATGACACTAATATACATACACACACACACACATATATATATATATTCACTTGACTATAGAACACCATGTTTTCAGCTCTCAATTTTTAAAAAGCCATCCAGGATAAAGAAGATGTGGTACACCTATACAATGGAATATTACTTGGCCATTAAAAATAATGAAACAATGCCATTTGCCATAACATAGATAAACCTAAAGATTATCATACTGAGTAAAGTAAGCCTGACAGAGAAGGAGAAAATACTGTATGACACCCCCTATATGTGGAATCTAAAAAGAAATGATATAAATGAACTCATTTACAAAATAGAAACAGACTCACAGACATAGGGAATTAATTCATGGTTGCCTGGGGGGGGATGGGTGGAAGGGATAATCAGGGAGACTGGGGATAATTAGGGTGCGACATGGACACACTGCTATGTTTAAAATGGTTACCAAGCCAGGACCTGTTGAAAAGCCCAGGGGCCTCTGCTCAGCATTATTTGGCTGCCTAGCTAGGACGGGGGTTTGGGGGAGAGGGGAGTCATGCGTATGTTGGGCTGAGTCCCTTTGCCGTCCACCAAAACTATCACAACACTGTTTACCAGCTTTACTCCAATATAATATAAAAAGTTTAAAGAAAAATTTTAAACCCCTCAAGCTCCTCTGGGTACATCACAATACTACTAAAAAAACCTCAGAAATAAATATAAGAAGTCAAACTGCCCCATCCGCTCTCCTGTAGCCAATCCCCCCGTCTAGGCAGTGCTGCAGCCCCAATACCAGAGCGTTCACTATTTGCCTGTGTACTGAGCCCTCCGCCATGTCAGGTTTACCAGAGGCAGCAGAGACAGTCCTTGGCTGCCATGTTTTCTGCTATCGCTCCCACACCCGTACATGAATGAACGAAGCTGAACTAATACATAATCCATATGGCCCTTAGGAACTCAGGAAATCCCATGGATGACAGTGTTAACCATGTTTTCAGTTTAAAAAAACCCTTCACCTACCAAATTTACGTTGGTTCCCTGAAGATCCGAGGCTGCTCTTAAAAGCAAATAAAAACAAAGATGGCAGGCTTCCCTGGTGGTCCAGTGGGTAAAGAGTCCGCCTTGCAGTGCAAGGGGCACTGGTTCGATCCCTGGCCCGGGAAGATCCCCCGTGCTGTGGAGCAGCTGGACCGGTGTGTCCCATCAGGAGCCAGCGCTCTGAAGCACACGCGCCCAGAGCTGGTGCTCTGCAACCAGAGAGGCCACTGCAATGGGAGGCCCACACAGGCTGAAGAATAAAGATGGATGTTAAATAAATAAAATATCAATAAAAAGAGGCCAAAATTAAAAACAAACACAGATTGCTAGTTAGGTGCCAACAATCAGAAGCAATCATTTATGTCCACATGATTCCACTTGCCCCCTGCTGAAAGGGGCGGTCTTCCTGAACCCTCACATGGAGTTTTGGCAAGTCCTCACATCCATATAAATGAACTCATTTACAAAATAGAAACAGACTCACAGACATAGGGAATTAATTCATGGTTGCCTGGGGGGGGATGGGTGGAAGGGATAATCAGGGAGACTGGGGATAATTAGGGTGCGACATGGACACACTGCTATGTTTAAAATGGTTACCAAGCCAGGACCTGTTGAAAAGCCCAGGGGCCTCTGCTCAGCATTATTTGGCTGCCTAGCTAGGACGGGGGTTTGGGGGAGAGGGGAGTCATGCGTATGTTGGGCTGAGTCCCTTTGCCGTCCACCAAAACTATCACAACACTGTTTACCAGCTTTACTCCAATATAATATAAAAAGTTTAAAGAAAAATTTTAAACCCCTCAAGCTCCTCTGGGTACATCACAATACTACTAAAAAAACCTCAGAAATAAATATAAGAAGTCAAACTGCCCCATCCGCTCTCCTGTAGCCAATCCCCCCGTCTAGGCAGTGCTGCAGCCCCAATACCAGAGCGTTCACTATTTGCCTGTGTACTGAGCCCTCCGCCATGTCAGGTTTACCAGAGGCAGCAGAGACAGTCCTTGGCTGCCATGTTTTCTGCTATCGCTCCCACACCCGTACATGAATGAACGGTTGAACTAATACATAATCCATATGGCCCTTAGGAACTCAGGAAATCCCATGGATGACAGTGTTAACCATGTTTTCAGTTTAAAAAAACCCTTCACCTACCAAATTTACGTTGGTTCCCTGAAGATCCGAGGCTGCTCTTAAAAGCAAATAAAAACAAAGATGGCAGGCTTCCCTGGTGGTCCAGTGGGTAAAGAGTCCGCCTTGCAGTGCAAGGGGCACTGGTTCGATCCCTGGCCCGGGAAGATCCCCCGTGCTGTGGAGCAGCTGGACCGGTGTGTCCCATCAGGAGCCAGCGCTCTGAAGCACACGCGCCCAGAGCTGGTGCTCTGCAACCAGAGAGGCCACTGCAATGGGAGGCCCACACAGGCTGAAGAATAAAGATGGATGTTAAATAAATAAAATATCAATAAAAAGAGGCCAAAATTAAAAACAAACACAGATTGCTAGTTAGGTGCCAACAATCAGAAGCAATCATTTATGTCCACATGATTCCACTTGCCCCCTGCTGAAAGGGGCGGTCTTCCTGAACCCTCACATGGAGTTTTGGCAAGTCCTCACATCCATCTCACTACTGTCCCGAGAAGGCATTTCAAGGTCAAGTGTGCCTCGTTCATGAACATCCCGTGGCAAACAGGGAGATGTCCCTCTGCCGTTAACAAAGAAACACATCTCAAGGTAACCTGAAATGTGAGACTACATTTTAATTTTCCTGAATCTGTTTGAGATAAAGAGCAGTAGAGGATACTATTTTCCAAAAGTAGATATACCTGATTAGGTTTCTATTAAGGAATCTGGTGTCCTTATGAAAACACACTCCGAGAAGCAGCACAGTGTAAAGAAATAGCTCCTGGACTGAGTCTGCCACCAAATTCCCACCTCTCTTGACTTTCTGGCTCTCCCGTGGCTTCGTTAGTCAAAGTTTTCTCTTCATATGCTAATAAATAAATAATAGAAAGGGCGCGGGGAGGGAAAGGTAGAGAGAAGTGAAAACATAATACCGCCTTGCCTAGAGTCCAGTGAAGATCAAATGAGACATTCAAACTTCCTTCAGAAACTTTAAAATCCTCCATCAAAGCAAAAGACCACCGTTGTAAGTGTTTTCCCTTGGAAAAAAATTTCTATGAAGCCTGCTTTTCCTAACTGAATTCTTTTGTCAGATATGCCTTTAGTAATGGACCGTTAATGATTTACTGCTATGTGAATTCTAACAAAAAATGTTTTCAATCCAATAATGTTCATTTAAGAGAATCAGGAATTTTAAACATACTCATATATAACCAGAACATTGACCATATTCTTTTCAAAGCGACTAAAGAAAAAAGACCACTGTCATCGAAGAAGAAATGAGCAACGCTTTGAAGCCTTCGGTCAATAACTCACTACCTTTTCTCCACTCCAGGTCCCATCACGGCTCCAAGTGAGCATCCCTTCTGGTCCTCCATTCCTTTCCATCGTCACTCGGTGCCTGCAGGTTTACTGAGTCAGGCTGGACTTCTCCAGTCTAATTAATTCAGCAGAACCAGAGTGATCTTTCTAGAATGAACCCCTGCATGGTGGTACAACTCCAGCCTCACCTTCTTTTGCGGGAAGGTAGGAGAATAGAACCCTCACCCGGCTCCCTGCATTTCCAAGCACTGGGCCAGGATATGCCCCGTCCTCACCTTCCTGATCCTCCCCACGGGCACTCGTCCCCCCAGCCGGTCTGGACTCCTCTGTCCCCCCAGCTTCCCACATGCTCTCCAGTCTCTGGCCTTTGTTCTCGGGATTCTGCCCGCTGGCCGGCTCTGCTCCTCCTCCCCGCACCCCTAGGTTACCTCCAGCCCCGCCCTTCAGGCTCCACCTCCCTTCCTAGGAAAATCTCTTCGACTCTAACACATGCCTTGATAGACCAACCAGGAGTTGCCTTCTTCACGCCCAGCATCCCACCTGCTCTCCTGCAACTGCTGTTCATGAACTCCACCCCCAGAGTGTAAGCCAGGTCTCTGCAGCTCCCACCTCCCCAAGCTGGCCTACACCCTGAAACCAATTCAAAAAACTGTGTGAGATAAAGGAATAGCCCATCTCTTGCTCAGTCTGCTTCTACTATAGGATCACACGCATGCAACACACACACACACAATTTTCCAAGGAAGCACAGAGATGCAAGATGGCCCTTCCTAATACGACTGAGGACATTCTTTACAAGTTCAGGCTGAGCCAAACAGGTAGACCTGTTGGAAGGGAGAGTCAAGTGTCTCAACACAAATTAAATTTCCCCAAAGTCTCTACATTTGAAAACCACTAATTTACTCATTGGCAATGCCCTTTCAATAGTCCCTACAAAAGGTATGTTCAAATTCCATTTGACATGTACTTTCATCAGTTAATTTTTAATTGAGCCAAATCGTAAGTGCTCACATTAACCAGACAAAGCGTGTTACGCTGCTGGTTTGCAGTGACAGCTTGTGTTATTCTCACACACAGGCCAAGCATGAACTAGAAAACTAATAACCCCTTAAGTGTATTCTCCAAGTATCATTTATGGGAAAGAAAACTACATTCAAAGGAAACTTCTGCAATGGCTGTCATTTTCCCCCTACCCCCGCCCGAGCCGCAAGCTGTTACAAAGCAGGGAAGCTCATTTTCTATGAACCCCTGCATGGTGGTACAACTCCAGCCTCACCTTCTTTTGCGGGAAGGTAGGAGAATAGAACCCTCACCCGGCTCCCTGCATTTCCAAGCACTGGGCCAGGATATGCCCCGTCCTCACCTTCCTGATCCTCCCCACGGGCACTCGTCCCCCCAGCCGGTCTGGACTCCTCTGTCCCCCCAGCTTCCCACATGCTCTCCAGTCTCTGGCCTTTGTTCTCGGGATTCTGCCCGCTGGCCGGCTCTGCTCCTCCTCCCCGCACCCCTAGGTTACCTCCAGCCCCGCCCTTCAGGCTCCACCTCCCTTCCTAGGAAAATCTCTTCGACTCTAACACATGCCTTGATAGACCAACCAGGAGTTGCCTTCTTCACGCCCAGCATCCCACCTGCTCTCCTGCAACTGCTGTTCATGAACTCCACCCCCAGAGTGTAAGCCAGGTCTCTGCAGCTCCCACCTCCCCAAGCTGGCCTACACCCTGAAACCAATTCAAAAAACTGTGTGAGATAAAGGAATAGCCCATCTCTTGCTCAGTCTGCTTCTACTATAGGATCACACGCATGCAACACACACACACACAATTTTCCAAGGAAGCACAGAGATGCAAGATGGCCCTTCCTAATACGACTGAGGACATTCTTTACAAGTTCAGGCTGAGCCAAACAGGTAGACCTGTTGGAAGGGAGAGTCAAGTGTCTCAACACAAATTAAATTTCCCCAAAGTCTCTACATTTGAAAACCACTAATTTACTCATTGGCAATGCCCTTTCAATAGTCCCTACAAAAGGTATGTTCAAATTCCATTTGACATGTACTTTCATCAGTTAATTTTTAATTGAGCCAAATCGTAAGTGCTCACATTAACCAGACAAAGCGTGTTACGCTGCTGGTTTGCAGTGACAGCTTGTGTTATTCTCACACACAGGCCAAGCATGAACTAGAAAACTAATAACCCCTTAAGTGTATTCTCCAAGTATCATTTATGGGAAAGAAAACTACATTCAAAGGAAACTTCTGCAATGGCTGTCATTTTCCCCCTACCCCCCGCCCCGAGCCGCAAGCTGTTACAAAGCAGGGAAGCTCATTTTCTCACGGAGCCGGAGGAGCTCAAGGATCCCACTGTCACTGGATGGATTCATTAGGAAGGAATCTGGCAGCAGCCGAGGGGACAGATACTTGGGAGAATGGGCCAATTATCTGGGTGTCCTTCATTATTTGAAGTTTCTGAATCCACTCATAGATAAGCCACTTGAAGAGGGTCTGGCAGTGGTAACATAACGCACAGATGGCCACGGAAGAGACGAGAGGGAAGGAGGGAAGATGGGGGGGACGAGGGGAAGAGAATTTGCTTGTGGTTTCATTCATGGGGACAGATCTGTAAGCTGACACATCCCCCTTCTGAAAAGGCCCCTGGAGAAGTATGGTCAAGCTTCATTACAAGTAAACAAATCATACAATCTTTTTCTCCAACAGATGACACACGATGAGCAACGATGCTTTCTGAGTCTCTTTCATGCCAAGGAACGAGGATTCTCAAAATGCAAATTCCACCAGTTCTTAGAAACCACAGGAAGGCTGTGATGTTTGCTTCAACCAGAACAGAGAACCGAGCCCGAGACTGCTGCCAGGCCAGTGGTGTGCTCCCTGCCACCCTCGCTGGTCTTCTTGGTGGTCAGTGTCTAGAGAAATGAAGCCCCAGGTCCTCGCTCCTCGGGGGACACTGAGCCGTACAGACTCCCACCTTCCACTGGCTGCTTGTTTGGGGAGAATAACGAGGGGACCACGTATCCTCGTGACTTTCTGCTATAGCACTTTCATACTTGAGCTACAGCATTAACAAGGGAAACACCACTCTGTCCCTACCAAGAGAACCATGGACGAGGCCTCTTTCTTTAATGATAAGATAATGAATAACCTTAGATGTCAAGCCTTTGAACTGGGCTTGAGATACAAAGCAGACTTGTGAGCAACAACACACATACATGCAGACCATGTGCATGAATTTTTTGTATAAACAGATACAGTGAGGCAATCGCTGGGTTCATCTCTAATATGAGCACTAAGGACTTTTATGAAAGTTGAATGTTTAATACATATTAAAGCAAAATCTAGATTTCTTTTCAGGTATGAATGAAACATCTTTTCAATTCAACGATGAAGTATGAAACCAAAACACTTCAGGCATTTTTCTCCATTCAGTGCTACCAATCTTAACAGATCAGTGGGATGGGACATGGAACACATTTTTGTTGTTGTTCAGTTGCTAAACCATGTCCAACCCTTTGCAACTCCATGGACTGCAACAGGCCAGGCTCCCATCCTCCGCTATCTCCCAGAGTTTGCTCAGATTCCATTGGGTCAGTAATGCTACCTAACCATCCCATCCTCTGCCACTCCCTTCTCCTTTTGCCTGCAATCTTTCCCAGTATCACGGTCTTTTCCAGTGAGCTGGAGCTTCTCATCAGGTGACCAGAATATTGGAGCTTCAGCATCAGCATGATGGGAACCCATATGTCCCTATAATGGGATACTATGGAATGGGACAAACATACTCATGTGGGGACATTCACTGGTTCCGATGGTAAGGAATTCGCTTGCAAAGCAAGAGACCTGAGTTTGATCCCTGGGCTGGGAAGATGCCCTGGAGAAGGGAAAGGATACCCACTCCAGTATTCTTGCCTGGATATTTCATGGCTCGTCCATGGGTTGCAAAGAGTCAGACATGACTGAGCGACTTTCACATCACACAAGTTGATTAGGGTGAGTTTGATGTTCAAAGTGCCTCTGTTCAACTTCAAACACTGGCTCGATCCCACTAATCCTGGTCTAGGAAGATCTCACGGGCCAAGCACCCACTAAGCCTGTGTGACACAACTACTGAACCTCTGCTCCAGAGTCCGGGAACCACAATAAGAGAAGCCACTGCAATAAGAAGCTCAAGCACCACAGCAAAAAGTAGCCTTGTTTGTTGCTAATAGAGAAAAGCCCAAACAAAGCAATGAAGACCAACGAAACTAAAAACAAAAGTTTTAAAAATTATATTAAAACCAATTGCCACTGTCACAATCCATTTATTCAATCAACAATCATTGGATGGGCTTCCCTGGTGGTCCAGTGGGTAAGGACACCGCCTTGCAGTGCAAGGGGCGCCAGTTTGATCTCTGGCCTTGGATTCCATGTGCCCGGAGCGGCTGGATTGATGTGTCCAATTCAACGATGAAGTATAAACCAAAATCGGCTTTTTTCCCAGTGCTACCAATCTTAACAGATCAGTGGGATGGGACATGGAACACATTTTTGTTGTTGTTCAGTTGCTAAACCATGTCCAACCCTTTGCAACTCCATGGACTGCAACAGGCCAGGCTCCCATCCTCCGCTATCTCCCAGAGTTTGCTCAGATTCCATTGGGTCAGTAATGCTACCTAACCATCCCATCCTCTGCCACTCCCTTCCCCTTTTTGCCTGCAATCTTTCCCAGTAGCACGGTCTTTTCCAGTGAGCTGGAGCTTCTCATCAGGTGACCAGAATATTGGAGCTTCAGCATCAGCATGATGGGAACCCATATGTCCCTATAATGGGATACTATGGAATGGGACAAACATACTCATGTGGGGACATTCACTGGTTCCGATGGTAAGGAATTCGCTTGCAAAGCAAGAGACCTGAGTTTGATCCCTGGGCTGGGAAGATGCCCTGGAGAAGGGAAAGGATACCCACTCCAGTATTCTTGCCTGGATATTTCATGGCTCGTCCATGGGTTGCAAAGAGTCAGACATGACTGAGCGACTTTCACATCACACAAGTTGATTAGGGTGAGTTTGATGTTCAAAGTGCCTCTGTTCAACTTCAAACACTGGCTCGATCCCACTAATCCTGGTCTAGGAAGATCTCACGGGCCAAGCACCCACTAAGCCTGTGTGACACAACTACTGAACCTCTGCTCCAGAGTCCGGGAACCACAATAAGAGAAGCCACTGCAATAAGAAGCTCAAGCACCACAGCAAAAAGTAGCCTTGTTTGTTGCTAATAGAGAAAAGCCCAAACAAAGCAATGAAGACCAACGAAACTAAAAACAAAAGTTTTAAAAATTATATTAAAACCAATTGCCACTGTCACAATCCATTTATTCAATCAACAATCATTGGATGGGCTTCCCTGGTGGTCCAGTGGGTAAGGACACCGCCTTGCAGTGCAAGGGGCGCCAGTTTGATCTCTGGCCTTGGAGGATTCCATGTGCCCCGGAGCGGCTGGATTGATGTGTCCAATTGCCAAGTCGGAGCTCCGGAGCACATGTGCCCAGAGCCGGTGCTCTGCGACGAGAAAGGCCACTGTGATGGGAGGCCCACACGGGCCAAAGAACAAAGATAAATAGATGAAAGACCAAGAAGTGGCAAAAAAAAAAAAAAATCATTGGATGTGCCTATTATATACTATGCTGGGTGCACTTTAAATGTGTAAGAGGCCTATTTTATTTTAATTAATTTATGTTTTGGCTGTGGTGTGAGACATGTAGGATCTTCGTTCCCCACCTAGGGATTCAATCCATGCACTGTGCAGTGGAAGCTCTGAGTTTTAATCACTGGACCACCAGGGAAACCCCGTGACTCCTTTATGAAGTGAAGAAGTGTCAGTGAAGAAGGACACTGGACTGTATGAGACCCCTGCATGGACAGGACACTACTGAGATGCTGGAACAAGGCTAATCTGACTCGAGTTGGATTATCTTTTAAGAAGGCAAACCCAGAGGTAGGGAGCCAAGCTCTGAACAGTCAAACTTCAAGCTGATTGCCTCCATTCCATCCCTGGACGTCTACAGAGGACTTTCAGAAGAAAGGCAGTGTGGAAACTGCAGTAATAAAAGAAGGTAGGATCAGCAGGGGAAGCCAGGATCTCTTTTGGAAATGAAGGGGTAAATGGGCAATCTACAGGGACCGGGGTGGGGAAACGCAGAGGGTATTTTAGCCCCAGCTTCCCTCTCAAGCTCTCAATTCTTAAGACCAACTGCTACTGCATTTCCTCTTCGGTATCCTATTACAGGGGATTCCCAGGTGGCTCAGTGATAAAGAATCTGCCTGGCGATACAGGAGACATGGGTTCGATTCCTGGATCAGGAAGATCCCCTGGAGAAGGAAATGGCGACCCACTCCAGGATTCTTGCTGGGAAAATATCCTATGGACAGAGGAGCCTGGCAGGTTACAGTCCCTAAGGTTGCAAAGAGTCAGACACGACTAAGCGACAACTATTCTACAATGAGCTCAAGGCAAAAATGTCCAAAATTAATTCCATCACGTTCATCCCACAAGACAGTCATGCCGCTTAGCCTTCCCTCCTCTCTTAAGGACAGTATCACTTTTCTGAAAGAGCCAGGTTTTGAACTGGCGCCCTCTGCTTCCTTCCCTGCCTCATTCCTCCCGCTGAAGCTGTGGCCAGTCCCCTGGGCTCACGTCTCATCGCTCCCCACACCTGTCCCCACGCCCCAGCCACTGCGACGCAAGCCTCCACCTGGCCTTCCACTGTCCAGCCAGTCACCGTCATCTTCTTCAAGCCCAGACATCCCGCCTTGTCTCAGAACTCTGCCAACATCCTCTTAACATCTACCAAGTTCAGCACAAACCTCTTCACCTGGGATCAGTCTTATCTCACGAGAGATCTCTACGCCCCAGTCGGTTAAGACACTTCACAATCCCCAACGACGCCTCCTGCATTCCTACCTGCTCTGAATCCTCCAGCCCAGCTACCTGGCGTGCCCTCCTCTGACATCTCCCACCCATCACCTCCTGCATGAAACTCCGCCAGATCCCCTCCGAGCTGGACCGGATCCCTCTGTCCACTACAGTGTGTCAAGAATTACAGCAAGTTACATGGTACTTATCTTGGTCTTGCTGATCAGCAAGTTCCTTAGATGCAAAGGGTACCTTCCCCATTTTTCACTCAAGTGAAACAACCGGCATGGAGCTGTGCACATAGTAAGCCCTCAATAAAAAAGTTTTTTCAATGGAAAAAGGCAGTGTACTTTCCCGACACAATGCCAGGATCGATATATCCCTTTCCATTCCCATCACTGCCCTGGTGGCTAGGAACTCCTGGTGGTTACAATTTGCAAACAATCGCTCATTTCCCTGGATTAAGATTTCTTCACAACATTTTCTTCCTGTACTGTCAGTGAAATATTTAGTGACTCTCCATCATTATACTTAAAATTCTGTCAGAAAATAGCTCCAGACCACCTCTAAAACTTTTCAGTGTTAAAATGAGAGAGAGCAAGAAAAACAAAGAGTGCAAAAGATAGACAGCTTTCTGGCAGGAATTTGTTAAGAAGGTGGGGGAGGAGACAGCTTTGAAATTTTAGACATAGAGGTGCTAACTGACATCCTTTACAGACCTCTTTTCCCTCAAGAGATAAAATATCAATATCTAAAGACGATGATCTAACTTTCAGTTAATTTTATCTCTATGCGAATTGTAAGAAGGCATTGAATTAGGCGATGAAGTACATGTCCTGTACACTCTTTGAAAATTCTAATGCATCTGAATATTCGGATGCAATTCAATTTCAAAGGTAATGCACAGGTACGACATTCATCCTGTTTAAAGCAGGAGAAATCTGATGACTGGTGAAGAAGAGATGGAAAACGTCAAGAAAAGACCACCGGCGATGCTGACCCCTTGTTTGGTGGACCAAGCATTTAAAGTCATAAACGCTTCATATTCATCTGCAGCTTATGAAAAGACAGTGAAAATAGAGAAATAGCTAACTGGAGCTGTCACAAGGATGCACTGCTCTCAATGGTAACGTCTCTCTTGGAAAAATTTAAGCTCCCGGGATACCGCGCGTCGGTCCTTGGGTGGGTTTCAGGCCACAGGCGTAGAGAGAACAGTGGGGTGGGTCATAAGCGTCTGATGCATTCTGTTGAAGCGCCAGAGAGTAGATGAGCTGATTATGAACTAAAAATGGAATCCAGCTCCATCTCTGAAATTCCGAACGCACACCAAGCAGCAGCATGGAAATGTCAGTGAACTTTCTCGCGGAAGCTGGTCCACCATTTGAGCAAATCAGTCAAGTAGCCCTTAGTGTGTTTGTAGCTGTGACCAGTGGCCCCTGCCAGCATGTCAGGGGGATTCCCTTTCTAATGGGCGTAAGATGGTGTTTGGGGAAGTAGTCTAGTTGAGTTACTGAAACTTCACCTCAAGCTAGAGCATCACCCCGCCTGCTCTCCCAGTGCATACACTCTCCCAGCAGATCCTATTTTTTCCTGTCTAGTGCTGGAGGTGACGATTCCTTTCCGATGGAAATATTTAGTGACTCTCCATCATTATACTTAAAATTCTGTCAGAAAATAGCTCCAGACCACCTCTAAAACTTTTCAGTGTTAAAATGAGAGAGAGCAAGAAAACAAAGAGTGCAAAAGATAGACAGCTTTCTGGCAGGAATTTGTTAAGAAGGTGGGGGAGGAGACAGCTTTGAAATTTTAGACATAGAGGTGCTAACTGACATCCTTTACAGACCTCTTTTCCCTCAAGAGATAAAATATCAATATCTAAAGACGATGATCTAACTTTCAGTTAATTTTATCTCTATGCGAATTGTAAGAAGGCATTGAATTAGGCGATGAAGTACATGTCCTGTACACTCTTTGAAAATTCTAATGCATCTGAATATTCGGATGCAATTCAATTTCAAAGGTAATGCACAGGTACGACATTCATCCTGTTTAAAGCAGGAGAAATCTGATGACTGGTGAAGAAGAGATGGAAAACGTCAAGAAAAGACCACCGGCGATGCTGACCCCTTGTTTGGTGGACCAAGCATTTAAAGTCATAAACGCTTCATATTCATCTGCAGCTTATGAAAAGACAGTGAAAATAGAGAAATAGCTAACTGGAGCTGTCACAAGGATGCACTGCTCTCAATGGTAACGTCTCTCTTGGAAAATTCAAGCTCCCCGGGATACCGCGCGTCGGTCCTTGGGTGGGTTTCAGGCCACAGGCGTAGAGAGAACAGTGGGGTGGGTCATAAGCGTCTGATGCATTCTGTTGAAGCGCCAGAGAGTAGATGAGCTGATTATGAACTAAAAATGGAATCCAGCTCCATCTCTGAAATTCCGAACGCACACCAAGCAGCAGCATGGAAATGTCAGTGAACTTTCTCGCGGAAGCTGGTCCACCATTTGAGCAAATCAGTCAAGTAGCCCTTAGTGTGTTTGTAGCTGTGACCAGTGGCCCCTGCCAGCATGTCAGGGGGATTCCCTTTCTAATGGGCGTAAGATGGTGTTTGGGGAAGTAGTCTAGTTGAGTTACTGAAACTTCACCTCAAGCTAGAGCATCACCCCGCTCTGCTCTCCCAGTGCATACACTCTCCCAGCAGATCCTATTTTTTTCCTGTCTAGTGCTGGAGGTGACGATCTTTCGAGGGAAACCCATTGTATCTGACAACAGAATGGAAACTGCCTGGGTGCCTGCCGGAGAATGGAGTAGGGGTTAAAATATTCCAGCTTGGACAGAGCCTCCCCTTCTGTCCCCTCCGGCCAGCTGTCCCGACACAGGCTCTTTCCTTCAGGTGAGTCCCGCCCTGCCCAGGGTGGACAGCTGACAAGGAGTCCACCTTCCAGGCGGCCCTAGGGTGGGGCGACGGGCAGGGAGAGGTCCGCGATGGCGGTCGGTGGGGAGGAGGGTCCTGATGAGAAAGCCCACGTGGCTCGGGGAAAGAGGGAAACAAACACTGTCGTCATTCTCACTGAAGGACAGCTGGGTTTATCTTTTGTCTGGCAAATAAAAAGCAGAGAAATCGTGTTGGCACGACAGAATCGAGCACAGATCAGAGCAAGCGGCAATCGACAGAAATACTTTCAGAAACAAAAATGCCTTTGTCGTAATTTCAAAAGTTTTACAACCTCCAGGAAAGAACGAGGACCACGAAGAAAAGACGCAGGTTGGTAAGCACCTGCTCTCCAGACATACAGATCTCACGGCGGACCAGGAATCTCCGTAAGGAGCGCCTGGGAAGACAAGCCCCTTAAGAAACAGAAACAGGACGCGAATCTAAAACCAAACCAAAAGAAAAGCTTTGGTTTTCATCGCTCCCCTGTTCAGCTTCAAATCGACTCCAACTTTTCTGCCTAACAGAACTCTGATTTAAGAAAGCTAGTTCTTCAAATTAATCTAGCCATCCGCATCAGAGTCTTGGTTCTCTCTTACTGAAAAAGAATTAATGAAATACTTTAAAAACGGCAGACGAGTGCTTATTAGGTCTTCATAATATGTATAAACAGTGCCTAATGGGTAAATATTTAACGAGGGAACTCCCCCTGCCTCTCAGTTCTCTTAAGCGTACGGTCTGTGTAACACAGAATTTTTTTTTAATTATCTATATCCCTCCTTCTAGTTAAATCAGTCCTAATGCACACATGAATAGCCATACGGTTAGAAGTAACTTTTTCAGACAAAGATTGAAGTATATGCAAAATAACACACACTAAGCTTGTGCATACACTCCCAGCAGATCCTATTTTTTTCCTGTCTAGTGCTGGAGGTGACGATCTTTCGAGGGAAACCCATTGTATCTGACAACAGAATGGAAACTGCCTGGGTGCCTGCCGGAGAATGGAGTAGGGGTTAAAATATTCCAGCTTGGACAGAGCCTCCCCTTCTGTCCCCTCCGGCCAGCTGTCCCGACACAGGCTCTTTCCTTCAGGTGAGTCCCGCCCTGCCCAGGGTGGACAGCTGACAAGGAGTCCACCTTCCAGGCGGCCCTAGGGTGGGGCGACGGGCAGGGAGAGGTCCGCGATGGCGGTCGGTGGGGAGGAGGGTCCTGATGAGAAAGCCCACGTGGCTCGGGGAAAGAGGGAAACAAACACTGTCGTCATTCTCACTGAAGGACAGCTGGGTTTATCTTTTGTCTGGCAAATAAAAAGCAGAGAAATCGTGTTGGCACGACAGAATCGAGCACAGATCAGAGCAAGCGGCAATCGACAGAAATACTTTCAGAAACAAAAATGCCTTTGTCGTAATTTCAAAAGTTTTACAACCTCCAGGAAAGAACGAGGACCACGAAGAAAAGACGCAGGTTGGTAAGCACCTGCTCTCCAGACATACAGATCTCACGGCGGACCAGGAATCTCCGTAAGGAGCGCCTGGGAAGACAAGCCCCTTAAGAAACAGAAACAGGACGCGAATCTAAAACCAAACCAAAAGAAAAGCTTTGGTTTTCATCGCTCCCCTGTTCAGCTTCAAATCGACTCCAACTTTTCTGCCTAACAGAACTCTGATTTAAGAAAGCTAGTTCTTCAAATTAATCTAGCCATCCGCATCAGAGTCTTGGTTCTCTCTTACTGAAAAAGAATTAATGAAATACTTTAAAAACGGCAGACGAGTGCTTATTAGGTCTTCATAATATGTATAAACAGTGCCTAATGGGTAAATATTTAACGAGGGAACTCCCCCTGCCTCTCAGTTCTCTTAAGCGTACGGTCTGTGTAACACAGAATTTTTTTTTAATTATCTATATCCCTCCTTCTAGTTAAATCAGTCCTAATGCACACATGAATAGCCATACGGTTAGAAGTAACTTTTTCAGACAAAGATTGAAGTATATGCAAAATAACACACACTAAGCTTCTTTTTTCTTTTTCCCTCTAAATCCGAGTTTAGAATTATCTCATCGGGCTGGGTGGCAACTGAGTTCACAACAACAACCTCAGCCCCGGCCTGTGAGGGATCCCAGGCAGGCAGCCTTCCTCCCTGGACCCCCAACCTAACCCAGGACTGAGCACACAGGAGACTCATAATCAAGCCTGTTGAATAACCGTCTCCGTTCTCGGCTGACTTTCATCCTTAATCCTGTTGCGACGTCAAGCACTGATATGGTCTGAATCAAACCAAGAGATGAAAAAGGAGCCCCATAGTGGACTCAGTTCTCTGAGTGGTCTCTTCTACGTAGCTAGGGGAAAGGGTGACCAGCGAGCGAGGTTACCCTTATACCTGAATCAAGCACTATTAGATTACTTTAAATGGTTTAACAGAACCTTTGAACCTCAAATACAATGTATCTCTGGGGGCAGAAAAAAAACCTTTTTACTCGTACACTACAAAGACGGTGTTGTTTTTTTTAGCACAAATGCTGAAACACTGCTGAAATACAGCTCCTGGGAAGACACGATGGAGAACCTCAGAAACGGGTATGGGGGTGTGTGGAGTGCGGAGATCACTATTAATACACATGCACCCACACACCTGCGCTAGGAATGGGTTTATCAGCCTCCAAAAAAGCTGACTAGGACTGGGAGTAAAGATAAACTATGAGAGTTTGGCTTAAAAAAAAAAAAAAGAAACTGGCTTTCTGTAACCTGTTGCACTGTGTGGCCTAATGGCATTTAGCGATTCTGAAATGTACTAGTTCAACCAAGGACTGCTAAAAAGATCAATCAGTTCTCACTAGAAAGCACAGTTAAAAGTAACAAGATGCCCAGAAGCAAGCAAGCCATGTTTTCCATTGACATTAAAAGCAATGAAGGCCCTAAAAAAGAAAAAGAGAACTGAGTGAACTCTAAAATTTTGCAAAAGTCCCCAAATGTAACTGCTCAACAGCACATGACTGCAAACTCTAGGAGCAATAATGTATCCTTTTTTTTACAGAATTATTGAAAGGGATCATGTGATTCTTCGCAGGGAGCGAGATGCACTTTCCCAGGGAAACTTTGTCATTAAATATATTATTTAAGACTGGATCATCTTCAGGCTATTTTTAATCCTGTCATTTTGCTGCCAAAATTGGCCAGAAGCAGCTGATACTAAGCCACTAGAAAAGTGATGTTTTCTTGTGCATTTGGTACTCTGGCCTGAGAACAGTATTGCTTTCCAGTTAGTCAAATGCTCGCATGGATGTGGATTCTGTACAAAAAAGAGAAACTGCCTACTGACCAACTAATAAAAAGGAAGCTAACCTCTACTGGATGTGGAGACGGGAGTTCCTGTCTTCCTAAGCCACAAAGACCAAAACACAAGCACACACACAAAAAGCTGTCCCATCATCTCAACAGAAAGAAGCCAATCACCTATTTAAGGCATCTTATTCTTGGAATTGTTATCACTCTCTCCGAAGACATGAGGCGCAACATTGTCACATTTCTCATTTCGGAGCACACCATCAATGTTCATTCACCACCACCTTGTCTAAATCTCCATCCTTTGCTTGCAAAAGTCCCTCGGTCGTGAAGTGGCTCTGGCGCCTCTAAACTCACCTACAGATTTTGAACTGAGTTACAAGGGGATAAGACAATACTAACTAGAGCCATTACAAGAGTCAAGTTTCCTGTCTTTAACTGGAGTGGGAAAGCTTTCCAACTTTAATGGGACCAGTGGTGCCAATACAAACTGTATGTGCTCAGTGGCTTCAGTCATGGCTTTGCGATCCTAGGGACTGCAGCCCGCCAGGCTCCTCTGTCCATGGATTCTCCAGGCAAGAGTACTGGAGTGGGTTGCCATGCCCTCCTCCAGGGGATCTTCGGTCAGGGATCAAACATCATCTCTGCATTACAGGCGGATTCTTTACTGCTGAGCCACGAGGAGTGCCCACAAATTGTAGAGCTACCTTGCAAAACATTCTTGAGAGGTCAGAGCTTACCATCATTGCTCTCCTGTCCCTCTTGCATTCCAGTCTATTTCCTCCAAGGCTCAGATCCCTCTAGCAGACACCTGGGAAATAGTCAGTGTCCCGGGTAACCCTGTGGAGCCCGGGAAGTCACTGGAAAGGGATATTGTCAGATTCATCCTGGATTATCATTCTTCCTAAAAGACGTCCACGGGAATCAACGGCCAGTGAGGGTAGCCAGCGTCTCTAACTCTCCCGTGCACACCAAGCCCTGCAGACGTGCGAACCACAGATTGTGACTCAGAAGCTCTGGGGTGGAACCCGAGACTCTGCATCTCTAAGATGCACCCAGGTGACACCCGGGCTGCTGGTCCTCCGGCCGCACTTGGAGCAGCAGGTCTCGAGCACTTCCTAGAGGCACTGCCGTCTCCTGCTCTGCCATCCCCTCTCCCTCCGGACGCTTTACTCAGACTCAGGGATACAGCCGCAGTCCATCCACCGCCAGTTTCTTCTTTAGTCCTTTTCTAACTTGTAGGCTTCTGGGGCCATCTCTCAGACACTTATCCAAGGCCCTGCTTTCTCCAAGGTACGGAACACGGAATGCCAACGGTTCATCCTTAGCCTTAGAAGCATCAGCGGCAAAGAACAAATGTGACTTCAAGTGTAAAGCCCCCATTAGAACAGACTCAGTAGATGAGCTGGTCCTCTGAGTCCCGTAAACATGCACGTGACTGTCCAGCATCAACAGAACGTGCCCGCTTTCTTCTGAAACATGACCATCCTCGCTGAGTCCTTGACATGGGAGAACGACACCTATTATTAGCGACGCAACCCTGATTGGTGTCAATTGGGAGGAAAGTCTGTCTGGAAGCCAAATGCTTGAATCAAAACTTGAGGTTCGTATGGCACCTCTGAAAGGACACATGAATCAGCCTCCCAAATGTTATACTTCCAAAATAATACCACCTTGTTTATTATTCCCAAGTGTCCATTTATGATTGCATTTCCTTACGTGCCCATTTATTTTTTCCCCATTCCTTTGTTTTCCTAGTTAGCCATCCACCAATAATATGTTGTCGTAAAAGCTATACATTTTACCAACAGCTATTTGTGCTTCTGTATGATTTTTACTTGCCTTCTGGGGTCCCTCTTCCCCCCATTCCAGTCTATTTCCTCCAAGGCTCAGATCCCTCTAGCAGACACCTGGGAAATAGTCAGTGTCCCGGGTAACCCTGTGGAGCCCGGGAAGTCACTGGAAAGGGATATTGTCAGATTCATCCTGGATTATCATTCTTCCTAAAAGACGTCCACGGGAATCAACGGCCAGTGAGGGTAGCCAGCGTCTCTAACTCTCCCGTGCACACCAAGCCCTGCAGACGTGCGAACCACAGATTGTGACTCAGAAGCTCTGGGGTGGAACCCGAGACTCTGCATCTCTAAGATGCACCCAGGTGACACCCGGGCTGCTGGTCCTCCGGCCGCACTTGGAGCAGCAGGTCTCGAGCACTTCCTAGAGGCACTGCCGTCTCCTGCTCTGCCATCCCCTCTCCCTCCGGACGCTTTACTCAGACTCAGGGATACAGCCGCAGTCCATCCACCGCCAGTTTCTTCTTTAGTCCTTTTCTAACTTGTAGGCTTCTGGGGCCATCTCTCAGACACTTATCCAAGGCCCTGCTTTCTCCAAGGTACGGAACACGGAATGCCAACGGTTCATCCTTAGCCTTAGAAGCATCAGCGGCAAAGAACAAATGTGACTTCAAGTGTAAAGCCCCCATTAGAACAGACTCAGTAGATGAGCTGGTCCTCTGAGTCCCGTAAACATGCACGTGACTGTCCAGCATCAACAGAACGTGCCCGCTTTCTTCTGAAACATGACCATCCTCGCTGAGTCCTTGACATGGGAGAACGACACCTATTATTAGCGACGCAACCCTGATTGGTGTCAATTGGGAGGAAAGTCTGTCTGGAAGCCAAATGCTTGAATCAAAACTTGAGGTTCGTATGGCACCTCTGAAAGGACACATGAATCAGCCTCCCAAATGTTATACTTCCAAAATAATACCACCTTGTTTATTATTCCCAAGTGTCCATTTATGATTGCATTTCCTTACGTGCCCATTTATTTTTTCCCCATTCCTTTGTTTTCCTAGTTAGCCATCCACCAATAATATGTTGTCGTAAAAGCTATACATTTTACCAACAGCTATTTGTGCTTCTGTATGATTTTTACTATTACAGTTCTTCTCAAAAAAAAAAAAAGTGTATCGTGCTCTACGGTACGTCACTGTGGTTTGGCATCATAAAATGTAGCCTCTGCATTTATCAACCTCAGATACCTGTTGACCACAAAGATAGGCTCTACTAAGAAAACTCTATTTTTAAAGGAGGAAAAAATGAGCCTACACTTAAAGAAGAAAATTCAACCGTATAAGATGTTAATAAATACCACAACTCAACAACAAAGATCAAGATGACATCTTGATTTCTATCCTAAACATATGTCTCAATTTCCCATCTTTTTATCAAATGACTTCACACGTGACAGCTACCACCCTGGAGTTATTTCAATTAGAAAGAAAAATCCTTAAATATTTTTTCACCACAGTATGTAATAGTCACACTGCTCAATTAAGTTTTCCGTTGGTCTCAAAATGATCCTTTGGGAATCTGCATGTCCCTACCCCTTGGGTTACGGTGGTTAAAAGTAAAACCCCCTACTTAAACATTTAACGAAAATATTCTTTGCACCCTCTACTGAATTCTTCTAGAATTACTAAAGATCTGATAATATGATAAAAAACAAAAAAATTCAACAAAATGTATTTATTCATAAATGTTAAGAGATTAAATGGGGATGTTTCACTTTTTAACAGTGAACAGTGGCATCAATATTTTGTCAACTTTGGTCAAGTAGGATCAGATGTTCATGTCAGTCATCTACTTTCCTTGGCCTCTTCTCCTCTTGGCCCCTTAATACGAGCACACTCTGTAAACCACAGTAACATATGTCATGTGCTCCTTGAAATCGAATCCACGTGTAGTGACTTCGAAGTGTTTTGTTCCTGTTACGTCCTATCAAATCAGAACATTAGTAACCCTCCCTAGAGACTGTAAAAGGAAGCCCTAAATGGCATCCTTTTTTTCAAAGACAAGTCTTCAGAAGAAAATAGAAAGTCTGCAAATAAAACTTCAAACCAGAATTACTCCTCTCTCACTTTTTCACAAACGCATCATTGTACATCCAAAGGGCAGAGGTCACGGACACCTCTTCAGTCGAAGGCGCTGCACCCTTCCCCTGAAGAGTCACATTCACAAAAAGAACTTTACGATGCCCCGATGGAGGCTTTGTCTGGCACAACGGTACCAGGAAAAGAAAACAGAACAGCTCGCAGATGTTCTTCCAAAATGCAAGCATCGACCATTTCAACTCCAGTCACAGCATGAGCACCCACAGCTCAGCACCCATGCGCCCACGCTTTATACAGATAACTGGAGATGCCGGAGGAGACCGACCACCACAAGATGCGCTTTCTAGGTTAGGGGGAAGAGATGCTAGAATTCCATAAAACCTCAACATCACGCACAAGTTACAGAAACAGAACACAACAACATACAGCCCATGCACATTCTGTCCAGGAGCAAAGAAACACCCATAGCCCAGCGTTCTTCAAGACACGAGGTCATGCCCGCCAGGAGCGTGGCCCCAACTGGAGGTCGGTGTCGCCGGACTTTTGAAAAACGTCCGCTTCACAGACCTCCAAGTTTTCTCGGGAAAGGGGCTACACGGGGCCGCTTCTTCAGGTCGCTTTTACCGAGTGAGTCAGGACAGGCCCGCCCCGGTCCTCGGGGGGAGTCTCTGGGTCTAATCGCGTTGTTCTCAAACTTGAGGACAAAACAGGAGCCCCAGGGCAACTTACTTCTGAGGCAGATTGCCAGGACTCAGCCTGGTGTCCAGTGCGTGAGCTGTCCCTGAAAAGCCCCTTTTTCATCAGCCACTCAGACCAGAGAGGGTGACGACGGGGCTCCGCAGACTCGCAGTCTGAGGAGCCCTGAAGGGATGCCCTTGTCCGCCAATTCTACTGAGCAGCAAAGGCGAGATCTCTGCACCTCAAGGGCTGGCACCCAGGGGAAGCAATTTCACCGCAAAGGCATGCTCACAGCAGGGCTGACCCGGAGAGCTGGTCCCGGGCCAGAGGGAGGGAAGCCATGTATATACCTGATGCTATTGCACTGGCTTGCCCCTGACGCGGTAGCCCACCCACCGTCCAACCAGGAAACCTCAGGCCCGAGGCGCCCTGCCCAGACGCCCATGCAACCAGACGTGCACCTACCCAGCCTCCGTTATCCTGGATCCAGGTGTGCAGGTGTCGGTTCAGGTACTCCGTCATCCACACGGCGATGCTGTCCACCAGGGGGGACATCTCCCGGTTGACGCTCTCCACGCACATGACCCCACCGAACTCAAAGAAGGCCACGATCCTGCCCCAGTTCACCCCGTCCCTGAAGAGCTCCTCCACCACCGTGGCGAAGCGTCCCCTCGCGGTGAAGGGCGTCAGGTGAAGCTGGCTGGACATCTCGGCGAAGTCGCGGCGGTAGCGACGAGAGAAGTCATCCCCCGCCTGGCGCAGGGTCAGGTGGACCACAGGGGGCGCGGGGCTGAGCGCGGGCCCCGCGGCGGCGGGGGCGGGCGGCGGCGGCGAGGTCCTGGCGGGCGCGGGGGTGCGCCCCGGCGGCGAGGAGAAGATGCCCGGCCCGGGGGCGGCGCCCGCCTCTCCGGCATCCCACTCGTAGCCCCGCTGCGACAGCTTGTAGTGGATGTACTTCACCACTATCTCCCGGTTATCATACCCTGTTCTGCCGGCGTGCGCCATCCTTCCCCCGAGGACAAGCAGCCGGGGACCGACGCGGCACCTCTCGCCCCCGCTTCCCGCCCCACGGCCCCGCAAGAGGGAAGGATAGTTATAATCCAGCTATTTCATTGGATGTGCTTTTGCATTCTTGGATGAGGGGGTGTCTTCAGTCACGCGGAACACTTGATTCTGGTGTTTCCCTCTTGGCAGGAGAGGCAGGAAATTTTTATTTAAATTCCTTTCGGATCTTTATTTCATCAGGCACATTATTAATGATTGTTAGTATCAGTCTACTTCCTCCGCGATGCTGAAAGGTTAAAAAAACTAATCAGTCAAAATCAGGTGCATTTCCCTGCATACCCTGGTTGAGAGCAGGGCACACACACGACAAGTTACACGCTAAAGAGAATATATGGAAACCGCCTGCATATTAAACCGACTCCAATGCACTGAGAAGTTAAACTCGCACACGTTTCCATTGAAACAGAAAAATTCCTGTGCAAAGAACTTATACCTGATGCCCCCACCCCCCCGTCCAACCAGGAAACCTCAGGCCCGAGGCGCCCTGCCCAGACGCCCATGCAACCAGACGTGCACCTACCCAGCCTCCGTTATCCTGGATCCAGGTGTGCAGGTGTCGGTTCAGGTACTCCGTCATCCACACGGCGATGCTGTCCACCAGGGGGGACATCTCCCGGTTGACGCTCTCCACGCACATGACCCCACCGAACTCAAAGAAGGCCACGATCCTGCCCCAGTTCACCCCGTCCCTGAAGAGCTCCTCCACCACCGTGGCGAAGCGTCCCCTCGCGGTGAAGGGCGTCAGGTGAAGCTGGCTGGACATCTCGGCGAAGTCGCGGCGGTAGCGACGAGAGAAGTCATCCCCCGCCTGGCGCAGGGTCAGGTGGACCACAGGGGGCGCGGGGCTGAGCGCGGGCCCCGCGGCGGCGGGGGCGGGCGGCGGCGGCGAGGTCCTGGCGGGCGCGGGGGTGCGCCCCGGCGGCGAGGAGAAGATGCCCGGCCCGGGGGCGGCGCCCGCCTCTCCGGCATCCCACTCGTAGCCCTGCTGCGACAGCTTGTAGTGGATGTACTTCACCACTATCTCCCGGTTATCATACCCTGTTCTGCCGGCGTGCGCCATCCTTCCCCCGAGGACAAGCAGCCGGGGACCGACGCGGCACCTCTCGCCCCCGCTTCCCGCCCCACGGCCCCGCAAGAGGGAAGGATAGTTATAATCCAGCTATTTCATTGGATGTGCTTTTGCATTCTTGGATGAGGGGGTGTCTTCAGTCACGCGGAACACTTGATTCTGGTGTTTCCCTCTTGGCAGGAGAGGCAGGAAATTTTTATTTAAATTCCTTTCGGATCTTTATTTCATCAGGCACATTATTAATGATTGTTAGTATCAGTCTACTTCCTCCGCGATGCTGAAAGGTTAAAAAAACTAATCAGTCAAAATCAGGTGCATTTCCCTGCATACCCTGGTTGAGAGCAGGGCACACACACGACAAGTTACACGCTAAAGAGAATATATGGAAACCGCCTGCATATTAAACCGACTCCAATGCACTGAGAAGTTAAACTCGCACACGTTTCCATTGAAAGTTACATGAAATCAATTTCCTGTGCAAAGAACTTACTTGTATTTTTTAAGGACAGCATGATCCTCTGTCAAGCTTCCTTTTTTGTGGGAAAACAGATGCATAAGGCTGAGATTCCATTAATCCTCAGAACTCTCCAGTTAGACCGGCTCTGAAAACTTCCAAATGCATCAGGAGCTGGGGGCGGGGGGGGGGGGGGGTGCAAAAATCAGAGGAGAATTTCCAGTTTGATTCCCAGACTGCCCCTTCACAGAAATGTCAATCCGTAGGCATCCCAATCGGAGATCTCAAGAGCACGAGCGAAGAAAGGCAGCGGCGGCGGCAGATGAATTACAACGTCCAGTCCGGTCTTGGCAGAAGTCCGGTGATTTTCCCCACCCCTTCTCGGCAATTTACACGCGCACACGCGCGCGCGGGCACACACACATGGCTCTCGATCCGCCGGACCGCTTCGCGCCTCCCCGGGAGAGCGACAAGGGGCCGGGGGCCGGCGGGCGAGCCGGGGGACCGGGGCAAGGAATCCTCTTCGGATGAAACTCCGAGCGGCCCCGGCGTTTTCCGAAGAGCTGCTGGAGAAATGAAGGCTGGACGCGCCCGGCCCGCCGGTGCCGAGCGCCAGGAGCCCGCGCTGTGTGTGGTGCGGCGAGGGGTGGGGAGAGGCGCGGGTGGGGGAGGGCTTTATTTTTTCCCTCTTTTTCCTAAAAAGGACGCCCGCTACGAAGTTCGCCCCCCCCGGACCCCCTCTTCCGCTGCACCCCACCGGCGCACCCCGCCTCCGGGCTGCGCACCCTTTCTCCTCCTCCTGCTCCTGCGCGGCGCCCGCCTCCCCGGCTCCCGCCGCGCACCCGCTCCGGCGAGGACGGCCGCGCCGGCGGGCAGGGCCCGGCGCCCGGCAGCTTCGCGGGCGGCGGCGGCGGCGGGCGCGCGCGCGGCCGGCGGGGGCGGCGCGGAGGAAGGGGCGGGCGGGCGGGGGCCTGGCCTGTGACTTCATGCTCCTCTCTCACCGACTGGTTTCCTGTTCGTACGTCACTCGGTTCATTCAAAAAAAGAAAGAAGGCGCCCGCTCGGAGCCGCCCCGCCGCCCCGCCGCCCCGCCGCCCGCGCCCCCGGCCGGGTTAAAGGCGCCGCGGCCGGGGAGGCAGCGCCGGGACGCCCCCGCCCGCTCGCGCCGGGGCCCGGCCGGTGGGTGGCGCAGGGCCTCCCGCGCGGCCGCGGCGCGGCGGGCGTGCGCGGGCCGCCTCGGGCCTGCGGCGGGCCCGGCGCGCGCCCGGGGGCTCCGGGGCCCGCGAGGGGCGGGGGCGCCGCGCGCGATCGGCGGGGAGGCGCGCGCCGAGGAAGCCGCGCTGGGCGCCGCTTCGACCCTTTCTAGGCGTGTGCGCGCGCGTGGGGGGGGGGGTGTGTGCGCGTGTGCGCGTGCCGTGTTACCACGATGCTGACCCCGAGCAGGGGCAGCTCCGCGCTCGCCTCCCAGCGACCCCAGCCGATCCTCTGCAAGGGAAGCCCCGAGCCTCGTGTTTACTTTCAAGCTGCTTCCTGGGTGTCCACGCGGAACGGACATTTCGGAGACGGCCTCCGTGACCCAGGCTAGATGCAGCTCTCTGGGGCCCCGCAGAGGGGCTAGTGGCGGACACCGAGGGCTTTCGAGCGGTTAAGTAAATGCGTATCCTCGGCGCCTAACCATGTCCGCACCGGGTTAGGAGCCAGCGGGGGGCTGCAGGGCAACTTTCAGGCCCGAAGCCCCACAGGCAGGGTGGGTGGGTTTCTAAAGGCCTCCTTGGCTGCCTAGCAGTCAACTCCAGCCGTCCGCACTGTCTCAGGTTGTCTGCGCATACACCAGCCTGTACATTGCATATATATATGTACCCATTTTAGAAAACTCATCAGTATGGATAGCCCCCAGAAAAAGCACAGAGAACAGACAGGTTGTGTGTGTGTTTATTTTTTATCTGTAAAAGTCTTTGACAAAGAAAAATCAAGTCTTTGACAAATAAAGTGCCTGAAAAAAATTAAAATGTTTACTAAAAGCAGGCCTACTGGGCTTCCCTGGCGGCTTGGAGGGTAAAGAAATCTGCCTGCTAGGCAGGGAGTCCAGGGTTCCGTCCCTGGGTCAGAAGACCCTCTGGAGAAGGAAATGGCAGCCCACTCCAGTACTCTTGCCTGGAGAATCCCCGGGAAAGAACAGAGGAGCCGGGCGGGCTCCAGTCCATGGGGTCGCCCAGTCAGCCAGGACTGAGGACTCAAGTAAAACATACACAGACCCTGGCTTGTTGTGGTCTCAGAGACCTAAGGGGAGAGTCTCGCCACGTGCACACATAGGTTCTCACCCTGTATTTTGTCTCCTTCCTAGTCTAAAATCAAAGCATTCTTTGATAAAATAAGCACAGCCAATTATTTGCATTTCATCATTTATCAAAGCCCATCAGCCAACATGCCCACCAACCGCTGCACGAGGCGTGTGTGCCTGGTACACAAAATAAAGAGTGAAGGAAGATGGCCCTTCCTGCTTTCCAACTGCTGGGACAGGTCCCTTTTCCCCACAGCAGCGACAGGGAGGTGTGGTGGCCCGGAGAGCCACACGGCATAGACTGACCTGGGACATGTGTCCAGAAATAGCGACCCCAGCCGATCCTCTGCAAGGGAAGCCCCGAGCCTCGTGTTTACTTTCAAGCTGCTTCCTGGGTGTCCACGCGGAACGGACATTTCGGAGACGGCCTCCGTGACCCAGGCTAGATGCAGCTCTCTGGGGCCCCGCAGAGGGGCTAGTGGCGGACACCGAGGGCTTTCGAGCGGTTAAGTAAATGCGTATCCTCGGCGCCTAACCATGTCCGCACCGGGTTAGGAGCCAGCGGGGGGCTGCAGGGCAACTTTCAGGCCCGAAGCCCCACAGGCAGGGTGGGTGGGTTTCTAAAGGCCTCCTTGGCTGCCTAGCAGTCAACTCCAGCCGTCCGCACTGTCTCAGGTTGTCTGCGCATACACCAGCCTGTACATTGCATATATATATGTACCCATTTTAGAAAACTCATCAGTATGGATAGCCCCCCAGAAAAAAAGCACAGAGAACAGACAGGTTGTGTGTGTGTTTATTTTTTATCTGTAAAAGTCTTTGACAAAGAAAAATCAAGTCTTTGACAAATAAAGTGCCTGAAAAAAATTAAAATGTTTACTAAAAGCAGGCCTACTGGGCTTCCCTGGCGGCTTGGAGGGTAAAGAAATCTGCCTGCTAGGCAGGGAGTCCAGGGTTCCGTCCCTGGGTCAGAAGACCCTCTGGAGAAGGAAATGGCAGCCCACTCCAGTACTCTTGCCTGGAGAATCCCCAGGAAAGAACAGAGGAGCCGGGCGGGCTCCAGTCCATGGGGTCGCCCAGTCAGCCAGGACTGAGGACTCAAGTAAAACATACACAGACCCTGGCTTGTTGTGGTCTCAGAGACCTAAGGGGAGAGTCTCGCCACGTGCACACATAGGTTCTCACCCTGTATTTTGTCTCCTTCCTAGTCTAAAATCAAAGCATTCTTTGATAAAATAAGCACAGCCAATTATTTGCATTTCATCATTTATCAAAGCCCATCAGCCAACATGCCCACCAACCGCGTGCACGTAGGCGTGTGTGCCTGGTACACAAAATAAAGAGTGAAGGAAGATGGCCCTTCCTGCTTTCCAACTGCTGGGACAGGTCCCTTTTCCCCACAGCAGCGACAGGGAGGTGTGGTGGCCCGGAGAGCCACACGGCATAGACTGACCTGGGACATGTGTCCTCAGAAATAGCCAAAACCCACGTTAAGGCCACACATCCTGGCTTAGGGATCTGGTCAGAGCCTTGTCTTAACCCCTGGAGTGACTTAAGAGGAATTGAAAGCCTTAGTGACTGAGGCCCAGCATGTGAGTGAGGAAATGAGAGGCCGGAGCTGGAAACAAGACTACTTCTGCAAAGGGGGAGACCAGAAGGAAACAGATACCCCATTCCTGCGAACGAAACGCTTCCTTTTTTTCTCCTCTACCCTACTGTCTTCCACAGCTAAAGTGGCATCTTGACCATAAGCCAACATTCTCAGGACAGGCCTGCATTAGTCCTTGAGTATTCCCTAAGAGTGTTGTGGCTACTCTTTCAATCAAGAGAATGAAACCTTCCCCCCATTCACGTTGGATGCTTCCTAGATTCCACCGAAGGGCTCAGGGCAGGTGCCCCTCAGAAGCGTGTGAATTAACTGCTAGCCTCTATGTGTCGGCGACCTAGTCGGGGGAGCGCCAGTCTGATCAGGAGCCCTCGGTACAAACCTAGAGACCTTCCAATGACCTTCCAAACGTAGGCACCGTGAGATTTCACCTGCCAAGTCCTTGCCTTCCACTTTTAAGAGCCAATGGCTGGTCCTTTTCCCAGCTTTGCCTGACTGGGTTCTAGCGGTATGGAGGGAAGAGAAAAGGAGAAGATGCAGGGACTGGAGACCGGATCAAGAGTCTGAAAGGCCTGCATTTTCCTCCTTTATCCTCCAGTCTGCCAAAGAAAAAGGCTTTTATTGCCAGTTTTCGCCACCTACTGGTTGATATTTAACAGTATCTTTCAGAAAGTTCAGCACACCAGGCTTCCCTATCCTTCACTATCTCCTTGTGTTTGTTCAAACTCATATCCATTGACTCAATGAGGCCATCCAACCATCTCGTCCTCTCCTGTCCCCTTCTCCTCCTGCCCTCAGTCTTTGCCAGCATCAGGCTCTTTTCCAATGAGTCATATCTTCGCATCAGGTGGCCAAAGCATTGGGCGTCAGCTTCAGCATCTGTCTTTCCAATAAATATTCAGGGTTGATATCCTTTAGGAATGATTGATTCGAGCCGGTCAAGAGTCTTCTCAGCAAAATCAATTCTTTACACTAGCTTTTGGGAGTGAGGAAATGAGAGGCCCCCGGGGGATCTGGTCAGAGCCTTGTCTTAACCCCTGGAGTGACTTAAGAGGAATTGAAAGCCTTAGTGACTGAGGCCCAGCATGTGAGTGAGGAAATGAGAGGCCGGAGCTGGAAACAAGACTACTTCTGCAAAGGGGGAGACCAGAAGGAAACAGATACCCCATTCCTGCGAACGAAACGCTTCCTTTTTTTCTCCTCTACCCTACTGTCTTCCACAGCTAAAGTGGCATCTTGACCATAAGCCAACATTCTCAGGACAGGCCTGCATTAGTCCTTGAGTATTCCCTAAGAGTGTTGTGGCTACTCTTTCAATCAAGAGAATGAAACCTTCCCCCCATTCACGTTGGATGCTTCCTAGATTCCACCGAAGGGCTCAGGGCAGGTGCCCCTCAGAAGCGTGTGAATTAACTGCTAGCCTCTATGTGTCGGCGACCTAGTCGGGGGAGCGCCAGTCTGATCAGGAGCCCTCGGTACAAACCTAGAGACCTTCCAATGACCTTCCAAACGTAGGCACCGTGAGATTTCACCTGCCAAGTCCTTGCCTTCCACTTTTAAGAGCCAATGGCTGGTCCTTTTCCCAGCTTTGCCTGACTGGGTTCTAGCGGTATGGAGGGAAGAGAAAAGGAGAAGATGCAGGGACTGGAGACCGGATCAAGAGTCTGAAAGGCCTGCATTTTCCTCCTTTATCCTCCAGTCTGCCAAAGAAAAAGGCTTTTATTGCCAGTTTTCGCCACCTACTGGTTGATATTTAACAGTATCTTTCAGAAAGTTCAGCACACCAGGCTTCCCTATCCTTCACTATCTCCTTGTGTTTGTTCAAACTCATATCCATTGACTCAATGAGGCCATCCAACCATCTCGTCCTCTCCTGTCCCCTTCTCCTCCTGCCCTCAGTCTTTGCCAGCATCAGGCTCTTTTCCAATGAGTCATATCTTCGCATCAGGTGGCCAAAGCATTGGAGCGTCAGCTTCAGCATCTGTCTTTCCAATAAATATTCAGGGTTGATATCCTTTAGGAATGATTGATTCGATCTTCTTGCATTCCAAGGGACTCTCAAGAGTCTTCTCCAGCACAATTTGAAAGTATCAATTCTTTGACACTCAGCTTTCTTTACAGTCCAACATTCATATCCGTGTGTGACTACTGGGAAAACCATAGCTTTGACTATGTGGACGTTTGTCGGCAAAGTGATGTCTCTGCTTTATAATACACTGTCTAGGTTTGCCCTAGCTTTTCTTCCAGAGATAAGTGTCTTTTAATTTCGTGGCTGCAGTTACCATCCACAGTGATTCTGGAGCCCAAGAAAATAAAATCTGTCACTGTTTTCTGTTTTCTTTTCGCAGCTACTCATCAACAATATAAATGTTCCCAAAGTTTATGAAATTCAAAAGGGATATTATCCTAATGCAGAACAGCAATGGGACGGCGGACATTGAAGAACAGCCTTATGGACACTGGGGTGAGGGAGGGGAATATGCTGTGGGACTAGGCATCTCAAACAGGCTCTGTGGGGTGAGATGGGGGAGGTTCGGGGTGGGAGGGGAACATATGTGTACCTATGGAGGATTCAGGTCGACGTGTGGCAGAAAACAACTCAATAACGGATAAACAGACAGAGAACAGACCTATGGACACTGGAGGGAGGGAAGAATGAGTGAGAAGTTTGGGAAAAGCAACATGGAAACCTGCATTATCTTGTTTAAAAGAACCATTGTTAATGCTAGCCCGGGAAGATCCCACATTCCACGGAGCGGCTGGGTCGGTGTGTCCAAATATGAGCCAGTGCTCTGAGCGCATGCTCCCAGAGCCGGTGCTCTGCACTGAGAGAAGCCATTTTCCTCCTTTCCCCAGGAAAAAAGGTTTTTGCCAGTTTTCGCCACCTACTGGTTGATATTTAACAGTATCTTTCAGAAAGTTCAGCACACCAGGCTTCCCTATCCTTCACTATCTCCTTGTGTTTGTTCAAACTCATATCCATTGACTCAATGAGGCCATCCAACCATCTCGTCCTCTCCTGTCCCCTTCTCCTCCTGCCCTCAGTCTTTGCCAGCATCAGGCTCTTTTCCAATGAGTCATATCTTCGCATCAGGTGGCCAAAGCATTGGAGCGTCAGCTTCAGCATCTGTCTTTCCAATAAATATTCAGGGTTGATATCCTTTAGGAATGATTGATTCGATCTTCTTGCATTCCAAGGGACTCTCAAGAGTCTTCTCCAGCACAATTTGAAAGTATCAATTCTTTGACACTCAGCTTTCTTTACAGTCCAACATTCATATCCGTGTGTGACTACTGGGAAAACCATAGCTTTGACTATGTGGACGTTTGTCGGCAAAGTGATGTCTCTGCTTTATAATACACTGTCTAGGTTTGCCCTAGCTTTTCTTCCAGAGATAAGTGTCTTTTAATTTCGTGGCTGCAGTTACCATCCACAGTGATTCTGGAGCCCAAGAAAATAAAATCTGTCACTGTTTTCTGTTTTCTTTTCGCAGCTACTCATCAACAATATAAATGTTCCCAAAGTTTATGAAATTCAAAAGGGATATTATCCTAATGCAGAACAGCAATGGGACGGCGGACATTGAAGAACAGCCTTATGGACACTGGGGTGAGGGAGGGGAATATGCTGTGGGACTAGGCATCTCAAACAGGCTCTGTGGGGTGAGATGGGGGAGGTTCGGGGTGGGAGGGGAACATATGTGTACCTATGGAGGATTCAGGTCGACGTGTGGCAGAAAACAACTCAATAACGGATAAACAGACAGAGAACAGACCTATGGACACTGGAGGGAGGGAAGAATGAGTGAGAAGTTTGGGAAAAGCAACATGGAAACCTGCATTATCTTGTTTAAAAGAACCATTGTTAATGCTAGCCCGGGAAGATCCCACATTCCACGGAGCGGCTGGGTCGGTGTGTCCAAATATGAGCCAGTGCTCTGGAGCGCATGCTCCCAGAGCCGGTGCTCTGCACTGAGAGAAGCCACTGCAATGGGAGGCCTACAGGGGCCAAAGAATAAAGATGGACGGGAAAAAAATAAATAAATAAAAGAGGCCAAAATTAACAACAACAAAAACAAAAAACATAAACATGATCCCAAACCAGATAGGCAAACTGAAATGCAAATAGATCCATAAAAAAAAGGAAATAAGGAGAGTAAACACAAGCAGACAGCCTGTATGGAAGAAACACGAACTGCTTAAAAAATGTTTCCCATACGACCCAGCAATCCCACTATTAGGCTTATACCCTGATGAAATCAAAATTGAAAGAAGCACCTGTACCCCAATGTTCACTGCAGCTCCCTATACAATAGCTAGACCATGGAAGCGACCTAGATATCCATCGACAAATGAATGGATAAAAAAAACTATGGTACATACACACAGTGGAGTACTTCTCAGCTGTAAAAAGAAATGCAGAAGAATCAGCCCTAATGAGGTGGATGGATCTAGAAACCATTATAAAAAGTGAAGTAAGCCAAAAAGAGAAAGACAAGTACAGTATACTAACACATACATATGGAATCTAGTAAGAGGGTTATGGTAACACATAGTGAAGTGATGGAAAAACAGACATAGAGAACACATACGGATATTGCGGGGAATGAACAGTGGGTGGGAGGTGTAGAGGGAGTAACATGGAAACCTATACTAGCATACATGAAAAAGACAGCTATCGTCATAGTGCTATTGGAATAGGGGATCCTGCAGGGGCGCGATGCGATGGCCTGGAGGGGTGGGACGGAGGTGCGGGGGCCTGGGAGGGGGCTGGGAAAAGGGACGGGGCCAGGGATATACATATGTGTACCTATGGAGGATTCAGGTCGACGTGTGGCAGAAAACAACTCAATAACGGATAAACAGACAGAGAACAGACCTATGGACACTGGAGGGAGGGAAGAATGAGTGAGAAGTTTGGGAAAAGCAACATGGAAACCTGCATTATCTTGTTTAAAAGAACCATTGTTAATGCTAGCCCGGGAAGATCCCACATTCCACGGAGCGGCTGGGTCGGTGTGTCCAAATATGAGCCAGTGCTCTGGAGCGCATGCTCCCAGAGCCGGTGCTCTGCACTGAGAGAAGCCACTGCAATGGGAGGCCTACAGGGGCCAAAGAATAAAGATGGACGGGAAAAAAATAAATAAATAAAAGAGGCCAAAATTAACAACAAACAAACATAAACATGATCCCAAACCAGATAGGCAAACTGAAATGCAAATAGATCCATAAAAAAAAGGAAATAAGGAGAGTAAACACAAGCAGACAGCCTGTATGGAAGAAACACGAACTGCTTAAAAAATGTTTCCCATACGACCCAGCAATCCCACTATTAGGCTTATACCCTGATGAAATCAAAATTGAAAGAAGCACCTGTACCCCAATGTTCACTGCAGCTCCCTATACAATAGCTAGACCATGGAAGCGACCTAGATATCCATCGACAAATGAATGGATAAAAAAAACTATGGTACATACACACAGTGGAGTACTTCTCAGCTGTAAAAAGAAATGCAGAAGAATCAGCCCTAATGAGGTGGATGGATCTAGAAACCATTATAAAAAGTGAAGTAAGCCAAAAAGAGAAAGACAAGTACAGTATACTAACACATACATATGGAATCTAGTAAGAGGGTTATGGTAACACATAGTGAAGTGATGGAAAAACAGACATAGAGAACACATACGGATATTGCGGGGAATGAACAGTGGGTGGGAGGTGTAGAGGGAGTAACATGGAAACCTATACTAGCATACATGAAAAAGACAGCTATCGTCATAGTGCTATTGGAATAGGGGATCCTGCAGGGGCGCGATGCGATGGCCTGGAGGGGTGGGACGGAGGTGCGGGGGCCTGGGAGGGGGCTGGGAAAAGGGACGGGGGCCAGGGATATACATATGACTAATCTGGGATGATACATATCTGTAAACAACAAAACTCTGTAAAAATACTAATTAAAAAATAATAATAATAAAAAAATGTCTCGGGCTTCCCCTGGTGGTCCAGTGGGTAAGGACACCGCCTTGCAGTGCAAGGGGCGCCGGTTCGAGCCCTGGCCTGGGAGGATCCCACGTGCCGCGGAGCGGCTGGACTGATGTGTCCAATCACCGAGCCGGAGCTCTGGAGCGCATGCGCCCAGAACCGGTGCTCTGCGACGACAGACGCCACCGCGATGGGAGGCCCACAGGAGCCAAAGAACAAAGACGGATGAAAATCGAGAAATGAAAGACCAATAGAAGTGGCCCGCCCGCTCCCCTTCCTCCCCAACCCTACCCCCGCCCAAAAATAAATAAAAATAAATAAATCTTTAAAAAAAAAAAAATGTCTCTCTAAGGCATAGACCAGCAATCCAAAACACGGATCTCCAGTATCAAGTATTTCTACATTGTTTCCAACTGTACTGAGATATAATCGACCTGGCATCTTATACACTATAAACTCTGATGCTAACCAGTGCCACATGCTTTAAGATGGTCTGCACAGTTTGTTGGCAAACACTGTATGATGATGCTATTATGATAATACTAATTCCATATTAGTTGATGTATCAAGAGGATTACTGTTTCTGACTCAGTTACATTCCAGATCCCCTCTTCTATAAAAGTGATCACGTCCAAACAACCCACCTTGTGCTCTCAGACCACACTTTTCTTCCTCAGGAAATCTTTTACCAGCACGAAACCAGCAAGCCCTGGTGTAACTGGGAAACCCACTCAGCTAATTTTTGGTGGGTCCTTTTGGAATAATTAAGCAACCACTTCTGAAACCAGGCAATGAAGTGCAGGTAAATCATGGTGTCTTGCAAATTTAACAGCCAGCAAATAATGTTTACAAAGGAAAGCACAATAAACGTACTCATGGCATTTTTGTTTCTTTCCAGACTAATGACTTGGCATTTAAAATGAATCAACTGAGATGAGGAACTTTATAACACTTTTCAAATGCTGACTCTTCTTAATGAATTAACGTGAAACACCATAGTCCTGAGAACAGGCCAAGAGTTTACATTCTTATGTGCCATAACTAACGTTCACTCTCTTATCTTCTTTATTTTGTTGTTCATGTATTTTCAGCTGCACTGGGTCTGCATGTGCAGGGGCTTTCTCTGGCTGCAATGAGTGGGGACTTTTCTCTAGTCGTGGTCTGCGGGCTTCTCACGGCAGTGGCTTCTCTTGTGACGGAGCAGAGGCTCTAGGTTCTCGGGCTTTAGTAGTTGTGGCCTTCAGGCGCTGGCGCACTGGCCCAGTAGTTGCCACCCATGGGCTTAGCTGCCTCTCGAGATGTGTGGCAATCTTCCTGGAGAGAGACTGAACCCGTGTCCCTGGCATTCACAGGAAGATTCTTAACCACTGGACCACAAGGGAAGCCCCTCTTACGCTCTTTAGCACAGGACACAGTATGTCTGAGGCATTAGCTGCGGATGAACACATATAGGAAAATCAAAGTCAGAACAAACAACAGACCACAGATGGGCTGGCTTAAAGCAGAAATTCATCCTCCCACAGTTCTGGCGGCTCGGTGTCCAAAATCCAGGTGTCAGTAAGGCCATGCTCCCCCGAAGGCTCTAGGGAAAATCTTTCCTACCTCTTCCTAGCTTGTGTTGGGGCTGGCCATGCTTGGCTTACAACGCTGTCATTTCTATCTGTGCCACCATCTTCCTGTGGTGTTCTGTGTCTTTCTCCTGTTTTTATGAGGTCACCTGTCAGGCTGGATTAGGACACTAATAACCTCATCTTAATATGGGTTTTCAGAGGCCGTCAGACAGCAAGGAGACTCAACCAATCCATCCTAAAGGAAATCAACCCTGAAGATTCACTGGAAGGACTGATGCTAAAGCTCCAATACCTTAACCACCTGATGAGAAGAGCTGACTCATTGGGAAAGACCTTGATGCTGGGAAAGACTGAAGGCAGGAAGAGGAGAGGGCCACAGGATAAGATGGTTGGATGGCATCACTGAGTCAATGGACATAAGTTTGAGTAAGTCGCTTCAAGTAACTGAGTGAACAGTTACTTGGTTTTATCTATGAAGACCCAGGGATGCGGACATCAGCATCATTTGAAGACACACAACTTAACCCAGAATAATGTATCTAATGTTTCCCCCACACACACTAATGAGGTATGTTTACTTCAAGGCACAAGGGCACTGTCTCTTTTTTTTTCTTTGTTTTTTTGGTTTTTTTTGCAGTGCCACGCAGCATGTGGGGTCTTAGTTCCCCGACCAGGGATCGAACATGCCTCCTCCTGCATTGGAAGTGCAGAGTCTCAACCACTGGAGAGCCAGACAGGTCCTCCTGTGTCATTTCTGACATGTGTTTCCCCCTCTAACAAGGGTTCTTCTCCCTTGATTATAAACTATTTGAGGGCAGGGAGCATGTTTGGTCTTTGTACATTCCCAGCCTAGAATAGTGCTTGGCATTCCAATAATGGTAGCACCAAATGTGGAGGCCTGAAGAGAGGAATGGGGAGCGGCCCCTCTCCCTCTGGGAAGACCTCAAGAGCCTTGAGAGGGACGAGGGCGCGGGGAGGGAAACAGACCAGAAATGGAGTCCCCACGAGGGAGGGACAGGCTGTTTACGCCAAGTTGTATCAGCGGTGCCTGGATACCAAGCTCGTCGCAGGCACTCCATAAAGACAGGCTGAATGCGAGAAAATGGGGTGTATAAAATCAGGAGTGGGGCAGAAGTCAAGAAATAATTTCCCTTTTAAACATCCTAAAATAAAAATTATAGAGGTGATGGCCTATGCCATTTACACATCTAAGCTGCTCAAATTGAAAGAAAGTTTTGATTTGCCAATCAAGACACCCAAGGCATCTCTTCTCAATGTAACCAAAACTTTTCTATTTAAGGATCCAGAAATATTAAGGCGTGTTCTTTCCCATCTCTCTCTTCCATGCCGTTCAGAGTCTAGGAGATACTTCCTTGTTGTAAGATGAAGCTTTAAAGCATGAGAAATCAATGTGTATGAAACCTAATTACTTAAGAAATTTTCTTAAATTCCACATTTCTTACTCTTTCACTCATCTACTGTACATCACAGTAACACAAATCCAGAATATTTTTGAAACAAGGACCTAGAATACAAACTATATACTGTGAAAATATTGCTTCCTTAAAAAAAGATACAAATCAAACTTTGTCTCGTGTTTAAGACACAAGGGTAGGATACCATTATACAAGAGATCGGTGTTGTGCTTAAATGTGTTTAAAAATGCAACATTTCCAAAAAAAAAAAAAAGTGTTCCAATCTGTAAAGCATGTTTCCCATTTATTTCTTGTTGTGTTTCAGAAATACAAGATATGAAAATTAGGTTACAATTCTGCCACAAAAGCTTCTAAAGTAGCAAACACAGATTCTAATAGATATCAAAATAGCCATATACACTCGTATCAGTTTATCAGAGTTGTCACATCAAGCAAGTGTAAAATAAAATAGCTAGTTTCTCCTCTTCAAAATACCAAATCTGCTGTCACTTCTCTGAACTAAACAAAGATTTAGTCTGGAATATGGAAGTTTATGGTTAGTAGGTATTTTTCAAAGCTGAATCACTAAGAAGTTATTAAGGAAATGAGAAAGATATGAAATATTTTAGGTCAAAAATTATGAATATTTAAGTGTTCTCAAGTGAGTTGAGACATGTTAAACTGGAGTATGATGTAATAAAATTAAATCTATTGACACAATTCAGTAAAAAAAAAATTTTTATGGAATTACCTTCTTCTGAAAGACAAAGACATACAATTCTTTGAATCAAAGCAACTACTAGCAAAAAGGCTTTTGCCATCTAAATATTAGAAATGGTCTCTCAAAGTTTTACTTCCAAGAATCAACAACAAATGGTTTATCAGATCCAAAGAGAGACTGTAACAAAACATACATAAGTGTTCATGTAAAGAGGCCAATCAATAATAGCAATTTTAATTTCTTCTCTTTTCAGGTGTGAAAGTTAAATTTTAAAAGTTACAGAAAAGAACAATGCTTTTTTTTCTTGACTTTGTTTATGCCAAAATAAATGAGAATTTTTTATACCTCTTTCAATAAAGGGTCCTTGAATATTCTTTGTAATTGCAATGACTGAATAACATTAAACATTAAAATAAATACACTCACAAATATATTATAATAAAACAGCACAACCCGACCTAGTGGGAGCAGGCACTTCAGAACTGAAACTCACATAATAAGCTATTGTTGGTCACTTACACAGAATCCACCTTTCAACAGAATTATGATTAAACTTCTTCTGCCACAAGCAGGACTGAGCCACTTCTGGGTACAAGAGAAAGTGTTGAATCAATGTGAGCCTTTAAAAAAAAAAAAAAAAAAGCCCAAAGTTTCCCTAACAATCTGACTCAAGGCTTTCTCTTCTGCCCCTGAAAAAAAACAAAAAGCAAACCAGCATAAAAAAAGGTTGCAGAAAATTGAGCCCAAAAGGATACAAAATAGAATTTGCCTTGTAATATTTTCATGCTTTAGATGCAGTCAGACTGTTCTTTGATGCTTCAAGGGTCCACAGGCCCCCCTCCAAGATGCGTCCAACCAGATGTGTTTCAGAATTCATCATTCTTTTTTGTTTGCATTTTGAAAAGGTAATAAGGGGCCTGTGCTGGACATTACAAAACATCTCCAGAGTCTGGGCAATCCCTGTCATCAAAACCATTGGTATTCCTTCAGACAAAATTAATAAACCGCCCACGGAGTGGCATCAATACAACCTATGGTACCTGCAAGTCAGGTTTTGCTATCAAATGAATTGTGGGACCAGATTTACGAAGGTTAAAAAAAGACCACCTCACTTTTCAAAGCTTTCTGTTTGTAAGACTGTAGACCTTTGGCCTCTCTGACCAAGAAGCCCCTTTCCTGATACTATCATCTCCACCCACCTGCTCCCGTGCTTGAGCTTCAGCTAGCTGGGGGCTATCTCCCCACGGTGGCACAGGGACTCTTAAATTTGTTCAGGTAGCGGATGACCTGGAACGACTGTCCTCTCAGGATACCTTGAGCAATGTATGTTGAAATAACGATTGCAAAACAGTTCATTTAAAAGAAGGCACCACCTCAATACAGACTCTCAGCAGATGAACATTCACTAAACATTTATGAGAAAAGAATAAAATTGAGAAACAGTCAGCTTTTAATTTGTATCTGTTTTCTACAAATTAGGAAAAAACAGTCATTACTCTCTTTTACAGGCTGCCCGATATGACTCAGCAGAGTTTGCAAATGATGGCTCCTTAAAGCTGAAAGATGCATGAAACCATTATGGGTTCAACCCACCCCCACAACCTGCAACAAAGTCATCCCAAACAACGTACACATTAAATAATCATTTCTTCTGTCTTTATCAGTGTTTGAACATGTGCCATTCTCATGTCTTTTAAGAAGACACTGTGAATGAAAGCCATCAAGCATCTTACTTTGTAAAAGTCCTTTGGAAGTCAAGAGGTTCAAAACCTCGAGAGCCAAAAAGGTCTGAAGTCGTTTTCAGGTCTTTACTCTTTTGTAGAGCTGCTATTTTTGAATAATAATAATTAAAAAAAACCCTCTTAATTCCAAAGCAGTGATCTTTTCTCACCAAAAGGAGCTGGAAGGTGGTGATGTGGAAACTTACTGTGGATGCAAGAGGGAGGGGACACAGAGTTCCCATGAAGGTGACTGTCCTCAAGTCTCAGGTCGGAAGCACACTCCCAGTGACAGAGAGAAGCAGGTAACAGCGGGTGAAACTCACCAGAGGCCCTTGCTGTGGAAATCCACCAGTGGACCACGGGGCCTGGCCTCTGGAAAGGACACGTGGGGAGCCAGCAGGATTTCCGGGTCCCTTCTGGGAGAGTGATGGCGGGGCTCTCTTAACACAGGGTACGAGGAGGATGTTCTCAAGGTTCATGGGTGCATCACCAAAAGAAACGGGGTGATTCTTTTATTTCAAAACAACTGTCTTCAACGTTGGACAGCCCTGTTGTCCTACATTTCTTTTCTTAATGAATACACTACTGCCAGTGTCCTGCTCGTGGGAGGCCGACCCATGCCTTCCCAGGAGACCCTTCAACCCGTGCAGAAACCTGAAGAGGAGGGAACATTTTCTAACTTTTTTATAAGGACGTGGACCCATAAAACTATTGCTTCAGCTGCATATGAAGAGGATTATACAGCATGGCCAAATGGAATTTTTCCCTGCAATGCATGGATGGTTCAACATACAAAAATCTATCAATGTAATGTACCACATTAACACCATGAAGGGGAAAAGAAATCCCACATGACTCTCAGCAGATGAACATTCACTAAACAAAAAAAAAAACAGTCAGCTTTTAATTTGTATCTGTTTTCTACAAATTAGGAAAAACAGTCATTACTCTCTTTACAGGCTGCCCGATATGACTCAGCAGAGTTTGCAAATGATGGCTCCTTAAAGCTGAAAGATGCATGAAACCATTATGGGTTCAACCCACCCCCACAACCTGCAACAAAGTCATCCCAAACAACGTACACATTAAATAATCATTTCTTCTGTCTTTATCAGTGTTTGAACATGTGCCATTCTCATGTCTTTTAAGAAGACACTGTGAATGAAAGCCATCAAGCATCTTACTTTGTAAAAGTCCTTTGGAAGTCAAGAGGTTCAAAACCTCGAGAGCCAAAAAGGTCTGAAGTCGTTTTCAGGTCTTTACTCTTTTGTAGAGCTGCTATTTTTGAATAATAATAATTAAAAAAAACCCTCTTAATTCCAAAGCAGTGATCTTTTCTCACCAAAAGGAGCTGGAAGGTGGTGATGTGGAAACTTACTGTGGATGCAAGAGGGAGGGGACACAGAGTTCCCATGAAGGTGACTGTCCTCAAGTCTCAGGTCGGAAGCACACTCCCAGTGACAGAGAGAAGCAGGTAACAGCGGGTGAAACTCACCAGAGGCCCTTGCTGTGGAAATCCACCAGTGGACCACGGGGCCTGGCCTCTGGAAAGGACACGTGGGGAGCCAGCAGGATTTCCGGGTCTCTTCTGGGAGAGTGATGGCGGAGCTCTCTTAACACAGGGTACGAGGAGGATGTTCTCAAGGTTCATGGGTGCATCACCAAAAGAAACGGGGTGATTCTTTTATTTCAAAACAACTGTCTTCAACGTTGGACAGCCCTGTTGTCCTACATTTCTTTTCTTAATGAATACACTACTGCCAGTGTCCTGCTCGTGGGAGGCCGACCCATGCCTTCCCAGGAGACCCTTCAACCCGTGCAGAAACCTGAAGAGGAGGGAACATTTTCTAACTTTTTTATAAGGACGTGGACCCATAAAACTATTGCTTCAGCTGCATATGAAGAGGATTATACAGCATGGCCAAATGGAATTTTTCCCTGCAATGCATGGATGGTTCAACATACAAAAATCTATCAATGTAATGTACCACATTAACACCATGAAGGGGAAAAGAAATCCCACATGACCATCTCAGAGAAAACAAAAACTGAAATACACTATCATCCGCCTTTATTTTGTGGATCTGCCACATGGCATATGGGATCTTGGTTCCCTGACCAGGAATCAAAGCTATGATCCCTGCATTTCACTGGAAGCACAGATTCCTAACCATTCGACCACCAGGGAAATCCCCCATCAGTCTTCCTTAGAAGCTACATATATGCTACAAGGAGACAAAGGTCACACTTCCTTTTTCATTTGCTTTAATTCACTTGTTAATTTAAAAAGTCAAGAAAAAAACTGGTCTCTCTCTCTCTTGTTTTTTTTTTTTTACAAAAATATGGTAACAGTATAAGCAAAATTGGAAAGGAACACATGAGAAGAATAAGAAACTACAATGGAATGGGTGAGCTTTAGGTCATTATGGCTATTGAAGACATTGGAAACGGGTAAGTTTCTAAGGTTTTATTCACTACAGAAAATATTGTAGGAGGCTGCCTTTCCCCATGAACAAAAAATAAAAAGTGCACTAAGCATCTGAGTCTAAAGAAGACAAGAAAGCATGATTTTTTCCTATTGGAAAATAGTTACCTTCTTCGGTCCAGTGTATGGCCCTCTCCCAGCCGCCTCGCAGTTTTATGAGATCAAAGAAGAGAGAAGCCACAAGGGACCACTAGCAACAGAGTGAATCAGGGACGTTATTATGCATCTGGACACCAGGACAACGCATCAAGTGCATCAGGAATAAAACACACCAGGTTACAAAAAGGAGAAACAAAAGAAACGGGTGATTCTTTTATTTCAAAACAACTGTCTTCAACGTTGGACAGCCCTGTTGTCCTACATTTCTTTTCTTAATGAATACACTACTGCCAGTGTCCTGCTCGTGGGAGGCCGACCCATGCCTTCCCAGGAGACCCTTCAACCCGTGCAGAAACCTGAAGAGGAGGGAACATTTTCTAACTTTTTTATAAGGACGTGGACCCATAAAACTATTGCTTCAGCTGCATATGAAGAGGATTATACAGCATGGCCAAATGGAATTTTTCCCTGCAATGCATGGATGGTTCAACATACAAAAATCTATCAATGTAATGTACCACATTAACACCATGAAGGGGAAAAGAAATCCCACATGACCATCTCAGAGAAAACAAAAACTGAAATACACTATCATCCGCCTTTATTTTGTGGATCTGCCACATGGCATATGGGATCTTGGTTCCCTGACCAGGAATCAAAGCTATGATCCCTGCATTTCACTGGAAGCACAGATTCCTAACCATTCGACCACCAGGGAAATCCCCCATCAGTCTTCCTTAGAAGCTACATATATGCTACAAGGAGACAAAGGTCACACTTCCTTTTTCATTTGCTTTAATTCACTTGTTAATTTAAAAAGTCAAGAAAAAAACTGGTCTCTCTCTCTCTTTTTTTTTTTTTTAAAAAAATATGGTAACAGTATAAGCAAAATTGGAAAGGAACACATGAGAAGAATAAGAAACTACAATGGAATGGGTGAGCTTTAGGTCATTATGGCTATTGAAGACATTGGAAACGGGTAAGTTTCTAAGGTTTTATTCACTACAGAAAATATTGTAGGAGGCTGCCTTTCCCCATGAACAAAAAATAAAAAGTGCACTAAGCATCTGAGTCTAAAGAAGACAAGAAAGCATGATTTTTTCCTATTGGAAAATAGTTACCTTCTTCGGTCCAGTGTATGGCCCTCTCCCAGCCGCCTCGCAGTTTTATGAGATCAAAGAAGAGAGAAGCCACAAGGGACCACTAGCAACAGAGTGAATCAGGGACGTTATTATGCATCTGGACACCAGGACAACGCATCAAGTGCATCAGGAATAAAACACACCAGGTTACAAAGAAAACAAGAGAGAAAAAAAAGGTCCCAGAAACTCATTTCTGGACATGATTTCTAGCAAGAAAAAGAAGAGAATATAAGAAAAAATTTCAATGATCACTCTGGCATCCTGCGCCCATGCCGAGTTCCCTTACCATCACCTCTCCACCTTGGAGAATCAAGTGGTCACCGGCTCCGTATTTGCATAGTAGTAATAATATGGTCTGGAGTTGACCATTGATCCCCTTGCTGGCAGTCAGATTTCTGAAGATCACTGGTCTAATCTCACAGATTCAAAAGCAAGACACAGGTGTCTGCAGGCCCCAAACTGCGTCCCACTGAGCAGCAAGCCGGTCAACTGATTGAGAAAGTCTTTTTCCAAGGGGGAAGGATTAGGCAGTCTTGTCTACAATTTCCGATTTCTCTCTCTGCATCATGCAGCGACGGACGATACTGTCGAAACTTCCAAGGTAAAACAAAGCGATCATGCGGAAGAGGCCCATGGTGACCACCTGCGAGAAAGACAGACCCGTGAGCTCACGCCACAGGACAACACAGTCATCCGTTTCAAGGGCTTTTCAGATACGTCTCTGATAAACAGCTCCTAAGACGCATCCTCCGATCTGCTCCACCACGTAGAATGAAGACTCTGGAAGCGCCAGCAGAACCCAGAGCTGCCTGCTCTGGGCCACTGGACGGCACGGGGCCTGCCAGACAGGTCATGCTGAAATACGTGTCCAGTTATTCATAATACATGTGAATTATACAAACATCAAATTAGAGATCCTTAGTAATCTTAGTATCTCTGAGCTAGGAAAGACCTGATGCAGCATCTCCAATATCCAAACCGAAGCAATGCTTTTCGGTCTGAGGTTTGTGTTTGGAGATAACAGATCCGTGGTTGCCAGGGGTTCCAGAGGAGGCAGGGAGGGATGAATAGGCGGAGCCAGGGCAATATCTGGAGCTTCCCAGGTGGCCCTAGTGGTAAAGAACCTGCCTGGCAATGCAGGAGACACAATAGACTCGGGTTTGATCCTTGGGTCAGGAAGATCCCCCGGAGGAGGGCACGGCAACCCACTCCAGTATTCTTGCTGGGATAATCCCACGGACAGAGGAGCCTGGCCAGCTATGGTCCATGGGGTCAAAGAGAGTCAGACACAACTGAAGCAACTTAGCACACCACAGGGGAAATTCAGGGCACTGAGTCATCTGTATACGCTGTAATGCTGGATGTGGGGCACTCTACATGTGTCAACACCCACCGAATGGAGGGAGGACTCCATCAATGAGCCCCAGTGCAAACTGTGCACTTTGGGGGCCAATACTGTACAGACCCTGGCTCATCCATGTGCCATGCCAATGTGCAAGATGCCAGTAACGGGAGAAACTGGGAGGGAGTAGAGAGGGGTCACGGGAACTCACGAATTCCTACACACTCTCTCTATAAACATCTGAGGGAAATGCAGTGGCGACTCTGTTTCTTTTGGCTCAACCAGGAGGCACGCGGGATCTTGGTTCCCTGACCGGGGACTGAACCTGTACTCCCCGCGGTGGAAGTGCGGAGTCATAGCCACTGGACCCCCACGGGATTCCCTAGTGTCTACTCTCAAGAGAGAGAATCGGAGTAAGAAGAGAAGAGGGAGGAAAACCAACGCCTAAGTCCCAGGGACTTTCTCTGTGGTCGTGGTTGACTACACGGCCTACAGACCTCTGTCATAAACGGCCCACCCGGGGGGCAGCCCCGGCTCAGCGGTCTTCAGCGTCTCCCCGCCCTCCCTTGTCCACGGCTTGGTCTTTCCGAGCCGTTCCTCTGTAACACCCCTCATCACACAGCACTCACCGTTCTCCTCAGCCTCTCCCGCTAGACCACAAGCCTCCTGAGGCCAGAGAGCCTTACTGGGGGTTTCCCAGCAGCGCACACAGCACCAGGTTCGTCCAGGAGCAGTTCATTTTCCTGTGTATTCTGAATGAACTGCAGTTTCTGTGAGGGCAGGGACTGTGCTGAATCCTTGACTTATCTCCCTGAGCTTCTGTGGTCTCACTCCTCGGAAGAGTGGTCTGCTCTAATATCCCAAGACTTTCAGACAAGACCCCCCACCTAATCCTAGAGGCTGAGATTTCCACTTTTCAAACACAGAAGATGAACAGTTCTCAGAGGAGAACCCAGATTAATGCCCTAATGACAGAGACGGTGCTTTCTCTCAACACCTGCAATGCCCAGCATGGAAGACTTCCTCCCAGTCCTAGTTCCACACATTACATCTTTAACCTGGCTTCCCTGGTGGCTCAGAAGGTAAAGAATCCACCTGCCAATGCAGAAGATTCCTGGGTCGATTCCTGGGTCAGGAAGATCCCCTAGAGAAGGAAATGGCAACCCACTCCAGTATCCTTGCCTGGGAAATCCCATGGACAGAGGAGCCTGGTGGGCTATAGACTTTGTTGTGACTAAATAGTAACAACTTGAATCTACTTCCTATTTCCTTCTCGCTGGCAGAGGGGAAAAAAAAGCTGATACTTCAATAAAAATTCTTCACATCCTCAGGTAAAGTGGCTATGTCTTCCTTTAGCCTTTGCTCACTGCGATTCGATGAGAGCCACCCATAGTCCGTCTGGGAGTCCACCTGCCCCGCGGCCCAGGCCCGGCTCACCTGCTGAAGCCCCTCAGTGATGGACGTCACCGGAGCCATCCCACAGGTCAGGGACGAGAGCATGTACCCATCAGAGCCGAGGGAACTATTGAAATTTCCTTGCTGCAATAGAAAGAAAAGAAAGAAAGAGCAATGGAAATATGGAAAGGCATCAGCTCACGGAAACAATGAGCTGTGTCCGTTCACTTCAGGTGGAAGGGGCGGGTACGAGGGCACACGTCCGTGCCCAGAGATGAACCTGGCCTTGGCAGACGGGCTGGGAGGGCTGGACGGGCACGTCTCGCAGCTGGGGCATGGACCCCGAGTGTCGGAGACCCTTCCACGAAGACAAAATCGGGAGGTGTGTAGTTCTCGGAGCAGGGCACACAGCACCAGGTTCGTCCAGGAGCAGTTCATCTTCCTGCGTATTCTGAATGAACTGCAGTTTCTGTGAGGGCAGGGACTGTGCTGAATCCTTGACTTATCTCCCTGAGCTTCTGTGGTCTCACTCCTCGGAAGAGTGGTCTGCTCTAATATCCCAAGACTTTCAGACAAGACCCCCCACCTAATCCTAGAGGCTGAGATTTCCACTTTTCAAACACAGAAGATGAACAGTTCTCAGAGGAGAACCCAGATTAATGCCCTAATGACAGAGACGGTGCTTTCTCTCAACACCTGCAATGCCCAGCATGGAAGACTTCCTCCCAGTCCTAGTTCCACACATTACATCTTTAACCTGGCTTCCCTGGTGGCTCAGAAGGTAAAGAATCCACCTGCCAATGCAGAAGATTCCTGGGTCGATTCCTGGGTCAGGAAGATCCCCTAGAGAAGGAAATGGCAACCCACTCCAGTATCCTTGCCTGGGAAATCCCATGGACAGAGGAGCCTGGTGGGCTATAGACTTTGTTGTGACTAAATAGTAACAACTTGAATCTACTTCCTATTTCCTTCTCGCTGGCCGAGGGAAAAAGCTGATACTTCAATAAAAATTCTTCACATCCTCAGGTAAAGTGGCTATGTCTTCCTTTAGCCTTTGCTCACTGCGATTCGATGAGAGCCACCCATAGTCCGTCTGGGAGTCCACCTGCCCCGCGGCCCAGGCCCGGCTCACCTGCTGAAGCCCCTCAGTGATGGACGTCACCGGAGCCATCCCACAGGTCAGGGACGAGAGCATGTACCCATCAGAGCCGAGGGAACTATTGAAATTTCCTTGCTGCAATAGAAAGAAAAGAAAGAAAGAGCAATGGAAATATGGAAAGGCATCAGCTCACGGAAACAATGAGCTGTGTCCGTTCACTTCAGGTGGAAGGGGCGGGTACGAGGGCACACGTCCGTGCCCAGAGATGAACCTGGCCTTGGCAGACGGGCTGGGAGGGCTGGACGGGCACGTCTCGCAGCGTGGGGCCATGGACCCCGAGTGTCGGGAGACCCTTCCACGAAGACAAAACAGCAGTCATGACAACACGAAGATGGTCGCTGCGTTTTGTTCTACCCAGCCACACTTGTGACGATCGGAATACCGCTGTCTGGTCAGCTCGGACCACCGTGGGGCAAGCTCTCCTGTCCCACACTCGTGCAGTGACGAAGACACACACAAAGGAAACAAAGTGTTCAAACCTCCAAAAAAATGTCTGAAGGTCAGTTTTGCTGAAGACGACCCTTGCTAAGCAGTAAAAAGAATCATTTTGTTAAATCTCAATCCTGGAGGACGCGTCTTATTTTTCTGTTCTGGATACTTGAGTTTTTACATCGGAGTGCAGTTGCTTTTCCATGTCCATTAGTTGCTGCTGTTCAGCAAAGCGCGTCAGCCACACGCACGCACAGATCCCCTCCTCCTCTGGACCTCCCTTCCCACTGAGGTCACCAAAGAGCACTAAGCCAGAAAGAGGAAAACGAGTATTGCAGATGAACACGTACGTGTGGAATGGAGAAAAATGGTACGGATGAACTTATCTGCAGAGCAGAAACAGAGGCACAGCTGCGGAGAACAAAGGTCCAGCCGCCACGGGAGAGAGGAGGGGTGAGATGGACTGAAGACTGAGAGGGCCATACATACACTACTCTGAATAAAACAGGTAACTAGCGAGAACAACTGAACAGCACAGGCATCTCTACCCAGCACTCTGAGGACGAGTCTTAATATTCTGCACGAGAAGGAGACGCTCACACCGAGCCCTCCCTCCCGCACTCTGCGACACAGAAGGGGGCAGATGGCTTGAAGGGGAGCCCTGCCCTCGCTGGCTGAGTCAGGAAAGGCCCTGCTGCCCCTGTGGACCAGTGCTGCAGGCAGGCACCAGGGCTGACCATCTGCGGTCATTCAGACGTGGGCACCTTGAAGACTCTTCACAGAAAAGGAATGAAAAGACTGTCGCTTCAAGGAAAACTGGCAGCTTTCGTGGCCAGTGCTTAAATCTAAGCTTTCAAGGAAAACATTAAGAATTGGGAAAACGTGTCTCTGCCGTTTTGAGACTGTCCTCAATCACAGAAAGACTCTTTTATCCTAAGATGAGAAGTGGTATGAATGAATGGAATTTTTTGGATAACTGTGGAAATCTATGATTTTCCCAAGACAAATGCATCATGTTACAAAAATGGACAGGTAAAAAAGAAAACAAATGACGATCGGAATACCGCTGTCTGGTCAGCTCGGACCACCGTGGGGCAAGCTCTCCTGTCCCACACTCGTGCAGTGACGAAGACACACACAAAGGAAACAAAGTGTTCAAACCTCCAAAAAAATGTCTGAAGGTCAGTTTTGCTGAAGACGACCCTTGCTAAGCAGTAAAAAGAATCATTTTGTTAAATCTCAATCCTGGAGGACGCGTCTTATTTTTCTGTTCTGGATACTTGAGTTTTTACATCGGAGTGCAGTTGCTTTTCCATGTCCATTAGTTGCTGCTGTTCAGCAAAGCGCGTCAGCCACACGCACGCACAGATCCCCTCCTCCTCTGGACCTCCCTTCCCACTGAGGTCACCAAAGAGCACTAAGCCAGAAAGAGGAAAACGAGTATTGCAGATGAACACGTACGTGTGGAATGGAGAAAAATGGTACGGATGAACTTATCTGCAGAGCAGAAACAGAGGCACAGCTGCGGAGAACAAAGGTCCAGCCGCCACGGGAGAGAGGAGGGGTGAGATGGACTGAAGACTGAGAGGGCCATACATACACTACTCTGAATAAAACAGGTAACTAGCGAGAACAACTGAACAGCACAGGCATCTCTACCCAGCACTCTGAGGACGAGTCTTAATATTCTGCACGAGAAGGAGACGCTCACACCGAGCCCTCCCTCCCGCACTCTGCGACACAGAAGGGGGCAGATGGCTTGAAGGGGAGCCCTGCCCTCGCTGGCTGAGTCAGGAAAGGCCCTGCTGCCCCTGTGGACCAGTGCTGCAGGCAGGCACCAGGGCTGACCATCTGCGGTCATTCAGACGTGGGCACCTTGAAGACTCTTCACAGAAAAGGAATGAAAAGACTGTCGCTTCAAGGAAAACTGGCAGCTTTCGTGGCCAGTGCTTAAATCTAAGCTTTCAAGGAAAACATTAAGAATTGGGAAAACGTGTCTCTGCCGTTTTGAGACTGTCCTCAATCACAGAAAGACTCTTTTATCCTAAGATGAGAAGTGGTATGAATGAATGGAATTTTTTGGATAACTGTGGAAATCTATGATTTTCCCAAGACAAATGCATCATGTTACAAAAAATGGACAGGTACGAAAACAAAGTGCAAGGCAGACCGATGGATTTTCATGTAACAGAGAACACGTTCACTGATGGCGTTCCCAATGTCACATTGCAACTAACCTTTAAGAAACCACTCTTCATCTAGTTTAGGCTTTATATCAAAAACAAAAGGAATGTCCACAATTATCTGAAGAGCCTATAAAAGATTTCTTTCTTTTCCAACTACATGTCTTGGCATGGCCAGATTTACTTGACATCCTTCAATCAAAATAACGCATTACAACAGACTGAACTCAGAAGCAGCTAGGAGGGTGCATTTGTCTTCTATCAACCCAAACATTCAAGAGATTGGTAAAACCTAAGACCGTGCCACCCTTCGTCCTAAACTTTGTTTTGAAACATAACTTTTGTTATAAAAATGTTACATTAAAATAGACTGAAAGTATCACTGTTATTTCGAATGGATAAAGCAATCTTTAAATGATACAGTTTCACTTTCTGACCGACCAACTACTGATAAGGGTAAGCCATGGAACCCAGAGTTCTTGGGGTTGTGGACAACTCCGGAATGGAAAGTGCTCAAGAGACGAAAAAGCGTGAGAACCGGCAGATTAAAGGAAGTCTGCCAAAATACTAAGAGCTGCTGCTCCGAATCATTAAAAACATGAGGCACGTTTGCTTTGACTTGAGATAAGCAGGAAAAACAAAGCCTGCCTAGTCCACTGGTGCCTTCTTTCTATGCCTTTGAACACAATCGAGGGAAAGTTCTTTCCACGTCCGCAGATGTTTTAATAGCCTTCGAGGCTTCCTGTGTTCCGCTCGGTTCGGCCTGAACATGCAACGCCATGGACGTTCCGTCCAAGGTCCAGCCTGCTGACGCTTCTCATTCCACTCGTCCTCAAATTTCCTAAATTCCATGTGGATCGCTTCAAGGGAAAACATTTAAATCTAAGCTTTCAAGGAAAACATTAAGAATTGGGAAAACGTGTCTCTGCCGTTTTGAGACTGTCCTCAATCACAGAAAGACTCTTTTATCCTAAGATGAGAAGTGGTATGAATGAATGGAATTTTTTGGATAACTGTGGAAATCTATGATTTTCCCAAGACAAATGCATCATGTTACAAAAAATGGACAGGTACGAAAACAAAGTGCAAGGCAGACCGATGGATTTTCATGTAACAGAGAACACGTTCACTGATGGCGTTCCCAATGTCACATTGCAACTAACCTTTAAGAAACCACTCTTCATCTAGTTTAGGCTTTATATCAAAAACAAAAGGAATGTCCACAATTATCTGAAGAGCCTATAAAAGATTTCTTTCTTTTCCAACTACATGTCTTGGCATGGCCAGATTTACTTGACATCCTTCAATCAAAATAACGCATTACAACAGACTGAACTCAGAAGCAGCTAGGAGGGTGCATTTGTCTTCTATCAACCCAAACATTCAAGAGATTGGTAAAACCTAAGACCGTGCCACCCTTCGTCCTAAACTTTGTTTTGAAACATAACTTTTGTTATAAAAATGTTACATTAAAATAGACTGAAAGTATCACTGTTATTTCGAATGGATAAAGCAATCTTTAAATGATACAGTTTCACTTTCTGACCGACCAACTACTGATAAGGGTAAGCCATGGAACCCAGAGTTCTTGGGGTTGTGGACAACTCCGGAATGGAAAGTGCTCAAGAGACGAAAAAGCGTGAGAACCGGCAGATTAAAGGAAGTCTGCCAAAATACTAAGAGCTGCTGCTCCGAATCATTAAAAACATGAGGCACGTTTGCTTTGACTTGAGATAAGCAGGAAAAACAAAGCCTGCCTAGTCCACTGGTGCCTTCTTTCTATGCCTTTGAACACAATCGAGGGAAAGTTCTTTCCACGTCCGCAGATGTTTTAATAGCCTTCGAGGCTTCCTGTGTTCCGCTCGGTTCGGCCTGAACATGCAACGCCATGGACGTTCCGTCCAAGGTCCAGCCTGCTGACGCTTCTCATTCCACTCGTCCTCAAATTTCCTAAATTCCATGTGGACCTAAGGTTTACAGACACCCCCCGGACAGGTATATTTTTCTTCACGTGGGCTAACGGGAATGCTGCCACTACAAGCCTGGGGCCCATGCATTGTCCTACAGAAGAGCACCTGGTTTCTAAAAACACCATTTTGGACTCAGCACAAACTCGGTGGCCCGGAAATACGTCCACTGAGTTGACAGAATGGTGGCCCAGGGGGCTGGTGGCATTTCCGTATTAGCAAACATTTAGGAAAATGATACGAGGAAGCAGGAAAGTGGAAAATCCTTCATCAACAAGTGTGGCAGTAAGACACCTAAAATAATCTAAAAGTAAAAATACGGGGGCCAAAAAGAAAGATGACAACACGTAACTAGTCTAGAGTACAAACCATTGACATATCACAGGGGCGTCTCCTTTCCTTCCAAAGAATCAAAGTTCTCGGGCTGATCACTCTGCTCCTAAGATTCAGAGCTAACTATGGATCTTCCCAGGTGGTGCAGTGGCTAAGAATCTACCTGCCAGGGCACTGGACACAGGTTCAATCCTTGGTCCAGGAAGATTCTGCATGCTGCAGAGCAACTCAGCCCATGCACCACAGCCTGAGCCCACCCTCTATTGTCTGTGAGCCTCAACTACTGAAGCCCGAGCGCCTAGGGCACCCAAGCTCTAGGTGGTCCAGAGGGTAAAGAGTCCGCCCTGCAGTGCAAGGGGAACCAGTTTGATCCCTGGCCCGGGAAGATCCCACGCGCCGCAGAGCAGCTAAACCGATGTGTCCAATTACAAGCCAGCACTCTGGAGCACATGTGCCCAGAGCTGGTGCTCTGCAACTAGAGAGACCACTGCAATGGGAGGCCCACACATACCAAAGAGTAAAACAATGGATGAAAATAAATATATAAATTTAGAAAAAGAGACATGATGGGGAAAGAGAAAAAAAACATTAATTAAAAAAAAAAAAAGAGGACACCACAATGAGAAGCCCTTGCCGTGCAACGAAGAGTAGCCCCCACTTGCCAGACTTAGAGAATGCCCAAGCACAGTGATCAGGACCCAGTGCAACCAAAAAATTAAATTAAAAAAAAAAAAAGATATATAACTAGTTTTCAGAACTTACTGATTAACAAGGAATCAATCAGGGAAGAACAGTCTAATATCAGATATGATGAATTTAACTCACACACACACACACAAAAACCTAATAATTTAATATTTTGAAACAAGCCCCTGGGACAAATACCTTTTTGTAAATACAGTACTGTAACTATTAATAAAGGAAACAAGGCTTTTACTTACTATGGCATCTTTAACGATTTGTTTGGCCACTTGTTCTGGTTTGCAGATAGATGTGGTCTCTGAAATAAGACGAGTCTCTATAGGCTAAAGGTGAAAAAGAATAGATATATATAATACCATTACTACCCACTGAATTAAAAAGTAGATAATTTTGACAGCCCTCCTCCCCTAATTTATGCATAATTCCAGTCTTCAACCTTTGAACAGATTCCTAGTTTTAGAAATAGGTCCAGGCTTCCCTGGTGGTGCAGTGGGTAAGGACACCGCCTTGCAGTGCAAGGGGCGCCGGCTCCATCCCTGGCCTGGGAAGATCCCAAGTGCCCCGGAGCGGCTGGACCGATGTGTCCAATTACCGAGCTGGAGCTCTGGAGCGCATGCGCCCAGAGCCAGTGCTCTGCGATGACAGACGCCACTGCGATGGGAGGCCCACACAGGACAAAGAACAAAGATGGATGAAACTAGACAAATGAAAGACCAATAGAAGTGGCCCACCCGCCTCCCTGTCTCCCCACCCCACCCCTCCCCACCCCCCAAAAAGAAACAGGTCCATGAGGATTCCAAATCAGTTTCTACCTGGTTGCCTCCTAAAGTTCAGCCCTTCAGCTGATTCAAGACAGAAGGCCGAGCTACTGTCTGTGGGACGAGAGAACATGGCTCCAGGGAGGACCATCAGAACTTCATTGAAAAAACGAAGAAAAGACCCCACCCTGTCTTTTTTAAGTCTCTGAAGCGACATGCAACACATGCACTCAAAAATTCTTTAGAAGGGAGTTTAAAACTTAAGCCTTAAACGGCATGAAACGATAAATTTTATGTGGGCTTGAAGAAATAAAATAAAAACCAGATCATATTTTCTTAAAATAGAAAAGCAGAGTGTTCATAAAAGTGTTTCTTGATGAACTTGAACTGCGAGAAGTCCTTTTGAAGGGACGCCATTCATTCTTCCCTACCCCCAGGCTGCTGGAACCCTGTGTGGCCAGAGACACAGCAGTCAGAAGCACTACGGCTCCCTCTATAGGACCCCTAGAGCAAGGCTGAATTTTATTTTCCCAAAGAAGTCAGACCGACATTTTAACAGAGGAGAAAAACTTAATTAAACATCAAAATCAAATCTTCACAGGGAAATCACCACCTTTGGTTAGCTTTGGCTTCCACCTAAAAGACCATTTATCAAATGTTGCCAATCTGCATGGCAGATTTCCCTTATTCTAAAACACGGCATTCAGCTTAAATTTACTTCTTTGAAATAGTAGTCATTTTAAGAAGCACAGCCAAAGAAAAAAGAATAGGGGGAAAAACTTCTAAATTAGCAATGTCATTTTACAAATATACTGCCCATGGAGCCTCAGTGCCAGTTTTTATGTGGTATCATTTCACACTTACTAAGCGTCACTGCAAAAGAGAAGAAAAACCAATCAATGCCACGCTTTAAGGGAGAAGAAGTTCTGATAGATGCCTCTCTTCCCCACTTTGTTTGCTCAGAGAGTACCTACGACGTGTCAAGGCAGGTTCACTGGAAGAAAGGACAGAGCTCAGGATGACTGATAGTCACTGGATTACTGTCCACGTCCAGAAGTGATCAAACACCACAGAGGAAAATAAGGCCAGAGAAGAGGATGGGGGACATCCCATGAGAGTCATGCTACTGAAGGTCAGGGAAGTCCTCGCCAAGGTGATGGCTGTCCAGAGACAGAAGGAAACCCAGGAGGAAGACCCATTCCAACATCCAGAGGGAGGGCAGCCAGGGCACAGGCCCCAGGTGGCATCAGGCCAGGCAAGCTCACGGAACACACAGAGCGCCGGCATGGCTGAGGCCGAGAAGACGAGAAAATGCGGTGGTCAGGTGGCCAGGGTCCAGACAGTGCAGGACCTAGAGGGCTGGGGCTCTCCCCCGGTTAGAAGGAGTTTAAAACTTAAGCCTTAAACGGCATGAAACGATAAATTTTATGTGGGCTTGAAGAAATAAAATAAAACCAGATCATATTTTCTTAAAATAGAAAAGCAGAGTGTTCATAAAAGTGTTTCTTGATGAACTTGAACTGCGAGAAGTCCTTTTGAAGGGACGCCATTCATTCTTCCCTACCCCCAGGCTGCTGGAACCCTGTGTGGCCAGAGACACAGCAGTCAGAAGCACTACGGCTCCCTCTATAGGACCCCTAGAGCAAGGCTGAATTTTATTTTCCCAAAGAAGTCAGACCGACATTTTAACAGAGGAGAAAAACTTAATTAAACATCAAAATCAAATCTTCACAGGGAAATCACCACCTTTGGTTAGCTTTGGCTTCCACCTAAAAGACCATTTATCAAATGTTGCCAATCTGCATGGCAGATTTCCCTTATTCTAAAACACGGCATTCAGCTTAAATTTACTTCTTTGAAATAGTAGTCATTTTAAGAAGCACAGCCAAAGAAAAAAGAATAGGGGGAAAAACTTCTAAATTAGCAATGTCATTTTACAAATATACTGCCCATGGAGCCTCAGTGCCAGTTTTTATGTGGTATCATTTCACACTTACTAAGCGTCACTGCAAAAGAGAAGAAAAACCAATCAATGCCACGTTCAAGGGGAGAAGAAGTTCTGATAGATGCCTCTCTTCCCCACTTTGTTTGCTCAGAGAGTACCTACGACGTGTCAAGGCAGGTTCACTGGAAGAAAGGACAGAGCTCAGGATGACTGATAGTCACTGGATTACTGTCCACGTCCAGAAGTGATCAAACACCACAGAGGAAAATAAGGCCAGAGAAGAGGATGGGGGACATCCCATGAGAGTCATGCTACTGAAGGTCAGGGAAGTCCTCGCCAAGGTGATGGCTGTCCAGAGACAGAAGGAAACCCAGGAGGAAGACCCATTCCAACATCCAGAGGGAGGGCAGCCAGGGCACAGGCCCCAGGTGGCATCAGGCCAGGCAAGCTCACGGAACACACAGAGCGCCGGCATGGCTGAGGCCGAGAAGACGAGAAAAATGCGGTGGTCAGGTGGCCAGGGTCCAGACAGTGCAGGACCTAGAGGGCTGGGGGCTCTCGGCTTCTAGTCCCAGCACACGGGGAGCCTGGGAATCTCCAATATACCATCAACATCAACATCCAGTGTTTAGTTCTAAGTTTAAATTACTTAAAATGAAATAAAATTCGACAGTGTCTTGGTACCATGAGCTGCCCTTCCAGGGTTTAAGAGCTACCATGGGACTGTCATATAGATTTTTAGACACAGGTCATTTCCACCATTCTAGAACATTCTATTAGACTGCTACACAAGAGTTTGCTGCTGCTGTTGTTTCAGTTTGGTTTTTCTGGCTTTTTTGAACAAAAGGGGTTTAAAGAGGGGAGTCATAAGACCTGACTTATGCTTTAGAAGGATCACTAGCTACACTTTGAAAAAGATTCCAGGGGGTTAAAACCAGGAGCAGGCAGACCAAGTTGAAGAGCATTAGAGCAGTTCAGACGAAAATATCAGCGGATCTCACTGCTGGGATGGTAGTAATATCTGTAGTTAAAAAGAAAAGTCTGGGGCTTCCCTGGTGGTCCAGTGGGTAAGGACAGTGCCTTGCAGTGCAAGGGGCACTGGTTCAATCCCTGGCCCGGGAAGATCCCATATGCCGTGGACCGGCTGGACCGGCGTGTCCAGTTAGGAGCCAGGGCTCTGGAGCGCATGCGCCCAGAGTCGGTGCTCTGCGACAACAGAGGCCACTGCGATGGGAGGCCCACACATGCCAAAGAATTAAGATGGATGAGAATAAATAAATAAAAAACCAATAAAAGAGGCCAAAAAGAAAAAAAGAAAAGTTTCATTGGGGATAATTTCTGAGAGCAGAGCCCAGTGTGGTGTGAGAGGAGGAAGCAAGGCTGCTTTCAGGGTTTCCAGCCTGAGCAGCTGGGATAGTGGTGGCTTCCCAGTAACGAGATGGGCAATAGTGAGGGGGGACGAGGAGAGAATTACAAGTGCTGTTTTTGAAATATTAAGTCCAAGGCGCCCATCAGACCTCCACGCAGACCTCCATGCAGAGACAATGGACCAGCAATCATTTCAAGTTCTTAAATGCATTTCAGTCCAAAGGAGAAAATATTAAAGACATAGTGCGTATGTGCTAAGTCACAAAGTCACGTCTGACTCTTTGCGACCCCATGGACTATATAGCCCAACAGGCTCCTCTGTCCATGGAATTCTTCCTCACCCAGGGATTGAACCTGCGACCCTTAGGTCTCCTGCATTAGCAGGCCAGTTTTTTACCACGAGCGCCACCTGGGAAGCCAGAGTATTACCTTGTTTGTTAAAATTCAAGTTGTACTCTCCATCAGAAAGAAAACACCTTATTCATTAAGTCAAGCGTGAAGATTCTTAACAAAAACAAGCCTTTGAAAACAGGGTTATTTACATCAGGATTTCCCTGGGTTGTTCAGTGGTTAAAACTCAATGCTTCTACTGCAGGTGACTGGGCTCGATTCCTAACTGGGGAACTAAGATCCCCACAAGCCATGGAGTACAGTCAAAAAAAAAAAGAAAAGAAAAGAAAATAGGGTTACAGGCTCCAAGATTTCAAAGGAAAGTTCCAGAAAGTTCTGAGGCAGCTTGCAAGCACATACACTGAAAGAAACTTAATTTTCTGACAAAAATGCCTGTGGGCTGAAGGGTGGAAAAACAGGAAGAGGGGTTTTCGAGCGTTCACGACGGGAAAGCAGGGCACAGAGAGACCGACTCACCTTGGCTTTGTTTTCTTCTGCAAGCCCGGGGGTGTCTGTGTCTGGTGGGTAAGCAACGGTGACATACACGTTGTATGGCTTCACCTGCAATGCAGAGACAACTGCCCCTTTAGGAACCTGAGATACGACTTTGCATCCTGCCTGACCCACACTCACAGGCGGCCCAGCAGACACTCCACATGTCCCTGATATCCTCAAACGGTGGTGAGGTGAGACCCACAGGGCGATTCTGTCAGAGAAGAACGGTGCGCCTGCCCAGTCGTGCCCGACTCTCTGCCCCCCCCCCAGACTGTACCCACCAGGCTCCTGTGTCCACGGATTCTCCAGGCAGGAAGGCTGGCGTGGGCCGTCATTCCCTTCTCCAGGGACCTTACCGATCCAGGACTGAACCCGTGTCTCCTGCATCTCCTGCACTGCAGGCGGGTCCTTTGCCCACAGAGCCACCGGCGAAGCCCCTTCCACCAGCTGCATCAGGAAACTCTTGCCCCCGAAGGTCACTTATAAAAAATGTTACAAAGCTCACCCCAGGGCTTCCCTGGTGGTCCAGCGGGTAAGGACACCGCCTTGCAGTGCAAGGGGCGCCGGTTGGAGCCCTGGCCTGGGAAGATCCCACGTGCCGCGGAGCGGCTGGACTGATGTGTCCAATTACCGAGCCGGAGCTCTGGAGCGCATGCGCCCAGAGCCGGCGCTCTGCAACGACAGAGGCCACTGCGATGGGAGGCCCACACGGGCCAAAAAACAAAGACAAATAAACGAAAGATCAACAGAAGTGGCCAAAAAAAAAAAAGCTCATCCCAGCCTCTACTCCAGAAAACAGCTGGCTCTGAGACAGAGATTCATTCGCCTGCTTCTAAGGTTCTTCCACTGCCACAGACCAGGGGCCCGGAAGCTGCTACGAGGACAGCAGATGATGCTAAAGGGAAGCCCACCTGTGCCCCCCACCTGCCCCCCTGCCACACACCACGCAGCACAGTGACCAAGGCCATGGGACAAGTCTGTTCCTTGGCCATCAGGCTGCAAATCTGGTCTTCCTTCAGGCTTGCTTCTCAAACCCTTGTTATGCTAACGTCATCTTTTCATCTACACAGTATGTTGAGATTATTCAAATCCCTTCCCCTCAAAGCCCCAGACCCAGGTAGAGAACTACACCCATCCCGAGAAGTCTGGTGGTCCAGGATCTCCCAGTGCACCCAGCCTCTGCCAATGAGAGGCTCGGGGTCACAGAACCCACAAACAGGATGCTCCTCTGGGTGGACCCCCCACGTCAGACCAGGGCAATCTCCACTGTGGACAACCTCACCCCATATTTAAATGTGGAAACTCCTTCCCAGCTTCTCTTCCCAGCACATTAGCCGGATCTTGAACAGGATCCCAGCCAGGCTTGTTGACCTCACTGCCCCTCTGAACCTCTCCACTCATAACATCCTCCCCCTCGACCCACAATCCCAGAAGATAGTCCTGCCGGCCGGCCTGGACACACCCTTCCCACTGAGCCCTGCTCCACACTCTTGGTGCTCAGTGATGCTAAAGGGGATGGTCCAAACCTTCAGAACCTCGGCCATGTCTCTGCTTTGCTTTTGGCTCACGGGTGAGCCTGACGGAAATGCCGAGGGGAGCCGGTGGCGAGGAGGGCCACTGTGGGTCTCAGGGAGGCTGACGTAGGACGAGACGGCAATGCTGGCTCCGACAACAGCCTCTAAGAGCACCCCAGGTCCTGTCTTCTATTTGGCTTTTTTCCTCCCCACTTTCCTCTGGGAAGCACAGTCCTAAAGGCCGTGGAAGGCACTGTGGGGGCACGAGAGCCTGGCCGGCTGGCTTGAAAAAGACAATCGCAGGGGACAAGGTCCCTGCTGGTTCGGTTCCAGACACCTAGGGCGTGAGAGCGTCTTCGTTCAGCATCGCTGGCATGCAGCTTCAAGGCCCAGCTGTGCTCATAAATAGCGCTGGATCCGGGCCAGGCAGTGAGGGTGATGAGCAAGCGATTTCTCTCCCACTTGTTTTTGAGACAGCGACGTTCAAAACTGTCTCCCACGGCCTTGGCCTCTGCTCTGCACAGACCAGAGAACAACACTGCCACCAGAAAAAAGTCCATAAGCAGTCATTAGACAGCCCCGCCAAAGGCGGAGGCGGACTGCTCAGACGGGCTGCTCCCCGCTGCTCCTGCTCCCTCTGCGGCAATGAGCCGGGACTGTGGTGCACAAGCCACAGGACAGGGTGTCACAGCCGCGTTTCTCAGATTCAAGGCTACGGCTGAGCTTCCCAGTGGTTACAGCAGCTTTTCAGCACAGCCTTTTTCCAGCTAAGACGGACGGGGACAGGAGAAACCTGTCCAACCCCATTCTGAGTCCTGGCATCCTTGCTCTAAGCATGGAGCCAGAGGACCTCCATCTGTGGTTACACCTCCAGTGGTCTAACCTCCTTCCCAGCTTCTCTTCCCAGCACATTAGCCGGATCTTGAACAGGATCCCAGCCAGGCTTGTTGACCTCACTGCCCCTCTGAACCTCTCCACTCATAACATCCTCCCCCTCGACCCACAATCCCAGAAGATAGTCCTGCCGGCCGGCCTGGACACACCCTTCCCACTGAGCCCTGCTCCACACTCTTGGTGCTCAGTGATGCTAAAGGGGATGGTCCAAACCTTCAGAACCTCGGCCATGTCTCTGCTTTGCTTTTGGCTCACGGGTGAGCCTGACGGAAATGCCGAGGGGAGCCGGTGGCGAGGAGGGCCACTGTGGGTCTCAGGGAGGCTGACGTAGGACGAGACGGCAATGCTGGCTCCGACAACAGCCTCTAAGAGCACCCCAGGTCCTGTCTTCTATTTGGCTTTTTTCCTCCCCACTTTCCTCTGGGAAGCACAGTCCTAAAGGCCGTGGAAGGCACTGTGGGGGCACGAGCCTGGCCGGCTGGCTTGAAAAAGACAATCGCAGGGGACAAGGTCCCTGCTGGTTCGGTTCCAGACACCTAGGGCGTGAGAGCGTCTTCGTTCAGCATCGCTGGCATGCAGCTTCAAGGCCCAGCTGTGCTCATAAATAGCGCTGGATCCGGGCCAGGCAGTGAGGGTGATGAGCAAGCGATTTCTCTCCCACTTGTTTTTGAGACAGCGACGTTCAAAACTGTCTCCCACGGCCTTGGCCTCTGCTCTGCACAGACCAGAGAACAACACTGCCACCAGAAAAAAGTCCATAAGCAGTCATTAGACAGCCCCGCCAAAGGCGGAGGCGGACTGCTCAGACGGGCTGCTCCCCGCTGCTCCTGCTCCCTCTGCGGCAATGAGCCGGGACTGTGGTGCACAAGCCACAGGACAGGGTGTCACAGCCGCGTTTCTCAGATTCAAGGCTACGGCTGAGCTTCCCAGTGGTTACAGCAGCTTTTCAGCACAGCCTTTTTCCAGCTAAGACGGACGGGGACAGGAGAAACCTGTCCAACCCCATTCTGAGTCCTGGCATCCTTGCTCTAAGCATGGAGCCAGAGGACCCTCTCCATCTGTGGTTAAACACCTCCAGTGGCTACTAACCTAACCACTGTATTTATTTATTTTAATGTTTATTTATTTGGCTGTGCTCCATCCTGGGCCTTCTGTGATGGCTTGAACAGTAAAGAATCTGCCTGCAGTGCAGGAGACCTGGATGCGATCTCCAGGTAGAGAAGGTCCCCTGGAGCAAAAAATGGCAACACTCCAGTATTCCTGTCTGGAAAATCCAATGGGCAGAGAAGCCTGGCCCCCTGCCCCAGTTCATGGGGTCACAAAGAGTCGGACATGACTGAGCGACTAACAAGTGACTAACACTTTCCCCCACATTGGGAGCTCAGAGCCTTAGCCACTAGGCCACCACGGAAGCCCCCATTGTATTTATTTATCCAACACGTGAAAGGGAAGAGATCGCACACCTAACTCAATGGACATGAATCACTGAGCAAACGCTGGGAGACCGTGGAGGACAGGAGAGCCTGGCGTGCTGCAGGCCATGAGGTCGCAAAGAGTTGGATACAACTGAGTGACTGAACAGCAGCAACAATCTACAAATAATCACTGCATTACTTCTACGCCCTCACGGAGCTTACAGGCTCCTGAAACTCTTGGTCAAATCATCTGTCAAAATCTACATAAACAGGGCTTCCCTGGCGGTCTGCTGCATAAAGTCTGCCTTGCAGTGCAAGGGGCCCCAGTTCGATCCCTGGCCCGGGAAGATGCCACGTGCCGAGGAGTGGCTGGGCCAGTGTGTTCAACTGTGAGTCAGCACTCTGCAGCGAGAGAGGCCACTGCGATGGGGCGCCCCACAGGCCAAAGAATAAAGATCGATGAAAGACAAATGATGACTTAGAGGCGAAAAGAAAAAAAAAAGTCTAAATAAATCAACTCTACACCTTGCTTAATTAACTATTGTGTTACGTTCCTCACATACAAACAAGCTCCATTCTAAGAGCAAATTCATAAGTCCAGTTTGTTCCTAAATCCAACAAAGTTAGCCCAGGTCCCCAACTAACACAACTGGCTATGTAGTACTGTACTAAAATAGGCTTAAAATATTTTTCACACATAGAATACATAAAAAAACAAATCAAAAATAAAGAAAACATTTAAAGTCGTACAGTTTAGGACCTTGAAAAGTACAGAAGTACAGTACAACAGCCGGCACAGAGGGGCTGGCATTGCAGGACGAGGCAGCAAGAGTCACAGACTCGGGGAGGCAGAGGAGGTGAGAGACAGGAGAGCTGAGGATCGTCCGCAACAGGAGGCGGGGGGCGAGCTGCGATTTCACTCATGTCTTACGTGACTAGATATGCCAAAGCCCACGTGAGTCTTCGAAAACTCAACAACCTGAAGGTTCGTATGTAGGGGCCACACTGCAGTCTCATGAAACCAGCAGAAAAGGAAATGAGGCGACCTCAAGCGTTCATTGGGACTAGGCCAGCCATCGGAAGCCCCATTGTATTTATTTATCCAACACGTGAAAGGGAAGAGATCGCACACCTAACTCAATGGACATGAATCACTGAGCAAACGCTGGGAGACCGTGGAGGACAGGAGAGCCTGGCGTGCTGCAGGCCATGAGGTCGCAAAGAGTTGGATACAACTGAGTGACTGAACAGCAGCAACAATCTACAAATAATCACTGCATTACTTCTACGCCCTCACGGAGCTTACAGGCTCCTGAAACTCTTGGTCAAATCATCTGTCAAAATCTACATAAACAGGGCTTCCCTGGCGGTCTGCTGCATAAAGTCTGCCTTGCAGTGCAAGGGGCCCCAGTTCGATCCCTGGCCCGGGAAGATGCCACGTGCCGAGGAGTGGCTGGGCCAGTGTGTTCAACTGTGAGTCAGCACTCTGCAGCGAGAGAGGCCACTGCGATGGGGCGCCCCACAGGCCAAAGAATAAAGATCGATGAAAGACAAATGATGACTTAGAGGCGAAAAGAAAAAAAAAAGTCTAAATAAATCAACTCTACACCTTGCTTAATTAACTATTGTGTTACGTTCCCTCACATACAAACAAGCTCCATTCTAAGAGCAAATTCATAAGTCCAGTTTGTTCCTAAATCCAACAAAGTTAGCCCAGGTCCCCAACTAACACAACTGGCTATGTAGTACTGTACTAAAATAGGCTTAAAATATTTTTCACACATAGAATACATAAAAAAACAAATCAAAAATAAAGAAAACATTTAAAGTCGTACAGTTTAGGACCTTGAAAAGTACAGAAGTACAGTACAACAGCCGGCACAGAGGGGCTGGCATTGCAGGACGAGGCAGCAAGAGTCACAGACTCGGGGAGGCAGAGGAGGTGAGAGACAGGAGAGCTGAGGATCGTCCGCAACAGGAGGCGGGGGGCGAGCTGCGATTTCACTCATGTCTTACGTGACTAGATATGCCAAAGCCCACGTGAGTCTTCGAAAACTCAACAACCTGAAGGTTCGTATGTAGGGGCCACACTGCAGTCTCATGAAACCAGCAGAAAAGGAAATGAGGCGACCTCAGCGTCACTGGCTCTTGCTAAGACATGCTGACTCCTCAAGACCACTTTTGCTAAGAACAGATAAGTCAGGAAACAATTGTTTTTGATGGAAGCTCTGCTATGAGCACGTTAGACTTTGATGACTGAATATATTTCCCCTCAAACCTATTTTCCACGGTACAGTCGACGTTAGTTTTTTGTCTACGTGAGAGCATTTCTAACGGAGTCCAAATTTAGGGGGAGCTCATGCTGACAAGTCCAGATGGGCCACTTGCAGCCCGTGAAGCCCACGTGTCGCTGAGAGGCTTCTGGGACTCGTCCAGCAGCTCCCTGTCTGTCCCCTCTGCTTTAGTAACATCTCCATTCTACCCAAAAGGAAACCAGGCCACGGCAGTGGGTGGATCCTGGCGTGCGTCTGCAAGGAGACTCGGACAAAAAGCTCTCACGCACAGACCTTTCAATCCCAAAACACGCCTTCTCCAAGGGGGTTTCTAAGACCGAAGTGAGGGGCTGCGGCAACCCTGACCTGAATTATAGACACATTATAGAGGCAGACAGGGGGTCAAAAGGCAGGACCAAAAGGCACGGACTTTGTTACTATTTCTGTTACAAAGTCATTGATGTGATTTTGAGCGACCCAACGGAGGATTTTCTGAAAATTCAGTTTTTTTTATCTAGAAGGCAGCACACTGATACCTGCCTCCTATACTTCATGAAACTGTCGTAAAACAAGATGGTTATTCATCAAGGGACTTTTCAAAGTGAAGACTACAAAAGTGTTGGAAATTCCATGGCCGTATGTACCCCACTAGCTAAGGCTATGTGACAATGACCTGTTACTGACTACGAGTATCAGGGATGCTGATGAAAATGACATTCGTGGTGACTCCTGTGGGCTCAGAAGGGCACCGTCTGCCGGTGCCTCAGTGGCAGGTGCAGATCCTGTCACTGATCCGAGAACGCACCTGCAGGGCTCGGGCTTACCCATCGTCCGCACAGAGTGGCACTCTGGCCCACACCAGCCAGGGCTCTTCTGGGAACGTTCTAAATCCCAGGTCAGCAAGCTCGGGCCCGAGGACTAAATCTGGCCCTTCACCTGTCTTTATAACTAAAGGTTTACTGGCACACATCCAAAGTTGTGTTTGACTCTTTGTGACTCTGTGGACAGCGGTCCGTCAGGCTTCCCTGTCCTTCACCATCTCCTCGAGTGTGCTCAAACCCGTGACCGTCCAGTCGATGATGCTATCCAACCATCTCCCTCTCTGTCGGCCCCTTCTCCTCCTGCCCTCCATCTTTCCCAGCACCAGAGACTTTTCCAGAGAGGTTGGCTCTTCACATCAGGTGGCCAAGGTCCTGGAGCTTCAGCTTCTGCAGTCAGGGTTGACTTCCTTCAGGAGTGACTGATTTGATCTCCTTGCTGTCCAAAGGGACTCTCAAGACTCTTCTCCAGGGCCACAGTTTGAAAGCATCAGTTTTTTGGTGCTCAGCCCTCTTTAAGGTCCACTGTCACATCCACACATGACTACTGGAAAACCCATAGATGGACCTTTGTTGGCAAAGTGATGTCTGGTTTTTAATACACTGTCTAGGTCTGTCACAGCTTTTCCTTTTTTTTTTTTTTGTCACTTCAATTGGCCTTTCATTACCCATCTTTGTTCTTTTGGCCCCTGTGGGCCTCCCACGGCGGGGGCCTCTTTTGCTGCACAGCCCCAGCCCCGGGCGCACGCATTCCAGAGCTGGCTCTAATTGGACACATCAGTCCAGTCACATTGGCCTTCCTGGCCTGAAAAGATTTTGGGCGACCCAACGGAGGATTTTCTGAAAATTCAGTTTTTTTTATCTAGAAGGCAGCACACTGATACCTGCCTCCTATACTTCATGAAACTGTCGTAAAACAAGATGGTTATTCATCAAGGGACTTTTCAAAGTGAAGACTACAAAAGTGTTGGAAATTCCATGGCCGTATGTACCCCACTAGCTAAGGCTATGTGACAATGACCTGTTACTGACTACGAGTATCAGGGATGCTGATGAAAATGACATTCGTGGTGACTCCTGTGGGCTCAGAAGGGCACCGTCTGCCGGTGCCTCAGTGGCAGGTGCAGATCCTGTCACTGATCCGAGAACGCACCTGCAGGGCTCGGGCTTACCCATCGTCCGCACAGAGTGGCACTCTGGCCCACACCAGCCAGGGCTCTTCTGGGAACGTTCTAAATCCCAGGTCAGCAAGCTCGGGCCCGAGGACTAAATCTGGCCCTTCACCTGTCTTTATAACTAAAGGTTTACTGGCACACATCCAAAGTTGTGTTTGACTCTTTGTGACTCTGTGGACAGCGGTCCGTCAGGCTTCCCTGTCCTTCACCATCTCCTCGAGTGTGCTCAAACCCGTGACCGTCCAGTCGATGATGCTATCCAACCATCTCCCTCTCTGTCGGCCCCTTCTCCTCCTGCCCTCCATCTTTCCCAGCACCAGAGACTTTTCCAGAGAGGTTGGCTCTTCACATCAGGTGGCCAAGGTCCTGGAGCTTCAGCTTCTGCAGTCAGGGTTGACTTCCTTCAGGAGTGACTGATTTGATCTCCTTGCTGTCCAAAGGGACTCTCAAGACTCTTCTCCAGGGCCACAGTTTGAAAGCATCAGTTTTTTGGTGCTCAGCCCTCTTTAAGGTCCACTGTCACATCCACACATGACTACTGGAAAACCCATAGATGGACCTTTGTTGGCAAAGTGATGTCTGGTTTTTAATACACTGTCTAGGTCTGTCACAGCTTTTCCTTTTTTTTTTTTTTGTCACTTCAATTGGCCTTTCATTACCCATCTTTGTTCTTTTGGCCCCTGTGGGCCTCCCACGGCGGTGGCCTCTTTTGCTGCAGAGCACCAGCTCCGGGCGCATGCATTCCAGAGCGCTGGCTCGGTAATTGGACACATCAGTCCAGTCACTCCGCGGCATGTGGGATCCTTCCTGGCCAGGGATCGAACCGGCACTCCTTGCACTGCAAGGCGGTGTCCTTACCCACTGGACCACCAGGGAAGCCCCACAGCTTTTCTTGAAAGGAGCAACCACCTTTTAACTCTGTGGCTGCAGTCACTTTCTACAGTGATTTGGGAGCACAAGAATATAAAATCTGTCACTGTTTCCCTCTTCCCCATCCATCTGCCATGAAGTGATGGGACTGGATGCCATTACCTCCGTTTTTTGAATGCTGAGTTTTAAGCTAGCTTTTTCACTCTCCTCTTTCACCTTCATCAAGAAGCAATTTGTTTCCTCTTCACTTTCTGCCATTAAAGTGGAATCAACTGGCACACATCTACACCCATTTATTTAAACCTTGCACGCAGCCACTTTCTTGCTATCATAAGAGATCTGAGTAGTCTTAACAGGCACCATCGAGCCCTCAAAGGCTAAAATATTTCTTTTCCGATGCTTTAAAAAATATGTATCCACTCCTGATCTAAGTCATGAAATGACATCTTCATGTCACATTCTCACTGTAAGAGGCTTGTTGTCGTTTATTCGCCGAGTCTTGTCCGCCTCGTGCAGCCCCATGGACTGTAGCCCGCCAGGCTCCTCGGTCCATGGGATTTTCCAGGCAAGAATACTAAAGTGGGTTGCCATTCCTTCCCTAGGAAGAGGCATAGCCACAATTCATTTCCCTCTGGGCTTTCAACATCATGATGCAGTGCTATACTCTCATTTTTACAAACAAGGACACAGAGATCAAGTTAAATGATTTGTCTAAAGCCTGAGACCCACACAACAGCGCTTCCTTCACACACATGCTAATTTTACTAGTCAGTCCCAAGTGGCTCAGGAGTGAAGAACCTGCCTGCCAATGCAGGAGATAGAGGTTCACTACGGGATCGGGAAGACTCCCTGGAGGAGGAAATGGCGACCCATTCCAGTACGCTTGCCTGGGAAATCCCATGGACCAAGGAGCCTGGCAGGCTACAGTCTATAGGGTCACAAAGGGTAGGGCACGACTGAGCGACTGAGCACACCATCCATAAAGGACAGACCTTTTTATTAAAGGAACGTCTTTTTAAAATGCTAAAGAACAATGACAAAAATAAAATAAAATATCTAATTACCCTTATGCATGCACACACAGGATTAGGTCAATACAGGCAAAGCTTGTTGGGTTTTTTTTACTTATTTATTTATTATTTTTTAAACAAGGTGCATCTTTTTCATTTATTTTTTTGGCCCCAGCACGTGGAACATCCCCTCCACCAGGGATCCCACCCGTGTCCCCTGCAGCAGGAGGCTGGAATCTTAAGCACTGGACCACCAGGGAAGTCTGGCACAGTTTCTTTTACTGTGGGTTACTTTATTGTGGGTTACTTTATTGCACTTGATAGATACGGCATTTTTTAGTAATTGAAGGTTTGCAGCAACCCTGCATTAAGCAAGTCTATTGGCATCCATTTTCTAGCAGCATTTCATTCTTCGTGTTTCTGTGACACAGATGGGTAATTCTCACAATAATGCAAACACTGGCATCATGATTATATTTGTCATGGTGATCTGAGATTAGTGACCTTTGATGTTACTACTAAGACTCATTAAAGGTTCAGAAGATAGGGCTTCCCTGGTGGTCCAGTGGGTAAGGACACCACCTTGCAGTGCGAGGGATGCTGGTTTGATCCCTGGCCTGGGAAGAGCTCACGTGCTGCGGAGCAGCTGGACTGATGTGTCCAACTGCCGGGCTGGAGCTCTGGGGTGCATGCGCCCAGAGCCAGTGCTCTGCGATGGGGAGGTCACGCAATGGGAGGCCCACACAGGCCAAAGAACAAAGATACATGAATGAAAGATCAACAGAAGTGGCCAAAAAAGGCTCAGAAGACGGCCAACATTTAAAGCCCCTGGCTCAGACCCACAAAAGCGCCTTCACACACATGCTAATTTTACTAGTCAGTCCCAAGTGGCTCAGGAGTGAAGAACCTGCCTGCCAATGCAGGAGATAGAGGTTCACTACGGGATCGGGAAGACTCCCTGGAGGAGGAAATGGCGACCCATTCCAGTACGCTTGCCTGGGAAATCCCATGGACCAAGGAGCCTGGCAGGCTACAGTCTATAGGGTCACAAAGGGTAGGGCACGACTGAGCGACTGAGCACACCATCCATAAAGGACAGACCTTTTTATTAAAGGAACGTCTTTTTAAAATGCTAAAGAACAATGACAAAAATAAAATAAAATATCTAATTACCCTTATGCATGCACACACAGGATTAGGTCAATACAGGCAAAGCTTGTTGGGTTTTTTTTACTTATTTATTTATTATTTTTTAAACAAGGTGCATCTTTTTCATTTATTTTTTTGGCCCCAGCACGTGGAACATCCCCTCCACCAGGGATCCCACCCGTGTCCCCTGCAGCAGGAGGCTGGAATCTTAAGCACTGGACCACCAGGGAAGTCTGGCACAGTTTCTTTTACTGTGGGTTACTTTATTGTGGGTTACTTTATTGCACTTGATAGATACGGCATTTTTTAGTAATTGAAGGTTTGCAGCAACCCTGCATTAAGCAAGTCTATTGGCATCCATTTTCTAGCAGCATTTCATTCTTCGTGTTTCTGTGACACAGATGGGTAATTCTCACAATAATGCAAACACTGGCATCATGATTATATTTGTCATGGTGATCTGAGATTAGTGACCTTTGATGTTACTACTAAGACTCATTAAAGGTTCAGAAGATAGGGCTTCCCTGGTGGTCCAGTGGGTAAGGACACCACCTTGCAGTGCGAGGGATGCTGGTTTGATCCCTGGCCTGGGAAGAGCTCACGTGCTGCGGAGCAGCTGGACTGATGTGTCCAACTGCCGGGCTGGAGCTCTGGGGTGCATGCGCCCAGAGCCAGTGCTCTGCGATGAGAGAGGTCACCGCAATGGGAGGCCCACACAGGCCAAAGAACAAAGATACATGAATGAAAGATCAACAGAAGTGGCCAAAAAAAAAGGCTCAGAAGACGGCCAACATTTTTGACCAATTAAATATTTTTTATTTATTTTTAAAAATATTTTTAAATTAAGAAATGTGCATTGTTTATTTTGGGCTTCCCTGGTGGGTCAGTGGTAAAGAATTGCCTGCCAATGGAGGAGACATGGGTTAGATCCCTGGTCTGGGAGGAACCCACATGTCTTGGAGCAACTAAGCCTGTGCTCTAGAGTTTGGGAACCACAATTATTATTATTATTATTTTATTATTATTCATTTTCATACATCTTTATTATTTGGCATGTGTGGGCCTCCCATTGCAGTGGCCTCTCTCATTGCAGAGCATCTTCTCTGGGCGCATGCACTGCAGAGCACTGGCTTATAATTGGACACACCAATCCAGCCACTCCACAGCACGTGGGATCTTCTCGGGCCAGGAATCGAACTGGTGCCCCCTGCACTGCAAGGCAGACTCTTAACCCACTAGACCACCAGGGAAGCCCGGGATCCATAATTAACAAGCCCACAAGCCTAGAGCCCATGCTCAGCAACAAGAGAAGCCACCTCAATGAGAAGCCTGTGTACAGCAACTAGAGAAAAACCCAAGCAGCAGTGAAGTCCCAGCACAGTCAAAAATAAACAAAATTATTAAATATAAGGAAATGCACATTGTTTCTTTTAATGCCATTGCACAGTTAAGAGACCACAGTATAGCATAAACATAGCTTTTACATGCACTGGGAAACCAAAAAATTCACGCAACTCGCTCTATGGCAATATTTACTTTATTGTGGCATCTGGCATGTTCTGCATGCAGTCGACTGGTTTTTGTTTCCTTTTGGCACTGAAAGGTTCAGAAGATAGGGCTTCCCTGGTGGTCCAGTGGGTAAGGACACCACCTTGCAGTGCGAGGGATGCTGGTTTGATCCCTGGCCTGGGAAGAGCTCACGTGCTGCGGAGCAGCTGGACTGATGTGTCCAACTGCCGGGCTGGAGCTCTGGGGTGCATGCGCCCAGAGCCAGTGCTCTGCGATGAGAGGTCACCGCAATGGGAGGCCCACACAGGCCAAAGAACAAAGATACATGAATGAAAGATCAACAGAAGTGGCCAAAAAAAAAGGCTCAGAAGACGGCCAACATTTTTGACCAATTAAATATTTTTTATTTATTTTTAAAAATATTTTTAAATTAAGAAATGTGCATTGTTTATTTTGGGCTTCCCTGGTGGGTCAGTGGTAAAGAATTGCCTGCCAATGGAGGAGACATGGGTTAGATCCCTGGTCTGGGAGGAACCCACATGTCTTGGAGCAACTAAGCCTGTGCTCTAGAGTTTGGGAACCACAATTATTATTATTATTATTTTATTATTATTCATTTTCATACATCTTTATTATTTGGCATGTGTGGGCCTCCCATTGCAGTGGCCTCTCTCATTGCAGAGCATCTTCTCTGGGCGCATGCACTGCAGAGCACTGGCTTATAATTGGACACACCAATCCAGCCACTCCACAGCACGTGGGATCTTCTCGGGCCAGGAATCGAACTGGTGCCCCCTGCACTGCAAGGCAGACTCTTAACCCACTAGACCACCAGGGAAGCCCGGGATCCATAATTAACAAGCCCACAAGCCTAGAGCCCATGCTCAGCAACAAGAGAAGCCACCTCAATGAGAAGCCTGTGTACAGCAACTAGAGAAAAACCCAAGCAGCAGTGAAGTCCCAGCACAGTCAAAAATAAACAAAATTATTAAATATAAGGAAATGCACATTGTTTCTTTTAATGCCATTGCACAGTTAAGAGACCACAGTATAGCATAAACATAGCTTTTACATGCACTGGGAAACCAAAAAATTCACGCAACTCGCTCTATGGCAATATTTACTTTATTGTGGCATCTGGACCATGTTCTCTCTGCAGTCTGCCAGTAATACTACGAAGATCTTAGGAGTGCCAACTCTGTATTATATTGAGCAGCCAGCATACCTCACAGCCATTCTGGTCAGTCACCCCTACGATCTTTTATGCCATGAAAACAGGGTACCTGCCATAGTCAAGGGCCGAGTCAATTCTCTTACACTAGCGCCAGATCTGCAAAGTTCTAATTTCATACCATGGCCCGCAGAAGAAAGCTGCAACCGAAAGAGGAATCCAGACGGCTGGGCTGAAAGGAGTCCACGCAAAACTGAAGACGGCTCTTACCTCCATCTGCAAAGCTTCCGCCAGTCCCCTGATGGCAAACTTGGACGAGGAGTACGCCGTGTAACCGAACAAGCCCAACTGCCCCGCCTGTGAGGACACGAAGACGATCCTGCCCACGCGCCGCTCCTTCATGGTGGTGATGACTGCTCGGCTGGGGTACACGCTGCCCAGGTAGTTGATGCTCATCAGCCTCTGCAAGGAACACAGAGGCCTGATGACTGAGCACGTTCAACGCCCCAGGCTGCATCCCACAGGCAGCCCGCCCGCTCACCGAGTCCAAGCTCGCCCGCAGAGCCCAAGAGACTGGCAGCTCAGAGCACCTGCTGAACGGATAAGGACTAAATGGTCCTGTAAGTGATGGTAACACACAAGACCCCTGCCGGGGAGGAGGGGGTCCGTTTAGTCTCACTCTCTCTCTTTGGTTGTTACAGTATAGCTGCTTTACAATGTTGTACTCGTTTCTACTGTACAAAGAAGTGAACCAGCTAAATGCATACATACAGCTCCTCTCTCTTGACCCTGCCCCCCCACCGCTTCTCCCCATCCCACCCTTCTGGGTCACCACAGAGCACGGAGCCGAGCACCCCGCGCTATACAGCAGCTTCTGTCTCACGTGTGGCGGTGTATATCTGTCAATCCTAATCTCCCAATTCATCCAACCCGCCCCGTCCCTGCTGTGTCCACAGGTGAGCGCCTATTTCAATCTCCTATTTCACTCTAACCTCTCACTCGCACGACAGCACTTAGGTCTTTGCTGATGCCTGGACAAAATCAGTCTTCTTGTTATAAACAGTACACTGCACGGGGCTTCCCGGGTAGCTCAGTGGTAAAGAGCTCGCCTGCCAATGCAGGAGACCCGAGTTCAATCCCTGATCCGGGAAGATCCCACATGCTGTGGAGCAACGAAGCCCGTGAGCCACAACGATGGAGCCTGGGCTCGAGAGCCTCGGAGTCGCAACTAGGGAGCCCATGGGCCGCAACTACTGAAGCCTGTGTGCCCTAGAGCTCGAGTTCCATAACAGGAGACGTCATCGCAACAAGAAGCCTGCTCACCTTAACTAGAGAGTAGCCCTCATTCCCTGCAACTAGAGAAGAGCCTGAGGCAGCAGTGAAAACCCAGAATAGCCAAAAATAAACAAATAAATAAACTTAAAACAAGAAAAAAAAGAGTACACTGCATGGTGCTGGTAACCCTTTTTTGAGAAACAGTCTGAGGAAAGAGCTTCTACCTATTTCCAGTCTTGTCAGCTCTACGTGGACTAAAGACCACAAAGGGACAAAGACAGGGGTGAAGAGCAGGCACTGTCGTGCGGAGCCTGGGCTCCAGCGTTTACTGCCTGTCTGAGAAGGCACAGGGAGGTCAGACCCTCTGCACGTTTCCTCAGTGAAAACTCGGTGAACACGGGTGTGATCTCACAGGCCTGCGGTAAGGACTGAAAGAGAAAACACAGGCAAGCACTCGCCCAGGCCCTGACCTGAAGCAACCACTCAGTATATGTGGCTCTTAGAGTATGTGGGGGGAACTCAGGCAGGTGCCAAGAGGCTCCTTTCCCCTCATCGTAAGAACTCTTAAAAGCTTTACATTTTCAATCTGGAAGTCTCAGAATACTGCATTACAAAGCTTCTCTATTAACAGTCTTGTAAAAATACCAGGTCTATCACCATGTGAAACCAAACACTTCACTGGGAAACTTTTAAGTCCATCGTGAAATACTAATTCAATAGAATGCTAAATAAGGAACTTTCAGAAATGATGACTATGCACATCAACAGGACCCGGGGAAGTATAAGCTTTTCTATAGCAGAAAGCAGGGCTTCCCTGGTAGCTCAGCGGCAGAGAATCCACCCGGCAACGCAAGAGGCATGGGTTCAACCCCTGATTCAGGAAGACTCCACATGCTGTGGAGCAACTATGCCTGAGTGCCAGTTACTGAGACTGGTTCTGGAGCCCAGGAGCTGCAACTCCTAAGCCCATGCAGCTCGCTTCGGAGACCCCACTAAAGTCTCAGCAAAGAGATTTTTTTTTTTTTAAGGCAAGAACCTACATGAGCAAAGAAAGCAGCTGCAGTGGTATTCTGGAAGTTGAAGGTGAGAATGACGAGTGGGAGAATTAACCTGCCGGAAAGCTGAATGTGAGGTGAGGAGCAGAGAAACTCAAAAGAAGTATTAAACCGCAGAAGCCCCACAAGGCTGAAGCAGCAGCAAGTACCTCCGGGGACAGGAAGGCGGGGCTGGAGGACAGGAATGTCACCTGAGAGTCTGTTTGGAAAGGTCAGATAGATGAACCCACCGTCATAGTCAGAGACCTCACTACCCTGCTTTCTGTCATTGACGGAACAAGTAGACACAAAGTCAGTAAGGAGACAGGAGACTCGAACGATGTTACCACCCAGGAGGATGTAACACTGATACACCACCCCACGCACAACAGCAGAATACCATCATCCCTCGGTACCCGTGGACAAATTTTAGGGTACCCCTGCAGACATAAAGGGCCTTCCCAGGTGGTGATAGTGGTAAAGAACCTGCCTGCCAATGCAAGAGACATAAAGAGACGCTCATTCAATCTGGGGGTCGGGAAGATTCCCTGGAGGAGGGCATGGCAACCCACTCCAGGATTCTCGCCTGGAGAATCCCATGGACAGAGGAGCCCAGTAGTCTACAGTCCATAGGGTTACAGAGAGCTGGACACAACCGAAGTGACTTAGCATGCACAATACTAAAATCTGCAAGTGCTCTAGTCCCGTATATAAAATAGTGCAGCACCGTCACCTGTCTATCCATAGATACGAGGGGCCAACTTTACATATTCTCTTCAAGAACATGAGAAATGGCTATAAGATGAACTATCTTGTTGTTTAGTCGCTCAGTCATGTCTGGCTCTTTGTGACTTCACAGGCTGTAGCCCACCGGACCCCTCTGTCGTTGGAATTTCCTAGGCAAGAATACTGGAGTAGGTTACCATTTCCTTCTCCAGGGGATCTTCCCAACCCAGGGATCGAACCCGACTCTCTTGCTTGACAGGCGGATTCTTTACCACTGAGCCACCTGCGAAGCCATATTCTGGGCTATAACACAAATTTCAATAAGTTTAAAAGGATTCAACTCATACAAAGTATGTTTGCTGACTACAATGGAATTCAACTGGAAATCAAAAACAAAAAGATTCCTGGAAAACCTTCCAAATATTTAAAAACTAAGTCACATACTTCTAAATAATCCGAGGACCAAAATGAAAATAAAAAGAGAAACTACGTAATATTTTTAGCGGAATGAATCTGAAAACACAATTTATCAAAATCTGAGGGATGCTGCTAATGCAGAACTTGGGTGGAAATTGGTACCACTAAATATCTGTATTAGAAAAGGGAAAAAGCCTCCAATGAATGACCTCAGCTTTCACCTAAAGAAACTATAAAAAGAGGAGCAGCTTAAAAGTAAGCAGAAAAAAAGGAAATAAAAATACTAGCAAAGTGCTCGCTTTGGCAGCACATATACTAAAATCGGAACGATACAGGGAAGATTAGCATGGCCCCTGCGCAAGGATGACACGCAAATTTGTGAAGCGTTCCATTAAAAAAAAAAAAATACTAGCGAATAAATGCAATATAAAACAGAAAAAAATAATAGGCGCTTCCCAGGTGGAACCGGCATCTCCTGCTTTGCAGGCGGATTCTTTACTGCTGAGCCACCGGGGAAGTCCTCCAGGTGGCGCTAGCGGAACAGACCCCGCCTGCAATGCAGAAGCTGTAGGAGACGAGGGCTCCATCCCAGGGTCGGGCAGATCCCCTGGAGGAGGGCATGGCAACCCACTCCAGTATTCTTGCCTGGAGAATCCCACGGATCAAGGAGCCTGGTGGGCTACGTCTATGGGGGTCTCAAAGAGTCGGACATGACTTTGGGGGTGGGGGCGGGTTGGGGGGTAAGAGAGATGCCGGGCCACTTCTATTGGTCTTTCATTTATCTATTTTCATCCGTCTTTGTTCTTTGGCCCGTGTGAGCCTCCCATCGCGGTGGCCTCTGTTGTCGCAGAGCACCAGCTCTGGGTGCATGCGCACCAGAGCTCCGGCTCGGTCATTGGACACATTGGTCCAGCCACTCTGCGGCACGTGGGATCCTCCCAGGCCAGGGATCGAACCGGCGCCCCAAGGCGGTGTCCTTACCCACTGGACCACCAGGGAAGCCCCCAACGTGACTGAAGTGACTTAGCATGCACACACTACATCTATTAAGGAAATTCAAGTTAGAAACCTTTCCACTAAGAAAATCTCAGTCTTCACTGAATTCTATCAAGCATTTAAGGAAAACTAAATGAATTCTACACAAATTCTTCCATAAAACTGAAAAGGAGGGAACACTCCCCTCCTGATGCTACAAGGCCACCCGGACTCTTACACGAAACCAAAAATCAACATCACAAAACACGACAGCTAATGTCCCTTTAGCGCGCAGGAAGGATAATACATCCTAACCAAGGGGGATTTATCCCAGGAACTTAAGGTTGGAAATATAGGGAAATGAATCAATATAATTCACTGTATTAACACACTAAAAAAAGAACTCTATGATCATCCCCGTCGATGCAGAAGCACCTGAAAAAAATCAACATTCATTTCTTATAAAAACTCTCAGCAAATTAGGATAAACTACTAAACTTGATAAAGAACATCTACCAAAAATTAACAGACAGGGTTTCCCTGGTGGTCCAGTGGGTAAGGACACCGCCTTGCAGTGCAAGGGACACCGGTTCAATCCCTGGCCCGGGAGGATCCCACGTGCCGCAGAGTGGCTGGACTGGTGTGTCCAATGACGAGCCAGTGCTTGGGAGCGCATGTTCCCAGAGCCAGTGCTCTACAACGAGAACAGCCACTGCGATAGGAGGCCCACACAGGCCAAAAGAATAAAGATGGATGAAAATAAATCAATAAAAAACCAGTAACAAAGAGGCCAAAATTAAAAAGAAAAAAATTAACATACAAAAATAAACAACAAAACTACAGTTAACATCATACTTAAGAGCTTATCTCTTCAGCTTTTTTGAGTTCTCATTGTTAAAAACACTAATATTTGACAAGAAGATCAAGCATCTCTTCACTTAGGAAAACTTCTCTTGAAGATACAAACTCAGTGAGTCTACAGTCGTCTGTGTCAGGTTGGAGGCTGCATTCCCACTTTACAGCTGAGGAAGCCAAGGTCCAGAGACCTGCCTAAACATCTAAGGCTGGAGGGCCCATGGGACTAAAACCCTGTCCAGCCTTCCTCTCGTTTTCTAAAGCTTCTGTTTGATCTGGATGCATTTCACCTATTTCATTCATAAAGTCTTTAGCCAAGAGCTAGTTTTCCCTTTTAGCGTGTGGGCTACTCCAATGAGGAAACCACAAATGCTTACTTACTTCAAAAGTACTGACTTCAAGATCTTCCATAAAACTGAAAAGGAGGGAACACTCCCCTCCTGATGCTACAAGGCCACCCGGACTCTTACACGAAACCAAAAATCAACATCACAAAACACGACAGCTAATGTCCCTTTAGCGCGCAGGAAGGATAATACATCCTAACCAAGGGGGATTTATCCCAGGAACTTAAGGTTGGAAATATAGGGAAATGAATCAATATAATTCACTGTATTAACACACTAAAAAAAGAACTCTATGATCATCCCCGTCGATGCAGAAGCACCTGAAAAAAATCAACATTCATTTCTTATAAAAACTCTCAGCAAATTAGGATAAACTACTAAACTTGATAAAGAACATCTACCAAAAATTAACAGACAGGGTTTCCCTGGTGGTCCAGTGGGTAAGGACACCGCCTTGCAGTGCAAGGGACACCGGTTCAATCCCTGGCCCGGGAGGATCCCACGTGCCGCAGAGTGGCTGGACTGGTGTGTCCAATGACGAGCCAGTGCTTGGGAGCGCATGTTCCCAGAGCCAGTGCTCTACAACGAGAACAGCCACTGCGATAGGAGGCCCACACAGGCCAAAAGAATAAAGATGGATGAAAATAAATCAATAAAAAACCAGTAACAAAGAGGCCAAAATTAAAAACAAAAAAATTAACATACAAAAATAAACAACAAAACTACAGTTAACATCATACTTAAGAGCTTATCTCTTCAGCTTTTTTGAGTTCTCATTGTTAAAAACACTAATATTTGACAAGAAGATCAAGCATCTCTTCACTTAGGAAAACTTCTCTTGAAGATACAAACTCAGTGAGTCTACAGTCGTCTGTGTCAGGTTGGAGGCTGCATTCCCACTTTACAGCTGAGGAAGCCAAGGTCCAGAGACCTGCCTAAACATCTAAGGCTGGAGGGCCCATGGGACTAAAACCCTGTCCAGCCTTCCTCTCGTTTTCTAAAGCTTCTGTTTGATCTGGATGCATTTCACCTATTTCATTCATAAAGTCTTTAGCCAAGAGCTAGTTTTCCCTTTTAGCGTGTGGGCTACTCCAATGAGGAAACCACAAATGCTTACTTACTTCAAAAGTACTGACTTCAAGATCTTCAAACTTCCCTGAAATAGCCATGCCGGCACAGTTTACAAGCATATCCACGGGACCCAGTTTCTCCTGTGCCTGGAAAAATGGATCAGAGCGGGCATGAAGAAGAGGAAGAAAAATCCCTTAGTAGGCCATCAAATAAAATAAATAAAATCTATAAATAAATAAATAAATAAAATCTATAAAACTATTAAACCTATAGGGAGGATATGCCAACTCCAAGACATACACCAAATTGGCATGAACCAATGAAAAGGCGAGTGGATTCATTCCAAATGACCCAACTTCTTACTTGTTTTATGACGTTCTCTACTTGGCTATAGTCTTGAGATACATCCACTGAAATACAAAGCACCACCTGTTAAGAGAAAAAAAAAATGATGAAAGCTATGCAGGGGTTGGAAGTGAAGTGACAGTCGCTCAGTCGTGTCTGACTCTTTGCCCCCCACAGACAAGGAGCCATGGCATTCTCCAGGCAAGAATACGGGCGTGGGCAGCCTTTCCCTTCTCCAGGGGATCTTTCCAACCCAGGGATCGCACCCACGTCTCCCCCAATGCAGCTGCATTCTTTACCATCTGAGCCACCAGGGCAGCCCGTCTTTAAAAGAACAATTTTTTTAAAAAATTCAAGGCAATTTTTTCCAACAGATACGGAGTCCAGCGTTGGATGTCCTGATTGCAGGGTTTGAAATCTGCTGACAATGCAAGTAGGAGAGGCAAACTGGGGGTGGGAGGGCAGGTTTTTGCAGGGGAAAAAAACTATTAACAAAGGAAGAGGAAAAAAGTGTTCCTAGGGTACCGCTTATGCTAAGAGGAGAAACAAGCCAGTTCTGGACACAGAGGCAGGATCTGGCTTCCTCTGAGGCCCTTCCTCTTCCTGGATGTACAAGTCAAGAAATTCCCACAAGACCTGAAGGCTTCGGCCAGGTGAAAAGTGGGAAGAGTGAGGAAGAAGCCCAGAGCAGAGGAGGTGCGAGCAGCTGGCGAGACTGGCCTTCAGAGGCAGGACATTCCAGATCCAAGGCTCTCGATGACACTTCCTTCTCTATCACAACCTCCAGGGCTATTAAAACTAAACAACAAAGCTGGGGAGATCCGCTGAGGGGGAGATCCGCTGAGGGGCAGCTTGCCAATGTCTGCAGACTTGAGAGAAAGGAGGTACAGACAGAGGCCACGGTACTGGAGAAACACTCACGTACGTGCACAAAGAGACGTGGATGAGGCTGCCTACTTGTGGCATGGCAAGGAAAGAAAAAAAAACACAAACAAGAGGGAACTGACTCGGTAAACTCTGGCTACCGGATATTACACCACAGCAGCTTTAAAAGAGGACGTGGATTTACTTTGACTGACAGGCGAAGTTCTCTTTGCATCATTAGCATCTTAGCATCACGGACTCAATGGACAGGAATCTGAGCAAACTCAGACAGGCAAGCCTGGAGTGCTGCACTACTGCCCTGCACTCACGGGGTCGCAAAGAGTCAAACACGACTTAGCGACTGAACAACAAAGATCACTAAGGCATTCTCAGGGAGGGAAAAAGAGGCAATTAAAACCACAGTGAAACACCATTTAAAACCCACCGGACACGCAAAAATCAGAAAGTCCGTCAATACCAAGCATTGGTACGGAGTCACTGGGAACTCCTGCAGGGAGTGGAACCATTTAGGGGATGCAAACATTCAACTCACCAGTTCCACATCTAGACAGAGTCTACTCCTGCACAAGTACTCAGAGATAAGCTTCAGCAAGAGCATGAAACAAAGGAAGCTAACAAAAAAAATGGAAACAATCTACATATCCACCCGCAGTAGAACTGATGAATGGAAGGATGTTTATACATACAAGAAAATACTAGATAGCAGGAATAAAAAAAAAAAAAAACTATTACTTTATGCAGCAACTGAGAGGAATTTTAACAACAGTATCAAGTGAAAAAATCAAGTTGCCCGAGAATACACAAAGAATGACGTTGTATAAACTTAGTGAAAATCAGTTAGTGGTTGCCTAGGGCTAGAAGGCAGTTGGAAGAGAGCAAGGAGCAGCAGTTAATGAACATGGAATTCCTTTATGGGATGATGAAATTCTTCTACAGCTGATTCTGCTGATAACTGTGCCACTCTGTGGATGTGCCAAAACCCTCTGCACAGTACACCTTAAATTAGCAAACTTTGTGGCATGTGAATTCTATCTCAACAAAACTATCAAAATAAGAATAATGCTATGAAGTTCAAAAAGAGGTAGAAGGAAACAATACTCAGAGTCACACTTACAATTAAATTATATATATATATATATATAAAAAAATAGAAAGGGACTTCCCTGGCAGTCCAGTGGTTAAGACTCCGTCCTTCCAATGTAGAGGATGCGGGTTCGATCCCTGGTCAGGGAACGAAGATTGTACATACCACATGGCATAGCCAAAAAATAAAAAACAAAAAATAAAGAAAGCAATGGAAGAAGTCGTACTAAAAATCAAGTTAAGGGCTTCCCTGGTGGTCCAGTGGGTAAGGACTCCGCCTTGCAGTGCACGGCGCGCTGGCTCGATCCCTGGCCTTGGAGGATCCCACGTGCCGTGGTGTCTAACTGCCGAGCCGGAGCTCTGGAGCGCATGCGCCCAGAGCCGGTGCTCTGCAGCGAGAGAGGCTGCTGAGATGGGAGGCCCACACAGGCCAAAGAACAAAGATAAATAAATGAAAGATCAATAGAAGTGGCCCCCCCACAAAAATCAAGTTGGGGAGTACCTCAAGAAATGAGACAGGAAGATGAGGTTGATATGAACAAACAGAAAGATTTCAGGGAACCCAGGAAGTACCATTTCTTAAGTTCAGTGATGAGTGTGTGGTTATTAATGTATTATTATGTTTTATACTAAAATATATGTTGTATACATACATACATATACCATTATATCATCAAAGAATTCCATAAGCAAAAATATTTTTAACCCTTTAAGTTAATTTGAATAAATGACTGAAATGAAATCATTTTTCTAGGAAAGTATTCTATTATTTGATCACATCTGTATGTGTATGTGAGTCAGAGTCTAGGCATTGCTTTCATAATAACCTGAAATCCAAGACAATTCAAACAATTTCACCATTTAAAAAATAATCGAGGGAGGGGTGGGAAGGGGGGGATATACATGTGACTAATCTGGGAACATGCATGCCTGTAAACAACAAAACTCTGTAAAAGTTAAAAACAGGCTGATTCTGCTGATAACTGTGCCACTCTGTGGATGTGCCAAAACCCTCTGCACAGTACACCTTAAATTAGCAAACTTTGTGGCATGTGAATTCTATCTCAACAAAACTATCAAAATAAGAATAATGCTATGAAGTTCAAAAAGAGGTAGAAGGAAACAATACTCAGAGTCACACTTACAATTAAATTATATATATATACATATAGAAAAAAATAGAAAGGGACTTCCCTGGCAGTCCAGTGGTTAAGACTCCGTCCTTCCAATGTAGAGGGTGAGGGTTCCATCCCTGGTCAGGGAACGAAGATTGTACATACCACATGGCATAGCCAAAAAATAAAAAACAAAAAATAAAGAAAGCAATGGAAGAAGTCGTACTAAAAATCAAGTTAAGGGCTTCCCTGGTGGTCCAGTGGGTAAGGACTCCGCCTTGCAGTGCACGGCGCGCTGGCTCGATCCCTGGCCTTGGAGGATCCCACGTGCCGTGGTGTCTAACTGCCGAGCCGGAGCTCTGGAGCGCATGCGCCCAGAGCCGGTGCTCTGCAGCGAGAGAGGCTGCTGAGATGGGAGGCCCACACAGGCCAAAGAACAAAGATAAATAAATGAAAGATCAATAGAAGTGGCCCCCCCACAAAAATCAAGTTGGGGAGTACCTCAAGAAATGAGACAGGAAGATGAGGTTGATATGAACAAACAGAAAGATTTCAGGGAACCCAGGAAGTACCATTTCTTAAGTTCAGTGATGAGTGTGTGGTTATTAATGTATTATTATGTTTTATACTAAAATATATGTTGTATACATACATACATATACCATTATATCATCAAAGAATTCCATAAGCAAAAATATTTTTAACCCTTTAAGTTAATTTGAATAAATGACTGAAATGAAATCATTTTTCTAGGAAAGTATTCTATTATTTGATCACATCTGTATGTGTATGTGAGTCAGAGTCTAGGCATTGCTTTCATAATAACCTGAAATCCAAGACAATTCAAACAATTTCACCATTTAAAAAATAATCGAGGGAGGGGTGGGAAGGGGGGGATATACATGTGACTAATCTGGGAACATGCATGTCTGTAAACAACAAAACTCTGTAAAAGTTAAAAGTAAAATAAAGGTTTAAAAAAAATAATAATAATAATCGAATTAGAAAACGCTTACATGCTTTCACTGAACTATGCACAGCTGAAGTAATTGATCTTTTCCTTTGCACACCTGTGTTGCCTGGTACAGAAAATGCATCATGAGGACACGGACTTTACCTGTTTATCATTAATAGAGTGTTTTTCGATTTCTTTCTTTGCCTGCAACAGCTTGTCCTGAAAGCAACAGAGAACAATTAGCTCTGGCGATGGTCTATTTGTCCCTTGGCTTGTTTAAAAGGAAAGAAAAACTATCTGTACAAGGATGTATTAAATGCCAGAACACACAGAGAGGACAGCACCCACCCTGCCGATCTGTGGACCACAGAGCTGTAAAGGAGGCTGTGGTGCATGTGCTCAGTCACGCGGTCGTGCCTGACTCTTTGTGACCCCAGGGACTGCAGCCCGTCTGGCTCCTGTGCCCACGGGGACTCTCCAGGCAAGAACACCGGAGTGGGCTCCATGTCCTCCTCAGGGGGTCCTCCCGACCCCGGCACTGAACCGAGGTCTCCTACACTGCAGGAGGATCCTTTACCGTCCGAGCCGCCAGGCTAAGGGATACTGAGGTTTTAGATTCATTTCAGAGAAAGATAAATTAAAAAAATAATGAACCTCAAAATCCCAGTTATCAGTATTAATTGCTAAAGGTCACCCATCAATTCTAATAAATGTTTTCATTGGACATTACTGAGATATGACTCATATTCCCACATGGAAGGGTATGTGTGATTCCATGTCATTATGATTTCCTACAAGATCAGCTAATGCTCTCCTCTTCCACCAGAAAAGCAAATCAACTAAAAACTGCTTTTGAGATGGACGAGGCAAACCTACGCCTGGCACCTTTCAAAAATATTCTGAGGACAAGCAAAGACAACCCAGCAACTGAGTAATCCTTCCAAGGTCTCAATTCTGCTGACTTTAGTCATTTTCAAGAAGAGAGAAATTGGTTTACAGTGCCTTAATTTGCTAGAAAAGCTGGAATTTAAATACATCATGCGGGCAGAAAAGAACAAAGGGAGGGGGGAATTCTTCCAAAAGTTGTGGAGGGTTTCTAAACAAGAATGTGCCCACAACAAAATTATGTTATTTTATTAATACAGATCGCACCACCTGACTTTGCCAAAGTCAGAATGACATTACAAAATTTTGCCAACGTCTAAAATTACATTAGACAATAAAGGATTTCTCAGTGCTGGAAGGTTCACTCACCCCAGCAACAACCAGACCCCAGAGTGAGCCTGGAAGCACCTGACAGGCTGGCCTCCCCTGCCTCCTTTTTCATCTGTCCTCTGTCTAACACCAGCACTGTTTAACTCTCAGCAAAGGCCACTTTATCACACTCGTGTTTTCAGTCACAGAAGACAGCTTCAACGCCAAAGCAGATGTGTTGTTAGAGGAGTCGGGATAAATAAAAGGTCGTTAACTCTGCCTTGCGGGGTCTGGGTTTCTCTAGAGATAAAGCTGAGGTCCAGCAAATCATAGAGAGACACCTACATGTCATCCTTCAGGACTCGGGGACCCGCCCCACCGTGGCTGCTGTCGACACCTCTGGGCGGGTGGCGGCCTCGCTGGCTTCTCCCGATGGCCAGGGGTGCACCTAGCTGGGGCTCGGCCTCCTGATGTGCCGTGTCTGCAATGCTGCCTAGCAGTTTCTGGCCCTGCATGGACCTGGGGCTTACATGACTTCAGAGAAAGATAAATTAAAAAAATAATGAACCTCAAAATCCCAGTTATCAGTATTAATTGCTAAAGGTCACCCATCAATTCTAATAAATGTTTTCATTGGACATTACTGAGATATGACTCATATTCCCACATGGAAGGGTATGTGTGATTCCATGTCATTATGATTTCCTACAAGATCAGCTAATGCTCTCCTCTTCCACCAGAAAAGCAAATCAACTAAAAACTGCTTTTGAGATGGACGAGGCAAACCTACGCCTGGCACCTTTCAAAAATATTCTGAGGACAAGCAAAGACAACCCAGCAACTGAGTAATCCTTCCAAGGTCTCAATTCTGCTGACTTTAGTCATTTTCAAGAAGAGAGAAATTGGTTTACAGTGCCTTAATTTGCTAGAAAAGCTGGAATTTAAATACATCATGCGGGCAGAAAAGAACAAAGGGAGGGGGGAATTCTTCCAAAAGTTGTGGAGGGTTTCTAAACAAGAATGTGCCCACAACAAAATTATGTTATTTTATTAATACAGATGCGCACCACCTGACTTTGCCAAAGTCAGAATGACATTACAAAATTTTGCCAACGTCTAAAATTACATTAGACAATAAAGGATTTCTCAGTGCTGGAAGGTTCACTCACCCCAGCAACAACCAGACCCCAGAGTGAGCCTGGAAGCACCTGACAGGCTGGCCTCCCCTGCCTCCTTTTTCATCTGTCCTCTGTCTAACACCAGCACTGTTTAACTCTCAGCAAAGGCCACTTTATCACACTCGTGTTTTCAGTCACAGAAGACAGCTTCAACGCCAAAGCAGATGTGTTGTTAGAGGAGTCGGGATAAATAAAAGGTCGTTAACTCTGCCTTGCGGGGTCTGGGTTTCTCTAGAGATAAAGCTGAGGTCCAGCAAATCATAGAGAGACACCTACATGTCATCCTTCAGGACTCGGGGACCCGCCCCACCGTGGCTGCTGTCGACACCTCTGGGCGGGTGGCGGCCTCGCTGGCTTCTCCCGATGGCCAGGGGTGCACCTAGCTGGGGCTCGGCCTCTCCTGATGTGCCGTGTCTGCAATGCTGCCTAGCAGTTTCTGGCCCTGCATGGACCTGGGGCGCTTACATGACTTCAGCCAGGAAGTCCTCACCTCGAACATAACAAATAACCGGCAGTTCAGGAATCACGCCTAAACCAGAGACAGGCACGAACACGGTGAGGCTCACGCAGCCTCTGTGCCCCACGTCAGGCTGAATTAGTGCACAAGAGCCTAACTAGAGGGGCTTCCCTGGTGGTCCAGTGGTTAAGACTCTGTGTTCGCAATGCAGGGGGCCTGGGTTCGATCCCCGGTCAGGGAAAACTAGATCCCACATGCCACCACGAAGACCTAGCATAGCCAAATAAATAAATAATTAAAAAAAAAAAAAAAGAACCTAACTAGAAGACTTACCTCATTCCGTGCCACCAGTGTGATAAAGGCTCCTTGTTTGTAGCACTCGATGGCAATGCACTTTCCAATGCCACTAGAGCCTCCCGTAACCTAAAAAGCAGACATGAAGACATCTCAGCACTTGAAATTTCCCTTCTGTGGGAAGTTTGCTTAAGATAACTGTGATGGGGGGACTTCCCTGGTGGTCTGCGGTTAAGAACCCACCATATGTAAAATAGAGAGCCAGGGAGAATCTGCTGTATGACTCCAGAAACTCAAACCGGGGCTTTGAACAACCCAGCAGGTGGGACGGGGAGGGAGACGGAAGGAGGCTCCAGAGGGAGGGGCCTGGGCACACCTATGGCTGACTGATGCTGATGTTTGGCAGAAACCGGCACACTATTGTAAAGCAATTATCCTTCCATTAAAAATAAATACATTTAATTAAGAAAGAGAGTCTGCCTTGCAGTGTAAGGAAGGCGGATGTGATCCCCAGCTGGGGAACTAAGATCCCAAACGGCCCGGGACAACTAAGCCTACGCATCACGACTAAGACCCGAGGCAGTCAAAGAAATACACTAACCACGATGGGCTCTAAAATCCCACCTACAGGAACTGCGTCTTCGGCGGCTGCAGCATCTTCATCCCAGCCTGAGTGAGTGGAGCTCAAGACTGAACACGACAGATGACCGTCAGCGGGGCCTGGGGCTGAGACTGTCTCCAGTACTGAGCTATCAACCACATGCCAACCGTGTGTTTCTAAATCCACTGGGGGGAAAGTGCCCTACACATCTAGCTAACAAATAATATAATTATTATCAACAATTCGATAATTTGAAAAGATACATGCATCCCTATGTTCAGAGCAGCCCTAGCCACCATAGCCAAGACACAGAAACCACCTAAATGCCCATCAACAGACGAATGGATAAAGATGTGGTACATATACACAATGGAATATTACTCAGCTAGAAAAAAAGAAAGAAGTAAATGCTGTCTGCAGCAACATGGATGGACCCAGAGTTTGTTATACTAAGTACCACGAAGCCCGAGAATAGCCAAAAAAATAAATAATTAAAAAAAAAAAAAAAGAACCTAACTAGAAGACTTACCTCATTCCGTGCCACCAGTGTGATAAAGGCTCCTTGTTTGTAGCACTCGATGGCAATGCACTTTCCAATGCCACTAGAGCCTCCCGTAACCTAAAAAGCAGACATGAAGACATCTCAGCACTTGAAATTTCCCTTCTGTGGGAAGTTTGCTTAAGATAACTGTGATGGGGGGACTTCCCTGGTGGTCTGCGGTTAAGAACCCACCATATGTAAAATAGAGAGCCAGGGAGAATCTGCTGTATGACTCCAGAAACTCAAACCGGGGCTTTGAACAACCCAGCAGGTGGGACGGGGAGGGAGACGGAAGGAGGCTCCAGAGGGAGGGGCCTGGGCACACCTATGGCTGACTGATGCTGATGTTTGGCAGAAACCGGCACACTATTGTAAAGCAATTATCCTTCCATTAAAAATAAATACATTTAATTAAGAAAGAGAGTCTGCCTTGCAGTGTAAGGAAGGCGGATGTGATCCCCAGCTGGGGAACTAAGATCCCAAACGGCCCGGGACAACTAAGCCTACGCATCACGACTAAGACCCGAGGCAGTCAAAGAAATACACTAACCACGATGGGCTCTAAAATCCCACCTACAGGAACTGCGTCTTCGGCGGCTGCAGCATCTTCATCCCAGCCTGAGTGAGTGGAGCTCAAGACTGAACACGACAGATGACCGTCAGCGGGGCCTGGGGCTGAGACTGTCTCCAGTACTGAGCTATCAACCACATGCCAACCGTGTGTTTCTAAATCCACTGGGGGGAAAGTGCCCTACACATCTAGCTAACAAATAATATAATTATTATCAACAATTCGATAATTTGAAAAGATACATGCATCCCTATGTTCAGAGCAGCCCTAGCCACCATAGCCAAGACACAGAAACCACCTAAATGCCCATCAACAGACGAATGGATAAAGATGTGGTACATATACACAATGGAATATTACTCAGCTAGAAAAAAAGAAAGAAGTAAATGCTGTCTGCAGCAACATGGATGGACCCAGAGTTTGTTATACTAAGTGAAGTAAGCCATAGAGAGAAAGACAAATATTAATATCGTATTATATTGCTATATATAGGATCTAAACTACGACACAAGTGAACCTACCCACGAAACAGACTCACAGACATAGAGAACAGGCTTGCGGTTGCCAGGGTGGTGGCCACGTTGGATAGGAATGGACGTGGAGCCTGGGTTCAGCAGATACAAACTGTTATATATACATGAATAAACAAGAAGGCCCTACCATATAGCACAGGGAATTACATTCAATATTCTGTGATAAACCAAAATGGAAAACAATATGAAAACGAATACATACATATATATATATATATATATATATATATATATATATAAAATATATGAATGTGTGGATATATACATATATATATATAACAACCACTTTTATGTACATCAGAAATTGACACATTGTAAATCAACCATACTTCAATAAAGTAAAAAATAAAAATAGCTACATTAGTTTCCTTTGAGCTCAAATCCACATGAACACTGCTTTACTATGTATCTTCTCTGAGTGACCAGTTCTTGTATATCTTACCATATTTTAAACGGCTATTATAAAGTAACACATGAGCATATTAAGAAGCAAAGCTTTTCTTCTTGCACTAACGTTCACCATCTTTAGCTCATCCATACTGCCTGTCTTTCAGTCCTGCTCTCTCCAGCCACAGGACCGCTGCACATTCTATTTTTCCGACCAGAAATGCTCTCCTCTCTTCTTTTCATCTAACTGGCATCTATGCACCCAATAAATCTCAGTTCCAATTACCACCATCTCAGGAAAGCCTTTGCAGGCTTCCCTCTGCCCCACCTCCACCCACGTGTCAGCACTGCGGCCGTTTCTTCCCTTGCTGGACAGCACTCCATAACCAAACAGCCGTGTGTTTCCTCGTGTGACTATCTGATTCACAATCGACTCCCTAAAAATACCAGCTCTATGTGGGCTCCCCACTATAGTCCTAGATGTAGAACAGTGCCTGGCATATAGAAAGGACTCAATATATATCTAACTTAATGATACAGCCCCCACTTAGCACAAAGACTGTCTGCAGCAACATGGATGACCCAGAGTTTGTTATACTAAGTGAAGTAAGCCATAGAGAGAAAGACAAATATTAATATCGTATTATATTGCTATATATAGGATCTAAACTACGACACAAGTGAACCTACCCACGAAACAGACTCACAGACATAGAGAACAGGCTTGCGGTTGCCAGGGTGGTGGCCACGTTGGATAGGAATGGACGTGGAGCCTGGGTTCAGCAGATACAAACTGTTATATATACATGAATAAACAAGAAGGCCCTACCATATAGCACAGGGAATTACATTCAATATTCTGTGATAAACCAAAATGGAAAACAATATGAAAACGAATACATACTATATATATATATATATATATATATATATATATATATATATATGAATATATACATATATATATATAACAACCACTTTTATGTACATCAGAAATTGACACATTGTAAATCAACCATACTTCAATAAAGTAAAAAATAAAAATAGCTACATTAGTTTCCTTTGAGCTCAAATCCACATGAACACTGCTTTACTATGTATCTTCTCTGAGTGACCAGTTCTTGTATATCTTACCATATTTTAAACGGCTATTATAAAGTAACACATGAGCATATTAAGAAGCAAAGCTTTTCTTCTTGCACTAACGTTCACCATCTTTAGCTCATCCATACTGCCTGTCTTTCAGTCCTGCTCTCTCCAGCCACAGGACCGCTGCACATTCTATTTTTCCGACCAGAAATGCTCTCCTCTCTTCTTTTCATCTAACTGGCATCTATGCACCCAATAAATCTCAGTTCCAATTACCACCATCTCAGGAAAGCCTTTGCAGGCTTCCCTCTGCCCCACCTCCACCCACGTGTCAGCACTGCGGCCGTTTCTTCCCTTGCTGGACAGCACTCCATAACCAAACAGCCGTGTGTTTCCTCGTGTGACTATCTGATTCACAATCGACTCCCTAAAAATACCAGCTCTATGTGGGCTCCCCACTATAGTCCTAGATGTAGAACAGTGCCTGGCATATAGAAAGGACTCAATATATATCTAACTTAATGATACAAACGCAACTTTACCTCTCTAGTCCTTTGCCATATGCACATTATATAACACAGGCCAGAGGAGCAGATGAGGGGCAGACAAGAGTCCGAGAAGCACTCGTTCATTCACCTTTCAATCCTACTTTAAAAAACAGTCTATTGTAGGGCTTCCCTGGTGGTCCAGTGGGTAAGGACACCACCTTGCAGTGCAAGGGGCGCCAGTTCAATCCCTGGCCTGGGAAGATCCCACGTGCCGCAGAGCGGCTGGACCGGTGTGCCCAATTATCGAGCTGGAGCTCTGGAGCGCATGTGCCCAGAGCCGGTGCTCTGCGACAACAGAGGCCACTGCGATGAGAAGCTCACACAGGCCAAAGAACACAGATAAATAAATAAAAGATCAATAGAAGTGGCCAAAAAAACCAAAACAAAACAGTCTATTGTAACATCTGAGGTCGAAAAACTAAAAGGACATACAATACTGCATTAGATAGCTGCGTGGAAACTTGGTTCACCATTCCCCCATGGTCAGGCATTTAGATTGTTTTGAACATTTTACTGGTAGATATAGATCATGCTATAAAGAATATCTCATGATTTTAAAAATCATCTGGACATCTTCCTACACATTTGACCTATCTCCATGGAACTCTCCGGTTTCTCTTGAGCCTCAACTTCTCACTCATGAAGGGATTTCTTTGGGATAATGAACCAATTATCCACCAGTTACTATAAAGATATATTTTCTGCCTCTCTACTAACCGCTGCACATTCTATTTTTCCGACCAGAAATGCTCTCCTCTCTTCTTTTCATCTAACTGGCATCTATGCACCCAATAAATCTCAGTTCCAATTACCACCATCTCAGGAAAGCCTTTGCAGGCTTCCCTCTGCCCCACCTCCACCCACGTGTCAGCACTGCGGCCGTTTCTTCCCTTGCTGGACAGCACTCCATAACCAAACAGCCGTGTGTTTCCTCGTGTGACTATCTGATTCACAATCGACTCCCTAAAAATACCAGCTCTATGTGGGCTCCCCACTATAGTCCTAGATGTAGAACAGTGCCTGGCATATAGAAAGGACTCAATATATATCTAACTTAATGATACAAACGCAACTTTACCTCTCTAGTCCTTTGCCATATGCACATTATATAACACAGGCCAGAGGAGCAGATGAGGGGCAGACAAGAGTCCGAGAAGCACTCGTTCATTCACCTTTCAATCCTACTTTAAAAAACAGTCTATTGTAGGGCTTCCCTGGTGGTCCAGTGGGTAAGGACACCACCTTGCAGTGCAAGGGGCGCCAGTTCAATCCCTGGCCTGGGAAGATCCCACGTGCCGCAGAGCGGCTGGACCGGTGTGCCCAATTATCGAGCTGGAGCTCTGGAGCGCATGTGCCCAGAGCCGGTGCTCTGCGACAACAGAGGCCACTGCGATGAGAAGCTCACACAGGCCAAAGAACACAGATAAATAAATAAAAGATCAATAGAAGTGGCCAAAAAAACCAAAACAAAACAGTCTATTGTAACATCTGAGGTCGAAAAACTAAAAGGACATACAATACTGCATTAGATAGCTGCGTGGAAACTTGGTTCACCATTCCCCCATGGTCAGGCATTTAGATTGTTTTGAACATTTTACTGGTAGATATAGATCATGCTATAAAGAATATCTCATGATTTTAAAAATCATCTGGACATCTTCCTACACATTTGACCTATCTCCATGGAACTCTCCGGTTTCTCTTGAGCCTCAACTTCTCACTCATGAAGGGATTTCTTTGGGATAATGAACCAATTATCCACCAGTTACTATAAAGATATATTTTCTGCCTCACCTAACAGTCGCCTCCCGAGGAGCTCGTTACTATTAAACTATTTTTCAGGGGGATTTCCCTGGTGGTCCAGTGGCTAAGACTTCCGAGCTTCCAGAGCAGGGGGCGTGGGTTTGATCCCTGGTCAGAGAACTAAAGCCCACACACTGCACCTCAGAGTTCACACACCACCACTGAAGAACCCAGGTGCCACAATTAAGATCCAGCACAGCCATATAAATAAACAGATAAATATTTAAAAAATAAATAAATTCACAGGTGGTTTTGGCTTATTAATTTGTATCAGACATTCTAATTAGCAGGATTGCTAAAACTGTCCCTGGTTGCTTGGTGATGTTCCTGCTGCCCACAGGTCCGGTCGGTCTTGTCGCTGGCCCATCCCTTTTGTATCTTAGGCAGTGACTTCTGCACCTGCCTGAAGTCCCTGGCAAGACTTTACCTGAGGACTGAACCGTCCTCCTCATTCCTAGGACAGTACTAAAGCACTTGCTACACAAACACCTGCCTACCATTAACTGGCAAAGCGGTGTACAATGCCATTTCCCTAAAAAAAAAAAAGAAAAAAAAAAAAGTACAATGCCAAAAAAGCTTTTAAGTAAAATTTCCCTATTTGTTATTCACGAATACATGGAGACTGAACTGATAGGGTTATTGAAAAAGTGTGTATGCTCTCAAGTACTCTATCCATGTTAGCTCCTGGGACAACGACAGCCCTTTTTCTAGATTGTAACAGGGAAGAGAGCGGGGTCAAATGACTGCGCGACAAAGAACTGGGTGCAATCTTGTAAGATTTGTCAATAAAAACGAGAGGATGACTTCAGCTTTTAAGTGACAGTTCATGGGAAACTGACCTTCTAAACCTGGCCAGCTAGCTCACAGAAGAAATCTAGAAAGATGTGTCAGTGAATCTTGGCTATGTTACTTTTGAACAGTGTAAGAAAATGAGAGATTTTCCTAATGGCTGAGAAAAATGGTCAGCACGTATGGAGTTGCCTCACCACTGGTAACTTGAGACGTGAGACTCTAAAGGTAACATTTTAATGCCTTTCTTTATCTCTTGTTCTAACTATTCTGTGCAAATAACGTTTTAAGTGTTACTCTCTTTAATCTCACCACATATCTCTTTTGGAGGGCAAGAAAGGGGTGCTTTGCTCTAAGAAGAGCCTCTCCCATCCATCTCTCCAAAAGGGAGGACTTGAGTTTCTAGTTCTCACCAAATCAGTTAAACAGCTTGCTTAAAGAAACAGCTGATTTTTTTAAAAAAAGCTGATTTAAATAAATAGACACTATGTAAGGGGGCTTCTCTGATAAGGAATCTACCTGCAATGGAGGAGACCCAGGTTCAATTCCAGAGTTGGGAAGATCCCTTGGCGAAGGGAATGGCAATCCACTCCAGTATTCTTGCCCGGGAAATCCCACAGACAAAGGATCCTGGTGGGCTATAGTCCGTCTAAAAGTCAGCTATGACTGAGCGGCTAATACCCCCCCACACACACACCCACACCCACACACACCCACACACACACACACTATGTAAGACGTGCTGCACAACTTTATCACTGTGATTAGAGAAGCAATGCTCGTCTATCAAAATTGTTTCAAAAACAAAACAATAACTAGTTACGACCTAAGCCTCCTCATGCTTCCCTATCAGCAAAATATTGGCCCCCTTCCTCCCGTGACTGGGCCTGGTCCGAACAAATCTCAAGAAAAAACAATTACATTTTTACTTCTTCTGTCATTAAAACAGAAGACGGGGACATCACGTTGAGTTTCTCATGCCTCCTCGCATTTACAGGGGCACAGCAAAATGAGACGCTGAAAATAAAAAGTTCCGCGGGATCTGCCCCGGCAGACGTTTCTTATCTACAGCCTGCAGAGGCAGGACGGGGTTGGTAGGACAAGAGTCAACATGAAGGGAGAGCCCCTTATACACCCTGCAAGGCATGCTCTGCAAATATCCCATCCAGAAGAATCCAACTTTGAAAAGTCTTGTTTTTGAGGCAGAAGTTCTCTTGCAGGTGTGACCCTCGGAATATAACAGGGTTGTAAAAGTCTGCTCCTCTCTCCCTTGCTGATGAGCTTACACCACTTCCTCATCTATCGTCCACATCAGGAATGGCAGGAGTGTGAAATACACTAATAGTTTCACGAGTAAACAAGTAGACGTTCCCATGCACCAGCTCTCGTCCGGAGGTCAAACACACTAAAAGCAGCGACGACTCCAACCCATCCCATCCCAGCGAGGAGGCTAGGATCCTAGCAGACACCTATATGTCACCTCCTGCACCAGGGATCCCCCTAACAGCTTAGTAACTAACTTTTATTATTCATAACCCCCTGCCTCTATGGGCCTCAGGCTTGCGGCAAAAAAAAAAATCAAGTTAGAAAAATGGGACCAGTAAGCCACAGCAAATGGTGACGTGCTGAGCGCACGGAGGAAGGCTTTCCGTTTAAGAAAGATGCTGCACCTGCAGAAAAGGGATCCTCCAAGACAGGAGCTTCTGGTAAGAAACAAACGAAACCTATCCAAGATCCCTTCCTTCCTAACCCACAAGCCCGGTCATTCGGCTCAACCCTCTGACTCTGAAACCAGGGAAGAGGTCTGCACCGGGGAAGCACCGAGCCGACCCGCGGCTGAGCTCAAAAGGGACAGGCAGTGTAGACAGGGCACAAAGGTCCCAACACCGCTAGCCAGAATGGCCAGTCCACGGGGTTTGGAGCAATGTTTTCCCCTAACTGAGTCACTTCCTGGATTGCTTTGCCAGTTGTCACTCGCACAGGCCACCTTCCAGTGGCAAGCTGCATCGGCGGGTCCCGGAGAGTACGGCAGCCCGCCTGCTGGAGACTCAGACAGGACTGCGCGCCTCGCCCGGTGCCACCACCGACCGCGGTGTCCTTGGCAAAGTTCCTCAGCCTCTCTGTTTTCCAGTTGACTCATCGGGAGACCCGAGCACAAAAGCACCCAGATCCCAGAGCTGCCCCGGGGATTAACAAACGCCTCCAGAGCCCCAGCAGCGCGGGGACCGGGCTCTCCAGCGCTGTCCCCGCCTCCCGGCTCCCTTCCCCCAGAGGAGCCAGAGGAGATGGAGGGCGGGTCCCCAAGGCCCTCCGTAGAGACAGAGCCAGGGCGCACGGCGGCAGGTGACCCGCCCTTTGGAGAAGGGGGCGTCGGCGGCCGGGTCGGGGTCGCGCCGGGGTTCGGAGCTGCCGAGCGGGCCGGGAAGGCGGCGCAGCAACAGGAGGCCACTCACCACCACATGCGCCCCGGGCAGGGCGAGAGGCTTGGGGCTGATGAGCGGAGACACCATGTAGAGAAGCAGCACGAACGCCACAAGGAAGGCGGCCGCCAGCAGCAGCATCGCGCAGCCGGGGCGGGCGGCGCAGGCACGGGCACGCAGCGTCAGGCCGCGCCGGCGGTCACGCGCGCCCGGGCGCAGCTCAGGCCGGGTATTTGGGCTCGCGGCGCGGCGCGGGGCGGGGCGGCGGCCGGGGAGGGGGAAGGGGGGCGGCGCCGGCGGAGGGAGCCGGGTCCGTGGGGCCGAGTTGCCAGCGTCCGGACGGAGACCGCCCCCCCGGGGGCAGCCGAAACAGGAAAAGGGATCCTCCAAGACAGGAGCTTCTGGTAAGAAACAAACGAAACCTATCCAAGATCCCTTCCTTCCTAACCCACAAGCCCGGTCATTCGGCTCAACCCTCTGACTCTGAAACCAGGGAAGAGGTCTGCACCGGGGAAGCACCGAGCCGACCCGCGGCTGAGCTCAAAAGGGACAGGCAGTGTAGACAGGGCACAAAGGTCCCAACACCGCTAGCCAGAATGGCCAGTCCACGGGGTTTGGAGCAATGTTTTCCCCTAACTGAGTCACTTCCTGGATTGCTTTGCCAGTTGTCACTCGCACAGGCCACCTTCCAGTGGCAAGCTGCATCGGCGGGTCCCGGAGAGTACGGCAGCCCGCCTGCTGGAGACTCAGACAGGACTGCGCGCCTCGCCCGGTGCCACCACCGACCGCGGTGTCCTTGGCAAAGTTCCTCAGCCTCTCTGTTTTCCAGTTGACTCATCGGGAGACCCGAGCACAAAAGCACCCAGATCCCAGAGCTGCCCCGGGGATTAACAAACGCCTCCAGAGCCCCAGCAGCGCGGGGACCGGGCTCTCCAGAGCTGTCCCCGCCTCCCGGCTCCCTTCCCCCAGAGGAGCCAGAGGAGATGGAGGGCGGGTCCCCAAGGCCCTCCGTAGAGACAGAGCCAGGGCGCACGGCGGCAGGTGACCCGCCCTTTGGAGAAGGGGGCGTCGGCGGCCGGGTCGGGGTCGCGCCGGGGTTCGGAGCTGCCGAGCGGGCCGGGAAGGCGGCGCAGCAACAGGAGGCCACTCACCACCACATGCGCCCCGGGCAGGGCGAGAGGCTTGGGGCTGATGAGCGGAGACACCATGTAGAGAAGCAGCACGAACGCCACAAGGAAGGCGGCCGCCAGCAGCAGCATCGCGCAGCCGGGGCGGGCGGCGCAGGCACGGGCACGCAGCGTCAGGCCGCGCCGGCGGTCACGCGCGCCCGGGCGCAGCTCAGGCCGGGTATTTGGGCTCGCGGCGCGGCGCGGGGCGGGGCGGCGGCCGGAGGGGAAGAGGCGGCGCCGGCGGAGGGAGCCGCCGCGGAGGGCGGCGCTGTCAGCGGCGGGGAGGCGGCGACCTTCGCCCGCGGGCCTGGAGACAGGGCTCCGTGGGGCCCCCGAGTTGCCAGCGTCCGGACGGAGACCCGCACCCTCCGCCAGCGAGGTGGGCAGCCTCGAGCGCGCAGCGCACCGGCCTGGGGCGGCGCCGCCTGGAGCCCTTTTGGGTTCTGCTCGCCGCTGGTGACGAGGGTGCTTCTTAGGACCGCGGAGAGCCTTACCGAACCGTGCGCCCGGGGGTCCGGCGGCTCCGGGTGGGGTCGGAGAAGGCGGCTCGGAGCTTTCCAAGCGCCGGCTCCAGATCTCCGGATCTCGTTACAGCGTGGCAGGCTGCGGATTGCGCTCGGAAATCCAGGACTCCATTTCGTATTTTCTTGGCTTAGTTAGAAAATGGTCAGAGGCCACCTTCGCTTTGCAGAGAACCGGGAAAGCCTTGGCTGGGAGTTCTAAAAATTGCTCCGATCATGCAATTTCGTTGCGCTCAGAGATCGTCTACTTTACCAAGGCACGGTTTTAAAAAGCAGAACCCTTTATTGAGGTCTAATTTGCATACCATGGAATTCACCCGTTTGAAGTGCATAGTACGTGGGGTTTGGTTTAGCCATAGGTGTGCAAATATCACCACCGTTATTTAGCTACACTCCCTACACACACACACACACACACACATACACACACACATTCATGCCCACTGACAGTGGCTCCTCGTTTCCTCACCACCCTCTTGGGCCCTAGGTAATCACTGATTTTTTCTGTCTCTATCGATTTGCCTACTCTGGATATTTCACACAAACGGATTTATAGAGTAGGTAGCCTTTTGTATCTGACTTCTTTCAGCCAGCGTAATGTTTTCATGGTTCGCCTATGTGGTACAGTGTATCAGTAATTCATGTTTTTTTATGACCAGATTTCATTATTTGCACAAAACACCTCTCATCCTTACATCGGTGAATAGACATGAGGTTGTTTTAACTTTTTGGTTATTATGAACAGTGCTGCTCTGGGTGCTCATGTGCACGTTTTCCATTTCTCTTAGGTAAATACTTAGGAGTGGAATCGGTGGATCTTATAACAACTGTTTAACCAGAACTGTCAGACCATTTTCCAAAGCAGCTGCACAATTTTATAATCCCCACCAGCTGTGTATAAAGATACCAATTTCTCCGAATCTTCACCAACACTTGTTATCATCTGTCTTTTTAATTATAGCCTCCCTAGTGGGTGTGAAATGACATATCATTGTGGTTTTGGTTTGCCTAAGGCACATTCTTTTGTTTGCTTACCTGCTTTTCTTTTTTCTTTTTCTTGAAGTTATTTTTCGAAATAGAGCGCTCAGAAACAAAAGAATTTATCTTGAGTTTTTCTTCTTAATCTATTGCCCAGAATTAGCCAAATGGCAAGATTTGAGTCCTCACAACTTCGGACATCAATTGCAAGTTTAGGGAAGGCGCTCCCAAGCCATCAGGCTTTATTTGCTAGGAGAGCTCACTGAGAGTTGTTGGTAATTGTTTATGAGGCTCAGCCAAAAGAAGTCGTATGCAGACCAAAGTCTGGGCTTCCGTGATGGCTCAGTAATGGATAAGTGGAAGTCGCTCAATTCTGTCCAACTGTTTGCAACCTGTGGAGGAGCCATGGCATTCTCCAGGCAAGAATACTGGAGTGGATAACCTATCCCTTCTCCAGGGAATCTTCCAGAATCCACCTACTAATGCAAGAGACAAAGGAGATGTAGTGCATGCATGCTAAGTCACTTCAGTTGTGTTGGACTCTGTAGCCTGCCCGGCTCCTCTGTCCATGGGATTCTCCAGGCAAGAATACTGGAGTGGGTTGCCATTTCCTTCTCCAGGGGATCTTCCCGACACAGGGATTGAACATGGGTCTCCTGCATGCCAGGTAGATTCTTTACCAACTGAGCCACCAGAGAAGCCCAGAGTTTATACTGGGGCTTCATTACTGGGCCGAACAGATTGATTGCCTTCGCAGCTGAGGGCAGTCTCTGGATGAACTCCCGGCTACCTAAGTCACCTGACTGGTCTTTCTGGCATGGCCAGGGCCCGCCTGAAATCCAGTTTTGCCAGCCTCGTAATTTTTATCCTATCGGTGAATAGACCAGATTTCATTATTTGCACAAAACACCTCTCATCCTTACATCGGTGAATAGACATGAGGTTGTTTTAACTTTTTGGTTATTATGAACAGTGCTGCTCTGGGTGCTCATGTGCACGTTTTCCATTTCTCTTAGGTAAATACTTAGGAGTGGAATCGGTGGATCTTATAACAACTGTTTAACCAGAACTGTCAGACCATTTTCCAAAGCAGCTGCACAATTTTATAATCCCCACCAGCTGTGTATAAAGATACCAATTTCTCCGAATCTTCACCAACACTTGTTATCATCTGTCTTTTTAATTATAGCCTCCCTAGTGGGTGTGAAATGACATATCATTGTGGTTTTGGTTTGCCTAAGGCACATTCTTTTGTTTGCTTACCTGCTTTTCTTTTTTCTTTTTCTTGAAGTTATTTTTCGAAATAGAGCGCTCAGAAACAAAAGAATTTATCTTGAGTTTTTCTTCTTAATCTATTGCCCAGAATTAGCCAAATGGCAAGATTTGAGTCCTCACAACCGGACATCAATTGCAAGTTTAGGGAAGGCGCTCCCAAGCCATCAGGCTTTATTTGCTAGGAGAGCTCACTGAGAGTTGTTGGTAATTGTTTATGAGGCTCAGCCAAAAGAAGTCGTATGCAGACCAAAGTCTGGGCTTCCGTGATGGCTCAGTAATGGATAAGTGGAAGTCGCTCAATTCTGTCCAACTGTTTGCAACCTGTGGAGGAGCCATGGCATTCTCCAGGCAAGAATACTGGAGTGGATAACCTATCCCTTCTCCAGGGAATCTTCCAGAATCCACCTACTAATGCAAGAGACAAAGGAGATGTAGTGCATGCATGCTAAGTCACTTCAGTTGTGTTGGACTCTGTAGCCTGCCCGGCTCCTCTGTCCATGGGATTCTCCAGGCAAGAATACTGGAGTGGGTTGCCATTTCCTTCTCCAGGGGATCTTCCCGACACAGGGATTGAACATGGGTCTCCTGCATGCCAGGTAGATTCTTTACCAACTGAGCCACCAGAGAAGCCCAGAGTTTATACTGGGGCTTCATTACTGGGCCGAACAGATTGATTGCCTTCGCAGCTGAGGGCAGTCTCTGGATGAACTGATAACACACGGCAGGGAACTTCCACCTAAGTCACCTGACTGGTCTTTCTGGCATGGCCAGGGCCCGCCCTGAAATCCAGTTTTGCCAGCCGTGTCTTAACAAGGACACTTCTACCAGGTCTGATAGAGAATACCTCTAAGGAGCCAAAGGTGAAGGCAAAACGTTCTCTTGGGTCGAGGCTTTCCAATGCTCTTCCACAGCAAAACGCACAGATACCTGACATTTGAGGAGGCAGTATGGAGTAGGAGGCTCTTAATTCAATTTCCCAACAGATTTGCCCATCAGCATCTGCAGTGCAGTCTTGCTGCTAAGATGATGATGCTGGTGTTACATCATATCCAGGTGTGCTTGTTGTTGTTGTTTCATTGCTAAGGCATGTCTGACTCTTTTTTGCAACCCCATGGACTGTAGCCCTCCAGACTTGTCTGTCCATAGCATTTTCCAGGCAAGAATCTGGAGTGGGTTGCCATTTCTTTCTCCAGAGGATCTTCCTGACCCAGGAATCGAACCCACATTTCCTGCATTGACAGTCGGTTCTTTACCACTCGTGCCACCTGGGAAGCCCATATATTGATGCATATACGTGGAATCTAGGAAACGGATGAGGGGAACCTATTTGCAGGGCAGCAGTCGAGATGCAGAGGTAGAGAACAGACATGTGAACGTGGGCAGGAAGCGGAGGGTGGGGTGGACTGAGAGATTGGAACTGACATATATACACTACCGTGTGTAAAACAGCTGGTGGCACCCGCTCTGTAGAACAGGGGGCTCAGCCCTCTCCTCTGTGGTGACCTGGAGGGTAGGAAAGAGGGAAATCCACGGGGAAAGGATACTTGTATGCGTAGAGGTGCAATGATGCACTTCATTGTGCGACAGAAACTAACATAACATTGTAAAACAACTTTATCCCAGTTGGAAAAAAAAAGACAGTGGCACGTTTGCTAGCATGTCACTCAGTCATCAACAGTTGGTCCATCTTATCATCATAGCCTTCAACCAAAATGTGTCCCAAAGCAATGCCACTCAGAGTCGCAGGTTTCCGGTCGACTCCATTTCCCAAAACAGGAATGGTCTTCCCCCTTCCAGGTGTCTTGTTACTGAGCTCTCTTCAGAGCCGGCCATCTCTTGCTCTGAGCTTCCCTCAAGGCATTCACGAAACATTGGTGTTTCCTTGTCACATAATCCACTGATTCATTCCCTTCTCTTTGGTTACCATTTCTTCTTCTATTTGCTACTTACTTACACTCAAACCAAAGGTGAGGCTTCCAAATGCTCTTCCACAGCAAAACGCACAGATACCTGACATTTGAGGAGGCAGTATGGAGTAGGAGGCTCTTAATTCAATTTCCCAACAGATTTGCCCATCAGCATCTGCAGTGCAGTCTTGCTGCTAAGATGATGATGCTGGTGTTACATCATATCCAGGTGTGCTTGTTGTTGTTGTTTCATTGCTAAGGCATGTCTGACTCTTTTTTGCAACCCCATGGACTGTAGCCCTCCAGACTTGTCTGTCCATAGCATTTTCCAGGCAAGAATCTGGAGTGGGTTGCCATTTCTTTCTCCAGAGGATCTTCCTGACCCAGGAATCGAACCCACATTTCCTGCATTGACAGTCGGTTCTTTACCACTCGTGCCACCTGGGAAGCCCATATATTGATGCATATACGTGGAATCTAGGAAAACGGATGAGGGGAACCTATTTGCAGGGCAGCAGTCGAGATGCAGAGGTAGAGAACAGACATGTGAACGTGGGCAGGAAGCGGAGGGTGGGGTGGACTGAGAGATTGGAACTGACATATATACACTACCGTGTGTAAAACAGCTGGTGGCACCCGCTCTGTAGAACAGGGGGCTCAGCCCTCTCCTCTGTGGTGACCTGGAGGGTAGGAAAGAGGGAAATCCACGGGGAAAGGATACTTGTATGCGTAGAGGTGCAATGATGCACTTCATTGTGCGACAGAAACTAACATAACATTGTAAAACAACTTTATCCCAGTTGGAAAAAAAAAGACAGTGGCACGTTTGCTAGCATGTCACTCAGTCATCAACAGTTGGTCCATCTTATCATCATAGCCTTCAACCAAAATGTGTCCCAAAGCAATGCCACTCAGAGTCGCAGGTTTCCGGTCGACTCCATTTCCCAAAACAGGAATGGTCTTCCCCCTTCCAGGTGTCTTGTTACTGAGCTCTCTTCAGAGCCGGCCATCTCTTGCTCTGAGCTTCCCTCAAGGCATTCACGAAACATTGGTGTTTCCTTGTCACATAATCCACTGATTCATTCCCTTCTCTTTGGTTACCATTTCTTCTTCTATTTGCTACTTACTTACACTCAAACTTTTCCCCATTAGGAACACTGTGTTTAGCCTAGTACTCGGCTTTTCCAGATTGCCGGCACAAATACCAATCTAGAACCCCCACCACCCCCGCCCTGAGTCTACTCCCGTTTGTATTTGTAGAGGGTAGGGTGATGCAGGCCTATTGTTAGTGGGCTTTTGTCAACCACTAGGCTTTCTTGGTGGCTCAGACGATAAAGAATCTACCTGCAATGCAGGAGACGTGGGTTCAATGCCTGGGTTGGGAAGACCCCTGGGAGAAGGGAGTGACTCCCCACTCCGGTATTCTTGCCTAGATTATCCCATGGACAGAGGAGTCGATGGGGTCATGAAGAGTTGGACACACCTGAGTGACTAAGCACAGCACACAGCCCAGCATAGGCTCATGATCAATCAGATAGATCAATTCACGATTTTGTCAGGTAGAGTGAAGGCATCATCCACCTATCAGTCTCTCACAAATTCTGGTGTAAAGGTTTCAAAATGTAGTCAGAGTTTCTTACTTCGGGATTATCCCTGATTCCAGCACCCACAATTGAAGCACTCGTCTCTAAGACCAGTATAGTCAGGTGGAAAAATAAGAAAGCTGAGGCAATATGGAGAAAAAAAGAAAAAATGGAGTCGTACCACCATCTTCTTTCCATGAGAAGAGCTGCATGATCACATCAGCTTTCTCTCCACCGCTTCTCCTCCAGAATCCCCAGGAAAGTGGAGAACTGTGTCTAGCAGGAGCCCTTTCTCGTTCTTCCTCAGGCTGAGTGTCAGCGCACGTCCGTGACAGCATGTAAGCCTGCAGATCCCCCAGCGAGAGGCCACAAACATTCCAATTCCCTGTTCCCATTCTCTGTTAGACTTTTACTCTGAGGGTGATATGCCACATGATACATGCATCTGATGTGACAGCTCCTTGCCCATTGTTGGACATTATGGGCTTATTTTGACTTTTTTGTTATTAATTTTTCAGTTTTATCATTTTAAGTGTGTTTTACCTATTAAAATCCCAGCAAGATCCTTTGGTGACTATAGCCAAGATTAGGCTAAGATTTGCATGTAAAGGCAAAGAAACTAGAATAACTAAAACATGGAGGGGATGGAAATGTCAAAGGAATCAGTCCACCTGACTTCAAGATGTATTCTATAGCTACGGTAGCAAAGACAGTGTGGCAGCCATGGAGGGAGGTATGCATCGCTCTGTGGGACCCAGACCCAGACCCACAGTAAGACACCCAATGGGTGTCTGACAAAGTTGCAAGAGAAGTTTGATGGAGGAAAGGTAGCCTTTTCAAGAAATAATGCTGGGAAAATTGGACAGCCATCAACAACAACAAAATGAAAGTCAACCTCCACTTTACACCTTCTGCGAAATTAACTCAGATGATGTGATCGTTGATTTTATGAATCAGATTGCCAGACCCTGGGGTGCCCAGATATTTGGTCAAACCTTACTCTGGGTACTTCTGTGAGAGTGGATTTAATGAGGCCAACATTTAAATCAGTAGGCAGAGTAAAGCCGATCATCCTCTCCCATGTGAGTCTCATCTGATCAGTTGAAAGCCTAGAAAGAACCTAAAGGCTGACCCTTTTTCTTGTCTGATGGCCTTTGAGCTGAAACACTGACCAGTTTTCTTGCCTTTGGATTGAAACATCAGCCCTCCTTAAGTCTCCAGCTTGCCAACTCACCCTGCAGATCTTGAGATTTGCCAGCCTCCATAATCACGGGAGCCAAATCTTACATTTTATATCCATGTACATGTCTAGACATGACTTCTGTTAGTTACGGTTTTCTGATGAACCCTATACAGAATGGCGCGTGGGCTTTAATGTAAAACAGTAGAAAACAACAACAACAACAACATTGGGTTTAAAAGAAGGAAGACTTTGGCCAATCAGCCCCCCCCCCCCAAAAAAGCAAGTAACTTGTTTAAAAAAGTAATAGGTCTACTTTCAGATTTATCCACAATGACATTCAACACGAGAGAACAATGATATGTTTATAAGATCCTCCAGGAAGAAGTGCAGAGCCAAGGTTTCTATCCAGCTAGTGTAATGATTAAGAAAATACGTTTCCAAACAACAAAACTCTGTAAAACCTTTAAAATAAAGAATTTAAAAAATAAACTAAAATAAAAAGAAAATACGTTTCCAACGAGTGCTTCTTGAATAAAGTGTTAAGGCTTTGTATTTGTCTGTCTGGGCAGCTACAACAGAAGACCATAGACTGAGCGGCTTGCAAGCAACAGAAATCTAATCTAGAGGCTGAAAGTCCAACACCAAGGCATTGGCAAACTGAGTGTTTGGTAAGAGCTCACTTTCTGGTTCCCAGAAGCCATCTTTTCACTTGGAGAAAGGGCGGGGGGAGGGAGCTCTCTCAGGCGTCTTTAACAAGCCTGCTGATTACATTCATGAGGTTAAAACCACCTCTCAAAGATCCCACCTCCTGATACCATCGTGCTGGGTGTTAGGGTTTAGCCTGTGAGTCTGGGGGACACAAACATTTAGTTTACACAAGAGCTTCAGCCAATCAGGAGGTGAGTAGAGTCAAAGGACTGTCCTTTTGAGAATTGGTAAATGGAATATGTGTAACTGTAGAACAAAGATGAAAACAAATGTAAAGCCGATCATCCTCTCCCATGTGAGTCTCATCTGATCAGTTGAAAGCCTAGAAAGAACCTAAAGGCTGACCCTTTTTCTTGTCTGATGGCCTTTGAGCTGAAACACTGACCAGTTTTCTTGCCTTTGGATTGAAACATCAGCCCTCCTTAAGTCTCCAGCTTGCCAACTCACCCTGCAGATCTTGAGATTTGCCAGCCTCCATAATCACGGGAGCCAAATCTTACATTTTATATCCATGTACATGTCTAGACATGACTTCTGTTAGTTACGGTTTTCTGATGAACCCTATACAGAATGGCGCGTGGGCTTTAATGTAAAACAGTAGAAAACAACAACAACAACAACATTGGGTTTAAAAGAAGGAAGACTTTGGCCAATCAGCCCCCCCCCCCCAAAAAAGCAAGTAACTTGTTTAAAAAAGTAATAGGTCTACTTTCAGATTTATCCACAATGACATTCAACACGAGAGAACAATGATATGTTTATAAGATCCTCCAGGAAGAAGTGCAGAGCCAAGGTTTCTATCCAGCTAGTGTAATGATTAAGAAAATACGTTTCCAAACAACAAAACTCTGTAAAACCTTTAAAATAAAGAATTTAAAAAATAAACTAAAATAAAAAGAAAATACGTTTCCAACGAGTGCTTCTTGAATAAAGTGTTAAGGCTTTGTATTTGTCTGTCTGGGCAGCTACAACAGAAGACCATAGACTGAGCGGCTTGCAAGCAACAGAAATCTAATCTAGAGGCTGAAAGTCCAACACCAAGGCATTGGCAAACTGAGTGTTTGGTAAGAGCTCACTTTCTGGTTCCCAGAAGCCATCTTTTCACTTGGAGAAAGGGCGGGGGGAGGGAGCTCTCTCAGGCGTCTTTAACAAGCCTGCTGATTACATTCATGAGGTTAAAACCACCTCTCAAAGATCCCACCTCCTGATACCATCGTGCTGGGTGTTAGGGTTTAGCCTGTGAGTCTGGGGGACACAAACATTTAGTTTACACAAGAGCTTCAGCCAATCAGGAGGTGAGTAGAGTCAAAGGACTGTCCTTTTGAGAATTGGTAAATGGAATATGTGTAACTGTAGAACAAAGATGAAAACAAATGTAGTGTCTAGGGTAAAGATGATATATAAATTTTATACACCTTAACAAGGTAGAAATAATAAAACATTTTGGAAGGGGAAGAAGGAAAACGCTTGGAACGTGGGTCTCCTGCATTCTAGGCAGATTCTTTACCAACTGAGCCACCAGAGAAGCCCAGAGTTTATACTGGGGCTTCATTATTGGGCCGAACAGATTGACTGCCTTCGCGGCTGAGGGCAGTCTCGGATGAACTGATAACACATGGCAGGTGACTCCCACCTAAGTCCCCTGATAGGTCTTTCTGGCATGGCCGGGGCCCACCCTGAAATCCAGTTTTGCCAGCCGTCGTCTTAACAAGGACACTTCTACCAGGCCTACCAGGAGAAAGAAAGCAGAATAGTGGTTATCAGGGGTGGGAGGGGAGGCGAATGGGGAGCTATTATTTAATGGACAGAGAGTTTCTGTTTGGGTTGAAAATTCTGGAAATAGTGTTGACGGTTCCACAGCATTGTGAATGCATTTAACACCTCTGAATTAATTGTATTCCACTTAAAAATATTAAAAAATGGTACATTTCCTATTATGTATATTGTACCCCAGTTAAAAAGGAAAAAAAGAGGGGCTTCCCTGGTAGCTCAGTGGTAAAGAGTTCACCTGCCAATTCAGGAGACATGAGTTCGATCCCTGATCTGGGAAGATCCCACATGCCGTGGAGTAACTAAGCCTGTGAGCCTGTGCTCTAGAGGCTGAAAGTCCAACACCAAGGCATTGGCAAACTGAGTGTTTGGTAAGAGCTCACTTTCTGGTTCCCAGAAGCCATCTTTTCACTTGGAGAAAGGGCGGGGGGAGGGAGCTCTCTCAGGCGTCTTTAACAAGCCTGCTGATTACATTCATGAGGTTAAAACCACCTCTCAAAGATCCCACCTCCTGATACCATCGTGCTGGGTGTTAGGGTTTAGCCTGTGAGTCTGGGGGACACAAACATTTAGTTTACACAAGAGCTTCAGCCAATCAGGAGGTGAGTAGAGTCAAAGGACTGTCCTTTTGAGAATTGGTAAATGGAATATGTGTAACTGTAGAACAAAGATGAAAACAAATGTAGTGTCTAGGGTAAAGATGATATATAAATTTTATACACCTTAACAAGGTAGAAATAATAAAACATTTTGGAAGGGGAAGAAGGAAAACGCTTGGAACGTGGGTCTCCTGCATTCTAGGCAGATTCTTTACCAACTGAGCCACCAGAGAAGCCCAGAGTTTATACTGGGGCTTCATTTTTGGGGCCCGAACAGATTGACTGCCTTCGCGGCTGAGGGCAGTCTCGGATGAACTGATAACACATGGCAGGTGACTCCCACCTAAGTCCCCTGATAGGTCTTTCTGGCATGGCCGGGGCCCACCCTGAAATCCAGTTTTGCCAGCCGTCGTCTTAACAAGGACACTTCTACCAGGCCTACCAGGAGAAAGAAAGCAGAATAGTGGTTATCAGGGGTGGGAGGGGAGGCGAATGGGGAGCTATTATTTAATGGACAGAGAGTTTCTGTTTGGGTTGAAAATTCTGGAAATAGTGTTGACGGTTCCACAGCATTGTGAATGCATTTAACACCTCTGAATTAATTGTATTCCACTTAAAAATATTAAAAAATGGTACATTTCCTATTATGTATATTGTACCCCAGTTAAAAAGGAAAAAAAGAGGGGCTTCCCTGGTAGCTCAGTGGTAAAGAGTTCACCTGCCAATTCAGGAGACATGAGTTCGATCCCTGATCTGGGAAGATCCCACATGCCGTGGAGTAACTAAGCCTGTGAGCCTGTGCTCTAGAGCCTCCGAGCCGCAACTACTGAAGCCCGTGTGCCCTAGAGCCCGAGCTCCACAACAAGAGAAGTCACCGCAACAAGAAGCCTGCTCACCTCAACTAGAGAGAAGCCCGCACTCCGCGCAACTAGAAAAGAACCAGCAGCAGCAGGGAAAACCTGGAGTAACCAAAAATAAACAAACAAATAAATAAATGCATTTCTTTGAAAAAAGAAAGCTCCCTTCATAAAACTTAGAAAATAAGAACATAACAAATGTTTAATTAGCAATTCTACAACTCAAAGAAAGCTGTTTTTAGCTCCAGACTTGTCTCAAGACACCTTCTTGGAATGAGCTCACAATATGTGGCATATTATTCAGATCATTTTTTCTGTTTCTCCTTCCCCGTTGTTTGAAAATGGCAGGCTTCCCTTGCATTGTGTAAACAGGCAAAAATACAATTTCACTTTCTATTTTCCTTTCTTCTGACTCCCCCTGCCAACAGATCCTAACCTCTCCTGTCACCGAGGAGATTAAGATAGATACCTTTGAGAGCAACAAGACAAAGAGGAGATTTTGTTGACTTCCTCAGGAATGGAGACAGATTTCTCACCCCAGGAGGTCTGAGGGTTGGCACTACCTGCTCCCCTAGTACCACCTCAGACAGGGTAGCACCTAGGTTTCCAGCTGCAGTAAAAATTCTCCCCCTCGTTAGCCGTGTGGGAGAGCAGAGAAACGTCCCTGAATGTGAATACTGAAAATTTTAGCTACGGTTTTAGTCTAGAGGTTAACCCCCTGTTTCCATCATCGTGTAAGCCTTCTGGACTTCAGGGCGCCCTCATCAGGGCCGAAGGAAGGAGAATGAGGCACTCCGTGGCCAGGCTCTGTTTGGAGCGTGAGTCTCTCCTCTCTTCCTTGCCTGAACTCTTGACAGGCTGGGCGTGCTGGGCAGCACACTGGCAGCATGTCACGCTGTTTCCTGGGATTCGAGTTAGTAACCAGAACACAGAAGAAGAGGTCCTGGATCCTGTCCTTGTGTGCCCGCTTGACCCGAGAGAGACTGAGGCTCTTCCATCCCAAGGGCTGGTGTTAAACACAGGCCCCCAGAGCAACAGAAGGGGCTGAGTGTGCTGCCTGGATTCCCGTCAGCCGCCCGGAGAGGTGACAGGTGTCAGGTCACCGCTGTCTGGAGCGGGCGCTCTCATTGGCTGCAGCCATTCCAGTCAAGAGGAGGATTCCTTCCTGATGTCAGTGTTTGGGCTGGAAAGGGGCGGCACTTCTCACGGAGGTGAGGGCTTCGGCCTTGCCCTCCGCGGCCAGTTCTCTGGGCTCACAGGTGCACCCCGCAGTTCCTGGCGGACTTGGGTTTTCTCCCGGGTGTTTTCTGAAGTGCCTTATCTGCATCGGCCACTTTCTTTCCTCTCTCCTTTGGAGACCGTTCGTGACAAAAGGAGTTTTGAACCTACTGAAAGTCAAGGGTTGCCTATATTCCTGGTTTATAAGAAAGCATTTTATCTGAGCACACCCCTCAAATTGCTTTTATTGACATGTTGCCTCTTAATTGAAAGGGTTTTTTTTTTTTGAAAGGTCAAGAGGATGAACTGAAAAAAAGTGTTGGCCTTTGTGGGGGACCAGATTTCTAAGATAAAAAAAATAAATATTTCTACTGTGTTTGAAAAAAAAAAAAAAGGAAGGAAGAGGTCTAATAAAGACTAACAGTGAACTTCCAGACAGCACAATAGATTTAGGGGCTTCCCTGGCAGCTCAGACAGTAAAGACTCTCCCTGCAATGCAGAGACCTGGGCTCAATCCCTGGGTTGAGATGATCCCCTGAAGAAGGAAATGGCAACCCACTCCAGTATTCTTGCCTGGAGAATCCCACAGACAGAGGAGCCTGGCGGGCTACGGTCCACGGGGTCGCAGAGTCCACCATGACTAAATGACTAATACTTCAATGACAGTGTAGAAATATACTTCTGTCTATTGGAATTTATGAACTGAAATTTAGACGCACCCTTAGTGAGTTCCCATAATTTCAACATCCCCTAATGTAACAGGAAAATTTGTCAAAGGGTTTTCTCTACTCTGTTGTCAAACCCATAGCAGAAGGAATCTGTAAGAACATAAGTCCTACCTCTTCCTGCAAAGGTGTGTGTATGTGTGTGTACTTTATTAAGATTCTAGACCTGTTGCCTTGAGGTTAACAGCGGCTGAGAGCAGACAGCCTTTCTGATTGGCTGGTGCTGTGCCCACCATGTCTCCGATGTCAAACTTCTTTGGAGGGTAGGCTCTACCTGCTTGTTGCTACCAACCCATTTTCCTCCATGTCCCTCACTGGGTGCTCCTCACGCTCAGCCTGCCAGCTCCTCTGTCCGTGGGATTTTCCAGGCAAGAATACCAGAGTGGGTTGCCCTTTGTTAAACACGTTAATATCGGCCTTCCCACTCCCCTGTGGCTGCTACCAGTTTGTTCTTTTTTCAAAGTTTATAACCTAGAGTCCTTTGATACTTTGTAATCACTTTTTAATATGAAATGTTTAAAGGCTTCTATAAAATTGTCAGTGAATTCTTAAAGGAATTATTGATGGCCTAAGACATCATATGTTGCAATTAAGTACACAAAGCCCTTTTTTTTTTTAGTGTTACTGTGATGAATTTTTTTGAACTTTTATTTTACTTCTTACTTTTACAGAGTTTTGTTGCTTACAGATATGTATGTTCCCAGATTAGTCCTATGTATATCGCCCCCATCCCACCCCTCCAGACCATCACACAGCACCCCCAAAGGGTCCCCTTTTCTCACAGAGCAATGACTATAGCTATTTTCTTCACATATGATAGTACAGGTCTTCATGCTTCTTCCTTTATGCCTCCTACCCACTGTTCATTCCCCACAATGTCCATATGTCTCCTGTCCATGTCTGTTTTTTCCATTGCTTCACTGCATGTGTTATGATTACCATTCTACTAGATTCCATATATATGTGTCAGTATATTGTACTTGTCCTTCTCTTTTTGACTGACTTCACTTTTTATGAGAGGTTCTAGATCCAGCCACCTCATTAGGGCTGATTCTTCTGATTCCATTGTTTTATGTATATATGTAACAGGCTTTTGTAAATTTGAAAACTGAAATTTAGACGCACCCTTAGTGAGTTCCCATAATTTCAACATCCCCTAATGTAACAGGAAAATTTGTCAAAGGGTTTTCTCTACTCTGTTGTCAAACCCATAGCAGAAGGAATCTGTAAGAACATAAGTCCTACCTCTTCCTGCAAAGGTGTGTGTATGTGTGTGTACTTTATTAAGATTCTAGACCTGTTGCCTTGAGGTTAACAGCGGCTGAGAGCAGACAGCCTTTCTGATTGGCTGGTGCTGTGCCCACCATGTCTCCGATGTCAAACTTCTTTGGAGGGTAGGCTCTACCTGCTTGTTGCTACCAACCCATTTTCCTCCATGTCCCTCACTGGGTGCTCCTCACGCTCAGCCTGCCAGCTCCTCTGTCCGTGGGATTTTCCAGGCAAGAATACCAGAGTGGGTTGCCCTTTGTTAAACACGTTAATATCGGCCTTCCCACTCCCCTGTGGCTGCTACCAGTTTGTTCTTTTTTCAAAGTTTATAACCTAGAGTCCTTTGATACTTTGTAATCACTTTTTAATATGAAATGTTTAAAGGCTTCTATAAAATTGTCAGTGAATTCTTAAAGGAATTATTGATGGCCTAAGACATCATATGTTGCAATTAAGTACACAAAGCCCTTTTTTTTTTTAGTGTTACTGTGATGAATTTTTTTGAACTTTTATTTTACTTCTTACTTTTACAGAGTTTTGTTGCTTACAGATATGTATGTTCCCAGATTAGTCCTATGTATATCGCCCCCATCCCACCCCTCCAGACCATCACACAGCACCCCCAAAGGGTCCCCTTTTCTCACAGAGCAATGACTATAGCTATTTTCTTCACATATGATAGTACAGGTCTTCATGCTTCTTCCTTTATGCCTCCTACCCACTGTTCATTCCCCACAATGTCCATATGTCTCCTGTCCATGTCTGTTTTTTCCATTGCTTCACTGCATGTGTTATGATTACCATTCTACTAGATTCCATATATATGTGTCAGTATATTGTACTTGTCCTTCTCTTTTTGACTGACTTCACTTTTTATGAGAGGTTCTAGATCCAGCCACCTCATTAGGGCTGATTCTTCTGCATTTCTTTTTACAGCTGTGTAGTTATTCCATTGTATATATGTAACAGAGCTTTTGTATCCATTCATTCTACACAAAGCCCTTTTAATGCTGCAACATATGATGTCTTAGGTTATCAATAATTCCTTTAAGAAACCACTGGCAATTTTACATAAGTCTTCGGGAAAATAGGTTACAAGTCTTAGGATGTTGCCAACTTTCCAAGACACAATTATTCCCATATCAAGGAAAGCCAACACTCAAATACTTTACCATTTCAACCAGGATGATGCTCACTTGTATACAGCAAGGACAATTTTACAGTTTTGTTCATTGATAATTCCTGGGTCTGTTTTAAGTGCTTGGAAAATATGAAGATCAGTCAGTGATGGATTTTACTACTACCTGTTTTTAAAGTGGGCTCTTCAGTTTCATCTCCTCCAGAAATGAGCCTTAAACCTTCAGTCCTACTTATTTACCCTAATCACATCTGCTTTATGTAGGGGTGTGAATGTGAACTACAATTTCAAAGCAGTTGCAGACACTGTGGGCTTTCTTCCCTCATCCCTGTATGTGCAGAATTCAGGATATATTACCTGAAAACAAGAGCCCAACAAACGCCAATATAACCGCAATAGCATGATCACACCCAAGACAGTAACAGTTCCATAGCATCTGATATCCAGTTCGCAGTTAACTTTCTTCAGTTATCTCCAGTTTTTTTACAGCTGTTTTTTTTTCTTCAAACCAGGATCCAAAACAGTGTTCTGATTGTGCCTTAGGTTATTAGGTTGTTTCCAGTTTCTTTTAACCTAGGAAATTCCCTCAACCTTTTAATTTTTAAAGTATTTTTCTGTTTTTTTTTTTTTAAATTGAAGGATAATAGCTTTATGGAGTTTTGTTGTTCTTGGCCAAATTAATTTTTATTTTTTGATGACACTGACTTTTCGGAGAGACCAGGCCAGTTGTCTAGCAGACGTCCTATGCTCTCTTTGGATTGATTGGTTCCCCATGATGTTATTTATTTCTCTCTCCCCTGAATTTTCTGTAACCAGCAGTTAGGTCTATGCTTTGGCTGGACTCAGATGATGTATTTTTGGTAGGAACAGTTCTTGAGTGATTTGGTACTGTGTCTCATCACTCGGAGGGAACCCGAGACTCCCGTGGAGATGTCTGCTGCCCCCAGACGCGCGCCTCGCCCCGGCCACTGACCGCCACTGTCCTCAGCAGTGAAATGCCAAGTCCCAACCCCTAGACCACCGAGAGCTCCTGTCTGTATCCTTTTTAGCACACCACTTTCAACTCTCAATGATCTCAGATACATCTTAACGGTGTATTAGGCAAACAGAAGGACGTATAATTATGTAGGCCCTGACAGGCTCTAAGGCTCTCTCATTTTCTGCCCTGTCTGTTCTGGTCATGAAACGGGCCCCTGGTGGATGCTATGTCACCAGCATCTTTCCTGTCTTGAATGGTGGCATGAATTGGTGGGATTTCTCCTAGTGCTGTAAAACACTATTTTACTGTTTTCTCAGGAGGGTGGAGCTGTTTCTTTTTCCATTAGCCTTCACTCCCTGGGCCAGGGAACTGCCGTGGTGACTCTGCTCATGGCTGACTTGTTCAGTCCCATGGGGCCTGCTACGGTGCAGCGTCCACTCAAAACCCACACCGCTTATCACTTGCCCACCATATCCCCTGTCTTGAACAGTGTGGGTCACAAGGACTTTCTGATTCTCCGGAAGTATTTGCTGACAGCCAGTGTCCAAAAAGCCCCCAGGAGTCCCTCTCTTTATGTCACAGCAGCCTGAAGCAGCCCCACCCCTTAGGGAGAGGCTTGAAGGAAAGCGCCCAGTGTGCCTGAGGTGTTCTGGCGGGAATCTTCCTCGGCAGTTCACCGTGTCCACGTCTTTCAAGTGGGGCAGATCCTATGACCTGATTTTGGCCTGGGAAACAAGCGAGGTGCTCCACCATGACGACCGGCCCTCAGCTCACCAGACGTGGATCGGCGCGGACCTCTGTGGTCATTCTAAGGTAGCAGCGCCTCTGTGAGAGTCTTGGGGACCCCGCCGTCACTGAACCACTGTCAAGACCTCTGCAGGAGAGACTGCTCTGACGATCCCTCCAGCCCTGCTGCTTAACGTGGTGACCAAGTCCCTCTGGCTTGTGCTAACCACTACCGCTTGGCTTCTGCCACAAACAGATCGCTCCAACTCCAGTGCAATCAAAGCCCCAGTGAAACACTCTGGAATACACTCGTTCCACCCGTCAGTGCTCTGCTCCAGGCGCTGGGCTCTGAGCCTCCTCTAGGCGCGTGGGCCCCTGCGAGCGGTCCTCACGCCGCAGATCCACCTCCACATGTCTAGTTTCTGGATACTGGGTTCCTTCTTTTCCATCACCTTCCTGGAGTCCAGAGTGTCGACAGTCAAGTTCAGTTTCTTCAACCAGTCAAGCAATGAAATCACTCTGTTTCTCAAACCAAATTGATAATTCTGAATGTGTTGACTAAACCCATATAGACAAATTCAATCATATCTGAATCTAGACTCCTGGCTGATCACTCACATAATCCGTTCCCACACACGGATAGTCCTCCCCATATTGCCCAATATATTGTGAGAATATTCTAAATTCTCAGAAATACACATATTTCAATAGTATGGTTCTTACTGTACTAATTTTCCTTACTGTCACATAAAAAATCTGGGTGACTCTGAATTTCACTGTTACAATATGGTAACCTGCAGATCGAATGCTGAGTTTTTTACTACTGTGGACACAGCAACTGTTTCTTTTAGCACAATCACGGAGGATCCCTGGCTGCCCTTTGGCAGTTTTTGAAGTTCTCATGCCTCCATTTTGTTCTACTATTGTTGTTTCATCACTAACTTGCGTCCAACTCTGCAAATCCATGGGCCATAGGCCACCATGCTCCTCTGTCCATTTCTCTAGGTAAGAATACTGGCATGGGTTGCCATTTCCTCCTCCAGATCATTGTGACCCAGGGATTAAACACTGCAGTTGCCCAATGTTTTGTTACCACTGGACAAACTTCACTCCATGAGACCACAGACAGTACTCAGCTCCCAGATTCCTGTCCACTCAGATGCCATTGAGGCTGCTGCCATCTCGTTTTTAAAGTCCCACCATTTTCGTGGCGCTCAAGACTGAAGGACCTGGGCAGCAGCAGCTGGAGAGCCGAGGCCAGTCAAGGGTCCAGGTGGTTTCTGAAGAAGAGGACCTCCCCGCTTTGGTCCCTGAATCGTGAGGTCTGGAGCATTCCCAAAACCAGGCGGCCAATTTGGAGGAACATTCCTCCGAAGTGTATTTGTTTGACAAACATCTTTGCTGTCCTTTTCTTCCCCTTTCTCTTCTTAAAACCTTTTCTGTTATTTCATAGGGTTCCAGAGGAGACAAACTCCTGTCATTGACTGAAAAGTTGACTGCCACTTTCTTAAAAACTTTTAATATTTTGGGAAATTAAAATGTGTAAAGATAAAAACAAAGAAAAAATAAGCATCTATACTTTTATCACACACACCTAGCTACTGTTAATTTCTTGATGCAATTGTCTTCATTCCAGATTTTCTTCTTTCATAATAAATAAAAATTGTAGGGTGGTAGGCAGAGGCAAAATTCATACATGTTCATTGTAAAGTATTAAGACTTAGGAAAGGGCTTCCCTGGTGGTCCAGTGGGAAGGACACTGCCTTGCAGTGCAAGGGGCGCCAGTTCGATCCCTGGCCTGGCAAGATCCCATGTCCCGCGGAGCAGCTGGACTGATGTGTCCAATTATCGAGCCCGAGCTCTGGAGCGCATGTGCCCAGAGCCGGTGCTCTGTCACAACAGAGGCCACCGTGATGGGAGGCCCACACGGGCCAAAGAACAAAGATGGATGAAAATGGACAAATGAAAGACCAATAGAAGTGGCCCGCCTGCTTCCCTCCCTCCCCACCCCACCCCCACCAAAATAAATAAATAAATAAATCTTTTAAAAAAAAAAAGACTTAGGAAAAACATGAAGATTCATTCACTCAATAAACATTTATTGAGCAACCATCAGGCACTGGTACTGTCCCAGATACTGAAGGCACATAAGAGAAGAAAACAGACAAAGAGACCCCAGCTCTCTTAGAACAAACACGATGGAAGAAATCACAAATAAAAAACATAGCAAATTACACAGATGTTAGACGACAGTAAGTCCTACAGAGAAAAATAAAGCAGCGATGGGATACGAGGAGAATCAGGATAAACTGCAATTGTAAATAGAAGACCAGGGAAGGTCTCACTGGAAGGCGAGATCTGAAAATAAACTGAAAGGAGCTGGAAGAGGTAGAGGAAGGGGAAAAAAATCAAGCTGAATCTCACTATCTATAAATAACATAATGAACATTAGGTGAAAGTCATTCCAGGTATCCTTCTATGTATATATAGGTATTTAGATGAATGGTTATAGACAGATGGACAGACAGAGGTGGGAGGAAACAGTACTGTTACAAAATGAATCTACATTATAAAAGATTTTTTATTTTCAATCATCAATAATCTGTCTAGTATTTTTATTTCTGGAAATATGCATACATACATACAAAACACCTGTATCACCCAGCTTTGATTTGTAGTTGCATTACACAGAGAGTCAATTTGGTGAGAAATGGTATTTTCAGCCTTCCAACTCATGCTCAGGGCCCACTTCTATTTATTCAGGTCTTTAGTTTCTTTTTTTTTTTTATAAAAAAAAAAAAAAAAAAAAACCTTTATATTCAGGTTTTGAGTTTCTTGAGTGGTGTTTTGGTGCCTATGCTGAGGTCTTACACATTTCAGATTTCAAGGTATTTGATGTTTTGTGATGTTGTTACAATTGGTATTAATTTCAATTTCCAACAGTGGCTAGAATATAGAAATACAATTACTTTTACTTATTGACCTGTATTCTAAGATTCTAAGCTGGTTACTCTGGCCTTTCCATGTATGGAATCATGTCACCTGAGGATGACGATTGTGTTTCCCCCTTTTTCACCTCTGAACTTTTATTTTTCCTACAACTGGGGAGAATCGCCTGCAGGAAACAGAAAAGGAGAGGGGTGGTGGGCATCTTTCTTCTTCCTGACCTCCGGGGAGTCACATTTTCAATCATTCTCAGTTAAGCGTGATGTGTGTTACTTTGGTTTTATTAAATTAGGAAGGTCTTTATTATTAAAATTTAAAGAGGTCTCTTCAGTTTCTAGTCTATAAAGTTTTGTAAAAATCACACATGGTACTGGTTTTTATTAAATGGTTTTTATGACTTCAAAAACAGAACTTTCCTCCTTTATTTTCGTAAATGTGGTTAAGAATTTTTCACTTTTACAGTCCTTGCTTTGTCCTGCACCATGGAAACAGAAGATCACAGCTGCTGTGACGGTTTTCAAGCTACCAATGAGGGGAGCTAACAGGCAGCAGCAGTAAACGTATTCCTGAGGACCCGCGGGAACCTGCTCCGCACGCCTCGGGCTCTAGCTCCAGGAACCAAAGGTGAAAGTCACCACATCGTCACTTAGGCCAATTACCTATACTTTATGAACACTCTCACAGACAGTCTGGGAAGTAGATAAATACCAGTGTAACTCCCTTAATTTTTTCAAGCCTTTATTAAGTACTTAGCATACAGTGTCAAGCACTATGCTAATGCAAAGGAAAGTAGGCTTTTAGCTGTTGGTTCAGAAAACATCTATCCCAAATCATCATGGTCAAGGTTCAGGCAGACAGAGCCTCAACATTCAGCTTCCTTTTGAATTCTGGATTTCAACTACTACACAGTTATAATAATATAGATCTCCTAGTGACAGGATTAATAGCAATATTGTATGATTCTGAGGTGGCTAAGGTAGAATTTTCATGAATATGTGCTCAATGAATAATTTTCAATGATTTCTCTGTATCTAATCAATTTAGATAATATTTTCTCCTATACAGAAGATTCCCCCAAAAAAGAAGCATACACAGAATGTAGCCAATAGTAGATGATATCAATTTACTTCATGTAAGAACAGCGTATTTCAGGCCTGTGATTTCCATTTAACATCAACAAAAACAATCTGTACAGAAAACCCAAAGGCAACCATATAGCATAATATGTAAAATGTGCAAATAGACTTTAATATGCAAGTTATTCTATAGTATTCGCAAGGCAGAACTTTATAGTAAATTAGGGAAAGCTACCTCATTCTAGCTGACTTAATCCTTTGCATGAAGAGCTGATGCAAATGTACAAGGCACAACTTAGTGTTGATGCTAAGGGTATAACAACCCCCCTTAGATTATTTAACTGAAGACATTAAGGTAACATAATATCATGTCTGCATCTTATTATTTAAGGAGGCAGCAGCCCATTTCTAAAGCTTCATGAAACATTACACTGATAACATATGCGTGGTCAGGACAAGCTGCTCCCTGAAAGTAAAAGGTCAAAGACAAGACTCTAGCTATGTTATATTTTAAAAATTTATATATATATATATATATATATACACACACACACACACCCGCATCACACACAAGAAACGTCATAATCCAAAGGGAGGCTGTCCATTCCTTTAAGTACAAGTTCCCATACAGTATTCATGACAGAATTATTTAAAAAGTACATATTTATTCTCCACCTGTTTTGGCCAATCTTGCTACAAGAAGACAATGAAAGACAGAATTTTCTTCTTCAAAATAAAGATGATGCCTAATTTAAAGTCTTTCTTTTGAGATTGCACAGTGAAAGGTATTATTCAGTTAAATATAAAAAAGCTTGTGGCTTCTATAGAAATTATTTAAATCTACATGGAAAAAGAAGTCAACCTATCAAAAATCAGTTAAGACCCACGGTTACAACACAATTCAGAATCTTTCAGGCCTGATCACAGTGCTCTTTGCTGTTTACTGCCCGTCCCTGAGAGTAAATCATTTTTTAATTTATTTAGTAAGTACATTTTACATTGACAAGAATGATGCTTAAAATTTTTTTAATTTCAAAATCTGAAATAAGTCCCATTTCATTTTAGTTTGGAAAAAAAAAATAAGGCTCTTTGCAAAGACCAGTATTCCTAATAATGTGTTTGTATTTCAATTTTAATTTTCTTTTTACTGGGTAATTTCTCTTTTTCTGCCATTTATATATCACTCATTTTATTTCTCTGCCCCCTGTTTTTGTATATCACTCATTTTCTTAGAGTTCATTATTTTATAATTTTGTTAACAGGAGGATTTAATTGGTAATGCCAGCAAAACTACACATAAAACTTGAAGGAACACTGAAGTGAGATCTCCATTTCCCTGTGGTAAAAGAGTTTTAATGGAGATAATCTGACTGTAATCCAGGAAAGGCAAAAATATCTATGAGAGAACATACGTGGTAAACGTCTTCCTTGTCTCCGGTCTAGCCTTCTTGGCCAAAATCTTCTGTAAACTTCTTTAATTTCAGTAAGTCGTGTTCGTTGACTGTGGGCTTTGTGCTAGACAGAGACCGTAACATATCCGACTGTCGGGCAAAAGAAGGGCAGAGGATTAGTTGATTTAATTGAATAAAAAACATTTCTTTATCAGCATTATTACTACTTTCACCTAAGGTTAAACCTGAAAATCTGCACTGTGTCACAGACCCCTGGCGATGAACTCCCTGTTCTCCTAAAGGGCAGCTCTGACCGCGATACGCCTTCGCTTGATGGACGGCCAGCTGCTCGCCCTGTGCCTCCTTCAGAGGCTCCTCGGCAGCCTCGGGCAGCGCAGTCCTCTTAGCCCGGGGACCAGGCCTCAGAACCACGGCCCCAGATTACTCTTCCGGCTGTACGGTTCATTTCCTAAGAGCAGCTAAGTGCAACTCGACTTCAAAGTTAGCTATTAATTACAATTGTAATCAAAATGGGAAGAAGATACATGAATATCACGAATTCAATAAAAAAATTAACTTTCAGGCCATGCCTCCTGTAAAAGAATACGGAAAAATGGTCAAAGGAATGAAAACTTTATAAAGTTTAAAAGACTTTAAAGGGCTGCAACAAAAAAGGACTTCTAGATAATTTCTCAGATAAGCAGTTGTTAATTTACACATAAATACAGCTATTATGTTTACAGATATATTATATACATACATATACAAGCTTATACACACATATATACATATATATCTATATAACTAGGTCTACACATCATCTGAAAGTTACTGTTAATTTTGACATATAGATTTGAAAAATCTGTAACTAAAGCTGAAGACTTTAAAATTGAATGTTCATATCAGCTATACCTCAATACAAAATACAAAGTTAAAAGTTCGGGGAAAAAAATTGAATGCTCATAATAAATGTATCTTTTCTTTCTTTTTTGGAGGCATGGAGTGTGGGATTTTTGTTCCCTCCCCAGGGATCAAACCTGTGCCCCCTGCAAAAGTCTTATGGATTATTTCATTTCCTCAATAGAAACTATAGAAATGTAATATTTTATGAATCTTTTAATTCCTCCAACATAAACTACAGAAATATAACTTTTCATAATAAAAATTTTGTTTTTAGAACTTTAAAAAAAGCACTACATTATTTAAACTTTCTATGAAGCCTTGAGAAATAAAACAGAAAAGACTATTATGAATAGTATGACTCACACATTAGGGTTTCTGGGTGTTGCTCTAAATCAAGATTCAAAGAAAAAAACTCACAATCCTAAGGTTAAACCTGAAAATCTGCACTGTGTCACAGACCCCTGGCGATGAACTCCCTGTTCTCCTAAAGGGCAGCTCTGACCGCGATCGCCCGCTTGATGGACGGCCAGCTGCTGCGCCGTGCCTCCTTCAGAGGCTCCTCGGCAGCCTCGGGCAGCGCAGTCCTCTTAGCCCGGGGACCAGGCCTCAGAACCACGGCCCCAGATTACTCTTCCGGCTGTACGGTTCATTTCCTAAGAGCAGCTAAGTGCAACTCGACTTCAAAGTTAGCTATTAATTACAATTGTAATCAAAATGGGAAGAAGATACATGAATATCACGAATTCAATAAAAAAATTAACTTTCAGGCCATGCCTCCTGTAAAAGAATACGGAAAAATGGTCAAAGGAATGAAAACTTTATAAAGTTTAAAAGACTTTAAAGGGCTGCAACAAAAAAGGACTTCTAGATAATTTCTCAGATAAGCAGTTGTTAATTTACACATAAATACAGCTATTATGTTTACAGATATATTATATACATACATATACAAGCTTATACACACATATATACATATATATCTATATAACTAGGTCTACACATCATCTGAAAGTTACTGTTAATTTTGACATATAGATTTGAAAAATCTGTAACTAAAGCTGAAGACTTTAAAATTGAATGTTCATATCAGCTATACCTCAATACAAAATACAAAGTTAAAAGTTCGGGGAAAAAAATTGAATGCTCATAATAAATGTATCTTTTCTTTCTTTTTTGGAGGCATGGAGTGTGGGATTTTTGTTCCCTCCCCAGGGATCAAACCTGTGCCCCCTGCAAAAGTCTTATGGATTATTTCATTTCCTCAATAGAAACTATAGAAATGTAATATTTTATGAATCTTTTAATTCCTCCAACATAAACTACAGAAATATAACTTTTCATAATAAAAATTTTGTTTTTAGAACTTTAAAAAAAGCACTACATTATTTAAACTTTCTATGAAGCCTTGAGAAATAAAACAGAAAAGACTATTATGAATAGTATGACTCACACATTAGGGTTTCTGGGTGTTGCTCTAAATCGAAGATTCAAAGAAAAAAAAAACTCACAATCCTACATAAGAAAATCAGAAACCTGTGTTTTAAAAAATAGCTTATTCACTTATAATTAAAACTTTCTTGAAGCTCAACATTTTAAAGACAATCAGTTTTGATAGTTTATATTTAATCAACCTCTACAATTTTTTCTTTTAAACTCCACAATTTTTAAAGTATTACTATTAACTAAACAAGCCTGACCACATTAACTTTTTTTTTTTTAATTTTGGCCTCTTTGTTTTTTTTTTTTTTTTTAATTTGGCTGCGCCAGGTCTTAGTTGCAGCACGTGGGATCTAGTTCCCTGACTGGGGATCGAACCCAGGTCCTCTGCATTGGGAGCTTGGCATCTTGGCCTCTGGACCACCAGGGAATCCCTCTTTTATTGTTTATTTATTTATTTATTTTCATCTATCTATATTCTTTGGCCTGTGTGGGCCTCCCATCGCAGTAGCCGCTCTCACTGCCGAGCACCGACTCTGGGCACATGCGCTCCAGAGCACTGGCTCGTAGTTGGACACATCGGTCCAGCCACTCCGCGGCACATGGGATCTTCCCAGGCCAGGGATCGAACTGGCGTCCCTTGCACTGCAAGGCAGACTCCTTACGTAACCACTGGACCACCAAGGAGGCCCCATACCTAACACTTTTAACCTAAATTATATAAAAATTTTATCTAACAAATGATAAAGTGCACTATAATGTTACCATGGAAACAACTGGCTCCAGAAGTTTGTCCCCGGGGACATCCATCCAGGTCATTTCCTTGGCACCAGGGTCGCCTGGAGAGCAGGGCGTCAGCAGGTCATCCACTAGAATGTTAGGATCAGCTCGGGAAGGCCCGCGAACCTGGAGTCAACAGTCAGCTGAGATGTTTACTGGAGCCAGTCAGATACACATTAAGATTTAGACCACCCATTATCAGGAAATCTGAAAATGTACTACTGTTACATGTTTTGTTAAAATGCTTAGCTCTGAAAATAAACAGAAGGATATACAACAAAAAGTGCAATTATCTCTGGGTGATGGATCAGATTCTTCTTGAACTTTTTTGATGATTTTCTATATTTGAAATTTCCTACAACAGATTACTTGGTCATAGAAACTAAGTTAAAAATGAAGAAACACTACCCTGTGGCTAAAAATATCTTTCTCCTTTTCTAATTGTTATTAAGGGATAATAATCCTAGAGACCAGAAATAGTCCTGCAAAGCACACTGCTATATTTAAAACAGATACCCAACAAAGTCCTACTGTAAACACAGGGCACTTGGCTCAGTGTTCTGTTAATAACTGAAATGGGAAAAGAATTTGAAAAAGAATAGATATAGGTATATGTACAACTGAATTACTTCGCTATGTATCTGGAACTAACACAACACTGTTAAGCAACTATAGCTCAATATATTAATAAAATAAAAAATCTAAAAAAAAGACCTACTTAAAAAGTCCTTTAAGTTACTCTATTTTCCATAGCTAAGAAATCTGTGTGATCTTTGAAAGGTTTATTATTGTGAAATTACTGTCTTTCCAAGAAAACTCCTTTAAGTAGAAGTACAAAACTAAATGCCGAGTCTAATTTCAGTGCGATCTTATGATTCATAATTGATTTAAAGAAGCTCTCCTAACATCCAGAAAAAGAATCTCTGTGTGACAGAGTCACGTATAATATTCAGATGGCAACACACTTGTATCAAATCGGGGGCTACTTAACATACTTAATACTTGTTTTATGATCATCCATCTTACACACTTAGAATTAGGGCAGGGGTAGAGAGAAACATTTTCACTGTACTTGTTATGTGTACTTTATTGTCTGTCTTTTCTCATAAACATCCCTGCGGTAGGCATTTTTGTGTTTTTTGACTGCTGTATTTTGTGACTTACCTCTGGACCAAGATGAGGGCTTAAACGTTTAATAAATCAAATCATACGCAAGCTTCTCTCACTAACTGAAAAGTGGAGAAGATGGAGCCACAGAGAGAGCTACTGCCGCTGGTGATACCAAAGGCCTGACGTCAGGAGAGCTGGCTGCCTCCCCTGTCCTCCTCTGACAAGGGCCTGGCTTTAGGGTCATCTAGCTGCCCCAGCAGTAATAGAGAGCCGACTGGAAAGTTCTGAGCAGGGAAGGACTGAGTTCTTTCTACATGGCAAAGAGAATTCAGGAAGAAAGACAATGGCTGTGGCACGAACTTGATCCCTGAGCTAACCTGTTTCTCTGAGTAATGAAATGGCTAAAGAGACAAGACCTATTTACTGGATTATTCAGGTACCATGACAGCTGTTTTATGAATCGTCCTCATTTCACTCTCGTAAGAGCATTTCAAAGCAGTGTTACCATTTAACTTAAGAGGTGATTAAAAAAAGAGAGAGACTTAAAAAGGTTTGGCCAAGGAGATAAACAAGTAAATTGTGGAGTCGGGCTTCAAATTCAGGTTGTAATTCAAGCTACTCATTTGATGAAAAACTATTTTACTGTAGTATACAACAGACACGTATATGTTTATCAGAGCTGTGACACGTTAGAACGTCATATACGGATGGATGAAGTTCTGCTGAGAGTGTTTCAGGATTTTCACATCTATATTCATGAGCGTATTGGCAACTGTTGTTGTCAGCAAGAGAGTCGGTCTAAATTACCCAGGCTACAGTTACTTAAAAGGAATATCCCAAGATTGCACAAAACTCCCTTTCAAACCATACATGCTTAAGTCACGCATGCAGACCAAGCATGCATGGTAGGAGCTGGAGAGAAAAGTGGTTGAGACTACCAAAGCATACCTCACCTAGGGAAAAAAATCACACCTCCACTCCTCTTTAGTTGTATCTTGGCAAACTATGATAAACACGCAACGCCCTGTTCCAGCAGGGTGGCACATGGGTCTCGGAGGAACCATCGGCGGACAGCCGCCCGCAGCACGATTGGGCCTTTTATTTGTTATGTGTACTTTATTGTCTGTCTTTTCTCATAAACATCCCTGCGGTAGGCATTTTTGTGTTTTTTGACTGCTGTATTTTGTGACTTACCTCTGGACCAAGATGAGGGCTTAAACGTTTAATAAATCAAATCATACGCAAGCTTCTCTCACTAACTGAAAAGTGGAGAAGATGGAGCCACAGAGAGAGCTACTGCCGCTGGTGATACCAAAGGCCTGACGTCAGGAGAGCTGGCTGCCTCCCCTGTCCTCCTCTGACAAGGGCCTGGCTTTAGGGTCATCTAGCTGCCCCAGCAGTAATAGAGAGCCGACTGGAAAGTTCTGAGCAGGGAAGGACTGAGTTCTTTCTACATGGCAAAGAGAATTCAGGAAGAAAGACAATGGCTGTGGCACGAACTTGATCCCTGAGCTAACCTGTTTCTCTGAGTAATGAAATGGCTAAAGAGACAAGACCTATTTACTGGATTATTCAGGTACCATGACAGCTGTTTTATGAATCGTCCTCATTTCACTCTCGTAAGAGCATTTCAAAGCAGTGTTACCATTTAACTTAAGAGGTGATTAAAAAAAGAGAGAGACTTAAAAAGGTTTGGCCAAGGAGATAAACAAGTAAATTGTGGAGTCGGGCTTCAAATTCAGGTTGTAATTCAAGCTACTCATTTGATGAAAAACTATTTTACTGTAGTATACAACAGACACGTATATGTTTATCAGAGCTGTGACACGTTAGAACGTCATATACGGATGGATGAAGTTCTGCTGAGAGTGTTTCAGGATTTTCACATCTATATTCATGAGCGTATTGGCAACTGTTGTTGTCAGCAAGAGAGTCGGTCTAAATTACCCAGGCTACAGTTACTTAAAAGGAATATCCCAAGATTGCACAAAACTCCCTTTCAAACCATACATGCTTAAGTCACGCATGCAGACCAAGCATGCATGGTAGGAGCTGGAGAGAAAAGTGGTTGAGACTACCAAAGCATACCTCACCTAGGGAAAAAAATCACACCTCCACTCCTCTTTAGTTGTATCTTGGCAAACTATGATAAAACCACGCAACGCCCTGTTCCAGCAGGGTGGCACATGGGTCTCGGAGGAACCATCGGCGGACAGCCGCCCGCAGCACGTGGAGAGCTTCCGGAAGGACACGGGAGCACAGCGCCGGGCACGTGTACAACTAGCTATCCTTATTTTCACTTCCTTAAGGAGGTGTAAACGTGCCAAATTCTGTACAAGGATACTCTAGCTACATTACGGACAACCAGAGATTCAGGTTTTTCTCTTTACATCAAAATAACAAATGCTTCAAAGCGCTGCATACAGAGTCTTGTTTTAAAACATTTTGGGAGAATTGACTTTCAATGGAATGGACACATTTCTGTTATGTAAATTAACCTTTTGTTTTAATAATTATTTTTATTTTACTTTTACAGAATTTTGTTGTTTACAGATATGTATAATCCCAGATTAGTCATATGCATATCCCTGGTAAATTAACTTTTATTTATTATACAAAATTGAAGTCTTCCTAAGGTCTTCAAAGACAAGTCAATGGTGGTCTCAAAGCTTGATTCTAAAAATACACGAAAAGACAAACATTCCTTACCTTTTTGAAGTGAGTGGCCGACTGTACTTTCCTAACGGGTTGCATGAGTGCGTCACGCACAATGATACTTATGTCTGCCCCTGAGTAACCCTCGGTTTTCTTCCCAAGGTCCCGGAAGTCTGCTTCTGTTAGACTGTTCTGAGTGGTTCCCAAGTGCAGCTTAAACATTGCTGCGCGGGCGTGGGCCTCAGGCAAAGGAATGTAAATTCGTTTTTCAAATCTGAAAATGAAAGAAAAATTACATCAAGCATATGGCCATACAATAGTATTTAACTTCTACTAAAAATTACTTTTCTGAGCTTCCCTGGTGGTCCAGCGGGTAGAAAGTCCGCCTTGCAGTGCAAGGGGAACCGGTTCAATCCCTGGCCCGGGAAGATCCCATGTGCCGCGGAACAGCTGAACCGGTGTGTCCAGTTAGGAGCCAGCGCTCTGGGGCGCATGTGCCCAGAGCCGGTGCTCTGCAACGAGAGAGGCCACTGCAATGGGAGGCCCACACAGGCCAAAGAATAAAGATGGATGAAAATAAATATAAAAATAAAAGACATGATGGGGAGAAAAGAAAAAAGTTTAAAAACTAGGAAAAGGTTAAGCGGGGAGGTGAAGATGCCCACGCTGTCCTTTTCATGAGGTTAGTCTGAGAGCTTCCGGAGGACACGGGAGCACAGCGCACGTGTACAACTTCCTAAAAGGAGGTGTAAACGCCAAATTCTGTACAAGGATACTCTAGCTACATTACGGACAACCAGAGATTCAGGTTTTTCTCTTTACATCAAAATAACAAATGCTTCAAAGCGCTGCATACAGAGTCTTGTTTTAAAACATTTTGGGAGAATTGACTTTCAATGGAATGGATACATTTCTGTTATGAAAATTTAAACCCTTTTTGTTTTAATAATTATTTTTATTTTACTTTTACAGAATTTTGTTGTTTACAGATATGTATAATCCCAGATTAGTCATATGCATATCCCTGGTAAATTAACTTTTATTTATTATACAAAATTGAAGTCTTCCTAAGGTCTTCAAAGACAAGTCAATGGTGGTCTCAAAGCTTGATTCTAAAAATACACGAAAAGACAAACATTCCTTACCTTTTTGAAGTGAGTGGCCGACTGTACTTTCCTAACGGGTTGCATGAGTGCGTCACGCACAATGATACTTATGTCTGCCCCTGAGTAACCCTCGGTTTTCTTCCCAAGGTCCCGGAAGTCTGCTTCTGTTAGACTGTTCTGAGTGGTTCCCAAGTGCAGCTTAAACATTGCTGCGCGGGCGTGGGCCTCAGGCAAAGGAATGTAAATTCGTTTTTCAAATCTGAAAATGAAAGAAAAATTACATCAAGCATATGGCCATACAATAGTATTTAACTTCTACTAAAAATTACTTTTCTGAGCTTCCCTGGTGGTCCAGCGGGTAGAAAGTCCGCCTTGCAGTGCAAGGGGAACCGGTTCAATCCCTGGCCCGGGAAGATCCCATGTGCCGCGGAACAGCTGAACCGGTGTGTCCAGTTAGGAGCCAGCGCTCTGGGGCGCATGTGCCCAGAGCCGGTGCTCTGCAACGAGAGAGGCCACTGCAATGGGAGGCCCACACAGGCCAAAGAATAAAGATGGATGAAAATAAATATAAAAATAAAAGACATGATGGGGAGAAAAGAAAAAAGTTTAAAAACTAGGAAAAGGTTGAGCAGGGAGGTGAAGATGACCACACTGTCCTTTTCATGAGGTTAGTCTGACAGCAGGCTCCAGTGGACCATGGACAGAGGAAGGGACAGGCAAAAAAAAAAGAACTACTTTTGTAAGAATAAATAAGGGAAAAAAAAAAAAAAACTAAAAAAGAAAAAAAAGAATAAATAAGATAGGCTCATTTATATAAAGCTACAGCTGAATAAGTTAAGTGGGCCCATATCCATCTAAATTAAACATATCTGCTTAGGCTAATAAAGGGAAAAGACCCAGAACACATTAACAACAAACAAATGTCTGCCTCTCTTGTCCAAGTCAGGGGTCAACAGAGTTCAAGCACACTGAAAACCTTCTCAAGTCATGAGAATACTTCCCCTCTAGACAGAAATGAAATCAATATTCCCTGACTGTATTGTAATTAGAAATAAGGTATTTCCTGTATCATACCTTCGCCTAATGGCAGAATCCAGAACCCAGGGTATATTTGTAGCTCCCAGAACCAAAATTCCATCATTGTCTACACCAACCCCTGCAGCAAAATAATTTAATATAATTTGTCATTCACTGTTTTTTAAACCTCATCCGTACATTCTCTCCTGAATGTGGTATATTTACATTAAAAATACCTCTTGAGTCTCTCTCTGAAAAAACTGTATGCAACCATATTTTCCATTATGAATATGATGTAAATATTCCCAACAACAGACTCTCCTAAACTGTGGTAAAATAATATTCTTGTCAAAATCCTTCTTCAAAATTTAAGTTTGAAGTCTACATGCTTCTGCTATTGATATCATTTTTGGTATGTTAGAAGTGAATATATAAATAAGCCTCTTCACCACTTATACCAAAGAGATTACAACTGGGTAGAAATTATGTATGCATGTGGATCACAATGAGAAATGGCGTAATGAGACATCTGGCCTATTAAACAGAGAAATTCTGCTTGAATTTGTTTACATTACTGTTCCATAACAATAGCTATCCCATAAGGAAAAACTACTAGAACGGAAATCAGCAACACAACCTTGCATCTGAACTAGGAATTCTGTCTTAATTCTTCGTGCAGCTTCACTTTCATTTTCACTTCTTGAACCACACAGAGAATCGATCTCATCAATGAAGATAATGGAAGGCTTGTTCTCTCTGGCAAGCTGGAACAGGTTCTTAACTAGCCTAAACACAGATAAAAAGGTTTAATTTTTTTAAAAAAACCGCCAATGGCACATGACAGTGAAAAAATTAAAACAATATATCAGTATAATAGGACCTCTCATAGATTAAAAGGCCTTCTTACATTTTTATCTAGAACGGAAGATGAGCCCATCTGGAGAGTGCATTTTACAATTGACTAAACCATACTGCTCAGTCGCTGCTGCTCCTGGCGGCCCCATGGACAGCAGCCCGGCCAGCGCCTCTGTCCACGAGGCATTTCAGGCACGATCACTGGAGTGGGCGCTCACTTCCTTCTCCATGCATGTGTTCATATGTGCTAAACCACACCCGTGCCAGACGTGCTACTTTTTCCCTGTGGAATACATGCTAAAACTAGGGACTCTGACAGAGAAACGAATACCACCTGTATTACAGCACTTTTCTGAGCGCCTATTCATAATGTAAAAAACCTATTACTTTATAGACTGATACAATGACTACTAGGCAAAGGAAAAAGGCAATCCAGTTACTACTTACTTTTCACTTTCGCCTAGCCACTTAGACACCAGGTCAGAGGAAGATATTGAGAAGAATGTTGAGTTGTTTGCTTCTGTGGCTACAGCTTTGGCTAAATAGGATTTTCCTGTTCCAGGTGGCCCAAATAACAGGATTCCCCTCCAGGGTGTTCTCTTGCCTAAAATAACAAATATAAAAAATAACATGAGACTTTCAAGACTGTTAACTTCATCATCCCCAGTGAAGCACAGCCTGTAGGGTTTCCACTCTAAAGCTGGCAGGAGAACGAAACAAAGTTTAATTAAGTCAATTTAAGGTAAGTACGTCTTAAATGTACTTTATTTCGTTTTTTCTAGAGACCACTTTCATCCTTCTCACAGGAAGTTCCTCTGTTTGCTCATTTACTCGACCACTATAGACTGAAACCACACTGGGCAGACAGAGAACTGTGACTACAAGGCTGGCTGCCCTCCATGGCCTTCCAGTCCATCAAACAGAAAGGACTTCACTGCTCAACATCAGAATGCCGTGGGAGAAACTACATACACACACGGGAGGGGCAGCTGGAAGCACCGCCTTTTAAACGCTCATGCCGTCTGGAGGGCGAAACTGACACTGTCTGCATGACTCGCAAAGCAGCTCCTCTCAATTCCTGATCCCACGGGAAGCACAGGTTCCAATGACTAGCGAGCGATAAGAGGACTCTACCTTCAATCCTAGGTTTGCCAGAATATAGTAACAAGCGAACAAATCAATTCTTTGTGCCTCAGTTCCACTAATGAGAAATCACAATGCTGTCTTAAATAAACCAGTCTGGGTTAGAAATGGCCATAAAATATCAGATACACTTTAAAAAAACAAAAGAAAACTACTAGGTGTAAGCTGTGGGTGGACACATGATATCCTTAAAACAATGATTTGTGATGGCTGATGGCCAAACTAAACCCTGTGCTCATTTGTATGAAAGCCTCAACTTTCACTTGAATTCTATTTGTCTGTTTTAAATGTCTGCAATTATAAATCAGCGTCCCCTTAAGTGTGGTACACATACCACCAGTTGCAGATGAAACGCTTTTGGATGGTACACAAATATTTTTCATTTAACTAATTTTTAAAATGCATTCTAGGGGCTTCCCTGGTGGTCCAGTGGGTAAGGACACTGCCTTGCAGTGCAGGTGACGCCGGTTCGATCCCTGGCCTGGTAAGATCCCACGTGCCGCGGAGCGGCCGGACCAATGTGTCCAACTACCGAGCCAGAGCTCTGGGGTGCATGTGCCCAGAGCCGGTGCTCTGCGACAACAGAGGATACCATGATGGGAGGCCCACACAGGCCAAAGAACAAGGATGGATGAAAATAAATACATGAATGACCAATAGAAGAGGCCAAAAAAAAAAAGGCATAAAATGCATTCTATAAAAAACACTACTTTTTTCCAACTACAGAGACAAAAAGATGTTCTTTATTACTCCTAAAAAACCGTTTGGCCATGTGGCACAGCGTGTGGGATCTTAGCTCCCACCCATATAGACTGAAACCACACTGGGCAGACAGAGAACTGTGACTACAAGGCTGGCTGCCCTCCATGGCCTTCCAGTCCATCAAACAGAAAGGACTTCACTGCTCAACATCAGAATGCCGTGGGAGAAACTACATACACACACGGGAGGGGCAGCTGGAAGCACCGCCTTTTAAACGCTCATGCCGTCTGGAGGGCGAAACTGACACTGTCTGCATGACTCGCAGCTCCTCTCAATTCCTGATCCCACGGAAGCACAGGTTCCAATGACTAGCGAGCGATAAGAGGACTCTACCTTCAATCCTAGGTTTGCCAGAATATAGTAACAAGCGAACAAATCAATTCTTTGTGCCTCAGTTCCACTAATGAGAAATCACAATGCTGTCTTAAATAAACCAGTCTGGGTTAGAAATGGCCATAAAATATCAGATACACTTTAAAAAAACAAAAGAAAACTACTAGGTGTAAGCTGTGGGTGGACACATGATATCCTTAAAACAATGATTTGTGATGGCTGATGGCCAAACTAAACCCTGTGCTCATTTGTATGAAAGCCTCAACTTTCACTTGAATTCTATTTGTCTGTTTTAAATGTCTGCAATTATAAATCAGCGTCCCCTTAAGTGTGGTACACATACCACCAGTTGCAGATGAAACGCTTTTGGATGGTACACAAATATTTTTCATTTAACTAATTTTTAAAATGCATTCTAGGGGCTTCCCTGGTGGTCCAGTGGGTAAGGACACTGCCTTGCAGTGCAGGTGACGCCGGTTCGATCCCTGGCCTGGTAAGATCCCACGTGCCGCGGAGCGGCCGGACCAATGTGTCCAACTACCGAGCCAGAGCTCTGGGGTGCATGTGCCCAGAGCCGGTGCTCTGCGACAACAGAGGATACCATGATGGGAGGCCCACACAGGCCAAAGAACAAGGATGGATGAAAATAAATACATGAATGACCAATAGAAGAGGCCAAAAAAAAAAAGGCATAAAATGCATTCTATAAAAAACACTACTTTTTTCCAACTACAGAGACAAAAAGATGTTCTTTATTACTCCTAAAAAACCGTTTGGCCATGTGGCACAGCGTGTGGGATCTTAGCTCCCCACCCAGTGCTCAAAGCTGTGCCCTCTGCAGTGGAAGTGTGACGCCTCAGCTGCTGGACTTTCGGGGAAGGCCCCACAAAGAAGTTTTTCACAATAAAATTATATGGGCAAAATAATGCATGGTGTGAGAAGTCAAAAGTGATTACCTCACTAGAGAAAGAGGCAGAGAGGGATTTCTAAGTTACTCACGGTATTTTGTTATCTGGGTAAAAAAGTAAAGAATCACCCACAAACTCACCTCTTAGACATTCATGAACATTACGTCAATCTGTCTGTACCTATTTCTCAGCACACACTTTTTTTTTTTTTTTTTAAACACCAAGAACATTTTTATTGGGGTACAGCCAAGTAACAATACTGGGATAGTTTCTGGAGACCCGTGTCTACTGTGATGCCGACAGCTCGCTATGTTCTAATGAGCGCACGGTGCTCTGCTGTATGTCTGTGCTTTACCCTCTGCCTACTGGGTCACATCTAGGCTGTTCTGCACTATATATATTACAAATACGTCTGTGCATCTGAGGTAAGTATCTGTGGAAGGGTTGCCTTACAACAGGATTTAAAGTAACAACCCATGATACCCAGACAAGAATTCACAATACTTTACCTTCGTCATCAGTGCATGTTTTAAACATTATCAAAAAAATTATTTAGACATCATCTCACCCGTAAAGAGATGAGGAAATTTGATAGGCAATATCACGGCCTCTTTCAGAGCTTCTTTGGCTCCTTCCAGACCAGCAACGTCGCTCCATTTCACATTGGGTCGCTCTATCACAATGGCACCTACAGAAAATTCAGTCATCTTTCAATCAAATTCCATCAAATTCAGACAACAACATGACATAATGATGTCAAAGAAATGTCTTATAAACTTGTCTGGGGAAGTTTTATATGTTAGCAACCCTTATGGAAGGGGGGGACAAGGAGATGGCTTTACAGAGCAGCGAGGGGGAGTCAGGACCTGGGGCGGGGAGCTGGATAACCGAGCGTAAAGCCATTTACCCGTTACAGCTCCATTTCTCCATTGCGAAACAGAAACACTGCCACCTGGCCAGACTCCTTAAGACAGGTGAGGTAAAGATGGACTCCTAACAAACATTACAGTGCCAGGAAAGCACCACTCGGTCAAGTATTGGTAACATTTGACTACAAAAACTGGTGACCTAATGCTCCCCTTTACCACAGAAAGAATACACTTAACCACTTTACCTGAGGATAGGCAGGCCGAGAGAGACGGATGGACAGACAGAGGGGAGAAGGGGAGGGTGACAGGAAGGGGATGGTGGAGAGGAGGAGGGGCACTCCCCAGACCTGCAGTACCTCCCGAGGCTGGCCACAGCTTCTGTTTGACTTCTAAACAGACCTATTTACATTTCTGTGCTTTAACGAAGTTCTTAAATGATATATGTAAACAATACATGATATATTCAAAAGTCATAGCAAACTGCTGCAGTAAGAACAGGTAAAAATCAGTAACAGTTCACAAAAGATTTCTTTTAATATGGCTTACTGCAGATTGTTCTAGGTAACTAGGTAGCTTTCCCAATTTTCTAGTCTATAGAAACTGCTCAACTACAAACCACGAAGCAGCCCGTCCTGAAACAGTGTGTACCTGCTTCACCACTCACACCATCTACTGATCACCTAAGGCATCCGTTTTCTGGGTATTTCTGCTTGCTCTGAAAGATCATCTGTTATTTTAAGAATGCTTATACTGGGAACTTCCTAAATTCTGAAAATATTTAGCTATACATTAAAATTAATAAAACTATAAACTTGTTACATTCTAGAAGTTCTGACTAAGTATAAATTAAGGGAAAAAGCCAATTCACTTTTTCTTTTCTATGATCCATTCAGATTAGTCAACCTACGTGAGAAAAACATTACATCATCTAACAGGCTTCTGTGTGAGTTAAACAAAAGTAGATCTATACTAAGTTTATAATGTCAAAGAAATGTCTTATAAACTTGTCTGGGGAAGTTTTATATGTTAGCAACCCTTATGGAAGGGGGACAAGGAGATGGCTTTACAGAGCAGCGAGGGGAGTCAGGACCTGGGCGGGAGCTGGATAACCGAGCGTAAAGCCATTTACCCGTTACAGCTCCATTTCTCCATTGCGAAACAGAAACACTGCCACCTGGCCAGACTCCTTAAGACAGGTGAGGTAAAGATGGACTCCTAACAAACATTACAGTGCCAGGAAAGCACCACTCGGTCAAGTATTGGTAACATTTGACTACAAAAACTGGTGACCTAATGCTCCCCTTTACCACAGAAAGAATACACTTAACCACTTTACCTGAGGATAGGCAGGCCGAGAGAGACGGATGGACAGACAGAGGGGAGAAGGGGAGGGTGACAGGAAGGGGATGGTGGAGAGGAGGAGGGGCACTCCCCAGACCTGCAGTACCTCCCGAGGCTGGCCACAGCTTCTGTTTGACTTCTAAACAGACCTATTTACATTTCTGTGCTTTAACGAAGTTCTTAAATGATATATGTAAACAATACATGATATATTCAAAAGTCATAGCAAACTGCTGCAGTAAGAACAGGTAAAAATCAGTAACAGTTCACAAAAGATTTCTTTTAATATGGCTTACTGCAGATTGTTCTAGGTAACTAGGTAGCTTTCCCAATTTTCTAGTCTATAGAAACTGCTCAACTACAAACCACGAAGCAGCCCGTCCTGAAACAGTGTGTACCTGCTTCACCACTCACACCATCTACTGATCACCTAAGGCATCCGTTTTCTGGGTATTTCTGCTTGCTCTGAAAGATCATCTGTTATTTTAAGAATGCTTATACTCGGCAACTTCCCTAAATTCTGAAAATATTTAGCTATACATTAAAATTAATAAAACTATAAACTTGTTACATTCTAGAAGTTCTGACTAAGTATAAATTAAGGGAAAAAGCCAATTCACTTTTTCTTTTCTATGATCCATTCAGATTAGTCAACCTACGTGAGAAAAACATTACATCATCTAACAGGCTTCTGTGTGAGTTAAACAAAAGTAGATCTATACATAAGCACTATCTCATCAACCAAAATTTTTTGTTATGAATTTTCTAAGTATGTCATAATTTATCTCCACATATAATGAATACTTTTCTCCTTCAAGTGTAAACTAGGCGACTTTGGAATGTTCAGTGATAAAAGACCATTTAAATAAAAGTAATATTAACTGCTACACACTGATTAGTGAATTTTAAAATTAAAAGGGAAGGACTATTAGAAAATAAAAAGCCAAACAATTTGACTGTTCCCAATCAAATCAATTTATCCAGTCTCCGATATTATTATATTATACTAATATGTTGTGTGTGTGCTCAGTTGCTTACACTGATAGGAAATGTTAAAAAAAAATCCTTATTAAAAACTGGGTTGTATCGTTTTCAAAATTAAATATACAATCCAATTTTTTCCTTCAGTACGGTAGAGCCAGAGCGATGGGGAACAAAACCAAAAGAACAGATAGAAAAAGGCTTTTTGCCTTATCAGTAAGATAAAGCCATCTGGCGTGGACCACTAGGTTGCCCTAAAACGTAACTGAGGAGGAAGCAGGCCCACCCGGCCCCAGGCAGTGGAAATCAAGTAACAGCCCTCGGACTGCACCCACCACTGAAGCTCTGGCACAGGAAAATATCCTCGCTAACTGTAGGGTTTTCAAAACACTATCCTTATAGGGCTCCCCTATCCATCCCGGTGGGGTCGGTAAGACAGAAATACTACCAAAATGAAAAGACTAAAACAGCAAGGTTAAAGGCCCAAGCTAGGGCTTCCCTGGTGGTCCAGTGGGTAAGGACACCGCCTTGCAGTGCAAGGGGCGCCGGTTCGATCCCTGGCCTGGGCAGATCCCACGTGCCACGGAGCTGCTGGACCGATGTGTCCAATTACTGAGTCAGAGCTCTGGAGCACGTGTGCCCAAAGCCGTTGCTCTGCGGTGAGATAGGCCACTGCGATGGGAGGCCCACACAGGCCAAAGAACAAAGATAAATAAAGATCAATAGAAGTGGCCAAAAAAGGAAAAAAAAAATCCTTAAAAAAGGTCCAAGCTAGGTACATCCACCAGTCACTGAGGCTGGCCCTGTACAATGGATATCCTTCCCAGACACATGTTCTGCTCGGCAAGATTCAAATGAATAAGATACAGGCTACCAGTGACTGAGCATAAAATTCAACCTGAAAATCCATTAGCTAACATATCAAAGAACAATCAAATCTCAGTAACTAAAGAAGTCAGAAATTAAAGAAATGCCTTTTTAGATATACACAGCTACTGTTTACTGATATGTTTGTCAGGTTTAATATCAGGGAATTTTTACATTGTCATTAACCTTTTCAGAGCCCTGAAAAGTAAAAAGAAAGTATTCTTGCATTTTAGAATTGGGGTCTCAGGCTCTGAGAGGTCTGAGAATTCGGCCCAAATCAGACAGGTTTAAGCAGCAGACCCCGGAGTGGAATCCAGACGTGAACGAAGCCACAATCTACACCCTCTCCATCATGCCACTCGCCACAATGGAGGAGAAAGGCTTTATAGTGTGGGACGTGAAAAACTGAAAGGGGAAAGAGAGCGATGTAAATGGGAATGCTGAAACAGGATAAAAAAGTATGAGGACGAGCAGGTAGGAAACATGAAGTAAACAGCATCGATGGATTAGCCACAGCAGTAGCAAGAAAAGCTAAGTGGGAGTCTTCACGCATTCTGGGCCTCTGACGGGAAGTATCCACATCATCAGATTGCACACTGTGCTAACAGCATAACTGTGCTCGCTCTAAAAGGGGGCAAGTAAGACAAAATGAAAGTGACTAAGGTTTTTAAGCCAGATATAAAATAAAACAGTATTTTTACTGCACAGAAGAAAACCAACCCGTTAGAGGCCCTACAGAGGAATCTTACAAAAGTTGTTTTAAACAAAGTCAGCATGTAAGCCACGATATTTAACACAGGTTGGAAAGAAAAACCAATTCAGATGGCCAACTGGCCCAGGCAAGAATCAAGAGACTAAACTAAGAGAGCACGTGTGCCCAAAGCCGTTGCTCTGCGGTGAGATAGGCCATGCGATGGGAGGCCCACACAGGCCAAGAACAAAGATAAATAAAGATCAATAGAAGTGGCCAAAAAAGGAAAAAAAAAATCCTTAAAAAAGGTCCAAGCTAGGTACATCCACCAGTCACTGAGGCTGGCCCTGTACAATGGATATCCTTCCCAGACACATGTTCTGCTCGGCAAGATTCAAATGAATAAGATACAGGCTACCAGTGACTGAGCATAAAATTCAACCTGAAAATCCATTAGCTAACATATCAAAGAACAATCAAATCTCAGTAACTAAAGAAGTCAGAAATTAAAGAAATGCCTTTTTAGATATACACAGCTACTGTTTACTGATATGTTTGTCAGGTTTAATATCAGGGAATTTTTACATTGTCATTAACCTTTTCAGAGCCCTGAAAAGTAAAAAGAAAGTATTCTTGCATTTTAGAATTGGGGTCTCAGGCTCTGAGAGGTCTGAGAATTCGGCCCAAATCAGACAGGTTTAAGCAGCAGACCCCGGAGTGGAATCCAGACGTGAACGAAGCCACAATCTACACCCTCTCCATCATGCCACTTCGCCACAATGGAGGAGAAAGGCTTTATAGTGTGGGACGTGAAAAACTGAAAGGGGAAAGAGAGCGATGTAAATGGGAATGCTGAAACAGGATAAAAAAGTATGAGGACGAGCAGGTAGGAAACATGAAGTAAACAGCATCGATGGATTAGCCACAGCAGTAGCAAGAAAAGCTAAGTGGGAGTCTTCACGCATTCTGGGCCTCTGACGGGAAGTATCCACATCATCAGATTGCACACTGTGCTAACAGCATAACTGTGCTCGCTCTAAAAGGGGGCAAGTAAGACAAAATGAAAGTGACTAAGGTTTTTAAGCCAGATATAAAATAAAACAGTATTTTTACTGCACAGAAGAAAACCAACCCGTTAGAGGCCCTACAGAGGAATCTTACAAAAGTTGTTTTAAACAAAGTCAGCATGTGACCACTGGAAGCCAAAGTCAGGTCTTGAACCTTATTTAAACACAGGTTGGAAAGAAAAACCAATTCAAAGAGACAATTCATTTTGAGTTTCCGAAAAAAAGGTAAATTTAAAAATGAAATCTATAGCAACCTTGAAGTTGATTCTGTAGTTTCTTTTTTTCAGGATCATCAGATTCTCCTTCCCCATCACTGTCATTCCTAATAAAAAGAATGTAATATATTCAAATGATCACTTGTTGCTATCAAAATAAGGCAAAAAATTGAAGGAAAAGATTAACCTGAAATATCTATGATTAAAGTGGAAAAATAAGACATTCACATTAAAAGTTAAGCTTATTTTCATTACTCTTAAGAATAAACTAAATAAAAACAGGAAGCAGGCATTTTTTGTAGTTTAGTCACTAAGTTATGTCTAACTTTTTTCCAACCCCATGGATTGCAGCCCATCAGGCTCCTCCGTCCATGGGATTTCCCAGGCAAGAACACTGGAGTGGGTTGCCATTTCCTTCTCCGGGGGATCTTCTGGACTCAGGGATTGAACATGTATCAATAGGAAGCAGACATACTAAAAAGACCAGAATGAAGTCAGGAACTAGCTGCGAATTCCCACGACATACCTATGTATGTATTAACTCATAAATGCATGACATATGCCTCATTTCACAGAAGATTTAAGATGAATTACAAGAGTGTTATAAACAACAACAATGAAAAAAATCAGGACCAGGCCAACTATATATTAGACCAAGAAGCTGTCAACAGAAGGGAAAAATCCAGACCACTAACTATTTAAGGTACAAAGGTCCATAAACCTTAGTCTGGAGATTCCAGAGGCAGATGAAACTCTGGATGAAAATAAACTGACACCAAGGAACAAGATCAATCCAGGCATTTAGTATCTAGGGATTTATTCTAAGTACATAATTTTGTAAAAATAATTAAAAAAATTTTTTTGGCCTCTTTTATTCGTTTTTTATTTATTTATTTTCATCCATCTTTATTCTTTGGCCAGCGTGGGTCTTCCATTGCAGTGGCCTCTTTCATTGTAGAGTATTCTTAGGACATAATTTTAAATGAGTTCAGGGATTTGACTGCAAGGACAATCATGCCCATGTCGTTCATAACAGGGAAAAAGAAATAATGTACATTCAACTATAAGGATTAGCATATGATAGAACATGCTGCCATCTTTTTTTTTTTTTGACAGGATAGCAGAGTTTATTGTTAGATATGGTCAATGAGGGGACAGCACTCTCATGAGTGCAGGGCCCGCCATTTGTCCAGGGGAGCACAATTAGGGATGCACTTGACTCCACAGCCATCTGGGATGGGCCACTTTTCTGCCACACAAAATTATCCCCATTAAACTTAGTAAATCCCCACTTCTTAGAGATCACACTGCCATCTTTAAAGCAAAAATATGCCTCACTTTTCACATAGAAGATATAAAGGGGAATAGAAAATTTGACAGCAAATCTCAAAATGGGGCTACCTGGTTCTCCCAGGATGGTGGGGCTACCTGTGGGTGAGGGAGAGACCGCCAACGGACACACCGTGACTGTCCACACTCCAGCCTCTTTCTACCGTGCTTTCTTGTACAGTAGACTATACTCATTTAAAAAACACCTGCCCTTTCTAGGCTCCGAGCCGTACAGAAGCCAGACTTGATTCCCTGGCCCTTGGATTCCTTAAGGGAATGCACTGCAGGTCTCCCCTGACTTCCCAAAGTGGACTTTATGCCACTGTGTTTTTCACAAATGACCTACATTAGTACCTGTTTTCACTAAGTGGAAGATATCCAAAGATGATTATTGCTTTCACGAGGAAAGGCAAACAATGCAAACAGCGTTTAGTGTTTGCTTTACAATGAGCTCTTAGGGAGGCAGCCCAACCCTTAGCAGTGAGTCCCTTCTGGGAGCCACACTCGGCCTCTCGGCGTCAAGAGCCACAGCTGTGGACCGTGTCCGCGAGCACCTGCGTGTCGTCTCCGTGTATTTCTGTACCTCTGTTACCAGGAGGGAACTGCGTCCTTGCTCTACCCCATCTCAGCTTCCAGTGGGTGATGAACTGGTATCCTGCTAAGCAGGCCTCTCGGGAAGAAGGCCACTGGACCTCCGAATACGACCAGGAGGGCCTCAACTCACGGGGAGGGGACATTTCTGCCGGCAAGGGGGTCTCGGTGAGATCTGAGAGTCCAGGTCCTTGAGGTCAACTGATTCTTCCCAACAGTTTGTTTTCAACTCTGGAGTTCAGTCTAATAGTAGAGGTCCCAATTTTAACAGAAGAAACCCAGCAAAGTCCTATCGATTTTACAGTTCAATAAGCTATGAGGTCAGCTGGGGTCTTGTTTCTCTCCTGCCAACGCTAGAGCTACAGGAAGATAAAATACTCTCAGTGTCACAGGGACTCCCCGGCTCTCTGACCATGTCTTGAACAGAATATAAAACCCTGAGCCTGAAGGTTTCTTCAGACTCTCCCATGCAGTCTGAAGCAGCCTGTCAACGGATTCTTAGAGCGGCCTCTGGTAGGCGCCGCCAGCCCCGAGGGCACTGCCTTCCAGGGACTCAGTGCTTGGTGAGCCAGGGACTGCCGAAGGACCCGGTACCACTGGTGAGCACAGCGGCGAGGATCCCGCCCTCTACGCTGACCCGAACCTCCTGCCGTCCGAGCCTGTGAGGCCAGACAACCCCACCCCGGGGCCTCTTTCTGGCATGCACACATGAGGTACTGAATCAATCCCTCATCTCTAAGTGACGTATCTCCTATCTAGGAAGACACTTCAAAAGTGAGTTTTGGTATCTATAAATTACGCTGTGTTGCTTTCTTTACAGTGACAAAGTAAAAGCAAATCTGAGGTAAATCCACATCAAAAAACTTTACATAAGATATCCAAAAATCTGTTTACATTACTGGAGCTATTTTTTATTTCATCCACAGATCACTCCTACAGTTTTAAACTCCACTACACAACGGCCTGAGGGTAAAGAACTGAGCAGCATTCCTGCAGTCTAGGAGCGCGAGCTGAGGTCTATCACCTCCTAAGCTTGGTCAACTAGGGATCTGAAAACTCTTCCTGTAAAGAATCAGAGAGTAACTCTTTCAGGCGTTGTGGGCCATATGGTCCCCCTGCCACAACCACCCGGCTCTGCGGGTGTGGCACGAATGCAGCCACCGACAACAGGAAAGCGAAGCGGAGAGGCCGCGTCCCCATAAAACTTGAGTTACCAGAGCAGGCAGTGGGTCAGGTCTGGCCCGGGAGCCACGGTTCTTGCCAACACCTAGTTTTAATACAAGAAACTCACTTCACAGATTAATTTACTCTGGTGATAGGAAAGAATAAAACCTCACACTCTACAATACATACCCTTTCTCCTCCGCTGGACTCGACTGCCCCTCTTTCACTGGCTTCTGTGGTTTTTTCTCTTTCGTCTTCAAGTACTCCTTTAGTTTTTCTGCTCTATCAAGATACTCCGTACACTTTGCCCTGATACTCTGCTTGGCTTTATCACCCTGTGCTTCATCTGTGGAGGGAAAAGCGAGAGATTTTTCCTTTAGAATTCTTTGCAGACATGCTTAAACTCTTAGACATACCTTTCTAACAAGGAACATCTACCTTGGAGGAGAGACTAGATCATCTCTAGCTTATCTTAACGAATGATTCTCAATCGTTCCTTACTCCTTCCTCCAGCAGGGTTGGAGGCCAACAGTGAGCATGAGTCACAAAGAGTTCTGAGCAAGTCACTAGGATGCTTTAAGTTCATGTTAAAGAATAAGCAGGAATTATTTAATATTCTGTGGGTTTCATACCCTTTCCTTACATTCTGTGCAGAGTTGAAAGCTGCTTATCTCGATTATAAGACAAACAGAAGAAAAGTAAGTATTAACCATTTCCATTAATGTCTATGTGACCTTTATTTCAGAGTATAAAAATGACAGAAATCCCACATATAATGTGTATCAACCAACACAGTAATTTTACTACATAAAGGCCCCAGTGAGGCTGTCTGAAAGGAGACTTCAGCAAGCTGTGCTCAAGTGGGGATGAGCACGGAGATCAGCCCTACCTATCTTCCAGGTTAGGATTCATTGCTTCCCTTTAATCTGACAGAAAGATCTCAAAATTAAAGCGGGAAGCTCAGAAAAAAATCCTCAATTACCCAACTGCTAAAAATTTTTACTGAGAACAATAACTAAGCTTCCCAGAAAGACACTGTTTTAACGTCTTGTTTATGTATGTTCAGCATCAGGCTTAAGAGGTGTTTATTCATTTCTGCCTGACTGGTGTATCCCACTGCGTGGACAGTGCTGGGGGCAGTGGGCCACACTGAATCCATATGTGGACGTACACAAACGAAATGCCTCCCAACCTATTTTAAGAACAGACTGTGTTCAAAGAGAGGTTTAGAACATGAGTAGGTCCAGATTACGTGATCTCAGCACATTTCCAGTAAAACAGAACCTTTCCTCCATTGAGTAAGCGGCACTGTAGCACGTTCAGGTGCACAAATCAGTACCTGGGACATCTGTGCACACCTGCTGGCTGAGGGCTTCAACTCTCCTGACTCTCCATTCTGTGCAGTGCGACGGTTTTGCAAACTGATGGTTTAGAATCCAGCACTGTATTCGAATTTTTATAAGTGAAATAGGATAATCTTTTCTATCTCATAATAGAAATGAACAGAAAAATCTTTCCTATTTTGTTGTTTTTAAAATAACAAAACAAACGATGACCTTACACTTAACTACGTGGAGGAAATACTGTACAGCATGTTGGTAGAGTTGAAGGGCTTCCTCGTAGTTTCCGGCTTTGTCTTCCTGGGCTGCTTTGCTAGCAAGATCTATGGCTTTCTGTTTGAAGGGAGGCAAAAACCACATAATCAAAATCAAATCACAGCATAAGTCTAAAGTAAATAATCACACTGCAAGGTTTCTTTAAACATAAAATCCATCTTTTTGTGCAGAGTTGAAAGCTGCTTATCTCGATTATAAGACAAACAGAAGAAAAGTAAGTATTAACCATTTCCATTAATGTCTATGTGACCTTTATTTCAGAGTATAAAAATGACAGAAATCCCACATATAATGTGTATCAACCAACACAGTAATTTTACTACATAAAGGCCCCAGTGAGGCTGTCTGAAAGGAGACTTCAGCAAGCTGTGCTCAAGTGGGGATGAGCACGGAGATCAGCCCTACCTATCTTCCAGGTTAGGATTCATTGCTTCCCTTTAATCTGACAGAAAGATCTCAAAATTAAAGCGGGAAGCTCAGAAGAAAATCCTCAATTACCCAACTGCTAAAAATTTTTACTGAGAACAATAACTAAGCTTCCCAGAAAGACACTGTTTTAACGTCTTGTTTATGTATGTTCAGCATCAGGCTTAAGAGGTGTTTATTCATTTCTGCCTGACTGGTGTATCCCACTGCGTGGACAGTGCTGGGGCAGTGGGCCACACTGAATCCATATGTGGACGTACACAAACGAAATGCCTCCCAACCTATTTTAAGAACAGACTGTGTTCAAAGAGAGGTTTAGAACATGAGTAGGTCCAGATTACGTGATCTCAGCACATTTCCAGTAAAACAGAACCTTTCTTCCATTGAGTAAGCGGCACTGTAGCACGTTCAGGTGCACAAATCAGTACCTGGGACATCTGTGCACACCTGCTGGCTGAGGGCTTCAACTCTCCTGACTCTCCATTCTGTGCAGTGCGACGGTTTTGCAAACTGATGGTTTAGAATCCAGCACTGTATTCGAATTTTTATAAGTGAAATAGGATAATCTTTTCTATCTCATAATAGAAATGAACAGAAAAATCTTTCCTATTTTGTTGTTTTTAAAATAACAAAACAAACGATGACCTTACACTTAACTACGTGGAGGAAATACTGTACAGCATGTTGGTAGAGTTGAAGGGCTTCCTCGTAGTTTCCGGCTTTGTCTTCCTGGGCTGCTTTGCTAGCAAGATCTATGGCTTTCTGTTTGAAGGGAGGCAAAAACCACATAATCAAAATCAAATCACAGCATAAGTCTAAAGTAAATAATCACACTGCAAGGTTTCTTTAAACATAAAACCAACTTCAAAACAGATCCTTTTTTTCTAAATCACAGTTGCATTGTATCAGAAATTGTAATTATTTATAAAATGTAAACTACATTTGTTATAGAGGTAAATGCTATCTGAACACTACCTTACCTAGTCCTAGTCACTAAGAGTCTCACATAATTTTTCACTCAACAAAAGTCAAGCCCAGGACTAGTAAGCAATAATCAAATAAGATGAAAATTCAAGTGAAAAGCATTCATGGACATTCTCAGAAATCAAATGCTGTTATGTCTAAAGCAAACGACAACAGTAAAATGTACATAGAGAAAAAGCCCTTCTGAAACAAAAGAGCAATGAATGAAATACCAAGAGTCTTTTAACTCCATAATTAACTAAAAGGGTTCACAGAGCAAAGAGCAACCAGAGAGATCTTTATAAAAAACAAAACAAGACTGGAAACTTACATTCTAAATAGCAAATAGATGACACACAATACAATACAGAAGAACTGTTAATATTAGGCAATATTTGTGGTAATATGGAAAAAAGTACAAGGGAAGTTTTAGAAAGCATGACACAGTTTTATGTACAGCATGAGATCAAGTATTTGAAACAATAGCCCAAAAGTTTTAAAAAGCATAGAGAAAAGATAGGAAAGGAATTTAACATAGCTTATCTTTGATAAGAGCAGATTTTTTTCTCATTTTCTACTTTTTCACAACTTCCCAAAATTCCATAATGAAATGGGCAACTTTTATAGCATAAAAAAAAAACAAAAAACCAACTACCAGAAACAGATCCATACAAATGAAGTCCAACTAAATTTTGACAAAGATACAGAAAGGCAGGTTAACAGCAGAAAGACAGGCTTGTAAAGAAATGGTTCCAGAGCAAAAGAACAACCCATGAGCCAAAATAAAAAAAAGAGAGAGAGAAAGAGAAATCTCAAACTAAACCCTGCACTTTGTATGGAAACTAACTCAAAATGGATCATGGACTTAAACTACAAAATGTTTAGACAAAACAAACAATATCTTCACCATCTAGGGCATGGTGAAAAGTTCTTAGACTTGACACCAAAAGCACAATATATAAAAAAGAAAAACATAGTAAGATACTGGCATAAGAACAGACACGTAGATCAAGGGACCAGAAGAGCCCAGGAATAAACCAACACATATTCTGTCAATTGATATACCATAAAGGGGCAAAATTTTAAGGAAGGGAAAGAACAGTCTCTCCAATAAGTGGTGCTGGGAAATCTGGACACCCACATGCAAAAGAAAGTGAGCACTATCTTATGCCATATGTCAAAATTAACTCAAGATGGATTCAACAGTTGAACGTAAGATGTGAAATCATAAGACTTCCAGAAGAAAATATAGGTGATAAGCTCTGTAACACTGGACTTGGTGACAATATTTTGGATTTGACATCATAAAGGCAACAAAAGCAGAGGTAAATGTGACTACATCAAACAAAAAACGCTTCTGAACAGCAAATAAGCAACAGAGTGAAAAAGTAACCCACCGAATGGGAGAAAACATGTACAAATCACATATGTCTGATAAAGGGTTAATGTCAAGAAAATATTAAAAAAACTCATACACATCAAAGGCAAAAATCAAAACAATCCAATCAAAAAATGGGCAGAGGATCTGAATAAGCAGTTTTCCAAAGATGACCTACATATGGCCAACAGGGACATAAAAAGGTACTTAACATCATGAAACATCAGAGAAATGACGATCAAAACAACAAGTTATCAGCTCACACTCGTGAGAATTGCTATTATCAAAAAGAAATTCTTAGCACAAGAAAAAATTTGTAACGATATATACTGAGGGACAGGGAAGACTAGTATGCTGTAGTCCTTGGGTTTGCGAAGAGTCAGACATGACTTGGCGACTGAACACAACAATAGTGGGATTTATTGCTGCGATCATTTCACAGTGCATACAAATATCAAATCATGTGCACACCTGACAACAAAGATACAGAAAGGCAGGTTAACAGCAGAAAGACAGGCTTGTAAAGAAATGGTTCCAGAGCAAAAGAACAACCCATGAGCCAAAATAAAAAAAAAAAGAGAGAGAAAGAGAAATCTCAAACTAAACCCTGCACTTTGTATGGAAACTAACTCAAAATGGATCATGGACTTAAACTACAAAATGTTTAGACAAAACAAACAATATCTTCACCATCTAGGGCATGGTGAAAAGTTCTTAGACTTGACACCAAAAGCACAATATATAAAAAAGAAAAACATAGTATGATACTGGCATAAGAACAGACACGTAGATCAAGGGACCAGAAGAGCCCAGGAATAAACCAACACATATTCTGTCAATTGATATACCATAAAGGGGCAAAATTTTAAGGAAGGGAAAGAACAGTCTCTCCAATAAGTGGTGCTGGGAAATCTGGACACCCACATGCAAAAGAAAGTGAGCACTATCTTACGCCATATGTCAAAATTAACTCAAGATGGATTCAACAGTTGAACGTAAGATGTGAAATCATAAGACTTCCAGAAGAAAATATAGGTGATAAGCTCCGTAACACTGGACTTGGTGACAATATTTTGGATTTGACATCATAAAGGCAACAAAAGCAGAGGTAAATGTGACTACATCAAACAAAAAACGCTTCTGAACAGCAAATAAGCAACAGAGTGAAAAGGTAACCCACCGAATGGGAGAAAACACGTACAAATCACATATGTCTGATAAAGGGTTAATGTCAAGAAAATATTAAAAAAACTCATACACATCAAACGCAAAAATCAAAACAATCCAATCAAAAAATGGGCAGAGGATCTGAATAAGCAGTTTTCCAAAGATGACCTACATATGGCCAACAGGGACATGAAAAGGTACTTAACATCATGAAACATCAGAGAAATGACGATCAAAACAACAAGTTATCAGCTCACACTCGTGAGAATTGCTATTATCAAAAAGAAATTCTTAGCACAAGAAAAAATTTGTAACGATATATACTGAGGGACAGGGAAGACTAGTATGCCGTAGTCCTTGGGTTTGCGAAGAGTCAGACATGACTTGGCGACTGAACACAACAATAGTGGGATTTATTGCTGCGATCATTTCACAGTGCATACAAATATCAAATCATGTGCACACCTGAAACTAACACAATGTAATATATCAATTACATCTCAAAGAAAAAAAGAAATAATGATAAACCAGAAGTCATCAAACTTAAAAACTTTGGGTTTGGGACTTCTCTGGTGGTCCAGTGGCTAAGACTCCAGGTTCCTGATGCAAGGGAGCCTGGGTCTGATCCCTGGTCAGGGAGCTAGATCCCACATACTGCAACCAAGACCCAGCACAGCCAAGTAAATAAAGAAATACCTTTAAAAAACAAACAAACAAACAAACAACTTTGGGTCTGTAAAAGATCCTGTTACAAAGATGAAAAGACAAGCTACAAACGGGGAGTACTTACTAAGTACTATATTCTAGTACTTAGAATACAGAAAGAACTCTCAAAAACCAACAGTTTAAAAACAACTAAAGTAGAAAATAAGCTGAAGACATAAATAGACATTTCACCAAAGAGGATATACAGATGCAAATAAACACATGAAAAGATGTTCAACATTACTGGCCGTTAGGGAAATGCAAATTAAAGCCACAGTGAGATATCACAAAATACGTATCAGAATGGCTAAAATAAAAGACAGTGACAATACCAAAGGGTAATGAGGATACAGAGACACATTTACACACTGCTGGGACATTTGGTGGCACAGTCACTCTGGGCAATAGGTTTGTTTTTAACAAATCTCAACATGCAACAGCCATATGAATCAGCAACTGCACTCCTGGGCATTTATCCCAGAGAAATGAAGACTACACTCACACAAAAACTCATCCTTGAACATTCTGGATGTCCTTCAAAGGCTGCATGGTTAAACCCTGGGATGTCTACTCAAAATCAGATGGGAACAAAGGTTTTCCAAAGATGACCTACATATGGCCAACAGGGACATAAAAAGGTACTTAACATCATGAAACATCAGAGAAATGACGATCAAAACAACAAGTTATCAGCTCACACTCGTGAGAATTGCTATTATCAAAAAGAAATTCTTAGCACAAGAAAAAATTTGTAACGATATATACTGAGGGACAGGGAAGACTAGTATGCTGTAGTCCTTGGGTTTGCGAAGAGTCAGACATGACTTGGCGACTGAACACAACAATAGTGGGATTTATTGCTGCGATCATTTCACAGTGCATACAAATATCAAATCATGTGCACACCTGAAACTAACACAATGTAATATATCAATTACATCTTAAAGAAAAAAAGAAATAATGATAAACCAGAAGTCATCAAACTTAAAAACTTTGGGTTTGGGACTTCTCTGGTGGTCCAGTGGCTAAGACTCCAGGTTCCTGATGCAAGGGGGCCTGGGTCTGATCCCTGGTCAGGGAGCTAGATCCCACATACTGCAACCAAGACCCAGCACAGCCAAGTAAATAAAGAAATACCTTTAAAAAACAAACAAACAAACAAACAACTTTGGGTCTGTAAAAGATCCTGTTACAAAGATGAAAAGACAAGCTACAAACGGGGAGTACTTACTAAGTACTATATTCTAGTACTTAGAATACAGAAAGAACTCTCAAAAACCAACAGTTTAAAAACAACTAAAGTAGAAAATAAGCTGAAGACATAAATAGACATTTCACCAAAGAGGATATACAGATGCAAATAAACACATGAAAAGATGTTCAACATTACTGGCCGTTAGGGAAATGCAAATTAAAGCCACAGTGAGATATCACAAAATACGTATCAGAATGGCTAAAATAAAAGACAGTGACAATACCAAAGGGTAATGAGGATACAGAGACACATTTACACACTGCTGGGACATTTGGTGGCACAGTCACTCTGGGCAATAGGTTTGTTTTTAACAAATCTCAACATGCAACGGCCATATGAATCAGCAACTGCACTCCTGGGCATTTATCCCAGAGAAATGAAGACTACACTCACACAAAAACTCATCCTTGAACATTCTGGATGTCCTTCAAAGGCTGCATGGTTAAACCCTGGTACACCCAGACAAGGAAGTAGTACTCAGTAACAAAAAAGAAGGAACTACTGATACATACAACGATGAATCTTGAAGGAATTATGCTAACTAAAAAGGATCAATCCTGAAAGGCTGTGCTTAGTTGCTCAGTCGAGTCTGACTCTTTGCGACCCCATGGACCGCAGCCCACCAGACTCCTCGGTCCATGAGATTCTCCAAGCAAGAACACGGAGTGGGGCTTCCCTGGTGGTCCAGTGGGTGGGGACACCGCCTTGCAGTGCAAGGGGCGCCGGTTCGATCCCTGGCCTGGGAAGATCCCACTTGCCGCGGAGCGGCTGGACCCATGTGTCCAATTACCGAGCCCGGGCTCTGGAGCGCATGCGCCCAGAGCCACTGCTCTGCGACAAGAGAGGCCACCGCGATGGGAGGCCCACACGGGCTGAAGAACAAAGATGGATGAAAATAGATAAATGAAAGACCAATAGAAGTGGCCCGCCTGGCCCTCTCCCTCCCCAACCTGCCAACCCTCTCCCTCCCCCCTCCCCAAAAGATAAAGAAATAGTTTAAAAAAAATCAAACACTGGAGTGGGTTTCCATTGCCTTCTCCACCTGAAAGGCTATGTACTACATTCCATTCATAGAACCTAAGTGACAAAACCAGAGGTGAACAACAGTTTAGTTTGGTCAGGGACATGGGGAAAGAGAAAGGGAAGGGACTGTGCTATAAAAGGGCAGCAGGGCACCCTTGCGAACATGGCGCTGCGGCGCGGCGTGCGGGCGCGGTCTGCAGCCTGCGCGCCATCTCGGCACCCAACGCCTGCCGGCTGCGGCCTTGGGGCTGCGGCGGGTGCCGTCCAGGCTAAAATAAAAGACAGTGACAATACCAAAGGGTAATGAGGATACAGAGACACATTTACACACTGCTGGGACATTTGGTGGCACAGTCACTCTGGGCAATAGGTTTGTTTTTAACAAATCTCAACATGCAACGGCCATATGAATCAGCAACTGCACTCCTGGGCATTTATCCCAGAGAAATGAAGACTACACTCACACAAAAACTCATCCTTGAACATTCTGGATGTCCTTCAAAGGCTGCATGGTTAAACCCTGGTACACCCAGACAAGGAAGTAGTACTCAGTAACAAAAAAGAAGGAACTACTGATACATACAACTTCGATGAATCTTGAAGGAATTATGCTAACTAAAAAGGATCAATCCTGAAAGGCTGTGCTTAGTTGCTCAGTCGAGTCTGACTCTTTGCGACCCCATGGACCGCAGCCCACCAGACTCCTCGGTCCATGAGATTCTCCAAGCAAGAACACGGAGTGGGGCTTCCCTGGTGGTCCAGTGGGTGGGGACACCGCCTTGCAGTGCAAGGGGCGCCGGTTCGATCCCTGGCCTGGGAAGATCCCACTTGCCGCGGAGCGGCTGGACCCATGTGTCCAATTACCGAGCCCGGGCTCTGGAGCGCATGCGCCCAGAGCCACTGCTCTGCGACAAGAGAGGCCACCGCGATGGGAGGCCCACACGGGCTGAAGAACAAAGATGGATGAAAATAGATAAATGAAAGACCAATAGAAGTGGCCCGCCTGGCCCTCTCCCTCCCCAACCTGCCAACCCTCCCCCTCCCAAAATATAAAGAAATAGTTTAAAAAAAAATCAAACACTGGAGTGGGTTTCCATTGCCTTCTCCACCTGAAAGGCTATGTACTACATTCCATTCATAGAACCTAAGTGACAAAACCAGAGGTGAACAACAGTTTAGTTTGGTCAGGGACATGGGGAAAGAGAAAGGGAAGGGACTGTGCTATAAAAGGGCAGCAGGGCACCCTTGCGAACATGGCGCTGCGAGCGGCGCGAAGCGTGCGGGCCGCGGTCTGCAGCCTGCGCGCCATCTCGGCACCCAACGCGCCCTGCCGGCTGCGGCCTTGGGGGCTGCGGGCGGGTGCCGTCCGGGAGCTGCGCACAGGCCCCGCTCTGCTGTCAGTGCGGAAATTCACAGAAAAACACGAATGGGTAACAGAAAATGGTATTGGAACAGTGGGAATCAGCAATTTTGCACAGGAAGCTTTGGGAGATGTTGTTTACTGTAGTCTGCCTGAAGTTGGGACAAAATTGAACAAACAAGAGGAGTTTGGTGCTTTGGAAAGTGTGAAAGCTGCTAGTGAACTCTATTCCCCTTTATCAGGAGAAGTAACTGAAATTAATAAAGCTCTAGAAGAAAATCCAGGACTTGTCAACAAATCTTGTTATGAAGATGGTTGGCTGATCAAGATGACATTAAGTAACCCTTCAGAACTACATGAACTAATGAGTGAAGAAGCATATGAGAAATACATAAAGTCTATCGAGGAATGAAAATGGAACTCCTAAATAAATCTAGCATAGTTGTCTTAAATTAGTGATGGATAGATATTTAAAACCAACTTTAAGCAAAAGAAACTACTTGTAGCAATGTTTCCTGAAGAAACCCCTAACTTCCTAATAACTTCAGGTAAAAACTGTGCATCTTTTTCAAAGCACCCTATGATTTTTAGGCTAGGGTCCAGTTATAATATTCAGAATTCGTAAAATTATCTTTGGTGAAACTAGTTATAAAAATTATGTAATTCAAGGGTAACATGGTTATCTTAAGCCTTATATAATATTGTAACTTGCTTATAGCCATACCTGGGTTTGGGTTCATGGAGAAAAGTTTAACCTGCCAACCCTCTCCCCCTCCCAAAGATAAAGAAATAGTTTAAAAAAAATCAAACACTGGAGTGGGTTTCCATTGCCTTCTCCACCTGAAAGGCTATGTACTACATTCCATTCATAGAACCTAAGTGACAAAACCAGAGGTGAACAACAGTTTAGTTTGGTCAGGGACATGGGGAAAGAGAAAGGGAAGGGACTGTGCTATAAAAGGGCAGCAGGGCACCCTTGCGAACATGGCGCTGCGAGCGGCGCGTGCGGGCGCGGTCTGCAGCCTGCGCGCCATCTCGGCACCCAACGCGCCCTGCCGGCTGCGGCCTTGGGGGCTGCGGGCGGGTGCCGTCCGGGAGCTGCGCACAGGCCCCGCTCTGCTGTCAGTGCGGAAATTCACAGAAAAACACGAATGGGTAACAGAAAATGGTATTGGAACAGTGGGAATCAGCAATTTTGCACAGGAAGCTTTGGGAGATGTTGTTTACTGTAGTCTGCCTGAAGTTGGGACAAAATTGAACAAACAAGAGGAGTTTGGTGCTTTGGAAAGTGTGAAAGCTGCTAGTGAACTCTATTCCCCTTTATCAGGAGAAGTAACTGAAATTAATAAAGCTCTAGAAGAAAATCCAGGACTTGTCAACAAATCTTGTTATGAAGATGGTTGGCTGATCAAGATGACATTAAGTAACCCTTCAGAACTACATGAACTAATGAGTGAAGAAGCATATGAGAAATACATAAAGTCTATCGAGGAATGAAAATGGAACTCCTAAATAAATCTAGCATAGTTGTCTTAAATTAGTGATGGATAGATATTTAAAACCAACTTTAAGCAAAAGAAACTACTTGTAGCAATGTTTCCTGAAGAAACCCCTAACTTCCTAATAACTTCAGGTAAAAACTGTGCATCTTTTTCAAAGCACCCTATGATTTTTAGGCAGGGGTCCAGTTATAATATTCAGAATTGTAAAATTATCTTTGGTGAAACTAGTTATAAAAATTATGTAATTCAAGGGTAACATGGTTATCTTAAGCCTTATATAATATTGTAACTTGCTTATAGCCATACCTGGGTTTGGGTCAAAATGATCTTCCCACTAGAAATAACTGGCATGGAGAAAAGTTTGTTAGTTGTATAGTGTCCAGTGAAGAATATTACTATCTTAATTTTGCAATATACTGTGTTTGCTGGTGCTATTTTTATATGCTGAAGCAATAGTGTTGCAAGAAAATAAGAAACAGTTTAATAATAAAATATTCAACTTCTTAATCAAAAAAAAAAAAGGGCAGCAGGAGGGATCCTTTGGGTAGAAGTCTTCTGTATCACGACTGCAGTGGGGGATTCAGGGATTAACTCATGTGATGGAACTCTGTGTGTGCAGACACACAAAGAAAAACTGGGAAAACCTAAGTGAGCAGAAGGTACCAATGCCCACACAGGGGCTGTGGTGCTGTACGACACAAGACGCTGCTGCTGGGGACGCGGGGCGAACGGGACACAGGGCGAAGGGGACGCAGGCTCTGTCTGTACTATTCCTCACAACTGTGTGGGCACCAATGACCATCTCAAAAGAAAACTTTCACTCAGAAAGCTGTCTTTAATATTCTAAACTAGGCACACTCATACAAATGAAGAACAAGCATGGTTTACTGAAACATTCCCCGTGGATCAATTTACGCACTAAAACCGTGTTCAACAGAAATACGAGCCAGTAGGAAAAAATGATCATGGCTATGCTATATCAAAAATAAGCACACAGGGCTTCCCTGGTGGTCCAGTGGATAAGGACACCGCCTTGCAGTGCAAAGGGCGCCAGTTCGATCCCTGGCCTGGGAAGATCCCACGTGCCGCGGAGCGGCTGGACTGATGTGTCCAATTACCGAGCCGGAGCTCTGGAGCGCATGTGCCCAGAGCCTGTGCTCTGTGATAACAGAGGCCATCGCGATGGGAGGCCCATACGGGCCAAAGAACAAAGATGGATGAAAATAGATAAATGAAAGACCAATAGAAGTGGCCCACCTGCCACCCTCCCCCCCACCCCACCTCCTAAAATAAATAAATAAATAAATCTTTTTAAAAAAAAGCATACACCCTATGATTTTTAGGCTAGGGTCCAGTTATAATATTCAGAATTGTAAAATTATCTTTGGTGAAACTAGTTATAAAAATTATGTAATTCAAGGGTAACATGGTTATCTTAAGCCTTATATAATATTGTAACTTGCTTATAGCCATACCTGGGTTTGGGTCAAAATGATCTTCCCACTAGAAATAACTGGCATGGAGAAAAGTTTGTTAGTTGTATAGTGTCCAGTGAAGAATATTACTATCTTAATTTTGCAATATACTGTGTTTGCTGGTGCTATTTTTATATGCTGAAGCAATAGTGTTGCAAGAAAATAAGAAACAGTTTAATAATAAAATATTCAACTTCTTAATCAAAAAAAAAAAAGGGCAGCAGGAGGGATCCTTTGGGTAGAAGTCTTCCGTATCACAACTGTAGTGGGGGATTCAGGGATTAACTCATGTGATGGAACTCTGTGTGTACAGACACACAAAGAAAAACTGGGAAAACCTAAGTGAGCAGAAGGTACCAATGCCCACACAGGGGCTGTGGTGCTGTACGACACAAGACGCTGCCGCTGGGGACGCAGGGCGAATGGGACACAGGGCGAAGGGGACGCAGGCTCTGTCTGTACTATTCCTCACAACTGTGTGGGCACCCATGACCATCTCAAAAGAAAACTTTCACTCAGAAAGCTGTCTTTAATATTCTAAACTAGGCACACTCATACAAATGAAGAACAAGCATGGTTTACTGAAACATTCCCCGTGGATCAATTTACGCAGTAAAACCGTGTTCAACAGAAATACGAGCCAGTAGGAAAAAATGATCATGGCTATGCTATATCAAAAATAAGCATACAGGGCTTCCCTGGTGGTCCAGTGGGTAAGGACACCGCCTTGCAGTGCAAGGGGCGCCGGTTCGATCCCTGGCCTGGGAAGATCCCACGTGCCGCGGAGCGGCTGGACCGATGTGTCCAATTACCGAGCCGGAGCTCTGGAGCGCATGTGCCCAGAGCCTGTGCTCTGCGATAACAGAGGCCATCGCGATGGGAGGCCCATACGGACCAAAGAACAAAGATGGATGAAAATAGATAAATGAAAGACCAATAGAAGTGGCCCACCTGCCCCCTCCCTCCCCACCCCACCCCACCTCCTAAAAATAAATAAATAAATAAATCTTTAAAAAAAAAAAAAAGCATACACCTAAGCATACACCTAAGGTAAGAGGAAATGATTCAAATAATACAAAGATGACTGTTGAAAAATAGTGTGTTCTGACGCAGTTGCTCCTTCCCTGCATATGTAGATGGAATAAATGGGAGGAGCAGGCCTTCCATTTGTTGGAGCAGGAGGGAAGAAAAATAAATGGTGTGTTTTAGAGTTGGTTAATTTGAGCCCTTCAAATAACTGAACTCAAAGCTTAATTTGCAAGTATGCCCAGCCCAGCAGGATGCAAAGGGAGGAGTCGTTGTAGCACTGGCCAAAGGGTGGCCTGGTACACCTGCTCACATAAGAGCGCATCCGGAGGGCTCAGTGCCTAAGTCAGGCCGCAGAAGCAGGGTCTCTTTTTCTGGCTGTGATTTCCCTCTTGAGCTGATCTGGCTGCTTGGTCACTTCCCTCTTCAACCAGACACCCCTTCACTGGCAGCCGGCCCCCTTCTAGGAACCAAAATGACACTGGCTGAAACTCACACAGTGAGTCCTTAATAATCTAGTTCCAAATATGGTAACGATGACTGTAAGGCCACCTGTGTCTGATGACTGGCGCCTCTGTGTTTGCACCGTCCAGTTACGGGAGCCGACGACCTCTGAAACGTTTGGTTAGTGTGACCGAGGCGTGAGTTTTACATTTTATTTATGTGAAATGGAAATTGCCACAGGTAAATTGCTGCCGTACTGGACATCACAGTTAAACCTTTAACCAAAGATGAGGATTTGAGGATATGTGTCTGTCTTTCCCGTGCTAAACACCCCACTCGATTCTGTTAGCCGTTTTCCTCTGAAACAAAACTGTCTGGCACGGTTTGGTAGTGCCAATCACCCCTTCAGAATACAACCCTGGGGCCTCCCTGGTGGTCCAGCGGGTAAGGACACCGCCTTGCAGTGCAAGGGGCGCCGGTTCGATCCCTGGCCTGGGAAGATCCCACGTGCTGCGGAGCAGCTGGACGGATGTGTCCAATTACCGAGCCGGAGCTCTGGGGCCTGTGAGCCCAGAGCAGGAGCTCTGCGACAACAGAGGCCACTGCGATAGGAGGCCCACACAGGCCAAAGACCAAGGATGGATGAAAATAAACAAATGAATGACCAATAGAAGTGGCCCGCCCACCCTGCTCCCTCCCCAACGCCCCCCACTCCCCACAAAAAAAAATACAACCCTGGCCATCTCCACCCTAGCTCAGTCCTCAATCGCATCTGTCAGACCTCACGCCTTGCCTAAGCCTCACGCCTTGCCTAAGCCGTCAGCCTGCTCTGATTTTCACGATCTTTTGGGTCGATCTTCAAGATCTAAGTTCCAAGCAAGCACCTCACCACCGTCTGGGTGACAATGTGATCTCGATTTAAATTGGTCTACTTTCAGAGGTCTTTTATCAGGATCAACTCTAGGCCAGCCCAGCAGGATGCAAAGGGAGGAGTCGTTGTAGCACTGGCCAAAGGGTGGCCTGGTACACCTGCTCACATAAGAGCGCATCCGGAGGGCTCAGTGCCTAAGTCAGGCCGCAGAAGCAGGGTCTCTTTTTCTGGCTGTGATTTCCCTCTTGAGCTGATCTGGCTGCTTGGCCACTTCCCTCTTCAACCAGACACCCCTTCACTGGCAGCCGGCCCCCTTCTAGGAACCAAAATGACACTGGCTGAAACTCGCACAGTGAGTCCTTAATAATCTAGTTCCAAATATGGTAACGATGACTGTAAGGCCACCTGTGTCTGATGACTGGCGCCTCTGTGTTTGCACCGTCCAGTTACGGGAGCCGACGACCTCTGAAACGTTTGGTTAGTGTGACCGAAGAGTGAGTTTTACATTTTATTTATGTGAAATGGAAATTGCCACAGGTAAATTGCTGCCATACTGGACATCACAGTTAAACCTTTAACCAAAGATGAGGATTTGAGGATATGTGTCTGTCTTTCCCGTGCTAAACAAATGCCCCACTCGATTCTGTTAGCCGTTTTCCTCTGAAACAAAACTGTCTGGCACGGTTTGGTAGTGCCAATCACCCCTTCAGAATACAACCCTGGGGCCTCCCTGGTGGTCCAGTGGGTAAGGACACCACCTTGCAGTGCAAGGGGCGCCGGTTCGATCCCTGGCCTGGGAAGATCCCACGTGCTGCGGAGCAGCTGGACGGATGTGTCCAATTACCGAGCCGGAGCTCTGGGGCCTGTGAGCCCAGAGCTGGAGCTCTGCGACAACAGAGGCCACTGCGACGGGAGGCCCACACAGGCCAAAGACCAAGGATGGATGAAAATAAACAAATGAATGACCAATAGAAGTGGCCCTCCCACCCTGCTCCCTCCCCAACTCCCCCCACTCCCCACAAAAAAAAATACAACCCTGGCCATCTCCACCCTAGCTCAGTCCTCAATCACATCTGTCAGACCTCACGCCTTGCCTAAGCCGTCAGCCTGCTCTGATTTTCACGATCTTTTGGGTAGATCTTCAAGATCTAAGTTCCAAGCAAGCACCTCACCACCGTCTGGGTGACAATGTGATCTCGATTTAAATTGGTCTACTTTCAGAGGTCTTTTATCAGGATCAACTACTCTAGGCTAAGTAGATTCCCTATTAATTATTCCAGCTGCCTGTACCAGGTACTCAACAGAGGCATTTTTAACTGCAAGACCAAGACAAGGATTCAGTACAGGTATTGCGGCTACATTTTTGTGTCCAATTCACCTCGTGGACTGCCGCCCTTGGGGTTAAGTCACATTCTAAACCCCACTGAAGTCCCAGACCTATTCTAGGGATGGGTTAGCTAGTTTAGTATCTCAGTCGTATCCTACTCTTGCGACCTCATGCACTGCAGCCCACCAGGCTCCTCTGTCCGTGGGATTCTCCAGGCAAGAAGACTGGAGTGGGTGCCAGGGTGAGAGACACTGCGTAAAAATGTCTCATCTCAGTGAATTCCATTCCAGTGGTCAAACAACTAAGTCTAAAGTATCAGGATCACGTACGCTGTGAACGAAACACCGAACTCACTGCGGCTGGAGTGGAAAAGTGAAGTAACAAAGGAGTGGATGAAGGCTCCATGATCTTATGTAGACGCTACATCCTGGGAGCCTTTAGCGCGCACCTGAAGGCGGAGCTCAATGAATTCACGGATTCCTCGGATTCTGAGCTCAGGTTCCTACTCATCTGACAGCTCGGAAGAAAGGCTTTGCTAGAACTAGCTTGAGGAACTAGGGGAGACCTCCAATCACCCTATTTTCCAGGAAATCCAGAGCAGGGCACTGGATACATTATGTTCTTTTCTCTTCCTCTTACACAGATTGCAGCGTCTGTGCCTCTCCTTCCAGAATCTAACCAGTTCGGTTCAAACTCGGGTGGCTTGAAAAGAAAAATAACAACGTACATACACACACCCGAAAAGCCCAAGCCGGCTGCGGAGCCGGGGGGCCGCGGGCCTCTCCCACCTGCCCCGGGGCGCGGGCGCCGCCCTCCTCCGCGCGCTCGAGGGGCGCGGCCGCGTCCTCCTGCGCCCGCCCCGCGCCGCGCGCCGCCCGCCCCGCGCCTCCCCGCGCTCGGGCCCGGCCGGGGGGCGGCAGCCTGGGCGCACCTGGAGATTGTTCGAGGTGGATGCCATGGCGGAGATCCGAGGCGGTTCCCCGAGGAGGAACGGGGGCAGAGGAAGCCACCAGGGGCAACGTCCAGACGCACCCGGAGCGGCCCCCAAACGCGCGCAGGCCGGCGGCTCTCGAGGCCCCAGCAGCAGCCTCCCTCCGCGAACTCGTTCCAACACAACCCTGCGCTCCGACGGCCGCCAGACCCTCCCCGCGAAACTTCCGCAATCTCGAGCCCCCTCCGGGCTCTGGTCCCGCCTCTGCCTGCAGAACTTCCTCCTTCGTCATCAGCGCGCGCGCCACCCTGCCCCGAATCATCCGGGTGTCGCCTTAGCCGTGCCTCGCGAGGCCTGGAGACGAAGCCAGCCGAGGCCTGGCGGAAGGCAGCCTGCGCGCAGGCGCACTGCGCATCCGGCCTAGCGGCAGGGGGCCTGCAAAGGATGCAGAACCGTTTCCTTTTCATCCTTTTCCGGATAGCTTATCTTATTGAGTCTGGCACCTTTCACTCGACGGAGCATGGGGCGTGCCCTGTCGCTCTATGGCTTTTGCATGAAAGAAGTTATCGGGTCTCCAGGGCCCCCTGATGACTTCCGGCTGCCGCCGTGGTAAAGAATCCGCCAGCAATGGAGGAGACCTGGGTTCCACTCCTGGGTCAGGAAGATCCCCGGAGAAGGGAATGGCAACCCACTCCAGTATTCTTGGTTCCTGGAAGGAGCTCAGTTCCTACTCATCTGACAGCTCGGAAGAAAGGCTTTGCTAGAACTAGCTTGAGGAACTAGGGGAGACCTCCAATCACCCTATTTTCCAGGAAATCCAGAGCAGGGCACTGGATACATTATGTTCTTTTCTCTTCCTCTTACACAGATTGCAGCGTCTGTGCCTCTCCTTCCAGAATCTAACCAGTTCGGTTCAAACTCGGGTGGCTTGAAAAGAAAAATAACAACGTACATACACACACCCGAAAAGCCCAAGCCGGCTGCGGAGCCGGGGGGCCGCGGGCCTCTCCCACCTGCCCCGGGGCGCGGGCGCCGCCCTCCTCCGCGCGCTCGAGGGGCGCGGCCGCGTCCTCCTGCGCCCGCCCCGCGCCGCGCGCCGCCCGCCCCGCGCCTCCCCGCGCTCGGGCCCGGCCGGGAGGCGGCAGCCTGGGCGCACCTGGAGATTGTTCGAGGTGGATGCCATGGCGGAGATCCGAGGCAGTTCCCCGAGGAGGAACGGGGGCAGAGGAAGCCACCAGGGGCAACGTCCAGACGCACCCGGAGCGGCCCCCAAACGCGCGCAGGCCGGCGGCTCTCGAGGCCCCAGCAGCAGCCTCCCTCCGCGAACTCGTTCCAACACAACCCTGCGCTCCGACGGCCGCCAGACCCTCCCCGCGAAACTTCCGCAATCCCGAGCCCCCTCCGGGCTCTGGTCCCGCCTCTGCCTGCAGAACTTCCTCCTTCGTCATCAGCGCGCGCGCCACCCTGCCCCGAATCATCCGGGTGTCGCCTTAGCCGTGCCTCGCGAGGCCTGGAGACGAAGCCAGCCGAGGCCTGGCGGAAGGCAGCCTGCGCGCAGGCGCACTGCGCATCCGGCCTAGCGGCAGGGGGCCTGCAAAGGATGCAGAACCGTTTCCTTTTCATCCTTTTCCGGATAGCTTATCTTATTGAGTCTGGCACCTTTCACTCGACGGAGCATGGGGCGTGCCCTGTCGCTCTATGGCTTTTGCATGAAAGAAGTTATCGGGTCTCCAGGGCCCCCTGATGACTTCCAGCTGCCGCCGTGGTAAAGAATCCGCCAGCAATGGAGGAGACCTGGGTTCCACTCCTGGGTCAGGAAGATCCCCCGGAGAAGGGAATGCCAACCCACTCCAGTATTCTTGTCTGAAGAATCCCATGGACAGAGGAGCCTGGCGGGCGACAGTCCATGGGGTCGCAGAGGGTTGGACACGACTGAAGGACTAACGCTGTCACTTTCAGTCTGGGCCCGTTACCATTTGCTCCTCAGTAAAATGGGATAATGATGGTGTCCGTAGGCATCTCAGGGTTGTGGAGCATGCTGCTGCCGCGCGACTAGGCGCCCTGCATAGAGACGAGCAAGCAGGAAGATCTCAGGATGCCTTAGTGCCTATTACAGCGCCCACTTCACGCTTCATCCAACAAGCATGTTCCCAAATGGTTACTGCCATGGTTCTAGAAAGCCCCGAGAATTTTAATGAAAGTTAGGTCTTTCTAAGCATTCTGTTGTTTGCAGGCACACTCTTTTTTGTTTTGTTTTTTCTCTCCCTTTCACAGTTTAGCTTCTCAAAGGAAAGTGAAATAGATGTTGGATCACTCCGTTTTATTGCCCATTGATTCCCTAATTCTTTCCCAACATCTGGCATCCTCCACATAAAGCACTTCCCTCCTGCATCTTATTTAGTATTAGCAACTACCCCTTGAAATTTCTTCCTGGTTGCCTCCTAATGTCGTCTTGTCCTCTGAACATTCTCCCCGTCCTCAACTCTTAAGGACAGAATCCCCTTCAAGCCTGGCCTCAGTTCTCTTCCACTGCTCAAGCCTTGCTCATCTTATCTCATTCCTGGGCTCCAAATAGCAGAATAGAAATGGCTTCATTTTTAAATCTCCAAGCCTGCCCTTCCCCACCCAGCATTTACAGCTACCTCCCAGAGATCTCCAAAAACCATCAGATTTTCCCACAAGAAAAAACTCAGCACCGTGAAAGCCATATTAATTATCTTATACCCCAAACTTCCATCTCTGGTCTCTCCTGGGGGGTGAAAATGGAACCGTTTCCTTTTCATCCTTTTCCGGATAGCTTATCTTATTGAGTCTGGCACCTTTCACTCGACGGAGCATGGGGCGTGCCCTGTCGCTCTATGGCTTTTGCATGAAAGAAGTTATCGGGTCTCCAGGGCCCCCTGATGACTTCCAGCTGCCGCCGTGGTAAAGAATCCGCCAGCAATGGAGGAGACCTGGGTTCCACTCCTGGGTCAGGAAGATCCCCCGGAGAAGGGAATGGCAACCCACTCCAGTATTCTTGTCTGAAGAATCCCATGGACAGAGGAGCCTGGCGGGCGACAGTCCATGGGGTCGCAGAGGGTTGGACACGACTGAAGGACTAACGCTGTCACTTTCAGTCTGGGCCCGTTACCATTTGCTCCTCAGTAAAATGGGATAATGATGGTGTCCGTAGGCATCTCAGGGTTGTGGAGCATGCTGCTGCCGCGCGACTAGGCGCCCTGCATAGAGACGAGCAAGCAGGAAGATCTCAGGATGCCTTAGTGCCTATTACAGCGCCCACTTCACGCTTCATCCAACAAGCATGTTCCCAAATGGTTACTGCCATGGTTCTAGAAAGCCCCGAGAATTTTAATGAAAGTTAGGTCTTTCTAAGCATTCTGTTGTTTGCAGGCACACTCTTTTTTGTTTCGTTTTTTCTCTCCCTTTCACAGTTTAGCTTCTCAAAGGAAAGTGAAATAGATGTTGGATCACTCCGTTTTATTGCCCATTGATTCCCTAATTCTTTCCCAACATCTGGCATCCTCCACATAAAGCACTTCCCTCCTGCATCTTATTTAGTATTAGCAACTACCCCTTGAAATTTCTTCCTGGTTGCCTCCTAATGTCGTCTTGTCCTCTGAACATTCTCCCCGTCCTCAACTCTTAAGGACAGAATCCCCTTCAAGCCTGGCCTCAGTTCTCTTCCACTGCTCAAGCCTTGCTCATCTTATCTCATTCCTGGGCTCCAAATAGCAGAATAGAAATGGCTTCATTTTTAAATCTCCAAGCCTGCCCTTCCCCCCACCCAGCATTTACAGCTACCTCCCAGAGATCTCCAAAAACCATCAGATTTTCCCACAAGAAAAAACTCAGCACCGTGAAAGCCATATTAATTATCTTATACCCCAAACTTCCATCTCTGGTCTCTCCTCAGTATAGTATTACCAAATCTTCATCATCCAGGCTCAAAGCGGAAGGCTCTATGCCTGTGTCTACCAATCCTTTCCACCCCTCCATTCACATTCAGTTACTAATAAAACACTATAGTGACTCCAGTTGTTAGAATGTCAGCACACAATAGACACTGAGTAAATATTACACTATTTAACTGAAGATACAACCAGACTCCAATTTACTTTTCAATTCAGTCCTTAAGTGTTTACTGAACACCCACTAAACACAAGTCTACTGGGCATTACGAACCTATGAAGATGAGTAAGATGTGGTCTTTCCATTTAGGATCTTAAAATCTAGTGGAAGGGCTTCCCCTGGTGGTCCAGTGGGTAAGGATACCGCCTTGCAGTGCAAGGGGCGCCGGTTCGATCCCTGGCCTGGGAAGATCCCACGTGCCGCGGAGCGGCTGGACCGATGTGTCCAATTACCGAGCCGGAGCTCTGGAGTGCATGCGCCCAGAGCCAGAGCTCTGTAGCGACAGACGCCACCGCGATGGGAGGCCCACAGGAGCCAAAGAACAAAGACGGATGAACATAGAGAAACGAAAGACCAATAGAAGTGGCCCGCCGGCTCCCCTCCATCCCCAACCCGACCCTCGCCCAAAAATAAATAAATAAATAAATCTTAAAAAAAAAAAAAAAAATCTAGTGGAAGGCACAGACATGTAATAGTGAAAAGAGAATTCCTTTGAGTACCACAGTTGAGTACTACTGTTTGCCAGGTTGTTTTAGGTGCTGGGTATGAACCAAAGAGTCAGCAATTTCTCTTTGATCACCAGTACAGTAGAAAATCATGTTGATACCATGAACTCCGTAATGTGCAATGAGAAAAGTATCACCTGTGATATTTTAAAAAAGCCACAACCTCAGTCTCATCATGAAAAAGTACCAAAGAAACACAACGTGTTTTAAAATGTCTACAAAATACATAACTGGTGCTCAGTCGCTCAGTTGTGTCCAGCTCTCTGTGACTCCCTAGACTGTAGTCCACCAGGCTCCTCTGTCCATTCCCAAAAACTCCCGTGAAAGCCATATTAATTATCTTATACTCCAAACTTCCATCTCTGGTCTCTCCTCAGTATAGTATTACCAAATCTTCATCATCCAGGCTCAAAGCGGAAGGCTCTATGCCTGTGTCTACCAATCCTTTCCACCCCTCCATTCGCATTCAGTTACTAATAAAACACTATAGTGACTCCAGTTGTTAGAATGTCAGCACACAATAGACACTGAGTAAATATTACACTATTTAACTGAAGATACAACCAGACTCCAATTTACTTTTCAATTCAGTCCTTAAGTGTTTACTGAACACCCACTAAACACAAGTCTACTGGGCATTACGAACCTATGAAGATGAGTAAGATGTGGTCTTTCCATTTAGGATCTTAAAATCTAGTGGAAGGGCTTCCCCTGGTGGTCCAGTGGGTAAGGATACCGCCTTGCAGTGCAAGGGGCGCCGGTTCGATCCCTGGCCTGGGAAGATCCCACGTGCCGCGGAGCGGCTGGACCGATGTGTCCAATTACCGAGCCGGAGCTCTGGAGTGCATGCGCCCAGAGCCAGAGCTCTGTAGCGACAGACGCCACCGCGATGGGAGGCCCACAGGAGCCAAAGAACAAAGACGGATGAACATAGAGAAACGAAAGACCAATAGAAGTGGCCCGCCGGCTCCCCTCCATCCCCAACCCGACCCTCGCCCAAAAATAAATAAATAAATAAATCTTAAAAAAAAAAAAAAAAAAAAATCTAGTGGAAGGCACAGACATGTAATAGTGAAAAGAGAATTCCTTTGAGTACCACAGTTGAGTACTACTGTTTGCCAGGTTGTTTTAGGTGCTGGGTATGAACCAAAGAGTCAGCAATTTCTCTTTGATCACCAGTACCGTAGAAAATCATGTTGATACCATGAACTCCGTAATGTGCAATGAGAAAAGTATCACCTGTGATATTTTAAAAAAGCCACAACCTCAGTCTCATCATGAAAAAGTACCAAAGAAACACAACGTGTTTTAAAATGTCTACAAAATACATAACTGGTGCTCAGTCGCTCAGTTGTGTCCAGCTCTCTGTGACTCCCTAGACTGTAGTCCACCAGGCTCCTCTGTCCATGGGATTTCCCAGGCAAGAATACTGGAGTGGGTTGTCATTTCCTCCTCCAGAGAATCTCCCTGACCCAGGGATCAAACCCACATTGTATAGTATATGCATAGTTTAAAAAAGACAGGCAGGGAAGAAAGACCTAGTAAGGAAGAACTGAGTTTTTCCAGTGCAACATGTTTAAATATGTAAATGTTAAAATGTTACATTTTCGATGGTTTCCAAAGTACTTTCACGTGTATTTTCTTATTTCTTTATGAAGACGGTCTTAAGTGTCTCATTTTTACAAATGTGGAAACCAAGCCTCAGAGACTGAGAGAAGTTGCTCCTAGTCCAGGCAGCTCCTAAGTGGCAGAGCTGGAGCTTGAACCAGGTCATTTGACTCCGGGTCCAGTATCTGAAGATGAGTGGTAGCTGAAGGGAAGGAGTGACCAGAGGGGAAGCTAAAAAGCATTTGAAGCTAAGGAGTTTCGACTCGGTTCGGTGGGGAGTAAGGATTCATTGAAAAGTGCGCCCTCCCCTGCTTCGTCCCTTCTTCCTGCCTCTCTAGCTTTGCTCCTTATAGAAGAAAGTATCTAGCAGAGTCCTGATGTGGTCAGATACAGGTTTCCCCCGCTCTCCGAGAGTATTCCTATGAAAGCTTCATAAGAGAAAATGGCGTAAAGCAAAGAATCAAACACCTTAGGACACATCTTGCTGATAGATGCACAAAATAAACTGAGATAAAACACAGAGGCTCTCAGACAGAGCCCAAAGCTGATGCTAAGATGCTGAGTGCAGTGCCCGGGGAAGGAGCTCGGCTCTGCCATGCTCTGCGGTGGTCCCCAGGCTGCCTGCCACTACAATTCACTGCAGAGCAAACACTGAACGATGTTTTTTCCGTAAAAGCAAAAGTCCTCTTCAGATTTCTTTCAACTGGCCAAAAGAGGTACCAGTGCAGGTCTTTGGTGACGGCAACGCAGTGCAAAAGAACTTTTCAAAAAGTGAGGGAAACTTGTATTGGTTTTATGAAGATATATTTGTAGGAGGGACCAGGGAGAGGCAGGAAGCAGGAAAGTCAGGCAGGAGGCTACTAACATTTTAGGAGACAGGCTCTGCAGAGCCCAACGGCATATTTCACCCTCCTGAAGCACAGCCTCAATCTGGACACCCTTGTCCCTCAATTGCCTTCAACAATTCACCGTGTTGAAATCACACCTGTTTTTTAAGCATCTGTTTCAATGTCTCTTGCTCAAGACACCTTCAAAACTTATTTGAACTCTTCTAACTTTGGGACTTTGAATTGTCCTGAGGCAATGCAGGCTAAGTGCCAAATACAGGGTCTGAAGCATAGCAGATATTCAAGACATGTTATCCACGAGCTGACTTCACAGTGTTCCTCCTTTCTAGACTGTAAGCTCACCAAGGGCTAAGACTTTACCTTAGTCATTTTATAGCCTCCTCCACCTGCCCTGTGCCCTCGTTCCCCCACCTACACACAGAGTATGGGCTTAAATAATGGTGTTGCCTGCGTGCTATGGCACTTCAACAGTGTCTGACTCTTTGCAGCCCCCTGGACTGTAGCCTGGTAGGCTCCTCTGTCCATGAGATCCTCCCGGCAAGAATACTGGAGTGGGTTGCCCTCCTCCGGGGTGGTTCCCAACCCTCATCTCTTCTATCTCCTGCATTGACCGGTGGGCTCTTTACCACTAGTGCCACCTGAGAAGCCCATAGCCAAGGTGTGTTAACCAAAGTGAAGTCTCCTTGTGAATGATCTTTGGAGATCTGGGAGTTCAGTTGGCTGATAGGTGGCATCTGAGGTCTCATCCTTCCGCTGAGACTCCCCTCCAGCCCGTCCAGGACCAAATGCAAAACAAAAAATCAAACACCTTAGGACACATCTTGCTGATAGATGCACAAAATAAACTGAGATAAAACACAGAGGCTCTCAGACAGAGCCCAAAGCTGATGCTAAGATGCTGAGTGCAGTGCCCGGGGAAGGAGCTCGGCTCTGCCATGCTCTGCGGTGGTCCCCAGGCTGCCTGCCACTACAATTCACTGCAGAGCAAACACTGAACGATGTTTTTTCCGTAAAAGCAAAAGTCCTCTTCAGATTTCTTTCAACTGGCCAAAAGAGGTACCAGTGCAGGTCTTTGGTGACGGCAACGCAGTGCAAAAGAACTTTTCAAAAAGTGAGGGAAACTTGTATTGGTTTTATGAAGATGTATTTGTAGGAGGGACCAGGGAGAGGCAGGAAGCAGGAAAGTCAGGCAGGAGGCTACTAACATTTTAGGAGACAGGCTCTGCAGAGCCCAACGGCATATTTCACCCTCCTGAAGCACAGCCTCAATCTGGACACCCTTGTCCCTCAATTGCCTTCACCAATTCACCGTGTTGAAATCATGCCTGTTTTTTAAGCATCTGTTTCAATGTCTCTTGCTCAAGACACCTTCAAAACTTATTTGAACTCTTCTAACTTTGGGACTTTGAATTGTCCTGAGGCAATGCAGGCTAAGTGCCAAATACAGGGTCTGGAGCATAGCAGATATTCAAGACATGTTATCCACGAGCTGACTTCACAGTGTTCCTCCTTTCTAGACTGTAAGCTCACCAAGGACTAAGACTTTACCTTAGTCATTTTATAGCCTCCTCCACCTGCCCTGTGCCCTCGTTCCCCCACCTACACACAGAGTATGGGCTTAAATAATGGTGTTGCCTGCGTGCTATGGCACTTCAACAGTGTCTGACTCTTTGCAGCCCCCTGGACTGTAGCCTGGTAGGCTCCTCTGTCCATGAGATCCTCCCGGCAAGAATACTGGAGTGGGTTGCCCTCCTCCGGGGTGGTTCCCAACCCTCATCTCTTCTATCTCCTGCATTGACCGGTGGGCTCTTTACCACTAGTGCCACCTGAGAAGTCCATAGCCAAGGTGTGTTAACCAAAGTGAAGTCTCCTTGTGAATGATCTTTGGAGATCTGGGAGTTCAGTTGGCTGGTAGGTGGCATCTGAGGTCTCATCCTTCCGCTGAGACTCCCCTCCAGCCCGTCCAGGACCAAATCTGTCTCCCTCAGACTCTCTAGAGGAAATGCATCGTCTTGAAGCCCTCAAGAACGCATAGGACAGCTCCTCATGTCCACCCAGGGCTTAGGTTTCTGCCTGTTGAGTCACCAGCTCCCTCCCTGACTTTTGACACAGTCATAAGAAAGACCAAGTACCGACCGCTGATCGTGGGAAGGAAGTGACTCATGATTCTCGAGCTGGAAACCTGTTCCCCTATCAGGCAACATACCTTTCTGATTGCTCTGGTCACCTGGAGGCCAGTCCTTGGCCAGTCACTGTTGTTCATTTTATTCATATGAAGCTACTGAGTGTTTGGACTGACAGGTGGGTTTAGGGACCAACCCATCAACATCAGTCAGTCCTGTGAGGATGCGTGTGTGACTGACGTGTCCGTTCTTCGCTGTGGCTTGTCTATGACGGTTGTGCCATAAGGCAGGAAATCGCAGGAGATGCAGATTCAGTCCCTGGGTTGGGAAGATGCGCTGGAGGAGGGCATGGCAACCCACTGCAGTGTTCTTGCCTGGAGCATCCCATGGACAGAGGAGCCTAGCAGGTGATGGTCCGCGGGGTTGCAAAGAGTTGGACACCACTGAGCGACTAAGTATGCGTACATACTCTTTTCAAGCATGCTGAAGTTGTCGGCAGCATTCACGGTAGCTCACTTTACCAAAGCCAGAAGACAAACACACACACACACACACACACACACACACACACACACACACGCACAGAGTTTTGGCTGCTTCAAGTATTTGGCTTCAGGGAAGGTTCAGATCCTTTCTTTAAGGATTTTTCCTATTAGGTCAGACCCACCCAGGATACTATTCCTTTTAACTATTGGGTGGCATCACCAACTCAATGAACAGGAGACGGGGCAAATTCCAGGAGGCAGTGAACGACAAGGAAGCCTGATGATGTGCTGTAGTCCATGGGGCCACAAAGACCCAGACACAACTCAGCAACTGAACAACAGCTTTTAGGGATCTTCATTACATCTGTAAAATTGCTTCAGTTTTGCCATATTCTGTTGGCTTGAAGAAAGTCGCAGATTCTCTCTGTACTTAAGGGAAGGTATTGGACCCACTGGGATATGCCTCACTGGGGAATCCATTAGAGTGTGGCCGCCACAGTCATATTTTATAAGACATCTCATAAGGGAGATAGGACAAATTGCTAGTTTGTTTTAACATAATAGAATATGTAAGATTTCATAGTATAAATACTATGTTAAAACTTATGAAAAACATTTCGTTTGGTTCTCTAATTTATGTTTTATAGGGCTCACAAGAATTACATTCATTAAGAGAGATAATTAGAAAAATGGAGTGACTGATGGAGAAAGAAGAATGCTATATTTTATCACTTAAATATAGAATCTAAAAAATAGAACTAATGAATAGATATAGCACAACAGAAGCAGAATCACAGACACAGAGAACAAATTAGTAGATCCTAGGAGGGAGAGGGAAGGGGATTGAGGAGTACAAATTACCACACATCAGATAAACTTCGAGGATCTGTTGTACAGCAAAGGGAGGATGGCCAGTATCTTACAATGACTTTAGCTGCAGTATGATCGACAAAAATCCTGAATCACTACGTTGTACATCTGAAACTAATAGAATATTATAAATCAACTTACTTTCACAAAAAGGAAAAAGAGTGACTAAAGATATATGCTTTTAAAGAAAGACTTGGTGAAATATCACTGCCTTGGAAAATTGTGCTAAGTGGAAGCATTCAATTTAGAAAGAGGAATCACACTTCTGTATTTTAGAAATAGGCTGACCAATGCGTAGTCTAGCAGTAAACTCCAGAAGGACTTATTCCTGTTGTCTTTTGAGCAGGTAAAAATCTCTCAGGATGGCCGTCATTAGATCAACACAGAGATCTAGGGTGAGATGTATTGGGGTGGAATCATTTTTAGTTCAAAGATGAAGTTCGGTTTACTTCTCTTGGACTAGTTTCAGGAGAATCTAGGTTCTATTTTGAATAACAGCCAGGACAAGATAGCTTATCTCTCACGTAACAATAGTGCCACCATCAAGTAAATGACTGTTTAGATTAGCAAAGGAATTTTGCACTTGAATATGGACAGCAACACTTTCCAAAGAACTATAGTCTAATTTAGTTGTTCATTGTCCCTCTTGATTGCTAAATTAAGTCAACTCTACAACACGATTAAGCAGAAAGAAAATGAATACACTACTAGAGTAGCAATTATGTGTTTTACAGGAAAAGGCTCCAATGTGATGTCCGGTTAGTAGGGGTGTTTTACTTCTGCTGAAAATAGTGTATGCTGTCTTCACACTTTTGAAAGCTCATTTGTATCAATTTTAGCATATCTGTTGAGGTCTTAAGCCCCTCAATTTGCCTAGATTTTCAAAGAGATGTTCTGTCAGAGAAACAGTTGGTTGTGATTTTGTGTACGTGTCATGATTTAATTACAAGCAACAATAAGTGGCATTATGGTCCATTTCTGAGTAATCACTTAAATATAGAATCTAAAAAATAGAACTAATGAATAGATATAGCACAACAGAAGCAGAATCACAGACACAGAGAACAAATTAGTAGATCCTAGGAGGGAGAGGGAAGGGGATTGAGGAGTACAAATTACCACACATCAGATAAACTTCGGGGATCTGTTGTACAGCAAAGGGAGGATGGCCAGTATCTTACAATGACTTTAGCTGCAGTATGATCGACAAAAATCCTGAATCACTACGTTGTACATCTGAAACTAATAGAATATTATAAATCAACTTACTTTCACAAAAAGGAAAAAGAGTGACTAAAGATATATGCTTTTAAAGAAAGACTTAGTGAAATATCACTGCCTTGGAAAATTGTGCTAAGTGGAAGCATTCGATTTAGAAAGAGGAATCACACTTCTGTATTTTAGAAATAGGCTGACCAATGCGTAGTCTAGCAGTAAACTCCAGAAGGACTTATTCCTGTTGTCTTTTGAGCAGGTAAAAATCTCTCAGGATGGCCGTCATTAGATCAACACAGAGATCTAGGGTGAGATGTATTGGGGTGGAATCATTTTTAGTTCAAAGATGAAGTTCGGTTTACTTCTCTTGGACTAGTTTCAGGAGAATCTAGGTTCTATTTTGAATAACAGCCAGGACAAGATAGCTTATCTCTCACGTAACAATAGTGCCACCATCAAGTAAATGACTGTTTAGATTAGCAAAGGAATTTTGCACTTGAATATGGACAGCAACACTTTCCAAAGAACTATAGTCTAATTTAGTTGTTCATTGTCCCTCTTGATTGCTAAATTAAGTCAACTCTACAACACGATTAAGCAGAAAGAAAATGAATACACTACTAGAGTAGCAATTATGTGTTTTACAGGAAAAGGCTCCAATGTGATGTCCGTTTAGTAGGGGTTTTTTACTTCTGCTGAAAATAGTGTATGCTGTCTTCACTCTTTTGAAAGCTCATTTGTATCAATTTTAGCATATCTGTTGAGGTCTTAAGCTTTGTTTCCATCCTCCTTTTCAAAGTGCGTAAACTTACACCTGCCTAGATTTTCAAAGAGATGTTCTGTCAGAGAAAAACAGTTGGTTGTGATTTTGTGTACGTGTCATGATTTAATTACAAGCAACAATAAGTGGCATTATGGTCCATTTCTGAGTAACGAATGAGAGTAATGCTCTGGGTAGAGAGGGGTATCAGGGCAAGATTGGGAAGCCCTTGAGTAAAAGGTCAACCTGACCCCCAGGAGACTGAGAATTAGCACTTTTCTTCTTTGTGATGTATCCATATCTAAGAACAGATTTGAAAAGGATACATTTCAATGGTGAGATGAAAAACCAAGAATTGCCAGATCTAAAAAATGCTTTATTGGAAACTGCTGTTTCAACGCACCTTGAGATCAATATTTTAATGAGGTAAGACACTTAATACTATTAAATTCTATTTGTAATTATACTGGCCTTTGGAATCAGAACTTGTGGAATGAAATTCTTATTTACATGTGTGAAATGTAGATACAGTACACATGTTTACTATGGGTGTGCTCAGTTGTGTTCGACCCTGTGTGGTCTCGTAGACTGTAGCCCACCAGGTTCCTCTGTCCGTGGACTTTCCCAGGCATGAATACTGGAGTGGGTTGCCATTTTCTGCTCCATAGGATCTTCCTGACCCAAGGATGAAAACTGCATCTCTTGCATCTCCTGTATTTGGCAGGTGGATTCTTTACCACTAGCACCATCTGGGAAACCCCAAAAGGGGTAAACCCTGGGATTTTAAGGGCTTCCCTTGTGGCTCAGATGGTAAAGACTCTACCTGCAAGACAGGAGACCCAAGTTTGATCATTGGGTTTGGAAGATCTGCTGGAGAAGGGACTGGCTGTCCACTCCAGTATTCTTGCCAGGAGAATTCCATGGCTGGTCCATGGGCTCAAAAAGTCAGACTAAATTGAGTGACTAACACTTTCACTACACTTTTTTCTGGCTTTAGTAGGGTTTTACTTCTGCTGAAAATAGTGTATGCTGTCTTCACTCTTTTGAAAGCTCATTTGTATCAATTTTAGCATATCTGTTGAGGTCTTAAGCTTTGTTTCCATCCTCCTTTTCAAAGTGCGTAAACTTACACCTGCCTAGATTTTCAAAGAGATGTTCTGTCAGAGAAAAACAGTTGGTTGTGATTTTGTGTACGTGTCATGATTTAATTACAAGCAACAATAAGTGGCATTATGGTCCATTTCTGAGTAACGAATGAGAGTAATGCTCTGGGTAGAGAGGGGTATCAGGGCAAGATTGGGAAGCCCTTGAGTAAAAGGTCAACCTGACCCCCAGGAGACTGAGAATTAGCACTTTTCTTCTTTGTGATGTATCCATATCTAAGAAGAGATTTGAAAAGGCTACATTTCAATGGTGAGATGAAAAACCAAGAATTGCCAGATCTAAAAAATGCTTTATTGGAAACTGCTGTTTCAACGCACCTTGAGATCAATATTTTAATGAGGTAAGACACTTAATACTATTAAATTCTATTTGTAATTATACTGGCCTTTGGAATCAGAACTTGTGGAATGAAATTCTTATTTACATGTGTGAAGTGTAGATACAGTACACATGTTTACTATGGGTGTGCTCAGTTGTGTTCGACCCTGTGTGGTCTCGTAGACTGTAGCCCACCAGGTTCCTCTGTCCGTGGACTTTCCCAGGCATGAATACTGGAGTGGGTTGCCATTTTCTGCTCCATAGGATCTTCCTGACCCAAGGATGAAAACTGCATCTCTTGCATCTCCTGTATTTGGCAGGTGGATTCTTTACCACTAGCACCATCTGGGAAACCCCAAAAGGGGTAAACCCTGGGATTTTAAGGGCTTCCCTTGTGGCTCAGATGGTAAAGACTCTACCTGCAAGACAGGAGACCCAAGTTTGATCATTGGGTTTGGAAGATCTGCTGGAGAAGGGACTGGCTGTCCACTCCAGTATTCTTGCCAGGAGAATTCCATGGCTGGTCCATGGGCTCAAAAAGTCAGACTAAATTGAGTGACTAACACTTTCACTACACTTTTCACTGGGACTTGAAGAGGAAGCAGTAGAATTGGTGACAGACCTAGGGTTGAACCCATAATACGTTTCAGTCATTCAACCAAATGGTACTGACTTATCTCATGTTAGGTAGGCAGACCTGAATTTGGTGTTGAAATAAATCCAAATGAGAAGTCAAACGTGGCCCCTTCTCTCCAGAACGTCTAATACAGCTGAAAAACCCAGAGCAGTTAACAGACAGAAAGCAATCTTCATGGAGCAGAATCAATGCTGAATACAATGTGGGTCTTAGGAGTTAAAAACAAGTGATGAGACATGTTGACTACTTGCCATGGTTTCATAGAAAAGGCTGGGTCTGAATTGTGCCTGGAGAAGGGACTTTAGAAGTGATGAAGGAATTCATATGTGTTCATAAAAGACACTCTGTGCTCCTGAGGAGAGTTGTTCTTTAACATTATTCAAATTATAATTACGAAATGGAAGTCTTGAACACTCAAGCGTTTATTTATAATCTTGGCCAAATTCCACCCTGGAAGAGTAAGGATAGCTTAAGAAAACCACAGCCAATTCAATTATTTAATTTCACTGTAGGAAAGCTCAGGGTTGCCAAATGATCTCATTACCAAATTACATCCTAAGGTCATGCTGGGGAAATAAGGGATTCTATGCCAGACAAACTACTCCCAAGGGCAACTACTGGCCAACGATACTTTTGAAGTTGCAAAATGGCTGTGTTTTTCATTGGAAAATTCCATCCTCTACCTCTGGTACTCTTGAATGGTTCTTAGGTTTACCCAATCCAGTTAACAGAGCATTTTCTTCATCATGCAAAAGACATTAACACACAAATGACAGCTAGTAGCAATCTTCCCAGTTGGCTCAGTGGGTGAAGAAACCACCTGCAATGCAGGAGGCACAAGAGATGAGGATTTGATCCCTGGGTGGAGAAGATCCCCTGGAGAAGGAAATGGCAGCCCACTCCAGTATGCTTGCCTGAAACATCCCATGGACAGAGGAGCTGGGGGCTATAGTCCATGGCGTCACAGAAGAGCTGGACTCGACTGAGTGACCAAGCAGCAGCAGCGATCTGAAAAGCAATTCTGTAGTTGATTTTACAATGAGACCACTTAGGTCTGTAAAATCCATAGCAGAGAACAGCAGGTCATAGTGTTAATGACAAGTACCTTCCACATATTGTTACAATCAGGTATTAACCGGTTGTTAAGACACTATAGTAAGAGATGCCAAGCTAGCATGTGTGCGTGCCAAAATAAATGACAATGTGGAAAGACTGGCAAATGCAGGCTTCATTCTTTGCATTTTAGGATCTATTTTTAAAATGGTGGAACTTCGTAGGAGCAAAAAGTTCAGGTTCCCTCTTCAAAGAGAAAGTATATACCCTTACTGAGGCAAGGACTATCCCCTAAAGAAAGTGGTTTTATTGTACTAGGGAGAAATTTCAGAAAAGGAATAGTATAAGGAGCCCCTAAGGAGTAGATTCAGGTCAGGGGAAATATATACCTTAGAGAGAGATGGAGACATTAATTTGTTTAGATGTTAGCTCTCTTTAAAGACCCGAGAGTGTAAAGGATCATGTAATTGATCCAGGTGGACAATATGTCAAGCCACAAATCTAAATTGAGCTGACCATTAGGTGAAAGGCATCTCACCCTCCAAGCGCCTTCTAAATTTTCAGAATGAAAAAGGCCAGCATTGTGCATTGATCGTCTAAGTAATGGGTATTACAACATGGATATGTTTGAGAAATGCAACAGAAATGTTGTAATTTTTATTGTGTGGTGTCGGCATATTGTTGCATGGTAGAAAGAGCTCCCTGTGGCTTGAAGCCTTGACGCCCTAGGTCCTCATCCTAACTCTCCCACTCAGGAGCTTCGTAACATTTCTTAGAGTTAAGGGAGGAGTTTGAATGAAACTCGGGTGTGATTTAAGACTCCAGGCACTCAGCTATGCCATTCCACTACTTCCTGAGTTTAGGAAACTCATTGTTAGCATTTGTTGCTCTTAGTTTGCTTGATTGCCATGAGGATGAGCTAGATCATCTCTAAAATCTCTTATTGCCTTAAACCAGTCCCTCAAAGTGGAGCCTAATTGTACTGCACCTGAATTGACTGTGGACGCTTAGAGATGTATCTTTGTTTCATGCCAGATGTTGAGGCACATTAAGTATTAGAGATTTTGAAGTGAGACTCAAAAACAGGCACTTAACTACTCTGAAACCTAGTCTTATCTTGACAGAACTGGACTGATATTCCTGGTTTCCATGAGGCTCATAGTGTTAATGACAAGTACCTTCCACATATTGTTACAATCAGGTATTAACCGGTTGTTAAGACACTATAGTAAGAGATGCCAAGCTAGCATGTGTGCGTGCCAAAATAAATGACAATGTGGAAAGACTGGCAAATGCAGGCTTCATTCTTTGCATTTTAGGATCTATTTTTAAAATGGTGGAACTTCGTAGGAGCAAAAGTTCAGGTTCCTCTTCAAAGAGAAAGTATATACCCTTACTGAGGCAAGGACTATCCCTAAAGAAAGTGGTTTTATTGTACTGGGGAGAAATTTCAGAAAAGGAATAGTATAAGGAGCCCCTAAGGAGTAGATTCAGGTCAGGGGAAATATATACCTTAGAGAGAGATGGAGACATTAATTTGTTTAGATGTTAGCTCTCTTTAAAGACCCGAGAGTGTAAAGGATCATGTAATTGATCCAGGTGGACAATATGTCAAGCCACAAATCTAAATTGAGCTGACCATTAGGTGAAAGGCATCTCACCCTCCAAGCGCCTTCTAAATTTTCAGAATGAAAAAGGCCAGCATTGTGCATTGATCGTCTAAGTAATGGGTATTACAACATGGATATGTTTGAGAAATGCAACAGAAATGTTGTAATTTTTATTGTGTGGTGTCGGCATATTGTTGCATGGTAGAAAGAGCTCCCTGTGGCTTGAAGCCTTGACGCCCTAGGTTCTCATCCTAACTCTCCCACTCAGGAGCTTCGTAGCATTTCTTAGAGTTAAGGGAGGAGTTTGAATGAAACTCCGGTGTGATTTAAGACTCCAGGCACTCAGCTATGCCATTCCACTACTTCCTGAGTTTAGGAAACTCATTGTTAGCATTTGTTGCTCTTAGTTTGCTTGATTGCCATGAGGATGAGCTAGATCATCTCTAAAATCTCTTATTGCCTTAAACCAGTCCCTCAAAGTGGAGCCTAATTGTACTGCACCTGAATTGACTGTGGACGCTTAGAGATGTATCTTTGTTTCATGCCAGATGTTGAGGCACATTAAGTATTAGAGATTTTGAAGTGAGACTCAAAAACAGGCACTTAACTACTCTGAAACCTAGTCTTATCTTGACAGAACTGGACTGATATTCCTGGTTTCCATGAGGCTCATTGTAGATGTTCAATAAATGGTGCGGTTTTTTACCTTCACCTCCCTTATCCACCTGATGCCAAGGTGTAGCTTTATTCCTGTGGGAAAATAAAACAGGCTTCCTGAGGGGCTACCATGTCCAGGGCAGCTTAGTGGCAGAGAGCATAACGCTATCTTTTGTAATGGAGATGGTGATCAGGTATGAAATTTTAGGAAAACGTTACTTTACAAAGGTATTGGATGTTACCTCTGTAATATGTTACAGTTAATTCTGACACTTAACGCTTATGGTTAGGCTAGGTCCTACGGGCCCCCAGTGAACCTAAAGGGCTACAGCATGGCTGGATGAATCTTCTCACCACGACATTTTTCTCCATCTTTCTTTGCGGCCTCTCTTTTTTGCCACCGTCTCTGCCACGTTGCCTGCCCACTGCCCTGTGCTTCTGCATTTCGGCCACCTCTGGATGCTGTTGGATACCACTTCCTCTTTCTCAAACACAGAACAACAGGCAGGTTTCTGGAAACCTCGTCTCTTCATTTCATCTTGTTTAAAGCAATAGTGACCCTTGTAAGGTGCAAAGTTAGAAACACTTAACACAGTAATGCTGGAGTCTAGAATCAACTTTGAATTAAATTTTCCCACTTTGGAGCCATTTTCTTATTTTCTCTGTATCTTGAACCCTCAGCTGGTAGAAAGAGCTCCCTGTGGCTTGAAGCCTTGACGCCCTAGGTTCTCATCCTAACTCTCCCACTCAGGAGCTTCGTAGCATTTCTTAGAGTTAAGGGAGGAGTTTGAATGAAACTCCGGTGTGATTTAACCAGAAGACTCCAGGCACTCAGCTATGCCATTCCACTACTTCCTGAGTTTAGGAAACTCATTGTTAGCATTTGTTGCTCTTAGTTTGCTTGATTGCCATGAGGATGAGCTAGATCATCTCTAAAATCTCTTATTGCCTTAAACCAGTCCCTCAAAGTGGAGCCTAATTGTACTGCACCTGAATTGACTGTGGACACTTAGAGATGTATCTTTGTTTCATGCCAGATGTTGAGGCACATTAAGTATTAGAGATTTTGAAGTGAGACTCAAAAACAGGCACTTAACTACTCTGAAACCTAGTCTTATCTTGACAGAACTGGACTGATATTCCTGGTTTCCATGAGGCTCATTGTAGATGTTCAATAAATGGTGCGGTTTTTTACCTTCGCCTCCCTTATCCACCTGATGCCAAGGTGTAGCTTTATTCCTGTGGGAAAATAAAACAGGCTTCCTGAGGGGCTACCATGTCCAGGGCAGCTTAGTGGCAGAGAGCATAACGCTATCTTTTGTAATGGAGATGGTGATCAGGTATGAAATTTTAGGAAAACGTTACTTTACAAAGGTATTGGATGTTACCTCTGTAATATGTTACAGTTAATTCTGACACTTAACGCTTATGGTTAGGCTAGGTCGTACGGGTCCCCAGTGAACCTAAAGGGCTACAGCATGGCTGGATGAATCTTCTCACCACGACATTTTTCTCCATCTTTCTTTGCGGCCTCTCTTTTTTGCCACCGTCTCTGCCACGTTGCCTGCCCACTGCCCTGTGCTTCTGCATTTCGGCCACCTCTGGATGCTGTTGGATACCACTTCCTCTTTCTCAAACACAGAACAACAGGCAGGTTTCTGGAAACCTCGTCTCTTCATTTCATCTTGTTTAAAGCAATAGTGACCCTTGTAAGGTGCAAAGTTAGAAACACTTAACACAGTAATGCTGGAGTCTAGAATCAACTTTGAATTAAATTTTCCCACTTTGGAGCATCTCTTATTCTCTGTTCTTGAACCTGGGACTTCCTGTTGGTTCTCACACGCGAGGACTGCCTTGTACTCACTTTGATGCTTTTCCTGGATTCCCTGGTAGCTCAGCTGGTTATCTGCCTGCAATGCAGGAGACCCCGGTTCAACTCCTGGGTTGTGAAGATCCCCTGGTGAAGGGATGGCTGCCCACTCCAGTATGCTTGGGCTTCCCTGGTGGAACCTGGGTTCAATCCCTGGGTTGGAAAGATCCCCTGGAGAAGGGGATGGCTGCCCACTCCAGTATTCTTTCCTGGAGAATTCTGTGCCTAGTCCATGGGGCCACAAAGAGTCAGACATGACGGAACGACTTTCCCTTTCCCTGTACAAAGCATGATCCCTGCTCTCAGAGTTTATAATCCATTTCTGTGTGGGAGGTCAGGATAGAGAGTCCCCAGAGACAAGTGTGAGCTGAATGCTACAGGCAGCAGATGCTGCAGGAAGGGAAAGAGATTGCTCTGAGCTGGACCTCTGGGCCCACATTTTCCTTCCCTTATAAAGACAGTGGCCATCTTGGATTTAGGGGTCTCCTAATCCAGTATGACTTCATCTGAACTTTTAAAAAGCTGAGGTCTATTGACATATAACATTATTTTGGTTTCTGGCACACAACATGTGTGTGTGCGCGTGTGTGTGTCTATACGCTTAGTCACTCAGTTGTGTCTGGCTCTTTGTGACTGCAGGGACTGTAGCCCATCAGGCTCCTCAGTCCATGGGATTCTCCAGGAAAGAATACAGGGGTGGGTTGCCATGCCCTCCTCCGGGGGATCTTCCATACCCAGGAATCAAACCTGGGTTTCCTGCACTGCAGGCAGATTCTTTGTCTTCTGAGCCACCAGGGAGCCCTGGCTCCCTTGGGCTCCTGCTTGATTCTTGAGCTGGATGCTCTGGGCTTCTTTTCAGTTCCCTTGTTGTCCTGGTATCCTTTCATTTTATCCCCTCTCCTTTGTTTCAACTTGACAAAGTCTGTTTTTTTTGTTTGTATGTTTGCAAGCAAGAACTCTGAGTAATGCCAATATCAAATTAATTTATTGTTCAAACATTACCAGAAAGTTCGAAGGGACAGCAGAACCAGGGGACAATTAGCTTCAGGAGAAAAACTACTATTAAGAACATTATTCATGGCAGGACATTAAATATTGACTACCAAGTCATCCTTTGGTTGTAAATATTTTATACAAAGGATAAAGCTCCTTTGTAAATAAAGTAGCTACATCAGGAAATTTCAGATTTTACTTTTCAGTATCTAGAGGTCTGAAAGGCAGATTAAAATTATTTTTAAAATGGAAATTTAAAGAGTTTTAAAGAAAACAAATAAAAGGAACTAGTATTACTTGAAGGGGGGTTACTCCTTTTAATTATTTTTTTTGGCTGTTGAAGCAGTTCCTTAATGCAGGTCCATCTGCAAATTTTAAACAAATTCTTTCACTCAATATGTTACATTAATTTTAATTAAACAGAGTTTATAATCTATTTCTGTGTGGGAGGTCAGGATAGAGAGTCCCCAGAGACAAGTGTGAGGTGAATGCTACAGGCAGCAGATGCTGCAGGAAGGGAAAGAGATTGCTCTGAGCTGGACCTCTGGGCCCACATTTTCCTTCCCTTATAAAGACAGTGGCCATCTTGGATTTAGGGGTCTCCTAATCCAGTATGACTTCATCTGAACTTTTAAAAAGCTGAGGTCTATTGACATATAACATTATTTTGGTTTCTGGCACACAACATGTGTGTGTGCGCGTGTGTGTGTCTATACGCTTAGTCACTCAGTTGTGTCTGGCTCTTTGTGACTGCAGGGACTGTAGCCCATCAGGCTCCTCAGTCCATGGGATTCTCCAGGAAAGAATACAGCGGTGGGTTGCCATGCCCTCCTCCAGGAGATCTTCCAGACCCAGGAATCAAACCTGGGTTTCCTGCACTGAAGGCAGATTCTTTGTCTTCTGAGCCACCAGGGAGCCCTGGCTCCCTTGGGCTCCTGCTTGATTCTTGAACTGGATGCTCTGGGCTTCTTTTCAGTTCCCTTGTTGTCCTGGTATCCTTTCATTTTATCCCCTCTCCTTTGTTTCAACTTGACAAAGTCTGTTTTTTGTTTGTATGTTTGCAAGCAAGAACTCTGAGTAATGCCAATATCAAATTAATTTATTGTTCAAACATTACCAGAAAGTTCGAAGGGACAGCAGAACCAGGGGACAATTAGCTTCAGGAGAAAAACTACTATTAAGAACATTATTCATGGCAGGACATTAAATATTGACTACCAAGTCATCCTTTGGTTGTAAATATTTTATACAAAGGATAAAGCTCCTTTGTAAATAAAGTAGCTACATCAGGAAATTTCAGATTTTACTTTTCAGTATCTAGAGGTCTGAAAGGCAGATTAAAATTATTTTTAAAATGGAAATTTAAAGAGTTTTAAAGAAAACAAATAAAAGGAACTAGTATTACTTGAAGGGGGGTTACTCCTTTTAATTATTTTTTTTGGCTGTTGAAGCAGTTCCTTAATGCAGGTCCATCTGCAAATTTTAAACAAATTCTTTCACTCAATATGAATTAATTTTCTTGGTTCAACCAATCTATCTGTTAACCAATTAGCAAGCTGTTAAAATAATGGATACTCCAACTGCTCTGGCTTCCCAGTTTTTCAGTCCTAAGTGCGCTAAGAGGTCCCTCTACCGGCTACTTATAGAAACTACAGCTCTTTACCCGGGTGGCTGGAAAACGGGGATCCAAAAGCAAGCAATTTTGTTGCAAGCCCTTGAAACCGTCTGAAGGAGGAGCCTAGGGGCAGGAACAGGAAAAGGCACGAACTAGGAAACCAGCTGCAAAGGGAAGTCTTAGCCTACAGCTCTCTGGGTTCAAATGAAAAATGCATCCCAATCGAATATTGTTTGTTCAGTAGAAAATTTTGCAACGGGAGACCACATTTTTTAAAAAAAGTAAAGCCAAACAAGTAAAGTTTAATTGTGTATTTTCTATCCAGCCCAATATATCCAAAACATTATCACTTCAGTAGGTAGTCCATGTGAAAAATTAACGATCTGTCTTATATTCTTTGGTTGAGTTTAAGTCTTAGAAATCTGGACTGTACTTTCCCCTAGTCGCACTTCCCAGTTTGGACTAGCCTCTGCATTACAGGGGCTGGGTGGGCTGGAGGCTGTTAATTAGACAGCATGGGACCCGAGAGATTCCAGCAGCAAGAAGAGGAACACGAGCGATATCACTGTTTCATTACTGATAATTCATAGTTCAGAGCGGCTCTCACAATTTGTCCAAAATCTCAGTCAAAGGTGAATGAACTGGCCGTTGGTTTCCTTGGTCTCATTGTTGATGATACTCTGTGCGAGGGCTCCGGAGAGCAGTCTGACGTCCGTACCCAGCTGTCACACGTTCAGCACCTGCACCTGTGGGAACGGTAGCAGAGGCGCCTGAGCACAAGCTGGCTCTGGGTACTGCAGAATGGAGTATGTTCTGCCCTATCAGTCAACAAGGATAGTATCTAGAGGTCTGAAAATAAAATTTTAAAATGGAAATTTAAAGAGTTTTAAAGAAAACAAATAAAAGGAACTAGTATTACTTGAAGGGGTTACTCCTTTTAATTATTTTTTGGCTGTTGAAGCAGTTCCTTAATGCAGGTCCATCTGCAAATTCTAAACAAATTCTTTCACTCAATATGAATTAATTTTCTTGGTTCAACCAATCTATCTGTTAACCAATTAGCAAGCTGTTAAAATAATGGATACTCCAACTGCTCTGGCTTCCCAGTTTTTCAGTCCTAAGTGCGCTAAGAGGTCCCTCTACCGGCTACTTATAGAAACTACAGCTCTTTACCCGGGTGGCTGGAAAACGGGGATCCAAAAGCAAGCAATTTTGTTGCAAGCCCCTTGGAAACCGTCTGAAGGAGGAGCCTAGGGGCAGGAACAGGAAAAGGCACGAACTAGGAAACCAGCTGCAAAGGGAAGTCTTAGCCTACAGCTCTCTGGGTTCAAATGAAAAATGCATCCCAATCGAATATTGTTTGTTCAGTAGAAAATTTTGCAACGGGAGACCACATTTTTTAAAAAAAGTAAAGCCAAACAAGTAAAGTTTAATTGTGTATTTTCTATCCAGCCCAATATATCCAAAACATTATCACTTCAGTAGGTAGTCCATGTGAAAAATTAACGATCTGTCTTATATTCTTTGGTTGAGTTTAAGTCTTAGAAATCTGGACTGTACTTTCCCCTAGTCGCACTTCCCAGTTTGGACTAGCCTCTGCATTACAGGGGCTGGGTGGGCTGGAGGCTGTTAATTAGACAGCATGGGACCCGAGAGATTCCAGCAGCAAGAAGAGGAACACGAGCGATATCACTGTTTCATTACTGATAATTCATAGTTCAGAGCGGCGTCTCACAATTTGTCCAAAATCTCAGTCAAAGGTGAATGAACTGGCCGTTGGTTTCCTTGGTCTCATTGTTGATGATACTCTGTGCGAGGGCTCCGGAGAGCAGTCTGACGTCCGTACCCAGCTGTCACACGTTCAGCACCTGCACCTGTGGGAACGGTAGCAGAGGCGCCTGAGCACAAGCTGGCTCTGGGTACTGCAGAATGGAGTATGTTCTGCCCTATCAGTCAACAAGGATGTCACAGCCATGGGCGACAGCAGCCCTGCCGGGCGAGCTGCTGAGCCCTGAGGGCTCTCGGGAGGGAGAAGAATACCTGTGAGCTGGCAGCCATCAGGCTGCAGCCTCTCCCTGCAGAGAGCCCCAAGGGAGCTCAGCAGGTGGGAAACACTGCTGCTGGCCTCTGACAGCTGACAGGCCTGTGAAAGGAATGATTCCAGTGAGCCCAGGCTCTGGCATCTTCCCATACATAGAAAAACGCTATAATTTTTTAACTAGGCGTATCTTGTTTTCTTTAATTAACGACATTCTTTTGCTATTCAGACTGCCTGCCCTTTGTTGTAGAACTTCAGAGGTTACTTGAGGGGCTGCCTCCTGGGCTTACGTCCTAAAATTCCCACTGAGTAAAGCAGAACACTCAGCTTTGAGGCTGTGGCTATTTTTTAAGTCGGCAGCATCAAGCTCCTGTTTGACAGTAGCTGTGGCTCTCTGTCCTTCCACCTGACCCAGCTCTGTGGGCTCCCAGGGTGGCTGGCCGCCCTCAGTGTAGATCCATGACTCCCGCCTGGGGACAGCCTCGAGACTGACCATCACATTCTTGGCTGGCTTTCCTTACCCCTTCTTGTGAGGTCTGGGTGGCTCGTTAAATGTATGATGCATACATTAAATAAAACCAGTGGATTCATATATATAAGCTAAGTAATTAAAATAAGTATATAATTAAACTCATGGAATTTATTATTGATTATGAAAGTCTTAGGCCTCGGGGGCATTTCCTGTGGGTCTAATTAGGGGCAGCCACAGGTTATCGGGGAAGAGTATGACTTTCCCAGCAAAGCCCTCTTCCTCTGCCCCAGAATGGGGATCAGCCCTAGGAGAGTGGTCAGAGACGCAGACCAGCAGCCCTGGATGAAGCTGCTCAGCCACCCGAAGCTGTTAGGGAACAATGGAAGTAATTTATTCAACAATAGGCATTGACTTAACAACCTATCTCCATAGAATGGATATTATGCAGCTTTGGAAGTAAGGTTTCAGGGAATGTTTTTCCACTTCATGCTTGGTTTTTGGTTTTCTCAGTGACACCCGAGTTTTGTTATGAACAACGGCTTCAGCCCCCTTCCCTTTCATTCCATTTTTCTTCTTTCTCCGATGGAGAACTGGGAGAAATTCACCTTCCACTAGAGAAGGTTAGAAGGCATGAGGTATCAGTGGGAAAAAGTCAAATTCCATGTAATTTAATGTGTGGAGCTAGAACAGACATTCCAGGTAATCTTTGAAGATACGGGATAAATTATTCATGTAATGTGATGAGTTTGTCAAAAATCAGGCGTTAAAATTGTAACTGATTTGATAACTGAATTTAATTCTAATATAGAGAAAAGGAACTAGTCTGGCATCTTGTAAATCCATTCCGTGTTCTGGTGGAACCATTGCTGATTTAAAACGCTGTCACGTTCAGAACAGACTCAGTCTCACGCAGGAGACTCTTCACAGGCACGCCGCCTTCCTCCGGGATGGACTTTGGGACGGGATGGTTTCGTGTTCCAGGCGAGGGTGATCGTGGCCCTTCAGGGGCCCTCCCCTGTCGACACACACCTGCAGCTTTTCTGTCCCCTCTCGGGCTGCCACGGCCTGGGGACCTCGGGGAGAGCCTTTCTGCGGAGCTGCTCTCCCCCAGCCCCTCCTCCAGGGTTTGAGGCCCGGGCCCTGCCTGATCCTGGATTCTGAGCTTCAAAGGAGGCATCAGCTCCCTCCACCTCCAAACGGCTGCCAAGGCAGAGGCTGCTTGTGGGGCTCCCACTCAGAGCGCTGCCTTCCTGCGTCCTTTCCAGAACCCCTTCCTCCTTCCTCCCGAATGAGAGGGTCTTTCGTTTTATTGGAGTGGAAAGTGAAAGTGTCTCAGTCACGCTCGGATCCTTTGCGACCCACGGACACGCCATGGAACTCTCCGGACAAGAATACTGCAGTGGGTAGCCTTTTCCTTCTCTGGGGCATCTCCCCAACCCAGGAATTAAATCCCGGTCTCCCGCATTGCAGGCAGATTCTTTACCATCTGAGCCACCAGGGAAGCCCTTATTGGAGTGGGGGTGGGGTCTAAGGGAGCTAGGTCTGCTCTGTGAGTTCTCTTTTCACGTCTTTTTGGTCAAACTCCTTTCAACATCTTTGTGCTCTAATCTGACCATGCTGGGCTGGTGGGAGGGCCTGAGAGTGGACATAAAAGATGCACATGAGGATACATGGTGGTGGTGTTTAGTCGCTCATTTGTGTCCGATTCTTCTTTTTTCCATTTTGGCCTCTTTTTTAGCGGTCATTTATATTTATTTATTTTCATCCATCTTAATTCCTGGGCCTGTGTGGGCCTCCCACCGCAGTGGCCTCTTTCCTTGCAGAACACTGGCCCGGCTGCCGAGCACGCTCCCAATTGGACACCCCCCCGGCTGCTCCACAGCACTTTTGTAAATCTCACTAAAGAGAAAAGGAACTAGTCTGGCATCTTGTAAATCCATTCCGTGTTCTGGTGGAACCATTGCTGATTTAAAACGCTGTCACGTTCAGAACAGACTCAGTCTCACGCAGGAGACTCTTCACAGGCACGCCGCCTTCCTCCGGGATGGACTTTGGGACGGGATGGTTTCGTGTTCCAGGCGAGGGTGATCGTGGCCCTTCAGGGGCCCTCCCCTGTCGACACACACCTGCAGCTTTTCTGTCCCCTCTCGGGCTGCCACGGCCTGGGGACCTCGGGGAGAGCCTTTCTGCGGAGCTGCTCTCCCCCAGCCCCTCCTCCAGGGTTTGAGGCCCGGGCCCTGCCTGATCCTGGATTCTGAGCTTCAAAGGAGGCATCAGCTCCCTCCACCTCCAAACGGCTGCCAAGGCAGAGGCTGCTTGTGGGGCTCCCACTCAGAGCGCTGCCTTCCTGCGTCCTTTCCAGAACCCCTTCCTCCTTCCTCCCGAATGAGAGGGTCTTTCGTTTTATTGGAGTGGAAAGTGAAAGTGTCTCAGTCACGTCGGATCCTTTGCGACCCACGGACACGCCATGGAACTCTCCGGACAAGAATACTGCAGTGGGTAGCCTTTTCCTTCTCTGGGGCATCTCCCCAACCCAGGAATTAAATCCCGGTCTCCCGCATTGCAGGCAGATTCTTTACCATCTGAGCCACCAGGGAAGCCCTTATTGGAGTGGGGGTGGGGTCTAAGGGAGCTAGGTCTGCTCTGTGAGTTCTCTTTTCACGTCTTTTTGGTCAAACTCCTTTCAACATCTTTGTGCTCTAATCTGACCATGCTGGGCTGGTGGGAGGGCCTGAGAGTGGACATAAAAGATGCACATGAGGATACATGGTGGTGGTGTTTAGTCGCTCATTTGTGTCCGATTCTTCTTTTTTCCATTTTGGCCTCTTTTTTAGCGGTCATTTATATTTATTTATTTTCATCCATCTTAATTCCTGGGCCTGTGTGGGCCTCCCACCGCAGTGGCCTCTTTCCTTGCAGAACACTGGCCCCGGGAGCATGCGCTCCAGAGCACTGGCTCCCAATTGGACACGCCGGGCCCCGGGTGCTCCACAGCACATGGGGTCTTCCCGGACCAGGGATCAAACCAGTGTCCCTTGCATCGCAAGGCAGACTCTGTACCCACTGGGCCATCAGGGAAGCTCCGTGTCCAATTCTTTTTGTGACCCCAAGGACTGCCAGGCTCCTCTGTCCATGGGATTCTCCAGGCAAAGAATCCCGGAGTGGGTTGCCATTTCCATCTCCAGGGGCTCTCCCTGGCCCAGGGACTGAACCCCTATCTCCTGCACTGGGGGGCGGATTCTCTATCAGTGAGCCTTTGGGGAAGCACAGGGTGGGGGCCACAGGCAATAACGTCTCACAAAGTTCCCCTCTGTGTTTACAAAGAGCAGAGAGTCTGGAGTGGCCCTGGGTAGCAGGGTGGTGGGTGGCGTGACATTGGTCTGGGATTGGGGGCAGGGGGCGGGGCACTACAGCTCGTCAGGACAGAGAGGCGAGTGTGGGGAGAAATAGGGGCAGAGGTTTGCACCATCTGTGCAGGCAGGTATTGGAACTGAGGGGTGTTTTAAGACAGGTGTCTGGTAGTGGAGGTGGAGGAATTCACATGGATAGAACTTACCCTATATTTATGAGCCATTTGTGCCGTGGCTCTAACAGTTTATTTCGTCTTCATTATTTTTCCATTTATTTATTTTAAACATGTTGTGGTTGGAAACAGATTGCTTATTATTTCTTGGGCATTGAAATCTATATTCTTTTAACCCTGAGTAGGGGTGGGGTCTAAGGAGCTAGGTCTGCTCTGTGAGTCTTTTCACGTCTTTTGGTCAAACTCCTTTCAACATCTTTGTGCTCTAATCTGACCATGCTGGGCTGGTGGGAGGGCCTGAGAGTGGACATAAAAGATGCACATGAGGATACATGGTGGTGGTGTTTAGTCGCTCATTTGTGTCCGATTCTTCTTTTTTCCATTTTGGCCTCTTTTTTAGCGGTCATTTATATTTATTTATTTTCATCCATCTTAATTCCTGGGCCTGTGTGGGCCTCCCACCGCAGTGGCCTCTTTCCTTGCAGAACACTGGCCCCGGGAGCATGCGCTCCAGAGCACTGGCTCCCAATTGGACACGCCGGCCCGGCTGCTCCACAGCACATGGGGTCTTCCCGGACCAGGGATCAAACCAGTGTCCCTTGCATCGCAAGGCAGACTCTGTACCCACTGGGCCATCAGGGAAGCTCCGTGTCCAATTCTTTTTGTGACCCCAAGGACTGCCAGGCTCCTCTGTCCATGGGATTCTCCAGGCAAAGAATCCCGGAGTGGGTTGCCATTTCCATCTCCAGGGGCTCTCCCTGGCCCAGGGACTGAACCCCTATCTCCTGCACTGGGGGGCGGATTCTCTATCAGTGAGCCTTTGGGGAAGCACAGGGTGGGGGCCACAGGCAATAACGTCTCACAAAGTTCCCCTCTGTGTTTACAAAGAGCAGAGAGTCTGGAGTGGCCCTGGGTAGCAGGGTGGTGGGTGGCGTGACATTGGTCTGGGATTGGGGGCAGGGGGCGGGGCACTACAGCTCGTCAGGACAGAGAGGCGAGTGTGGGGAGAAATAGGGGCAGAGGTTTGCACCATCTGTGCAGGCAGGTATTGGAACTGAGGGGTGTTTTAAGACAGGTGTCTGGTAGTGGAGGTGGAGGAATTCACATGGATAGAACTTACCCTATATTTATGAGCCATTTGTGCCGTGGCTCTAACAGTTTATTTCGTCTTCATTATTTTTCCATTTATTTATTTTAAACATGTTGTGGTTGGAAACAGATTGCTTATTATTTCTTGGGCATTGAAATCTATATTCTTTTAACCCTGAGTAAGTGCCTAGACATTTGAAACTGCAATAAACTAGAAGCACGTGGTAACTTACAAGATTATTCTCTCTCTCATGGGGAGGCAGTCTGGAGGGCAGTTCAAGTGGGAGGAGACCGGTGTATACCTATGGCTAATTCAGGTTTATGTGGGGCAGGAAACAACAAAAAGTAAAAAAAAAAAAAAATTAATCTCTCTTTCTCTCTCTCTCACACCGCCCCCCACACCACACCACACCACATGTGCGCACCCGCCAGTATGTCTGAGCCAGTCAAGTTGAGGGAATGTCTCTTCAAAACGTACTGTCTGACTGAGGAAGCAATGATGTCACTCACTGGCAGTGAGCTCATGGGGGCCATCATTGAGTCTGACAGGAAGTTAGAAAAATGAGTCCCCAGGGAAACATGTTGTCTGCTTCTAGTTCCTGGAGAGGTAAATATGCCTCTGGAAATGAACACATACATGTGCTGTTTCTTATCACCACATAAACACGTGTCCCCACGGTGGCGGGGATGTCCTGATGGCCTCTGCCTGCGGCACTCCTTCCTCAGAGGTACAGGTCAGAAGCCTCTTCCTGGGGTGGCCAGGGACCTGAAATGCGATCGTTTTAAAACACGTATCCCCTCCCTTCTTCAAAGTGTGACTCCATTGTGTTGAGCCGAGGTTCAGTAAAGACAGGGCTTCCCCACGCCCTGATGGAACGTTCTTTTTGAATGTGTAACAGAAATGCATTCATTCTTAGAAACTGGAATCGGGTGACTCTCTTGTAGGGGCTTGTTGGGGCAATCCTTTATTGGAGCAAACCTCACTGGGAACTGCGCCCAGTCCCTGCGCAAAGAACCTGCCCAATCACATTTGCATCCCAAAGCCAAGTATCCTGACTTTTTTGCTGTTGTTGTTTCAGACTTTTTGTGGGAGCCCCAAATGGGGTGGATTTAACTGAGATAAGACAGATGATGGAAGGACTGGAGAAAGAGAGCAGCAGATCCTCATAGGTTTATAATTATTAAGAAAAAATTCAATTTGGATAGAGAAAATTCTGAATTGTGAAATACTTGAAATATAATTTAATGTTTTGAAATATTATACATGTAATAAATGAATCTATCTATGGCTATTAGTCAACTCAATGAAAAGGTGAACTTTTTTTAGTACTACATCATATACTAAAATGCCACATAAAAATTATTTTCAACTTTTAAGCAAATACAAATCACAGTACAATATACATGAGAATAACTTTCAAATCAGTGAAGTCAAAAGCGATGGAGTTGTTGGCTTATTACTAATATTAAGTAATTATTGCTTAATAATTAAAATGAGAACTTCTCTAAGTTCTTTAAAAACATATTTGAATGGGTGTTCCCCTATTGAATGGAACAACTTGAATGCAAAGATCTGTAAGAATATACATAATTGGGTACAGACTTAGATGCCAAGAGTGCCGACTCACATGGTAAGTGTAGTTTTAGCGTTTGAGGAAACTGCCACACTCTTCTCGAAAGTGCGTAGAGACAAAGCTATGGTTCTCCCAGTAGTCATGTATGGATGCAAGAGCTGGACCATAAAGAAGGCTGAGCACCAGAGAGCTGATGCCTTTGAACTGCGGTGCTGGAGAAGGCTCTTGAGAGTCCCTTGGACTGCAAGGAGATCAAACTAGTCAATCCTAAAGGAAATCAGCCCTGATACTCATTGGAAGGAGTGATGTTGAAGCTCCAATACTTTGGCCACCTGATGCAAAACGACAACTCATTGGAAAACAGCCTGATGTTGGGAAAAACAGAAGGCAAAAGGAGAAGGGGACAACAGAGAACGGGATGGTTGCAGAGTCAGACAAGACTGAGTGATTGAACTGCACTGGATTGATTCTGGATAATACTTTGCATAAATTGTTACTTTGTGTCCTTTTCTTCTAGAGCTGGAGAGGCAGAAGAAATTCAAAGGCTAAGAGGGAAGCTGGGGGAACCTCAACATGTTATTTTTTTTTTTAAAGATTTATTTATTTATTTTGGTGGGGATGGGGTGGGGAGGGAGGGGAGTGGGTGGGCCACTTCTATTGTCCATTTTCATCCATCTTTTTTCTTTGGCCCATATGGGCCTCCCATTGCGGTGGCCTCTGTTGTCGCAGAGAACTGACTCTGGGTGCATGCGCTCCAGAGCTCCAGCTCGGTAATTGGACACATCCCTCCAGCCGCTCCGTGGCAGGTGGGATCTTCCCCGGCCAGGGATCGAACCGGCACCCCTTGCACTGCAAGACGGTGTCCTTACCCACTGGACCACCAGGGAAGCCCTCAACATGTTACTAACACACATTGCTTCCCACTGAATATGCACTGTGTCTCCTGCCTAATCTTTCATGTTGAAAGGTGATAGATCAATTGGGTTAGGAGTGTCTCCCTTCTGAATACAGATATCCGGTCAAGCATCATTCAGTTGGTTTTTTCTATCTGAATGATAGAAGAGGTGAAAGTCTAGATGAGTGATCCCCAAGCCTCAGAACACTTGAAAAGATATAACAAAATTAAAATTATCTTTTTATGGATGAGGTTCAGAGAACTGTTTTTTTTTTTTTTTTTTTCAACCAGATTTGGGAAACATTGGTTCCACTCCAACCCTCCTGGTCTTGAATTTCAGACATTCTAACTAGCTGGAGAAGTTGTTGAAGATGGAGATTCGGGGACTCCTCCCAGAAATTCTGACTCAGCAGGCAAAGGGTGGGGCCCTGCCCTGGAAACCTCATTTTACAGTCAACCCTGGTGAGTCTGTTAAAACTCACTCCTAGTTCACAATTTGAGGCATAATTCTCAACCCTGGTCACTATTCAGTATTGCCTGGGAACTTTTAAAAATTACTGACACCAGAGCTCCACCCACAGACCCATTATATCAGATTTTCCGAGAATAGAACTAGGAAATCAACTCTGTTAGATGCTCTCGGGTAATTCTAACATGTAGGTTGAACGATGAGGATCCTCGCTAAACAAGGGAGGCCTAGGGTGAGGTCGGCATTTGATTGCATTCTCGGAAAGACTAGCATTTATTTACAATTTATGATGTTTATTTACACCTCATAAGATTCTGAGTTCCTTTTGTATAGATGAAAATGACCAAGGATCGGAAAAGCTGTGTAATTAATCTGAGGTCATACATCTTATGAGTATTGGAACCAGCAGCGGGGTCAGAGATCTTGTAGTACAGCTCACTGCTTTCTTCCACAGAGAAGTGCTGTGGAAAAACAAAACCTAGCTTGTTTAATTCAATTTTGTAATTAAAATGAACTGATGACCCAAATTCTTTACATAAGGGGTATTGTTGTTCAGTCACTAAGTTGTGTCCGACTCTTTGTGGCCCCATGGACTGGAGCATCATAGGCTTCCCTGTCCATTGCTATCTCCCAGAGTTTGCTCAAAGTCATGTCCATTGAGTCAGTGACGCCATCCAACCATCTCATCCTCTGCTGCCCCCTTTTCTCCCTGCCCTCAGTCTTTCCCAGCACCAGGGTCTTTTCCAATGAGTCTGCTCTTCGCATCAGGTGGCCAAAGTATTGGAGCTTCAGCTTCAGCATCAGTCCTTCCAAATAAGGCATTATAAGTTGAAGTGGGTAATGTGTGTGTGATGTGATGAATGATTGACCAGTGGGGACGCCGTCTTGTCAGTTGCTGATAGATAGCTATCTTGACCGTGGGGAGTGAGGTCTGTCCACCTTAGACAGTGGCTTTTGCTGGAGACTCCCTTCTGTGAAAGTCGGTCAGCCCCAAGCAAGGGCTGCCTAGAACAATTACCACTTGCTCTATCTGGTCCATAGTCACTCTGAATTTCAGTGGAACATAAATTCATGTATCAAAATTGAGGGGAAATACCTACTCTCTTGTCCTTTACAGTGCTTCACAGCTTGTCTGACACAACCTTTTTGAAGGGGTGTGGCCACAGCTGCCATCGAGCCCTCCACCTCTGTCATGTCCCTGGCTGCCAGACTGCTGGGACTTGGCCTTGATTTGGGGCAGATTCATGCTTACGCACCAACAGCTCCTGGTCGCCTGAGGTTTTTTAGACACCGCCATGAACTGCCCCACCCATGGCTCCCTGAACTCACGGATTAGGGGAGGGATTCTAGATGGTGCTCCTTTCAGTTAAATGTAGGACTTGTGCATTTTCTGTACTCACATGTGTTTTGAACAGGCACATTTTTCTTAGCTGATCATAACACAAAATTTTGGTTCTGAATGTGGACTTTGAGTTGAAAGAAGGACTAGGGTTATTCCAAAGACTAGGAATATTCTAGGTTTTAAGGTGTTTGATCATGCTTTGAATGATCACTAGACAGCTACTGAGAAGTGCTACTTTTATACGATGCATAATTGTAGCCCAAGCCATCCGTTGACATGTATCTATGTCCTATGTGAGTTTCTCTTTCTCCCTTCCCATGGTCTCAAGTGATAACTTCAACCTGAGGGCTGAACAGCAGCTCCTGCTGCCCACCTGCTTCTCTGATTGTCATGACGCTCTTCGCATCAGGTTGGCCCCAGAGTTTTCTCAGACTCATGTCCAGTGAGTCAGTGACGCCATCCAGCCATCTCATCCTCTGCTGCCCCCTTTTCTCCCTGCCCTCAGTCTTTCCCAGCACCAGGGTCTTTTCCAATGAGTCTGCTCTTCGCATCAGGTGGCCAAAGTATTGGAGCTTCAGCTTCAGCATCAGTCCTTCCAAATAAGGCATTATAAGTTGAAGTGGGTAATGTGTGTGTGATGTGATGAATGATTGACCAGTGGGGACGCCGTCTTGTCAGTTGCTGATAGATAGCTATCTTGACCGTGGGGAGTGAGGTCTGTCCACCTTAGACAGTGGCTTTTGCTGGAGACTCCCTTCTGTGAAAGTCGGTCAGCCCCAAGCAAGGGCTGCCTAGAACAATTACCACTTGCTCTATCTGGTCCATAGTCACTCTGAATTTCAGTGGAACATAAATTCATGTATCAAAATTGAGGGGAAATACCTACTCTCTTGTCCTTTACAGTGCTTCACAGCTTGTCTGACACAACCTTTTTGAAGGGGTGTGGCCACAGCTGCCATCGAGCCCTCCACCTCTGTCATGTCCCTGGCTGCCAGACTGCTGGGACTTGGCCTTGATTTGGGGCAGATTCATGCTTACGCACCAACAGCTCCTGGTCGCCTGAGGTTTTTTAGACACCGCCATGAACTGCCCCACCCATGGCTCCCTGAACTCACGGATTAGGGGAGGGATTCTAGATGGTGCTCCTTTCAGTTAAATGTAGGACTTGTGCATTTTCTGTACTCACATGTGTTTTGAACAGGCACATTTTTCTTAGCTGATCATAACACAAAATTTTGGTTCTGAATGTGGACTTTGAGTTGAAAGAAGGACTAGGGTTATTCCAAAGACTAGGAATATTCTAGGTTTTAAGGTGTTTGATCATGCTTTGAATGATCACTAGACAGCTACTGAGAAGTGCTACTTTTATACGATGCATAATTGTAGCCCAAGCCATCCGTTGACATGTATCTATGTCCTATGTGAGTTTCTCTTTCTCCCTTCCCATGGTCTCAAGTGATAACTTCAACCTGAGGGCTGAACAGCAGCTCCTGCTGCCCACCTGCTTCTCTGTGTGACAGGCAATTTTGACTATATGTTGGTATATGTATATATACATAATATGGGTTTCTCTGGGGACTCAGCAATCCAGAATCTGCTTGCAGGGCAGGAGACGTGTTTTCAATTGCTGGGTCAGGAAGATCCCCTGGAGGAGGAAATGGCAATCCACTCTAGCCTGGCGGGGTACAGTCCATGGGGTTGCAAAGAGTTGGACACGACTTACTGATTAAACCTCCACCACCACCACCATCACTGTGCGTAATATATACGTTTATATATCTGTGGAGTGTTTTTCTTCGTTGTTCTAAAATTTTCTTTTAGAATGATGTGAACCTTTTCTAGTACTGTGAATTACTAAACATGCAGGCTCTATGTAAGATTGTACAAAGGCACCAAACACCTTAGGTGAAAATCACAGCTTATTCAGATCAGGTTTTAGCAGTTGACAAACCTGCTCTAGATTAGAAAAGATACTGAGAATCCATGAGTAACCATGGTGGCTGCCTACATCTTTCCATACACATGTTTATAATGCAGTTAATCCATTTTTGACATCAATAGCTCCTTCAGAACTGGTAAATATTTTAACTATAGCACTGTCAAAGTGAGACCTAGATTTTGTTTCCCCTATGTGTTCAACGTCATGGATAATCATTTGTCTCATAGAATTCTAGGAAACATCTTCATACGCATTAAGGACTTCTGTAAGTTTGTGTTCTGAACATGTGGACCAATTTTTCTTAGCTGATCATAACACAAAATTTTGGTTCTGAATGTGGACTTTGAGTTGAAAGAAGGACTAGGGTTATTCCAAAGACTAGGAATATTCTAGGTTTTAAGGTGTTTGATCATGCTTTGAATGATCACTAGACAGCTACTGAGAAGTGCTACTTTTATACGATGCATAATTGTAGCCCAAGCCATCCGTTGACATGTATCTATGTCCTATGTGAGTTTCTCTTTCTCCCTTCCCATGGTCTCAAGTGATAACTTCAACCTGAGGGCTGAACAGCAGCTCCTGCTGCCCACCTGCTTCTCTGTGTGACAGGCAATTTTGACTATATGTTGGTATATGTATATATACATAATATGGGTTTCTCTGGGGACTCAGCAATCCAGAATCTGCTTGCAGGGCAGGAGACGTGTTTTCAATTGCTGGGTCAGGAAGATCCCCTGGAGGAGGAAATGGCAATCCACTCTAGCCTGGCGGGGTACAGTCCATGGGGTTGCAAAGAGTTGGACACGACTTACTGATTAAACCTCCACCACCACCACCATCACTGTGCGTAATATATACGTTTATATATCTGTGGAGTGTTTTTCTTCGTTGTTCTAAAATTTTCTTTTAGAATGATGTGAACCTTTTCTAGTACTGTGAATTACTAAACATGCAGGCTCTATGTAAGATTGTACAAAGGCACCAAACACCTTAGGTGAAAATCACAGCTTATTCAGATCAGGTTTTAGCAGTTGACAAACCTGCTCTAGATTAGAAAAGATACTGAGAATCCATGAGTAACCATGGTGGCTGCCTACATCTTTCCATACACATGTTTATAATGCAGTTAATCCATTTTTGACATCAATAGCTCCTTCAGAACTGGTAAATATTTTAACTATAGCACTGTCAAAGTGAGACCTAGATTTTGTTTCCCCTATGTGTTCAACGTCATGGATAATCATTTGTCTCATAGAATTCTAGGAAACATCTTCATACGCATTAAGGACTTCTGTAAGTTTGTGTTCTAGTTTTACATGATTTTTTCCCATTGTTATAATAGATCCAGGTATTTTTTTGACTAAAATTACAATTAGTAACTATAACATGTAAGTTTTTATCTAGAGAATTTTCTTGAGAGGCAGAGATGTTGGTTTTTCCTCTTGTCACTTTGCTGATCACTCTAAAGCTACTCGAACCCCAAATCTTTCCTTAATAGGCAAAGTGATCTGCCTTCAAAATTACCTCATTCTATTTAGCAGTTTCCCAAGCTTCTTGTGTCCAGAGGCTGCATACTATTTCTCTTCTTAACTCTTAAACTGTTCCTTTCTCTTTCTTTCTTTGTTAAATTTTGGCCTCTTTTATTGGTTTTTTATTTATTTATTTTCATCCATCTTTGTTCTTTGGCCTGTGTGGGCCTCCCATAGCAGTGGCCTCTCTTGTTGCAGAGGACCAGACCACCAGGGAAGCCCCTTTCCCTTTCTTTTTAAGCCTTTAGTATGCAATACCGGTATGCATGCATTATATTTCAAACATATCCAAAGTAGAGAAAATATTATAATGAACCCTCATTTTATCTATAAAAGTATGAGTAGGTATCTCTGATTGAGAAGGCTTTTAAAAAGTTGTAACCTTGATTCAATAATCCAACCTTGGGCTTCCCTAGTGGTTCAGTGGGTAGAGAGTCCACCTTGTAGTGCAAGGGCCACCGGTTTGATCCCTGGCCAGGGAAGATCCCACTTGCCACAGAGTGGCTGGGCCAGTGTGTCCAATTACGAGCCAGTGCTCTGCAGTGAGAGAGGCTATTGAAATGGGAGGCCCACACAGGCCAAAGAATAAATATGAATGAAAACAAATAATGACTTAGAGGCAAAAAAAAATTAGAAAAAAAAATTGGAAGAAAAATCCCACCAGAAAAAATTACATCAGTTTTTAAATACTATCTTTGGTATCCTACAAGGCTTCCAGTATTCTCAATTTTCTCATTATTATCATCATTTACAATCTGTGGGAAGTATGATTCAAATAATTGTGATTATTTGATGTTTCACAAAGGTCTTCAGATTTACAGGTTTCCCCTTGAATTCTTTTTTGCTCTTGCAGTTCAACTGTTAAAGGCAATAACTCACATGTGTGAAGGGTTTCTTATAGTTTGGATTTTGTTGGTGGAATCTCTATGGTATAAAATTCTCCTTTATTTCTTCTATTTCCTGAAATCTGTATTAAAATGTAGACTATTTTAAAGGTGATGCTGTGAAATTCCATCCAGAGATACATACTGTCTGAGTAAGTTTCTTTTGGTGATGGAATCATACATTGATACTAATAGCCTAGATTAGTTTATTAAGGGTTATAAACTGGTGCTCTAATTTTATCATTTCTATATTCATTAGCTAGAACTTTAAAAATACTATTTCTCTTCTTAACTCTTAAACTGTTCCTTTCTCTTTCTTTCTTTGTTAAATTTTGGCCTCTTTTATTGGTTTTTTATTTATTTATTTTCATCCATCTTTGTTCTTTGGCCTGTGTGGGCCTCCCATAGCAGTGGCCTCTCTTGTTGCAGAGGACCAGACCACCAGGGAAGCCCCTTTCCCTTTCTTTTTAAGCCTTTAGTATGCAATACCGGTATGCATGCATTATATTTCAAACATATCCAAAGTAGAGAAAATATTATAATGAACCCTCATTTTATCTATAAAAGTATGAGTAGGTATCTCTGATTGAGAAGGCTTTTAAAAAGTTGTAACCTTGATTCAATAATCCAACCTTGGGCTTCCCTAGTGGTTCAGTGGGTAGAGAGTCCACCTTGTAGTGCAAGGGCCACCGGTTTGATCCCTGGCCAGGGAAGATCCCACTTGCCACAGAGTGGCTGGGCCAGTGTGTCCAATTACGAGCCAGTGCTCTGCAGTGAGAGAGGCTATTGAAATGGGAGGCCCACACAGGCCAAAGAATAAATATGAATGAAAACAAATAATGACTTAGAGGCAAAAAAAAATTAGAAAAAAATTGGAAGAAAAATCCCACCAGAAAAAATTACATCAGTTTTTAAATACTATCTTTGGTATCCTACAAGGCTTCCAGTATTCTCAATTTTCTCATTATTATCATCATTTACAATCTGTGGGAAGTATGATTCAAATAATTGTGATTATTTGATGTTTCACAAAGGTCTTCAGATTTACAGGTTTCCCCTTGAATTCTTTTTTGCTCTTGCAGTTCAACTGTTAAAGGCAATAACTCACATGTGTGAAGGGTTTCTTATAGTTTGGATTTTGTTGGTGGAATCTCTATGGTATAAAATTCTCCTTTATTTCTTCTATTTCCTGAAATCTGTATTAAAATGTAGACTATTTTAAAGGTGATGCTGTGAAATTCCATCCAGAGATACATACTGTCTGAGTAAGTTTCTTTTGGTGATGGAATCATACATTGATACTAATAGCCTAGATTAGTTTATTAAGGGTTATAAACTGGTGCTCTAATTTTATCATTTCTATATTCATTAGCTAGAATACATTTATAAAGAATAAATGACCAACTTAATTGGTTATTTGAGATTTGCATAGTAAAAGCAAAATAAATGTTGAGCTCTCTCTCTTTTGCATCTGTTTTGAAAAGAATTGTTTAGGAGAGTGTATTCTTTAAGACAGGAGAAGAATGCGACTATATACTGTATTTGTTCATTCGTCGAGAATTAACTGTACAAACTTTTAGTACAGCCTCATCTTTGGTTTTCCTAAAGAACACACCAGTGGAAATGGAAATTTCAGCGTTTTCTGCCAGACAATGAGTGCAAAGAATAACGCGGTAGTTTTCATCTTCAAAGCATTTCAGGGCTAATTATTTCTCCCACCTCCTCAAGAAGTAGGTGTTATTAACTTCATTTTAAAGATAAGAAAATGAAGACTTGAAAAAGAGATGAGAGCAACTTGCTTCCAGCTAAGATGGCATCATCATGAACGATGAGGATATAATTTGTGTATAGTTTAATGTAAAAATGTATGCCAAGGAAGAGCGACACACAGGAGCCCTAGGAAAGGGGGGCTGAGACTACTGACTCAGCCCTGACACCAGAAGGTGTGCAGTGTGCAGAGAATTGAGAACCGTCTGGGCCATGAGGATTATCAACGAAACACTTGATACCGTAATGTCCGATGAGTAGGAGGTGACGAGCAAGTATTAGTCAGATGACTAACAGCAAATCACCAGCCACATCACTGCTACTGTGGATATCCCTACAGTGTGACAAGAACAAAGAATTTTCCACTGGATTCCACCTCCTCGATGATTATACACCAGGTGGTTGGAATATGTGAGTCATTTTTTTCTCTGTGCTGTGCCCAGTCGCTCAGTTGTGTCTGACTGTTTGTGACTCCACAGACTTTAGCCCACCAGGCTCCTCTGTCCGTGGAGTTCTCCAGGCAAGAATACTGGAGTGGGTTGCCATGCCCTCCTCCAGGCGATCTTCCCAACCCAGGGATCAAACCATTCAGTCTCTTCCAGGTGATTTACATTGATATTTTAATAGCCTAGATTAGTTTATTAAGGGTTATAAACTGGTGCTCTAATTTTATCATTTCTATATTCATTAGCTAGAATACATTTATAAAGAATAAATGACCAACTTAATTGGTTATTTGAGATTTGCATAGTAAAAGCAAAATAAATGTTGAGCTCTCTCTCTTTTGCATCTGTTTTGAAAAGAATTGTTTAGGAGAGTGTATTCTTTAAGACAGGAGAAGAATGCGACTATATACTGTATTTGTTCATTCGAGAATTAACTGTACAAACTTTTAGTACAGCCTCATCTTTGGTTTTCCTAAAGAACACACCAGTGGAAATGGAAATTTCAGCGTTTTCTGCCAGACAATGAGTGCAAAGAATAACGCGGTAGTTTTCATCTTCAAAGCATTTCAGGGCTAATTATTTCTCCCACCTCCTCAAGAAGTAGGTGTTATTAACTTCATTTTAAAGATAAGAAAATGAAGACTTGAAAAAGAGATGAGAGCAACTTGCTTCCAGCTAAGATGGCATCATCATGAACGATGAGGATATAATTTGTGTATAGTTTAATGTAAAAATGTATGCCAAGGAAGAGCGACACACAGGGAGCCCTAGGAAAGGGGAGCTGAGACTACTGACTCAGCCCTGACACCAGAAGGTGTGCAGTGTGCAGAGAATTGAGAACCGTCTGGGCCATGAGGATTATCAACGAAACACTTGATACCGTAATGTCCGATGAGTAGGAGGTGACGAGCAAGTATTAGTCAGATGACTAACAGCAAATCACCAGCCACATCACTGCTACTGTGGATATCCCTACAGTGTGACAAGAACAAAGAATTTTCCACTGGATTCCACCTCCTCGATGATTATACACCAGGTGGTTGGAATATGTGAGTCATTTTTTTCTCTGTGCTGTGCCCAGTCGCTCAGTTGTGTCTGACTGTTTGTGACTCCATGGACTGTAGCCCACCAGGCTCCTCTGTCCGTGGAGTTCTCCAGGCAAGAATGCTGGAGTGGGTTGTCATTCTCTCCTCCAGGGGATCTTCCCAACCCAGGGATCAAACCACAGCCTCCTGCATTGTAGGCAGATTCTTTACCACTAAAGCACCTGGGAACCCTCCCCCAACCCTGTGCAACTTCAAAATGTTTAGTGTATGCTGATTACTTCTTGTATAAAACAAAGATAGTGTTTCCATTAGCCTTGACTACACTCCGTTCATGTTGACAGAGCACATGTAATTGTGAGACTCCATCAAATGACAGATGATATAAATTCTCCAGAATAGTCTTCTTTATGCCAGAGGTTTTTTCATAGTAGAGATGTTGAAATTAAAATAATTCCCCTGCTTTGAAGCTGGAACACACAGAATTTGTGTTCTCCACTCAGGTTAATTGCCTCAACACACTATATAATTGCTTAGACCTTGGGTAAGATGGCCTCATTAGCACAAGCACCACTGTCTATGGTGGGAGAGGGTAGAGAAAGGAACACAAGGTGGTTTTCAAAAGGAAGAAGCCCAGAAGCTTCTTTCTGACGTTCGATTTGTCTTCTTAGTTGCCTAACACCACCCCCTATCCTAAGACCCATCTAGTGAGCCTTCTGATGACTTGGTCCTTTAGCTCCTCCTTGAAAAGAACCACTAATACCTGCTGTGGACTGTAGATGTCAGCTTTTCTTAAAAGTCTTTACAGAATTTGTTGCAATATTAGTTCTGTTTTATCTTTGCTTCTTTTTTTTTTGGCCACGAGGCATGTGGGATCTGAGCTCGTCAATCCGGGGTTGAAACTGCACCCCCTGCACTGAAAGGTAGATTCTTAACCAGAGAAGTCCTGAGTGTAGATTTTTAATTCAGGAATCAGATACAACAGGTTCTATATATCAGGTAAGAAATCTCAGTTTAATTTGCACCTTACATGCAGTAATCCTAGTTTCTCAGCTTATGTGCCAATAACCCCAGTTATTGACTTTTTCTTTTTAAAGGAACTGCATTCTTGTTTAGCTTCTCTATTTCCTAACTGAAAATTTGCCCTTATGGCTTCTCATTTTTTTCTCTGTGCTGTGCCCAGTCGCTCAGTTGTGTCTGACTGTTTGTGACTCCATGGACTGTAGCCCACCAGGCTCCTCTGTCCGTGGAGTTCTCCAGGCAAGAATGCTGGAGTGGGTTGTCATTCTCTCCTCCAGGGGATCTTCCCAACCCAGGGATCAAACCACAGCCTCCTGCATTGTAGGCAGATTCTTTACCACTAAAGCACCTGGGAACCCTCCCCCAACCCTGTGCAACTTCAAAATGTTTAGTGTATGCTGATTACTTCTTGTATAAAACAAAGATAGTGTTTCCATTAGCCTTGACTACACTCCGTTCATGTTGACAGAGCACATGTAATTGTGAGACTCCATCAAATGACAGATGATATAAATTCTCCAGAATAGTCTTCTTTATGCCAGAGGTTTTTTCATAGTAGAGATGTTGAAATTAAAATAATTCCCCTGCTTTGAAGCTGGAACACACAGAATTTGTGTTCTCCACTCAGGTTAATTGCCTCAACACACTATATAATTGCTTAGACCTTGGGTAAGATGGCCTCATTAGCACAAGCACCACTGTCTATGGTGGGAGAGGGTAGAGAAAGGAACACAAGGTGGTTTTCAAAAGGAAGAAGCCCAGAAGCTTCTTTCTGACGTTCGATTTGTCTTCTTAGTTGCCTAACACCACCCCCTATCCTAAGACCCATCTAGTGAGCCTTCTGATGACTTGGTCCTTTAGCTCCTCCTTGAAAAGAACCACTAATACCTGCTGTGGACTGTAGATGTCAGCTTTTCTTAAAAGTCTTTACAGAATTTGTTGCAATATTAGTTCTGTTTTATCTTTGCTTCTTTTTTTTTTGGCCACGAGGCATGTGGGATCTGAGCTCGTCAATCCGGGGTTGAAACTGCACCCCCTGCACTGAAAGGTAGATTCTTAACCAGAGAAGTCCTGAGTGTAGATTTTTAATTCAGGAATCAGATACAACAGGTTCTATATATCAGGTAAGAAATCTCAGTTTAATTTGCACCTTACATGCAGTAATCCTAGTTTCTCAGCTTATGTGCCAATAACCCCAGTTATTGACTTTTTCTTTTTAAAGGAACT